>OU452274.1:150000-1400000 GCA_911728535.1 Pammene fasciana | reverse complement strand
AACCAGAAAAATAAGGTTTAAAAAAAGCTTTACAATATGTTACTCCCAAGGGAATAAACTAAAACTATATTTTTACTTCGCGCAACCGGTGAGGTATGTCACGCCCTTTGAGAGAGTAGAAATGATCATAGAGAGAATCGCATGAAATCCCACCAGGAACTGCTAGAAAATGAATTCACCATCCTCGTATACCTTGTGCAATCTAAGAAGCGGTTTTTGACACCTGTCATCTCAGTACATTTTATAACCTAAAATCGATTTTAGGTTGTAAAATGTACTGAGATGACCGGTCTCAAAAACCGCTTCCTTAGGTTGCACAAGGTATAGTATAATCCCAGTTTTTTGCCACGGCTCGATTTGGCGGATACATTGGCATAGGCACTAGTTTTAACTCCGACTTCCATCTTCCAACCCGGAAGAGAAACTTAGCCTTATTGGAATTAGGCCTGGATTTCTCACGATGTTTTATTTTCACAAACGTTCCGATGAGATGGTAAGATTACGTCAATACCATTCTCATAGCTATGTTATTCCATTCTCGTCGGTAACTACCATTGTTTTGATTCCACTATGAGAGTTATGACTATTACCCGACCGAAGAGGGTAATGTTAATCGGTTGTAGGAAATATTTTTTCCTTAAATTTTTAGTCATAGAGGACTTTGGAATATAAAGATATTTAAGACTCAAAAGCTTAATTACAACAAAAGTTCAAGATAGATTCAGATTAAGAAATTCACTCAGTCAGTTCAGTTCAGACCCCGAAATCATTCTGTATAACGAGTCTTATATGTATAAAATGTACAAGGCCCTTAGTTAGATATTTTTGAATCTTTGAAATTTAAGTTCAGGACACGAGTAAAAACACTTTAAAGATGCAATCTGAAATAGTGTATCGCACAACTGCATCCTTATAATTCATTACCTTCAAGTATAAGTACAGTCGATCAAAAATGTGGTCTACCACCCTACGGTTGAGGTTCGTTTGAACGTTATGAGACAACAAGGCCGTGCATGTTATAAACTCCGTTAGAAATGTCAACCTTAGCGATCGTTAGATCTCGCAGAAACTTTTGTCAAAACTGGTAGACCACTTTCTTGGTCGACTGTACATAACAAACCATTACATTTTCTAACGTATGACAGAAACTATAGAGATATAGACGACCACAGCCTAAGAACTTTTTGAAGCTCAAGTCGATTGCGCCCTCTGTCCGAAAGCCGCCTAAAGATACCGAAATCGTAAGAAGAAATGTCACCTGCACTGCTACTCCACCTAGTAATAAATAGCGTACTAGTAGCTACTAGTGTACTGCTACTCCATCTAGTAACAAATAGCGTACTAGTAGCTACTAGTGTACTACTAGTATACTTAGTAGCTACTAGGTGGAGTAGCAGTGCAGGTGACATTTCTTCTTACAATTTCGGTATCTTTAGGCGGCTTTCGGACAGAGGGCGCAATCGACTTGAGCTTCCAAAAGTTCTTAGGCTGTGGTTGTCTATATCTCTATAGTCCCTGGTATGACATAAACATTACGTGACCTCGTCCCGTGATGAACTAGAATCGAAGTGCCCCTCCAAATTGGTCGCACTCCATTCATCCACTAACCCGATAACGCGACAATTACTATCACTCATCTCATGACATGACATAACCGTGCGCTGACAATTGCCATGCGATGCGCGAGCGATAGTTAACTACCAAATTAAAATTATCTACTTACACGGAAAAAGAAGCTTCCGGGATATTCTCAATCCAAGACATTATTATTATCTTGGAAATATTTCCACGTGACAAGTATTTATTTCCTTTACCAAAAATATGATTCTTCGTTTAATAAAACCACGTTTTCTTAAAATAGAAAATAAAGAAATACAAAAATGTATTGTTTCAAGAGTATATTGAGTAAATAAGAGAGATTGTACTTTAATCAAACAAATATTATCTTAGGTAAAAGAAAACTAGAAAATCTGTAAGAATATATTCGCTTCGTTATATTTAAAACTTTATTTTATTTTCGTTAAAGGAAGTAAATACTTGTCACGAGGAAATATTTTCAACATAATAAAATAATGTTTTAGATTGAGAATATCCCGGAAGCTTTTTATTTTCGTGTAGAGTTTAGGTCAACTAATCAGATTTTTCCTATAAGAAAGTAAAGTGTGGGGAATTTGAATATAAGAAATATAATCAATTTCAGAAAAAAATATTGATTCTTCTTTGTATGTTTTGCGAGATTACGTGTTGAAAAATTTACTTTTGAAAAATGAGCCTAGTTTTTTTCTAGAGTTTTTGGAGACTACTCAAAATACTTGCGATTTAAGAACGTGGCACGTTCTAGATATTTCGTAAAATAATTAGTAGATTTATATCAAATATAGTTGTAAAATTGTTATGTTAGTAATTACTTACCTATACATTTACTCTATTTACTAAAATAAAGATTTCTATGAGTAGAGTATGTAAAGAAAAATAGTTTCGGCCACAATAATTTGGCATTCAATCTGAAAAGCTTTTTCGTATCTACATAGGTAAGGCTCAAATCAAGCTCTAACAATAAAATAGTACATTAAACAACTAGGGTGGTAAAACAAAGAAAGGCCGAGATCGCAGAAGTAAATATGCGATCAAGGGCTTTCTTTATTACTTACCTCCCGTGTTTTGTACATCATGTTATGTCTACACTCGGCCAGAAAGCGTCTTTTTCCGTACGCGCAGCGTGCGGAAAAAGCCACTTTATGGCCAGGTGTGGCATAAATAATGTTTCAACATTACTAGTTTAATTTAAAGTTTGCAGTCTTTTCCGACAGTTTCATTTGATTCGACTGAGTCGTGCTATGCTTTCAAGCTATGAGAATAACATCCAAGTGACTACCACTTTAAACATTCACTCACATATCTCTTAACCCCACGCCATAAGGTCGAGTTTCTATCACCACCATCTGACATTGGTCATAAACTTTGAGGTATATAATAGACTGTAGTAGTATGGTAATAAGGTCGGTTGTGGTTCGTGAAGGTGAGGTGCGAATGTATGGCAGTGTGTCGGCCGTTGACCTGGCCGAAATGTTACAATCCGAACGCTTTCAGATAAAGTGCCTAGAGATGGGACAGTTTATGGATTTAAAAAAAATGTTATGAGGCAATTAATAGATAAGCTTACCGCCCCTTGCAACCTCCCGAAGTAAATTTGCATGATAAGTATACCTTAAGTATACTTAAAACCTAGGTTTATTTTATTAATTTCAAATGCATATTTAAAATTATGTTTTTACAGATCAATGTGTATTATCATAAAATATATTTATTATCGATACATTTTTGAAACAGTTGTAATAACATTTTATTGCACCAAATAGCCTAAAAAGCTTATTATTATTTATAATATGTGAGTATTAACATTATTTAGTAAACAATAAGAACGTTAATATGGTAATAATAATACATATTGTTATTACTAATTCTATGCCAAAAGGGAATGCACTCTACAATGTTGTCGAAAGATAAGTCGAAAACAGTTGAAATTGGCATATTTATGACAAGAGTTCTTCATAAATTACTTCCATAATTGTCAAGGTCAAAGTTACAGGTCGCAATACAAAGGTAGATTGACATTTATATTGACAATGAACAGAATGCATCGATAGGGCAAGATAATAATATATTGTTCATAACATAAATCAAGTTCATGAATGTTCATAATGATTTATTGGAAAGATAAGTATTTTTCAATAGGTACTCATAATAAAATGTTATTTGTGTCAGCTTTGAACTAAATAATAGCTGGTAGGAATGGCGCAAGATCAGGACAGGTGGCATAATCTAGATTTGGAGACCAAGGTATTTTTTGGATCTTGGATCGCTTAGGCAAGGCAGTTTCGTTAGAGTACCTAAGCATTAATTTTCCAAGATATTTAGTAAGTACCTACCTATCAAATGTATTTTAGGGGTAGTATTATTTGAAATAGTATTTTTTTATAGTGCATTTCACAAAAAAACAGTTGCTCAAAAAACAAAACACAAAAAATTCAAACCTAATTCTAAAATGATGTACGGTAGTTTATACAAACTTTTTGGCTCGTGTCCCCTCCCTACCCTTTCACACTTCACTACAGGGTGTTGTATACTGATCGATTCCGTCGTCCTGTACGTTCACAGTTATACAGCGTGTTCTTTAAAACGATATATCTCTGTTGCTGTCCCGGTTGGAATTTATTTCTGTTTTCGGGTAGTTTAATGGTACAAGTTTTTAAATAACACGGTTTGTTAACAAAACTAAATGTACATTTTTGTTGTTGTGGTTTCTATTGAAAAGTGCTATAAATTTAAACTGTTTAACTAGGCACAGAAAATATTTATGGGTAATTCAATGTGCCTTGAATATAATTAATAAAGGTAAATACTTCTTTAGGTACATGTTATTTTACATGGTTATGTTTATATTTTTAGCTTTATAATTTAACTTTTATTCTTGCACCTTGTACATGTCTGTTGTATGAACCTCATGGTTGACTGGTAGAAAATACCATTTAGTAATATGTCCGCCATTTGGTCACACAGTTTTGTATTTCGTGCAGTATAGTTAAAATAAATAAAAAATCTTTACTGGGAGGCAACGTGCATGTGAAACCTCTGGAGTTACAGGCGTCCATTGGCTACCCCTAAATGCTTACCATCAGGCAGGATGTATAGTTGTTTGCCACCGCCGTGGTATAAAAAATATAAAGTTGAAATACAAAGGCATAAGTATTTATTTCCCATACTTATATAGGCATTTCCCATACTAAGTTCAAACCCCCCTTAAGCCCCCTAAATCCAAAAAGTTCATATTTTTTATAGCCTATATCCCGACCAGAGAGTTTTTATCAAAATCGGTTCAGGCGTTTTCACACCAACTCTCCGCATCTAAACAGACAAACAGATAAAAATTCTAAAAATCGTCGAAACGTGTTCGTTTATCGATTCTAAGAGCTACTACTAACTTATTTTTTTTTGTAATATCTCGAATGTACAGATTTTCGACCCTCTTCAGTTTTATTATATGTATACAGGGTGTCCCAGAAATCGACGTCAAGCCGTGAATGGATGATAGACCAAGTTATAACAGTTATCAGAAAAATACAAAAAAAATCTATCACATGTTCTTCAAAAATTATGGTCACTTTAAAAATTTACTAGAATATTCACGCCCTGGTCTCTTAACTTCTAGTAAATTTTTAAAGTGACCATAATTTTTGAAGAACATGTGATAGATTTTTTTTTTGTATTTTTCTGATAACTGTTATAACTTGGTCTATCATCAATTCTCGGCTTGACGTCGATTTCTGGGACACCCTGTAGATAGATATATCTGTATAAAAAAAACCGGCCCTGAATGTACTGCTAACCTCAGCAGAAGCTATATGTAACTCTACTCTAACCCTCTGTTCCAGATCTTCGCAGCTCTCGCGGTGTCACTCGGGCCCTTCGCTGCAGGGCTCAGCAAGGGCTATATGTCTCCTGCCATCGCGTCACTACAAGATACAAAGCCAGGCGGCTTTTCCGTCAGCGATCAACAGGCTAGCTGGATCGCTAGCTTAAGTTTACTAGGTGAGTCTTACTGTAGGTTACATCTAGTATCACTTCGCAGCAGGGCTCAGAAAGGGCTACATGTCTCCTGCCATCGCGTCACTACAAGACACGAAGCCAGGCGGCTTCTCGGTCAGCGACCAGCAAGCTAGCTGGATCGCTAGTTTAAGTTTACTAGGTGAGGCTTACTGTAGGTTACATCTAGTGTCACTTCGCAGCAGGGCTCAGAAAGGGCTACATGTCTCCTGCCATCGCGTCACTACAAGACACGAAGCCAGGCGGCTTCTCGGTCAGCGACCAGCAAGCTAGCTGGATCGCTAGTTTAAGTTTACTAGGTGAGGCTTAGGTACTGTAGGTGACATCTAGCTAGTGTTACTGGGGCTCTTCGCGGCAGGGCTCAGCAAGGGCTATATGTCTCCTGCCATTCTGTCTCTCCGGGACACGAAACGAGGCGGTTTCTTGGTCAGCGATCAGCTGGCTAGCTGGATTGCTAGCTTAAGTTTATTAGGTATAATATAGGTTACATCTATTAGTATTACTAGGACTCTTCGAAGCAGGGCTCAGCAATGGCTCAGATTAGAGGAAGCTGGCTGGATCGCTAGCTTGTTTACTAGATGGGCGTTATTAATAATACCTCATTGATAGCAATTAGATATACCCACAACCTGTCTGATCACTACATGTTGCACGATTTACAATTCTGTATTAAAACACTATGGGATGAAATTAATCAATTACCCGTCACCACAAGTGTAAAAATATATTTTAAAACCAATTAGTAACAAAATAAGGCGTACTCGCATTAAACATAATAATGAAATCATACGTTTCACCTGGTGCCATGTCGACCATTCCATTAGCAATGGTTGGTCGGTGCAGGGTGCAGATTATTGCTTGCTATTTCGCGGCACCCTGCGCAGCGCCAGTTATACAATTGCTTAACGTTTTTAAAATTCTCGAATTATTTACGCATGCTGATTTCATCCAGTTGACAAAAATATATTCAATAAAGTAGTGAAAAGTCCCTAATATACAATGCGGCCCAAAATTCAACGATAAGCTGGCACCAGAAGATGGACCTGCTCATGACTACTACATATTTTATTTATAAATTCTTTGACATATTATCATCATAGTATAAAACAAAGTCGCTTTCTGCTGTCTGTCCCTATGTATGCTTAGATCTTTAAAACTACGCAACGGATTTTGGTGCGGGTTTTTTTAATAGTTAGAGTGATTCCAGAGGAAGGTTTGTATGTATAATTGCACTTGTGCAAAGCCGGGGCGGGTCGCTAGTGTTTAATAAATACTTACTACGACGGTAGTCTTACGCCGGGAGCGGGTAGTATATTAAATGGTCCACTTAGGTTAGCTACAGCAATTTATGTCCATATCGTATACTGAAATATATCGTATGCGATATGGGAGGTCTACATCTCTAATTCCTTACTTATACAGCTATATCTACTCGAACATATTTAGATATCTTATAAACGAAATATCTTCAGATCAAATTAATATTTTTCACTCGATCTTCTATCAGTTAATCTATTCCTATAATTATGTTACTGCCAGGTTACTGAATCTTCAAGTAGTAATAAATTGGTAATATTAGACTTTTTTTCTGCTTACTGCCACCGTATGATTGATTATTAAAGATAGGTCTACCAAGTACGTTTAAAGCCGTTTACAGAAAAAACAGTGGCAGATGTCTTAAACTCATATCTCATCAGTTTGCCCATTTAAACCCCTCTAAAACTCCCAATTTTTTTCATTTCATTTCATTTATTCATTGCTTTGTTTGTACAATAGATCTTATAAATAACTTATGTCTCAACACAGCCCTGTGAGGGCACTGCAATTCTACATGTACTTACTTACATTAAAAGTATGCATGCATAACAACAACATTAACTTAATTTTTTAATGGTAATTATAATACTTACATATTAACAGAATAATTTAAATATATTATTATCTTTTATTTATACATACATATTTTCCTTATATTTTCTAGATAAAAATGGATAGGTACATCATTATAATTAACATTTGTAATAATAAAATGAACTTTAAGAACGAGAGAGAGAGAGACTAGATCCTTATTATTAGAAATTATGTCAGTATTAGTATTTTTGGGATGTATTCATCAATGTCATAGTAGGTTTTATCTAGAAGAAATTGTTTTAACAAGTTTAGAAATTTAATTTTATTTATTTCATTTTTTATATGGTCTGGCAGTTTATTAAAAATTCTTATTGAAGTGGGGTAAGGTCCGTTTTTGTGCATAGATAAGTTTGATGTTACTTGTATTAAATTATTCTTGTATCGGGATTCATAACGACGGGGCACATCTCCGATCCTAGAATATAGATTTGGGTTATTTATCACAAATTTGCAGGATTCGAATATATATATACTAGGTAAGGTAAGGATGCCAAGAGTTTTAAAAAGAGTTTTACAGGGTGCTGAATTTTCCACATAATACGCTAAACTTCCCCCGTAACCACCGATTTTACCACCTCTAGTGCACTTATCAAAACAAGGTGCAAAGCCAGGAACAAACGCATTATTAGCCATGCACCAGTAACTCAGAATGCCAGAGTTCCTTGCCGCGAGGCAATTATACGTGTTGTAGGACCTTGTGTCATTAAGTTAGTACAATGGATCTCCACTTGTAAACTGAAGGATAAAGGTGGTGTTTCAGGCGTAAAAGTATTCAAAGAGGGCGTTGAGTTGCTGAGAGCTTTGGAGGCTTGGGAAATGACAGACATCTGGCGTGAGATAATAATGATCAAAATTACTAGAACAGATACCTCAAAATATCGGATTCTGACATTTGAAGTTACGTAGTATTACTCAATTTACCTTG
This sequence comes from Pammene fasciana, assembly GCA_911728535.1. NCBI lineage: Eukaryota > Metazoa > Arthropoda > Insecta > Lepidoptera > Tortricidae > Pammene > Pammene fasciana. Next base: position 1,391,560 of record OU452274.1, on the reverse strand, counting down.
AATATTAATTGTTAAAAATATGTCGCTGTATAAAACATTAGCTTCTTAGAAACAAAACATCCTGGAGTCGTTATCAAAATATATAAAATTGTCGCTTTGCATAGACTGACAGACAACGCTCATTGTATAGGCACTTCAAAACAAAGACGCGATTGGAGGCGAGTTAAGACTATCATATCGTGATTTCCAAATTTACAATGTTATGACAATTGCGTGCATTTTTACGTCAAACGGAATTACCCGTTTCTAGGTAAACGTAGGAAATGTTACAACGTTATGGAATGTTTACCGGTACTATACGCAAAACATGCAAGAAATAACAACGATTCTTTACTCCGTACACGAATACGAGTATATATAGTGAAAAAAAAATTTTCAAATAAACTGGCACACCGAGCCTCCAGACAGGGAGAGCTGGCGCAAGCTGGGAGAGGCCTTTACTCTCGAGGAGGTCCGCATATTCAAATAGTTATAACTTTTATATTTTTAACTTTATTTAAGAGAAGCTATCTTAGTATACAGTAAGTTCCTACAAAAGATTGTATTTCTAAGTAATGAGTCGGAATAAACTTACTTACTTACTTACTCCTCTGGCACAGCGACCCAAAGTGTGTCTTGGCCTCCAACACGACTGCTCGCCACCGATCCCGGTCCTGGAGTTTCTCGCCAGTCGCCAGCCTGGAGCTCGCACAGATCCGCGTTCACCGCATCCGCCCATCTATACCTAGGCATGACCTAGGCCGACCGACCGGACGACGTCCTGCCGTTTTCCCCTTATACGCTCTTTTCGCCGCCCATTCGGTTCCCATTCGCTCTAGATGGCCAAGCCACCGAAGCCTTTAAGCCTTAGTCACACCAATGACATTTGGTTCAGCGAATATTTCTTCGATTTCGGCGTTTTTACGGATTCTCCAGCTGCCATCGGGTCTCTGCGTTGGGCCGAGGAATTTGCGGAGAATCTTTCTCTCAGCCACCAAAAGCTTATTTTCCTCCCTCAAAGTGAGTGTCCAGGCCTCACATCCATATGTTAAAATAGGTCGAATTACGGTCTTGTAGATTCGGATCTTGGTTTTTCTGCTGAGAAGCCTGGACACCAGAACTTTGTGCAGAGCTGCACCGCACCGCAGGGCATTTTCGTCGGAATAAAAAGGCTTTTTTCTTTTTTCTTTTATTTTTTATAGTGATAAACGTCACACAATGTACTAAGAATCTGCTAACAGTCCGTTTGTTTGTCAGCAGGCTTTATTTCAATAACTTTTACAGCTTTTCCCAGTTTCAATTCGATTTTAGCGTCAAAGTTAAATACCTACATAGTTTTTTTTATGGTTTCCGGTAGCCCCCCTAGTGATAAGTGGACATCGTAGGATATTGTAATGTGTATTAAGTTTTGTTCTCGCATACCTATTGGTTTTCCACTTAATTCTTTAGCTAAATAATTAAACCATGTACACACTAATAAATTATCCTATTTACAATATATCAACATGTTAACAATGTAAAAGTAAAGCAACTGATTACTTCAATAAGTCCAGTAAATTGGCGTGACGAAGCGCACGTTGTCCAAATAGGACTGTTTGAACTATGTGTTTAGATCAAACATAACATTTTAGTCACGTAAGTATATTAGTGGTAGTTGTATGGACATTCGAGATTAGACCTTAAACTTTAAGGACTAAGAGTGATAAGAGTTCTTAAACTAAAAATGTGGGAAACAGCTCATATCACAATGAATATGGTCTTCCTTAAGACCCTTGAACTCTATTTTTGACTCTGCTAGCTTCGGTTTTCCTCGAATTCTCGCATGTACCCAAATGTCTAATATCTTTTACGTCACTCTGGGCGGTATGTGAGATTTGCCGCCCACGGGCGCAGCAGCAAATCTCACTTCACACCCAGAAGAACACGTAAAATTGTGCACGCACCACGGACGGTAATAAAGAAGGCCTCAGACCGCTTGTTTATGGCCCTTACCTTCGGTTCGGGCCACAAATGCCTGCGATCTGAGCCATTCTTTACTTTACCGCCCTAGGTGCGTAATGTACTAAAATGTACCCACCGTTTCATATTGAATGTATCAACCCCTTCCTCCACCACCAGAACGGCTTAGCCGATTTTAGTTAGAAAGCCTACTTTCAAATGAAACAATGTACAGCCTTGGCCAGAAGTGTTGAGCACTAATGCGATTTTCATACAAAACTGGAAAGTTTAGTCCATCGTTTCCATCTTTGTTTAAGTTATTTTATCAATTAATTTAAACTAATAGGCATGATTTGTTGAAGTTAGTAGTAACTGCATAGAATATTTGCAATATGTCGCACCGACTTAAATTTACATTTTTGGTACCTTCTGTTTTCATATTTTTTAAGTACCTTGAAAGTGTTATTAAGTGAAGTTTTCTATATTTATAAATAAAATATAACATTTACCGTTACCGTACATTGTTAGGATAGGGAAATAATGCTTAACATCAAAATTGTAAACAAAAAACACCTATGGTCAACACTTCTGGCCAAGGCTGTACCTATTTAGCTTCTTTCGCGCTGATATTCCTAAAGAATTCAAGGCATTTCTCGCTGCAGTCACAGCAGATGACATGATTACGCACTCGTAAAAACATTGCAACTATTTGCCTACGTGTCTCCCAACTTTCTAACTACCAAACTAATTACCATATCAGCTGACGCCAGCGCATGTCAGGATGACAGGAGCCATTGTGAAATGACAGATAAACTTAGCTGACGACAGTTTTACGGGATAATGCGTTACGCTTAACGATTCTTTTGGGAATCGTGATGATAATTAGAAAGTTGTAAAATGTTTGATGGTTAAAATATTTGGGTGAGTAAGCTCTGTCGCTTTATTTGTTTTACTTAGAACGTACTTAAAATATACTACGTGGAATACAGAATAAGGTTCTTTAAAATGGAGCATACCAGTTTTCAAAGAGATGACAATGCGCATGTAGTACAACTAGAGCTTTAACGATGAGCTACTACCAGGTACAATCGTAGAATAATGTCTAGAACTTTTAAATCCTCCAAAAGTTTTAGGTGCAAAAACTCCAAATTAGATATTACCAAGCTTAATTATGCTTGGCTTTTGGTTTGGACACTGGGGACAACTTTTGTTTTAGGTAGATTTCGAAAATCGAGTCTACCTATTCATTTCTTCGACACAATCGAATTTTGAAAAAAATTCTTTACAGAAGGTCTAGTTATGATCCCCAGGTTCCAAAATGACCACTGGTTCAAAAGTTTATATATATATAAATTATGTATGTATGTATATATCCGCAGCCCGATTTTGTCATCACGATAGCGGTCTCATCTTTGCTCCGATTGCTTTCAAACTTGGTACAAAAATTGCCCTGGTTGATATCTAGGACAAGTTCGTGAACGGGCGGAATAGGGCCAAAGGGAGAGGCCTCACTTTTTATGAAATCAGTTTTTCGGAAATAACTTTTTTCCTATGGAAAATATACCATCCGTTTTTCTTTTATATGGCGGTGGACCTGAATATCTATAACTCTTCTAATCATATCTTTAAGAAAATATCGTTAATTTTAGTCGAAATTTAAAAAAAACCTAAATTTTTCTGGAGAAAATTCATAACTCCTAAACGGTGAATAATTTTATGTCAGCAATATTTTTTATCTAAAGTTCATTTTATTCTCTAAAATATTCAAAAACTATGTCTGTCGGAAAAATGCATAGTTTGGATTGCTTTTGGACAAAAGTGCGGATTTTGGCCTTGTTGAGCAGGTCAAAATTCTTGTGCCCGACTGTTAAATTCATGTTAAATATTAATATTACGTACAAAAAAACTTTGAACTGGTATCCCATGCGGTACCATGCAGCGCCCTTATCCATTCATCCACAAGGACAAGATGCGAAATCTACCTGTGCGTTCCCCTTGCGGGGACGGATTTTTTCTTCTAGTGCCTACTATCTGTCCTAAAATTCTCATCAGAAATAGCTGGATTAAAACAGTGTATCGAAAGCAAATATAACAATCCGTAAACCTTTCTATAATTTCCCCTGCACTCAGCAAGCATCTATCATAAATCTCGTGAAGGAAACCGCTCTGATTATCATCAGATCCGACCAGACACAAATAAACGACCAACCCGCTCGAAATATACTCGTTTTGTTTACATACCGTGGTAGCTCTTAGCGGATTGACTGTACATCATCCTGTAGAACACTAGAAATAAAACAGTGATTTAGTGTTTGACAGTTGCGATAGGTAGGTGAAGTAAAGTCTGCGGCAGAAAGCTACTTCTGCTTTTGACTGTACCGATCAGTATTTACAATTAAAAAACCACGTCTAAATTATATATGTCTGAATCTCACGAAAGGTCTGAAGTTAAAGTTTAGAACTCGATTGCAAAAACTGACAGTAGTTGAAACTTTTTTTGTACTAAGTATGATGAATTTTATATTTTATTTATAAAATGTTCCAAAATCATGAAGATCCTAACGAACTAATAAATAATTCAAACATTAGTTTAGCCTGTAAGATATAATCCTAGATAACACAACAGTTCAATTTACAAATGTATATGAAAACGTTTTAAAAGCACGCACTCCTTTCAATAAGTCTAATTTAAAAGCAAACAACATGCTCTGGCAGCGAAAAATTTTGCGCGCAACGAAAATAAAACAATTATGTTAACCAGTAACCAGACATAAGCTCTGCTCCAAACATTTCACGTTTGTACAAATATATTATGTAGTAAGATTTATTATTGCCCGAATGGTACTAATGTGCTCTGCTCCAATCTAGGCAGATTACACTGACAGTGTATTGTCATTAGGCTACATAACTATGTAGATAGTGTCTTATTTACTTAAGAACCGTCACGTGCTACAACTTTGCCTACGATATACAACTTTGCCTGGCTTGGAAAACATGGTTTTCTTCACCAAACAGCTATTTATATCTATTCAGCTATTTATATTGTAAGTTGTCAGGAATAAGATATAAATAGCTGTTTGGTGAAGGAAATCATGTTTTACAAGCCAAGCAAAGTTTTGCATCGTGGGCAAAGTTGTAGCACGTGACGGTACCTTATTTGCTGTCTACAACTTTAATTTTAGGCCAAAATTTGACCAAACTACATACAATGGGTACAAATCATGTGATTGAACTATCATTTTAGTAATAGAGAACAAACAGAGATTAGAAAAAAACATAATTAATTTATCCGAAAAATGAAAAAAAAAACTATTCCCCACATGCGGCGGCGTGTCCATATAAAACGATTCCCGTCGGCTTGCCTAATTTTCAGGCACCTGAGCAGTTTTCCTAGAGCTCATGAAGAAATTTTAAGCCAAATTAAGGTCCGGCATGCCTAAGAAAAAGTTTGACCCACCACTACTGATTCCCCACTCGATTGGCCTCCAAAAGCAGACATTTAAAAACAAAACGACAATGTACCTATTTCCGTGTCAACCTAAATACTTGACTGTCCAACAAATGAAGTAAAACACAAGACAATTGCGCCTTGTAATTGATGCCTGACGTGATATACTGCTGAACTGCTACAGCGTGGTCGTGAGCTACGCCTGTTTTCAATTTAGGAGATGGAAGTAGGTATCGTTGTGACATGACGTTAGGATTTAAACACGTATTTTACTTTGGAGCAGCATGGCACCGAGAGCTTATTAAGTATCTACCGACAAAAGCACTTTAGGAGAGCGATCAATTAATATTACGTTTAAGTTATTATTTTCTACATTGCTTTTCGATTTTCGTTTTCGATGGTTAGAAAAATTTGATACGTAATTTAACTATTTTAGAGCTATACTTATGTGATAAATGTCCTTCGTGGTTTTAAGTACTTTTCCTTGGTGCCCCTTAAAAATCCTGATCGTCATATAGTTATAATTATTTTTATTCAGTTAGAAATTTTAACGATTGATGTCAGTAGGTACCTACTATATAATAGATTCATACACATCGTCATATATAGGTACCTGACGCTTTTCATCAGAATTTATTAGATAAGGTGCGTTGGGGTAAGATAGAAAGGTATTTTTTTAGGGATAAGACAAAAAATCGTCCATATTCCGGAGCATTACAGACTACTTTTTATCTTACCCCTAAAAAAATACCTTTGTATCTTACCCCAACGCACGTCCTTACACTGGCTTCTATTAAGCTCTACACTCTAGATATTTTAATAATTATAAGATCAGTAATCAGTTAAATTCGAAGACTATTGCCTATTAGCATTCTCTAACCTTCCACATCACTATTACCACTTTCCTAACACTCTTGCCACCACCAGCAGATCTGAGTTTGTCGCAATGTAGCCAACGAACATCCGAATGCGGCAGCTATATCGTACAAGTGGGTGGTAGCCAGCAACAACTATACCAATTATTTAATCCGGAATGCCATAAATCAATCGTCTAACCGATGAGGCGAAGCCGAAACAGTCGAAAAATGCGTCCAGCGTATATTTAGAGCGCGGCGTTTATTTGTGTCTGCGATGTTCCGATTATCGCGGATAGACTGCAAATCTGTACATTCTGTACACAGTTAGTATATATGAAAACCTTCTTTCATTTAGATAAAGTCTACAATTGATTAGCTTAGTTTTCTACAGATAGATGCAATGTCGAATGAATCGAATGATACATGAAAACTTATGTCTTTACTCGTATTATGCCATTTATCTTATAGTAACTCGTAGTCGTATAAATTAATGAGTTTGAAAGTTACATAAATGAATGCACCTAGGACATGCTTATTGTAGATAAATTGTTACAAAGCTTTTAACGTTTGCTAAAGTGTCGAGTAACTTACTTCCTGATGGTTTCTATAATGTAGAGATAATTTTACTTTTATTACTGACATGATCAATATCACTTATCTCGCACGTGCATCTTTGCGAAAGGTCTGCATATGGCCGAAGACTCCGAGCGTTCGCTTCCATGTGATATCATAGCCTGGCTACATTTTTTTTAAAGCCTACGTATCAGATGGTCCAGGTGTTAAACTTTAGGGGAATGACATGTGTGTAAATTTTATTGACTCCATCTGAGGTGTCACACCATACTAATACAATTAGGTATCTAACTTAATTTTTCCAATCAAATTGAGTCGTCGACTCATACGATCCTGGCTCCGAAACGTACCAACGCTCACACTGTTAACTGCCCACCGGTGGACCTTATGGCTTTTGTTAGAAGGTTCATCGATGTACAGTCAACGTCAAATATATGTTTACACTATTGCACCTTACTCCTTTGTAATAAGGTCCCAAAAGAATAAAGATATCTTTGGCGTCGTCTGTTAAGAGTGTTGCTGTTTGTACCCGGCTCAGCAAATTACATGTGATAAATTAATAATGTTATACTTCTTCTTTGTCAACAGGTGCGCTATTCGGTGGCGTGATCGGCGGGCTAGCCATGCGACTTGGCCGTCGCTCAGTCCTGCTGGCCGCAGCACTCCCATACACCCTAACGTGGCTGGCCACGGCACTCTCTACTGGGGTCGACATGATCTCTATAACGTCCTTCTGCGGGGGCATGCTGGTTTCCTGCATATCTATGATTACACAGGTTTGTCAAGATATCATAATCTGGTCTAGTGGCTAATTAGTAGGGTTAAGGTACTAAAACATGTTACAAATCTGTAAGTATTGTAATATTACAAAAAAATCTGGTGTAACCTAAACACTCAACTGTCGATAGCGTTATTTTTTGCAAACCTGACAAAAGTAGTCATGTTACCATACAGGTTGATTCAGTAGACGTGTGCAGGATTAACATTGTGGATTCAGTCAATAACAAGCTATAGTTTGATACCGGTATTAGTGTAATTAGCGCTTTTTTTGTTTTTGTAGGGTGACCATGATTACAGAGAACAAAATTCCTACGTAACAAAAAATAAAAATTCGTTGTTACCTCACTTAAACAAGTTTTTTAAACATGATGGCGGCCGATTTATTATCGTTAACTAAGTAGGGTCGTTCTTGCTCACGTCTCCTTAATCACCCTGTATATGCGCGAGACATTTACATGTGTTTTGCGAATAGGTAGGGTATACGATACGTTTCATCTCCTATAAATAATAAAAAAACCGTAAATCTTCAATATCACACGTTACGAATACAATTAATTTTTATATTACCGATGTTGTCGGTTAAAGTTCCCGCCATTGTCCGTTTGATCGCTTTAGAAACTGTTAGCGGATGAAAAAGTCAGATGCGGCACCTACGAACAGAAGATTTGACACGCAAAACAATCTCCAACGTTTCGTTTTTGCAATTAAAGTCAAATTAGTTCAAGTAGATTACTTTTGAAATGCGTAAATTAATTTAACTAAGTAACTGAAACTATTGTGGCACTCACATACTAATAATATTGGTTCAACAATATGGCCAATTCCTAATATTTTACTTAGTTGAGCAACTTGCGCAGCATCTTAAAAACCCAATCGATTTGATAGTTCATGGACTACCTATTTAGTCTAGAACCGATCAGGAGAACATATTATGAAAACGCTGTTAATAAAAACAGGGTTTTCGGCATGCATATTTGTTTTTATAAGTTGGGTTTTATATTCATTGTAAATAGGTACGCCGTTTTTTATAGTATTTGTAATGTAATGTCGATGTTTATAGCTTAAAATCGTATTTATGATGAAATACAATTTCGCTATAATTTTACAATATGCATAGTTATTTGATATGATATAATAAGGTTTAATAGTAACTGGCCAGTTAAAAATCCTTTTTAATACAGTTGCTCAAAAAAGTGATTTTTACTTTTCCAGCCAATTACAGCTAATGACAGTGACATACAGTCAATCACAGCGCCGCACCGCACCGCGCGGAGCGTTCGGATCCATGTACTAAAGTAACCTCAAAGTGAATAATTGACAATTTTATAATTTTTTCGCAACTGTATTAAAAAACGTCGTTCGATACTCGTGCGTAAATGTCATTCTTCAGTAATGACATACTTTCCGCACTATTAATATCGAAATGTACTATTTCCATAAGAGCAAAACCGGATTTGATGGATAAAAGAAGAAATAGAAATCCTTTAACGACCTATGGCTAAGGCGTATTAATATTGTTATCCATTCTTACAACCCGTGTGTGTTTGTGAAACTGTTAGTAAACGGTTAAGCAAGCAACAGACCAAGTAAAAAGCTCAAGAATCACATAAAATTAATGACAAATGCGCATAATTGAAGCGATAATCGCACGTTTTCCACGATCACCTGAACTTGATACGGTGTTTAGAATATTATGCCGTTTTTATCGGTTTTTGCATCTAAGTACCTATTCAAGTAGCTATCTCGTACTTATTAACATACATTTAGTTCCTACAAGTTTAGGAATAAAACATCGCTTTAAGTATGTAACAAAATTAGAATTACATTGGCCGTGCGTGAAAATCATTCTTAGGGAAGTCAGAGCCAATTTCTGAGTCCATTTCTGAGCCATACGAGTATAAACAAATATGAAAAGTCGATGGTAGAGTTCTATTTCTGCGCTTGATTTGTGAAACTACTTTCTTATATGTAATTAAACTAATTAACTTTGTAGAATTTTGACATAAATATTTTTGTTACGCTGACTAGTCAATATTCAAATCAAAATTCGTCACATTTAACGCAAATTTTCATTTTGTCGGTGATATTGTTATGACAGTATTTTTATGCAAAGCGCCCGCTTTGACTTACCTGAAAAGATTTTTTTGAACTGAACGAATTGAGGTATTGTATTCTTATACTGTTTGTAACGTTTATTTGATTTAGCTTACCTAAATGTGTGTTTCGCTCGGAAAAAATATTTCGTCGGTTTTGTAAAATTTTATTTATTCTAAACAGCTCATGCACAATGCAAACAGCACAGAATTTTTATTTATTTATAAACGTTGATTTCTGGGTCGTGATCTGATCTGATGGGAACTGATCAACATTATTGTAGGTATGTATTTTCTCAAAACAGAATTAATTTAATTTTTGAAGTAAAATTAATCTTAAATTAAATAAATCCTGGTCACCCTATGACTTTTGACATACGCTGTATGGAAAACGACGAGACGCTACATTGTGTAGAGTGATCAAATCATATGCAAAAGAAAATCTTTTTCTACTTATCACCTGAAATTTTTTTGGCGAATAAAATATATAACTTGCATCATTAGGTTCAGCTTGAAGTTCTGTATCATGCTTTGTTATATTGCTCCCCAACCCTGAAATCACCCTGTAGGTATTTAGACACAAATAAGATTTAGATACGAATTGATTCCTAAGCATAACTTTCCTTGTCCACAGGTATACGTCACCGAAATCGCCGTCCCAGAGATCAGAGGCTGCCTCAGCTCCGTGCTCAAGATCCTGAGTCAAATAGGCATCCTTATCTGCTACTCCTTAGGGGCCTATTTGGAATGGCACCAGCTCGCTTTAGTCGTCGCCTCAGCTCCAGTGTTACTCTTCTTTGCGTTACTCTTCATACCAGAAACCCCATCCTCTTTACTTTTAAGAGGGAAGGAAGAAGAGGCTTCAAGTGCATTACAATGGTTGCGAGGACCCAGCGCAGATGTAAGACAAGAGTTGGCTACTATTAGAACTAATATACTAGCTAGCAAGAGATGCCATGATGGTGGAAAATTAAAAGCTCTTATGTCAAAGAGATTAATCAGACCAGTCGCAATAACTTGTGGTCTCATGTTCTTCCAAAGATTCACAGCTGCTCATGCATTTAACTTTTACGCTGTCAACTGGTTTAGAAAGACTTTGAGAGTTCTCAGCCCTCATGGAGGAGCTATAGCCACCAGCGTAGTTCAGCTCCTAGCTTCATGCTTATCAGGGATGCTGATAGACCACGTTGGGAGATTACCGCTTTTGTTGATAAGTGGGGCGATGATGTCTTTAGCGCTAGCTGGATTTGGATCCTACGCTTACTACCAAGATGTGATCTTGACTAGTACTAATGTGGATTCCGGATCATATGACTGGATTCCTCTGCTCTGCGTGCTGACGCTTACCATCGCATTTTCACTAGGAATCAGCCCTATATCTTCACTATTAGTAGGAGAGCTATTCCCCTTGGAGTACAGAAGTACTGGAAGCGCATTAGCTACAAGCTTCAGTCATTTATGCGGCTTCTTGAACGTGAAGACAGCAGCAGATTTCCAGGAGCATATAGGGTTATATGGACTATTCTGGTTGTATGCAGGTCTCTCCGTCCTGTGCCTGCTTTTTGTTATTCTCTTCGTTCCGGAAACGAAGGGGCGTGAAATCGATGAAATGGACCCGAAATATGTCGAATCGCTCTGTATAAATCGATAGTACGACGTAGGTTATAGGTAGTTATTGCGCAGAATATGCTCTGAACATCTTGTAAAGCCAGGAAACGAGCTGCTTTGCGTGGGCCGCGGGAGATGGTTTGTTTTGCGACTCGGCGCGGCTCGTATTTAGTTTTCACGGGTGTTTACCTAATTTTGATTACATCCCCAATCTCTTTGATATTCGATTGAATTTCAAATATCACTTTGCAATACTAAAAATTGCATTGATATCAATTGTAATATTTAGATCGTATTCTGCTCAAAAATTGTTTACTTCTTAAGTTTAATTAGGTAGGTATAATTAATAAATTGGGCTACTTTAGGACGAGCTATCAGTGCGATAGTGTGTATTCAATGAGATTATCTTTGAGATAGCCCCCAGTCTTCCAAGCTAATACAGACAGGTGATCATTTCATCATACAAAAAAATGTGATTTTTTATCAAATGAATTTATTTCAGACTAAATCTGTCCATATTTTGTTAGTACAAATAACTTAAACCTTCTATGGACCAGCTTACGGGCATAAGAATGAATTATAAAAGTGATTTAATTAATGTGTCCTGTTGGATTTTACGTCAATATGATGATCTTTTTCTACAATGAATACACATTTTGTGGAAAAGAATTTTCATATTTTCAAAAATACCAGGATTCCTGTCTGTACGGCTATATGGTGCAGTATTATTCTTACGAAAGTATTTCGATACGAGTTGTGCCTTCAGTTCCTCATCACAAGACTTCGTGGAGACTCTAGTTTCAATGTGATTATGTGTTATACGGTTATAGCAACTAGTGTTATAAAAGTAATTTAAGATTATTAAAAAAATATAAAACAATAGATAGAGGCGGTGGGCAATGTCGACCCAGGTTCGATTGTAGATTAAAACTATGACAACCATAAGTTTCTACTTCAAAATTATTAATAAATTGAATTCCTACTTTTCTATATCAATAATATTAACTATGACTGTCATTCATATTATATTTATGAGAGTTGAATTTTTTTGAGTACCATCATGTAATTCATCTGAAAATATAACTAGTTGCTATAACTAAGACTTCAGATCTGTTGTCTTCATTTCACAATTGTTAATATAGTTTAATGTACATATAATTTAATTTTAGACGTTTCGAGAGCTTTTGGTGTAACGGGTTACATAGTATTGTATAAATTACTATGCCGAGTCAATTACGTTGCTGAAGTATAAGTAACGTAACTAAGATATTGATAATATTGTTTGATGTAAGTACTTCTAACGTATTTCAGTACAAAAAATGTTTATATTATTTTAAAACTTTTCGACTGACTTTTAATTTCATTTGAAGCCATACGAGTATATGCATTTTGTTGTGCAAATGAAAGTTAGTGGCCATTGATATAGTTATTTGTGCAACAAGAGAGGAAAGTTGTTTTTTCTTGCGAGTGTTGATTTTGAGTCCCGAGTAAGCGAAAGACTCTATAATTGAATCACGAGCGAAGCGAGTGATTCTAAGTTTGAATCTTGAGCGTAGCGAGGGATCTCAAGAACACGAGATGTAAAAAAACTTTCCTCTCGTGTGACACATACAACTTTTCACCTCAGTAGTGAGAACATATTAAAGTTAAAAAAACACATTTATTTACATTCCTGAATGAAAGGCATCATCATTATGACGAAAAGCTTCTAGAAACAAAATTTCACTCCCTGGAGTGAGGAAAGTCGCAACTTTCGGCACTCCCTGGAGTGATGAAAGTCACGCTTTCGTCACTCCAGTGAATGAGGAAAGTAGGCTTGTTCGAACTGCTGAGGTGAAAAAGTAAATATCAATAGCTCCCGATTATAAAAAGGTGCTAAATATTTAGAATATGAAATGTATAGCATTTATACATAAACACGTAGGTAACAAATTATATTAGATGCATTTATTTTGTCCACTTTGATTTCCAGTTGATTTATTGTAACAGATTATCAAATGAATTGATTATATAAAGTTGAATGTTGAGATAAAATATACAGTGATTTTCAAAGTTTCTATTTATAAAAAAAAAATGTTGGGTTACTTAAAAGTTTACACTGAAGTCAACTTTGCAATAGGTATTTGTTAATTGTACGGTTTTCTCCAGTGTCCCTATTCAGTATTGCATATAATTATACATTTTAGGGGAAGACAGGGTGGATTCGTACACTGGGAGCCTTCGTACAGTGGTCATATCTCGGCTATCCAACACGCTGAAGCGTTCATATTTGTATGCAACACGGCTACTTACATGCATAGGCTACCTTCCAAAAGTAATGGCAGTGCGGTACAAGATTTCGCCAGAAAGAGCTGATATGTGTTTTCGCCACTCGCAAGTAATTTCGAGTTCTCCTTTGAAAGCGTTTGTTTCCAAAAAGTCTGGATGGACTTATAAAAAATGCTTTAGTATTGTTTGTAAATATATGCTAAATTTTGTTATTTAAACAATACTTTTGGGATTATGTTAACGATATTTTTTTTATTTTGATTTTTTTCTGGTCCGTTGGATTGGGGTACCTTCGTACACTAAAAATGTATGTAATTTCATACTGTACGAATGCACCCCATGTAAGTTAAAATCAAGAATAACATAATTGCAAAAACAGGTCAGTAAGATATGTTTAAAAAGTGATTGAAACTGGCGAAATAGCTGGTAAAATCATGAATCCCGGGGAGAAACGAAATGTGTACGGAGCTACCCCGCGTGGTGGTGTGCATTCGTACAGTTCCCATTTTTTGGAAAAATCGTTATAGCTTGGCCAAGTTGCTTTATATCAAGCCAGAAATTAGCGCTTTTATTATAGGCAGATAAATGGACAATAACATAGCATTCGTTTCATTGTAAAATATTTGTTACATTTTGTTTTACAAGGCTCCGAAAAAAAAGTGTACGAAGCCTCCCCATCTTCCCCTATAATAAGTTACATATTTGGAAAATTAACTTATATTGGCAGCTAAAATACTATTAAGGTATCATAATGTAAACAAAACTCTTTATTTTACGCACGAGTGCGACAATCGAAAATGTGTGACTATACAGTGTGTTTCTGTAATAAGGAGCAATAAATTAAAACATAGATTCTACTCCTCAAACTACAAAACTTTTGTTCAACAACTTTAAAAAAATATGTATTTTGTAGATTGTCTCTTTTTCATACAAACTAAATAGTATTTTCAATGAATCGTTAAAATCCGTCTAATTGACATTGCTTGTCACCCTACAGACATAGTCAATTTCGGAATACATTGCGTGTTCGAATAAACTTTAAAGTGTCCTAAAAATCAAACCATACGTTATTTTTAAAAGTCGCTGAACAAACGTTTCCTGGTTTGAGGAGTAGAATCTACGTTTTAATTTATTGCTCCTAGTACAGAAACACACTGTATAATATCATTAGGGGTCTCTTGTACCCAGAAATGGAATGTAATTATACCTATAGAAATATAGAATGTCTATGAATATAATATAATAAAAAAGTTCTATTATTTATAGAACTGGTGCTATGTGGGTGCCTTGATGTTGAAATTAGAATATTATATATTTACATACATTTAGTGAATCTTGTACATAATATATTATAGGACTGTACATAGAATATTTATTATGTTTATAGATCGTGTTGCCATGCCATGCGCTATGTTATATAAAGTTTATTTTATAAGTATTTGTACTTAAAAGTCTTCGAATTTAGTATTGTGTTACAATGTTAATACATTTTGTGAACCCTTTATAACATTTTTTTAATGCCTTTCCTCACTACATCGACTATATTAAGTTCTCATTTCAATATGGTTAAAAATGACCCCGTAATTTCACTCTAAATATTGATTATTAGATTGATTGGATTTGAATGAGGCCTTTATTTAAATAGCGAAGTAAAAAAAAAAATAGAGTTATGACAGTGTTCGTGACCCATAAAAAAGCTAGCGTTGACAAAATGTCTATGTGAGTAAATCTAATACGGGTGAATCCCTTAACGGTGATTACTGATTAGTCTAGGGCATAAGAAATGCAACTAGATAACTTTTACTTAGAATTGCAATTAAAATTTTATCAATACAAAATTATTCGGCGCGCAATGTAATTCAAACATACTCGCGTTAAACGCTCGTTGACAGTTACTTTCAATAAGATATTTACAGCTAAATTTGCTCCTGATAAAATTTTCAAAAATTAATTTTTGGTTCACAGTTAAGTGTAACTTAAAAAAAACATCTTAATTAATGATTACACTAATGAGATCTATGTCTGGTCTCATTTATTGCCCGTATTTAGATTTACACACTGTATAAATGTTGACAGTTCGATATATCTCGCACCAGATTTCACGAATCAACCAAACCGTTGCAATAGGGAATATTCCGCAAAACTCTGCGTAGGGGGCGGCACTAGCACAAACATAGGGCCTACCGCGAAGTACGAAAATTAAAATTTCGTGACCTGGTTCTCTGTTACTCTTACATATTCGAGCGATAGAGAGACAGAGGCAAATGTCAAAATATCGATTCTCTCGTTTCAAGATAGGCCCTTTGTAAACAAACCGCCTTGAGGCACTATGACTTATTTGTAACTAAAACTTGTAAAAAAACTGTTTAAGGCCTAGTATGTATTAAGAACTCTATGGTTTACCGATGCGCTAGTGCTGCACTCTGGCGGCAGAACATTGCAGTAATATCCCCTATTATATAATTACACTGTACCCACATTGAATAAAAACTGAAAAAGCGCTACAAATAATGACATTTCAAACAAACCATGCACCGTACATCCGGAAAAATAAATTAAACCCAAAATAGTTCCAAATCTCCTAAAATACGTAGGAAAATGACATCATTACACCAGCGACCCGGAACATTCACACAATTTAATAAAACACCATGGGACTATGTCACAACAACTTCACAACACGTGACACTTCGTATCCATAAAGTTCAATAATATGACAAGGTTCTACAGTGGCTGCTGGTTGGTATACAATGATGATCAGTGTCATTAAAGTGCATTCTGTGGGGAGTCATGGTTGAGGTCGCAACTACAATCACGTTTACAAGAAGTGTGTTTTGAAATCATAAAACGCCTTACAGTATAAGGAAATCAATGTTTATTTTGTATTTTTTTTTGCTGTATGTAACAAAAATTATGTGATCTTTTTAAGGGCATAATTGGAAACGTATAGCGACTAAGAAAAACCGGCCAAGTGCGAGTCGGACTCGCGCACCGAGGGTTCCGTAAAAACCTAAAACAATTGCTATTTCTTATGATTGCGTGGACATGAAAGTTTCGTTTTGCTACAGCAGAAAGATATTATAGAGCTGAGTATATGATATGAATTTTAATTTAATACCTCTATGCGTTTACGAGGAAACAGGTAGTAAGTTTAAAATTAAAAAAAAATATTTTAAGTACTATTTTAATAAAAATGTCTACTTTTCGTAATTTATCCTTTGTCTTTGCTATATGATGTTTCTTCGTGCCAAGTTTCAAGTTTCTGAGTTTACGGAAAGTACCCTTTAGGTTTTGAGTTTCTTGCGAGTACTCATCTCCAAAATATGCAATTTAAATTGCTATTTCTTTTGATTGCGTTGACATGAAAGTTTGTTTTTGCCACAGCTGAAAGATATAATAGACCTGAGTATTTTATATGAATTTCAATTTAATACCTTTACGCGTTTACAAGGAAGAAGATAGTAAGTTTAAAATTTTAAAAAATATTTTTTGTATGATTCTACTAAAAATGTCTACTTTTTATAATTTTTCCTTTGTCTGTGCTATATGACGTTGCTTCGTGCCAAGTTTAAAGATTCTGAGCTTGCGGGAAGTACCCTTTAGGTTTTGAGTTTCTCGCGAGTACTCAGTTTCAAAATATGCAACTTAAATTGCTATTCCTTTTGATTGCGTTGACTTAAAGATTTGGTTTTGCTACAACTGAAAGGTACTATAGCCCTGAGTATTTGACATGAATTTCAATTTAATAACTTCACGCGTTTACGAGGAAAATGGTAGTAAGTTTAAAATTTAAAATATATTTTTTTGTATGATTTTACAATAAAATTCTACTTTTCGTAATTTTTCCTTTGTCTGTGCTACATGAAGTTTCTACGTGCCAAGTTTCAAGTTTCTGAGTTTACGGGAAGTACCCTTTAGGTTTTGAGTTTCTCGCGAGTACTCAGTTTCAAAATATGCAACTTAAATTGCTATTCCTTTTGATTGCGTTGACTTAAAGATTTGGTTTTGCTACATCTGAAAGGTACTATAGCCCTGAGTATTTGACATGAATTTCAATTTAATAACTTCACGCGTTTACGAGGAAAATGGTAGTAAGTTTAAAATTTAAAATATATTTTTTTTATGATTTTACAAAAAAATTCTACTTTTCGTAATTTTTCCTTTGTCTGTGCTACATGAAGTTTCTACGTGCCAAGTTTCAAGTTTCTGAATTTACGGGAAGTACCCTTTAGGTTTTGAGTTTCTTGCGAGTACACAGTTTCAAAATATGCAACTTAAATTGCTATTTCTTTTGATTGCGTTGAAATAAAAATTTGGTTTTGCTACATCTGAAAGGTACTATAGCCCTGAGTATTTGACATGAATTTCAACTTAATAACTTCACGCGTTTACGAGGAAAAAGGTAGTACGTTTAAAATTTTAAATATATATTTTTGTATGATTTTACTAAAAATGTCTACTTTTTATAATTTTTCCTTTGTCTATGTTATATGACGTTGCTTCGTGCCAAATTTCAAGTTTCTAAGTTCATGGGAAGTACCCCGTAGGTTTTACGAGTGCCGAAAACTCTAAAATTTGCAGCATAAACGACTGTATCTTTTGATTGCGTTGGCTTTTAAGTTTGATTTTTTCACAGCTTCAAGGGACAATAGACTTTAGTATTTGGTATAAATTTCAGCTTGATACCTCCACGCGTTCCTGAGAAAAATGGTCTTGACAGACAGACAGACAGACAGACAGACAGACAGACAGACAGACGGACAACAAAGTGATCCTATAAGGGTTCCGTTTTTTTTCCTTTTGAGGTACGGAACCCTAAAAAGTAACAGTAAACGATTTTAAACGAGAATTTTTATTTGTATGGGGCATGTTGTCCCACCCGGCGAGTGATGGGCAAGTTACCGAAAGTTACCGCCTTTTGTATGGGGAATGTTTCCGTCACTACCCTCCATACAAAACCAAATTTTATTTTCGCGTAAATTCTTAGTTTTTCTTCTTTATAATATGACACTAATTACGCCCTACGGATCACCAGCATTTTTGTCACACCTTGTAGAAGTATACTGTTAGCTCACCGAAGGAAGCCCACTAACTGCTCGATAGGAGAAATAATTCGTGTATAGCTGAATTTTGGTGAAGTTGTAGATAAAGGTGTCTTACACAACATACTAAAAGTACTCATGGATAGGGGTGCCGCTAACGGGGAGAGGGGGGTGTAAAGGTCCCCTTTTTTGGCTTTTCGTAAATAACTCAGTAGCGGTGGCTCATACGAAAAAATGTTCTTCTACTTAATTAATCCACAAATGATTTTGTACAAAAAAGGTTCTTTACACTTTTTTGCTGAGATCAATGTATAATGAGATTTCGAAGAAATACGATAATCACTTTCAGAAACTTTCGGAGCTTTTATTTACGAAACTATTAGTTTTGTCTAAAAATTGTTTTAGAAAACCCATATTTATATTAAAAGACCTATCCAACGACACCCCACACATTAGGGGGGATTAAAAACATAATTTACCCCCCACTTCATGTGTTCGGGAGCTACCCTAAAAAAATATATTTTTTTTAGATTTTGTTTTAAAACTTTGTCTGCGTGTTCAAAACACATACTCATACGAAGTTTAACTATTCTAGTACTAACCATCACTGCGCAAAGCCGTGAACGGATAGACTGGGACAAACGGACAGCGAAACTATAAGGTTAGGAAATTGATTGCAGGCGTCCATAGGCTATGGGAACTGCTTACCATCAGACGGGTCGTATGCTTGTTTGCCACCGTCGTGGCATAAAAAATAAAAAGTAAAAAAATACCCTCTTCAACCTGCTCAGTGATGGTTAGTACTTGAATAGTTAAACTTCGTATGAGTATGTGTTTTGAACACGCAGACAAAGTTTTAAAACAAAATCTGAAAAAATATTATTTTTTAGGGTACCTCCCGAACACATGAAGTGGGGGGTAAATTCTGTTTTTTAATCCACCCCTAATGTGTGGGGTATCGTTGGATAGGTATTTTAATATAAATATGGGTTTTCTAAAACAATTTTTAGACAAAACTAATAGTTTCGTAAATAATAGCTCCGAAAGTGATTATCGTATTTCCTCGAAATCTCATTATACATTGATCCCAGCAAAAAAGTGTAAAGAACCTTTTTTGTAGAAAATTATTTGTGGATTAATTAAGTAGAAGAACATTTTTTCAAATGAGCCACCGCTACTGAGTTATTTACGAAAAGCCAAAAAAGGGGACCTTTACACCCCCCTCTCCCCGTTAGCGGCACCCCTATCCATGAGTACTTTTAGTATGTTGTGTAAGACACCTTTATCTACAACTTCACCAAAATTCAGCTATACACGAATTATTTCCCCTAAGTTTTCCTTCGTTTGGAGGGCTATGTATACTTAATACCAATTGAAATGAGAGTTATTCATAAGTTTTCCAGTTCTTTAATTGATGGGTATTTATAACGTTTATGAACGGGATTAGTTCTCTTTTTTAAGGCCGTTCCTCGATTCGGACAAGTCACGCCCATCCGTTAGAGACACGTTTATGGCTCCCGTGCACGAAAGAAAGAGATGCAGCGCTCTTAAGGATCAGACTTTTTGACTAAACTGCGATAAATAAGCGAATCTGTAAAGTTTTGTCCAATTTTGTTTCTGTGACTTTTTAGATAAACCAGAATACTATATTTCATACTTAGTTATATTGCTTAGTCTTTTATAGTTTACGTAAGCTAAGAAAAATAAGGGGAAAAAGGACCTTTTCTTTTTTTTTTCTTTTAATAATATATATTCGAAAATAAATTCAGTCTCTTTTCCCGTTTAGTCAGTAGAGCGTTTGAAAAAACCTATAATTTTTCAAAGTAGCCCCTTAACAGAACGTTTTAGCTGCGTTTCAAGCAAAATTATTTGCGGTTAACAAAGTATAGCAATACTTACCTATACTTAATTTAGGGTGGCAGATCTGATTTCCGGTTTCACGGGACAACTGCATTGAAAATACGGGATTAGAGGTTAAAATACGGGACAGGGGATAACTGTTACATTGTGCTGTCCCGTATTGGTTTCGCTTAATTACGGGACAGTGAAAAATTCGTAACAACCTGTAAAATACGGGATATTTGGTCACCCTAACTTTATTCCAAAGTTTTGTACTAATATGATATCTGCTAAAAGATAAAAAAGATAAAAGATATTTATTCTTCAATTTAGGCACATTACAATGCACTTATGAACGTGAGAGAGAAAAAGAAACTACCACCGGTTCTAACCCTACACCTCTGACCCGAGAAGTATTACTTAATAATAGGCCAAAACCGCTATTTTAGCTTTCAATGTATCATAGTAATTAAATGAATGACCCTATAACTAGTGGTTTTTGCTTCATTTCGGTACAGTACAAAAAACGCCTACTAAAAAATAATAGCAATGACTACAATGCAAAACATTTCATAAGGCAGGCGTCATACAACTTTAACTTTTTTACCTTAGTACTATTTTAATACCAACACTACCTCTATGTACTTACTCAGGGTAACTCAAGTTTAATTGGCATTACAAAAAGCATACTGATTAATTACTCAACTGTTCAAAGAACAAATCAACATTACTAAACCACTTGTGACTGGTTCAAAGAAATGCATTATATCTTAATACTCGGACTCAAGGGCCTCTTGAGCCAGGTTCAGTACAGAAATAAGATTATTTATAACTTATAACCAACATTAAAGACAAGTTAATTGTTTGAAATTATACATGAGAAATAGTAGTGACGTCAGAGAGATGTTAAATATTTCGCAATATGACATACAATAAAAGAATATAGAGCAGTGGAGTTTGAAAGTTCATATGTGGGTCGTTCTCGCGTTTCGTGCAAATCGGTATTATATGCGATTTACCAAAAACCTTGTGATGTTTTAGAGTAACTGTTAATGCAGTGTTATTAGATAGGGTCTAAGGTATATTTATCACCATAAAGCAAATGGTAAAAGGTGTTAGTTTTCTGTATATGTGTAATAAATACCCCCTTTTTTCATTCATCTCTACATGAAACTCGTGAACCTATAACTTTAGCTTTAAATTTGACCTCAAAAAATTTGCAATAGAAAACTCGTTGTTTGTCCAATCAACAACTAATTAAGTTAAGATTTTAATCATATAATATTAGCATCTGGATACTAACAACTAAAATTTTACAGCCATATAAGTGTATGGTTCCAACAATTTCTTCATTACCGCCGCGAGAAAGAGATTATCTATATTTCGGTATATAGAGACGATGTATAGCGGCTACCGTCGGTAAAATATATCGTTCGTGGCTCAGTTGGCCTCTTGCTACCGCAGGGTACGCCCTTGTGTCGCTATTGGCGAAGTTTCGTAGATTCTCTGGTGTCGAAAAGGGGTGTGGTACGAGTTTTAATTCATCGCCATCCAGCGATTTATACAGTAAGTACCAAGTGTAATACGTTGAAATTATACCTATTATATGTGTTTTTAAGTTGCCTTGCACGTGGCTTATTCTGGATATTGAAGGTCAGATATCAATCGACTTAGGCAGCCAAAACCACTAAAACTTCATTCATATCTGTTTCATTCACTTCTTTTCCTTCCAATTTTAGAAGGGAAGGTAATGAATGAATTAAGAAGGTAATGATAATTATGTTCGAGGTTATACATTCAAAGAAATTAACGAAAATGAAGGCATCGACAAAAGAATCTTCTGATGTTAAAAAATGTAATAAAGAGGTGCCAGGTCAGGATTCATAGTCTGAAAACGACATACCTGGTGAAATACCGAAGTTTGATGAAACAAATACAGAAAAGCTACCTACTCGTATACTCAACGACAAAACTTATAATCAGAATCAGGACTCCCCGACCATTCGAAACATTATTAATATAGATGATGCTGCACTCCTCGACCAAATTGATGACCAGACTTTTTTGGAGACAAGCAAAATAGATTCACCTAATACAACCATAAATGCCACACCCATACCATAAATACCAGAACCCATAAATAAAACGGCAGAATATCTCCTTAAGTCACAATATTGCCAAACGTTAAATTTGATTGGCAGAACTCTAAATTTTGTCTAAAACCTAGAGCTTCAATCCGGTCGACACGAGTTCAAAAAATGTATATCTGGTACTACTGAGCAGGAAATTTTCACAACGGATACTAAAAATTATACTATAATTTACTTACTTACTTCCTGCAGTGGCGTAGCGACCCAAAGTGGATCTTGGCCTCCGACACTAAAGATCGCCAGGCTTCTCTGTTCACAGCCGTCTCTGTCCAGTCAAAGGCGCCCAGGGCGGTGAGGTCCTTCAGCACCTCGTCTTTCCAGCGGTACCTAGGACGCCCAGATGGTCTTCGACAAGTCGGCTGGCCAGAGTATGCTCTCCAGACAGCACGATCTTCACCCATACGAACTACGTGTCTGAGCCATCGTAGTCTGGCGGCTTTTGTTTCCCCAATGATGTTCAGCTCGGACACCAGATCTTCAATTTCCTGGTTCTTACGGTGCTTCCAGGTTCCATCCTCTCTGCGAATGGGTCCCAGTATTTTGTGGTAGATTCTTCGCTCAGCCACCAGCAGTGCCTGTTCTTCTTTTTGAGTTAGTCTCCAAGCTTCACGTCCTTATGTCAATATTGGCCTTATAATGGTTTTGTATAAGCGCAGTTTCGTCTTTCTGATCATTAGCTTGGACACCAACACTTTGTGTAGAGCAGCTGCGCAACAAAGAGCGCTCTGGGTCTGGACCTGTATCTCGTCTTCCCTCTGGTTAGTATCAGTAACGATGCATCCAAGATACTTAAACCTATCCACCCCCTTGTACGAGGTATATCCTACCGTGAGAAGTTTCCTACGAATCTTTGTGTTTCTGTATCTCTTCATATAAAGATATTCAGTTTTTTCGTGGTTAATTCGTAGGCCAACCTTTACAGCTTCTTCCTCTAGTTTCTGGGCGGACCTGCAGACGCTTGCTTCGGTTTCTCCCATAAGTGCCAGATCGCCAGCATACCCTACAATCCGATGTCTCCCATTTAACTCTACTCCGCCATCAGGAACAGTGGCCTTCTTAATGATATATATTCAAGCGCCAAGTTAAATAAGCTAAGGGAGAGCGCATCTCTTGTTTGAGCCTATTTTTAGCTTTAGGCTTTTCTGAAATCCACAAAGACACATTACAGCTCTGGGCACATTCCCACTTCCGACCAGATATGCTGAATTATGTGGAACACTCTTTCCCGTTAGGGCTGGAAGTATGGAGGTACGGCTTAATACTTCCATACTTCACTTGGCAGTCAGTCAATGCCAGGAGCTTTGTTATTTTTTAGCCTAATGATCGCCTTGGTGACTTCATCAAAAGATGGTGGGGGCACTGGTTCGTCATTGCTTTCTGCTGCTATGGAAGTGTTCTGACTTAACGGGCAGTTGAGAAGGTCACTAAAATAATTCCTCCACAGGTGTTTCTGCTTCTCTGGGTCAAATGTAAGGTTACCCTCATTATCTATTAGGGCCTGCGTTTTAGGTTGATAACCCTTCCTTGTCACCCTTACCTCACGATAAAAGAGTCTAGTCTCAGATGCCTTTATGAATATTTCCATACTTGATACCAAATCGTCTAGGTGTTTCCGTTTCGCCTGCCTTATGGTGTTTTTACAATTTTGGCGCATCGTCGCATATTTAGCAACCCATATGGTGTCTTGGTCCGCTAGTATCTTAAGATGCCTTCTCTCTTCCACTGCCTTTTCACATTCTGGGGTCCACCATTTACCGCGCTTAGTCTTTTTTTTCTTACCAAGTAACTTTAATGCTGTTTCCTTTATAACGTCTCTTGTTTTCTTCCATTTTATTAATCAGACAAATGTTTTAATCGATACTACCCACATAATTATAATTACATTTATTTACATAGAAGTGAGTGTAATTAGATTTACGCGGGCAGAATTGTTTGAAAATTTGCCAAACACAGGCGAAAAATAATAAGAATATTAAAATATCTAATTACTTTAAGATAAATTTAATCATAAAAACTATAGGTAGGTACGCGAAAGAATTCTGCCACGCATGAGCTGGTTTATAGTTGTCATTATCATAGAGTAACTTATATAGTAGAGCAGCACAGCCTAAGAACTTTTTAAAGCTCAAGTCAATTGCGCCCTCTATCCGAAAGCCCCCTAAAGTTACCGTAAATGTAAGAGGAAATGTCACCTGCACTGCTACTCCATCTAGTAGCTACTAGTGTACTACTAGTACGCAGGCCAAGTCAGCTTGATTGTCCGTGCGCAGTGCTTTAGACACTTACTTTTAATGTTAATTTTTTTAAGAATGGTGTTTTTTCAATAAATACAGCTTTTATATTTGATTTCATGAGTTTGTTTCATTACATTCTATTGGAAAAATTACCATCCCATGGAATTTTCATTTCTTTCCTTTTTCAATCATCACCATCTCAGCATATTTCATTACCAGCGCGTAGTTCATTACCAGAGGTCTCATTAAATATAAAATAATAAGGTTATGACGGTGCCTTTCCCATAAAAATGTTAATCAATGAATACACACTTCATAAACACCAAA
This sequence comes from Pammene fasciana, assembly GCA_911728535.1. Classification (NCBI taxonomy): domain Eukaryota; kingdom Metazoa; phylum Arthropoda; class Insecta; order Lepidoptera; family Tortricidae; genus Pammene; species Pammene fasciana. Next base: position 1,366,424 of record OU452274.1, on the reverse strand, counting down.
AAAGTTACCAAAAAAGATAAAAATTACAAATCAAGAGAATATCACCGATTTGCACGAAACGCGAGAACGACCCATGTAATGAGTCTGGACGTGCGGGCTTTATTTGAATTGCGACATGATCACATGATGTTAAAAGCGTTATTTTAAAATATTAGTTTATGGATAAACTAACATACTTTGATATGTATGCATTAATTAAGAATCGGGCCGGCGCTGGTTTTAACCATGGCTTGTCAAAATCGGCTGGTCAATTATTGTTATTTTCTTTTTTTTTCTGGCGCTCTGCAACCGAAACCCAGGATTTTCCGTAGGCTTAGCTCAGTGGTACCCCAGCCGGGATTTGAACCCGAGACCTCCCGATCGTAAGTCTAACGTTCTATTGCGTCAATTGTTCAGATTACGATATATATTGTAAATTGCACAAATATTTTGTAATTATTACGCTTGCTTCCTAAACTGCGTTTTACCAGACTCGTCCAGTAACGTTTACAAACAAAATTTTACAAAATACAATATTTTTTGTTATCTCCACCAGATTCTAGTAAAAATAACTATATTTTAAGGCTTAAGGATTAGAAGTGGACTCTTTGTTTGAACCAAACATATCTTGAGATGAATCCTCCGCCATCATCCCTCTTGTACCAACTGCGTCCAATCGATAGATTACCTACACTGCGACTGAAGTGCATGAGACGGAGCTACACAAAGCCTGCACGCGAGAGGGAGACACAAGACCACGTTTTGAGTGACGTTAGGTTAGTTTTGTTAATTAATAACTGTTCGTAAGTTCAGGCGGTTTTCAATTTTCAGCTGAAACGCTAATGAATAATGATTCACCAGTTTGTATGCACTAGGCTGAAGCTCGCGAATTTGTTCGCATAGAACTCGTTGACAATAATTCTGGGTTTGAAGGTAATTTAAGTAACTAATTGATCAATCTAAATAGTTAATCAATTTAACTCTCCTTGCACCTCATATAACCATTATGGTTGACTGGTAGAGAATGCCATTTGTACATACATTTGAGTATTTTGTGTAGCTAAGTTTAAATAAATAAGTATCAGTGGCGAAGCATCCAACCAATTCCTACCGGCTTGCCAAATTTTTAATCAATTGAGTGACAAATTAGCTCCGGCTTCCATAGAATGCCACTAGGAAGGTGTTTTTGATCATTTAACATGATAAAGACTAATAGGGTGTATTGGGGTAATTTCCATAGGAAAAAAGTGGCGGGCAATTCCGAAAGTTGACTCTTATTACAGTGGGATACGAGAGATAATTGAATGATTTTCAGAATAACCCGCCTTTCGAAATTACCCCAATACACCCTATGCCAAAATAACAGTACAAATAGTACGATGCTTTATAAGGTACGGATATTTAGGAAAAATGTGTTCCGTACCTATTCGATGAATTTTGGTGAAAAGGTATAAAATATGCGTTGGCTGAGAATCGAACTCGGATCAACTGCTTGAGGCATTGGCTGTTGCTATTACTTATTCTGTGGCATTGGTCCCACCGCGAGCTAGTAAGCTATGAGCTATCGTCTATAAACACGAACAAAAGATAAGCACTCCCGTGTAAATAAAAGAGACACGGCGATATTTATAGTTACTCGCCCAGCGGTGAGCTATAAATATCGCCGTGTCTCTTTTATTTACACGGGAGTGCTTATGTTTTGTTCGTGTTTATAGCCGATAGCTCATAGCCTACTAGCTCGCGGTGGGACCAGTTCCTAAAAGGGCTAAACATTACACCACCAACGCATTTCCGTAACTGAAGGTAAAAACTCATAATATAAGAGTTTTCTAGCACTTACCTATTAAGACTTATGTGTTGCTACAGTCATATATGATCAACAATTAACTGTAATTAGCTGGTGATTCAATCTAAACGATAGGAAAAAGGTATGCGTTGGCCGAGAATCGAACTCGGATCAACTGCTTGGAAGGCAACTATGCTGACCATTACACCACCAACGCATCTGTTTCATTGTACAGAACTGTTTAAGTACATCAATTTACACATATGAAACGTTTCAGTGTAGTGTAAGTATGTTAATTACATTGAAAAGTCAAGTAATTAACTTGTAATTACAGTTCATTAAGAATTAAGCGGCATAAAAAAGATATGCGTTGGCCGAGAATCGAACTCGGATCAACTGCTTGGAAGGCAACTATGCTGACCATTACACCACCAACGCATCTGTCAGCGCAGCTGAAATTACAACAGACAACAGAATCCGCTGAATTTTAAATAAATTCTTATTTGTTCAGGTGTTTGTTTCGAATACAAATCTTGACTTCAAATAATACCGAAAATCACAATCAGAATTCAAAAAGTGGCGAAGTAAAAGGCGTCATTACCGATGAGAGCCGATCGTTATAAGGACATTGCTATTCACAAAGGATCGATCAAGCGTTTCATACCAACGCAAGCAAGACTACCGAATAAGCGTGAATGTTATGATTAAGGAGGTCAAATTATACTGCTATATAGGTACTCGCGGTCGAAACCATAAATTTTGTGAATATAACCGGAATTATGCCATATTTCTACAGTGAACACCCAACAATCGAAATTAAACATCTGCCTCTCTGTATCTTATATTTGAGTGACTTTTTAGGAAAATTCTGTTTTCGCTGTTATACATATGAGATATATGTGTTATAGTCATAGTTTTGGCGCGTAAAAGTCATTTACTTCACTCTGGGCGCTAAGTGAGATTTACCGCCCTAGGGCGCAGCAGCAAATCTCACTTCACACCCAGGAGAAGACGTAAAATTATGTAAGCACCACGGGCGGTAAAAAATAAGGCCTCAGATCGCTTATTTATGGCCCTTACCTTCGGTTCGGGCCACAAATGCCAGCGATCTAAACCCTTCTTTATTTTACCAAAGGTACGTAATGTACTACGTAATGTACCTACGTACTTTACTCTTACGTCTGTCTATTCCTTGATAAAACTTGTTTTTGCATAGCGTAACAGATGTTTTTGTTACGTGTTTCAGATTTACGTCAATTATGAATAACTATTAAATTAATAAAAAAAGTTATGACTGAAATATTACGCATTGGAAGTTACTAAATGATCAATGAGAACTGAATGCATTTACCTCATTTTCAAAGTAGCCTTCTTAGAAGAAACACAATTGTTACAAATATAAACACTTAATGCGCCTCTCTGTTCTCTTTTCCACTAGTTGGAGAGTTTATAAGAAAAAATAAGTGTACAAACTCTAGAAATGACAAATATAAAAATATAATTGGCTTTAATAAATTAGGGACAATTTAGCTTACAGGAAACTGCAAATAAATCAGTGTTATGTGTTATAAAATAGAAGACAAGTTAAGTCAACAAGGAAAACCAATCGTAATAGCGTAATTATAAGTACATCATACCATCTAAACAAGTGAAATTACTATAACAGAAAACAAAATGCAGCTATCTGTATATTCTGTATCACCAGAAGTGGAAGACAAACTCCAAAACATAGTCGCCCGCATTCACGACTGCGCTTTCTACTTCTTGCTCGTCTTCTGGGTCTGCGCCACAATCCTGGCTATTGTGACCTCTATCTACGGCGTCATCTCCTGGACCCTCATACCGAAGTGGAGAAGGTTCCATAACTACGTGTTCCAGAACATGATCTTCAGTGGCTGTCTCCACCTCCTCACACCGTTCGCTCTAGCCGGCTTAGGAAACTGTTACTTGTGTATTTTCTTCCAAACTGTATTTAATCATTGGCTTGTAACTGCCACTGCTATGTTCTACATCGATTTTGTAAAGATTTTCAATAACTCTGTCGAGTACAGATATTTAAAAGCTAACTTATTTGCTTGGATACTACCCATTCTTGTAACGTTAATAATTATCCTGTTAAAACTTCATGGTTTGTACTTTGGCATAGCTACTTCATTTTTTAACTTTTTATTGTATTTAAGAGTATTATACGCATTGTATAGATCAGAATCATCTATTGTGTCTACTCAAAATAGTAAGTTAAGATTGGCACTTATCTCTACCTTAGCATTTTTGACTACTGGTTTGGTCATATACTTGCCAGTTCTTGTAATGGTTATGATCGACGATCATAAGCATAATGACTTGGGTGTGTTAGGTTATTTAGTTGTAAATCTGGTGTCAGTGACACTTATTTGTATTTACTTTTGGATGATGAAGTACAATAAAGAGGCATGGAATGAATTTACTGAACTAAAGAAAACTAGGCTAGGACGCTGAAAAAGGAAAACATGAAGTTTTAAAATAATTAACAATTGTTCCATTTGAATGTGTTTTTTTTCTGATTATCCTACCTGATAACCTAATAAGATTTTCCGTAAGGTCTGTAATGCGTTTTGTGAATGAGATACGATTTTTAACTGTGTTACGGTTAATAATTCAGGTTTAGATTTCTAAATCGTTGGTTTATTTTAATATTTATAAAGTTCTTGATAAATTGGCACGTGTGTTTGGTTTTATGGTTGTGGATTAAATAAACATCATTGGATTAACAGGGTACCATCAGGTTTGGGAATCAGACCCTAATAACTCATAACCTTTGACTTCTAGATTTTTACAAAGGTAATTTAAACTATTAACCTAACTAATTATATTTTTAGCGTTCCATTAAAGCATTTTCCTGTTAACCTGTTCAAGTGCCAATATGTCACTACCACTGCTCTCAATACCAGATTTTCCTTATTTAGTTTAACGCGGTTAATTGCACAGTACTAACGTTAGAAACATAAGCTAAGAAGCCCAACAAATAGCACAAACAAGGAAAATAAATTAGTATCCACAAACAAGCTCAATGACGAAGAAAAACTTCACAAGGATAATTTAACAACAACTGAAGTAAGAAACTCTGACCAAAAAGAAAAAGAAAATAATTCGCAATGTATTTGGCAAAGTGAAGTTTTTGCTGTAGGCGTGAGGGCGTGACAAATTTGTATTACTGTAAAGTAACACAGCTTAAAGATATACGTTTTCTTGGATATGAGACCATCCATTTGGCTATTGGAATGGGATTGATTGAACATAACCGCTAGAAGAGATGAATAAACGTTTGATCACTAAATATCAAAAGATATCGTTTATTGTAACAATGTCATAAAGTGTGAGTGGAGTCATTTCATGCAAATGTGTTAGTTGGTGATAAGTGTAAATTTTAAGTTATATTTCCTTACTGTGACGCCTCTGGCTAGATTGAATATAATGTATGGGTACAGTAGAGTGTCGGGTTCAGTACATACATACAGCGAAGTAGATCAGACGAATCCGCCAAGAAATGTGTGTCTACGTTTGTGGTTTTGTATTTTAATCATCTTATTTGTAATAGTGACTGTTTTAGCTTTTGCATGTTGCTTGATGGTTGCAATATCTTGGTTTTCTTAATTAACATGTTTTGTACATATACATGTAGGTAGTTAAATGTAAGATCTGATGTGTCCAATAACCCACATTTCTAAAGGTGCTCTTACACGGGCGATTTTTCGGGCAATTATTGCCCGGCGATACGATGCCGAAACTAATGGAGCAATATGGAGCAATTAATTGAGCAATACGAGGCAATTTCTAGATATTGCGGCAATTATTTCGGCAATCATTTCCCGTATTGCTCCATACATTTCCGTGTTGCTCTGTATTGCCGACTACAATTGCCGGTATATCCAGACGATTGGAAAATTCAAGGCAATTTGTATTTCTATCCCGTACGCACATATATGCATGTCCCATTCTTTTTCTAGTAGGGCGAGCGCGGTCCAGGTGTAGGGGGAGGGGAAACGGCCTGTTACAATAAATCTGTTCAAAAGGTCGTTTATTAAGGAATATTTTGCGGCGCTTACGTCATTTTACTATGTGTTTTTGACTTATAACTCAAAAACGGCTCAACCGATTCTATTCAAAATAGTTTTCATTGAAAGTACTAATTAAGCCTCACATTCGTGAATTTTACGGATTTTTTGAACCCACGGTTCAAAAGTTAGATGGGGGGGGGGGGGGGCAAACTTTAATTAAACCCTAAGAACTTGATACCCATTTGGGCTTTATACTTATATTTCCACTGAATCCAGAAATTTCAGCTATTAATCTCTAACCATTCACGAGATATTGACCTCCGAAAATCACTATTTTTACCACTGACTGACTGGCTCACTGATCCACTGACTCACCATCAAAACTATTGACTACATCCAGATGACCTAGAAAGTTGTGGCATCCAGTTAGGCATTCGTGTCATTCGTGTGTAAACAACAGGAAGAATCTACAAACTTGTTTCTGAAAATTAGTTCTCTTCCTGCAAGATATGAACGCATCTATTTCTCTTTTTTTAAGTCATTATTTTAAATGCACTGCAAGCTTCCTCAGCTAGAATTACCTCGTCCATAGTTCAGAGAGATTCTGATTTTGGGGCGAGTGCGGCGCGGTGTGAGTGCAAGGGGGGGAAACGACGCGGTCGTATTGCTCCACTGTATTTCTCGTGTATGAACGTATTGCCTAGTTTCCCGAGTTGCTGCTATATGGGGCAATTCGAATGGAGCCAGAATGGCGCCATACTGGAGCAATAATTGCCCCATATTGAGCAATATTTCGAATTGCTTGAAATTGCTCGATATGGCCGTGACGTCAAAATTGCGGCAATTCGGCAATTTTTATCGCTCGTATAAGAGCACCTTAAGACCATAACAAATAAATTAAATTAGTAGCAACAAATGCTCCTACTCTGTGTGTTATTAGTTAAACAACAGTCAGACTTTGATATTTAAAATAAAAATAGGTCCTATACCTATGACTAAGTACTTGCAACAAATCTTTCATAAATATGAAAGGTACTTATCAAGTAAGTATGAAGAAATCAGCTCGCGCGGTTATATTATTTAGAGAGCTTGCTACTTTTACCTTAATAACTGTGAATAGCTGGTATTTACATTTAAACGATATGAAAAAGGTATGCGTTGGCCGAGAATCGAACTCGGATCAACTGCTTGGAAGGCAACTATGCTGACCATTACACCACCAACGCATATGTTTAACTGAACATAAATTCTCATGAGAATTTACAAGTATTAAGACATACGTATTGCTAGTCATATATTTATATGATAAACAATTAACTGTAAATAGCTGGTAATTAAATTTAAACGATATGAAAAAGGTATGCGTTGGCCGAGAATCGAACTCGGATCAACTGCTTGGAAGGCAACTATGCTGACCATTACACCACCAACGCATCTGTTTAACTGAATATAAATTCTCATGAGAATTTACAAGTATTAAGACATACTTATTGTTGCTACAGTCATATATTTATATGATAAACAATTAAATGTAAATAGCTGGTAATTAAATTTAAACGATATGAAAAAGGTATGCGTTGGCCGAGAATCGAACTCGGATCAACTGCTTGGAAGGCAACTATGCTGACCATTACACCACCAACGCATATGTTTAACTGAACATAAATTCTCATGAGAATTTACAAGTATTAAGACATACGTGTTGCTAGTCATATATTTATATGATAAACAATTAACTGTAAATAGCTGGTAATTAAATTTAAACGATATGAAAAAGGTATGCGTTGGCCGAGAATCGAACTCGGATCAACTGCTTGGAAGGCAACTATGCTGACCATTACACCACCAACGCATATGTTTAACTGAACATAAATTCTCATGAGAATTAACAAGTATTAAGACATACGTGTTGCTAGTCATATATTTATATGATAAAGAATTAACTGTAAATAGCTGGTAATTAAATTTAAACAATATGAAAAAGGTATGCGTTGGCCGAGAATCGAACTCGGATCAACTGCTTGGAAGGCAACTATGCTGACCATTACACCACCAACGCATCTGCCTTACCTCGTAAATTCAGTTAACGATAGAAATATGTGACATAGTTTGTTCAGGTGGTCTTGAAGACTATAGATAAAGGTCCTCTTAATTGCAATTACAGGAATGTATTTCAGTAAATAGTAATTTGCGTTAATGTGAGGTATATTTATTACTAATAGTATTAGAATTATAGCTACACATAAATAATATTTAAATTGGTTGTTTCTTGAATTTCGTATTTATTAAAGCCTGTGCAAAAAAAGAAGTATCATAAAATCAATTAGTTCTCATATATGTATAATCATCATAGAGTATGCTTTTATTAATTTCCCATGTATGCTCTTTTATTTATTTAAGGGAAATTACATATGTATTATGTATTTTTTATTCATCTATTAGTCACAATATTTTCTGACTGTCAAATAAGGTATTCTATGAATTCTGAATAATTATATGCTTCACCGTTTTCATTCAGCCCTCAGTTCACCGGCGATCAGGACAATACATTTTATTTAGACCTTTTCCTAATCATGTGACCCGAGGTCCCGGCGGATCGAACCGCTGCTTTGTGAGAGCATTACGATATGATTCATACATTCATTAGTTATATATATATATAATCTGGCCAATCAAATATGGTTAACATTATTGAAATCTCTTTTGATGTATAATCTTCTTTAATAAAACCAAACAAAATTAAATTAAATGGTTGTATACCATAAAGTCAATGGACATCGAGAGTAGTTTAAATATTTTTCGATTGTACAACTTTACTCTTAATAAATGATGTTATTGATCAGATTGTTTTCTTGTTTACTGTAGAATGTAAATCCAATATATATAATTATATATAGTTTTATATACCTATAAGTATGTAAAACTTTACCATTAAGGTAATTTTTCCGGTCTTGGTGATGATATGAAGGGAAATTTCATAACATAAAAGTCCTCATAAATAACCATTTAGATAATCAGTTGTCCCAGGGGAGAATTTGCCGCAACATAGTTAGGAAAGGAATAAAAGGACCAAAAACCACTTATCAGTAGAGAGATCTTTTTTTAAAGAATACTCGTACCCGTCGGAAATATTTTGTAACTGGAAGACGTACTGTAAGGTAAAAAGCTGAAAAGTAGGGACGCAACTCATGTTTTTTTAGTATGATATAACCTGGGTAATATACGAAAACCCGTGTTTTACATACAAAAAATATCCTTCCTTCCTTAATGAAAAATCGTATTTACACTAATCTAAATACTGATATAAAACAGTTGTGTTATCGAGAGACTAGCAAATAACATAAAGCCCAAACCCTTAAAGGAAGAGCCTTAAGGAACTATAATCTAAATTCTTCGAATGTCTAAAAACAGCGGTAGAGTGCGTGAGCTTTAAGAAGAACCTTCGGGAATCGGCGATGACACACGAAGGTACTGCTGTTCTGCTTTTTCATGTGTCATTGTTGATTGATACCAGACGTCTCTTTCTAAAACCCGAAGGTTCTTTATAGAGCTCACGGACTGTAATATGTATGTTAAAAAATAAAAAATAAATAAATAAATGTTTAACACGAAACAGCTTAAAAAAAATTTTCAATGTTTACTTCTGCCAAACCACAGCGTGGTTTGTATTAGCGTTTAATAAATAAATTAAAACTAACTGCTTAAATGACCGTCTTTGTAGCACGCCTGAGGCTCAGAGCGGTTCTGACATAAAAAGGAATAAGTATTTCCATGAAAATTCTAGTGACTTACGACCTTTCGGCTCAAGGCGGTTTTGTTTTATAGCGGAAGGCGCCAGCAACACCAGATGGCGTCTTGCAAAATCGAGGTAGCTGCCGATATTAATTACTTGAACGGCCTGGAAAAATTAACGTTTCATTGAATACGATACGAAGTTTTATAAATAAAAGTGAAAAAGAAAAGATTACTTAGAAATATATTACCATCTTTAATTGCAGGATGATTCTCTTGTTGTTAGTAGTAAGTAAGTTGTACTTATGCCTAAAATTAGCTGTTATGCAACTTTCAAGAGAATCACGATACTTAGAAAAACGTAGCATTTTCATCCATATCCTTCCTCGTCTAGTTATGACGCTAAGATTTTACCGATATGACGGTGATTGATAAGTACAGTCAGCAGCAGAAGTGGCTACGCTGGTAGGGTGTTTAAAATAACCTACACACGCTCTTATTCTCTTAACAATAAAGTCGTGTCCAGCTCAGTTTGAAGACACTACCCGCTTAACTAGCGGTTGGTGCTGTTGGTAGGTACCTATGGGAGCAGCATAACTATGAATATTTGACATAGCACTTCGAATCTAAAATTAGCTAGGTTGCACTTTTGAAATTATTAGGCATATAGACTTCCCACTTGTCGGATGTCTGGCCCAGAATTTAATCGTATGTTCCAGTCTTCCAGTGGCAGAACATTTTATATGAAACTATTCCCACTTGCACGACACAATTTTGTATGAGGCGTCGACACCCGATCAAAATCCGGGCCCTACATCCGACAAGTGAGAACGGGGTACGGGGTCTTACTTAAACTGCAACGAATCCGATAAACTCCAAAGAGACTCGATTGACTATGTTGTATAAATAAAACGCTTATGGCAAATTACGACCAAAGCCTAAACAACAATAAACAAAAAAAAAACTGCGCGCCAACCCGCCTGCCAAGCGTGGCGCGTATGGCAAACCCCCCAGCCCCATAAAGGGGAGGCCTTTGTTCAGCAGTGGACGTCTTATGGCTGAGATGATGATGATGATGATGATTGTCAACGTGGTAAGATTCTTGTTACAGTCTAAACTCTTTCAAGTATATTTCAATGTCATATAATACAAGTTACCTTGCATTTTTCTACTTCGAGAACTTCGAGAATTTTCATTAGTAGGGGCATTGTTTACGACGTATTTAATTAAAAGAACGCTTAGGACGCTTAAGCGAAACAAAATGTGTATACAAGAGTACTCTGTAGGGGTTAATCTCTGGCACCGTCTACTCTATGCGCACCCCATCGAAGTAAACACACAAGTATAGGTAAACCCGCATAGGGGTTGGTTTCAGTCGACGCGGCGCGCGGCCGCGAACGGACGCAATCCGTTTTCACGTCAAAAATAAAAAAAAAAACATCATTTTATTTTTTACCATCCACCAACCACTTCCATAAAAGAAACTGTTAATTTTCCAGCCAGTGTTTGAATGTGGAATAACTGATGTCATTTGTTTTTTTGGCCAATTTTTTTCCCAAAAGCAGTTTCTTTTCTCATTATTCTTTTGTTCACAAGTTAGGTGGTGTGGTGAAATGTGAAAGTCAATTTGTCATGACTTGGATGTGGCGATAGTCTGTAAGTTTGTAGAAATCGATATCTAGCCGCTACTTGCCCAGACGGTGCGCTTGGTTACATTCGTTATAAAGATTATATCTGGACGGAAAATTTTATATCCGATATTCAGACTCTGTTACATGTAGATGCTTTAGTTTATTCTGGAACCGTTGATTTTACTGTCAATATGTTTTCTTTCTTTATGAAGTCGTTAAAAATCTTCTTTGGTTACTTTATCTTTAATGATAGCCTCTAGATCACATGGTCATTAAGACATTACTTCTTTATATGCAGTAGTTTATCAGCTAAGGTTATAACAAAATTTGTGTTCTGACTTAAATAACCCTCTGGCATAGTCACCTTTGTTAGTCCCAAAACATAGTACTCATAATATACAAAACTGTACGTTCTCGACAATAGAGACGAAAGTCGTTTGCATTGCAAGTAATGTTGTCCTATTATCCATTTTATGATTATCACTTTTTTCTTATAACTTTACCCCAATCTAGTTAGGTACATAACTTTTATTTCAATTACCCGAATTTTTACACTTTTTTAATAAACACATTTCTTCTTCAAGTGCTTTTTAACAAAATAAGTGGGTTAGAGCACATGCCCATTCTTAAGGATTTCGCCTGAAATTCACAAGAAAATCTTTAAAAAAGGATTTGTTTTTAGTACAATATTAAGGTACCTGCCAGTAGCCGCTAAGGGAGACATCTGGGTGCTCGTCACTATCTCAGTACATGTCAGCATTAAACTTAAGCCATTAGTAATAAAGTTAACGGTTCTCTGCCTTTTCGCCAAAAATTGTATTGCCGAATTTCACTTGTCAACCAAATTTTCGCGGAAGTTTCATTTGGCCGAATTTCATTTCCCAACTTAACATAATCCAACCTAACCTAACCCAACCTAAATAGGTAATTTTCATTTCCCAACTATGGGGCTGGGAAATGAAATGGTTGCGAAATAATTATTTGGTAAAAGTTGTTCGGCCAAATGAAACATCTGCGAAAAGTTGGTTGGCAAGTGGAATTCGGCAATGCAAAGTGGTTAGCAGGTTGCATTAGGGTTGATGTTGATTTCATGTTGGATGCAACCATTTTCGGACTATTCCAATTGTTGATCCAATACAAAATTTAAGTGCAAAAACACCATATTTTCGTGTTTTTCGCCACAGTTACACGATGTAACACAAATTCTGACAGTGAGTGATCTTAAGAGCCTATCGAGCTCACTAAGGCGAAACACGTTCAACGCTGTTCTTAATGGTGGCCCCATCTGCTCCGAGTCAGCTTGTAAAGCTGTCACGTTGATAGTAAACGATTTGACCCTTAGTGGACGTTGGCTACATGGCACAGTTGGTTGGTTGGTTGAGATTTAAACCTCATTGAAACTTTATTTTTTGCATTACTATGATTAGATTGATTACTAACCATCCTAGAAAAGGATCTCCACGGGTTTAAGAACGACATCGCTTTTACAAAAAGGTGCGTAAGTGCGGGTAGTTCGAAAAACTCGCGCTTTAGCCAGCTTTTATCTGGGACCCCTGGGATACTTTATGGAGACTAGTTACCCAGTAAGTTTGTAACTGGAAAAACTCACTTACGAATTTGTACGGAACTTTCGGAAAGAAAAGAAATTTTAGAAAAATCTGATGAAAATATTTTAAAACACTTATGGAATTCCTCTTCAGCGGGTAAGCCTTTTCTGACTGTTAAATAAATTAGCCGAAAGCAGCGCCCACATGATTACAGCAGAATACTTTTTTGGAAACAAAAGGACATACAAAACTAAATCCCTGTTTGACCCATTTATAGGGGATTATAAAGTCTTAAGTCCTGCCGACCCGCAGAATCCGAACCCATTGCTTTATCGTTGAGATTCACTTCGTTAGTTTATTTGGGTTGTATGCAGACTCAGTTTCTAGTTTCATCTTTCATATTTTACGCTATCGTTTCAATACTATAATTTTATCGGTGGACGTGGGAACATTTTTCAATCATTTACAGATCTGAATAAATTTAATACAGAATCTTCATGAAATTCATTAATGCTATTTTAAAATATTTGTCAATGACTTCGAATTTACCCCTACTTCCATAGTTATAGTCATAGTCATTTTTTTGCAGAAAATAGTGTACAGAAGATGGTAAATACAGTGGGTTCGATCAACTATTTTACTACAGTGTAGCATGCAAATAATTATAATAAGTCTTAATTAACGAAAAGTTTCACATAAACAATATTCAGATATTATAATTCTAATTCTAAGCATGCATGGCATCTACATCGTTTGGCAATCTCCGTACATTTGTGGTGGATTTACGAAACTTCCAGGCGGGTCTCAGGTGTTGGGCGTGAAATGTGTGTCATCTTGTGAGCGCATTTATGAGAAAAGATTATGATATAAATAAAGTAAATATTCTTAGATTATAATTCAATATCTAGTAACCAGCTTTAAATTCAAGGGTTCTTTAAAGGGCCAATGGTACCTATCCCTTGTCAAATATTTATTGCTTAAATTCAGTAGGTTCTAAATCCTACGAATGTCAGGTAAGTAGGAAAGTGTCAAAATTTGCCTTCTTCAAAATAATATGAGGTCAACATCAAATCTTCCGGAACAATTATTTCAAAATCAGTCCCAGATTTAAAAATCCCATAATTTTTTTTAAGGATCTGTTATATTTTTCACAGCTGAACAAACTTTATTCAGAATAATAGATTATTTAGCATTGAGATTTGATGATTCAAACAGATGCGTTGGTGGTGTAATGGTCAGCATAGTTGCCTTCCAAGCAGTTGATCCGAGTTCGATTCTCGGCCAACGCATATCTTTTTACACAACTACAAATTAGAAAAGAACTGATTTTCTCGGTATTTTTTTTATCATCTGAAAAGGATGTGGTTGATTTGATTAGATTTTATTATATGCACGTAATACTTCGTTACTTGAAAAGGAACTATGGTCTTTTTTAATCAAGCCAAAAATTAAAACTTCGAAATCAAAAAGTACAAAGACAAGGATAAGTATTTGTAGTCTCCAGGCGACGATTCCATTATTTTAATCGTGATAAATAAAATGAAATAATTTATTAATCTGCAACAAACCGCTGGATTGTCAGCATTCCGCTTATTAAATCCGCAATTCATCAGCAGTCAAATAACGATATTACGGTACAATGGAGGGAACTGTAATTGCGTTGATGCTTCAACCGCTTTCCAACTTGGATTTTTAAAAGTTGCTAGCCGAACTACCGAAAGTTATTAACGTAAATAAGTAAGTAAAATAAATATTCTTCAAAAACTTAACTCTAATAGGAGCATTCCAACACGAATTTTCAGAAAATTGGTAGGGTTTTTAGATTCTTTATCTGCGTCAGTTGAGTCAAATTATGGTCAGAATTATAATATTCCAATTAAAATTGCAAAGATAACTCTAATGACAGAGATGCAGATGCGTTTGTACGGGACAGCTCGTGGAATGCCCCAATTAGGGACATATAATAATCAATATGTACTGCTTTCGCCTAACAAAAATCTTGGAAATAAAATTATAATACATCACATAACAAACCACAATACAGCATCAAACTTAGAACACTAGGAGTTGAATTATTGAAGCGGTTTGTGTTCTCTGACCTCCACCGATGAACAGCTGCCAGCCTGGATGTAAAAAATTATGCAGTAGGTACAGCGAATTAACCAGCTAGCTTTTTAGGGTTCCGTAGCCAAAATGGCAAAAACGGAACCCTTATAGTTTCGCCATGTCTGTCCGTCCGTCCGTCCGCGGTCTAGCTCAGTGACCGTTAGCACTAGAAAGCTGAAATTTGGTTTGAATATGTGTATTAACCAAGCCGACAAAACGGTAGAATAAAAACGCGAAAAATATATTTTGTTAGGGTACCTCCCGTACACGTGAAGTGGGGGGCGAAATTTTTTTTCGTTCCAGTCAAGTTGTGTGGGGTATCGTTGGATAGGTCTTTAAAAAAAATTAGGGTCTTCTAACACAGTTTTTGGATAAAACTAATACTCTCGGAAAAAATAGCTCCCAAAGTTTAAAACAGGGCTACCCCCCCATCTAACTTTTGAATCGTTGGTCCTAAAATTTTGAAAAATATCATGAAACCTACTCGGTTTCTTCAATGAAAACTATATTGAAATAAATCGGTTGAGCCGTTTTTGAGTTATCATTCAAAAACCCATAGTGAAAGGACGTAAGTAAAAATGACGTAAGCGCCGCCAAATTTCCCGTAAGAAACGACCTTTTGAATTAATGGTCTCAGTTTACGGAACCCTACACTGAGCATGGCCCGACATGCTCTTGGCAGGGTTTTTGCTATGTCATATTCTCCGAGGCCAGTTCTTAGTCTAATATCGTCGGTCCAATTCGTCGAGCGAGCAAATAATGATATTACGGAACAATGGATGGCGAGAGGATGGAACTGTAATCACGTTTGAGTTTGAAATTGGAATGCTTCATCGTTTCGCGGGCGTTAGTTGGACTACCGAGTGACTGACAGATAAAACGAATATGACAGATAAGTCGAAACACACTAACTCTACGCTGATTTTGATAGATTTGATTTAGTTTGTGAAGAAGATTACAAACCAAAAGGAAATGGGGAACACATTCTGTAAAGAGTCATCGAAAATTTCAACCAACAGGGACCAGTGAAGAGAAAGAGGGGCACTAAATACCCTATTACACTACACTCCCACATTTGACAACAAATAAGATTTTTTTTTTGTGTGTATGGGACAAATTTTGTGACACTTCATGTAGACTAACTTGCCAAAAACTAGTGATAATCATCCATTGGTAGCTAAGTTAATAAAGCTTGTCGGCTATTTCGTAGTCGAATTAAAAGATATGCGTTGGCCGAGAATCGAACTCGGATCAACTGCTTGGAAGGCAACTATGCTGACCATTACACCATCAACGCATCTGTCTGACAGAATAGAACAACATGTTGCAATTTTCAAGAATTAAGTTATACTCATAAATAGCTGGTAATGAAATCTAACCAATATGAAAAAGACATGCGTTGGCCGAGAATCGAACTCGGATCAACTGCTTGGAAGGCAACTAATAAGATTTATACACCACCAACGCATCTGTCTGACAAAATAGAACAACATGTTGCAATTTTCAAGAATTAAGTTATACTCATAATTATAAATAGCTGGTCATTAAATCTAACCAATATGAAAAAGACATGCGTTGGCCGAGAATCGAACTCGGATCAACTGCTTGGAAGGCAACTATGCTGACCATTACACCACCAACGCATCTGTCTAAATCTTTAAATTTTCTGAACGATTGAAGAATAAATTGACTCTGAATATTATTTGCTCAGCTGATATAGTATAACAAAGAAGGCTTTTGCAAACCGCTGTCAAGATTTCGACATTTTCATTTATCAACATAATGATTAAGGCCCCATTCACACAAGTTCATACATTTGTTACCATAGATATTTTTATTTTGCGTGCTACTGATTGAACCATGCTTGCTTGGCTATACTTCTTATTAAGTACCACATCAAGCTACATGAACGTTTATATTGTATTTTGGAGACAACACGGATTTTCTAATGAAATCTTGTCTTGGAACAATTGCCATCTTGGAAACATAGATGAATTGTAAAAGAATTGGCGAAAGACCATTAATATCTGAAATGTAATTTCTTATCTTAGAAATATGCTCAAAACAGAAATCGAACATTAGAGTTGCAGCAGGTATGGTCACTGCTATCATAGCTGATCTTTGATCCTTCTTTTTCTTTTCCCTGGCAATTGTCACAATTTATTTAGTGTCAGCCCTTATAATATTTTTTTTGTACTGTTTGGAGCCAGGTTGTTGGTGGTTTTCCGCGCCTTCGTTTTTGCTCTTCAATGTTCATCACTCTTTTGGTCACATGATCATCATCCCGACTCATAACATATCCAATGCAATTGTCCATACCAGCACATAATATTTAGTTTAGTTTATCCTGTACTAGAATCACCTACAAATACTTCGCAAGTATTATATTTATTTATATAAAGATTATACTTGCGAAGTATTTATTATTATTTATCTGATATTATTAAGGCAAGATATTCGTTCTGCAGTCTACATACGAGATCGCACTGCTGCTATAGCAAAGCTAAAACAAACTGCCTTTAGCCTCAAAATTCCCCAGCGCAAGCCAATATGAATTTTAAATTCCCAAAGACTTCATTTCATAATCTCAAAGCACATAAACTGCGCTCACAATATTATAGCCTATTCGCCCGGCACCTGGTGCCCGTCTTCTCGAACTTCGCAAATCCAACGCTAATGCACAGGAAATTGGTAAGCGACGTAGATGCTTGCTTAGAATGTTAAAGAAAGAGTTAGGTAAATAAAGAATAAACACGAAATTTCATGGCGTTACAATATATGCTTCCGAGAGTATTTTCCCGGCTTTTTGCAACGGCATAATGAAGCATGATGGAATCTGTTCGGTAACCTAATCTCAAGATTTGGTGTAACATTAAAATTTACGAAAGCGTCGGCCATTTATTTATTTTTCAAGAGAGAACTTAAGAAGGTATCTAAGTTATACTTTTTTTTTCGCAAAACTGAGAAGAGCTTGTTGGAGAAATAGTGCGCTCTAAAATTTGTTTTTTTCTACCCAGAGGGGAAATTAAGCTTTGTTGGTATTAGGTCTAAGTTCCCTCATGATGTTTCCCATTACCGGAAAGCGACTGGTACAAATCAAATTATATTTCATGCATAAATTCCGAAAAAATCATTAGCATGAGGCGTGATTTGGACCCAAGACCTGCGGATTGAGTCGGACGCAAGACGCCTTACCGCTAGACTATCCGTTCAGTCTTTCTTTGCAAAGTAAATTCCCAGGTCATTAAACAAATTAAACTGTTATAAGTCACAGTACGAAGGGGCCGGTGCACACGACAGCTGATAGATGCCGGTACTGACAAATCGGCACAACTTCAACAACTTTGCTTTGGAAGTCGAAACTTTTCGGAGGATTACTGAATTTCCGTTTTAAGGTCAGAGTTAATTGATAATTAATTAAACATTTTATCATTCACTTTGCTGGAACATAGTGCTATAAATAGGTTTATTCTTGTCTTTGAATTAATTGTAGACTGATTTATGTACAGTTAATTCCGAATGTGACTAAGGCAATATAGGACGGTCTAACCAGATATTTTAATCACAAACAAACTTCTAGTTCTGATTTTTTTATATGTTGTTAGTACTCTTACCGTTATTATAAACCCAAGTTTGCAGCTTCGAAAAACCTGTGCTAACTTTGCAGCACCCAAAAAACCGCAAAATTTTCAGTCTGTTTTTGGTATTTTTGATGTAACGTCAAAACTATGCTGATTTTTGAAAAACTTTCTATAAAGCTATTAAACTTAACTAAAATTGCTACAATTTGAAACTAGAACCAGCTCTGTAAGTTTATGTTCAACAGTTGAGTTCTCAGTTCTAGGCCAAATTTCTAATATTTCGAACGCTTCGTGGGTGGTTGATGATAATTGGCGGCCTGAAAAATCGAAAACTCGACATCATCGTCATCTTCAATTTCTTCGGCTATTTGAAGCGTTGAGACATTTTGGCACGATACACCTGAACAAAATTTACAGAGTGCCGAGCATTTGAGCCCTGCTTTTACGCAGGAACAGCTCCCTCGACCACAGCCCTTCTTGCATCCACATGATAAAAATTTCAGAAGTGAGGGGGGTGCAGCTTCGCATGTCATTCTTGTCGGAACAAGCCCCTGTTCGGTCTTTGTCCATCCCCATTTAGTGGGATCTTTTTCCACCCCCAACCACTTCTGGATTTGGTGGTAAGTTCGGTAAGCATGCAATTTTGCACCATCTGCCGTCGGTGGCAAACGGGCCAGGTCAACTTTAACAGATGCGGCTGTTTTTACAAATTTTATATACCGTAGGCTGTTGAGGGTATCCTTACTATAATTTCCTCCATATAAAGCTACTAGGCACTTTTCTCCGGCATCTGCAATAACTTGATGGGCTGAATTAGGCTGGAGGAATACTTCAGCTATGGTGACGAGTTGAACGTTTTTCTGAAGAACGCTCCAGAGTTTGTTCTTTCCATGCCCGAAAAGGGCAGAAGTGGTGTCGCATCCAGTGAAAGCGTGGAGAAACAACTCGAAACCTGAGCAGATGTCCGAACCTCCACGATTGAATGACGTGGAAGAATATTGTAAAGGCCCAGAACCACCACTGCCACTTTTCTGGAAATAAACATTCTTCACACCTGATCCCAAACCATTGAGAAGAACAACGAGGTCCACGTCCTGTCCAATTATTAGCACTGATTGAAAAGAGGTGCTTTTATCAAGTGCCATATTGACGATGTCACAGTCAGCATCCTCGACTGCCTGCTTTGTCTCAATTCCCTGGTTTTGAAAGGCGGAGCATATCAGTGCAATCAGTCGCCGTTTGTTACTGTCGTTGGCCAAAAACTTGTCCTGGGCCATTTGTATTACAGTTGACTCTTCAAACATGACTTCGGTACACTGAAGAGAACCATAGCGTCTTACGCGTTCGGCAGTTTTTGTGTTCTTCTCGGCCCCATCGTCAGGATATCCGTCAAAAACAACAGCAACGTTCCGTCCGAAATGATTAATGGTGTAACTGACGTACCCCGCGACGATATCCCTCACGGAGTCGTTACGATGCCATATCACATTGTGTAGTAAGTGGCCTCCATCTAACACCAAAAATGTGTAGTCTTCCACCAACGAGATATTTTGAGGTAGTGGTGTGAAAGTTGAATAGAACGTTGATTTTGTTCCCTTGCGCATACCCTCTTCTGTGAACAACGCCGTGGGATGTGGAGCCAACTCGTACTTAAAATGTTCCTTCAACTCTTTGTCTGACTGCTTGATGATACACAAACGCTGGAATATTGCCAGTGGGTCAATATTCACATGTTTGTCTCTTACTTTGATTGAAGTGCTCATTGTTGCCAAAGTTTGCACCTTGTCTTTTCGCTTAAAAGATACCTTTCCAAATGAGTTTCCTGTGATACCTTTAACACCCTCAATTCCCATTTCTCTAGCTGAGTGGCAATTAATCTCAGAGGTCCCAACTATACCACTACTGATGGATAGCAGTTTGTTTGTCACTGGAAATGGAGGGTGGATATCAAAGTAATGCTTTAGTTTCTCAACATCACTAGTGTCCCTTTCAATCCGTGATACTCTCATATCCACGTGCTGCTCAGTAGTGGCACATGAAACGTTCCAAAATGTTTCCAGGCTCTCACATATATTGAGCATGAATACCATGCTTCCAGTCCACCGTGAAAGAACGCTACTTGACATACCTCGACCATGAGTCAAGCCACCCTGGGTTTTTATTGACCTCATAAGCACTTGTTCTATGGTTAAATCTGACCATAGTCCCGACCAAAACTTTTCTGAGCGGCGGATCGTAAAAGCTCCTGTTGAGAACAAGCTCCATTCTTCTGGGTCCATCCTCACTTTTAAGCCTTCCATGTCTTGTAGGTACAGCCTAGCACTTTTTGCGTAAAAAAAGTGACCAGCCGAATGGAAAAATGGTAGCATTTTTGCAACTGTGGCCAGGTGGAGCTCCCAATCCCCCATCCTTTCCGCTTCAATGAATTGCTTCATTAGCGCCGTCATTCGAAAATACTGTATCCAGAGTTTTGAGGTTGGCCCATCAGATTCAATTTTCTCCAAGGCAGTTTTAAACTTGACGCTATAAGTTTGGAAAATATCATGTTCCTTGATATGAAGGATCGATGACCTGTCACTGTCGGTGACGATTCTGTTTATTTCAGCTTGTTCTTCGTCCGTGAACTGAACCTCAGCAGTCAAAATTAGGTGAGCAAGTTTTAAATTGGTGAGCATGTGAGCTCTTACAGCCCTAGCATATGCGTGGCCATTGAGAATCCTATCAACACTATTTTCAGCGTATATGGTGGATAGTAGTTCTTTTAGGCCACTACCTGCCATTATCGCACCAATGCTTCCCATGAAAGACATTAATAGATGGAAGCCACCAAGACGCACCACCACACTGCTTAGTTCAGGAAGCGGGCAGCTTTGAACTATGTCTCGGGCTTTCCAGTATAGAGGCTGGTCGAAAGTGACGAAGCAGGTTTTCTGGGAGTGGGCACTAGTTTTTTGACTGGCTTGAAGCAGAGCCGTCAAGATGGTGTTGTAGTCCGTAGGTGAGGCATGAATGAATGGGAGGAAAATAATCTTAGAACGATCGAATTCCAATTTTTCTGTTACCTGCTCCATAAATCCATTCCAACCTGGTACGTGTGGAGTGTGAGACCACTTCCCGTATAACCATAACAGGTCTGGTGGTGATGGCATGATGTCACCAGAATCTTGAAACATCTCATGTACATCAGTTATTGATATAGCTGATAAACCAGCATTCTTTTTTACATTGCACTGTTTCACCTCTGACAGGCCATATGAAGAAATTGTTTGAGCAGGTATGTAGCTCTTCAAGCGGGGGATGGCCTTATCGGGCAACACAGCAGAGCTTGGGGTGATCACCATGATACCTCCCATTTCATGAAAAGTGTTTTCCCCGTCTAACGTGTTGACATTAACGTCGGCATTGTCAAATGTGAACTGCATGAATGAGCCTTTTTCAATGAGGGGAGTGGATTCCCCTCGAACGATGCCTGAGCTTTCGATGCGCACTGCCTCACTGTAAGTGCATGAAAATCCCATTGCAGAACAGACGTTTATAAGGTGTCTTGAACCGAACTTCCTGTATAAGTATGCCCCAAAGCTGGTCTTCAGGGAAGAAACAAAAGAATTCGGCCTTACTGCAGATATCAGTAAGTGAGCAAATCCCACGCATTTCTTCTTATAGTCTTCGACAGACTTACGAGTACGCTTGTTTTTTAGTATGATAGTTTCGAGCAACAACTTTACAGATTCGGGAATGCCAGAGTCAGCATCCTTTAAAAAAGTATCCGATGGAGGATACTCACTGACGTCATATACCATTGAACGGATATCTTGTAAAAGTATTTCTGCGGCAGCTTTGACTACCCGCAGTCGCTCTTCTCCAGGATTATTTTTTCTCTCATTATACCAGTTCTCGTGTATAACTTTTTCCCCTACGTCACGAAAACAAAGAAGTGTTTGGTGGCTACGGCCACGGCCAACCTCACAAAAGGTTATGTTGTCGCCATAGTGTTTCTCAAGGTGACTTTTAATGGTTCTTATGTCAGGCTTGTAATCTCCTTTAATTTGGTCTACAAGGTCATTTAATGAGAACTGACATTCTTCCCTGTTTTCAGCTAGGAAAGAATATATACACTCCATACTCTCAGTTATGTTTTTTGGCTCAGAATGCCCTCTTTTAAGTCCAGTGGTCGGTTCAGATGTGTACAGTTTGAGGCGACATTCATTGTGATATCTAGCACCAGCTGCAACTAAGTCATTTATAGCAGACAGACGATGTATAATTTTTTGGGACCACTCATCCCCTCTACGTCCAGCTGCTTCAAGGATGGTCTCCCGCACATCCAGATTTTCAACTGTGTGGACAATATTCCGTCGACAAGTAGGCAGTTTTCTTTGGAGCTTGAGAAATTCTTCAGTGATTTCTTCCCCACAGAGGAAACAAATTTTCTGCAGGTTAAAGTTTCCTGAGGCTCTTGATTCTCTGGACGTCGTTGGCTGAGGAGATACATCAGAACCTCGGCGAACCGACGCGAGAACATTACTGTCGACCGTGTATCTTTTTCTGCATGCGTCGTGAACACTGACTTCATCTAACCCCTGTAGAAATTGTTTATTCTGCAGTAGGCCGCGTTTCTCACTCACTTCTATGAAAGTTATAATTCCGCGTTTTTTAACAACAATAACTTTTCCTTCATCAAGTGTTTTGCAACAAATAAAACAGCGTTCTGGCGTAGGAGCCGACATTACTTCTTTCGCCCATAGACCTGAATTGAAATTAAACTAGATGAGTAAAAGTTTCTACGGCAACCTCAGAACATGAAATAAAATTCATAACAGGTCGAACGTGATATTTTTACTTACCTTTATTCGATGTTACGGCACAAGATGCAATTTTATTAATGCAGTCGTACCTAGATTTATTGCAGATGACACTGCAAATGTCTCTAGCAAGACCACAATAAAATGAAAACCCGATAACTGCCAGTAAAGATATCGTAAACTAAAAAAGGTTAAATATCCTCCCTATCCTCATTAATTTGTCCACTTTACAGCACTAATGGCACCCATTTTACTTTTTTTTGAAAAAAATGGCAATGTTTGGTAAGCTTTATTTCGGTAAGTATTATACCTACGGAGCCGGTTTTACTTTCAAATTGTAGCAATTTTATTCAAGTTTAATAGTTTCTTAAAACGTAAAAAAAAACCGCACACCTAATGGGTTACATTGATAATACAAAAATAAGTCCGAAAATTTCGCGGTTTTTTGGGTGCTGCAAAGTTAGCACAAGTTTTTCAAAGCTGCAAACTTAAGTATACATTAGTCGTAGTGGTCCAAACAATATATTAAAAAATCAGAACTAGAAGTTTGTTTGCAAGAGTAGAAGTTTTTCGTGTAAAGTTAGACGGGTCTAATACGCGCTGTGCGTAATCCTCATAGTTTTAGACTGCACTAGTACTGAATTATTAAGATTTTTATAACAACTTTGCTGGTTGTATCTCTTTTATCAAGTACAATTATATACTTAGTAGTCTTCTTAATATTCTAAGTTACAAATCATTATTTTCAATAGTAATTTATTAACCTTTAAACACAGGCTAAGTCAATTACCCAAAAATAAAATAAATGCATTGGCCGAGAATCGAACTCGGATCAACTGCTTGTAAGGCAACTATGCTTACCATGTATAAATTTTAGAATAAGTATTAGGTAAATAAATTAAATAATTCTTATTGATATTTATTTATTCAGCTTTATATGAGTATAATTAGAAGCACTTAATGTACAGTATTGAGAGTAAGATATTTGAATGAAATAACAGATGCGTTGGTGGTGTAATGGTCAGCATAGTTGCCTTCCAAGCAGTTGATCCGAGTTCGATTCTCGGCCAACGCATATCTTTTTCAGTTCGGTCGATTTTAATTAACAGGTATTTATTGTTAATTACTAAGAAATTAACAAGATTAATTACATAAATACATTTTAAATGCCTTAAAATGTGTAAATTGTTGTAAACAATTATATTATACTCACAGCCTCACAGGCTTCACGAGCTCTTATTCTCTTAAAAATGTATTCGTGCCAAGATGATTTTGAACAGCTCACCCTTAGCTACTGCTGATGTGTACGCTGCTGGACCACAGCCAAACCCTAACGAATTTTACATTCGGTTAAAATTTCGGAAACTAAAACTCTTCACTGAATCGTAGCCAACTTTGTTAGCGAAATAGGTTTAAGAAAATCTCGCGAGAAGGTACGAGTATCAGGAGATCGACATTTTTCTTTTCAATTAACGAAAATCTTAAAATTACCTTACCTACCATTTCTATTATATCTTACTTCTTTCTGCTATATTCTTTTATACCTATATTAAACTGAGCAGTTTTAGGCTGCTTACACACTGTTGCGGTTTCCGCATGAGGAACCAGTGTGATTATGATTAATTATATCGCCTAAAGTTTAACGCGCAAGACAATGTTTATATATTTTTTTCATTTAACCGTAGCCAGCCTAATTATACTATTATTATATTACAGATATACAGCCTTGGCCAGAAGTGTTGAGCACCAATGCGATTTTCATACAAAACTGGAAAGTTTAGTCCATCGTTTCCATCTTTGTTTAAGTTATTTTGTCAATTAATTTAAACTAATAGGCATGTTTTGTTGAAGTTAGTAGTAACTGCATAGAATATTTGCAATATGTCGCACCGACTTAAATTTACATTTTTGGTACCTTCTGTTTTCATATTTTTTAAGTACCTTGAAAGTGCTATTAAGTGAAGTTTTCTATATTTATAAATGAAATATAACATTTACCGTTACCGTACATTGTTAGGATAGGGAAATAATGCTTAACATCAAAATTGTAAACAAAAAACACCTATGCTCAATACTTCTGGCCAAGGCTGTATATTATAAATTAAAACAACAAATATTTTATTTATTAAGTTTTGGTATGGTATGTGTCTGTTGCGTAATATTTGAAGTAACAAATTGCTTCTGTCAACACACTGTCCATTCTCTATCTTCCACGACAACTTGACAACCCGAAGCCATAAAAGTCCATTCCGCTCAATATCCACTACACAGATCAATCAGGTTAATCCCTAGGCAATCAGATCACAGTTAATTCTTACTCGACCCGGATTAAGACCCGGATGTGCCGGATATATGCCGGATTTCGATTGCTATAAAATGGACGGACCATTTTGCTGAAGAGTTGAGTTGAGGCTTTTTGATTTCAGTATTTGGTATAAATGCTTACATAATTCTCAACATTTTCTTTTCATAAACTCATTTTTTTAAAATGAAAATGGCATATTCTGTATATCTACCAGATAATTCGTGGAGCTTCCAATTTAATGGCTCTTCTACATGATGGGTCATCATAGGGACGCAGCTATGCGTTAGAGGGAGCTAACGATATTGCTATCTCGTTTCGTCGTATAGCTGCGTCCCTATGATGGTCCATCATGTAGAGCAGCCAATATGATCACCAGATTGGATCTGTAGTAATAAGAAAAACAATAGTAAGGCATACTTTTAGTGCGTCAATCAGAGTAGGGCTAGCTATCTTTGCAATTATAACTGAAGAAAATTAATATAGTCGTGTTAAAACGGTTAAATATAGAGTAAGCCCCCTCCCGAGCCCGTCCTCCGGCTCCCTGCCGAGGTTTTCCAAGAGGGCTACAGTATGTGTTTCTTCTAAAAAAGAGTGTATAGGTTCTTAAAGGGTAGGCAACGCGCATGTGAATCCTCTGGGTTTGCAGGCGTCCATATGCCACGGTAACTGCTTACCATCAGGCGGGCCGTATGCTAGTTTGCCGCCGCCGTGGTATAAATAAATAAATAACTACCTTAGAGTTTTCTTACAAACCCCCGTTTTTCTGCCGTGAAACTTCAGTTTTACAAAATATGCTTGAATGGCGTTACGAAAAACATTTCACCATTAAAATACGGACATTTGTTTTATCGTCCGGAATGGAAGCCGGGGGCGACTTTTATTCGCGTTTTACAAAGTTGACTGAGCATCTGTGAGCCTTATTGCAACCAGTTAAGGTCTATATTTGGTTAGTAAAATGTGGTAGCAAACAACGAAAGGCCCAGTTTCGAGTTTCAGTAGGTCACGGGCTTCGATGACGTTGTTTTAGGGATGCGAATCGCGGTTTTTGAATGGCAGATCTTGATATGATGGCGGATTTAAATTTTCTATCACAACGTATCTATAATATTTGTAAGAGTAACTTTCGTTACACAAATGAATCAACTATAGGTACGAGTATATGCAGTTTATTTAAAGTTGTTGTAGTTATTTTTTTTAATTTTTAAATGGACATTTCTGTTCGTTTTTGGAAAATAGTGTTTATAACATACTCGTAAATCTGGAATAATATTTAGTAAAGATTTTTTTTAAGTTTAGTCATCGCCTTTTGACATTGCTATATAAGATTGAACTATTTTAACTGAAAATTGAATGAATTACGTCTCGAGAAAGTATAAACAAAATTACGTTACTACATTTTTATGTAACAACAAACACGAGCACTCTAAAAGTGTGGCTTTGGTCAAGTTTCATAACGAACCTCTAAAATGTCAAAAAGGGCTAATTTACCCACTTTCTCGCAGCGTGGTTGTGTGTTTTAGCAGTTAAGAGAAGGGCCTGGTTAGCGGGAGGATATGACCATGTCTGCGTTGATTTGGTTACAGATGTAGGAAAAATGCTTTGGACAGTTTGACAATCAATTTGGTTTATTCAAACTTTAATTCAATGAAGTGTAAATGACGATTTGATTGCCTTATGGTTGAAATTTATCATATAACTTTTATTAAATATTTTTGCGAAAATGCAAAAGATACAAACGAATGTACAATCACTTTATATAAATATTGCCACATTTTCTTGAACTTAAAGCGCTTCTTAGTAGTTTAGTAGCTAAAACTTATTTACGACTTCATGTGTCATCAACGTGAAAACAGAATAGAATTAGATATTCTAATTTAATCCTATTGTCAGAGACGTCATAGTTTATCCGGATTACTACTTGGCGTATCAAAGTTATCCGAAAATTCGTAGCTCTGTGTCCGATTGTCACCAGAATTTACTTCTCTCTGCTAACAAACTGCTTCCTTATCGATAAAACAAAAAAAATACAATTACGTATTAATTTACAACTTTACACGTAGGTAACACTAGTAATTTGGAGGTGGCAAAGTACGTGCGACGAAATCTATCTGATTTCCCCAACCGTGGTGACACACGAGGTAAGAACTGCAGGAGGTGTGACGAACTAAGGCCTCCTGGGACAAGGCTTGGAAAAACAAAAAAATGTCTTCATACGATTGGACCAAAGGTTTACAACACACTACCGCAAGAAATAAAAGATACGACTAGCTACTCTGCTTTCGTTAATAAACTTAAAAATAAACTACTCACGGAGGCCCACTACTCCCTGGATGCCTATTTCAAGTGCCAGACTATGCAATAATCACCCCATTATGTACCTACCTACTTACTCGTAGTAACCGGTTCGTTAACCTAACAACAAAAACACATGTAACGCATCACCAATGTACCTGGCTATATACCTATATACCTAATAAGAATTAGTTTTTAAGCAATGACATGTAAAATACCTATTTTATCAATAAATTATCATATCATATCATATCATTTCCTTGTGAAACTCTCCCTATGATCGTTGGCGAGACTTAGTGTGAAACTGAAAGCAAATAAATCAAATTAACTCGTACCTAGTCTAAATCGAGGCCAAAATTTTACCCAAATTTATCAAAAAATTTACTGATCTCTTTGTGTACCTCAATAGAGAAAGACAATTAGGTATAATAATTAAAATAAATGGTTAACTGTCGTTACAAAAAGGAATCAAACTGGAATGGATGGCTGGAAGCGAGTAGCGACTATCTGCTTCCGTTGTTATTTGTTGTTGTTTTTAACGAGCACCGCTGCTGGAGAAAATTCTACGTTTATGTAGGCTCAACTACTCTATTATTATTATTATCAACATTCTGCTAATGGTTGTTAAACTTACTGAATAGTATTCTATACAATTGTGGCACAATGAAGAGCTTTTCAGTCGAGTACCTTACCTTATAATTGAGTAACTCCAATCTCCCGGTGGATTGCGGGCAGCAGCAACTGTGTGTAGTATAATATAATATTGTATGGAAATCCATTGTTACCATAGTCAATGATGCTAAAATATGTGATCATAAAATCTCCATCGAAAAGAAGGCGCTGGGTTCGGTCTTCAAAGTCTCAATTCAGGCATTAAAGGCGACGAGTAGAAAATAGTACATTACACAACTAGGGTGGTAAATCCTCAATCGCATATTTACGTCCCTCGCTTGCAGCTCGGGCCGCAAACTCCTGCGATCTCGGCCTTTCTTTATTACCTCCCGTGTTGTGTACATCATTTTATGTCTACAATTGGCCAGAAAGCATCTTTTTCCGTACGCGCAGCGTGCGGAAAAAGCCACTTTATGGCCAGAAGTTCGATTTTTGAATCTCACCGGGTGACTTATTTCGTACTAAATAGTCATCGGCTGCATACAAAAAAAGGCACCGGTGAGATTCAAAAATCGAACTCCAGGTGTGACATAAACTTTATTTAAAGACATCAGTGGTGACTTTCCTACAAAAAGGCAGAAAAGACTAAATCCTCTTCATAGCTATACCATATTTAAGACAAATTCATATAATGATCGGTTATATGATGATCGGGTCGGTTCATTAGAAAGAGACGAAATGTAAAATCGAAAACTGGAGAAGACCGAGTACTTACTTAAACTACGGTGTAAATTTCGAGTGTTATATTATACTAAATTTTTAAGGATATAGTCAAAAAATGCTCACTTATGTCACGATTATTTTTGTCCAATAAGCTTCTCCATATATCCTTCATTCATACTTAGTCAACGGTAACGTAATAATAGTTAGTTACATAAATAATTATGGAGTGACATTGTTAGTTCCGTGTTAGCTAACCTGCTAATGACTTAATCACTATTCGAAGCTAAGCTAGACGTACACTAAAACTAAGTAACTAGAAGCTAAGTTGTGTGTCTCGAGTTTTGTCTGAAATGTCGCTAGTTGAAGTCTGGAACTAAATACACTTCGCTTTCCTAACTTATCATTACAAACAAATAAATATTTATTCATATAATAAGTATGAAACAAACTAATTACAATATGTATAAATATACTTACAAAATTACCTATATAAAACTAAATTAAAATAAAAACAAGAAAAATATACCTACCTACTAACCAGAGTCATAAAAAGAATACCCCATCCAGCAGCTCCGATTGTGGCATAGTCCCCATCACGCTAGCGGCGTTTCCCCTTACAAACTACTTTTCAATATTTCTCTTATTCTCTTTTCATCTTTTTACCCAATGCTGGTCTCGAATCAAATTCTTCCTTTCTCCTCCTCCCTCCCACCATATCCTCCTTATCCTCTTGCTCCACAATAAGGTGCCAACCAATGCTTTATCTTTA
This sequence comes from Pammene fasciana, assembly GCA_911728535.1. Lineage (NCBI taxonomy): Eukaryota > Metazoa > Arthropoda > Insecta > Lepidoptera > Tortricidae > Pammene > Pammene fasciana. The sequence goes on along the minus strand of OU452274.1, from coordinate 1,336,522 downwards.
GACAACGTATAGCCTAAAACCTAGCACACTTGCGTTAATCGCCCTTGAAGAAAGATTCGAATCTTGAAACAAAAGTGCATTTACCACCCGTATTTCCAAACACTACAGTAAGCATTAGGGAACGTACCCAAACTACGTGACCCTTTTTTTTCAGTTTTGCCAACCCCCCCCCCCCCCCCCCGCTCCTAAGTGTTGTAACGTAGTAAAACTCACACAAATGGTTTAGAATGATGTTTTGGAGATAGAAAGCAAAAAAACATTATTTTGCATACTTATTGCCTTTTATTAACACGACACTGGCCGCGTGACGCTAAAAGTGGGTGGAAACCTATAATTAGAAGCGCGAGATTTGAGCATAATTATTGACTACGTGACAGAATCTGATACTCCTCCCTCCCCCCTGTGACCTAGGGTAGTATTTTGACAACCCCCCTCCCCGCCCCTAAACGGGTCACGTAGTTTGGGTACGTTCCTTTATACCTCTATAGTTAGCTACATCAGGCGGCCTAGCTTTTCTTACGTTGTCGTATATCCCTTCATACTTCGAGTCGCGCTTGAAGTATCAGAAAGTCGCGCAACAATGTAAAGCGCGTGCCAGACGGCATACAACAAGCCCCCAAGGGACGGACCGTGTAGACAGTTGTTGCCAACAAAATTGTATGAACCACCAACCAAGGTCAGGGTGGCCTTGGACCGTCGGCAGCCTTGTTGGCAACAGATGAGGTTTCATGTGCTAGCCGTGCAGAACAATGCTGACGCATTGCAGGCGCTGCCAAGGACGTCACAGCTGCAGCGGGTTCGACTCCCGCCAAAACCATTAACAGTGGTCAGACTATGCAGATGTCGGTTAATAAATAAAGTTTGTTGTAGCGGGCTTGTTAAGTGTATCGAAAGATTTCAAAGATGCTACAGTATGAAAACTAAAGGATGGATTTCAAAGAAAATGTAAATAGTGTAATAAATAATAATGTTACGTTAAGAGTCGCCAGGACGCTTGCGTTCCCATACAAACGTAGTTCAGCTCTCATTTTAAAACGACATGCTTTAGAACCACGAAATTTGCCATGAGCATTCTAATAGTACAGATCTATGTCGGTAATTCGTCTTCGTTGCTAAAAATTGTAATACAAAGAACATACAGCCAGATACAGATTTACATACAAAACTTATTTTTGCTGTATATTATTTGTATTACAATATTTAGCAACGAAAACAAATTACCGACATAGATCTTTACTACTAGAATGCCTATGCCAAATTTCGTGATTCTAAAGCATGTCGTTTTAAAATGAGAGCTGAACTACGTTTGTATGGGGACGCGAGTTCACGCGAGCGTCCTGGCGACTCTTAATCTACAATTGAATTGCAGCAATTTATATTGAAAAAAGACGACGATGTAAACATATTGAAAGTAGTTCCGATAATTATGACGAGCGGATATGAATATTTTTAACGTATAAGAAAAAAAAGGCAAAAATAATTTCCTCGTAACGCCTTTCTTTAAAAAAGTATAATTTCATTTTGTTTTAAGTAATAAACCTGATTATACAAATACTAAGCAGTGGATACTTTGGTACTATCTTTGAGCTGATCTGATGATAGAGACAGGTCGAAGGAACTTATTAGTGACACTTTAAAATTAAACACACAGTCAAGTGAAATACACTCTAGAGAAAAAGTTTCGGGTCACTAGCATTTTCTTGAACATCTTAAAAGATATTAATTTTAAAGATATTCAAGTTTATCTTACTGACCCGAAATTTTTGCTCTCGAGCGTAGTCAAAAGTTTATTTTCTCAAACATGCAATGAAATGTCTTCGTTATGTGCGTGATAATAGGCTTCAAAGTATCACGTTTAGGGCGGATCAACTCCAGAGAACAGGTAACGATTTTCATATAAAATTGACGGCCGGAAGCCGGGAAATATTTTTTTTTTTAATTTAATTCCACATATGTTTGTGGCACACGATCATGGCATTCAGCCATTTAAGGTTATATAGGCGATATTTACTTTTTGGTTCATTTGAAATTCTGCCACTACTTATGCATATTAAAAAAAACAATAATCATCATATTAGTTTCCTTTTTTTTTTGGAAATATTTTTTTTTTAATTTTTTTTTTGATTTTTTTTTCCTTTTTTTTTGAAATATTTTTTTTTTGTTTTAAAAAATTTTTTTTTTGTTTTTTTTCCTTTTTTTTGAATTTTTCTTTTTGAATTTTTTTTTTGTTTTTTTTTGAGAAAAAAAATTTTTTTTTTGGATTTTTTTATATTTATTTCATTGCATGTTTGAGAAAAGCACTATACATACCTCGGCGTGAAAAGGGGTTGCCAGCCTCGTAACTATCCGGCCTCGCTACGCTCGGCCGTCTATATAACTCAGCCGGCAACCCCCTACTTCCCAGCCTCTGTAGTAATGTACTATTATTCAAGTAGGCATTGCAACAAGCATTTTCGAATCGTCAGTTACTCCATTTGTTTATCCACAACGGTTCTTAAAAAACACATTCCTCGCAACACATCTTCGCTCATCTCTGGTAGAAACGCAGCCTAAAGCAGAAAAAACAAAACAGAACATATGAACAACAATGAACAGACAGTCTATGCGAATTCGAATCCAGGATTAAACGAAGGAGGTTTATGGTTGACACAATTAAGAGTCCGGTAACGATTTGAAAACGAAAATTGCTAATAATGACATTATGCACATGAATTGCATTTGGTAAGATAGCTTGAAGTCTTGTTATTACAAAAAAGTACTTTAGGTCGATATATATTAATGTTTAATACCTTAAAACTCAATTCTTACAGAGCTTGTTTAGTGCGGACGTTGACTCATGCAATTTTGTCATATGATTTTTAATTATTATTTGTTATGGACCCTAATACGTTTTATATTATCTGAATAAAGCATGAAACGAAGTTTATTTTTGTATTATTATATTTGTAAAATACTTTAATATCTTCCCAAAAATATCACCTAAACTTCGGCAATTTTTAGCAAAATTGCTCTAGCAAAACATACTCTCTCTTAAAAAATATATATGAAAATGAAAAAAATTGTTACATTTATTCCTCAGGCGACTCATTTTCCAATATATTTATATATTTGACGTACGTGTATAACTTAATTTTAATCAATAAAAACCTTACTCTTTTCACCTCTCCAAGCAAAAATCGCGAAACTGGTGTTAGATTAGGGTGAATTATTTATAAATGAAGCATAAATAAAAAAAAACGTTGTATGTATTTATTCCATCCAAACAGAAACGATCTTTCATAATATGTATACAAAGATATAGAGGTTATGTTAGTTACTGCAAAATAGCGTCAAAAAGTTGAGCAAAATCGAAAAAAAGTTTACCGGACTCTTAAACCTCCCACAATAAAATCCTCATATTGGCGAGTTCCATACTAGGGGCGTTAGGTACAGCCGAGAATACGGCATGCAATACCGGTAATATTTGTATGGGCACTCCCAGAATTCCGGTATTAACCCATACAAGCAATACCGGTATTGCATGCCCTAGTCGAGAATGAAAGTGTAACAATTACTTTCATAGAAACAAGCCTTATTACCGTATTTATTGGAACTTTTACGACAAGTTATTTGCCATTATGATGAACATAAAACATCGCTCCAGCTGGGTATTGCTGCAAATTTATCGATGTACCGCATTGCGACGGTTCTAGTGCCTTTTATTAGCCCGACAAGGAAATTAGGTTATGCGTTTAGCCACTTTAGCCTATTTTTGTATACGACGTCGTTTGTCGCCTAGTCTAGCTCAGGTTGCCTGGGACATAAATAATTAGGGAATGCAATACCCGGCCATTTTTGGTACCCGGGTATTACCCGACTTTGATTCTCAAAAACCCGGGTACCCGGGTAATACCCGGTTTTGAACAAAATTTTAATTAATTATTGGTTTTCATTGTTTTTACGGGTATTTAGTAATAAAATGCACTTTTGATTGCCGAGTTTGCATTTATTCATTGACAAACAATGATTTCGTACATGAAATATATAAATTTAACAACTTATACTACATATTAAAACAGTTGTAAATCACAATATTAATTTAGAGAGCATAAGACGTTAAGTTTAGTATACTTAATCTTTCCGTTTCGTTTATTAATCAGAAATATCAAAATTAACGGAAAATATGGAATATTAAAATGTAACAATGGCTGCAGAAGCGGCTGAGAAACAGAAAAAAACTAAGTACGGGGGCCTCGGCGTCGAATACAACTTTGTTCCATTTGGCGTCGAGACCCTCGGCCCGTGGGGTTCTAATGCCCATGCTCTCTTCAAAGAGATTTCAAAGAGGTTAGTGGATTCCACCGGTGACCGTAGAGCTGGCAGCTTCCTGGCTCAACGTATTGGCATTGCCATACAGAGAGGGAATGCTGCCAGCATCTACGGCACCATGCCGCGGGGGGACTGGTTATTTTAGTATAATATATTTATTTAAGATTAGTTTTTATTTATACTCAAGTTTATTGTTTACTGTTATAATGTAACAATAGATAGAAGTACCTAATTAAAAATCCCTTATCGCTACGCTACCTACCTGCGCGGCGGCCAGCGTGCAGCGGCAAAAACAAAGGGATGACATGACTGAGAAAAAGTTAAGCGTTTAGAAAAAGAAATGGGATTGTTATTTTTTTTTGGAAATGTACATTTCCAAAACCATTTCGGGGTCTAGGTTTATCGATCATCTTTTGATTAATATTTCGCGAATTCGGATATTTTTGCAAAAATATGAATGACCTTTGTTTGACTTTTTCCTCACAACCACCATGTAAAACCTCTTTGTAAAACCTTTGTAAGTTTTCCTAAAATAATTTAAAACAAAAAAAGAACCGACTTCACTTAGGATCCGCTATTCCAAGAGGAAGTGGCCGAGTTGCTGTAAAAAATAGTGAAATCACTATAGGTGTGCCTATAATAGTTGAAGAGTTTCCTCGATTTCTCCAGGATCCCATCATCAGACCCTGACTTGGTGACAATGGGACCATCTAGGGGCTATACCTGTTCGATTAAAAAAAAATTTGAAAATCGGTTCACGATTCACGGAGATATGGAGTAACATACATACAAAAAAAACATAATAATGATTTAAAAAAAAACAGTCGAATTAAGAACCTCCTCCTTTTTTGAAGTCGGTTAAAAATTAAAATCAATGTCATACGCAAACAGAAATTTGTAAACACTGCCTCTACGTATTTAATTTACCTATGTGAAAAAGTAAGTATACACAAAAATTAAGCCAAAAATGCGATAATAATCAATTACTAATCTTTTAAAATATATAACAGCTACAAGTAATCATCGTCTTGTCCTGTCTCACATAAGTATTTTGGTTCATCTTATTTGAATGAAATTATAGTTTGAACTTGATGCGATTTACTCCAGTATACAAGATATTTTCTAATTGGGTATGTTTCTTGAGTCGGCTTTTACAAAATTAAGCGCCATGTGTATTATTTCTTGCGCTTTACAAATAAAATTTACGCGTACGCTTTACATAGAAAACATATATATATGAACAATCCCAATTAAAGTGTAAAATATGTTCGGACCATTTATGCTATGCCTTTTAATTTAATAGTTATAACACACACAGTAAGGTAGGGTTACGGTTAGAAGTAATAGAACATTTTGTTTTAAGTTTATTCACGTTTTCCCTATTTTTCTGCCGATTTCTAAATTACGGGTAGAACCCGGGTTATGAGTTAAAAACCCGGGTTTTACCCGACTTCAAATATAGACGGGTACCCGGGTACCCGGGTAATCGGGTAACCGGGTTGCATTCCCTATAAATAATTAAATTAGAGCTTATTAAATTATAGCTTCAAAACATATAAAAAAAAAATCTAAATTGTAATTTGACATAGCAAAGGCAGTTTTGAGCCATATTTCATTATAAAGTAACATAAACTTTAATATCTTTAAAATGAATATCTTTTGAGATATTGATGAAAATGCTAGTGACCCGAAACTTTTCTCGAGTGTATTTCGAAGAAATTAAAAAAGTTCTTATTCATATTTCTCACTTTATGGGCAAGCCCGTACCATTTTCACCTCGCTGCATGTTCCAAGGTCACGGCCGCGTTTACGAGCCGCCCATAGTTTTACGACAGTTCTCGTGGTTTATTGCCCATGTCACGCTCATGTGAGACGGGAGTGCGAATAATTTAAAATCCACTTCAAGGTTTCGATGGAAGATGTTTTGATACGCCATGGAGTTAGTTGAAAACATTAGAAAGGTCGCCCATACACTGCACTCGAGCTAATTGTTTTCAGCACCACAATATGTTCCTTTGACACGGGTGCTGCCGGAGGTCCTCCTCCCGTAGATGCCGCTGAAAAGCGGCATGCAGCACTTCTTTTTTTTGCTGCGGCCTTCATATCTTGCCATGTCTAAAATAAACAATTACTTATTTACCAAAATTTTAATCTACTGTATAAAACTGTAAATATATACATCATTCTGTTGTCATTGGATTTGTATAAATGAGGCTCTCATTTAGTGATATTTTCAAGACTGCACGACTGAAAGTAATACCTACGTCAAAATAATCTTACTTTACGCCACTCCTTCCACTCCATCTTGGAGCCGGGTATGCTGTTTAGCTCCCCGGCTATGATGCCCCACCGTCTTTCGCCTTCCTTTTTAGTGAAGGTGGAGGAAAACTTGCCCCGCCGCAACTCATCATCGACTTCCAACAGCGCGATAAGCGCGCTTTTTGAGCTACGAAGGGATAAGTTGTTTTCTGCAACTGCATTTTTTATTCATTTCCCATATTTTATTATTTTCTTTTCTCAAACTAATGAAATTAGGTATAACACACTATGTTTTCGTTTGGCAAGTCAAGCTGTCAAATTAAAAAAGCCGCGATTTTGCGCTCCGTTTTACGTAGGTGATTAACGAGCAAACAATTAAATATTTATATGTCGTTGATGCACTTGAATTAATTGATAGTTTTTATGTGTTAAAAAACCTTAACAACGCATTATATTATTGTAAACTAATAACACTTTTAGTTTTGGTATGAGAAATATTTAATTCAATTGTATGTTTTACACTCGATTGAAAACAAACACAATCGAGAAAAACGGAACGCGTATTGTAATAGACATTGAGATCGCCATTCGAGATTAATGTCTATTGTGCCCCAGAATACGAAATTTTGCATCCTTCGACATTTTGGTGAGATTTTCAATAGACATTACGTTCTTCGAGATCATCTCGAAGAGTGATAATCTCGAACGGCCCGAGAATTGGCCTCCTGACCTAATACCTATACATTGGTCTCAACATTACGATCTGCCTGATTTTACGATCGGCCGCCGACATCTACATGGATTCGACATATCCAAACAGATGTTCTTTTTCAAACGAAAGCAGCCGTGGTATATCTTTGCTGAAGAGCACAGATTTTAAACTTATACAGATCTCATATGTAAAGGAAAAAGTTACCTAACCCCCCGGTGCTCAGGGTTGGGATCGAACCAGCGTCTTCTGCATTCGCGGCAGACGGCCTAATCTTAGAAAGCGTCTACCATTCTACCATGGTCACGACATTTACGAGCCACCCATAGTCTTACGAGTGACAAACGTCATGCCAGTTTATTGCCGATGTCATGCTACATGCTGCTTCTGTACAGTCGCCATCAAACATATCAGAGCGGCCACGGTACTCCAAAATATCTGAATATGTAGGTACTTTATTGTTTTGACAATAGAGGCGTTGTTCAGATATTTGTGACCACCTTGGCCGCTCCGATATATCTGATGGCGACTTTACAAAGCGTCTTAATTGAGCCTTAATTTGGCTACAATTTAAATAATTGCTTTGTGTAACATAAACTTTTTCCCAAGATTTTAATTCGCCACAATTTATGAATTCGTCTGTGATATTAATTGTATTATGTACGAATACCAACTATGTCGGGTACTATCAGTACCAATAATACCTATTAAAGTGGACTATAGAGATATTAACCTCGAATCCCAAACTAATAAGCAAACTGTTTGTATTCCACATTCCCCTCGCCAAATATCCCCCGGTTTGAAACAATAACCAATACAAATATATATATTACGGCAGGGAATGTGCCAAAACGCGGAGCCGTACAATTTGGATGATATCCTGGAGACCTATTCGAAGAATGTAAATAATCTGTTTTTGAATTTATTTTGACTTGAAAACAGGAGAACAACTGTCAGAAATAACGTTTAGATTAATCAGATCGATTCCTCTAATCAATTTGATGTTAAATAGTTTCGAGATTGCTTATTCAATAAGGCTGGGTCTACATGATGGGCCATCATAGAGACGCAGCTGTACGACGGAACGAGATTGCAATATCGTTAGCTCCCTCTAACGCATAGCTGCGTCCCTATGATGGCCCATCACGTAGAGGAGCCATAAGATACGTACACGTACGTAATAATGACATTGATTGTAAGGGAGAATTTTATATGGTTAACTCTCGTAACACAAACAAATGAATTAAACATTCATTAAAGCCTTAATTTAGGTACAAAACTATTTGCAATTCGCCAAGCCCTAAATTGGATTACTTAAGGGGCTACTTTGAAAATTTATAGGTTTTTTCAAACGCTCTAGTGACTAAACGGGAAAAGCACCTGAATTTATTTTTGAATTTATATTATTAGACTATATACTCTTGTTTTTGGCACACGCCGAAACACGATTGCTGAAAGTTGCCTCGATAGAAAAAAAATCCGAAGTTGGGTCCTTTTTCCCCTTATTTTTCTTGGCTTACGTAACCTATAAGAGATTAAGGAATATAACTATGTAAAAAATATGGTGTTCTGGTTTATGTAAAAAGTCACAGAAGCAAAATTAGAAAAAACTTTATAGATTCGCTTATTTATCGTAGTTTGGTCGAAAACTCAGATCCTTAAGAGCGCTGCATCTCTTTCTTTCGTGCACGGGAGTCATAGTGTCTCTTACGGATGGGCGTGGCTTGTCCGAATCGAGGAATGGCCATGTTTTAAAAACAAAATTGATCATATTGATAACAAATCAGTAACAGATCAAGATTGTTGTTTGAATAGCACTCCTGTATAACTGAGATGATCTGTTATTTCAGCGTCGGCTCGTGTTTACTCAGCTGTTTATAAAATTGGAATCGACGTCGCTTCTCTGTTCCGATTTCATTTCATTCTATTGTGAGGACCTCTTGTTACCTATTTATGGACATTTCTTGTTTCTTGGAAGGTTTTCATCGTCACTTCATAACCTATTTACAACTGTTTGATTTTAGAACACTCATAGCATAATTTTAAACCAAAAAGAACCGACTTCACTTAGGATCCGCTATTCCAAGAGGAAGTGGCCGAGTTGCTGTAAAAAATAGTGAAATCACTATAGGTGTGCCTATAATAGTTGAAGAGTTCCCTCGATTTCTCCAGGATCCCATCATCAGACCCCGACTTGGTGACAATGGGATCATCTAGGGGTTATACCTGTTCGATTGAAAAAAAAAATTGAAAATCGGTTTACGATTCACGAAGATATCGAGTAACATAAATACAAAAAAAAATATTTTAAAAAAATGGTAAAAAAAATTCAGTCGAATTGAGAACCACCTTTTTTGAAGTCGGTTAAAAATTAAGTTCGCGACCTTTTCGTAGGTTACTATCTACATATACTTTGTTTAGTAATTCATAGGCTTTACAGATAATATGTAATCAATGTAATCATTGAAGTATATCGTTAAAAGTTATTAAACGTTTATCGGCAGTCAGTCTAATAGTATTTTATGCAATAGTTGTATAAGAGGGTTCAAAAAAGGTGAGTGGCGTGTGTAACAATTTGAGGCGAAGCCGAAAATTGTTAATAAAGACGCCATGAGCCTTTTTTGACCTACTTATACAACGTTGCATACATTACTTTTTCTACGACTAGTAATTAAATAAACCACAAGATTAAACGCAGTTTGCTTTAAGAAATAGCGAGAAGTTGAAAAGTGGTGGCAATTGACAGTTGAGAGAACGTAATCATAGACACGGTAATAAATATTTTTTCAAATGTCATCAACTTATTTGCTTTAAACGGCTATTAGACATTGCAACCTGCAGGGCCCAATCTGTTGTGTACCCTGCCTCTCCCTGCCCTCCTTCAGCTCCCAACGGGCCCTACATTTCATTACACCTACCAACCTGACAGGTTGGGCCCTGCAGGTTGCAATGTCTAATACCGCTTTTTTTCCTTATGTTGGCAGCAATTATTTTAGTTTTGTTATCTGTTGGGTTCACAGGGCACCACTGTTAGCAGTTGCTTTTTATCACATAATAACCCTAGGGTCTTTATGAAGAATAGACAAGATAGACTTTTTTGAAATGTCATAAGACATGCTTTTATATTCGTTGGCGGGACTATATAATTGACAGATAAAAGTACCGGAGTAGAAAAAAATATGAATACATTTCTCTTCTTCATCCTAGCGTTTATCCCGGTTTGGGGTCCGCTTGACAACCTAATCCCATGAATTGGCGTAGACACTAGTTTTTACGAAAGCGACTGCCATCTGACCTTCCAACCCAGAGGGGAAACTAGGCCTTTTTGGGATTAGATCCGGTTTCCTTACGATGTTTTCCTTCACCGAAAAGCGACTGGTAAATATCAAATGATATTCCGTACATAAGTTCCGAAAAACTGAGTGGTACGAGCCGGGGTTTGAACCCGAGACCTCCGGATTGAAAGTCGGACGTCTTACCGCAAGGCTACCAGCGCTCAAAAATATGAATACATTTACTGTGACAAAAATATGTAGGAAAGATTCTGTTACCAGGGGCCCGTTTCTCAAAAGTTTGTAACTTGTAATACAAGCGGATGTCACTTTTCGACATCTTTTGCTAGAAAGGGACTTCCGCTTGTATTACAAGTTACAAGATTTTCTCTGAAGTCTTGGATACAAGTTTTTGTTACTATATTAAATGTATACATATTTTCAGACGTACATATGCTAAAAGTATCATGGACCGCAAAAGTGACAAACATAGAAATTTAAATTTAAAAAGAATGAAGAAGAAAAGAGAAGTACTAACCACAATTAAACGTAGGAAGATTGCATATTTTGGACATCTATATAGACATAAAAAGTACGATCTGCTAAAAGCTATAATAGAAGGGAAAATAGAGGGAAAGCGGGGAAAAGGAAGAAGGAAGGTGAACTGGCTCGATAACATCAAAAAATTGACAAACATTGAGGACGCGGCCACGCTCACAAGACTGGCCGAGAATAGGAGAGACTTCGCAAAGGTGGCCACCGACGCCCGTTAGGGCATGGCAGTATAAGAAGAAGATTTTCAGACATGGCCGTACATCCCACAAAAGCAGCATTTCTAATTATGTTACTTTACAAAGTTTTAGGTAAATATTGCTAACAAAACTTTAGCCCAAAAGCTTTTACAATACATTTATTTAATGTCATTACTCTCACCCCAAACCGGATAAGTCTCTGAAATTTCACTCGAAACCTCACCGCACCGCACGAGCCTCACAATACAGCCAAATTGATCGTCTCTCTCCTTAAAACAAATTTGATGTACCAGGGTCGCATAAAAGACAGGCGTCATTTCAACATCTATTAGATTACCCGAGCGAGATGGCTATATCGCCTTGAAAGCATTACGCAAATGTGGGACAGGGACAAATATTGAGTTATACGCTCCCCCGAGGCGTACAAATTGACTGGAATGGCGCTCGGATATTTTATTCTATTTTCTTGTACAATGGAAATGTATTACGGTGGTTTTGCCAGTCTTTTGAAATGTAACAAATGTCTGTCTAGGGGTGATTTTATTTCAAGCTGGGTTATATACAGAAAATTTAATTTAAATAAAGTATGTATTTAAATTAGGTATGTACAAAAATACTAGTGGTGTCTTTTTATAGTATTTTATGCAATAGTTGTATAAGAGGGTTCAAAAAAGGTGAGTGGCGTGTGTAACAATTTGAGGCGAAGCCGAAAATTGTTAATAAAGACGCCATGAGCCTTTTTTGACCTACTTATACAACGTTGCATACATTACTTTTTCTACGACTAGTGATTAAATAAAACACAAAATTAAACGCAGTTTGCTTTAAGAAAGAGCGAGAAGTTGAAAAGTGGCGGCAAATGACAGTTGAGAGAACGTAATCATAGACACGGTAATTTTTTTTTTCAAATGTCATCAACTTACTCGCTTTAAACGGCTATTAGACATTGCAACCTGCAGGGCCCAATCTGTTGTGTACCCTGCCTCTCCCTGCCCTCCTTCAGCTCCCTACGGGCCCTACATTTAATTACACCTACCAACCTGACAGATTGGGCCCTGCAGATTGCAATGTCTAATATCGCTTTTTTTCCTTATGTTGGCAGCAATTATTTTAGTTTTGTTATCTGTTGGGTTCACAGGGCACCACTGTTAGCAGTTGCTTTTTATCACATAATAACCCTAGGGTCTTTATGAAGAATAGACTAGATAGACTTTTTTGAAATGTCATAAGACATGCTTTTATATTCGTTGGCGGGACTATATAATTGACAGATAAAAGTACCGGAGTAGAAAAACTTTTTTACCCACGTCTCTCGTTTTTTTACCTATGCAACAGCTGCATATGTAATAATATTATTTGTTAACAGTTATTTATCGTAGCTTTCTATCTACACTATCAACCTAAATAATTATTTTATTTTCTAAAACATTTAAATTGTATGATAAAATTAAAGAACAATGCGAAAAATACACTTAATTACCTAAAATTCTGAATCCCTGCAAATTCTAGTCCATTCATGTACTAGAAATTTCCCAGGAAGGCAGGAATCCCGGAATCCGAATTAAAATAAGTGCCGACTCAGACATGCGACTAATGCGATTTGCTTCCTCCGTCAAGCAAGAGCTTAGCTCTTTGACCAAGTTTTTAGGGTTCCGTACCTCAAAAGGAAAAAAAACGGAACCCTTATAGGATCACTTTGTTGTCCGTCTGTCTGTCTGTCTGTCTGTCTGTCTGTCTGTCTGTCTGTCTGTCAAGACCATTTTTCTCAGGAACGCGTGGAGGTATCGAGCTGAAATTTATACCAAATACTAAGGTCTATTGTCCCTTGAAGCTGTGAAAAAATCAAACTTAAAAGCCACCGCAATCAAAAGATACAGTCGTTTATGCTGCAAATTTTAGAGTTTTCGCACTCGCAAAACCTACGGGCTACTTCCCATGAACTCAGAAACTTGAAATTTGGCACGAAGCAACGTCATATAGCATAGACAAAGGAAAAATTATAAAAAGTAGAAATTTTTAGTAAAATCATACAAAAATATATATTTAAAATTTTAAATTTACTACCTTTTTCCTCGTAAACGCGTAAAGTTATTAAGTTGAAATTCATGTCAAATACTCAGGGCTATAGGACTTTTCAGATGTAGCAAAACCAATCTTTTATGTCAACGCAATCAAAAGAAATAGCAATTTAAGTTGCATATTTTGAAACCGAGTACTCGCAAGAAACTCAAAACCTAAAGGGTACTTCCCGTAAACTCAGAAACTTGAAACTTGGCACGAAGAAACTTCATGTAGCACAGACAAAGGAAAAATTACGAAAAGTAGTTTTTTTTTGTAAAATTATACAAAAAAATATATTTTAAATTGTTAACTTACTACCATTTTCCTCGTAAACGCGTGAAGTTATTCAATTGAAAATCATGTCAAATACTCAGGGCTATAGTACCTTTCAGATGTAGCAAAACCAAATCTTTATGTGAACGCAATCAAAAGGAATAGCAATTTAAGTTGCATATTTTGAAAGTGAGTACTCGCGAGATACTCAAAACCTAAAGGGTACCTACTTCCCGTAAACTCAGAAACTTGAAACTTGGCACGAAGAAACTTTATATAGCAAAGACAAAGGAAAAATTACGAAAAGTAGACATTTTTAGTAAAACAGTACTTTAAATATTTTTTTTAATTTTAAACTTACTACCTGTTTCCTCGTAAACGCGTAGAGGTATTGAATTGAAATTCATATCATATACTCAGCTCTATAATATCTTTCTGCTGTAGCAAAACGAAACTTTCATGTCCACGCAATCATAAGAAATAGCAATTGTTTTAGGTTTTTACGGAACCCTCGGTGCGCGAGTCCGACTCGCACTTGGCCGGTTTTTTTTACTTTATAATCTTTGTTCGTTCTGATTCCACTAATTTGGCTCAGCTTTGTAATTTGGAACGTAAATTTGGCCTGAAATGTATTTCGTATTTTATTTATTAATTAATCAAATGTTTTCATTGCCTTTTATCCTTTTGAAGACAAATGTCATGTGTGTTTGGGCTCATTTAAGAACTTAATACATACATACTTTGTTTATAACGTATGATATTATGAGATTTTATATCGGAATTACTACGACATTTAGATAACTTTTTAACAGAGGCCTTACTATGAGATATTGAAGAGAGACATTGAAGTTTTCGAGAACGAGTGTCGAGTGTTCTATCTGTGCATCTTGCTGTAACATATTAGTGTAAACGAGATGCACAGATAGAAAATACGTTACTCTTTAAAGAAACATGTCAATATCAAACTCATGGTAGCCGTACTGAATTCAAAGAAAAACGCCGTGAATGTTTGTCCACGATTATCTCGCGTTTTGCTGAACCGATTTTGGTGCGGTTTTCAGAAAAGTATTTGTTTCATTATGGAGAAAGTTTTAGTATACAACAAAGCGTCGTCTATTTATTTAATGTTGTTCTTTATTTGGGCTTTGATGAATCAGATCTAGTCTTACTTATAAATAGTGTGCTCTCATACTTGTCTCACGAGCGACTGTCAGTTTTGCCATGTCGATTAGGGGTCCAGTTGTTGCGAAGCAGCATTCGTGCGGGTTAATCGATAGCATAGAGAAATAATAAGCTCTGCTCACTCCATACAACTGGTTATTAGCCCGCAAGCTTGACATTTTGAAGGCTAGACGACTAAGGGGTTGAGGGAGAAGCGGGCAGGAGGTGTGAATATGGCACCCGTTGTAAAACCTTGCTATTCACGCCCCCTGCACGCTCCTCCCTCAACCCCTTAGTCGTCTAGCCTTCAAAATGTCAAGCTTGCGGGCTAATAACCAGTTGTATGGAGTGAGCACTCTATAAGGCTTATTATTTCTCTGTGATCGATAGCGAGAGCATCTGCTGCTACTTGGCACGCAGTGCCGTTTAGTATTGACGTGTTGGCCGTGTCACGAGACTTAAGTGGACTTCACTCTTTTGTGAATTCATAGAGATTTCGACTGTCACAAAAGTGTGATATCATAGTTGTCTCACTAGAGACTGTCAGGTTTGCCATGTCGAATAAGGGTCCAGTTGTTGCGAAGCAGCATTCGTGCGGGTTAATCGATAGCGAGAGCATCTGCTGCTACTTGGCACGCAGTGCCGTTTAGTATTGACGTGTTGGCCGTGTCACGAGACTTAAACATCCACAACCTTACAAACCACTATTAAGTTTAGAGGAGGGTTCGGTAATTTTATTATATTTTTTAGGAAAACGATAAGGATACCAGACACTGTCAGTAATAACGACATTATTTCTCTTTATATTCCTCATTATTTATCCTTCTCATCTTTTATATACATAGAAAAGGACGGGTAGGTACAGAAGTAATGTCATTATTACTGATAGTTGCTGGTGGCCTCCACTTCAAAAAAAAATTCAATATTGATAACTGGCGTCCCTATAAATTGGCGGTCATCGTTAAGAAGCGATATTTTCTAGACAACCTTTAGAACTTATCCACGTTAGCAGGTTTATAAGTACTAAGGTCCGACCGAGATCTCGGTCTCGGCTTCGGCATTCTCGGCCATAAATCGAGGCCAAGATCTCGGTCTCGGTTCTCGGCCAAAAAGGGCCGAGATTCTCGGCCGCAGCCGAGACTATGAAACGAGTTCTAGTCGGTCACTTGGGGAATTGTTGTGACCCTCTATAAGATTCTGATTGAGTCGACTGAGGCATACATACTTACCCACATTCAAGTTTGATTATTAAATCTTTTATTTTTATTTTTGTTGCAAATCGCGCTAAAAATTAATGCCACGATAAAAAAGTTGATATATTTGTATGGGTATAATAGATACATTAGTTGTTTTGTAAATTACGTGTTTTATTCTCAATTTTATAAATTCTCGGTCTCGGTCTCGGCCAAGACAAAAAGTGTTCTCGGTCGGACCTTATTAAGTACAGTTGCCATCAGATATATCAGAGTCGCCAAGGTGGTAATAAATATCTGAACAATGCCTCTATTGTCAAGGCGATAAATTGCATGTTTAGATTTTTTGAGTACCTTGGCCGCTCCGATATATTTGATGGCGACTGTACAAGTGTTGTTGTATTTATCGTTTTTATACACGGGTTTAAAATACATTGCTTATACAGTATGATATAGAATCCATAAATTCCATAAGCAAAAGAACATTCTTAACTCCCTCTAAGCCGAAGCTGAGACTTTTCCTAAGCCAACTAACCACAGATTACTTGTCTTGAATGAATGAATGAATGAATGAATGAATGAATGAATGAATGAATGAATAAATGCTTTATTGCACACCTCAAAAATTACAACACAGTAGAAAAAGATATAATTAACAAAAAAGAGGCAAACATAATGATGATGATGTATTGTATTTATGTATATTTCTATTTTTATTTATTTATTGTATTGTATGACATATGAGTTTACTATATTTGGACACACTTGTTGTACGTTGATAGTTTGTCTATCTATTTCTTAACATTCTCCATTCAGTTACTCTAAGGTTAGCTGGAAGAGATCCCTTATAGGGATAAGTTCGCCTTTGTACCTATATCTCTTAAAATTGTTTTGTATTTTTCTTTGTGTACAATAAAGTGCTACTACTACTACTACTACTACTACAAACAACAGGCGGTCTTATCGCTAAAAAGCGATCTCTTCCAGACAACCTTGGGGTAGCGGAGAAGATAAAGTAGAAAAGTTAATAGGAGGTGCAAAAAAAACTTATTGTGGAAACACGAACATTGAAATACTAATCTAATCAGACATGCATAAATAAATAAATCAATCTTGTTGCCCACTCGTCACAATCGTCTTGCCCACCTGGTACTTTCGAATGGCATAAAGTTCAATTTGCTACTTGATGGGGTAGATTTTATAATGACGTTTTTGCATGTACAATATTCTCCAACTTTGGACGGAGCATACAGACGACTAATATTTATTACTTATCTGACGATCTCATACAGGTTTACAGAACAAATTTAAAATAAAACACCTAAAAACACACAAAAAAATTACACAAATAATTGGTTACTAATTAAGTCTACTAAGCCTTTTTTAATATGTATCCACGTCTTTAAAAACAAGAATTCAGGGTTGATTTTCCAAGTGGGGATATTCCTATCGTTATTCTACTCGATTATCATCAAACATTGTATAGGAAGAAGTTTAAAGATAAAGTATTCTGTTCCCTAAATCTTTAATTACCTAAGAACGATGGACATTCATTGATATTTCACTGAATAATTCAATGAAAAAAATAGCAAGAAAAACGTAAATAATATTCCTAATAAAACTTTTGATGCATATAAATCCTGTTCCTATCAGCGATACCATAGGTTCAAGCCCAGTTTATGGTTATGAGTAGTCACAAAATCTACCTTGTATTTTTTGACCCCGCAGTTGGTAAACGCTTTCACAAACGGAGTCTATCGGTCGTAATCTAAGCAAACCAATGCCACAGTAACAAGCAGAGCTACATAGCCATACCATTTCCATCTGCCACTGCTTTGCATTTGAATCTAATTCTCCATGAATATACATGGCCCAGATGCAGCCAGCTCGAGCGGTTGCCCGATTGGTTGCCGCGTTTACTGGATTTGTTGACGGTATACTACTGTACGGTTACCTACTGTTTACTGTTGTACTACTTATGTTTTAAAGATTTGTTAGTCTATTAGAATAAAAGTAGTGATGGGACGTGTAGCATAAAAAAAAACTACTGAATATCAAAATTCATTAGAAGATTTTTTTTATAAAAAATAGAGGATTCATCGATTTCTGTTATTAATATAATAATATTTCCTTCAAAAATACTGTTTTGACAACTTTTAATTCTAATTTTATGTAAATTTGTCCAAAAACATGCGTTGGCCGAGAATCGAACTCGGATCAACTGCTTGGAAGGCAACTATGCTGACCATTACACCACCAACGCATCTGTTTTACACGACAAAATTAAAGCATGTCATAATAAAACGTGAGATAATTATTATTTATTGAGGTGGCTATACCATATGAACAATTATAGGCTCATAATTATTTGTAATAAACGGGTCTTAACCGGGTATATAATTTTAAAATTTACCTTCGACGTTTCGAGGACGACATTGTCCCCGTGGTCGCGAAGAAAGGCCTAATAATTAAAAATAATAATAATACTTAAATTAAACCGTGTTCTCGAGGGTAGATGTGGAAACCTAAGTGGCGAGTTGGCTATATGTTTAAAGTCCAGTGACACCTCTCTACCCCCAGCTCCCGCACCGGTGTTGCCCTTGAGCCATCTTTGATGTCGCTTTTTAGGCTTAGCACGCACTGCGGTTATGGGGGCCCATCTTGCGGACGGCGAGTCACCGTCTGCCGGAAGTAAAATTGGATACCGTTTTATTAGGCAGGCGTCCGGTTCTTCATCCAATAGCCCATTAATCAGTCCATTACTTTTCACCCAATAGCCTAGTACATTTTAGACTCCACATTAATACTCAATAGTCCTTACACCATGGCGGGTGCTATCTCTGCGTGCGTCCCATGACACGGGCAGGGGCAGCATCCGCTTAGTGTACCCCTCACTTTTCATTAAATTGTCGAAAGGGCCTCTGCGCGTTGGCTTCGGCTCCGCATACGCCTCCCAAAGGTCCGGAACACCATTGTTCCGTGGTCGGGAAAGACATACTTAAATTAAATTAATAATAGGCTCATCTGAGTAAATAAACTCGTGCAGCTTTTACGTCTAGTTCTACTTATGCTGAGAGACATAAAATTTTAACGCACCCGAAACGCCGCACCCTACTTTACAACCCGACTTAAGCCAACCTTCGAAACCCTCATTAATACGCTTTCCCTTTCAGGCGGAGACCCAATAATCCAAGATGGCCGGCTCCCGAGAAAAATTACTCTACGAACGCAACGCGGATTACAGATATGAGAGACGACAAGACCGCTATGACTACAGAACACAGTCGCGCCGGAAAAATGGATACGTCTACGAAGATATCTATTCAGATTTCGACGAAGCGCAAGGCCGCCTATCTCTATTCCGACCCATCCGACCCGAATACCTGAATCTCCCCACAGCATACGATAAGTATAACTCGCTTCCACGCTACGGTTACTATGAAGACAGACAGCAACATAGAAAGAAAGATTACTACGATTTTAGAATCGAACAAGAGAGACGACGGCCACGAGAGACTTATGAACCTTACAGAAAAAGACATGAACGACGCTCAGAGCGCATCGAAATGACCAACGAGCCGAGAATTGAAAGACAACCTAGACCCAAAATGGAAAATAGAAAACCAAAAATCGAAATGAACGCCAAAAACGTGGCTGTTTGCAAACCTTTAAGACTAAATGAGAAAAATGCAAGGTATTGGACTACAGATCCACCAGAAAAACCCAAAAAACGCCCTGATGAAGTTAAGAAAAACGTTAAATTCTCCGAAGTATCGGGCTGCAATAGAAAAATGGTGATAGACGACCCGGTGTGTGGTCGGAAGGTAGTCCCCGTGAGAGAGTTGGAGGTGTCACTGGACCAGATGATTCAGAACGGATATTTTGAAAAGCATAACATACCTATTTCGAGACCGGTTAAGGAGGAAGAGCCGGTAATGAACGGGAAGCCGCCGGGAAGGGAAGCTACTCCAGTGAGGCGCACCAGACATCTGCCTCAGGTTAGTGAATTTTCATTACAATTATATGCCCCGATGCCTATCTTACGTAAGTAAATCGTTTGAATTACTTAAAATTTCTGAACTTACACGCAGTTTAGACACAAAACTACAATTAATTGTTTTGTGGTTACGTACTTATTTGTAAAATATAGTACATTGTGCAACATGGGGGGTAAGAGGAATATTACTAACGAGAGTCTAGTTAAATCGCGACGGCTTGCCGGAGCGATTTAAAGACTCGAGTTTGTAATATTCTTACGCCCCGAGTTACACACAATGTTTTTCATCACACTTGCGAGGAAAAAACTAAAATTTAAGCGAAATAATTCTTAAATACGGTGACGTTTCAAATAGGTATTCGGTCGCCATTTTGCTTGCGCCGTTGCTTAGCAACGCGGTACAAACATTCCGTGCGTTTTTTATTACGACATAGTTTTCGAACTAGATTTTGCAAAATTATTATAACAATATTTACCAAAATTAATGATAAATACTTTTAAATATTAAAAATAATGAAGAAATATACCGTATTAGTTTTATATACTTTAAAATTTGCTTGTAGTCAAGTTTGGGTGACATAACAAAAAACCCTGGCTGAATATAAATGTCCTGAGTCTGAAGTAATGTACGAGTGGGTCAACATTTTTAAAACTAAACCTATAACTCCACACTGTGGAGTTATAAGAATTCCTAACTCCCGCGGGATCAAAGTAGGCCTTTGTCCTTCAGTACACCCGCATGAAATAACACCATTTACGAGCAGGTGTGATGAAAAAGTATTTTACTACTACTAAATATAATATAAATAAATTGTTTGATGACAAAAACACATCAACGTGAGCCAGTTATTGATCATGAATGAGATTGTAGGGCGTAATTACAGACATTAGGCCGATCTGTGCCGTAATGGCGTCTTTACATTGAGTTATGACCCATGTAGGGTAGGGTTGTCACTTTAAAGGGTCCTACATGTATAATTTCGATACAGAATGGACATTAATGTATCCATGACATTAAGTGGGGCTTGACAATAATTCGGGTCAAATGAGGTGCGGGCACCGATCAAATAATACTATGTAGAATTACACAATCGCCCCAAAAAAATGGTCCCGCAATAGTGCCGCAAGAACGACTTGTGCAGCAGTTTCTCTAACAGTTTTAGTACCTAGCTATAAAAGCGGCCACCGACTATCAGTCCGCCTGCAGTCCGCCTGACGATATCGGCCTGTCAGTTGTTCGGAGCCGGCAAATTTTTGTTCTAGCTGACAGGCCGTGATCGTCAGGCGGATTGCAGGTGGACTGCTAGTCAGTGGCCGGCTTTAGAAAATATTTTATGACTATTATATTATGTAGGATTAATAAAGGATTAGATACCGCCAATACGCAAGCGAATAAGAATAACCGAATTTTTTTTTGAGCGAATATTTTTGTCGTTCAACTTATATTTCATACTAGCAGTTGCCCGCGGCTTCGCCCGCGTACATTATGATTAATGCAGATTTCTACTCTTGAATAAAGTTTTTCCCCGCGACTTCCTTTGCGTAGAATTAGTAATTGACCCCCCTTTTTACCCTCTTAGGGAATGACTTCTGGGATAACTACTGTGTATCCATCCCCAGAACTCAAACTATCTCTATGCCAAATCATCTAAATAGGTTCAGATTCCCCATATAAACTTTCAACCCCCTTTTCACCTCTTAAAGGGTTGATTTTCGGGATAAAACTATCCTATGTCGTTTTCCGAGACTCAAACTATCTCTATACCAAGTTTCATCTGAATCGGTTCAACTGAAAATAATTCTCTATAAAACTTCCAACCCCTTTGCTATGCACCCCCGTAAGCGTTGTTTTTCGGGATAAATACAATTTTGCCCCTTCCCGGGACCCAAACTATCTCCATACCAAGTTTCATCTAAATCGGTTCAACATTTAAAAATGCCCCATACAAACTCTTAACCCCCATTTCATACCTTTAAGTAATGATTTTAGGAAATTAAAAAAAACCAGGCAAGTACGGGTCTTACTTGCGCCTCAAAGGTTTCGTACGAACAACTTTTTTTTACATTTTTGAAAAAAGACGCTTACAGCATGATTTCATGAGAATTTATAGGGCGGCTGAGTGCGCATCGGACTCGTACCCCGATTTTTTTTTGTCTTAAGTCGGACTGGTGCTTGACTGCACTCTTATTAGTTTTCCTGTAATTTATACGTAAATAACTATTATATCTGTAATTTTTGCAAATTTTTCTGTCGAACAGTTTCCGATATTGATTAATTTTATGTTAAAGTTATGTATGTTAAAATTATACTAATTAGAGATCCTCACATTAAGCCCTTTTATTTGATACGCCACACAATAAAGTTATTTGTTTTTTGATTTGTCATTTACCTACCCACAAATCCCCCCCCCCCCCCTTCATTTTTAAAATTCATAATTTGGCGTTACATGCCTGCCTTTGGGTCACTGACTTACAAACAAAGTCGCACCATAAGGGTCCCTTTTCTACCATTTTCGTACGAAACCCTAAAAACATCCTTTTCGCTTCCCGGGACTCTCTATACTAAGATTTATCACAATCGATTCAGCTGTTAAAAATTTCCGATTCAAACCGCCAACGCCATTTCATCCCCTTAACCTTAGGGTTAATTTTCGAAATAAAAACTATTTTTATGTCCGTTCTCGGGACTTAAACTATCTTTATACAAAGTTTCATCTAAATCATTCACGTTTAAAAATTCCCCATGCAAACTTGCAACCCCCGTTTCACCCTTAACCTTTAGGGCTGATTTTCGAGATATAAACTATTTTATGTTCCTTCTCGGGACTCAAACTATCTGTATGCTAATTAGCATTAAGTTTCATCTGAAATGGTCCAGGTGTTGAAAATTTCCTAATCAAAATTCCAACCCCTTTTTCACTCCTTCAAGGGATGATTTTCGGAATGAAAACAACCCTTACTCATTTCCAGGTATTCACACTTACTATATACCAAGTTTCGTCTAAATCGGTTCGACGGTTTTAAAATTCCCTATACAAACCTGCAACCCCCGTTTCACCCTTAACTTTTTTAATTTTAAGGGTAGTTTTCGGGAAAAAAACTATTTTTTGTTCCTCCCCGGGCCTCAAACTATCTGTATACCAATTTTCATCTAAATCGGTTCAGCTGTGAAAAAATCGTATACAAACTACCAACCCTCTTTTCACCCCTTTATGGGTTAATTTTTTCAATGAAAATAACCCTTAGTCGTTTCCCGGGATTCAAAATATCCATTATATCAAGTTTCATTTAAATCGGTTCAACGGTTAAAAATTCTCTATACAACCTTCCAATCCCCTTTTCACCCCCTTAAGGGCTGATTTTCGGTACAGAAACTACCGTATGTCCTTCCCGGAATTAAAATTTTATAATTGATGCCATTTTCGTACTTAATTAACGTCCCAAAATACCAAAAATCTACTGCCATATTGATATTTAGTAATTTCAACCCTATCGCACCCCAACAGGGGGATGATATTTCACGCCCGCCACGTTGTATCATAAAATCATTGGTGTTTTTGTAATCAGCGACCCGATAAACCATAGAAACAATACCCATGTTGATTTTCAGACTTTGTCACCCCCATTTCCCCTTTATGGGGTTGAATTTTCAAAAAACCTGAAACACCTGTTTACTCATTTATTGTTAGGAATACTCCTGTGAAGTTTCAAATAAAACAGTCTAACTAATCTTGTTTCCCTATACAAACTTTGGACCCCCATTTCACCCCTTGGGGGATGATATTTTACACCTGCCACGTTGTATAATAAAATGGTTGTTGTTTTCGTAATCAGCGACCCGATAAACCATAGTAACGATACCCATGTTGATTTTCAGACTTTGTCACCCCCATTTCCCCTTTATGGGGTTGAATTTTCAAAAAACCTGAAACGTGTTTACTCATTTAAAATTACTCGTTTCAAATAAAACAGTCTAAATAATCTTGTTTCCCTATACAAACTTTGGACCCCCATTTCACCCCCTGGGGGATGATATTTTACACCTGCCACGTTTTATAATAAAATGGTTGTTGTTTTCGTAATCAGCGACCCGATAAACCATAGAAACGATACCCATATTGATTTTCAGACTTTTTCACCCCCATTTCCCCCTTTAAGGAGTTGAATTTTCAAAAAAGCTGAAACACGTGTTTACTCATTTATTATTAGGAATACTCCGGTGAAGTTTCAAATAAAATAGTCTAACCAATCGTGTTTCCCCATACAAACTTTGGACCCCCATTTCACCCCCTTACAGGGTGAATTTTGAAAAATCCTTTCTTAATGCACCCCTAGACCTTATAAGGGACCTACGTGCCAAATTTGGAATCTCTAGACCCAGCGGTTTAGGCTGTGCGTTGATATGTCAGTCAGTCAGTCAGTCAGTCAGTCAGTCAGTCAGTCAGTTTCTTCTTTTATATATTTAGATACACAATCTCTACAGAGCATTTTCTTAATTTTGATTTATGTTTTATAGCTTGTTGTGGCAACCCTAATGATGGTACATTCGAGCCGAAATGTAGACTGAAGTGCCTATAATGTGGAGCGATTTAGTGTAGTTTTGGTCAATGGTCATGTCGTTGACAACCTGGCATTGATTTAGATCCACATATTATTAAACACCAACGCTCAATAGCCAAAAGACCACTCCATTTGCTAGAGAAAATATTAATTTTCCGGACGTAGTAGTAGCGAAAAGGGTCATGCCAAACTGTGTTACTTTTATGTATGTACATGCTAACTAACTAACTATTTTGGCTCAACGATCCAAAGAGAATCTTGGCCTCCGAAATGAGTGCACGACACCTATCCCGATCCTGCGCAACTTCTTGCCAGTTGTTGACTCGAAGCTGCAGCAGATCCGCCGCCACACTGTCTCCCCAACGATATCTGGGCCGACCCACCGGACGGCGACCAGTCGTCGTCCCAAGAACGCTTTCTTGACAGCCCGATCCTCACCCATTCTCTGTAGGTGACCGAACCAGCGAAGTCTGTGGGCTTTTGTTTCGCCTATAATATTGGGTCCGGCCACTAACTCTTCTATCTCGGCATTCCTGCGGATCCTCCAGGTACCGTCATCTCTCTTGATAGGTCCCAGGATCTTACGGAAAACTTTCCTCTCCGCTACCAAGAGCTGACTTTCTTCTTACATGCTACATGCTATGTACATGGTATGTTACTATTTTTGTTTGTGATACATGTCATGTACAAGTGTTTCAAAGTGGTCAATGCTTTCAAATCTTTCAATAGCGAGTGTCAGTTTTCGATTGTCGAAGTGGGCCCAAGATGGCCTGTTGTTTATTTTACTCGTAATATTGACGTATTATTTTTTGAGAGCCATGAAAGAAAACTGGTTTCCTGGTAGATCTCGAGAAAGTAATTTTTCAGAGAAATATTTCATTATATTTCAAAAACACATACCTACATTATATAAATAATTTTCATGTGAATGAGATGTGAGCAAAAAGCCTCCTTTTATATGAAATTAGTATGGACAGAGGTGTTTTTATGTAATATTTATTACTTCTCCTTGCCCATTTTATTCTTATTACCAGGTAATTAAAATAACGTGGTCTAAAAATGTGCGTTGGCCGAGAATCGAACTCGGATCAACTGCTTGGAAGGCAACTATGCTGACCATTACACCACCAACGCAGTAATGATATGGCATTAAATAAAAGGATATTTTTGTATCTACGCCATAATCCAAAGTCAGGCTGAATAAACATAGGTATTAAATAATAAAATATGTATTTGGAAATTTAATATTCTATATCAGATGCGTTGGTGGTGTAATGGTCAGCATAGTTGCCTTCCAAGCAGTTGATCCGAGTTCGATTCTCGGCCAACGCATATCTTTTTCAAGTCGTTTAAATTTAATTAACAGGTATTTAAAGTTAATTACTTGAAAATAAGATAAAATAAACTACATTATACCTACACGTCTCAGATGTGTTGTGTTAAATGTATAAAGAATTCTGCATTATTAAACGAATGTGTTGGTGGCGTAATGGTCAGCACAGCTGCTTTACCTTCCTAGCAGTTGATCCGAGTTCGATTCTCGGCCAACGCATATCATTTTAATTCTGTTCAAATATGAATTCGCTGTTATATATTAATTATTTACCAATTTATTGTATGCACGCAATCGCAAACTTATTTTGAAAAAAAAAAATAAACATGTTTGCAATAACCCTCCCTCTCCCTCATGTATGAGTGACCTGTGCCCAGCAGTGAAACGTATACAGGCTAACATATTATATAAATTGTAAGTATCTCAGTGTTGACCCAACATTTAATTAACGATTTACAAGTCTTATGTAAGTAGTGTAAGTACACCACCCATATAATTCTTGGCACCACTATTTAATTAAGTGCAGAGCCAAGCGTTAAATCATTTAAGCCACAGATTAAACGCCTCCCGAACTATAACATTACCGTCTGCCAGTTGGTAATGGCGTAACATATGTATTATATTATATATGTGGCTTAACCGAGTCCGCATCAAGGATTGTTTCAGGCTTGGCCAAATGTGGCGATTAAAGCGATTATATCTAACGCATGTGTGGAATTACATATTATATAGGCATGTTACGTAAAATATACATACAATATACAGTATTAATGCTCCCACTTTTAAGGGTCGCCAGGACGCTCACGTTCCCATACAAACGTAGTTCAGCTCTCATTTTAAAACGGCATGCTTTAGAACCATGAAATTTGGCATGGGCATTTTAGTACAGATCTATGTCGGTAATTCATTTTCGTTGCTAAAAATTGTAATACAAAGAAAATACAGTCAGATACAGATTTCCATACAAAACTTATTTTTGCTATATTTTCTTTGTATTACAATTTTTAGCAACGAAAACTAATTACCAACATAGCTCTGTACTACTAAAATGTCCATGCCAAATTTCGTGATTCTAAAGCATGTCGTTTTAAAATGAGAGCTGAACTACGTTTGTATGGGGACGCGAGTTCACGCGAGCGTCCTGGCGACTCTTAAGGCGTCAGACAATAAAAAAATTATTTTGAATTTTCGAATTTCAACTAGTTTTTCAGTAGCCATGACTGTTATGCATAATAAGGAATTTAAAGAAGATTTGTAAACCTACTCGTAGTATATAGGTGATATAAAATTTGGCTTAATAAATCTATGAGCCATGGACTGTATCTAAGACTGGCCACTAAGTCGACTCACAAGCAGTTTTTTTATATGGTAACAATTTTTTCATATAAATAAGCTTCGTATATATTCGTTTCGAGCCGTCATTTCATACAAAATTGCTAGCTTAGCTCTAAACTTTTGAAAGCTACAAGAAACAATAGTAAATAAAGTCCTTATGCAGACACCAATTAAAACTGTGTTCATATAAATAAAATATAAATAAACCACGTAACATCAGGAGATGGCGGGATGATCTGGACGCATTTTGTAGCGAGTGGCGAGAGTATGCACTATTAGGCCGTGACAAGTAGCGGAAGCGAGGGGAGGCCTTTGCCCAGCAGTGGGACACAGTATAGGCTACGGGAAAAAAAAAACAGGTAAACAACAAATAAAGCTTCGCCACCAAACAATCACTACCCATCCCTTTTCAATAAGTAAATCTAAAAGAGAAGGCTAGTTAATTACCTAGTTACTTCCTTATGGTAGCTCTGGTTACCAGCCGTCACCCTTATTACCCAGGCAACAGAGTTCAGTAAAATACCAGAAAGCGAGTTAATTATCGCCTGTGACTGGTTAGTTATAATTAATAGCCTGTTATCGGCAGGGTAGGCATTAATCATACAGGCTCACTTGGTTAGGAGCGGTCAATCAACCCTTTACAGGGTATCGAGGCTCTTGGTTGGGTTTTCAGTTGAAACAACAGTTGATTGACTTTAAACTTTATTTATTCCGCCAACTGGCAACACAAGTAATTTAAGATAGCAAAAGTTGTAAACATATTTTGTTTTCGTAACCCACATAAAATATGTATTCAATATGTAATTTTGTCACAATTATTAGACACAGTAATTTTAAAGATGTGTGAATAGTGACTGAATATTCACTTACTTTTCTTTTTGAAACTCTGTCGTGTCTTCGCCGTTTAGCTTTATGGCTGACTAGTGGAGAATGCCATTAGGCACTAAGTTCGCCATTTGTAAATTTTTTTGATAATCAATTTTAAATAATTACATTTATATCATTATTTGACAGTTTTCATTGCGCAAAAACTCTTAAATTGATATAATTGAATTAATTGTCCGCATACAGGTAAAACTTAAATATCGATTAAATTGAAAACAAACAAATCACATTTAAATCCAAAACAATACCTAAATCGAATCTGCTTCCAATTCAATTAATTTCAGTTTTTTTTAACTTGACCTATCTGCTTATACCGAAAATATAATGAAGTGAAACTTTATTTAATTAAGTCACAGTTAATTAAAGTAGAGTTTGTACCTAATACCTAATTCGCCCTCGAGTAGGGAATTGTATTTAGCGAAAAACACGAAACGAAAATTAACCTATCAGTGCCAGAGAAAGCAGATCAACGAAAGCCAACTCACCCCGTTCCTGCGCGGTGAACAGCTGGTCGGTACCGACTCTCTCCCTGGGCGAGCTGATGATGTAGTGGTCGAGGCGAGGGTTTGATCACACACAAATTCGAATAATTTGGGGTTTTTTTTTGGTTAGCGCGACGAATTAGCTTGCGTGCACGGCAACGAGCAGCCAACGAACGATCTACCTTCCACTGGCCTTTTATAAATGTCAAAAACGAATCGAAAAACTACCCTAAAAACTGTCGCTAATAACGGCGTTCCGTTTTACGATATATAGTATTTACATGCACCAAAATAAACAAATAAATTAAGCTAAACATGGTGTCCGGAACCATCATTCCGCCCACCAAGTACGAAGTATTTTAAAAGTAAACTAATCAATAGGTAACGGACACAACTTCACCAGGGGTCTTTGTAGTAGACCTGATTGTGACCGGACAGTAGCTACACGAGAGATCCCGTCCTTCCCGGGATGTAATGATACAACTCGACCAAGAGACCAATTGAGAGGCTTCAGTTGTTCATCCTTAATTAATACTAATGAGCCTATCTTGGGTTCATCAGCGTCCGAGTGCCATTTAGCGCGTTGATTTAGGGTGTGCAAGTACTCTAAATGCCATCGCTTCCAAAAGTCGCGATGAAGTCTTTGGATAAGCTGCCATCGATTCGAAACCGAGATGTTTGAGTCGTTGGTTGGAGCTTCTACAAGTGAAGTTAAAGGTTCCAACGTAAGGAAGTGTCCGGGTGTCAGCACTGACATGTCATTCGGATCGGAGCTCATTTCACAGAGCGGACGACTGTTTAATGCGGCTTCAATTTGAGCCGCCACCGTGAGGAATTCCTCGTATGTCAGGATCTGACTGCCTACGACGCGAGCAAGATGCGTTTTAAAGGATTTGATGTTCGCTTCCCAGAGAACGCCGAAGTGGGACGCGGCTGGAGGGTTAAAGCAAAACTCGATGCTTTCACGAGAGGCCGCATCTTGCATAAGAGACAGCAAAGCGTTGTACGCGCCTACAAAATTTGTGCCCCGGTCACAGTGGATGCGTTGACAACGACCACGACGAGCGATAAATCGACGCAAGGCAGCAAGAAAGGCCTCGGTTGTCAATCCTATGACGAGTTCAATATGAGACGCCTTTGTCGCGAAACATATGAATAGACACACGTGTGTTTTAAACGGCCTAGCTCCACGATAGCGTTTGATATACGTGAGGAAGGGACCCGCGAAGTCAATACCGATGCACGAAAAGGGTTTTACTTGCGAAATTCGCGTTTTTGGGAGATCAGCCATACGGGGCACTAAAGGTCTTGGATTGGAGCGAAAACACTTAATGCATTTCGACAAGCGAGAACTAATTACGCGTTTAGAAGCGAGGATCCAAAAGTTTTGCGCGATCAAGAAGTTTAGCGTGCGCAACCCCGGATGTTGATTATCGTTATGCACTTGATCAATGACGAGATGAGTCATACGGTCCTGACTGGGTAGCAGTAAAGGGTGCTTGCAATCATAGTCGAGTTCTGAGTGTACAAGCCTACCGCCCACCCTCAGCAAACCGTGTTTGTCGACGAAAATACTGAGCTTCCTAAGTTGCTTAGGCAGTTTTTTATTTTCCTTGAGAAGCTTAATCTCATTGGAGAATGCCTTTTCCTGACATAACCTTATTAAGTCAGTTATGGCAAGATCGAGTTCCGATTGAACGAGTGGACCGACGCGTCGTTCGCGAGGGTTGCGACAGTTGTGCGCGAAACGACGAATATAAGCGACAATGCGCTTAGTCTTGTTGAGACTCGAATGTCTCGATAAGAAGTCGTCAAATTGATTGACGGCAACGAAGAGTGAAGTTTGTTTGGGGACCCTCTGTTCCTCCAACAAATCCGATGACGTTTCAAGGGTCGAAGGTGGTTTTGGCCAGATCCTACTGTCCAAAGCCAACCAAGCGGGGCCTGTCCACCACAAAGGATGATCGATGAGTTCTCGAACTGTTACTCCGCGAGAGGCACAGTCGGCCGGATTAGTTTCGGACTTAACGTGATGCCAATGATTAGCGGGTATTCTCTCTTGAATATGACTCACGCGGTTACTGACGTAAGTCTTCCAGCGTTGCGATGGCGAACGCAACCAGGATATCGTGACTGTGGAATCGGACCAACAGTAGATATTTTCAAATGTGACGTCTCCGCCGTAGACGTCCTTGACGTGTTCAATGAGATCTGTCAGCAATACTGCGGCGCAGAGCTCCAAACGAGGAATCGAAGTCTGTTTCAGAGGGGATACCTTACAACGCGACATTATCAAATGCACGGTGACGCTACCATCACCGTGTTGAATACGAAAGTAAACAACAGCTGAGTATCCTGCCTCAGAGGCGTCGCAGAAACCATGCAGTTGAACACTGCAGGCCTTCGATGACGGAACGAATCGAGGTATTTCGAGAGAGGACAGCATGTCCAGATCTAAACGATATCGAAGCCAGTTTTGACTAATGTTGGGAGGTGCCAACACGTCCCAATCTAATCCGAGAGTCCAAAGTTCTTGGATTATGCGTTTGAACGAGAGAGTCAAGGGAGTAAGAAACCCTAGAGGATCGAATATGCGCGCCAATTCCGAAAGAATGTTGCGTTTCGTACACTTCTCATGAAGTGCGTTGACCGTGAATGTGAACGCATCGATGGATGGATTCCACTCCATGCCAAGCACCTTAACCGGAGACGTTGGCTCCGAATCAAAAGAGAGTGTCGTTTCATGACAATGAGCTGGATTGAGATTCTCGAGCAGTTCTTGAGAATTGCTCGACCACTTACGAAGTTCGAAACATCCTTTCTCCAAAATCTGGATAATTTGTGATTGTAGTTCCAGGGCCGATTCGACGTCTTCAGCGCCTGTCACTACGTCATCAACGTAAATGTCCCGTTTGAGAACATCAGCCGCACGAGGGTACTCGCTACCTTCATCAATGGCCAATTGAACGAGGGCTCGAATTGCGAGGAAACTTGACGACGACATGCCGTAGGTCACGGTGTTTAGACGAAATTCTTGTATAGGCTCCTCTAACGAGAACCTAAACAAGATGCGTTGAAAGTCTCGATCGGAGAGAGACACTAAGATTTGCCGATACATTTGACGAATGTCGGCTGTAAAGACGACTGCATGTAAACGAAAGCGAAGTAGTATCGAAACAAGATCAGACTGAAGTTTCGGTCCAACGAGCAACTGGTCATTCAATGAGGGGCCTCCTGCAGGCTGTGCCGTAGCATCGAACACCACTCTCAATTTTGTGGTGGTGCTGCTGGGCTTGAGAACACAGTGATGCGCCAAGTGGTAAGCACGTCCATCTGATCGAGGTGCAACCGGTTCCATGTGACCAGCGTCCAGGTAGTCACGCATAAAACTGTTGTAGTCTTTGCGAAGTTCCGGCTCTCGAGAGAGCCTTCTTTCGAGGGAGATAAGGCGGCGCTCGGCAAGGGCGCGCGAGTCACCAAAACGAGGATCAATATTTCGAAAAGGTAGGCGTACGATATATCGCCCTTTGGAATCACGTGCGTGAGTTGACGCGAATATTTTCTCACACGTGACTTCATCGTCGCTTAGAGGCGAACAGTTTGGGAGACTTTCGATTTCCCAAAACTTCCGAATTTGGGTATCGAGAGATTCGATCGAACAGAAGAGCGAAGTTTTCGGATGGGATGGTGCGCAAGGAGCCTTTCCCATGACAATCCAACCAAGTTTGGTTTCAAGTACTGAGGGTCCATCCTCACAATCGTTGCCGAAGAGTATTAAACAAAAGACATCCACACCCACCAAGGCATCAATGCAACCAGGTTTATCAAAATTAGGGTCGGCGAGTTCGATTTCGTTTAGGTATGATAACCGATCTATGTCTATTTTTTCTGCAGGCTGATCGCTACAGACCTTGGGCGTGACAAACGCTTCAAGGCACATTTCGAAATTAGATTTCATGTTACGAATGTTAAGAGTGGTATAGGCACTTGCCAGTGCGGACGTTTCACAAATACCCTCTATAGACGTAGGTTTCTGGCGAATCGGAAGTCCAAGGCGTTGCGCGCAACGTTGCGTAACAAAATTGGACTGGCTACAATTGTCAATCAAAATTCTAATTTTTTGGTAATTACCGAATACATCCTGTACTTCCACATATGCAGTGGCAAGAAGAGAAATTCGACCCGTAGGTGCTGCATCGGATGCAAGAAGGGTGACCGGTTTGGCAGACACGAGACTTGGGTTCTCGCGGGGCGAGGACGACGAGAAGCTAGCGGCACCGACGTTGCTTCCAGCCGGAGAGCTACCGCTGTTCTGGTAATTGCCGCCATCGACATCGAAATGTATAGTAGTGTGATGGGCGACATTACATTTTTGACAGCGAGACTTCGATGGGCAGGATTTTACTACGTGCCCGGAACGTAGACAGTTTACACACAGTCTGTTGTCCTTGACAACTACAAAACGCTCGTGAGGCGTCTTGTTTCGAAAATCATCGCACTTAGCCAGGGCATGGTTAGATTTACACAACACGCAAAACGATTCGATAGGGTTGGCACTAGTAGCAACTAGCGTTTTATAATTCGCTCCAGCAGGTGCTCGTTCTGGCGCGGGGCGCCAGGCGCCGGTGCGCGGTGCGCCCTGTGCGCGCGTGGCACGCGAGGATGTGGCCGGAGCGCCCTCCGTGAGGTCGGCGAGCTCTAACGCTTGGCCGGCCTTACTGACGTATTCTAATAGCGAGTCAAACGATGGCACGTCTTTGTTGTCATTTTGTAACTCAAAACGACGACGGGTGTCTTGATCCAGTTTGTTTATTAATAAATAAAACAATGGGAAGTCCCAATCGTTCACGGGAAATCTCAAGTTTTTTAAAACCGCAATGTTTTCTTTGAATGTGTCTACGAGTCGACGTAACTCGCTAGGCGAGTTGGATTTCAACGAAGCATTTTGAATTTCTTCCCAATGACGAAAAGCTAACTTCCGTTTGTTATTGTAACGATCGATCAAAGCTGCATAAGCATCTAAATAATTGTTGTCCGATAAGGGAAATCCCTTCAATAATTGCAACGGTTCTCCCGAAAGAAGTGAAATTAAAATTGAGAACCTCTCAATGTTTGACAATCGTTTGTTTTGATGTACCATTGTGTTGAACATGTCATAAAAGGTACCCCATGACTTAATGTTACCATTAAAATGAACAAGGTTCAAACGGGGCAATTTTACAGACAAGTCGGTTCTGTTCGTCTCGCCCTCAATAGGGGTCGCTGACGATAGTGAAGTGTGAATTTCAATTATTTGGAAATATTTGTCATCGAAATCTTGACGTATAATATCTTCTTGGTCCAATTCATTCACCTCCGTTATTTCAGATATAATCTTTAAGTGGTGTGTTTCAAAGCTAGAACAATAGCCATCTATTTTGCTAAATCGAGACATAAACAAAGGTAATCGCGAAGAATCCACCTTAGCTTGCAACGCGGCCGCCAAACATTCATCGATTCGTTTGATTGATATTTCACGCTTTAATTGCAAGTTTCGGCGGGCGAGTGCTTTCGACATTTTAATAAGTCTAGTTACGTTAACTAAGTGTAAACAAAGCTATTTCCACCAAAGACACGAATGGTACAACAAACAGATTTGAACCTTATGTCCTATGAAATAAGGTTCACGCTAGCGAATTTAAAAGACGCGGTGCATAGGTACAAACGTTAAATAATATTGCAAGAGTAATTTATTTTACTGTAAGATGTGCGAAGCGAAGATAAGCCTTATAGTAACGACAAGGAAAGAAACGAAGAAATTTACCTGTTAACTTAATTATTAAATGTACCTATTTATTGAATTAACAACGAGAACAAATAATTGTAGTGCGAATTCGTAATACGAAGTGAAAGCGTTGGAAATAGACCTTAATTGGTTACAGTTAGGTTCGAGAATGATTTGTGCCAAATTCTATGATTACTTACAATAATTAATGAATGATCGGTAACGTTACTGATAAGGAAACTATGTGAATATTAAAGGACAACTATCTGTGAACACTATTCAGTAATAATGCACGATATTTGTATATTTCAAATATATGTACCTAGGTATAAGAATGCCTATTTATTTTTATTTAAATACTTTATTAAATTTTGCGTGATATTCACTTTACAAAATAACAATAACTAGATATAATTATCGCTATTTTAAAGTCACCAAATCAACAGTTAGAATTTCTTTTGTTAGCAGGTTATCAAGAAACGGCACGCGGTACACTGTTACCCGACTAAGTTTAGAAGTATTTACGTTTCAAACAAACAAAGATAACTCAATGCACACTCAATTTGATCGTATAATAGGTTGCATCATCAATCCGAACGGTTTAAATTATCAATATATTTCAATATAATTACTACTAAATTAAGATTAAGTACCCGAATTACAATAAGATATTTAAGTTTTAGGTTTATTCGATGTAAATTATAAGTAAGCGCGGTCGAATAATTGCGTAGGAATGATGGCCACGAACTTGTAATTTTAATACCTACGATAAGACGACAATTTGTGTATTATGCGAAGCGAAAATTAACGAAAACGAATTATCGAGATGGTAACGAGACGAAATTAGCGACAGTTGTAAACGAAGCGAAACGAAAATGGTTCAAAGTTCACTCCTGGCCCCGAGACAGGTTAGCTGTTCTCAGTTTTAGGAGGATCCGCGGTCGATGGACCAAATGTACAATCGCCCTCGAGTAGGGAATTTTATTTAGCGAAAAACACGAAACGAAAATTAACCTATCAGTGCCAGAGAAAGCAGATCAACGAAAGCCAACTCACCCCGTTCCTGCGCGGTGAACAGCTGGTCGGTACCGACTCTCTCCCTGGGCGAGCTGATGATGTAGTGGTCGAGGCGAGGGTTTGATCACACACAAATTCGAATAATTTGGGGTTTTTTTTTTGGTTAGCGCGACGAATTAGCTTGCGTGCACGGCAACGAGCAGCCAACGAACGATCTACCTTCCACTGGCCTTTTATAAATGTCAAAAACGAATCGAAAAACTACCCTAAAAACTGTCGCTAATAACGGCGTTCCGTTTTACGATATATAGTATTTACATGCACCAAAATAAACAAATAAATTAAGCTAAACATGGTGTCCGGAACCATCAGAATTATTAAATAAATTAAATTATACAATCGGGTCAAAATTCGTCCATTATCGTTTTCTGGCCTCCCCTGTCACTTCAAGTTAGGTAAGTTTAATCAGATTGTAATTGATATTAAAATGATTCCTTTTTCATGTTTTCATTACGTACATGAAGTTCAAACTCTACTGGTCTACCGTAATCGATCCACTTCACTATATACGAATTAAGTAAGTGGCAACTGTGCAAATATAAAGGTAATGTTTGGTACTGAAAGTTTCAACATTATTATCTTTGAATTTTATAGCAGAATCGACAGATGCGTTGATGGGTAATGGTCAGCATAGTTGCCTTCCAAGCAGTTGATCCGAGTTCGATTCTCGGCCAACGCATATCTTTTTCATGCCGCTTAATTCTTAATTAACTGTTATTAAAAGTTAATTACTTGACTTTTCAATGTAATTAACATACTTACACTACACTGAAACGTTTCAATGTGTAAATTGATGTACTTAAACAGTTCTGTACAATGAAACAGATGCGTTGGTGGTGTAATGGTCAGCATAGTTGCCTTCCAAGCAGTTGATCCGAGTTCGATTCTCGGCCAACGCATATCTTTTTCAAGTCGTTTAAATTTAATTAACAGGTATTTAAAGTTAATTACTTGGAAATAAAGTAGAATGTCTTAGATTGAGAATATCCCGGAAACTTTTTTCCGTGCAGGTAAAAAAGAAATGCGTTTCAGTGGGACTATCATGGGTTTGGCCTTATCCGATTTATTTATGTTTGTATTCTAAACTAAGTACATTTTAGCAAACACATATAAAAAGCTAATGTGTTAAAAAAAAACCCCCAAAAGACATAAAGAAAACATATGGTTTTCAACAGTCACAGAAGTGTCCAAGGATTCGCATATCTTAAATTAAATTAACATTTTTATCTTCATAACAATGTCTTCCCTCTGCACGAAGCGTAATATCCGTTCTGTCTTGGAGGGAAAGTATACTAATACTAGCCTTCTCCCGTGGTTTCGTACGCTTAGAAGTCAATAACACTTTCTACCTTATTATCATTCAAATAGGGGTCAAATAATTCATTTGTGGTTCTAAATTTCAAGGTTCTACCGCCAACGATTTGGTTTCTTCAATGTAGATGTCTCTCAGTCTTTAGCTAACGCGATTATCTTACATATTTAGTTTTGTGCCTGGTATTTTCTACAATCCAGAAACTATTTTCTTTTTATCTGAGAAGTTCCGAATTTAATAGAACTTTAACAGGTTGCTATGTTACAACTACCCCCAGATACACTAGGCTGATTAACAGGGTCCTCGAGGTAGAAAACTTACGATCATCCTAAAGTACCTACCCAAAAAATCGGAATAAGCACTTTTTAGCTATCTTCAATTTCTAGACACCATCTGCTGGATTATAGGTAAAATTTTACAGATTAACTTAATTAAATTTGGTCTAAAAGCAACTAAATTCAAAACTATGCGAGTAAAACTTCTAAAGATTCGCAAGAGTTCGTTAGCCGAAGCCGCATAACTGAGAAAGTAAATATTACGAGCAAAATCGACGAACCACGAGAAATCTTGTTAAGAAAACCCAGTTTAAGCTCAAGAAAAAATGAGGTCGTGTCTGTTGTCATCTTGGGATATTATGCGAGAAAATTTCTTCAGAAATAAGCATAATGACGGAGATTTTATGATGATAAAGTAATGGTTTTACAGTAAAAATGCAGAATTTGCGTAACCGTCATAATGAAATTCAAATATCTTGAGAAGTAAGTAATCAAACTTCAATTTACAAATCTTCACCTTAATTGTGTTTATTAAAAACAACAAGACTTTTTGTTTTTGTTTTCATTTCCTTTTAATTATCGCCGTTTTAAATAATTGTATTTCAAATCAGCATTTGCAGCTGCCAGGACTCCTACTGCGAAAATAGAAAATACATATTTCGTTATCAGCATCCCTCTTTTGCATTGGCAAAATAAAATGAATATCTATTTTCGACATTCACGGTAGCACCGCAGCTTTGCATGGAGAGATTTACTTGTTTTTAACTCTTTTACGTCGATCGTGACTAATATTGCCACGAAGCGGTATTGCTAAAAACCCCTCTAATTAGTGGGCATTAACGAGCCGAGAGTAAAGCTGCCTATAACGGTCAAACTCGGCCCCGATTCGCCCCTTTTTAGGATCGGGCTGAAAAACAAAAAACATTCCCTCCGAAAGTTGACCTTTTATTTTTAAGTACCGTCAAGTCTGGCAACTTTGCCACTTTTCACAGGTGTTGAAAAGTCATAGTACATTTTTAACCAGAATTCATATGAAACCACTGAAATATGAATGACGCGATACAAAATATATTTATCAACGAGTGTATAAATAAGATGGTTTATAAATTGAGTGACGGATAATAAGCTTTTACGAGTAAAATAAAAACTGGCAAAGTTACCTATACCATGTGGCAACTTTGCCAACTGCATTTTTACGCTGTATAGTAATTTAGTTGTATTTACAATATTAGTAAAGAATATTCAGTATTTAGGATACAATAGTTTCGGAATTTGATCCTTAATGATATATTATTACAAAAAAAGATACAGCAAAAGTGGCAAAGTTGATCACCCATTTAAGAAAATTTCATAGAAAGTCAGTGAATGTGGTCAGGGTTGACACAAATGAAAAAACATTAATTATTTAAGTACTTATTTATTTTGTTACATAAGTACTCAGGAAAAACATAAAAGACACCTTAATTAAAATATTATCAAAAACGAAACATAGAAAACTCTTTAAGAGGCCTATCACAGGTCCACTCGTAAATAATTGTGATTACCTAGGTACCTATTTAAACTTGACGAAAGATATTTAAAAAAGGGCTTCGTCACGAACTGCCTCGTCGCCTCTTAACAAAAGTATTATCGAAACAAAACGCTTATATGTAGTAATTATTACCAATAAAATAAGTATGTCACAGTTAACTTTGTGTTTTTTTTTTACTTAAACAAAACATACACTCTGTATACAATTGTTAACAACAAAACCAATCACAAATAATTGTGATTCTAATGTTAAAATATAGGCCCTGTTCTCTATAAATGATAAAACTTCAGCAGTTTTTACCTGTTTCGGTATAACTTTTTTCCAACTTCAAAACTTTGTTGGTCTGTCACTCTGTGCTCCACCCATTAAAAGCTGCCAGATGCCCGGATCTAGCAATAGGGATTGTTATGCAATCTGATTGGACTGGTTACAAAACTCTCATTATTGTGTCACATCTGACGTGGCCAGCTCTTAGACCATATCGAATAAATTATTATGGCAAGCTCGTATCTGCCTAAGTTTGTAGTTTTTTGGAGATAACTCAAAAACGCCTATACCGATAATGCTCAAAATAATTTTGGTTGAAAGAATATTAAAAGGTGTATCTTCTTGATTTTTTTCATAATTTTTGGACTTACGGTTCAAAAGTTACAGGGAGAGGGGACACAATTTTTATGACTTTTGGAGCGATTATTTCTGTATATACCCACTTAATCAAAAAAATTTTCAAAGAAACCTCATTTATTTGAACATTGTTATTTTTAGAGACCTATCGATTGATGTGCATCATGTTGATGTCTGTCAAAAAATTTTTTTTGATAATTACTTACACATATGGAGTGCCCCCCTAAAAATATTTTTTTAGCAATTTCTCTACAAAACTAAGTAACTGCACACACAATACACTTTATGTAAAAATTTGATAATGATACGTCTTATAGTTTCCGAGTAAAATGGCTGTGACTTACGGAAGGACAGACAGACATGACGAATCTATAAGGGTTCCGTTTTTTGCCATTTGGGTACGGAACCCTAAAAAGTATCTATCTTATGAAAAATGTAATTTAAATTTTTTGCTTGTGTACCAACCCTAGGCCGCTACAAAACATGGCAAAGATGCCCTCCCATATTAGTCGGCGTGGTCTGGTAACTTTGCCAAAACAATTACGGGACTCAATTCAAACACTACGGCATTTATAAGGTAATCAATTCATTCCTTACCATTTAAATAACATAATATATAAAATTTACGTACCTGGATGCGATGTTTATACTCTAAACTTTTTAAAGTTCTTGAGCACTAACTTTTATGATTATGTGAGTGACGAATTTGGAACTGAAATGGTAAGAAAATGGTTGCCGTGGTGTTGTCTCATTCATAATAATTTTGCCAATTGATAACCATATTTTCTACTAAAAGTAGGCACAATACTAAAAAATATACGTTGTCGGTGGTATGAAAGGATTACCTTATGCACTCTGCTGGTGGCAAAGTTAGTAACCCTTGGCAAAGTCGCCAGACTTGACGGTACTCGCCAGAGGATGAGGGGTTGCCACATGTTTTCAATATTAGGGCAGAATTTGCCAAAACGTCAGTGACATAAGTATACACGTACGGTAAGCGGTTACAGGAGTAAATGGACGCACTGAGGTGTCACATGCATATTGCCGAGTACCTCTATTTACAATCCGGACAACCGATTATGAATGGCATTTCAGATTCAATTTGAAAGTGTAATACCGAGGAACGTGGTTGAGGTAACAAGTTCCACGTGGGAATCATCGTAATGGACCTTAAGGCTAATGGTGGATGGATAACAAGTTTTAAAACTAATCATTTTAGTTTTGACTAAATTTAATTTAAGACAGTTTTCTTCTAACCATCTCGCTGTCCTCTGTAGTCCACTAACGGCCTCATTCTCTAAGTCATTATTATCACTAGATTTTATAATTAAGGTAACGTCATCTGCAAACATAATACATGTGTTTAAGTTTGTTTGGCAAGTCATTAATATATGTCAAAAATAACAGAGGACCAAGAACGCTTCCTTGGGGGACACCACAATTATTTATTTTTGACGAAGATTTTTTTTTCCTATCTTTTGCCGTCTGTATCTAATACTCTGTCCCGGCAGTATTTTTGAATATCGTCGACCCAGCGGTCTTTTGGTTTTCCTGGTCTTCTTTTGCCGCTTGGTCCCATCCATTTAGCGACGCGTTTTGTCCATCTGTCATCTGTAGTCCGAGCAATGTGCCCTGCCCATTTCCATTTCAACCTTTGCGTGTGTTGTACTGCATCGATTATTTTAGTTTTTCTTCTTATATTCTCGCTTTTTTGTTTATCTCTGCTTTTTACATATACCTAGTTATTTTCTTTGCCTCTTAAAATATAAGCGGCACACGCCTCATTACTAAACATAGCCCGTGGTCTCGAGAAACCCCTTAGGCTTAGTAAATTAAATTTTACTGCGTAATTATGCAAAAAGCATTTGCCCACTTTACAAGAGGTAAACATTTTACAAGGACTAGGCCTAATGGATGACGAGGTACAGTCAACAGCCGAAGTTGCTATGCGGCTGTGGTGTTCACAATGAACTTGACACGATATTATTGACAAGAAAAAAGAGCATGTTGAGATATTTTTGAACAATTCACTCGCTTGGCTATTTATGATCCTGATTGAACATTCATTTGCAATATGTTACATAATGAAGCACGCAAGAACTTAACGACATGTCATGTCTTTATCCCGTCATGATGAATTTTAATTCATCATGACGGGAAAAGTTGAAGGCACGAGACTTAGAGGCCCTCCCCCTGCTAGATGTTTTGCCCAAATGCGCTTAGCGAGGGATAGAAGCCTATGGAGGAACCTGATCTTCAATAGAAGGACATAATCTTACGACCCTCAGTACTGAGGGAACGACAAATTTTGATGATGCTCTTATCAACAGACTTATCAATTAGTCGGACCTTTGTTTTCTTAGTCTATGTATGTTTTCTTACTGGTAATGCAATGCATGCATGCAATACCGGTATTGCTTGTATGAGCCAAAACCGAAATCCCTAGATTGTCCATAAAAATAATACCGGTATTTCATGCCCTAGTCTGTTTGTTTTTGTTTAAAAAAGTTATCTTACGCAAATGATGCCATTGTCATAAAGTTAGGTTCTGACCATAGAAATCTGAATTATAAATAGATATGGTATGACAGCTAAAACATTGTCCCAAAATCCTGATCGACTCGATCTTAAAACTTGATCACAATGTCAATAACATGACAACCGGTGCAGCATAAATACAAACATAAAATCAATGTTTTCGCCTTTGTTACCTGTACAAATCGCAGTACTACTATAAATTCAAGTGAGTGTGGTGTCAATTATCCAATCAAAAGCTAATTTTTGTTTGTTTTTGCCAGAAAAATCACTAAAAATAATCAAATACGTTTTCCAATGCGAGATGTCAAAATGGCATCCAATGCTTGATTTGTGTGGTTATTTCTTAGGTTTTCACTAAGCTGACGCTCAATGGACAGCGAACGTCTGATATTTGGCATTAGTCACAACTTTGAAATAATATGGCAATATAATTTGGCACTA
Organism: Pammene fasciana; assembly: GCA_911728535.1. NCBI lineage: Eukaryota > Metazoa > Arthropoda > Insecta > Lepidoptera > Tortricidae > Pammene > Pammene fasciana. The sequence goes on along the minus strand of OU452274.1, from coordinate 1,294,380 downwards.
GTGCTGCGGGTCAGTCGATATTCTTAATTTTATCGTATCGATATTTTTGCGAAAACGTGCGAATGTCATAAGTAAGTATTCGAGTAACTAATATAGGTATTGATTATTTATATTATAACTATCGATTTATGGAAAATGATTGTAACAAAACTTCACATCGAAGTTAAAAAGATAAAAATAAAATTAACTTTCTTCATTTAATATATTAGTTTATTTTTTACAGATTACCTACTGCTAATCTTGTGCGCTGACATGCTTACTAAACTTACGTCTATTGATATTTTAATGGAAACTTTTAACTCCGACTGTACATTTCGGGCAAACGCCATGTACTACTGAACGAGATGACTCTAATTAGTCTAATTACACTGACCCCCTCCACACCTTCCTTCCTCTTTCACAAATCTGACCACCTTCAGTCTCCGTCATCAGAAAATTTTAAAATACTGTATTGTCTTCAAAGTTACATAGGTATACCTATTAAATTTCAGCTCAATCGGATATAAGGAACTGGTTCATAATTTTCTTGCAAAATACTACCTAAACAACAAACTAAACTAAACTGTCAGCATATTATGGCATCGGCAACGGCATCACACAAGATTAAACTTTGATATCGATAAAATAAATATTTTGACTGCTCATCTCTATTGAGTGAATGAATGGGTGAACGAAAAGTTTGAATAATTGTCAAATTGCTGTTAAAATTAAAAAGGCTTATGCTATAAAATACCGTATGAAGATATGACGTTTTAATTTTAGGACGTACTCACACACTCACGGAAGCTTTCGTTTACTTGTTTGCACACATGTTTAAGCGTGGCGACATAGGTTTCGGTACTAAATCACGATGACTACCGATCCACTATATTCCTATATCCGTGGTTCTGACCTTCTGACGATGAGGTCCTAGAGAAATCAAGAAAACCGTAAAAAAGTATTACAGGACTTCTAGTCTGTTATATAGAAGCAATTCACCTCGAATTACTCGAATAGCGACATTTATTGGATTGAAACTGCTGAGCAGATCATAAAAATGGAACACGTTAGTCAATAAAAATATTCTGAGTGTGCAAATAAAGCTTGATGGAGTCGAGGATGATCCGCACGTTCAATTCATTGTCACTTGCCTCGATACAGATTTATCGCCACGTAGCTAATTGCTGTGGATTTCATGACAGGTGGTCAATTTCAGGATTCCCTGACATTATGAATTAGATACATCGCTTACTAAATATTGGTCTTAGGGAAAAACTAGCTGAAGTTGAGACCAAGAGCATCAACTCCGCGAAATTTTCGAATTACGCGCACTGATATTTACACCCGATGATATCAGCCACTTCCAAGAGAAAGCAAACCTGTAATGGGTGAAGCAGCAATAACAATTTACAGAAGGTAAAGATAACGTTTACTTTACTAGGCTATTATATATATTGTTACGAGTAGGTGCAACAATCCATTTATTCCACGAAACGCTATGTGTTTCGCTTCGATTTATTCTCGAGTGCCGTATCGTTTTGTACTCGTATCCGGACGTGACCCAGAATGCTATCGGCTGTATTAACTACCTGCAGCTTTTGTTTGAAACGGCATAACTACATGAAAGCAAAACCGCATGTAAGACCATTTTCAAGGAGAGGAAAGGTGGTGTAAAAATGTAATAACTGACATGCCTGCTACCTTGTGATACAAAGAGGTGTGCTATGCGTAGGAATGGTCAAATGCTGGGGTGTAACTCGGAATTCCTAATAACGTTTGTCCTAAAATCACTTGCCCTAACCGTTTTGTCCTAATTGTCATTTGCCCTAATGATCAATTACCCTAACAGTCACTTGTCATAATGTAATGAATGTCCTAATGCTCATTTGTCCTAAAATTGTTTACCATAATGTTCAAAAGTCCTAATTTTATTTGCCATAACATTTGAAACGGGTCCATATTGGGTCGTAGAAAGTTTTGAAACATATTTTTGGTATGCATAACTGCTTGTGTCATACTCATCATTGCTCATACTATCGAAAAGTCATATTTTTTTGTGTCATACTTTTTTAGTCCGAATATTTGAAATCATACTTAGCAGTTGTCATATAATTTGTACGCAGATCGTTATATATCCTAATAATACATACGCATAATAGTTTTAGGTATATTTATCGATAATTATAGTAGTTATAGCTATAACGATTTATATCATATTGATCTGATATCATAACGGTTTTAAGTATACTCATTGTTAGTTATACGCCTTTATTTTAAACAGAATGTACGTACCATGAGTGTACCTAACCTAACCTAACCTACCTATCTCTGGGAGCAGTTTCGTTTTAGGGTCATAAAAAAAATCCTAACCTACCTATCTCTGGGAGCAGTTTCGTTTTAGGGTCATAAAAAAAACCCTAACCTACCTATCTCTGGGAGCAGTTTCGTTTTAGGGTCATAAAAAAAAATAACCCTAACCTACCTATCTCTGGGACCAGTTTCGTTTTAGGGTTATAAAAAAAATAACCCTAACCTACCTATCTCTGGGAGCAGTTTTGTTTTTAGGGTCATAAAAAAAATAACCCTAACCTACCTATCTCTGGGAGCAGTTTCGTTTTAGGGTCATAAAAAAAATAACCCTAACCTACCTATCTCTGGGAGCAGTTTCGTTTTAGGGTCATAAAAAAAATAACCCTAACCTACCTATCTCTGGGAGCAGTTTCGTTTTAGGGTCATAAAAAAAATAACCCTAACCTACCTATCTCTGGGAGCAGTTTCGTTTTAGGGTCATAAAAAAATACCCCTAACCTACCTATCTCTGGGAGCAGTTTCGTTTTAGGGTCATAAAAAAAACCCTAACCTACCTATCTCTGGGAGCAGTTTCGTTTTAGGGTCATAAAAAAAACCCCTAACCTACCTATCTCTGGAAGCAGTTTTGTTTTAAGGGTCATAAAAAAAATAACCCTAACCCGAAATTAAACTTCGGCGAAAAGTTGGTTGCTACATGAAATTTGACGAAACATAATTCGGCAAAAAGGCAGTACACCTTGCATTTTATCAATAGTACTTTTTTCTCCCCCCGTCGCCCCTTTTATTGGTATCGGCATAGTTGCGACCAATAAAAAGCCTTATACCTTGAAATATTTATAAGTAAATCACATTATGAGCGCCGAATATATATGATATTCAATTTGTATGCGATGTTCCTATTACGCGTTGTACATACATCGAACTTAAACCCTTTATAATAATCAATAATATGACCAAAATTTTTATGCGATATAAATCTATGAGTATAAAAGTTATGGCGTATCTACATTCTAACAGTGAAACTGTCGTGCGTAAATAATTCGGACAAATGATTATTCGGAGTAAAAATTGTATGCGAAAAGTGTTCTGAGAATCGAAAATATGACAATAGTTTGTATTCGACCAGATACGACCCCATTTGAAACCCCTAATGACATTTGTCCTAAAATTACTTACCCTAACCGTTTTGTCCTAATTGTCATTTGCCCTAATGATCAATTATCCTAACAATTACTTGTCATAATGTAATGTTTGCCCTAAAGCTCATTTGCCCTAAAAATTCTTACCATAATGTTCGAATATCCTAATTTTATTTGCCATAACGGCGTAGGTTAGGGTTATTTTTTTATGACCCTAAAAACGAAACTGTTCCAAGAGATAGGTAGGTTAGGGTTATTTTTTTTATGACCCTAAAAACGAAACTGCTCCCAGAGATAGGTAGGTTAGGGTTTTTTTTTGATGACCCTAAAAACGAAACTGCTCCCAGAGATAGGTAGGTTAGGGTTATTTTTTTTTGATGACCCTAAAAACGAAACTGTTCCCAGAGATAGGTAGGTTAGGGTTATTTTTTTTGATGACCCTAAAAACAAAACTGCTCCCAGAGATAGGTAGGTTAGGGTTATTTTTTTATGACCCTAAAAACGAAACTGCTCCCAGAGATAGGTAGGTTAGGGTTATTTTTTTGATGACCCTAAAAACATATGAGCATTAGGGCAAGTGACAATTAGGAAAAATTACCAGTAGGACATTTAATATTAGGGTATGAAATAATAGGAAAAATAATATTAGTTCATTTGAAATTAGGTGTTTTGATCATTAGGACAAATAACTTTTAGGTCAAATAATAATTATGACAAATTAATATTATGGAAAAAAAAGTTAGGGCAACTGATGAATAGGTCAAATGATATTAGGTAATAACATATTAGGGAAAATAAAATTCATCGATACGATGATAGGGCAACAACAATTAGGACAAATGAGCATTAGGGCAAATGATCATTAGGACAAATAGCATTAGGGAATACAAAAATAGGACAAAAAACTTTAGGGATTCAGATATAGATCCCAAATGCTGACGTGACACAATCAAAAAACTTTTTTGTTTGAATACCAAAAGACCAATCTGATTCAATTTTTAAATGTAATAAATAGCAAACACGTCGCCTTATGCAAAGCGGTCATCATAGCCCATGAACATAAGCTGTTTGCGACATGAAAAGAGCTCATGCGGTGTCGGCCTTTGATAGCCTTGTATGACGCTTCTTGAAGAACCTTATGCCTTATGCAAAGGAAATGCCTTAGGAGATCATTTCACACTCCTGCGCGTTCTAGAACTAAAATGAGCGAGATGTCCGCTTCAAACATCGATCATTTGAATTCAATAAACATTTTGGTCAATTATTTGATCAGCAATTCGTAAAAGTTATGGTAAAGCCACATTAAATGATAATATACTTTTGTTATAGGTCTTAGCCGCTCTCGCGGTATCCCTAGCTCCATTCTCAGCTGGCCTGGGCAAGGGCTACAGTTCACCTGCGATTGCATCGCTGCAAGGACCTGGAAACGCGACCAGGAGAGACTTCCAGCTGACAGACCAGCAGGCTTCTTGGCTGGCTTCTTTGTCGTTTTTGGGTAAGTCTGTTAAATTGTTCTGTAAGCTATGCTCTTGCAAGAACTGAGAGCCTGGGAATGCTCTTAAAGTTATTACCTTGGTTATAGCTTCCATTCTACAGAGGCGGAGATTAGTGGAGATGAGAGGATTTGTGCGGAAATCATTCAATGGCTGCCTTTCCACTGATGCGAGGATGAACGGCGGATGATGCAAATGGTTGATTCACGTTTCGTCTCGTCTCTGCTCATATCGGCCTCAGTGGAAAGACACTCAATAACCAACACACGATCCTAATTTCTTAAGAATAAAGTTCTGGTAATAAAGATCTTTTTGAGCACCCCACCCGCTTAGATACTGTACTTCAGCCTTTGACTGTACGTGGCGTTAGTTTCTTCAACTAAAACAGCTGAACTAATAAAATATGTTACTAAGATATCATTATCTCTGTTTCGTGTGTTATGTCACATGCGTTGGTGGTGTAATGGTCAGCATAGTTGCCTTCCAAGCAGTTGATCCGAGTTCGATTCTCGGCCAACGCATTATTTTATCGAAATGGACCATATTTTTATATACACGGAGCTATACAAGAATTGTAAAAGGTAAATCGCGGCCTTTGACATCTAAATGTGACTCTTTTTTCCCTTTTCCATAATTTGCGTTTATGTCAGAAATACCACAAAGTTACGCAATATATAGACATTATAGCAGCCCTAACGGTTATTGCGAAACGAAATAACTCCGAGCAACATTTGTGGAATGCAAACTGGTCAAATTGTGGGGAAAATTACATATGTCTAACCTTTTAAACTCCAAAAAGACGAGATTTCATAGGGAATAGCCAGCGCTTACGACCTTTTGACAACGGGTAGTATTTCAGCGCTGAACGAAAGCAAGGATGGATTTTCATTGTAAAGACGTGGCGCTTATGATGTTTTTAAATCAAGCTGGGTGGAGGAATGTAATGGGACTGAGGACGATTCCCGACAAGACTTATTTAGAGAGTTTTCGCGTTATTAGGATTTCAGCATTTATAAGAGACGAACCACAAAAATGTGTGGGAAACCTTCAATCGGTTGTTGCTATGAAAGAAGCATACATAGATATCTTGAAAGAAATACAGTCTGCAGCTAAATCAACAGGCGGGTTTCCAAACTCCAAATTAATTTTCAACGCTCTTAGTATCTTGACAATCAATTCAATATCAATGTCAACACCTCAAATACGTGGCAAATTTCTGCTGCTAAATAGAACAAGCCTGTTTTAAACGGAGATGATCGGGGAATCAGATCTGAGTTCTTCCAAGACATCTCATGACATGCCGTGGATGAATTATTGGTGCCGGAAAATACCTCCGAAAAGTAAATAACAAACCTGGGCGAATACACCTTAAGACCGACACAAAATCTGTTCAGACCTAAAATCAAGATAAATATTAAACTGGAAACGAGATTAATGGATATCTCCAGAAACATTGTTGGTATCGCCAGAAACGTGAAAATGATGTCGGTCTAAGAGTTGAACCGCTCATCGACTAGTTTAGAAATGAAAAACTATGAATTCTAAGCTATGAGTTCCGTCATAATTCAGACTATTACCTACTCTAGCGATTCTATCTATAGCGTCATTAAAGCAGTAAAGTTTCGTTTCTATTTTATTCGGCTTTCAGACTTCTGGTCTATTAACTTTACTTTTATTCAATATACCTACTATACACTGCGAAATCAAACCGCACAGGTTTTGTAACGCTATGAAAAGCCTAAATATTTGAGGAACTTTATTAAAGACTAGCTTTTGCCCGCGACTTCGTCTGCGTGGAATTAGTATAATCCCTATTAGAGAATGACTTCTGGATATCAATTATTCTACATCCTTCCCCAGAGCTCCAAAGTATTTCCAGCGTTTGCCGGTTATTGATTCCCCATACAAAATTCCAACCCCCTTTTAATTTTCAAATGCGCGGTCAAATAAACAGACAATCAGACAATCAGATAAACAGACAAACAGATAAACAGACAAAAATTCTAAAAACTGTTGGAACGTGTTCTGTTATCGATTCTATAATAAGTATCCCCAGCCAATTTTTTTTTCGAATATCTTCCATGTACAGACTTTAGACCCTCTTCAGCTTTATTATATGTATAGATAAATAGATAGATATTGTCGATTCTCTTATTTTAAATGTTCACGATGTAGACCTACGATACGATGTAAAATAAGAGAACCGACAACTTGTGACTGACCTTCATTGTACGCAAAATCGTTATACCTACATAAGTTTCAGCCCTACCTATTTACGATAATTTCAAAATACCTGTCTTTCATATAACTAAATTCTTCTTTCTTTAATACCTTAAGCTTTCTAAAAATAAATAGAAGAAAGCTGTATCTAATAAAATTGTAAACCGATATTATAACGAAATCAATATGAGAATATCTCCGAAATTGCGACCAAGACAGGGGAAGCAGGGAAAACACGGGACGAAATATGCCGGATAATGAAATTCCCGGTACTGGGGGAAAGACGGGAAAGTTAGACATGATCTATCACAATATAGATACAACTTGTGTATGTTCATGGACAATGTCTCGGCAGAAATTTATTTTATTTAGTGGTCAAGTAAAATTATAGAATTTTAATGACGGTGAAATGTATAAATCTGCCGTTTTCAAGAAAAGGTACATCATTGTCGGTTGTTATTAAGGCATGACTGCTATTTATAACCGACAATGAAGTACTTTTTGCTTGAATTATATGATTGATTGAGTCACATTGCAAATTTTATAAGTGCATACATGAAGTTAATACATATGAGAAGAAAAATTGCATTCAAATTGTCTATAACTATAGTACCTACAATAAGAGGCCAGTCCCAAAATAGTAAAATGAATTGCCAATGAACATTTCAACCAATTTTATTTCGAACTTACGTTATTTTTGCCCTTCATTATGCAAGTTCTTTGAATATTGCCTTAGCAACAGTCAAATTCAATCTAGGTATAGCAATAAGTTCTACAGCAATATATTAATCTAGCTAAATTACTGTACCTAGATAAATGAATTACTGCAGTAAAATTGAATACCGCGACATTGAATTTAGTCTTCATAGTACAAAAGAACAAAACGCCTCGCTGAATAGATTTCAGTCTGCCTTGAAAATTAACGGATTTTAACTGATGAAACCGATTCATTTGGCTAAAAGCCATACATCCATTACACTAATGGTTAATGGTAATGGCTTATTGATGGAGGCATGTGAAACAAAATCGATTGAATTCAGTGATTGCTTTTATTACATGTTACCTGTTATTGCATTGCAGTTGATAGTTCAATAATGCTAGTACTTATTTTTAAACAACTTGGAAAAGGAGGTTTTTAATTCTTTGGGATCTTTGTTTGCTGTTATTTTATGTATGTTTCCCGGTTATTCACGGATAATAGTCTTTTCAGGGTTCTTCACAATTAGTCTATTTTCATTAGGTACGTCAGGTTCTGATGGGATACCGAAAAATGTAGGGAACTAAGACCACCATTTTGTTTTGTTTACAATCTAGCATCTAGAATGTTGTGTTAAGTTTTTTCTGGTGAGATATCAACTTATCTATTTGGCGGTAAAATATTGCCAAAGCAAAAAAGTGCCTAATTTATTGAAGATCTATGATTGAAGTAGGTGGACTGTTGAGAGTTGCCTATTTTTAGGGTTCCGTAGCCAAAATGGCAAAAACGGAACCCTTATAGTTTCGCCATGTCTGTCCGTCCGTCCGTCCGTCCGTCCGTCCGCGGTCTAGCTCAGTGACCGTTAGCACTAGAAAGCTGAAATTTGGTTGCAATATGTGCATTAACTATGCCGACAAAATGGTAGAAGAAAAACGCGAAAAATATATTTTGTTAGGGTACCTCCCGTACATGTGAAGTGGGGGGCGAATTTTTTTTTCGTTCCAACCAAGTTATGTGGGGTATCGTTGGATAGGTCTTTTAAAAAGAATTAGGGTCTTCTACAACAGTTTTTGGATAAAACTAATACTTTCGGAAATAATAGCTCCGAAAGTTTAAAACAGGGCGTCCCCCCCCCCCCCCATCTAACTTTTGAATCGTGGGTCCTAAAATTTTGGAAAAAATCATAAAACTGAGGCCTAATGAGTACCTTCAATGAAAACTATATTGAAATAAATCGGTTGAGCCGTTTTTGAGTTATCATTCAAAAACCCATAGTGAAAGGACGTAAGTAAAAATTACGTAAGCGCCGCCAAATTTCCCGTAAGAAACGACCTTTTCAATTAATGGTCTCAGTTTACGGAACCCTACACTGAGCATGCCCCGACATGCTCTTGGCCGGTTTTTGTAGTTTGTAAACCGAATTCAGCATTTCGAAGGAGCAAATTCACATCTTTTACATAAAATTCTCAATTCATTAGAATCTTGAATTTTTACCAAGCATAGGTTGGCAATGAAAATTTAAAGTGTCGCAATAAAAATACATTCTATTATATGTTATCTATCTCCTTACCCAGACAAGGTCAAAATAACGTTTCTTGTGACCTCAGAGACAGCCGCGCTACTCAAACTAAATAGACATTGAAACTTCAAAATCTATTTAAATGGCATCCATTATTATACGAATTCGTTATCACTGCAAACTAGTAAAAAACGTACAAATAAAATTTTCATTTAATAAAAAAGAAACGTCTTTACAAATACGTTAATGATGTCTTTTTCTTCCGTATCTTCACCAACAGTCTTGCTGTAACCAAACATATGTTGACGGTAATGTTTTTCTTCTTCGAAATTCTAAATTCATCATCATCAACAAGCAGGACCATAGCAACTGTTCTTAAATGGAGAACGTCGCCGAAGTGCTCTCTGGTATTAGAAACTTTTATATTAGGTAATTCGTTCGACAAAATAAGCACAATAAACGGAAACAGATGGCATTTGATAAAAAAGGTGACCAAGGATACCCGGATTTGAACCAGCGTCTTCATCTTGATCCCTTAGCCTCGTGGTTGTCTAAACTTTTCAAATAAATGCAATCAGTGGACGGCCGATAGACGGTACACAACAATTTAATAATACAATTTTATTGTTTCTATCGTCAAACCCTTTTCATCATCTCATTTCATTCCAGGGGCTCTCTTCGGTGGCATGGCCGGAGGAGCAGCGATGCGGCACGGCCGCCGGCGGGTCCTGTCCCTAGCCGCAGCACCCTGCAGCCTCTCCTGGCTCCTGACAGTGCTGGCAACTTCTGTCCGTATGATGTGCATCACCGCCTTCCTGGGGGGTTTCTGCTGTTCCATCCTCACCATGCTTTCACAGGTAATTTCAGGAGTTCTCTTTCTGATCGAGCTTCTTTAATTGTTGGCCCATTTACGTCTCAAGCTATTTTCTTTTATTATTATTTTTTATATGAATGGACCAATATAAAGTAAACCCTACATGGTTCAACAATTAAAGTCCGAGACTGTACATGCTTCTATATATTTACACCATTGTCAAAGCAACTGTAACAAATTAAAGTATGTAGGTCCTTGAAAACAAGGTAGCAATGAAAGTTAATGCTGCAGTAGACTCGTTAATCCGCAACAAAGTGGATATATTTTAAAGCGAATTAAACACAAATCAAACGATTACGCGGACTTAAGAGTCTTCCTAATCCGAGCTCCTGAACGTCGCTCAATTACATCCAACAAGTATTATAAATTATCCTCAAAATAGAATTAAATGGACGAGATCACGAAGATAAGCTTAATCGTTCAATAGCCCACAGTTCTGCGGTAAAATTTATCTACAAAGCCTTTAAAATCAAAGGAAAATGGACTTCAAACCATTAAAATAAAGCACTCTTTGTGAAACTAATGCTCAAATCACCCGCATATAACTTTACTTTAATAAAACGACAAACTTTAGTAGATCCTTCTAGTAGTTAAGTCCTTCTTCTTTGAAACGCACTGGAATTTGAGCTAGGGTGGCCATATCGAAACTTCTGACGTTTTGGAAACTTTTGCGAATTCAATTAGGACATCAAACATTTTCTGAATGTTTCATTAGGCGCCCGTATTTGGTTTGATGGATCCCATTGTATTAAATCACGATCATTACTTTATCTCTTGTTTTTTTTAGGATTCCATGTTTATCATCAGTAAAAAAGGTACCTACGTATGTAAAGTAAATTCAAAATTCTGAACTCAACCTACTTGGACTTTTCGCCTCAATACATGGTGTCCTATTGCCGTGACACGTTTAGTTTGTTATTTAACTAGTGCTATAAAATAGAGCAATAAGAATTTAACTTTATTTTCATGATTTCTTACGAGATTGATATCAAAATCATCATCTTTTATGATCAAAATGACATCTAAACAAATTGTGATTCTGACAACTAATGTCACTAAATCGATCGAAACAGCATATCGTACAAATCTCTTTTCGATATCCTGATAACCAATCAATAAACAAGAAAACGAAGAGCTTATCGAAGAGTAAGCCTATAGTCATGATTGGGAGGTGACCAATCCTGTTGAATATCAAATTCAAATCAAAAATATATTCTTCGATAAACCTCCCGGTTTGCAACTATTCACAAGGCGCGGTACATAATGGACCTACTCGTAGTACTTACCTGCTCAGTTCGTCAATGTTATAATATATCCTTTAAAGGACAGTCCTTAATAATAACGACTCGTAGCACCCTAGGGGAAGATGGGGAGGCTTCGTACACTTTTTTTTCGGAGCCTTGTAAAACAAAATGTAACAGATATTTTACAATGAAACGAATGCTATGTTATTGTCCATTTATCTGCCTATAATAATAGCGCATTTCTGGCTTGATATAAAGCAACTTGGCCAAGCTATAACGATTTTTCTAAAAAATGGGAGCTGTACGAATTCACCCCACCACGCGGGGTAGCTCCGTACACTATTCGTTTCTCCCCGGGATTCATGATTTTACCAGCTATTTCGCTAGTTTCAATCACTTTTTAAACATATCTTACTGACCTGTTTTTGCAATTATGTTATTCTTGATTTTAACTTACATGGGGTGCATTCGTACAGTATGAAATTACATACATTTTTAGTGTACGAAGGTACCCCAATCCAACGGACCAGAAAAAAATCAAAATAAAAAATATATCGTTAATATAATCCCAAAAGTATTGTTTAAATAACAATATTTAGCATATATTTACAAACAGTACTAAAGCATTTTTTCTAAGTCCATCCACACTTTTTGGAAACAAACGCATTCAAAGGAGAACTCAAAATTACTTGCGAGTGGCGAAAACACATATCAGCTCTTTCTGGCGAAATCTTGTACCGCACTGCCATTACTTTTGGAAGGTAGCCTGCATGTAAGTAGCCGTGTTGCATACAAATATGAACGCTTCAGCGTGTTGGATAGCCGAGATATGACCACTGTACGAAGGCTCCCAGTGTACGAATCTACCCTGTCTTCCCCTACTTATAATTGATAAAGTCTGAAACTTTGTCCAGGCTTAAGCTTCTTTCCGACGCTTTTCCAAGGAGCGGCTAATTCAGAAATTTGCTCCGAAACTTTGGTGTTTACGATAAAATTATTATTTATTAGTCCGTTGGAACGAAATTAAAACAGCTTTGTTTGTTATTAAACTTTTATTGCTTTTAAAAGTTGGAATTAGTTACCTGGCGGGATTTAGGGTGAGATTGATGTATTTAGATGGCAAATGAAAAGCTAAGAATATTGTTGCTAAGAAAATGTGTGGTTATCTAGCAGTGAATAATTCGACACATAAATTGTGGCAATTTAGCGTCTCTGAAGAAAAAGTACGATAAGGACAACATGATTTTCTGTCTTATAGAATACAAACCTGCTAAACAAACTATGCTAGTATCGTTCATTTATCTTTATTTACAAAGTTTATACTTATGACCATCGATTATGATGTCTTATTTAATTGTCATAATTTGCAACTGAATAAATAACACAAAACGTTTTCATTGTTATATTTAGTCTTTTGTTACGTAAAACTTTGGTTATGCCGGGAGTTTAGTTACACACAAAATTACCAAGTTTTTCGATTTTCGAACAATATTTGCAAATACTTAGTTACTTTTTACCGACATTGCGAAATTTACAAATATTACTTTACATTTCAATTTCTCAAACATTTCAAAATCTAGTAGAATTTGTACAGATTTTGACATAAGTGGGTATTATATTGGTTGACTTTATTTTAGGTCGCTTATCATTAATTTTATTTTTAATTACATTCCAGGTGTACATCAGTGAGATATCGGTCCCCGACATTCGCGGGTGCCTCAGCGCCGTACTGAAGATCGTCGGCCATCTTGGAGTGCTCTTCTCCTTCACAATCGGTGCCTACCTCGACTGGCAGCAGCTTGCCCTCTGCATATCCGCCGCTCCTCTGCTCCTCTTCTGTACCATTCTTTATATACCAGAAACACCAAGCTATCTCGTCCTTATAGGAAAAGACGAAGAAGCATACAAAAGCCTTCTCTGGCTTAGAGGCCCCAATTCAGACGTCGCTCAGGAACTAGCAACAATACGAACGAATGTCTTAGCTAGTAAAAACTTTAGCCAACGACAGAGCCAAATGTCTAGCAGCCAATTTATTAATTCCTTGGACGTTAAATCTATGAATAGATTGCTTGGTCCAATTTTAGTCACATGCGGTCTTATGATGTTTCAAAGATTCTCGGGTGCGCATGCATTTTCATTTTATGCTGTACCTATATTCCGGAAGACTTTTGGGGGTATGAATCCACATGGTGCCGCTATAGCAGTATCCTTCGTACAATTACTAGCTTCCTGTCTATCTGGGCTTCTAATTGATACAGTCGGACGTCTACCTTTGCTGATACTTAGCTCAGTGCTAATGTCGATGGCTTTAGCTGGTTTTGGGAGCTACGCATACTATGAAGAAGTGCACAGGAACCAACGGATCCAGAATGTGATGTTCCATCAGACCGGTCAGAATGACTGGATACCCCTTCTTTGCGTCTTGGTTTTTACAATAGCGTTCTCGTTAGGAATGAGCCCCATTTCCTGGCTTCTTATAGGAGAATTGTTTCCACTGGAATATAGGGCGTTTGGCAGCGCCATGGCAACGGCTTTCAGCTACCTCTGTGCATTTGTAGGCGTCAAAACCTTCGTCGATTTTCAACAAGCATTAGGTCTTCACGGGGCGTTCTGGTTATACGCAACTGTTAGTGTGGGAGGTCTTTGTTTTGTCGTCTGCTGTGTGCCCGAGACGAAAGGAAAAGACTTGGATGAAATGGATCCGAATTATGTGCAAAGTTTGTCACCTAAAAGATAAACTGTTTAAATCACAGGTCGCAGAAAAATGAGGTAGTGCCTCTTGGACTTCAGAGTGTGAACGAATCACGATGCGTTATTATAGAAAGTTTTGGGTAGACGTAGGCAAAGAGGAGTAGTAAAGAGTTTTGTAGTCTGATGAGAATGAAAGGGGAGCTGAAAAAAGGTCAATTCCGATTTAGTGAAATTGGATACAAAATAGATCGAATTAGCGGATTTAGAAGGGCTTGTGAAGGTGCAAGGTCAATAAGATGTAGCAACCATGTAGGAACAAATAAATCGAGTCCACCGCAATGTTTTGGCTGTGCTTATTACAATTTTTTAAAATAAATATCCACCTCGTATTCGGTGGTCCCCTAAATTTTTAGTAAAAATACTCGCATATCCTAGTCAAATCATATCTAAAATATGTTTAGTTTATCTATTTTAAGATTGCAGTGGTCCATTCTTTACCTCTCTAAATTAAAAAAAAATCCCTTTAGAATTCTTAATGTTAGTGAAGAGTATTTTCCAGAATTCCGAATAGTAAAAAAGTTTATTCTCTACTTGTAACTTATAAATACTGGATATTTTATCGAGCTTCCCTACTTACTATATGACAATACAAATGACAATAATAACTTATCTAAGTATATTGATTACAAAAGTGGGAAATTTTTAGAGTAATTATGCACATGCAAATTTTCGAACTCTAAAAATTTTGAATGGCATTTGAACGATGAAGTGTGCATATTTACTCGAAAGTTTGTAAGGCCCACGCCATGTTGTCAATATTTATATTTAGTATAGATGCTGTTGACTTTCTGAAATTCTATTAGATGATCATTTAGGTAGCGCTTGATTTTGTCCGTTTATAGTATTGGACGCCTTGTAGAGAGTCGGCTTGCAGAAACTGATACTGATGCTTTCATTCGGTCTGACAGTCTGCATTGGATTTAGTATCTCCGTCCGATAAATCGGTATGAAAGAGTCCTATGGTAATCCTTTGCAAAGATCTGAAATACGGATCAGGCAGTATCAGTTGATATTAAATTAGTATTGCGATTGAAATAAAAATAAGTATATTAAAATTGGAATAAAAAAAGGAAATACAATAATGTTACTTTAACTGACAATGTCTGGTCTGCAAAAATATGACCTAAGGTAGAATTCATAAATCCGCGGACTGATTTGACAGCTCTTTTCATACATTTGACAATCGCTTTGTATGCCAGGAAATGTCTAATCAGTCCGTGGAATTGTGAATTTTACCTTAGCAACAGCATCAATTTGGTAAGCCCTCATATTGTCGATATTTTTCATATTACATTTACTTGTTATTTAAAAACCCCTATTTAACTGTTTACTTCTATGTACAGGACCGTTAAAATGTATATCTATTTAACCAATATGTTCATTTAAAATCCTGTCCAAGAAATCAAGTAAGTACATGTTTATTAAGTAAATTATTTTTCGCATCAAATAACAGTTTTTCTGACGCAAAAATAATATGTCGGTACTACGAAATTTGAAAGGAAACTTAGTATCTTGGGCAGTATTTAAAATTACGTTAACTATATAAAAAAATATTTTGATAAGTCTTCAGAATCTTCCATTATTCCTTCGTAACCTAACTATATTTCCATAAGTAGAAAAGCATAATTCAGCATAATATTAATATTTAATGTTCTAGGGGAACAATTGTTTTGTTTAGCGCATGTACTTATGATGTAAATAAGA
Organism: Pammene fasciana; assembly: GCA_911728535.1. Taxonomy (NCBI): domain Eukaryota; kingdom Metazoa; phylum Arthropoda; class Insecta; order Lepidoptera; family Tortricidae; genus Pammene; species Pammene fasciana. Next base: position 1,278,450 of record OU452274.1, on the reverse strand, counting down.
TTTTGTCTTAGATGTATGTTTGTGCGTAAAGCGACGTGTGAAAAGCAGTGTATTTAAACTAGCATAAGGTATTTTAGTTTCCTAAGATTCCTTTAGATCGTGTATAAATATTTATTTTTTCTTAGGTTTACTAAATTTTAACAGATTCAAATATATTGTCCTGTGAAATTGTAAAATAGTTAAGTGAACTACAATTTAAACGATTGCCTAAAAATTATTCAAATTAATTTAATACATTTAAAGTATTTTATTTTGTAATAAGGTTTATACCCATTTTAGTTTTTCTGTTTGAGTTTAATTGCTTATCAGGAAGTAGTGCTCTTTAGCTATTGGATTGTAAATTCAGTTTTATTCAGTGTAACTGTTTAAAAAATATATAGCCATTTTGGTTAACCTTGCCTAATAAACTAATAAATATGAATAGGTTCTACGACTATGAGTAATACTGTAATGTATACAATAATTAATATTTGTACATTTTCGTCAGAAACCAATATTTTATGAATTCAGTGGAATTCGTATTTATTATATGTTAACTATCACTGAAATATGTATTTATTTGCTTTTAAACAGGAACATAGTATTTTAATTAAATGTCGGTATAAAATAATTTACTTCAATACCTAACACAAATAAGAATTATTTAAATTAATTTATTTATTTTTAAAATTTATATTAATCGCGATAAAACTAAAATGGGAATTTTAGGAAACTAATAGTACCATTTTTTTAAAGGATTTTAATATTCTGTAATTGCTTTTCTAAACTTTTATTATGTGTAGAAATGCCATTATAAATTGAATAAACAGGTCAAAGTGTTTAGCCTCGAACAAAATTATCAAAAAAAAAACAAAAGACAAACTCTTAAAGCAGGCATTTTGAACTGTTTATTCTTATAGTTCAGTCATTATGGATTTTGACCCGTGAATAATAAGCTCTTGGATTTTTTGGGGGGGGGGGGGGGTCACTGGAAGTGTTAATTCAAAAAATAGACTGAATCAGGCTCCTGCGTATATCCGAAAAACGGTTTTTCTGGAATGACTCGACCATTTATGATTTTACAGTAAAACCGTAAGGACAAAAATTGTAGGAAATTTGATTCTCTACAAGTTTGGTCCTCACAATTTTTCTTTTAGGATCGATATTTTGGAAATTAAATTTGAACAAAGCGACAAATTTAAAAAAAATATTATTCACGGGTACGGGGTTTTTTGGATATAATGACTGAACTATTACGTGTAAGTCCAAATTAGACGGTTGCCTTTCTTGTTTTACGCCTGCCAATTAAAACTAGTTTTTAGAAAATGTATAACTATTATGTACTATTTACTAATAATTTTTCACAATTGGTACTTACTTAAAATATCTGGAAGATATTTTAAAGTTATTAAGTTAGTAGATGTGTCAACGTTGGAAATATCATTATGTTTGGCTACCTAATATTGAGGCCATTAACCACGCTTAGAATGATTATAAAAGTCATCATACTATACCTGGTTCACGGCTCCATAGTGTACAAACACAATCTACTTATGTATGTACAATAGTTCAACGCAATTTCGTTTAATTTTATGTTTTAGTCTAAAATTATTATTATTTTACTAGGGTAAATAAGGGATTGGAACACCATTTTATAAAATGCGACAAGAATGAATAAAAAAATATATAAAATGAATAATAACAGCCAGCATTAGTTCAACTGATGAGAAAGTTAAAGAAAAAAAAAACTAATATAAAATGGTTAATGCAGGAAAATAAATCCAGCAAAGAATGGACGGAAAATTTGTTATTGATATCTAGTATCCTTGCCCTGAAAATATTGCTACGAATATTGGTTGCAAGTGGGTTATGATTGTTATGAACAAATAAATTGAATTAAAATTGGTATAAATTAATAGACAAATAATAGGTTGTGAATTTATACATTTTCTAGATTTTATAATAATAAAATACATATTCCTAAAGAATTAAAAAATAGTCATTTATTTCGTTAACTAAATGCTTGTGTGCAGTAGTAAAGTAATTCAAATATTAGCACGATTCTTATTTTGTAAATAATCAAAATTAAAATACAAAGCTACTATTTTACTTTAATCACATTTAAAATTTAGAAATCTACTCATATAGTTATCAATAACCATGACCTACATTTTGCAAAGAAAACATAAAACAACATATAAATCTTGTAAAAAATATATTGACGCTATGTTTAAGAAAAAAAATGCTACCAAAACTATTAATTTTAGCCTTTTAGCGATTATTGTGATGTGGTAGAAGTGTGCCTGTTCCTAGACTAAATATTTCTTGTAGATAAGCTTAAATTTGCTCTTATGTTATCGTTCAAGATCATCAATGGTTTTATTAATATTATACTACACTATTATACCATCATATTTCCAATTATATGGAAAGAATGAAAACAAACTTGACACAAGTTTTCTTTGAAATGCTGCTATGACAATTTGACAATTAAAGGGGATTTCAGTACAAAAAGTATGTCAAGTTTGTTTACATTCCTTCTGTGGGATTTGACATATGAGTTTGATCACTTTGATCATTTACCTAATGTTGAAATTCATTTTCAAAAATGTATTTTGTTATCTAGTCACCCTATGTTCTATGGTACATTTTTGTATAGCTGTTTATAATATGGGCAAACATATTGACACTCGCTTACAGTCATTTTATATGATATAACATATCAAGTAAAAAAGTTTATGAGTAAAAACTACTTTTTCCCATATCTTAAACAGCTCCGTTAGAAAAAAATGTAGGTATTAAGATAGAATGGCTTTAACTAGCTTAGTGTTTCCTTAAAAGACTTTAGATTGTACAAAATAATCAATTATAATATAAAAAAGATTTTTACAATGCATATTACTCTTCTGCATTCCGCTAAAATGTAAGCTTCTCAACGAATTCACTGTATAAAATTTGGGGACCGATAAGTGTGAGTGTTGCTTTGTAAAAAATGTTAACACTTATTTGTATTATTCAAGAATACAGATAAATATAAAAGCTACAATTAACAAAACAAGATTTATCATAAAAAATTAGGAAATACAACCAGCAAACCAAATTAACGAATTAACTTAGGTTATACGAATTTTCACAAACAATGGTATGTTATTTATAAAAAATAAATAATTTAACGAAACAAAATCTACGATGCGTCTAATTTGAGATACTTATAAGTGTCAACATTTAAATGCTGGTCTCCAATCACATGTTGTAATCTAGAATTATTAGCATTTTTGCTCAATACAACATTATGCTGTCTATAATAATTGGTCGTTTTTATATTTTAACTTGGACGTCGACGCGACGATAACGTCAAATTGTACGTTCAATATAGGTATTGTAGGGGGCCCAAATGTAATGGAACTTTACCGTTTTTAATTTACACGTCTACAATTTGCCGTTACACGGAGAGAAAATTTTGCTAGAAACAAGGAAACGTTTACTTGTTTTTAGTAAACGTTTACTTGCTTTTAGTAAATTGTTTACTTGTCCTGGGAATTACTATTTTTTACTTGTTTCTAGTAAAATTTTCTCTCCGTGTACCATCGTCTTGTGATATGACTTGAACGTCTACGGTATTTCGTAATTTCCTCACGATATTAGAGTTTTATGAAGACGCTTTTATTATATCGTGGATCGTAACGGAATGTCGTACTTTCACAAACAATGCCCACGGTAAATGAAAAGCGAGTACGTACAATCTCATTTTGGCTCCCCTGCCCAAAATGTACCGTCACGGTACATTTCGACATTTTTGACGTTCACGGCAAATTATAAAAACAACCATCGACACCTATGTAAACAGATGTAACATGCCGATGTTATAGAGTGCTAACATATTTGTTGTCAAAGTTGCTTTGACATTAATGTCTGCCTTTGCATTTTATCTAGAGTAGACGTCACGACACAAAAGAATGCTCTATTTTGAAAATACTAAAATCATTAAAGTAACAGCAACTTAATTATATTAATATGACGTGACAATAAGTCTATGACAATAATAATACTATCAAAGTTAGTACTATGAAATTTATTAAAGTGATTATTAATGATTAAAATAATTTATAGTCTACATGATTTTATGTGAGCGCTGAAAAAATGCCTAAACGATAGTAAATAAATATACCTAATTAGACTAGATTGATTTGTTAGATTTCGTGTTTTATTTCTACTGAATATTGAATAAAAATCCCCTAAATTATACTTTGACACGGTGTATTTTTTTATCATCATCATCATCATTTCAGCCGAAAGACGTCCACTGCTGGACATAGGCCTCCCCCACTGAACGCCACAATGACCGGTCCTGTGCCACCCGCATCCAGCGGACAGCGGCGCAGCGGGATTTTTTTATAAGTATAAAATAATTTCAAATCATTTTTAAATAATTATACCTCTTCATTCATTTGCACATTTTCATTTTATTAAGTTAAGTAGTTTACATTTATATAATAGTATGTCCGATCTGATGATTACTATATTTTCTCATAATTTTATTAACAACCTCCATTTTTACTGCCTAAGTTTTTACTTAAAGACGTTATACAAACCGTAATTATTAATTTATTTTTATTATTATTAATTTATTTCTTTGTATGTCTTTCCCGACCACGGAACAATGGTGTTCCGGACCTTTGGGAGGCGTATGCGGAGCCGAAGCCAACGCGCAGAGGCCCTTTCGACAATTTAATGAAAAGTGAGGGGTACACTAGGCGGATGCTGCCCCTGCCCGTGTCATGGGACGCACGCAGAGACAGCGACCGCCATGGTGTAAGGACTATTGAGAATTAATGGAGTCTAAAATGTACTAGGCTATTGGGTGAAAAGTCTGGACTGTTGAATGGGCTATTGGATGAAGAACCGGACGCCTGCCTAATAAAACGGTATCCAATTTTATTTCCGGCAGACGGTGACTCGCCCTTCGCAAGATGGGCCCCCATAAAAAGCGACATCAAAGATGGCTCAAGGGCAACACCGGTGCGGGGGCTGGGGGTAGAGAGGTGTCACTGGACTTTAAACATAAAGCCAACTCGCCACTTAGGTTTCCACATCTACCCTCGAGAACGCAGCTCTAACGACCCCACTCTGGACAGCCGGCTAAGGCAAGCCAGAGGCAGGGGACCTGTCCCACCATCCGACAGGGCACCCCAGGGGCACTCAGGTACGTGGAGTCGCTACTCTCCAACAGCTCGCCACAAGTTGCCCTGCGTTGACTGATTGCGCTGGTGAAAACCAGTGGGCGATGGGGTCGTCACATCCCTACGCCTTATTATTATTATTTATTATTATTAATTAAGTTGATTAGTGTTTGTTTAAAGTTGTAGCTTAATGTTTAGTTAATTTTTTTGAATTAGTGTGACCCGTCTTATTTTCCTTTCCTTGTGTAAGCGTGTGTGATCGCGCCGTCTTTATGCCGTGTCGTCAAAATGGTTGCAACGGAAGACCAGCGCTGGCCTTGCCAGCATTAACGCTGAGTTGCAACCATTTCGTGACAAAGTGTGTGTATTTTTCTGTTTGTTTCCTTTGGATATGTTTGTCATGAATAAATGTTTCTTTCTTTCTTTCTTTCTTTCTAATTTATAAAAAAAAGCCGTAATATTTCATTTTTAAACTATTACTCAAACCGCAAATACTAACTAAACAACAAAAATCAATATAAAGTCGTAGTCGCAATGTGCTGCCATCTATCAAATATCTCATACACTAGTGAAGTGTTATGGCAACAAAAAGTTGAGGCAAAACTGTTGGACTAAAGAGAATGTTCCCCTTTTAGCAGCGCCATCTATCCGTGCCATACAATACTACAACTAACTTTATTAGTGATGTAAATAGATGTCGGTAGTAGGTATTTCATTAGAAACCAAAAATATGTAGTTATTGATTTAGTTATTAAATTCAGTTTATGGGAAGTACTTAATTTTGAGATTACTTTAAACTTACTTATAATTATTAGTTATACCTGGTACAACAAGGTCCGGCCGTTTTATATAATTTGAATTTTATGTTAACCATGAATTTAATAAAATTATTAAAAAAAAAACAAATAGCAATGGGAATAATAAACAATATACAGTGTGTGGCCCAAAACACGAGCGAAAAATTCAAACGTAGATTGTACTCCTCAAACAATAAAACTATTGTTCAACAACTTTTAAAAAATATGTAGTTTTTAGATTGTCTCTTTTTCATACGAAATAAATATTATTTTCAATGTACGTTGAAATCCGTCTAATTGACATTGCTTGTCAGTCTTGTCACCCTACAGACATAATCAATTTCTCAGTACATTGCGTGTTCAGGTAAACTTTAATATGTACTAAAAATCAAACCGTAAGCTATTTTTAAAAGTCGCTGAACAAACGTTGTTCAGTTTGAGAAGTAGAATCTACGTTTCAATCCTTCGCCCGTGTTATGGGCCACACACTGTATTTAACAACAATAGATATGAAGGTTACTAGTACTGTATTATTTATTTTGTCACAACTTACTTTTTTATCTCACCAGTGATGAAGAAGAATCCCGAAGTAATGATAAGGAGGAGGATGAAGCATGCCAGTTTTTTTACATTATTTTTTATCTAATTATTTAATCAAGACAAGAAGTGAATCCTATATTTAGGTATTTTTTTCTATTAAATATTTTTTTACAATTCATTATTTAGGTTTTTAGACTAAATGCAATAGTATAAAAACCAACTGTGTACACAAAGATCTTACAAAATAGCATCTTGATATGATATTAATTCGCAATTTGCATCATCACATACGATTGAAGGATTAAAATAAAAATAGGGTGTTATTTCCCATGAGGTTTACTGACACGAGGCACAAAGTCAAGTCCGATAAAGCACAGGCACGTGTCGGGATGGGAAACATTATTATATCATTAGGGGCTTATAAATAAATTGATATTGGTTTTAATTGAGAAAAGTTTTTTATTCTGGACTTGGCCTGCACACTGTCGTGCGCGTGTGTAGTGTTATACTGCAATAATAATGGCGTACGTTGCAATATTTTTTTGCATTTTTTATTTTAAATTCTTTTATTTGTTTAATGTAATCTAAATCTAAACCTATTTCAATTACTAACTAAGTACTTGGCTCCAGTAAGTTTGTATTCATGAAATAATATCGGTATATAAGTAATGTACAAATTACCTAACCTATAAAATATTTAAACCTACATAAGTACCTGATTCAGGTTAAATTTGCAAAACATAAAAAAATAGAACTCTTACAAAATCTTTAAGAACTTTATTTCTTGACTCAATTAAAACAATGTAACTCCGTAAAAACCCAACAAGGTTTTGAAGTTGAACGGATCTTAATTACTTTTTATAGACTTCTTTAGAAAAGATTATTTTGTCGCGGTTATTAATAAAATGAAGCTCTAGAAAATCTTCAATTAAGCACAGGCTTAAAATATCACGAAGTTTGGAAGTTTGGCAAAGATCCGATGAAATTATTTTTAGATTTTTTTTTATACTAGGAAATGTTTTTCACAGTAAGTTCTCGTAAAATTCTGTTATGCGACGCATTCTGTTAAGATTTATACACAACTCTTTTATTATACTTACAGAGGGTATTATTATTGACCAATATACGATTTTTAGCTAACTTGGTCACATTACAAATACTATTTAAAACGGGGTAAGTGTTGTTACTCCGTGATAATGTCGCGTGTAACTGTGCTGAAATATCAGAAACTGATAGAAACAAATAAACATGGTAAATTAAATACAACGTTTTGAATAGTTTTCGTGATATTGACCAATATATTTAATATTTAAGTAGATTCCTGGCGCCGTATTCTAATTTTAAAATACATCAACAATAGACTAAAAACAGAATCTATCTCAAGCATAACTCCAACACGCAACAAATAATCAACCAATATTGAAGTTGTATTTGAGTTGCATCTCAATAATTTCCAAGGAAACTGATATTTCTGATTCAGATGTTTAGGCGCTAGCTGCATTGCGGCTGGACCTGGAGGTCCTGGGTTCGGATCCCGTAAGGACAATATTAACTTAATTTAGTATTTAAAAATGTTAGGTATGTATTGAAGTTTTTTATGTACCTATCAAGCAAGGTACCTAAAGTAGATAGCACACTGTCAAGTCTTATTGAGTTTACTGTACTTAGTCTCATATTTTTTACATACAGGGTGTAACAAAAATTCTGGTGAGCTGTTTAAGGGCATTATTGATATCGTATTGCGAGTAAGAAAAAGTAAAAAAAAAATTTTCTTCGGACGCGAAAAAATTTTTTTTTGTATTGGAACACGTCGTCCCGGCTGGCCAATCCTCCATACAAAATCAAATTTTTTTTCGCGAAAAAAAAATTTATTCACAATTTTTCATAATAAGAATGCGATACCAATTATGCCCTTAAAATGATCACCAGTATTTTTGTTACACCTTGTATGTAGCCTATACTTATTTGGAATCAACTAATTTTATTAATGTAGTTTTACAAGTCATGATATTTAGCAAATAAATGAGTATTTATGAACTACATAACAAGTCACGATGATTGTGCACTATTATGTCATGACTAATCATGAATTTGCCATTTGGCCATATTTCAGATAACCTATTACTATAATATTATTGGAAAACAAAATCATGAGTTGAGATTCTAAATTTCAAGATGATTGGTTGCCGAAATAAGCTATTACTTTGGGTAAACAGACCAAATCCTAAAACGTCAAATTTAAGTATATTATTTTGACTTCGTATGGATGACACCGGTTACCATACTTTAGATATCTTTAGATCAACGCGATTTGTGTATTGTCAAGGTTACGATAACCGCTACGTCATTGCCCCAAAGGTGTATCCCTAATCGCGTTGCTTTTTAAACATAACCGTAATATCCTGATTCGTACGGCCTAGTTTCAAAGTGATGTAATTGGTAAGATAAGTCTTTTTACAATTCGGTTAGATGCAGACGAATGATATGAGTAATTTAACAACAAGTCAGTTCTCGTCCATCGTTGGAGGTGCGCATACGATTCGTATAAGGTAACTTATTATATTTTTTCTGTCTTTAATGAACGTGTGGAATGAAATCTTTGGACTTTAGTCTCATAATAAGTGCTATCAACTGATATTACTCGATACTAGTATGTGCAGATATGCCCTGGGTAGGTTACAATGTAGAGGTAGATATTAAATAATCTGTTAGGCAATTCTGAATCTTATAAACAAACCATAACGAGATAATTTCAGTAGTACTTATGAAAAGAAATTACTGGCGTGAACTGAAACTGTACTCATAAGTTCATAACAAAAATAAAAAATCATATTAAAATAAGAATAAATTGTTGGCATATTTTATTGCTACATTAAACGATTTATATACAGCCTTGGCCAGAAGTATTGAGCATAGGTGTTTTTTGTTTACAATTTTGATGTTAAGCATTATTTCCCTATCCTAACAATGTACGGTAACGGTAAATGTTATATTTTATTTATAAATATAGAAAACTTCACTTAATAACACTTTCAAGGTACTTAAAAAATATGAAAACAGAAGGTACCAAAAATGTAAATTTAAGTCGGTGCGACATATTACAAATATTCTATGCGGTTACTACTAACTTCAACAAAACATGCCTATTCGTTTAAATTAATTGACAAAATAACTTAAACAAAGATGGAAACGATGGACTAAACTTTCCAGTTTTGTATGAAAATCGCATTGGTGCTCAACACTTCTGGCCAAGGCTGTAGCTACAGTTTCATGTATGTATATTACATATTACCTTATCAGTTTTGCTAACTTAATACTCTGCAGTATGTGAACCGACTAAAATTATCCCTTAAATCTAGGTTGATAGAGAACTGGAGTACATTCTGATTCATTGGTTTACTAGCTAAACTAATATCCACTCACACAACTGTAGGTGGTAAGGTATAATATTTAACATACACTCGAGAGCAAAAGTTTCGGGTCAGTAGCATTTTCTTGAATATTTCAAAAGATATTAATTTTAAACATATTAAAGTTTATGTTACTGGCCCGAAATTTTTCCTCTCCAGTGTATATAGAAGTAACAATAAGTACACAATCTGTTTTTGATTTGATATCACGCCATGCACCAAATATGCTTCCTTATGATATTTTTCTTTATTTCTGCATGTCTGTTATTTAGAAATAATACCTAGCAAATACCACACAACCTCTATCAGCCTTAACCAGAGAATAATAATGAATGACTCGCTGCTGCAAGGCACACTACCGACACGCACCGACCGAGGTGCGCTGTACAAAAAAAAACGTATATTATACATAATAGCACTTACTTTTTTTACAGATGGCTCGTGTACTCTTCCTAGTCCCCTTTTACGCCCTGGCGGCGGTGGGGATATACTACATGTTCCTGAAGAAGCCTCCTCCCCTCCCAGAGGTGGACCTCAACGCCTGGTGGGGACCCAATGACTTGAAGGGCAAGCAGGATACCAGCATCAGGCCGTTCAAGGTCACGTTCAGTGAATCGGTGAGATTTCATAGCGACTTGTTGAGACGTGTCTGGTGCTCGTATGATTAGCCAGATACGAAGTGCTATCAGTAAAGACTGCCTTCTTTATTACTTTTATTAGGTATAATTAATGAAACCCGAGAGATAAATCCCGACAAACAGATATATTATTTAAGTTACTTAAGTGATTTTGGGCTTAGGTAGCAGTGGGCGAGGTAATTTAATAGAAGAACTGATGACTGTTGTGGTAGTTAAAATTAAGATTAAATAATCCTAACCATTATCAATTTTTTTTTTGGTTTCCATTTTTAGATAGGTCCTTAATTGGCAAGATGTCAATCGATCTCAAAAAGATAAATCCGCAATCTGATCCAAGTCACAGGGAGCCTTTACATTGGGGTAGAGCACAATCTTTGAATGAGCCATTTCTTCAGCGGTAAATGTCTTCGGGCTGGCTTGAGATATACTTGAAATCGTTTCAGATGATCAACGATCTCAGAGAGCGTCTAAAAAATCATCGTAAATGGACTCCTCCGCTGGAGGATATCGGCTTCCAATACGGCTTCAATAGCAAACAGCTGGACAGCTGGACCTCGTACTGGGCCGAGAAGTACAACTTCCAGGAGAGGGAGAGATTCTTTAACAAGTTCCCTCACTACAAGACCAATATTCAGGGCTTGGATATTCATTTCATCAGAGTTAAACCTCAGGTAACTGGATATATTTTTACCTGTATGATCAGTGCGATACTTAAGAGTACACTTCTGGTTAGAAAGCAATTTCCATGTATGTGGATCCACCGCCTTCTGCGTAAGAGTATTCTTTACAACATAATGAGGAAATCGGAGCTTATTTTACAAAGTTTCTGATTTTACAAAGTTTTTTTGTAATCTTTGTCACAGGTCCCAGCAGGAGTGGAAGTGGTCCCAGTATTGTTCATGCACGGTTGGCCAGGGTCCGTCAGGGAATTCTACGAGGCTCTCCCTCTCCTGACCGCCGTTAGCAAGGAACGAGACTTCGCCATCGAAGCCATCGTGCCCAGCTTGCCCGGTTATGGCTTTTCTGATGTAAGTTTGGCCTTTTAATCCTTCTTATATCGTACATGATAACATGATAGTTGAGTGAGCTTACCTGATTTTCCTACTTCATTTCGCTTTATCCTCGACATCGAATTCGGATGACATGCACTCGGCCATTCAATTTCCTGTTGTACTTACATCTTCTCTTTTGCCTCGTCTAGAGATCTGCTGTTAGAAACATTTGGCTTAGGCTGACTTTAGACTGGTTTCCATTTTACGGCCATACCTATAACAGTGTTGGGTTTTCAGGCTGCAGTTCGTCCAGGTTTCGGGGCAGTTGAAGTGTCGGTGGTGTTCAGAAACCTGATGCACCGTCTCGGTTTCAAGAAGTTCTACGCCCAAGGGGGCGACTGGGGCAGTGCCATTGGTACCAGCATGGCAACTCTGTTCCCTGATGTAAGTTGGCTGAGATTTGGTGATTAAGTTAGTGGCAACTGTTTGTCATAATCACAAGGCTGTAGTATAGAAATGAGCGAGCGAATTAGGTACTTACATGTTTTATAGTGGCTGGTGTAGCCATAAAAATACGGCTTTTCGTAAACAAAAGATTTTCTTCGTTATGATTGTTCCTTAGGACCCAAGGATGGATTTGAGAAGTGGAGCCACCAAGATTTTTGTTTCTCTCAAGGTTTTCCTTTCCAAATCAGCATGAATTGAACTCACCATTTGGGGAACTGTACTCTTTTTGACAACTACTTGGGTTAAAAAAAACTCATTGCTATTTACAGGAGGTCCTCGGTTGGCATGCAAACTTCGCCATGGTGCAGTCGCCCTACGCCTTCGTGCAGACGCTCATTGGATCTGTCCTCCCCTCTCTTGTGGTGGAGCCTCACTTGGCCGACCGTCTGTATCCGCTTGGGAAAACCTTCTCGTACGTGATTGAGGAGACCGGGTACATGCATATCCAGGCCACTAAGCCGGATACTGTTGGTGAGTTGGACAAACTATTCCAAACCGAATCAAATTAACCTGATTTAATGGATCCAGTTCATGATGTAGGCTAATATGCGATGTTGTAAGCGATAGATTTAAACATCAGAGCAATACATCAGAGAATATTCCTTATAATCGCATTCATCCAACATTTATTGAACAGTGACTCCATTAAAACATTACAACTCCTTGTTTCCAGGCGTAGCCCTCTCGGACTCCCCATCCGGGCTCCTGGCCTACATCCTCGAGAAGTTCTCAACCTGGACCAACCCAAGCTGGAAGACTCGCGCTGACGGTGGACTCGGAGAGCGCTTCACCCGCGACCAGCTTATTGACAACCTGATGGTGTATTGGTCTACGAATACCATAACTACGTCTATGAGGCTGTACGCGGAGCACTTTGGGTCAGAGGTTGGGCGGACTCTAAACAAGTAAGTCTCCGTCAGTGGGATTAATGATTGTGGCATTATTTTGGTAAAGATACCATTTCGAGGCCTCTATACTTATTTATTTATGTGTATAAACGATATGTTGGTGTCTTCCCCCTTGCTTATCTACAAATTCAATAGCTGAAATGACTGGAAAACTGTATATTATGCCGAGAGCCTCTGGAACAATATCGGTCACTTTTATCAGGATACGTCCTGATAGATTTATTCTTTTTATTTATTCTAATAAAGAAGTGTGAACTTCACACTTCCTAATTTTCCTTTTACCTAATGGAGCCATTTAATTGTAGTAATTATTGGATTGTTGGATCTTCCCCATATTAAAATATATAAATATAATAACCAGCACATCATAATTGAAGGGATGTTCACAAAAACAACATAACTGCTTAGAGCGGTTGACACTTTTTAAGAACATTGTTAATCGTTTCAGGTGTCAACCAGTGTACTTAGTCAGTTATGTTGTTTTTGTAAACGTTCCTTGAATTACTATATCTGTAATTTATTTTATGTGGGCAGGACATTTGAAAAGCATTGTATATGCAACAGTTTAAAAAAATCTTCTTAGACCCATCTGCTTTGTAATTTTCCATAACACTTTGCTAAATTCGAATCTTCATTATTTTCAGAATCCCAACATTCGTACCCACCTGGATAATGCAAGCCAAGTACGAGTTGTTGTACCAGCCCCCCTCGATCCTCAAGGAGAAGTTCCCCAACACCGTGGGGGTGACGGTTCTGCAAGATGGCGGCCACTTCATCGCGTTCGAGATGCCGGAGATCCTGGCCGAAGATGTGCTGAAGGCCATCAGTGCTTTTAGGAAACTAGACAGGAGCAAACTGAAGACTGAGTTGTAAATAAAGCTTTATACTTTTGTAGTAACAGTTTTTTTTATTTACCAGATAAACCAAGATTTGAAGTTCCGAGTGTTCCGTAATAATAAGTTTCTAAGAAATCATGTAAGATATCATAACATAATACTTTCTAAGCAACTTCAAATAACTTAACTCAATAAAAAATACTACTTTAGTAACAGGGCGGACACGTCATACTACAAAACTCATTTGAGTTAAGTTTAAGTTTTGGGCGTCTTTCACACTGCTGTGGTTTCCGCATGCAGCGCCGGTGCGCTCTGCGTGTGTGTAGCGCTGTCATGCTTGTACACCGTCGCCGCATGCGCCAGTGCGATAATCGTCTATGCGTTAGGGCGCTATTATTCTCATTCATTCGGCACCAGTTCAGTATAGTCAAAAATTATATTACTTAATCTCTATGGTATAATGCCATCTTAATTTGTTTACCTGTCAGCTCTGATGCTAATTTGTAGGTAATTCTTTCGTAGCGAACTGCGAAATAGTTTCAATTCCCGAGCGTTCTATTTCAATTCAAGCAGTTTTTTATATACACATACTTCACAATATTTTGCACTTGACTACGAATAGTTTTGGGCATTTCTTGTGATTTATTATTTAATATTTAACACTTTACTATTATTAAAGGAAACCGCCACAATGTCACTGACAACTTATCATTAAAATTATTGGCAGTGTAAGAAATTAGTTCCAATGAAATTCCGCAACATGGCGCATAGTCATATATTCCTGGTCAGGCTTTAAAACAGTATCGCATGGCCATCACATGGCATGACAGCTTCAGGCCACATAAAGGCGGTTATCACACTGCTGCGGATTCCGTAGACGGCGACGGTGTGTGAACGACGAGATATCTGAGCAGGAAGCGGCGCCACTGTGAGTATCGCCAAAATAAAAGATCTAGTCAAGATCATCTTATATTAGATACTTCTGCTGCTGGCTTACTTTTTGTAGGCACAATGACGAGTGTGAAGTTAGCAGCCTAAAGTTAGCTGCCTAAGATAACCCGACAAAATAAAAAAGTCAAGGTTTGTAAAATCATAATATGAAGTAAAACAGCAATTACAAGGTCAGTAAAAGGTTTAAATAAAAGGAAATGATTTTAATGACCAACTGAGAACGAAACTTGTTTAAAAAAGTTAAATAAAACCGCAATAACTAGTAGGGCAGCTAACTTCACAAGTTGGCAGCCCAGCAAATTTCTATGTTGAGTAAAGTTTATGATTCATTTCCACAAAAAATTGTCCAGAATACCTACATTTTGTATATGGAATCATTACTTAAAATAATATGAAATTAATACGGATTGAAAGGGGATGACTACCCCAAAATTACTGAAAATACATAGCTGCCTAAATAAAAATATAAATTTAAAATTTCCTCATGAAGCTATCTAGAATACACTTTGTGTTAGGTATCATTAGAATTGTCTTAATACCACTTATAATTAAATGTTATAAGTTTCATCAAGATTAAAAAGGTATTGCTGCCCCAAAATTACTAAAAATACATAGCTGCCTAAATAAACTATAAAAATGTAATGCTTTTCCACATGAAGCTTTCCAGAATACACATTGTGTATGGCATCATTAGAATTGCCTTAACACCAACATTAAATGATATAAGTTTCATGAGCATTGAAAGGGGATGACTACCACAAAAATACTGAAAATACATAGCTGCCTAAATAAAAATAAAACTTTTTAATGATTTGCTACATGAAGCTGTCCAGAATACACTTCGTATATGGCATCATTTGAATTGTCTCAGCAACAACTTTAAATGATATAAGTTTTATTAGGATTGAAAGGGGGTGACTACCCCAACATTACTGAAACTACATTACATAGCTGCCTGAATAAAAATAAAACTTTTTGATGATTTGCCACATGAGTTTTTATCACCAACCACTCCTCAAGAAATCCATAAAATAATACTCTCTCTCAGAAATACGAAAGCAACTGGCTATGACAAACTACCTACTAAACTATTGAAAACAGTTGCGCTGCCCCTGTCTTTTCATTTATCTCACCTCATCAACTTGTCATTCGAGGAAGGGACATTCCCGGCTAGATTGAAAAAATCAATTGTCAAACCTATATTTAAAAAAGGAGAAACAAATTGTCTTAACAACTACAGGCCAATAACACTTATTCCCATTCTATCAAAAGTATATGAGAAGGCTTATTACACAAGACTAGACAACTTTTTAACAAAAAACAACGTTCTAAGACACGAGCAAAATGGGTTTAGAAAAAATAAATCTACAACACTAGCCTGCTTCAAACTCAACGATCTAGTAACAGAATGCATTGACGAAGTTATTCCAGTTTGTGTACTATTTCTCGACATGTCAAAGGCATTTGACACGGTACGTCATAGTCGCCTCCTCGACAAAATAGAGAAATACGGAATTCGCGGACCAGCATACTCCTGGATTGAGAGCTATTTAAATGATCGAGAGCAAGGCACAGAAATAGAAAGGATCATTAATAATAAGCGGTCTGCGTTTCATTCGTGTTTTAAAATAAATAAATTTGGCGTCCCACAGGGTAGCATCTTGGGTCCCCTCCTATTCCTTCTTTACATCAATGACTTACCTGACTCGACAAAACATGACTGTATATTATTTGCTGACGACACCACATTAGTAATTAAAGGAACTGATATAGACAACTTTGAAAATGAGATAAACACAGCTCTTAATGATGTCATCAATTGGCTAGAATTTAATAACCTACAAATTAATATGGACAAAACTAAATTTATGTTATTTAAATCATATCGATCTCAAATATACCATATAGCAGTAAATCACAATTTACATGAGATTGAAGAAGTGAAAAGTACAGTTTTTCTCGGAATGACACTCGACGTTCATTGCAACTGGAAGGAACACGTAGATGTAGTATGTAAGAAACTAAACAAATTCATTTTTGCTCTTTGGCGTATCAGACTAACTGTATCGTTTAAAACGGCCCTATTAATCTATCACGGATATATTATGTCTATATTACGATATGGTATAATTATGTGGGGCAACTCAACTCACTCTGATCGTGCCTTTGTCGCTCAAAGAGATTGTGTCCGGACCCTTTGTGGAGTAGAAAGACTAGCGCCTTGCAAACCATTATTTATTAAACATAAATTATTATCCTTTCCTTGCATTTACATTTATGAGATATCTGTTTTTGTAAAACTCAATATAGAACTATTTACTTTTATTAGAGATAAGGAGACAACACGGTCACACAGACGCTATAGGTTAGCAGTACCAGATTGTAATAGTTCAGCACTTAGGAGGAAAAGCGCTAATAACATGTGTATTACAATCTTTAATAAAATACCAGTAGAAATAAGGACATTACCTATTAATGAGTTTAAAACAAAATTGTACAAAATATTGATTCACAATTGCTTCTATAGTGTTACAGAATTTTTATCGTACAATTTTTAAAAATGACATGTAAAATTGAAATGTATGTAAAAATTGATAATGTTGACATATAACTATTTACATGGACTAAAAATTTACTTATAAGTTTTCATTAATTTAACGATGTTATTGACTTTGAATTAATTACCGTTGTTTATTCAAAATTATTATACTTTATTATTATACTTATATTACCAATTCGCTCTCTAACGACTTTCACATGTCTACACAGACTGAATATATCAAGGGAAGCACTGTAAATAACCTACCAACATTTTATGTTACCATATGTTCTTTGTGAATAAATATTTTCATTCATTCATTCATTCATGAAGCTGTCAAAAATACACTTTGTGTATGGAATCATTGGAATTGTCTTAACACCAGCTTTAAATGATATAAGTTTCATTAGGATTGAAAGGGGATGACTACCCCAAAAATACTGAAAAAACATAGCTGCCTAAATATTTTTTTTATTAAAATGATTTTCCACATGAAGCTGTCCAGAATACACTTTGTGTATGGCATCATTATAATCGTCTTAACACAAGCTTGAAATGATAAAAGTTTCATTAGGATTGAAAGGGGATGACTACCCCAAAATTACTGAAAATACATAGCTGCCTAAGTAAAAATAAAACTTTTTGATGATTTGCTACATGAAGCTGTACAGAATACACTGTGTTTGGCAACATTGGAATCGTCTTAACACCAGCTTTAAATAAAATAAGTATCATTAGAATTTATAAGGGAAGACTACCCCAAAAATACTGAAAAACATAGCTGCCAAATTTTTTTTTTTATAGAAATGATTTTCCACATGAAGCTGTCCAGAATACACTTTATGTATGGCAACATTAGAATCGCCTTAATACCAGCTTTAAATGATATAAGTTTCATTGGGATTGAAAGGGGATGACTACCCCAAAAATACTGAAAAAACATAGCTGCCTAAATTTTTTTTAATTAAAATGATTTTCCACATGAAGCTGTCCAGAATACACTTTGTGTATGGCATCATTACAATCGTCTTAACACCAGCTTTAAATGATATAAGTTTCATTAGGATTGAAAGGGGATGACTAACCCTAAATTACTGAAAATACATAGCTGCCTAAATAAAAATATTTTTTTTAAATGATTTGCCACATGATGCTCTCCAGAATACACTTCGTATATGGCATCATAAGAATCGTCTTAGCACTAACTTTAAATGACATAAGTTTCATTAGGATTGAATGGGGAGGACTACCCCAAAAATACTGAGAAAACATAGCTGCCTAAATTTTTTTTTATTAACATGATTTTTCTCATGAAGCTGTCCAGAATACACTTTGTGTTTGACATCATTACAATCGTCTTAACACCAGCTTTAAATGATATACGTATCATTAGGATTTAAAGGGGATAACCACCCCAAAAATACTGAAAAAACATAGCTGCCTAAATAAAAATAAAACTTTTTAAAGATTTGCCCCATGGTGCTGTCCAGAATACACTTTGTATATGGCATCGTTAGAATCGTCTTAGAACCAACTTTAAATGATATAAGTTTCATTAGGATTGGAAGGGGATTACTACCCCAAAAATACTGAAAAAACATAGCTGCCTTAATATTTTTTTATTTAAATGATTTTCCTCATGAAGCTGTCCAGAATACACTTTGTGTATGTCATTATTAGAATCGCCTTAACACCAGCTTTAAATGATATAAGTTTCATTGGGATTGAAAGGGGATGACTACCCCAAAATTACGGAAAAAACATAGCTGCCTAAATATTTTTTTATTAAAATGATTTTTCTCATGAAACTGTCCAGAATACACTTTGTGTTTGGCATCATTACAATCGTCTTAACACCAGCTTGAAATGATTTAAGTTTCATTAGGATTGAAAGGGGATGACTACCCCAAAAATACTGAAAATACTTAGCTGCCTAAATAAAAATAAAACTTTTTGATGATTTGCTACATGAAGCTGACCAGAATACACTGTATTTGGCAACATTGGAATCGTCGTAACACCAGCTATAAATGAAATAAGAATCATTCGGATTGAAAGGGAATGACTACCCCAAAATTACTGAAAATACATAGCTGCCTAAATATTTTTTTTATAAAAATGATTTTCCACATGAAGCTTTCCAGAATACACTTTGCGTATGGCATCATTAGAATCGCCTTAACACCAGCTTTAAATGATATAAGGTTCATTAGGATTAAATGGGGATGACTACCCCAAAAACACTGAAAAAACATAGCTGCCTAAATATTTTTTTTATTAAAATGATTTTCCACATGAAGCTGTCCAGAATACACTTTGTGTATGGCATCATTACAATCGTCTTAACACCAGCTTTAAATGATATAAGTTTTATTAGGATTGAATGGGAACGACTAACCCAAAATTACTGAAAATACATAGCTGCCTAAATATTTTTTTTATAAAATGGTTTTCCACATGAGGCTGTCCAGAATACACTTTGTGTATGGCATCATTAGAATCGCCTTAACACCAGCTTTAAATGATATAAGTTTCATTGGGATTCAAAGGGGATGACTACCCCAAAATACTGAAAAATCCTAGCTGTCTAAATATTTTTTTACTAGCAGTTGCCCGCGGCTTCGCCCGCGTACATTATGATTAATGCAGATTTCTACTCTTGAATAAAAGTTTTTCCCCGCGACTTCCTTTGCGTAGAATTAGTAATTGACCCCCCTTTTTACCCTCTTAGGGAATGACTTCTGGGATAACTACTATGTATCCATCCCCAGAACTCAAACTATCTCTATACCAAATCATCTAAATAGGTTCAGCGGTTATCAATTCCCCATATAAACTTTCAACCCCCTTTTCACCTC
This sequence comes from Pammene fasciana, assembly GCA_911728535.1. NCBI lineage: Eukaryota > Metazoa > Arthropoda > Insecta > Lepidoptera > Tortricidae > Pammene > Pammene fasciana. The sequence continues at coordinate 1,258,315 of OU452274.1, read as the reverse complement.
TTAAAGGATTGATTTTCGGGATAAAACTATCCTATGTCGTTTTCCGAGACTCAAACTATCTCTATACCAAGTTTCATCTAAATCGGTTCAACTGAAAATAATTCTCTATAAAACTTCCAACCCCTTTGCTATGCACCCCCGTAAGCTTTGTTTTTCGAGATAAATACAATTTTGCCCCTTCCCGGGACCCAAACTATCTCCATACCAAGTTTCATCTAAATCGGTTCAACATTTTAAAATGCCCCATACAAACTTTTAACCCCCATTTCACCACTTTAAGTAACGATTTTAGGAAATTAAAAAAAAAAAACACGCAAGTACGGGTCTTAGTTGCGCCTCAAAGGTTTCGTACGAACAACTTTTTTATAAAATTTTTGAAAAAAGACGCTTTCAGCATGATTTCATGAGAATTAATAGGGCGGCTGAGTGCGAATCGGTCACGTACCCCGATTTTTTTTTGTCTTAAGTCGGACTGGTGCTTGACTGCACTCTTATTAGTTTTCTTGTAATTTATACGTAAATAACTATTATATCTATAATTTTTGCAAATTTTTCTGTCGAACAGTTTCCGATATTGATTAATTTACACCTTTTTTTTAATAACTTCAAAGTTATGTTATGTATGTTAAAATTATACTAATTAGAGATCCTCCTTACATTAAGCCCTTTTATTTGATACGCCACACAATAAAGTTATTTGTTTTTTGATTTCTCATTTACCTACCCACAAATCCGCCCCCCCCCCCCTTAATGTTTAAAATTCATAAATTGGCGTTACATGCCTGCCTTTGGGTCACTGACTTACAAACAAAGTCGCACCATAAGGGTTCCTTTTCTACCATTTTGGTACGAAACCCTAAAACATCCTTTTCGCTTCCCGGGACTCTCTATAGTAAGTTTTATCAAAATCGGTTCAGCTGTTAAAAATTCCCCATTCAAACCTCCAACGCCGTTTCATCCCCTTAAACTTAGGGTTAATTTTCGAAATAAAAACTATTTATATGTCCGTTCTCGGGACTTAAATTATCTCTATACAAAGGTTCATCTAAATCGTTCACGTTTAAAAATTTCCCATGCAAACTTGCAATCCCCGTTTCACCCTTAACTTTTAGGGCTGATTTTCGAGGTAAAAACATTTTTATGTTCCTTCTCGGGACTCAAACTATCTGTATGCTAATTAGCATTAAGTTTCATCTAAATCGGTCCAGGTGTTAAAAATTTCCTGATCAAAATTCCAATCCCTTTTTTCTTCAAGGGATGATTTTCGGAACGAAAACAACCCTTAGTCATTTGCAGGGATTCACACTTACTATGTACCAAGTTTCGTCTAAATCGGTTCAACGGTTTAAAATTCCCTATAATAACCTGCAACCCCAGTTTCAACCTTAACTTTTTTACCTTCGCGAAAAAAACTTTTTTTTTCATCCCCGGGCCTCAAACTATCTGTATACCAAGTTTCATCTAAATTGGTTCAGCTGTGAAAAAATCCTATATAAACTACCAACCCTCTTTTCACCCCTTTACGGGTTAATATTTTCAATGAAAATAACCCTTAGTCGTTTCCCGGGATTCAAACTATCTATTATATCAAGTTTCATTTAAATCGGTTCAACGGTTAAAAATTCTCTATACAACCTTCTAATCCCCTTTTCACCCCCTTAAGGGCTGATTTTCGGTATATAAACTACCCTATGTCCTTTCCCGGAGGTAAAATTATTTCTTTAACAAAAATTTCGAAATTGATGCCATTTTCGTACTTAATTAACGTCCCAAAATACCATAAATCGACTCCCATATTGATATTTAGTCATTTCAACCCTATCGCACCCCAACAGGGGGATGATATTTCACGCCCGCCACGTTGTATCATAAAATCATTGGTGTTTTCGTAATCAGCGACCCGAAAAACCATATAAAAGATACCCATGTTGATTTTCAGACTTTGTCACCCCCATTTCCCCCTTTATGGGGTTGAATTTTCAAAAAACCTGAAACACGTGTTTACATATTTATTGTTAGGAATACTCCTGTGAAGTTTCAAATAAAACAGTCTAACTAATCTTGTTACCCTATACAAACTTTGGACCCCCATTTCACCCACTGGGGGATAATATTTTACACCTGCCACGTTGTATAATGAAATGAATGTTGTTTTCGTAATCAGCGACCCGATAAACCATAGAAACGATACCCATATTGATTTTCAGACTTTTTCACCCCCATTTCCCCCTTTAAGGAGTTGAATTTTCAAAAAACCTGAAACACGTGTTTACATATTTATTGTTAGGTTTACTCCTGTGAAGTTTCAAATAAAACAGTCTAACTAATCTTGTTTCCCTATACAAACTTTGGACCCCCATTTCACCCCCTGGGGGATGATATTTTACACCTGCCTCGTTGTATAATAAAATAGTTGTTGTTTTCGTAATCAGCGACCCGATAAACCATAGAAACGATACCCATATTGATTTTCAGACTTTTTCACCCCCATTTCCCCCTTTAAGGAGTTAAATTTTCAAAAAAGCTGAAACACGTGTTTACTCTTTTATTGTTAGAAATACTCCGATGAAGTTTCAAATAAAATAGTCTAACTAATCTTGTTTCCCTATACAAACTTTGGACCCCCATTTCACCCCCCGGGGGATGATATTTTACACCTGCCACGTTGTATGATAATATGGTTGTTGTTTTCGTAATCAGCGACCCGATAAACCATAGGAACGATACCCATATTGATTTTCAGACTTTTTCACCCCCGTTTCCCCCTTTAAGGAGTTAAATTTTCAAAAAAGCTGAAACACGTGCTTACTCATTTATTATAAGGAATACTCCGGTGAAGTTTCAAATAAAATAGTCTAACAAATCTTGTTTCCCCATACAAGTTTTGGACCCCCATTTCACCCCCTTACGGGGTGAATTTTGAAAAATCCTTTCTTAGTGCACCCCTAGACCTTATAAGGGACCTACATGCCAAATTTGGAAACTCTAAACCCAGCGGTTTGTGCTGTGCGTTGATATGTCAGTCAGTCAGTCAGTCAGTCAGTCAGTCAGTCAGTTTCTTCTTTTATATATTTAGATTAAAATGATTTTCCACATGAAGCTGTTTAGAATACACTTTGTGTATGGCGTCATTACAATCGTCTTAACACCAGCTTTAAATGATATAAGTTTCATTAGGATTGAAAGGGGATGACTAAGCCTAAATTAACGAAAATACATAGCTGCCTACATAAAAATAAAACTTTTTGATGATTTGCTACATGAAGCTGTCCAAACAGAACACACTGTGTTTGGCAACATTGGAATCGTCTTAACACCAGCTTTAAATGAAATAAGTATCATTAGGATTTATAAGGTAAAACTACCCCAAAAATACTGAAAAAACATAGATGCCTAAATATTTTTTTATTAAAATGATTTTCCACATGAAGCTGTCCAGAATACACTTTGTGTATGGCATCATTACAATCGTCTTAACACCAGCTTTAAATAATATAAGTTTCATTGGGATTGAAAGGGGATGACTACCCCAAAATTACTGAAAATACATAGCTGCCGAAATAAAAATAAAACTTTTTGATGATTTGCTACATGAAGCTGTCCAGCCAGAATACACTGTGTTTGGCAACATTGGAATCGTCTTAACACCAGCTTTAAATGAAATAAGTATCATTAGGGTTAATAAGGTAAGACTACCCCAAAAATACTGAAAAAACATAGTTGCCTAAATATTTTTTTTTTATAAAAATGATTTTCCACATGAAGCTGTCCAGAATACACTTTGTGTATGTCATCATTCGAATCGCCTTAACACCAGCTTTAAATTATATAAGTTTTATTGGGATTGAAAGGGGATGACTACCCCAAAAATACTGAAAAAACATAGCTGCCTAAATATTTTTTTTATTAAAATGATTTTCCACATGAAGCTGTCCAGAATACACTTTATGTATGGCATCATTATAATCGTCTTAACACCAGCTTTAAATGATATAAGTTTCATTAGGATTGAAAGGGGATGACTACCCCAAAATTACTGAAAATACATAGCTGCCTAAATATTTTTTTTATTAAAATGATTTTCCACATGAAGCTGTCCAGAATACACTTTGTGTATGGCATCATTACAATCGTCTTAACACCAGCTTTAAGTGATATAAGTTTTATTAGGATTGAATGGGGACGACTAACCCGAAATTACTGAAAATACATAGCTGCCTAAATATTTTTTTTATAAAATGGTTTTCCACATGAAGCTGTCCAGAACACACTTTGTGTATGGCATCATTAGAATTGCCTTAAAACTAGCTTTAAATAATATAAGTTTCATTGGGATTGAAAGGGGATGACTACCCCAAAATTACTGAGTATACATAGCTGCCTAAATAAAAATAAAACTTTTTGATGATTTGCTACATGAAGCTGTCCAGCCCGAATACACTGTGTTTGGCAACATTGGAATCGTCTTAACACCAGCTTTAAATGAAATGAGTATCATTAGGATTTATAAGGTAAGACTACCCCAAAAATACTGAAAAAACATAGCTGCCTAAATATTTTTTTTATTAAAATGATTTTCCACATGAAGCTGTCCAGAATACACTTTGTTTATGGCATCATTAGATTCGTCTTAACACCAGCTTTAAATGATATAAGTTTCATTGGGATTGAAAGGGGATGACTACCCTAAAATTACTGAAAATACATAGCTGCCTAAATAAAAATAAAACTTTTTGATGATTTGCTACACGAAGCAGTCCAGAATACACTTCGTATATGGCATTATTAGAATCGTCGTAGAACAAACTTTAAATGATATAAGTTTCATTAGGATTGAATGGGGATGACTACAACAAAAGTACTGAAAAAACATAGCTGCCTAAATATTTTTTTTATTAAAATGATTTTCCACATGAAGCTGTCCAGAATACACTTTGTGTATGGCATCATAACAATCGTCTTAACACCAGCTTTAAATGATATAAGTTTCATTGGGATTGAAAGGGGATGACTACCCTAAAATTACTGAAAATACATAGCTGCCTAAATAAAAATAAAACTTTTTGATGATTTGCTACATGAAGCTGTCCAGAATACACTCCGTATATGGCATTATTAGAATCGTCTTAGCACTAACTTTAAATGTTATAAGTTTCATTAGGATTGAATGGGGATGACTACCCCAAAAGTACTGAAAAAACATAGCTGCCTAAATATTTTATTATTAAAATGATTTTTCTCATAAAGCTGTCCAGAATACACTTTGTGTTTGGCATCATTACAATCGTCTTAACACCAGCTTGAAATGATATAAGTTTCATTAGGATTGAAAGGGGATGACTACCCCAAAATTACTGAAAATACATAGCTGCCTAAATTAAAATAAAACTTTTTGATGATTTTCTACATGAAGCTGTCCAGAATACACTGTGTTTGGCAACATTGGTATCGTCTTAACACCAGCTTTAAATGAAATAAGTATCATTAGGATTGAAAGGGGATGACTACCCCAAACTTACTGAAAATACATAGCTGCCTAAATATTTTTTTTTTTATAAAAATGATTTTCCACATAAAGCTGTCCAGAATACACTTTGTGTATGGCATCATTAGAATCGCCTTAACACCAGCTTTAAATTATATAAGTTTCATTGGGATTGAAAGGGGATGACTACCCCAAAATTACTAAAAATACATAGCTGCCCACATAAAAATAAAACTTTTTGATGATTTGCTACATGAAGCTGTCCAGCCAGAATACACTGTGTTTGGCAACATAGGAATCGTCTTAACACCAGCTTTAAATGAAATAAGTATCATTAGGATTTATAAGGTAAGACTACCCTATAAATACTGAAAAAACATAGCTGCCTAAATTTTTTTTTTATAAAAATGATTTTCTTCATGAAGCTGTCCAGAATACACTTTGTGTATTTCATCATTCGAATCGCCTTAACACTAGCTTTAAATGATATAAGTTTCATTGGGATGGAAAGGGGATGACTACCCTAAAATTACTGAAAATACATAGCTGCCTAAATAAAAATAAAACTTTTTGATGATTTGCTACATGAAGCTGTCAAGAATACACTTCGTATATGGCATCATTAGAATCGTCTTGGCACTAAGTTTAAATGATATAAGTTGCATTAGGATTGATTGGGGATGACTACCCCAAAAGTACTGAAAAAACATAGCTGCCTAAATATTTTTTTTATTAAAATGATTTTCTACATGAAGCTGTCCAGAATACACTTTGTGTATGGCATCATTAGAATTGCCTTAACACTAGCTTTAAATAGTATAAGTTTCATTGGGATTGAAAGGGGATGACTACCCCAAAATTACTGAGTATACATAGCTGCCTAAATAAAAATAAAACTTTTTGATGATTTGCTACATGAAGCTGTCCAGCCAGAATACACTGTGTTTGGCAACATAGGAATCGTCTTAACACCAGCTTTAAATGAAATAAGTATCATTAGGATTTATAAGGTAAGAATACCCCAAAAATACTGAAAAAACATAGCTGCCTACATATTTTTTTTATAAAAATGATTTTCCACATGAAGCTGTCCAGAATACACTTTGTGTATGTCATCATTCGAATCGCCTTAACACCAGCTTTAAATTATATAAGTTTCATTGGGATTGAAAGGGGATGACTACCCCAAAAATACTGAAAAAACATAGCTGCATAAATATTTTTTTATTAAAATGATTTTCCACATGAAGCTGTCCAGAATACACTTTGTGTATGGCATCATTAGAATTGCCTTAACACTAGCTTTAAATAGTATAAGTTTCATTGGGATTGAAAGGGGATGACTACCCCAAAATTACTGAGTATACATAGCTGCCTAAATAAAAATAAAACTTTTTGATGATTTGCTACATGAAGCTGTCCAGCCAGAATACACTGTGTTTGGCAACATAGGAATCGTCTTAACACCAGCTTTAAATGAAATAAGTATCATTAGGATTTATAAGGTAAGAATACCCCAAAAATACTGAAAAAACATAGCTGCCTACATATTTTTTTTATAAAAATGATTTTCCACATGAAGCTGTCCAGAATACACTTTGTGTATGTCATCATTCGAATCGCCTTAACACCAGCTTTAAATTATATAGGTTTCATTGGGATTGAAAGGGGATGACTACCCCAAAAATACTGAAAAACATAGCTGCATAAATATTTTTTTATTAAAATGATTTTCCACATGAAGCTGTCCAGAATACATTTTGTGTATGGCATCATTAGAATTGCCTTAACACTAGCTTTAAATGGTATAAGTTTCATTGGGATTGAAAGGGGATGACTTCCCCAAAATTACTGAGTATACATAGCTGCCTAAATAAAAATAAAACTTTTTGATGATTTGCTACATGAAGCTGTCCAGCCAGAATACACTGTGTTTGGCAACATAGGAATCGTCTTAACACCAGCTTTAAATTAAATAAGTATCATTAGGATTTATAAGGTAAGACTAATCCAAAAATACTGAAAAAACATAGCTGCCTAAACATTTTTTTTATAAAAATGATTTTCCACATGAAGCTGTCCAGAATACACTTTGTGTATGGCATCATTAGAATTGCCTTAACACTAGCTTTAAATAGTATAAGTTTCATTGGGATTGAAAGAGGATGACTTCCCCAAAATTACTGAGTATACATAGCTGCCTAAATAAAAATAAAACTTTTTGATGATTTGCTACATGAAGCTGTCCAGCCAGAATACACTGTGTTTGGCAACATAGGAATCGTCTATACACCAGCTTTAAATGAAATAAGTATCATTAGGATTTATAAGGTAAGACTAATCCAAAAATACTGAAAAATCATAGCTGCATAAATATTTTTTTATTAAAATGATTTTCCACATGAAGCTGTCCAGAATACACTTTGTGTATGGCATCATTAGAATTGCCTTAACACTAGCTTTAAATAGTATAAGTTTCATTGGGATTGAAAGGGGATGACTTTCCCAAAATTACTGAGTATACATAGCTGCCTAAATAAAAATAAAACTTTTTGATGATTTGCTACATGAAGCTGTCCAGCCAGAATACACTGTGTTTGGCAACATAGGAATCGTCTATACACCAGCTTTAAATGAAATAAGTATCATTAGGATTGAAAGGGGATGACTACCCCAAAAATACTGAAAAAACATAGCTGCCTAAATATTTTTTTTTTTAATGATTTTCCACATGAAGCTGTCCAGAATACACTTTATGTATGGCATCATTATAATCGTCTTAACACCAGCTTTTAATGATATGAGTTTCATTAGGATTGAAAGGGGATGACTAACTCAAAATTACTGAAAATACATAGCTGCCTAAATAAAAATAAAACTTTTTGATGATTTGCTACATGAAGCTGTCCAGCCAGAATACACTGTGTTTGGCAACATAGGAATCGTCTTAACACCAGCTTTAAATGAAATTAGTATCATTAGGATTTATAAGGTAAGACTACCCCAAAAATACTGAAAAAACATAGCTGCCAAAATTTTTTTTTATAGAAATAATTTTCCACATGAAGCTGTCCAGAAAACACTTTATGTATGGCAACATTAGAATCGCCTTAATACCAGCTTTAAATGATATAAGTTTCATTGGGATTGAAAGGGGATGACTACCCCAAAAATACTGAAAAAACATAGCTGCCTAAATATATTTTTTATTAAAATGATTTTCCACATGAAGCTGTCCAGAATACACTTTGTGTATGGCATCATTACAATCGTCTTAACAACAGCTTTAAATGGTAAAAGTTTCATTAGGATTGAAAGGGGATGACTAACCCTAAATTACTGAAAATACATAGCTGCCTAAATAAAAATATTTTTTTTAGATGATTTGCCACATGATGCTCTCCAGAATACACTTCGTTTATGGCATCATAAGAATCGTCTTAGCACTAACTTTAAATGACATATGTTTCATGAGGATTCAATGGGGATGACTACCCCAAAAATACTGAGAAAACATAGCTGCCTAAATTTTTTTTTTATTAACATAATTTTTCTCATGAAGCTGTCCAGAATACACTTTGTGTTTGACATCATTACAATCGTCTTAACACCAGCTTTAAATGATATAAGTATCATTAGGACTGAAAGGGGATAACCACCCCAAAAATACTGAAAATACATAGTTGCCTAAATAAAAATAAAACTTTTTAAAGATTTGCCCCATGGTGCTGTCCAGAATACACTTTGTATATGGCATCGTTAGAATCGTCTCAGAACCAACTTTAAATGATATAAGTTTCATTAGGATTGGAAGGGGATAACTACCCCAAAAATACTGAAAAAACATAGCTGCCTTAATATTTTTTTATTTAAATGATTTTCCTCGTGAAGCTGTCCAGAATACACTTTGTGTATGTCATTATTAGAGTCGCCTTAACACCAGCTTTAAATGATTTAAGTTTCAATGGGATTGAAAGGGGATGACTACCCCAAAAGTACGGAAAAAACATAGCTGCCTAAATATTTTTTTTATTAAAATGATTTTTCTCATGAAGCTGTCCAGAATACAATTTGTGTTTGGCATCATTACAATCGTCTTAACACCAGCTTGAAATGGTATAAGTTTCATTAGGATTGAAAGGGGATGACTACCCCAAAATTACTGAAAATACATAGCTGCCTAAATAAAAATAAAACTTTTTGATGATTTACTACATGAAGCTGTCCAGAATACACTGTGTTTGGCAACATTGGTATCGTCTTAACACCAGCTTTTAATTAAATAAGTATCAACAGGATTTAGAAGATAAAACTACCCCAAAAATACTGAAAAAACATAGCTGCCTAAATATATTTTTATTAAAATGATCTTCCACATGAAGCTGTCCAGAATACACTTTGTGTATGGCATTATTAGAATCGTCTTAACACCAGCTTTAAATAATATATGTTTCATTAGGATTGAATGGGGATGACTACCCCAAAAGTACTGAAAAAACATAGCTGCCTAAATATTTTTATATTAAAATGATTTTTCTCATAAAGCTGTCCAGAATACACTTTGTGTTTGGCATGATTACAATCGTATTAACACCAGCTTGAAATGATATAAGTTTCATTAGGATTGAAAGGGGATGACTACCCCAAAATTACTGAAAATACATAGCTGCCTAAATAAAAATAAAACTTTTTGATGATTTACTACATGAAGCTGTCCAGAATACACTGTGTTTGGCAACATTGGTATCGTCTTAACACCAGCTTTTAATTAAATAAGTATCAACAGGATTTAGAAGATAAAACTACCCCAAAAATACTGAAGAAACATAGCTGCCTAAATATATTTTTATTAAAATGATCTTCCACATGAAGCTGTCCAGAATACACTTTGTGTATGGCATCATTAGAATCGTCTTAACACCAGCTTTAAATAATATAAGTTTCATTAGGATTGAATGGGGATGACTACCCCAAAAGTACTGAAAAAACATAGCTGCCTAAATATTTTTTTATTAAAATGATTTTTCTCATAAATCTGTCCAGAATACACTTTGTGTTTGGCATCATTACAATCGTCTTAACACCAGCTTGAAATGATATAAGTTTCATTAGGATTGAAAGGGGATGACTACCCCAAAATTACTGAAAATACATAGCTGCCTAAATAAAAATAAAACTTTTTGATGATTTACTACATGAAGCTGTCCAGAATACACTGTGTTTGGCAACATTGGTATCGTCTTAACACCAGCTTTTAATTAAATAAGTATCATCAGGATTTAGAAGATAAAACTACCTCAAAAATACTGAAAAAACATAGCTGCCTAAATATATTTTTATTAAAATGATCTTCCACATGAAGCTGTCCAGAATACACTTTGTGTTTGGCATCATTACAATCGTCTTAACACCAGCTTGAAATGGTATAAGTTTCATTAGGATTGAAAGGGGATGACTACCCCAAAATTACTGAAAATACATAGCTGCCTAGATATTATTTTTTATTAAAATGATTTTCCACATGAAGCTGTCCAGAATACATTTCGTGTATGGCATCATTAGAATCGTCTTAACACTAGCTTTAAAAAATATAAGTTTCATTAGGATTGAAAGGGGATGACTACCCCAAAATTCCTGAAAATACATAGCTGCCTACTTAAAAATAAAACTTTTTGATGACTTGCCACATGAGGCTGTCCAGAATACACTGTTTTTGGCAATATTAGATTCGTATTAACACCAGCTTTAAGTAAAAAAAGTTTGATTAGGATTTATAAGGGAAGACTTACCCAAAATTACTGAAAATAAATAAAAAATAAAATAAATAAATAAATGTTTATTCACGAAACAGCTTACAATTTTTCTTCGCTCTTTACTTCTGCCAAACCACAGCGTGGTTTGTTGGCAGACGAGGCTCCAGTTTACAAATTATATAGTAAGCTATAGCTATATATGTTACTCAGGTTACTTCCACCACCACCAACAAAAACAGTTACACCCGATTGACCATTGATAGACCCTATCCCAATGTAATAAGGTCCACAGACGGTCACCTACAATGAATACTATTTCTATATAATAATTATGTATCTATCGTTAATACAGTTGCAGCAAAATGAAGTAATAACTAATTAGAATATATATATTACAAATACATAGCTGCCTAAATAAAAGTAAAACTTATTAAATGATTTGCCACATGATGTTGTCCAGAATACACTTCGTATATGGCATTATTAGAATCATGTTAGCAGCAACATTAAATGATATAAGTTTAATTAGGATTGAAAGGGGATGACTACCCCAAAGTTACTGAAAGTACATAGCTGCCTAGATATATTTTTTTATTGAAATTATTTTCCACATGAATTTATCCAGAATACACTTTGTGTAAGGCATCAGAAACTTCAGTGTTATTTATAAAGACCTGTCGATTGATGTGCATCATGTTGATATTTGGAAAAAAAATATTTTTGTGCTCTCCCTAAAATGTTTTTTTTTTTCAGAAATTTCACTACATAACTAAGTAGCAGCATACATAATACACTTCATGTAAAAATTTGATAATGATACGCGCGTTTTATAGTTTCCGAGTAAAATGGCTGTAACATACGGACGGACAGACTGACAGACAGACAGACAGACATGACGAATCTAGAAGGGTTCTGTTTTTTGCAATTTGGCTGCGGAACCCAAAAAAGAGGACTTTGCCGGTCTAGACCTGCAAGATTTGTTCCTCTTAGCCGCACCTGAAACGTCATACTGTAAGGAACATAACATCAATATTCAATTGCATGTTTGATAAAATATTTTTATTGATTTTCCCCATGAAGCTGTCTAGAATACACTTTGTGTTTGGTATCCTTTGAATTGATTTACTTAACACTACTCTTAATTATTCTGGACAGCTTCATGTGGCAAGTCATCAAAAAGTTTTATTTTTAATTAGGCAGCTATGTATTTTCAGGAATTTTGGGGTAGTCATCCCCTTTCAATCCTAATGAAACTTATATTTTTTAAAGCTAGTGTTAAGACGATACTAATGATGCCATACACGAAATGTATTCTGGACAGCTTCATGTGGAAAATCATTTTAATAAAAAATAATATCTAGGCAGCTATGAGTTTTCAGTAATTTTGGGGTAGTCATCCCTTATCAATCCTAATAAAACTTATTATATCATGTAATGTTGGTGTTAAGACGATTCTAATGATGCCATATACGAAGTGTATTCTGGACAGCTTCATGTGGCAAATCATTTTTAAAAAAATATTTTTATTTAGGCAGCTATGTATTTTCAGTAATTTAGGGTTAGTCATCCCCTTTCAATCCTAATGAAACTTATATCATTTAAAGCTGGTGTTAAGACGATTGTAATGATGCCATACACAAAGTGTATTCTGGACAGCTTCATGTGGTAAATCATTTTAATATAAGAATCTTTAGGCAGCTATGTTTTTTCAGTATTTTTGGGGTAGTCTTATAAATCCTAATGATACTAATTTCATTTAAAGCTGGTGTTAAGACGATTCCAATGTTGCAAAACACAGTGTATTCTGGCTGGACAGCTTCATGTAGCAAATCATCAAAAAGTTTTATTTTTATTTAGGCAGCTATGTATTTTCAGAAATTTTGGGGCAGTCATCCCCTTTCAATCCTAATGAAACTTATATCATTTAAAGCTGGTGTTAAGACGATTATAATGATGCCATACACAAAGTGTATTCTGGACAGCTTCATGTGGAAAATCATTAAAATAAAAAAAATATTTAGGCAGCTATGTTTTTTCAGTATTTTTGGGGTAGTCATCCCCTTTCAATCCCAATGAAACTCATATAATTTAAAGCTGGTGTTAAGTCGATTCGAATGATGACATACACAAAGTATATTCTGGACAGCTTCATGTGGAAAATCATTTTTATATAAAAAATATTTAGGCAGCTATGTTTTTCAGTATTTTTGGGGTAGTCTTACCTTATAAATCCTAATGATATTTATTTCATTTAAAGCAGGTGTTAAGACGATTCCAATGTTGCCAAACACAGTGTATTCTGGCTGGACAGCTTCATGTAGCAAATCATCAAAAAGTTTTATTTTTATTTAGGCAGCTATGTATATTCAGTAATTTTAGGGTAGTCATCCCCTTTCAATCCCAATGAAACTTATACTATTTAAAGCTAGTGTTAAGGCAATTCTAATGATGCCATACACAAAGTATATTCTGGACAGCCTCATGTGTAAAATCATTTTTATAAAAAAAAATTTAGGCAGATATGATTTTTCAGTATTTTTGGGGTAGTCATCCCCTTTCAATCCCAATGAAACTTATATAATTTAAAGTTGGTGTTAAGGCGATTCGAATGATGACATACACAAAGTGTATTCTGGACAGCTTCATGTGGAAAATCATTTAAAAAAAAAAAATTTAGGCAGCTATGTTTTTACAGTATTTTTGGGGTGAGTATAAAAATGATTTTCCACATGAAGCTGTCCAGAATACACTTTGTGTATGGCATCATTAGAATCGCCTTAACACCAGCTTTAAATTATATGAGTTTCATTGGGATTGAAAGGGGATGACTACCGCAAAATTACTGAAAATACATAGCTGCCTACATAAAAATAAAACTTTTTGATGATTTGCTATATGAAGCTGTCCAGCCAGAATACACTGTGTTTGGCAACATAGGAATCGTCTTAACACCAACTTTAAATGAAATAAGTATCATTAGGATTTATAAGGTAAGACACCTTATAAATCCTAATGATACTTAATCGTCTTAACACCAGCTTTAAATGAAATAAGTATCATTAGGATTTATAAGGTAAGACACCTTATAAATCCTAATGATACTTATTTCATTTAAAGCTGGTGTTAAGACGATTCCTATGTTGCCAAACACAGTGTATTCTGGCTGGACAGCTTCATATAGCAAATCATCAAAAAGTTTTATTTTTATGTAGGCAGCTATGTATTTTCAGTAATTTTGCGGTAGTCATCCCCTTTCAATCCCAATAAAACTCATATAATTTAAAGCTGGTGTTAAGGCGATTCTAATGATGCCATACACAAAGTGTATTCTGGACAGCTTCATGTGGAAAATCATTTTTATAAAAAAAATATATTTAGGCAGCTATGTATTTTCAGTAATTATGGGGTAGTCATCCCCTTTTAATCCTAATGATACTTATTTCATATAAAGCTGGTGCTAAGACGATACCAATGTTGCCAAACACAGTGTATTCTGGACAACTTCATGTAGTAAATCATCAAAAAGTTTTATTTTAATTTAGGCAGCTATGTATTTTCAGTAATTTTGGGGTATTCATCCCCTTTCAATCCTAATGAAACTTATATCATTTTAAGCTGGTGTTAAGACGATTGTAATAATGCCAAACACAATGTGTATTCTGGACAGCTTTATGAGAAAAATCATTTTAATAAAAAAATATTTAGGCAGCTATGTATTTTCAGTAATTTTAGGGTAGTCATCCCCTTTCAATCCCAATGAAACATATATCATTTAAAGCTGGTGATAAAACGATTGTAATGATGCTAAACACAAAGTGTATTCTGTACAGCTTTATGAAAAAAATCATTTAATTAAAAAAAAATTTTTTTTTTTTTAATTTTAATTTATTGCTCAGTAATAATATACTTAAAAACTATTACAAAAACTTCGCCAAACTGCGAGACAGTTTGTTGGCGAATAGAATACACCCATTCTACATATATATTTCCTTACATATCTAACTTAACTACTACATCCAAGCACCATGCAAACGGGTCACTTTGTATGGAAAAGTGCAGATACTTATATCTTCAGTTAAACTTAGTATACCTACTTCAAATTGCTACAACTAACTTACGTTGGAGTAACTGTTTAATAACAAACCCTTGATTTTTTTCTTAAACAATGTTTTTGTCAAGAGCTCGTGTTCTGGGGGTATAACGTTAAAAATACGTTAAAAATATAATAAATATTTAGGCAGCTATGTTTTTTCAGTACTTTTGGGGTAGTCATCCCCATTCAATCCTAATGAAACTTATATCATTTAAAGTTAGTGCTAAGACGATTTTAATGATGCCGTAAACGAAGTGTATTTTGGACAGCTTCATGTAGCAAATCATCAAAAAGTTTTAATTTTTTTTAGGCAGCTATGTATTTTCATTAATTTCAGGGTAGTCATCCCCTTTCAATCCCAATGAAACTTATATCATTTAAAGCTGGTGTTAAGACGAATCTAATAATGCCATACACAAAGTGTATTCTGGACAGCTTCATGTGGAAAATCATTTTAATAAAAAAAATATTTAGGCAGCTATGTTTTTTCAGTATTTTTGGGGTAGTCTTACCTTATAAATCCTAATGAAACTCATATCATTTAAAGCTGGTGTTAAGACGATTCCAATGTTGCCAAACACAGTGTATTCTGGCTGGACAGCTTCATGTAGCAAATCATCAAAAAGTTTAATTTTTATTTAGGCAGCTATGTATACTCAGTAATTTTGGGGTAGTCATCCCCTTTCAATCCCAATGAAACTTATATTATTTAAAGCTAGTGTTAAGGCAATTCTAATGATGCCATACACAAAGTGTATTCTGGACAGCTTCATGTGGAAAATCATTTTTATAAAAAAAAAATATTTAGGCAGCTATGTTTTTTCAGTATTTTTGGGGTACTCATCCCCTTTCAATCCCAATGAAACATATATATATTAAAGCTGGTGTTAAGGCGATTCGAATGATGACATATACAAAGTGTATTCTGGACAGCTTCATGTGGAAAATCATTTTTATAAAAAAATATTTGGGCAGCTAGGTTTTTAGTATTTTTGGGGTAGTCTTACCTTATAAATCCTAATGATACTTATTTCATTTAAAGCTGGTGTTAAGACTATTCTAATGTTGCCAAACACAGTGTATTCTGGCTGGACAGCTTCATGTAGCAAATCATCAAAAAGTTTTATTTTTATTTAGGCAGCTATGTATTTCCAGTAATTTTAGGGTAGACATCCCCTTTCAATCCCAATGAAACTTATATCATTTAAAGCTGGTGTTAAGACGATTGTAATGATGCCATACACAAAGTGTATTCTGGACAGCTTCATGTGGAAAATCATGTTAATAAAAAAATATTAAGGCAGCTATGTTTTTCAGTATTTTTAGGGTAGTAATCCCCTTTCAATCCTAATGAAACTTATATCATTTAAAGTTGGTGTTAAGACGATTCTAACGATGCCATATACAAAGTGTATTCTGGACAGCACCATGGGGCAAATCATCAAAAAGTTTTATTTTTATTTAGGCAGCTATGTATTTTCAGTAATTTTAGGGTAGTCATCCCCTTTCAATCCCAATGAAACTTATATCATTTAAAGCTGGTGTTAAAACGATTGTAATGATGCCAAACACAAAGTGTATTCTGGACAGCTTTATGAGAAAAATCATTTAATTAAAAAAAATATTTAGGCAGCTATGTTTTTTCAGTATTTTTGGGGTAGTCATCCCCATTCAATCCTAATGAACCTTATATCATTTAAAGCTGGTGTTAAGGCGATTCTAATGATGCCATACACAAAGTGTATTCTGGACAGCTTCATGTGGAAAATCATTTTTATAAAAAAAATATTTAGGCAGCTATGTTTTTTCAGTAATTTTGGGGTAGTCGTTCCCTTTTAATCCAAATGATACTTATTTCATTTATAGCTGGTGTTACGACGATTCCAATGTTGCCAAATACAGTGTATTCTGGTCAGCTTCATGTAGCAAATCATCAAAAAGTTTTATTTTTATTTAGGCAGCTATGTATTTTCAGTAATTTCAGGGTAGTCATCCCCTTTCAATCCCAATGAAGCTTATATCATTTAAAGCTGGTGTTAAGACAAATCTAATGATGCCATACACAAAGTGTATTCTGGACAGCTTCATGTGGAAAATCATTTTAATAAAAAAAATATTTAGGCAGCTATGTTTTTTCAGTATTTTTGGGGAAGTCTTACCTTAAATCCTAATGATACTTATTTCATTTAAAAAACTCAACGATCTAGTAACAGAATGCATTGACGAAGTTATTCCAGTTTGTGTACTATTTCTCGACATGTCAAAGGCATTTGACACGGTATGTCATAGTCGCCTCCTCGACAAAATAGAGAAATACGGAATTCGCGGACCAGCCTACTCCTGGATTGAGAGCTATTTAAAAAATCGAGAGCAAGGCACAGAAATAGAAAGGATCATCAATAATCAGCGGTCTGTGTTTCATTCGTGTTTTAAAATAAATGAAGTTGGCGTCCCTCAGGGTAGTATCATGGGTCCCCTTCTATTCCTTCTTTACATCAACGACTTACCCGACTCGACAAAACATGACTGTATATTATTTGCTGACGACACTACATTAGTAATTAAAGGAACTGATATAGATAACTTTGAAAATGAGATAAACACAGCTCTTAGTGACGTCATCAATTGGCTAGAATTTAATAACTTACAAATTAATATAGACAAAACTAAATTTATGTTATTCAAATCATATAGATCTCAAATATACCATATATCAGTTAATCACAATTTACATGTTATTGAAGAAGTGAAAAGTACAGTTTTTCTCGGGATGACACTCGATGTTCATTGCAACTGGAAGGAACACGTAGATATAGTATGTAAGAAACTGAACAAATTCATTTTTGCTCTTTGGCGTATCGTTTAAAACGGCCCTATTAATCTATCACGGATATATTATGTCTATCTTACGATATGGTATAATTATGTGGGGCAACTCAACTCACTCTGATCGTGCCTTTGTCGCTCAAAGAGATTGTGTCCGGACCCTTTGTGGAGTAGAAAGACTAGCGCCTTGTAAACCATTATTTATTAAACATAAATTATTATCCTTTCCTTGCATCTATTTTTATGAGATATCTGTTTTTGTAAAACTCAATATAGAACTATTTACCTTTATCAGAGATAAGGAGACAACACGGCCACACAGACGCTATAGGTTAGCAGTACCAGATTGTAATAGTTCAGCACTTAGGAGGAAAAGCGCTACTAACATGTGTATTACAATCTTTAATAAAATACCAGTTGAAATAAGGACATTGCCTATTAATGAATTTAAAACAAAATTGTACAAAATATTGATTGACAACTGTTTCTATAGTATTACAGAATTTTTATCGTACAATTTTTAAATATAAAATGACATGTAAAATCTAAAGGTATGTAAAAATGTATAATGTTGACAGATAACTATTTGCATGGACTAAAAATTGACTTATAAGCTTTCATTAATTTAAGTATGTTATTGACTTTTTATTAATTTAATTACCGTTGTTTATTCAAAATTATTTCTTGATAATTATTGTTAACCAACTCGCTCTCTAACGACTTTCACATGTCTACATAGACTGAATATATCAAGGGAAGCACTGTACATAACCTACCAACATTTTATGTTACCATATGTTCTTTGTGAATAAATATTTTCATTCATTCATTCATTCAAAGCTGGTGTTAAGACGATTCCAATGTTGCCAAACACAGTGTATTCTGGCTGGACAGCTTCATGTAGCAAATCATCAAAAAGTTTAATTTTTATTTAGGCAGCTATGTATACTCAGTAATTTTGGGGTAGTCATCCCCTTTCAATCCCAATGAAACTTTTATTATTTAAAGCTAGTGTTAAGGCAATTCTAATGATGCCATACACAAAGTGTATTCTGGACAGCTTCATGTGGAAAATCATTTTTATAAAAAAAAAATTTTAGGCAGCTATGTTTTTTCAGTATTTTTGGGGTACTCATCCCCTTTCAATCCCAATGAAACATATATATATTAAAGCTGGTGTTAAGGCGATTCGAATGATGACATACACAAAGTGTATTCTGGACAGCTTCATGTGGAAAATCATTTTTATAAAAAAATATTTGGGCAGCTAGGTTTTTAGTATTTTTGGGGTAGTCTTACCTTATAAATCCTAATTATACTTATTTTATTTAAAGCTGGTGTTAAGACGATTCCAATGTTGCCAAACACAGTGTATTCTGGCTGGACAGCTTCATGTAGCAAATCATCAAAAAGTTTTATTTTTATTTAGGCAGCTATGTATTTCCAGTAATTTTAGGGTAGTCATCCCCTTTCAATCCCAATGAAACTTATATCATTTAAAGCTGGTGTTAAGACGATTGTAATGATGCCATACACAAAGTGTATTCTGGACAGCTTCATGTGAAAAAAATTCATGTTAATAAAAAAATATTAAGGCAGCTATGTGTTTCAGTATTTTTGGGGTAGTAATCCCCTTTCAATCCTAATGAAACTTATATCATTTAAAGTTGGTGCTAAGACGATTCTTACGATGCCATATACGAAGTGTATTCTGGACAGCACCATGGGGCAAATCTTTAAAAAGTTTTATTTTTATTTAGGCAGCTATGTATTATCAGTAATTTTGGGGTGGTTATCCCGTTTCAATCCTAATGATATTTACATTATTTAATGCTGATGTTAAGACGATTGTAATGATGTCAAACACAAAGTGTATTCTGGACAGCTTCATGAGAAAAATCGTGTTAATAAAAAATATTTAGGCAGCTATGTTTTCTTAGTATTTTTGGGGTAGTCATCCCCATTCAATCCTAATGAAACATTTGTCATTTAAAGTTAGTGCTAAGACGATTCTTATGATGCCATATACGAAGTGTATTCTGGAGAGCATCATGTGGCAAATCATTTAAAAAAAATATTTTGTATTTAGGCAGCTATGTATTTTCAGTAATTTAGGGTTAGTCATCCCCTTTCAATCCTAATGAAACTTATATCATTTAAAGTTGGTTTTAAGACGATTGTAACGATGCCATACACAAAGTGTATTCTGGACAGCTTCATGTGGAAAATCATTTTAATAAAAAAAATATTTAGGCAGCTATGTTTTTTCAGTATTTTTGGGGAAGTCTTACCTTAAATCCTAATGATACTTATTTCATTTAAAAAACTCAACGATCTAGTAACAGAATGCATTGACGAAGTTATTCCAGTTTGTGTACTATTTCTCGACATGTCAAAGGCATTTGACACGGTATGTCATAGTCGCCTCCTCGACAAAATAGAGAAATACGGAATTCGCGGACCAGCCTACTCCTGGATTGAGAGCTATTTAAAAAATCGAGAGCAAGGCACAGAAATAGAAAGGATCATCAATAATCAGCGGTCTGTGTTTCATTCGTGTTTTAAAATAAATGAAGTTGGCGTCCCTCAGGGTAGTATCATGGGTCCCCTTCTATTCCTTCTTTACATCAACGACTTACCCGACTCGACAAAACATGACTGTATATTATTTGCTGACGACACTACATTAGTAATTAAAGGAACTGATATAGATAACTTTGAAAATGAGATAAACACAGCTCTTAGTGACGTCATCAATTGGCTAGAATTTAATAACTTACAAATTAATATAGACAAAACTAAATTTATGTTATTCAAATCATATAGATCTCAAATATACCATATATCAGTTAATCACAATTTACATGTTATTGAAGAAGTGAAAAGTACAGTTTTTCTCGGGATGACACTCGATGTTCATTGCAACTGGAAGGAACACGTAGATATAGTATGTAAGAAACTGAACAAATTCATTTTTGCTCTTTGGCGTATCGTTTAAAACGGCCCTATTAATCTATCACGGATATATTATGTCTATCTTACGATATGGTATAATTATGTGGGGCAACTCAACTCACTCTGATCGTGCCTTTGTCGCTCAAAGAGATTGTGTCCGGACCCTTTGTGGAGTAGAAAGACTAGCGCCTTGTAAACCATTATTTATTAAACATAAATTATTATCCTTTCCTTGCATCTATTTTTATGAGATATCTGTTTTTGTAAAACTCAATATAGAACTATTTACCTTTATCAGAGATAAGGAGACAACACGGCCACACAGACGCTATAGGTTAGCAGTACCAGATTGTAATAGTTCAGCACTTAGGAGGAAAAGCGCTACTAACATGTGTATTACAATCTTTAATAAAATACCAGTTGAAATAAGGACATTGCCTATTAATGAATTTAAAACAAAATTGTACAAAATATTGATTGACAACTGTTTCTATAGTATTACAGAATTTTTATCGTACAATTTTTAAATATAAAATGACATGTAAAATCTAAAGGTATGTAAAAATGTATAATGTTGACAGATAACTATTTGCATGGACTAAAAATTGACTTATAAGCTTTCATTAATTTAAGTATGTTATTGACTTTTTATTAATTTAATTACCGTTGTTTATTCAAAATTATTTCTTGATAATTATTGTTAACCAACTCGCTCTCTAACGACTTTCACATGTCTACATAGACTGAATATATCAAGGGAAGCACTGTACATAACCTACCAACATTTTATGTTACCATATGTTCTTTGTGAATAAATATTTTCATTCATTCATTCATTCAAAGCTGGTGTTAAGACGATTCCAATGTTGCCAAACACAGTGTATTCTGGCTGGACAGCTTCATGTAGCAAATCATCAAAAAGTTTAATTTTTATTTAGGCAGCTATGTATACTCAGTAATTTTGGGGTAGTCATCCCCTTTCAATCCCAATGAAACTTTTATTATTTAAAGCTAGTGTTAAGGCAATTCTAATGATGCCATACACAAAGTGTATTCTGGACAGCTTCATGTGGAAAATCATTTTTATAAAAAAAAAATTTTAGGCAGCTATGTTTTTTCAGTATTTTTGGGGTACTCATCCCCTTTCAATCCCAATGAAACATATATATATTAAAGCTGGTGTTAAGGCGATTCGAATGATGACATACACAAAGTGTATTCTGGACAGCTTCATGTGGAAAATCATTTTTATAAAAAAATATTTGGGCAGCTAGGTTTTTAGTATTTTTGGGGTAGTCTTACCTTATAAATCCTAATTATACTTATTTTATTTAAAGCTGGTGTTAAGACGATTCCAATGTTGCCAAACACAGTGTATTCTGGCTGGACAGCTTCATGTAGCAAATCATCAAAAAGTTTTATTTTTATTTAGGCAGCTATGTATTTCCAGTAATTTTAGGGTAGTCATCCCCTTTCAATCCCAATGAAACTTATATCATTTAAAGCTGGTGTTAAGACGATTGTAATGATGCTATACACAAAGTGTATTCTGGACAGCTTCATGTGGAAAATCATGTTAATAAAAAAATATTAAGGTAGCTATGTGTTTCAGTATTTTTGGGGTAGTAATCCCCTTTCAATCCTAATGAAACTTATATCATTTAAAGTTGGTGCTAAGACGATTCTTACGATGCCATATACGAAGTGTATTCTGGACAGCACCATGGGGCAAACCTTTAAAAAGTTTTATTTTTATTTAGGCAGCTATGTATTATCAGTAATTTTGGGGTGGTTATCCCGTTTCAATCCTAATGATATTTACATTATTTAATGCTGATGTTAAGACGATTGTAATGATGTCAAACACAAAGTGTATTCTGGACAGCTTCATGAGAAAAATCGTGTTAATAAAAAATATTTAGGCAGCTATGTTTTCTTAGTATTTTTGGGGTAGTCATCCCCATTCAATCCTAATGAAACATTTGTCATTTAAAGTTAGTGCTAAGACGATTCTTATGATGCCATATACGAAGTGTATTCTGGAGAGCATCATGTGGCAAATCATTTAAAAAAAATATTTTGTATTTAGGCAGCTATGTATTTTCAGTAATTTAGGGTTAGTCATCCCCTTTCAATCCTAATGAAACTTATATCATTTAAAGTTGGTTTTAAGACGATTGTAACGATGCCATACACAAAGTGTATTCTGGACAGCTTCATGTAGAAAATCAACTTTAAAAAAAAAAATTAGGCAGCTATGTTTTTTCAGTATTTTTGGGGTACTCATCCCCTTTCAATCCCAATGAAACTTATATCATTTAAAGCTGGTTTTAAGGCAATTCTATTGATGCCATACACAAAGTGTATTCTGGACAGTTTCAAGTGGAAAATCCTTTTCTATAAAAAAAATTTTGGCAGCTATGTTTTTTCAGTATTTTTGGAGTAGTCTAACCTTATAAATCCTACTGATACTTATTCCATTTAAAGCTGGTGTTAAGACGATTCCAATGTTGCCAAACACAGTGTATTCTGGCTGGACAGCTTCATGTAGCAAATCATCAAAAAGTTTTATTTTTATGTAGGCAGCTATGTATTTTCAGTAATTTTGGGGTAGTCATCCCCTTTCAATCCCAATGAAACTTATATTATTTAAAGCTGGTGTTAAGACGATTCTAATGATGCCATACACAAAGTGTATTCTGGACAGCTTCATGTGGAAGATCATTTTAATAAAAATATATTTAGGAAGCTATGTTTTTTCATTATTTTTGGGGCAGTTTTATCTTATAAATCCTAATGATACTTATTTAATTTAAAGCTGGTGTTAAGACGATACCAATGTTGCCAAACACAGTGTATTCTGGACAGCTTCATGTAGAAAATCATCAAAAAGTTTTATTTTTATTTAGGCAGCTATGTATTTTCAGTAATTTTGGGGTAGTCATCCCCTTTCAATCCTAATGAAACTTATATCATTTCAAGCTGGTGTTAAGACGATTGTAATGATGCCAAACACAAAGTGTATTCTGGACAGCTTTATGAGAAAAATCATTAAAAATAAATATATAGGCAGCTATGTTTTTTCAGTACTTTTGGGGTAGTCATCCCCATTCAATCCTAATGAAACTTATATCATTTAAAGTTAGTGCTAAGAGATTCTAATGATGCCATATACGAAGTGTATTTTGGACAGCTTCATGTAGCAAATCATCAAAAAGTTTTAATTTTTTTAGGCAGCTATGTATTTTCAGTAATTTTAGGGTAGTCATCCCCTTTCAATCCCAATGAAACTTATATCATTTAAAGCTGGTGTTAAGACGAATCTAATGATGCCATACACAAAGTGTATTCTGGACCGCTTCATGTGGAAAATCATTTTAATAAAAAAAAATTTAGGCAGCTATGATTTTTCAGTCTTTTTGGTGTAGTCATCCCCTTTCAATCCCATTGAAACTTATATCATTTAAAGCTGGTGTTAAGTCGATTCTAATGATGACATTCACAAAGTGTATTCTGGACAGCTTCATGTGGAAAATCATTTTAATAAAAAAATATTGAAGCAGCTATGTTTTTCAGTATTTTTGGGGTAAAAATCCCCTTTCAATCCTAATGAAACTTATATCATTTAAAGTTGGTGCTAAGACGATTCTAACGATGCCATATACGAAGTGTATTCTGGACAGCACCATGGGGCAAATCTTTAAAAAGTTTTATTTTTATTTAGGCAGCTATGTATTTTCAATAATTTTGGGGTGGTTGTCCCCTTTTAATCCTAATGATATTTACATCATTTAAAGCTGGTGTTAAAACGATTGTAATGATGGCATACACAAAGTGTATTCTGGACAGCATCATGTGGAAAATCAACTTTAAAAAAAAATTTAGGCAGCTATGTTTTTTCAGTATTTTTGGGGTAGTCATCCCCTTTCAATCCCAATGAAACTTATATCATTTAAAGCTGGTGTTAAGGCAATTCTATTGATGCCATACACAAAGTGTATTCTGGACAGCTTCAAGTGGAAAATCATTTCTATAAAAAAAAAATTTTGGCAGCTATGTTTTATCAGTATTTTTGGGGTAGTCTTCCCTTATAAATCCTAGTGATACTTATTTCATTTAAAGCTGGTGTTAAGACGATTCCAATTTTGCCAAACACAGTGTATTCTGGACAGCTTCATGTAGCAAATCACCAAAAAGTTTTATTTTTATTTAGGCAGGTATGTACTTTCAGTAATTTTGGGGTAGTCATCCCCTTTCAATCCTAATGAAACTTTTATCATTTCAAGCTGGTGTTAAGACGATTGTAATGATGCCATACGCAAAGTGTATTCTGGACAGCTTCATGTGGAAAATCATTTTAATAAAAAAAAGTATTTAGGCAGCTATGTTTTTTCAATATTTTTGGGGTAGTCATCCCCTTTCAATGCTCATGAAACTTATATCATTTAATGTTGGTGTTAAGGCAATTCTAATGATGCCATACACAATGTGTATTCTGGAAAGCTTCATGTGGAAATACATTAAATTTTTATAGTTTTTTTAGGCAGCTATGTATTTTTAGTAATTTTGGGGCAGCCATAGCCTTTTAATCTTGATGAAACTTATAAAATTTAATTATAAGTGGTATTAAGACAATTCTAATGATACCAAACACAAAGTGTATTCTAGATAGCTTCATGAGGAAAATTTAAATTTATATTTTTATTTAGGCAGCTATGTATTTTCAGTAATTTTGGGGTAGTCATCCTCTTTCAATCCTTATTAATTTTATATTATTTTAAGTAATGATTTCATATACAAAATGTAGGTATTCTGGACAATTTTACGTGGAAATGAATCATAAACTTTACTCAACATAGAAATTTGCTGGGCTGCCAACTTGTGAAGTTAGCTGCCCTACTAGTTATTGCGGTTTTATTTAACTTTTTTAAACAAGTTTCGTTTTCAGTTGGTCATTAAAATCATTTACTTTTATTTAAACCTTTTACTGACCTTGTAATTGCTGTTTTACTTCATATTATGATTTTACAAACCTTGACTTTTTTATTTTGTCGGGTTATCTTAGGCAGCTAACTTTAGGCTGCTAACTTCACGCCGATGGCACAATGCTGAAAGGCGTTTGGACCAGCATAGGTAATAATTATATTCAAGAAATTAGTAAGTCGGTAAGGTCCATAATCCTTAAGCGTATGGATTTTTTATCTATGTTACAAAATGCCTTTTATTTAAAATTAATTATCATTATAATGTTCAATTGTCATTGTCTATGCTTTGATAATTGTATTCAAATCAAACAACAATTGCACAATTTTTTTAAGCACAAGCTGCGTCAGAGACAAGTCGACCTAGCCTAAGTTAGGACGTCCTTAATTTATGTAGACGACTGAAAACCTAGGTGACCTACCTATTGTTTATTTCTAATTGATAGGTACTTTTTTTGTTTTGACTCTTAGCTACTGAACTCTAGTTATAAATACTAAACTGCCACATAGCGTCAAATGGATTCAGTTATAGTTTGAGCCTTATAGGGCCATTTCTCTTTTAAAAAAATCCAATCCTCTTTTATTTATTTATATTATTGGAATTATAAACTGCCGATTTGTTATTATTGGAATTATAAACTTAATATGATCGTAATGGTCAGATTACTAACAATCATATCAATCCTAGTAGTCGTTGCAGTAGCGTGGTTGTATTGGTTCTGGTGTCAGGATCCTTCACCACCTCTGGACCCTGAGGAATGGTGGGGGCCGATGGAGCTCCAGGGAGTCAATGATACGAGATTGAGACCCTTCGAAGTTAGGTTTAGTGAGGAGGTGAGTACCTACTAAATTCTTAATGTTTTTATTATATCGATGAAGCGTTATTTTAAGTAGATTATTAGAATACAGCTCACTTGATTTTTGCCCTTCCCTACATGAGAAAAAAATTATGAACTATACAAACTGAACTTTTTCTTCGACAATAAAACGTTTTTAAAATAAAATCGTTTAACTGTTATAATAACAAACAACGATTTTCTTGTTGATTATTTTAAAAAATCTATTACGCGTTTCTGAAAAAGGTACCTTCAGCTAAATCATTATGCAATAATTGATAACTTAAACTAACGCTAAATTGGTCCTTCCGGCGATAGTTGATAATTAATGTTTTATTAAATAAATAGGAAAGATCACAGCAATGGGGTTCAAACCTGCAACCTCCTGAAACGCTGGTAAGTTACAAAACTCCATGCCTTAATTTTCCAGATGATAGCAGACCTAAAACGCCGTCTCGGAAACTCCCGCGCACCCCCACCCCCATTAGAGGGGGTTGCATTCCAATACGGTTTCAACAGCCTCCACCTGAAGTCCTGGCAGGAGTACTGGATCCAGGAGTACAACTTCACGAAGAGGGAGAGGTTCTTCAACCAGTTCCCGCAGTTTAAGACGAATATCCAAGGATTGGATCTACATTTCATCTGGGTTCGACCTGATGTAAGTCTGGTTTTCTTCTTAGTATTGGATCTACAGGTTGTATTGATGTACTGATTTTTGTTTTAGAAATGCTTAAACGTATTTTTTTGTAATTGTTTTGTGTGAGAACAGTTCAATTATGAGCATTTGTGCTTTTGAATTTTCTGTCTTTGAAATTGCAACTGTGATCTCGATTCTCAAGCGCGAACCCAGAGTCCGATATTTTGAGACCAGTGAAGATCAGATAATCACATAACTGTAGGACCTAAAAAGTAACAACATACTTGCTTCACTTGCATCAAAATAAATAATGATTAGTTCCTGGGGAGCGTGCCTCTCAGAACACATGTATTACCTACATATTTAAAGCTCATAACTTAACCGAATATAAACCGGGTGCAACTGTTAAATTGTGAAAGTTTCAGGCCCACTATATGCGTGTGCCGTATGATAAAACCCACTTTCATATTTGTAACATAGCTGATGAATCCCCATAAATACCTAGAGTCTGTCCGGAGAGTCCCCATATAAACCACGAAACTTCTCTTTTCGGACATACTTTAGGAGTGTTACTCTATTCTTGCCTTCGTAGTTATTTGGTAAAATACATCATACGTATAGCTGTCTCTTTATTCAGTGACAGGGACATTGAGACGGTGACCTATTGATTGTCCGAAATATGATTCGCCGATTATCGATTCGCAGACAACCATTCCCAGATGGGTTTTTTGGTAGAAACACGATTGGCAGAATTTCATTACGCAGAGTAATCTTTTCGAAGACCAGTCAATGCGCAGATTATTGATTCGCAGAATTTCTTTTCGTAGAATGATCGTTTTGTAAGTGACACGATAAGCCGACCAACCATTAGTCGAACAACGGTTCGAAGAATGATCATGGGGTATTTTATATTGTTTCCTAGACCTATTATAAAACGCCGCTATTTTATAATATGCCTAGCTAAAATCCTTCATATCGTTCAAAGCTCATCCGTTGTTGGCATTAAGCATGTCCTCTATTCGTAAGTGTAGGGTATTTAATGTATTTACTTCCATGCGGTATAGAGCTAGAATATTATACTAGCTTTTGCCCGCAACTCGTCTGCTTGAAATTAGTAATCCATCCCCCTTTTTATGTCCTTACACTGGTTCTCTATGTGTCTTTAGAAATTATTTCGTAAATATTCTATATTATCTAACCCTAGAACTCAAACTATCTCCAAAATACTCAGACTAATATTTTTTTAGAACGTCACATTCGTAATAAATATAATATATTTAAAATAAAAAAATATCCTAAGGAAGTAAATTTAATGCAGTTTTTAAATATATGCAATTTTTATAAACTTATGAATATGACACATACAAGAACGTTCGCGTTCGCGTCGTGGTGTATCTGTGTGTGTGTGTGTAACACCACCACAGTAAGTATCGAAAATGACTGCAACGTGAACTTCCCTAGCGTATTTGATTTCTTTAAATTTATTAATACAAGGTGTAACAAAAATGCTGGTGATCCTTTCAAGGGCGTAATTGGTATCGTATTCTAATTATGAAAAAGTAAGAAAAAAATGTTTTCGCGCGAAAAAAATGTTTGGTTTAGTATGGAGGGTCGGCCGGCTGAGAGCCCCTGTCCTGTCCTGTCCCATAGATTTTTTTTCCCGTCCAAAAAAAATTCTCCTACTTTTTCTTAGTCACAACCAGTCACGATACCAATTATGCCCTTAAACGGATCACCAGTATTTTTATTACACCCTGTATAAATTGATATAAATAAATAAAATAAAAATACTATGTAAATCATTTTGATACAATAGGGAACGAAATCTAAAAACACCAAAATTGTATGATTTTTTCTTAGTGAAAAAGTGGTTTAAAAAATAAATACTTAAATTTATACCTACTTATTACATATTTATTTATACAATAAGCAGGTAATTTAAACTTAACAACACGATATAAAGTTTAGTTTTAGGGATTTGCTTTTAATGCAGAGTTCACTTGCACGCATGGTGCGAACCATATTTAAATCGTGAACGTGTTTGGCCTTTTACAGTCCCTAAAAAACGAATTGTGTAAAATTCTAAACATTACTCTACCAAAGGTTACGGAATCGAAATGATTATTCTGCCAAATGAATTTCTTCCAATAATAGTTCTGTGAATTGAAACAGATGCGAACTGAATCGGTTGCGAACCATAGAGCTGCGAAACGTTAGTCGATCAAACGATACACCTACGAATAAACCATTCTGCGAATCGTAGTTCAGCGAGTCGTTGTCTGCGAATCGAAAATCTGCGAGCAATATTTCGGGGAATCATTAGGAAGCCCATTGAGACTATTGACATTAATACAAAGCAAAGGCATTTTTTTGCTTCCGATATTTAGGTACCTAAATTTTTGAAGCTACATCAATAAACAACAATAGCATGTCTAGACTAGTTCATGATTATAATGAAGAGTTGGAAGTTCCCTGGGTTGGAAGTTAAGATGGCAGTCGCTTTCGTAAAAACCTACGTCGATTCATGGGTTTAGATTGCCAAGCAGATCTCAGGTTCAATTGAGCCGTGGCAAAACGCCTGAACAAACGCTAAGAAGATGATAAATAACCCATAAACAGCATAGAATTCTGTCAAAAGTGATCTACTAAGATTAAGAAAATTAATATCTTCTGGTATCCGTACCCAGACACAACCAGGAGTGAAGACAGTGCCTATTCTGCTCCTGCACGGCTGGCCAGGATCCGTAAGGGAGTTCTACGAGATGATTCCTCTGCTCACTCGACCTAAGCACGGCTTGATGTTTGAGGTCATAGTGCCCAGTCTTCCAGGCTTCGGGTTTTCTGATGTAAGTAATTCTATGGTTTTTTTTGAAAAAACGATAAGTCGAAGTAGTGGCTCATCCTGCGTATTCTACGAGTTATATTGCTGACCAGACCTGTCCATGGTTTCGTGTTCTAAGTTTTTCTGATGTAAGTAATTGTTGATATTAATATTTCAAGAAGTAGGACTTCAAAGGCTTCGTTGAAAAATTCTTATATCTCATCCCGCTGTGAACTAAATCTCAAGTAGTCAAGTTAAAAATATAATCCCACCGACAATTTCATCAGGAGTACAATCTCGATCCAATATTTTAATTGTAAAGAAGGAGGAAAATCTTACCAAGTTACTTTTTAAGGCTTCTTAAGGCACGCGCCTTTACGTGGGCTGGATGTCGTTCAGGAGCAATAATAATTTATTACAAAGAAAAAACTTGTTGTTTTAATTTTTTTTGTCAGGCGCATTTTAAGAATTTACAACGACGATTCTGAAGTTTTGGATATTATTTCAAATCCATAAGCCTCAATACACTCAGTGCTTTGAACTAACAGTTATTTTGTTCGAAAAGAAGTACTGATACAAATATTTTTTTTCTCGTCACTTTTGTTTTTTCAAGTTTTCCACTTTTTGAGCTTCTTCTTCTTCTTCTTCTTCAGCGTGTATGCGCCCACTGTTGGGCATACGCCTCTCCAATTTTCCTCCAATAATCCCGGTTCGCGGTTTCTGTTCTCCAGAGCGGGCCTGCCACCTTTTTTATATCGTCCTCCCATCTGATTGGAGGTCTATGATCTGGTCTTACTGACCGAGGTCTCCATGCTAGGACACGCTGGCTCTATCTCCCATCATCTCGTCGGCAAACGTGTCCGGCCCAGGCCCATTTTAGAGTAGCAATCCGTTGCCCGATGTCTACTACCTTGGTCCGTCGCCTTATCTCCTCGTTCCGGATTCTATCGCGAAGAGATATACCGAGCATGCTGCGTTCCATGGCTCTTTGAGCAACTTTGAGCCTCCTCATTCCGCACATGCTCAGTGTCCACGTTTCGCACGCGTAGGTCATGGCGGGCAGTACGCATTGGTTGAACAGAACTTTTTGAGCAGACGAGCCAAACGAAAGTCTAAACAGAATAACATTTGACTTTGTATTTTTCCACCTAGGCACCAGTGCGGCGAGGCTTGGGAGGACCCCAGACTGCCATCATGCTCAAAAACCTGATGCAGCGATTAGGACACCAGCAGTTCTACATGCAGGGAGGGGACTGGGGTGGGATCATAGCCGCAGACCTTGCGACCCTCTACCCAGAAGCAGTACTGGGGTACCACACCAATTTACCATTTGTACAGGTACACATTTACTCAACGTTACATTATCTTTACTTTTGATGGAATGATGGTTTAGAATGGCGTACGAGTAATCGAGTACCAATGCTTTAATTTTAACCCGATAGACGCTAAGAATACCTGAATGTGTTATGATTTTGAGCTGTCATATCAACAGGGACAAAAAAGACCTGAATATATCATGACACGGTTAAAGCAACTTATAATATATACATATACTTTAAACTAAGGTCTATTTTTGATCCCTTACTCCCATGATGTTTGCATGCGAACGAGGTCTTTGTATATCACGCATGGCGTTCAAAGAGTTACACAACATTTGCGTGTCATCAGACAAATTTTTGCCTAGCAACAGCTACATGATTTCCTTTCCACGGTAGTTTAGCTGCGATCATAACTAATGCTGGCTACACACCTGTCCAAATATTCGTGTTATATAACTTTTAAGAAAGAGATATTATGACAAGAATATTTGGTAATATTGGACAAATACGCTAAGTATAATTAAAATATCAATGTGTAAACATACTTTAAGTCTTCACGTGACTGTCTTTAAAAATGAACTCTACCTATTTTATTACAGCATCCATGTGCTGTAGCATTAACAGCACTGAGTGTGATCTTCCCATCCTGGCTGGTAGACCACGAAGTGGTAGACCGAACGAACCGTCTCCAGCTGTATTGGCGAGCTGGTGGCTACTTGACCTTGCAGGCCACAAAACCTGATACTATCAGTAAGGAAAATTCCTAGTAGTAGTAAGGGGCTAGTATGTATATTGAACAAATGTTCATTATAGTTACATACTAGCGCCCTACCTCAATATTCCCTCTCGCTCACGCTGTTGCTTTAAGTTTGACATTGACCGACGATGCTGGT
Source organism: Pammene fasciana (assembly GCA_911728535.1). Taxonomy (NCBI): domain Eukaryota; kingdom Metazoa; phylum Arthropoda; class Insecta; order Lepidoptera; family Tortricidae; genus Pammene; species Pammene fasciana. The sequence continues at coordinate 1,225,715 of OU452274.1, read as the reverse complement.
TGCACCTCATTTGCACGCTTCGATACGAGTCTCCGCGGTTGCATCTAGTTATTTCGTAAGATAAGTGCCGTGGAAATAATTTTGTCAAGTTTCCGAACTATCCTGAACTCTAATAGATACCTAACCTACCTGGTGTACCTGTACCAGGCCCTTCAATAAACAGAATTACTAGGTTATATACGACGCCATGTTCCCTTTCTGGCTAGAGGGGCTGGTTTCCGGAACGGCTGACTAAACCAGCTCTAGAAATAATTACCTGCCCACTAATGCAGACCTTGAAATTAAATACCCTCAGTGAGAAATAAAATAATTACATCATTATGAATTTAATACCACCTCTAGGACTAGACTTCCACAGGGTGGTCAATTTCCAACTTCAGAACGTAAATGGTTATATGGTTAGGCTTTGGCAGAAGATCTGACTGTTGAAAGTGTTTCCTGCTTATATTCTTTAAAAGAGCTCCCATTGTAGGATATGACGTCATATCAACAAAGTTATAATACATTTAATGTACATATAGGTATATCAGCTACAAGGATTACTTGCTAGCAGAAACTCACGTGCTTATTAATCACCATTACGAAAATTATTCTACACATACAATTTGAATACTTACTAATCTAACCATTTTAAGCTAACATGGTCATTAACATTACAAAAACTATTTAAAACGGGATATTTACCATGTGAGTGTAATATCGGAAGCTCACAATAATAAACTCACATGGTAAATATCCCGTTTTAAATAGTTTTTGTAACTTTACTTATCTAATATAGGTAATGCATGTCAAGTTATTTTAGGTATAGCGCTCAACGAATCACCCCTCGGTCTCCTAGTCTACATCCTCGAGAAGTTCACATCAGGCACAGACCCGAGCCTTGAACAGCGTCACGACCAGGGTCTGCTGGAGAAGTTCACGCGAGATCAGCTCCTGGATAACGCCATGACGTACTGGGTCGGCGGCGCCGGGACTGCGGCCAGGATTTATGTTGAAGCCACTAGAGACAGGATGAGGTCGTGGAGATTGCTTGTGTGAGTATATAACACACCACACCACCACACCACACCGAATAAGGCGCTATACGTGTCGCGCCTGCATTTTTCCGCCACGGCAGCAGATGTGGTGGATTACGTTTTGAAGAAGACTGGCTACGAGTTGAGGGTGTTCCAGCTGCGATCGCGCCACTACGTGCACTTCAGCTCGTTTGTGGTGCGCGTGCCGCGGCCGCTGCTGGAGACCATAGAGAGCGCCGGCTTCTGGCCAAAGGGTGTAGTGTTTCGGCGGTTCCGGGGAACGCTGCCAAATATTACACCAGAGAAGGTGGCACAACAGAAAACCGTCGTGTCACCAAAATAATAGTTTTAATTTATAATGTAATATGTATGCTAGTCTATAAGGTATTTATCTATGGGCCACTAGTTGCCTGAAAATAAACGTTTTTCATTCTTTCATTCATTCATAACAAAGCTGGTTATGTAAGCATTGGAATTTGCGGCTAGTAGAAACAAGGTACACAAGAGAAAGAAAGAGAAGGCCTAGCAAATAGGCAGTTACAAATGTTAATCATAAGATATGACTCAATTCAGTACAGTTTGTCTGTCCATATTTTCATAAAAAGTTCGTTGTAAGTCAAAGAACAAAATTTTTTTGTGGGATATCCACCTCATCAGATTTTTCTCTAGAAAACACGTCCAAACTACAGCATTGTATATCTACTAAATAAATTATGTTTTTCATGCAGAAAACCCACACCAGTGCCGACCTGGGTCCTACAAGCCAAACACGAGATCCTGTACCAGACGCCCGCAGCCATCCGGTTTAAGTTTGTCCACCTGCTGAACACAACCGTGCTGCATACGGGCGGCCATTTTATAGCGCTCGAGGAGCCTGCGGCTCTTGCTGAGGATGTCTTCGCGGCTGTGAGGGCGGCTGGAGAGTTTCACGAGAGACAGAAAGGTCTCGGACTTTTAAGAGACGATAAAGTATAGGTGTATTAAAAGTATAGTATTTATAGGTATAGTTTAATTTAATCCTCTTATGTATCTTGTTTTCTGCCCATTTTCTGCCAATAAATTATATGTAATTAAAGTATAGTAATGTTTTTTTTGACAAGTATCCATTATCAAAATAATATCAGCTAGAGATACACGTACAGATCAGTCCACCGGATCTGACTGGCAGATATAATTGGTAGACAGATTTGTAAATATATGGTGCTATACAGATCTGTCCGTAGACACATCTGTATAGGTTAATTAAAGAGCCAAAAGATCTGCTCATATACAGGCTAGTGACGAATTGTAACGTGCATTGAAAATACTATTAAATTTTTATAAAAATGAGACAATCCAAAGAATACATTTTTTTTAAAGTTGTTGATGAAAACTTTTATTGTTTGAGGAGTAGAATCTACGTTTTAATTTTTTTCTTTAGTTACAGGGCCCAGCCGGTATATTTCCAAGTTAGAAGATCACTACTTTTTTACTCTTATCAAAATGGAGAATTTGTCCACGTCAGCTTTCAGCTCACTTAATCTGTCATTTACGCCCCCTTTAAATAAATCTCGTTAAGTCGGCAATAAAATCAGTTTTCGCACCCCGACGACGCGTCAACCCCATTTGAGGGGTAATAACAATCACTTTACCCTCGAGTGGCCTAATACTGATACCGCAACCGGCAGGGGCGAATAGATTAATAAAATAGATGCGTAAGAACGGTCTGCGTTCAAGATCTTAGGGTTTTTGGGCTGAGGAAAGGGAGAGCGGCAATGCCGGGAACAAGCGGGAAGCCCTGCAATTTTTTGAAGTCCGCGCATAACTGTAGTCTAGGAGCAGAACACTTAAATTGAATGAAATGGACCGTAGAAAAAGGGTTTCTTGTTTAATTTTATGTACTAAGCAAAACATAAAAAAAATTAGTTTAGTATTTAATTTGATCAAAAAACGCGCTATTTTATCAAACATTGTAAATCAAATGGTACCTATAATTTATCTAAGTTTAATTTTTAATATATGAATTTACTTATGTATTAAGTGGAAAATACCATAAATTGGAAACAGGTGTCCATTATAATGAAAAAATCAACTGCGAAAAACTCCCCATCATCCCGTTATGTTCAGGGTTCTTCGCAGTTAATTTTTTCATTGTAATGGACACCTGTTTCCAATTAGTGGTACAATTTATTGCAAAAAAGCCTTCCACAACATCCATCCAGGATGAACTCAGTGACTATAATTGTTATACTGAACTATAATTAAATCATAACACATGAACAATAACTATTTATAAAGTCAGTATTTTATAAAATTAATTGGTCTAACTTATCTATCTGCTAGGTATTCCATCTACGCAGACTTGCCATATAGTTGCGTGATGGCACGTGGCAACGCGCTGGATCAAAGATAAACCACGGGTGCAATTTGTATGGGACGACTGATTGAATATCAATATGGCATAATTTTGATATGAATTTGATACCAACAGTTTGGTTAGGCGTTAAAAAGCTTGACTAACAAAATATACAAGTGTTACTTAAATTACTAAATATGAAACAAAATTCATTCTGTAAGTTATCATTAAAACTGATAGGATTTTTACTCTTTTACGTACCTAAGTCGTAAGATAATAGTCCTAGTGCTCGACACGCAAATGCCCAATAGTTGACACCCTGCTGCATATGCTGTCACCTTTATGCGATGACTAAGGCACTGGTCCCACCGCGAGCTAGTAAGCTATGAGCTATCGACTATAAACACGAACAAAAGATAAGCACTCCCGTGTAAATAAAAGAGACACGGCGATATTTATAGCTCACCGCTGGGCGAGTAACTATAAATATCGCCGTGTCTCTTTTATTTCACGGGAGTGCTTATCTTTTGTTCGCGTTTATAACTGATAGCTCATAGCTTACTAGCTCGCGGTGGGACCAATGCCTTAAGGGGCTACTTTGAAAAATTATAGGTTTTTTCAAACGCTGTATTGACTAAACGGGAAAAGGGACTGAATTTATTTTCGAATACATATTACTAGACTATATACTCTTGTTTATGGCACAAGTCGAAACACGATTGCTGAAAGTTGCCTCGATAGAAAAAAAATCCGAAGTTGGGTCCTTTTTCCCCTTATTTTTCTTAGGTTACCTAAACTATAAAAGATTAAGCAATATAACTAAGTAAAAAATATGGTATTCTGGTTTATCACACAAAAGTCACAGAAACAAAATTAGACAAAACTTTATAGATTCGCTTATTTATCGTAGTTTAGTAAAAAAATCTGATCCTTAAGAGCGTTGCATCTCTTTCTTTCGTGCACGGGAGCTATAAACGCGTCTCTAACGGATGGGCGTGGCTTGTCCGAATCGAGGAACGGCCTTAAGTTTAAAGATGTCATGTACTGAAACAGTGAGGGGTATTTTATCTACTTAATGGCTCCTCTACATGATGGGCCATGATAGGGACGCAGCTATACGATAGAGGGAGCTAACGATATTGCAATCTCGTTTTGTTGTATTGCTGCGTCCTTATGATGGCCCATCATGTAGAGCCAGCCTTACCTTTAAATACGTGACGTAATCGCTTAGTTTTATTATTTCGCCTGGTAATTCCAATATATCCATCGAACCCGTATGTTTAGTGAAGGACATTTGAAATTTCCAAATCGATTATCATAATAACTAGAAGTCCGCCTTGAACTTAGAACTCGCGATTTTCTTGCAAACGAGTTCACTTATTAGTCAAATGACTCTTTTAATGATTTCTCACGCCTTCTAGCTCCAAAATCCCTTGATAGATTTTTCTCATATACGAACTCTCAAATTATACAGGGTGTCCAGTAAATAATGGATAACCTTCTAACCACCAATAGGCCATCTTAGGCTGGTCCGGAAAATCCACTTTAGGGTTTAGTAAAAGTCCCCTGGTTTTCGAGATTTTCACACTTGAACAAAATGTTAGTCTAAAAATATTTTTTTTTGAATTAAGGCCTAATTTCACTTCACTTTAATATCAGTTAGTTAGTAGCACTATTTGAGACAGTTTTTCAAAAAACAGAACGGAAAAATCATCACATTTCTCGTTAACACGATTATAACAGTCAAATAAGGAACCGAAAACTTTTACTAAACCCTAAAGTGGATTTTCTGGACCATACTAAGGTGGCCTATTGGTGGTTAGAAGGGATCCATTATTTACTGGACCCTGTATGTATCTCTGCTACAACCTCAACAAATTTCATAAAGATCAAGAAAACTCTACTCAAGTTATCGTCGAACAAACTCTCCAAGTCCAAAAGCCATCAAAATGCCGAGACGTCCCAGTAGCCAGAAGCTGTTTGTAAGAGCTCGCTTCGCTTACGCTCCGCTCGTTCGATCATTGTTTTTCATACATACATTCCGAAAAGTATGGAAAGATAATGCGAAAAGATTTTAATTTCAAGGAATACACACTTCACAGTGGTACTCCTAAATGCTCCATAATAGTAGTCCGCCTCGAACTGAGAACTCGCGATTTACTTGCAAACGAGTTGACCAATATAACAAGATTCTAAGGAGGATTCTTTTCCTCCTACTAGCCCCATAACCACTTGATCGATCCTACTCATATACGAACTTACAAATTTTATGTATCTCTGCTACAGCCCCAACAAACATAAAGAGCAGAAAAACGTTACTAAAGTTATCGTCGAACAAACTATTTAAATCAAAAAGTCATCCAAATGCCGAAACGTCCCAGTAGCCAGGTGACAGTTGGGTCTGAAGTTTTTTTAAGAACTCGCTTCGCTTCCGCTCCGCTCGTTCGATTAACCCCGCTGCAAGAAGCGCCGCACACCCGTTATCAGCAAAACGCACGCGACCAGCCCTCCTAATCCATAATATACTGCTGCCAGACGAAAACCGACTTTATTTCTTACGGAAACCGTACTTGCTAGTCGTTTGAGACCGTTAATGGAGTGTCAGTCGTGTGAAGGAGTGAAATGGAATAGTGTTCGTCGCGTTCGAAAATATGTATACATTTAATGCGACAAAAATATGTATTCGCAGCGACTCGACTTATTACCAATGCGTAAAGTTTTTGATTCATGTCTTTGTTACATTAAATGTATCCATATTTTCAAACGTGACCGTACGTACAGTCGCCATCAAATATACCGGAGCGGCCAAGGTACTCAAAAATACCTGCACTTTATTCCTTGACAATAAAGGCGTTGTTCAGATACTTGTGACCACCGCTCAGATATATCTGATGGCCGTGATGGCGACTGTATCACTTATTTTAAAACCCTTGAGTATTTTGACGTGTTCACGGAATGAGTTAAAATTTCAGTTCTAACGGAGGTTATAAATTTAACGGCCTCCTAGCCAAGTTGGTAGTGACCCTGCCTATGAAGCAGGAGGTCCCGGGTTCGAATCCTGGTCAGGGCATTTATTTGTGTGTTTATCACAGATACTTGTTCCTGAGTTATGGATGTTTTCTATGTATTTAAGTATTTATCTATATCTATCTATTATATATATCGTCGCCTAGTACCCACAACACAAGCCTTATCGAGCTTACTGTGGGACTAGGTTGATTTGTGTAAGATTGTCCCATAATATTTATGTATTTATTTATTATAAATACTCGTAGGTGCTTTTCGAAGAAGTACAATTTTTAAGATTTCATATGACGGTAAATGATATTAGTCACACCTATCAAACTGAAATTAGATATTTGTAGTACTTTATTTAGGTATTTTTAAATCTTAGTTTGTATGGACCGCTTCCATTTAAGTTACGAATTATTTACAACTGAAATAGGTAAAAATGGTGTTTTTATAATACCAAAATATTTATCTACGCTTTTTACACAAAATGTAATTTTGGTATAAGTAGATTAATTTTTTTTTAGAAAAGGTAGATACGTACTCTAGATGTCTGTGCAATGTCTTCCAAAATTCGAGAAATAAATCTTGTTTTGCTAATAAACAATCTTACATTATCCGCATGTTGAGAGAATATTGATCTTTTGTTTTTTTTAAAGTAAAATTATGACAAAAACTTACCACAGCGTCGCGCACTAGGTATATAGGATGTATTTCCAGTGCGTTTTGGTATGGATTCTATTAAAATATATGTATTTATTAATTTTTTTTTTTTGATAATTTAATGAAGCCTCAAAAACAACTGACCAAGTTGTATTTTAGTAAGTAGGTAGGCAATGTCGGTGGATCAAACATTTTCTTCGGCAAGCCAGAGGTTAATTTGACTTTTTTCTTCATGAGCTGTAGGAATACTGGTGAGGTGCCCGAAAATCAGGCAAGCCGACGGGTATCGTCGCCACTGTTAGGGACTTACCTATTGATTATTTGCAGTTTAAATACTCCGAAAACGTTGAAGTGCCCAAGTTGCCTTTTTTATATCGTATTTTAATCGCACTTGTTTCCTTATACTCTTTATATAGTATCAGGCGCGGTCCCAGGGGGGAGAAACACAGGGGACATGACCCCCCCCCCACCCCCCCAAATCATACGTGTCGAATTGAAAATAGACCCACTCAAAAATTTTTTTTTTGCTTTAGTCCCCCCCCCGAACGAAGCGCTGGTAGCCTTGCGGTAAGACGTCCGACTTTCAATCCGGAGGTCTCAGGTTCAAACCCCGGCTCGTACCACTGAGTTTTTCGGAACTTATGTACGGAATATCATTTGATATTTACCAGTCGCTTTTCGGTGAAGGAAAACATCGTAAGGAAACCGGACCTAATCCCAAAAAGGCCTAGTTTCCCCTCTGGGTTGGAAGGTCTGATGGCAGTCGCTTTCGTAAAAACTAGTGTCTATGCCAATTCATGGGATTAGGTTGTCAAGCGGACCCCAAGCCGGGATAAACGCTAGGAAGAAGAAGTCCCCCCCCCCCATAATTTCAGGCTGCGACCGCGCCTGTATAGTATTCAGGGATTTTGAATAGATATAGGAATTAAAAAATAGAGAACATACGTCATATATATTTATTTGTATTTACTATAATGACAGTATTTTAAAGTTACTTAATTTTAAACTAATTTGCACAAAAAGTAGTTAATTAGGTAGGTACTTAAAATGTAAACGTATCACATCACTGTTGTTTTTTATACCGACTTACGATATCTACTTAAAATAAGACATTTATGATATGTTGTCTGATCGAATATCTTGGCTGTCATAATATACCTACAACATACATATCTTTTTAACTAAACATAACTTTCTTTTTTTCTTTTTATAAATAGATACAGGTTACGTAACGTAACAGGTACCTACATTAAATATTTACTTAATAGCTATATCAGATACGTAACTAGGAAGGGAGTCAGGACTTTAAGTGCAAACTAATTTGAAATTAAAACTACCTGACTATATAAATTGGTACAACAATCATTAAATCCTAACACAGATCACAGCAAAATAAAATACAACTCCATTAAATAGCTTATACTCAACTGTTAACAGTCTATCCGATGATCCAACCTAACTTTAAATATTTTTTTCTGCTCCTGCATTCTAATTTGCCAATAAAATGACTGACATGTATATTCAAAGCGTATACTTTATAAACGTTAGAAAAACTATTTAAAACGGGATCGGGAACTCGCAGCAACTTCAGTTACTCCGTGATAATGGCGCATGCAACTGTGCCGAAATATCGGAAGCTCAAAATAAAAAACTCACATGGTAAATATCCCGTTTTAAATAGTTTTTGTAATGTTAATGACCATGTTAGCTTAAAATCATATATTTTTTATAAACGTTGTCATAAGATGACTCAAAAGTCGATTCTTAGGGATATAATGGGTCTGTTGCCGGGGCGGGCCCCGCGCTCCGCCACCCGCCGCTGTAGACAAGGGAGGCGCCGGCACCATCCGCCGGGAGATTGAAGACAATTGTATAGAGGCAGCAGGTCATTCGTCGAACTCAATTCTTACCGGCTTGCCTAGCACTCGTAGAAAAGCTATTGTGTGCAACGGTACGTAATTAGGTCTTAAAATTATCGGGTCTGTTTTTACAAAATTCGGCTTCGCCTCATTTTGTAACTTCGACCCTCGAATCTTAAGAACCCTTATCATGTAACTGTTGCACAAAATACTATAAATATATTCTGGTTGAGATACTTTAAGAATACTTACTTGCGTATTTACTTCAGTTGAGTTTAGGTTAATTTATATCTAAGATTGATTATTATCTATTATATACAGACGCAGTCTAAGAACTTTTTGAGACTTGGTTGCTCTCGTTCAGATGGCGCTTCAGACTTGGAGCCTCAAAAAGTTCTTAGACTGTGCGTCTCTATAAAATAGATACTGTTTGTTTATATTTCGGACCTAACTTCCTGACTTTAAAAAATATAAATAAGCATTGGATTGACTCCATAGTAGATACCTACATTACATATGATCTACTCCACAATTTTTGTTCACCGTAAAATTTCTGTTTTCAAACTCTCTTCCCAAACGTCAGCTTACTTCCCCTCCTTCCCATCATCCTTCTCCTTAAACTTATCCTCTTTCCCATTCTGAGGTGCGATCATCAGCAGATTATTCCCATTCTTATCCGGCGTCAGATTCCTGAACGGCACATTCTGCCGCCATCTTGGAGGGTAATAATAATAATGGTTCCTCAGTACGCGGAGATGGTCTTTCCCGAAGATATACTCGGTCTTCGTACATGTGATAGTGCGTTGGGTTCGGCGTTCCTCGTTCTCTTCATTCCCGTATTTAGATGCTTCTTCGATGAAGACCTTCGGTCTGGGTCCGTCGTCCTCGAAGTAGGGTCTCTTGAGGCGGAGACGGCGGGATTGCGGGCTGAGGGGGGACTCGCATTTGATGGCAAGTGCAGTGTTCTCTTTGTTGGTGAGGCCGTGATTCTTCTGCCATTCTAGGACTTCGCATAGGAGACCGATGTACCTGATTAACAAAGATGAATAATTTAAGTTTTGTTTCGCAAGCCAGACGAAGCAGTAAAAAGATTTTAATTATAGGTATGACGTAATAGTTTATTTTAATCACAACTCAACACGAGTTAAAAGAAAAGAAACCATTTTCTTTACGCTATAAATAGACTTTCCGACTTGTTCACAAGTTTTTGTTGTTCACTTTTTATAGATGATGGGTGGAAAAGAAAAAAGTAATAACGAAAGAATGAATCTGAAGCGCTAGTAGCCTTGCGGTTATAAGATGTCCGACTTTCAACCAGAGGTTTTGGGTTCAAACCTCGGCTCGTACCACTGAGGTTAAATTTTCGCAACGTATGTACGGAATTCTATTCTATTCTATTCTATTCTGAATATCATTTGATAAATATCAAAATAATAAATATCATTTGATAAGGTAAATACCAGTCGCTTTTCGGTGAAGGAAAACATTGTATGGAAACCGGACCTAATCCCAAAAAGGCCTAGTTTTCCCTCTGGGTTGGAAGATCAGCTGGCAGTCACATTTGTAAAAACTAATAACTAGCAGACTTTAAGAAAGTTGGTACCTGATAGCCATGCGTAGAATCTCATTCTTAGAAAGCTTCTTATCAGGTGGGTGAGTAGGCACCAGCCGACGAAGCTCCGCGAAGGCCCCGCTGACGTTCTGCTGGCGCCAACGTTCACGGCAGTTGGTGAACAGCTTGCGTGGCGGCCGGAGCAGGCAGGAACTGAGGGGCGGCAGGTCTTCGTGCAGATTCTGGGAAGCAAAAGGTGCTAATTACATGAAAGTGAATCAGAGAGCGCTTATGAACAAAGTTAGATTATGCTTAGGCCTGTACCGACCATAGGGTCATCTGTTATATAGAAGCGCTTCCTTTCACAAATATGATTAGCAAATTTATTTTGATAATAATTTGAAATGCGGGGCTGGCATGGAATGTGTTGGCTGAAGGTCTTCTTTGTACCAGGGAGAGGGCCGGATCACAATTGAGACGGCATTTTCAGATCTCGTCTCGAGATCGGAAGAAGAATGTAAACGGCCTTCATAGCCCAGTTGGTAGTGACCCTGCCTACGAAGCTGGAGGTCCCAGGTTCGAATCCTGGTAAGGGCATTTATTTGTGTGCTAATCTCAAATATTTGTTCCTGAGTTATGGATGTTTTCTATGTATATAAGTATGTATTTATCTATCTAAGTATGTATATCGTCGCCTAGCACCCATAGCACAAGCTTTGCTTAGTTTGGGGTTAGGTTGATTTGTGTAAGATTGTCCCCAAATATTTATTTTATTTATTTATTTAAGTTATAACTTTCAACATGCCCTTAGTTGCAGGTTCAAGCCTCCTCGGGGCTCAATAATCATATTAATTCTGGTTAAAAAAATATAGCAAAAGAGTGTCAACGGTTCCAGTATTTTTTGACGTTGCCAGGTTAAAATGTACAATTAAAACGAAGTGAGACCTTCTCTTGCGACTTACCTGCACTGGTAAATTCTGTCGGTCATCATCACTGTCCGGCAGACAGAGGTCGTCGCTCAGCATCTCGCTGTCTGGCTCCTCATCAGAGCATGATTCCTGATCCGATGCCATGGCGTTCTGGTGAGCTGTTCATAAATAAACACCTTTAGTAACCACAAGGTTTTAATGTTATAGTAACTTCATCCACAGGGAGATGGGCCACATCGGCACTTTGGAGGAAGGTCGTGTCAAATTTAATGAAATTAACAAGGTAGTCTAAAAAGTAGTTAAAAAAGCGCTGGTAGCCTTGCGGTAAAACGTCCGACTTTCAATCCGAAGGTCTCAGGTTCAAATAAGATATAGTTTTTCGAAACTTATGTACGGAATATCATTTGATATTTACCAGTCGCTTTTCGGTGAAGGAAAATATCGTAACAAATCGGAACTAATTCCAAATAGGCCTAGTTTCCCCTTGGGTTGGAAGGTCAAATGGCAGTCGCTTTCGTAAAAACTAGTGTCTACGCCAATTCATGGGATTAGGTTGACAAGCGAACCCCAAGCCGGGACAAACGCTAGGAGAAAAAAGAAGAACAAACTGGTCTGAATAGTAATAATCTTTTGCGTAAAAAGCTTGCGTTAAATTGCTCTAACGATGATGATACAGTACATAATTTTAAATAAAAAATAACCGACTTCACTTAGGATCCGCTATTCCAAGAGGAAGTGGCCGAGTTGGTGTAAAAAATAGTGAAATCACTATAGGTGTGCCTATAATAGTTGAAGAGTTTCCTCGATTTCTCCAGGATCCCAGGGTTATACCTGTTCGATCGAAAAAAAATTTGAATATCGGTTCACGATTCACGGAGATATCGAGTAACATACCTACATACAAACAAATAATGAAAATAATAATGATAAAATAACAGTCGAATTGAGAACCTCCTCCTTTTTTGAAGTCGGTTAAAAATCAGAATTAAATTCTTCTTTTATTAATCCTTATTAACGAATAAGTATAACGTCTAAATAAATAACGGCAAATTAGTTAGCAATATGAATAAAAACATTTATTTACATAACTAAATATACAGAGGTACTACAGTACAAATACTAAACTAAATTAATAACTAGCTCAAATCTAAATTAGGCCCTTGCGGCATTGTACCAAGGATGCTGGCGGCATTTCCTCGTTGTATCGCAATGCAGATATGCTGTGCGAGGAAACCGCCAGCTCTTCGGTCACCAGTTACATCAACCAGACGCTTTGCGATATCTGCAAAAAACTTGTGTGCGCTGGGACCCTATGGACCTAGAGTTTCAACTCCAATATGAATTATATTTATGTGAAGTGTTCCTTATTTACTGTTTATTGAAAACATAGCAACTATGTATGTAAATAAAACACTATCTACAGGAAGCCCATATCAGCGGACACGCTATATTTAAACAATGAGGAATTATTCGCGTTCATCTTCTGATTCTTTATTTTTAAGCTTTACTTCATAATTTTAAACAAAAAAAGAACCGACTTCACTTAGGATCCGCTATTCCAAGAGGAAGTGGCCGAGTTGCTGTAAAAAATAGTGAAATCAGGTGTGCCTATAATAGTTTAAGAGTTCCCTCGATTTCTCCAGGATCCCGTCATCAGACCCCCCGACTTGGTGATAATGGGACCATCTAGGGGTTAATACCCGTTCGATTAAAAACATTTTTGAAAATCGGTTCACGATTCACGGAGATATCGAGTAACATACATACAAAAAAAATTATAAAAGAAACAAAAATTCAGTCGAATTCGGAACCTCCTCCTTTTTTTAAGTCGGTTAAAAAGTCATGGTCATCACAATAAATAGATTTTTTTACCTATTTCTATAAAATACATAATCTACTTATAAGTAACGTGTTAGTGCTAGTCTCTGTCCTAGTACATATAAATAAATAATAAATAAATAAATATTTGGGGACAATCTTACACAAATCAACCTAACCCCAAACTAAGCAAAGCTTGTACTATGGGTGCTAGGCGATGATATACATACTTAGATATATAAATACATACTTATATACATAGAAAACATCCATAACTCAGGAACAAATATTTGAGATTAGCACACAAATAAATGCCCTTACCAGGATTCAAACCCGGGACCTCCAGCTTCGTAGGCAGGGTCACTACCAACTGGGCTATGGAGGCCGTTTATGTTTACGATATGGTCCTTTGTAATTAGGTGCAAAAGTGTAAACATATCTGTGACGTCGACTGTACAAATACAAATGCGCCGTATCCTCTGTTTTGACTTTTTCGTTATTTTCTTGTTTGGTTAAAATGGTGTTTTTTTTACAAAATCCGCTATGTACCTAATTTCGTTCGCAATAAGTAAAAATATTACAAGAATTTGATAACACCTCTTAATTTTATAAAACATTTTTAAAAAGCTAAATCACACTGTTCCACAAAGTTTTTAGATCAAATTCTGTGCGTAAGTACAGTCAGCAACAAAAGTAGCTAAGCGGGTAGGGTGTTCAAAATGACCTGGACACGACTTTATTGTTAAGAGAATAAGAGCGTGTGTAGGTCATTTTGAACACCCTACCTGTTTAGCTACTTCTGCTGCTGACTGTACAGTATATCTATCACCGTCCTTTACCTAGATTATTTACTAAACTTGTCTGATAAAATGATCATAGTATATATTTCAAAATATACTCGTACTTACCAGGTAATGTACCACTCTTCGTCACGGTTGGCATAAAATCAACAATAATTAATCCACCACACTTAACACTAAATTAACTCTTTAACTCACTAAAATTAATATAACAGTGCTCTCAGCGGAAGCTGGCTCTAGACTGATAAAAAATGCAATTTCAAGGGGTTGTTGAGTCGAGCTGTGATTGGTTGAGGGCGGGGCGGCTGGCAGCCAATCAGATGGCTGGAAGGGCGTTAAGGAGCTTACAGGGGAATTCACAGTTAATATGTTTGCTGTATGAAAAGTTGCATTGGCACCTTCGGCGATTTTGAAAGTAAATTAGTGTGGATTTTATTAGGATAGCAAAATATTCGATGAATATTAAATTAAAAATGTAATTTAATAATTAGATCCATTGTTATTCTGTCTGATGCGTCATTATGAAAATAAAACAGAAAAGTGTGTACTTTCATAAAATCTCAGTATATGTATATATCTAATATCTTACCAACATTTATACTACAGCAAATAATTCAAATATTTAAAATGACAACGTTAAAGCCAAACATGAGGTCGAGGTTGAGTGAAACTGGTTCCATAAAGGCCACAGAAGTCTATCATTTTTGAAGATATTATGATCATAATTTTCATAATTTAAAAAGTCTAGCATTTGCTCATGGATTGAGTACCATTACATCCTGATACGTGCTGATACTTCCACTACGACATTACAAACGATATAAAATATAAAAAATAATTTAATATATAATTTACAAGTGTTAATTGCTCACAGATTTGGTACCTACCGTAAAACTGCCTAGCTTAACTCAGATGGCGCTGCAATCGTTAAAAAACCGGCCAAATGCGAGTCGGACTCGCGCACGAAGGGTTCCGTACCATTATCTATAAAAACGACAAGAAAATCATGTCCTATGCGAGCCCCCTTAAATTTTTATTTTATTATGTCTTTTAGTATTTGTTGTTAAATCGGCAACAGAAGTACATCATCCGATATCAGCTCTTACGCTTCAAAACCACTCGAGTCATGATTGAAAAACTCAACCACTTAGATGGTTGGCAGTCTTCAGCTGTGCGTTTCTCTAGAAACTTCCTGCCTCGCACAGCAAAACTGTGGACCTTTAAACCTTCAAGAAAGGAGCGTACTCCCACCTTAAAGGCCGGCAACGAGCTTAATAAGTAGAGAGAGTTAAGAGTAAGAAGACCAAATAGACCAATTGAGTAAAACAACAGGTAGAAATCGTTTATTTCACAATAAATATTTATTTACATCGAGTTTATGATAGCTTACTTAAATCTAAGGATTTACATTTCTATTTAATTTTGTGCGAAAAGCAATATCTGGAACTCATGTACATTCTACGCGGCTTCTCTTTCCGCACAAACCCTAACAACCGTTTGAAGTACGTATACTAACATTTTCCCAAGATGCTGCAATAGTAGCAAATAATCTGGCGGATGTCTTTTTTTACTTTTTTTATTGGGCTGATCGAGAGTTGATCGCAGTTGCTTTAATTACTGACATTCCTGTTGGTTAGTTCTCAGGCACTGAGTGTTTTAATTTAAAATGTCAATATATCACTTATTTTATTGAAGTAAATTTTTTAGATCTCTCGTAGTTTACAACTCAGTCTTCTTGATAACCTCTCTATATTCCACAAACGCCTTCACAGCCTTGAACACATCTTGGCTGAACACGCCAGGTTTCTCCAGAGCTATGAAGTGGCCACCTTCAGGCAGCTCCGTGTGGCCCAGGAGGTTGACAAACTTGGTGCGCAGCAGAAGTGGGGGGTGGTAGAAATCGTTGGGTGCCTGGAGGGCCCAGGTTGGGACAGTGGTCTGGTAGCTGAAAGAATTGAAGCTCATACAGAGAAATATTCAAGACGAAAGCGGCACAGTCACATCTGAAAATATGGATACATTGATTGTGACAAAAATATGTAGCCACCACTCTATTACTATAATCTTGGATAAGACTAACGGCAGTAGAAAAAATAAAGGATCCAATATCACTATGACGAAATACCTACCTATCAATATTGAGAGCACCATGGGCCTTATTAAAGGTTTCAGCATACATTCTAATAGCCGTCGTCTTCGAGTTGCTGACCCAGTACATCATCACGTTGTCCAGGAGCTGGTCTCTGGAGTAGTACTCCAGTAGGCCTCCGTCCTCGCGGCCCCTGAAGTCAAATCTGGTCCCGGTACTGACTTTCTCGAAGATGTACGCTAGGAGGCCGAGCGGGGAGTCAGATAAGCCGACGCCTGGAAAAGAGATGTTACGTAATAGACAAATCAATATATGAAAGGTTTTTATTTATGCCAAGGCTGCAAGGCAATGCGCCTTTCAAACGTTGAGTGTAAACTAAGTGGTTATAACATCAGTCTCTAAGGATAAAATCCCCTTTTGGAATCCAGCCATTCCAGCCTCAACTGGAGACCATGGTCACGTTTTCGTACATGCACCGATCAAATAATACTAGGGATGCACAATCAGCCCAAAAAATGGCCCCACAATAGTGAAGCAGTTTCTCATGTTGCTTTTTCTCTCACAGTCTTCTGGCTGGTTAAAAATTTTCACGAACCATATTTTCAGTAGATGTTTGAGCTGGTACCTCCTTTACATTGTTACACGAAGGGTATATTATACGGTACTCAAAAATTTCTGGACAAGCACCTTATCGCCTTGACAATAAAGACCTTGTTCAGATATTTGTGATCACCTTGGCCGCTCCAATGTATCTGGTGGCGACTATACATAACATAATATTTCTATTAATCACTGTGCCTTCGTGATATCATTTTTTTTAGACATCAAGGCAATCATTTCAAATATTGAATATATTGATGACCTGAATCGATATAACCATCAGTCACTTGAATAATATCTTTGGAATTTATTGTCTAGGTATTAAGGGTGATGGCTGGTAACTAACTAGAGCCACCAACATCTAGTGAGTGGAGATGTTTTTGACAGAACCACATTGAACTCACCAAGTGTGTCCGGTTTGGTAGCGTGCATATGAAAATAGCCCATCTCCAGAGTCATGTTGGCGATATACGTGCCCAGTGGATACATCCTGTGTGCTTGATGAGCTGGCACCACGAGGGGCGGATACAGAGCTCCCAACAACGTCAGCAGGTTTGAACGCGTGTTCTGTTGGAGGAACAGTTTGGTTAAGTTGCTGAAGATTAGGATTAGTAGAATATCTAGACTGGATCTCAAGAGGAAGTCCGGGTAGCCTTGCGGTAGGCCGAAGTAGGAAAGTGAGGTTTTCGGAACTTTTGAACGTACCCGTACGTTTCCTTAGATACTTAACAGTCACTATTCCATGATGGAAAGCGGACCTAGTTTTCTCCCTGGGTTGAAAACTAGTGCCTACGCCAATTGAAAAAAATAGTTTATTGCTCTTAAGGATGTCTTCAAATGTTAAGTTTAGGTTTTTGGGCAAGAAATTTTAATGTCGTATGTAACTGGAAGAGATCCCTTAAAGGGGTAAATTCGCTTTTGTGCAAAGCTGTTGTAACAAAAATTAATAAGATTATCAACTCTATTTTAGTCCAGAATCATGTATGTTAATGAGTTTCTTACCCTAGCCATAAGCATGTTGGAGTGGAAGCCCAGAACTTCATTAGGGAAGAGCGTGACCATGTTGGTGCCTATGATAGAGCCCATGTCTCCGCCCTGCATGTAGAACTGCTGGTATCCCAGACGATGCATCAGGTTACGGAACAGCACGGCGGCCTGCGCGCAGCCGAGGCCTGGACGGACTGCGGCCTGGAATTTAGAAAAAAACTGCAGTCAGAATACTCAGGTGACCCATTCAGTTAATGAAAGTAAGTAATCAGCAATTCAGCACCAATTGTATTTTCATTTCGCTTCATATTAAGTTGGTATGTAGATGTAGGTATACTATCAAGAAAAATCATATCAAAATTTCAAAAAAAAATCTATCGAAATTTTGTTTTTTTTTTACCCTTCCTTAAGCTTGCCTTTCCTCTTACTTACGTCAGTGAAGCCATATCCCGGAAGGCTGGGTACAACTACTTCGAAAGCAAAGTCATATCCAGGCACCTGTCGGGTCAGGAGCGGAATGGCTTCATAGAACTCGACCACTGAACCAGGCCAGCCGTGGAGAAGCAAGAGAGGCAGGACCTTCACTCCTGCTGGGACCTGCAAAATAATATGGTTGCTTAAAGGTCGTTTGAAACCCTAATCGAGGGCCACAGGGAAAACGCTCCCTCATTATTTTATGGGGGAAGCCTGACCACGATGTCACCTGATGGTAAGTGATGATGCGGTCTACAGTGAAGCACGCTTACCTATGAAATATGTACATACTTATATAGGTACTCGTGGTTTAAGGAGACCCAAATTGTATATACTCATGCGAAAACAGACACGGGCGGACCTCAATTGTGTCCGTGGCCCACAGCTAACAAACATTTGAAAACTCGTTCATTGAAGCCGTCAACATTACAATCACTTTTATTCCAGAGCTTAGACTGGTTTCTTGGATGTCGGTAGCACGCTCTCAATGCGAATATTGTGGTTCTGTGCCTTGCGACGGTTGGAACCTAAATGTGGTGGAAAATGGAGATCTAGGTTCGAAAGTTAAAATTCAATAATAGCTTTTCATATACTGAGCGAAAAACAGGTCCAAAAACCTTTGATCTACTGACCCGAATCGCAAAATAGCCTTTTCAAAAACAGACAACAGTTATAACTTATAAGTGATAAAGACTGATGGAGCAATGCTCTCCTCTCCAGCTTATTTCAGTGATTGAATGATTATTTTAGACAGATTACTCACCTTTGGCTTGACATGTATGAAGTGCACATCCAACCCCTGTATATTTGTCTTAAACTGCGGGAACTGGTTCAAGAAGGCCTCTCTGGCCTTAAACGGGTAGTTGTCTTTCCAGTGCAACCTCCACTCTTCTAGAAGTTTACTGTTAAATCCATAGTTTTGAGCTATGTTCTCGAAAGTAGGGGGTGGGGGGCGGAAGTTGGTCAGGCGTCGTTTTAGGTCTTCGATCATCTGAAAGATTAAATTATATTATCAGAAAATATTAATATAACCTCTGAACTGGACTGACATGCTAGTTAGAAATAAATCTATGTCTTGGGCAACAGTAGTGAATGCAAATCGGTTGTTTTTAGTATAAATATAACATGTTTATAATATAAAAATTGACGATAGAACTATGGTTGTTCTTTAAAATTGCGTGATTGAAAAGCAGTGGAGGTAAATTGATGTGCTTACATTATTTGCCATTCCAATTGACCATCGGCATAAGTGTAGTTGTTATGTTCACTTAATGAATATGACAACATAACTCTAACGATACTTAATGTTATATCAGGAACAGATTACCAAATAACAAACCTTGTCAGTAAACTCGATTTTAAAAGGTCTGATGCTGGTATCAAGTTTCCCCTTGCGCTCGGGTCCCCACCATTGTCCGAGGTCCAGTTGAGGCAGGGTGGAGGGGTCAGCGGGTCTGGAGGCGAACCATAGCGCGAAGGTCACGCCACCTACTAGTGCCAGGAGAACCTTCAGCATCTTACACCTGGAAATATATACCTACATTCAGTTCCAATAGAATTTGTATATTCTTCATCATTATCAGCTAAAACATGTTAACAGCTGACGAATTACTTCACTATAAGGTATACCAATTAGTGGATCAGATTTTAATCTGAAATGAATTCGAAGTTCTGGAGCTCGATTTTTGAATCTCACCGGTGACTTTTTTTGTATGCAGCCGATGACTATTTAGTACGAAATAAGTCACCCGATGAGATTCAAAAATCGAACTCCTGATAGGCGTTTATCAGTAATTTTCTAAGTTTTATCTATTGAATATTATTAGGAATTACATTAATGGAACAATCCTGGAAACACGAGATTTCAAGTAAACGGAACACTAATTGATAAAAATAGATGAAACTTAAAAGCCGACGAAATCATAAAAGCGCCATCTAGCGAGTTGAAACATATCTAACAATCATCAAGATAGACAAGCATTAAAAAGCCTCCCTCAAATCGGTTCATTCGGAATATATTGACATATAAACGGATACACAGACAGTCGGACACAAATGTACAAAACCCCAGCGTCTTTTCCATTGTAATAATAATGAGAACTCTTTTTTACTCCAGGCGGGGGGTTTGAGTAAGTTTTTTAATAAGCCGCCCGGAGTTTACTTAGTCAATGTTTTTAAACTACTTATCCGAAACATTGCAAACATTTATCACATCACGCCTCTAACCGCGATGCACTTTCGTCGAATCGTCTCCGTCTCTATCGCTCTTGCATATTCTAAAGAAAGTGAAGCAAATACACGATTTGATGAACGAAGTGGTTTGCGGTTATAGCCAGTTTTTCTTCGCCTAATATTATTCGTCGCACGCACGCACTAGCACTTACTGTAATCACTGGCCGTGAAGTACCGCTATTGTTGGGCATCTGCCTCATACTAACTCACTCACTGATATCTGCGGGCCTTCTGCGAACGTAGAACAGCAAATTTCGTTATCTTCTTGTCTATCGCTCTTATAAAGACAGTGACACAAATAGACGATCGACGTGGTTTGCGGTTTTACTTGTAGTTAGGCCTCTTGTGTGTGTGTGTTTTATTAGGTGTATCAAAGGTGAATAACAGCCATTTAAATGGACGGATCGTATAGCAGCACAAGTAAATAAGCGGGTGAGCTGCTCAAAGTGATCTGGACATTTTAATATTAAGAGAATAAGAGCGTTGGTAGCCTGACGGTAATGACGTCTGACTTTCAATCCGAAGGTCCCGGGTTCAAACCCCGGCTCGTACCAATGAGTTTTTCGGAACTTATGTACGAAATATAATTTGATATTTACCAATCGCTATACGGTGAAGGAAAACATCGTGAGGAAACCTGCATACATCCGCGGAGAAATTCAAAGGTGTATGTGAAGTTCCCAACCCGCTTTGGGCCAGCGTGGGGACTATAGCCTGATCCCTCTCGTGCATGAGAGGAGGCCTGTGCCCAGCAGTGGGACGTATAGAGGCTAACATATTAAGAGCGTGTGAAGGTGATTTTGAATACCTGGCGCTCCTGTTATTATTTAATTCGGTATGGATGGAAGCGACCGCCAATTTTATATACCACGGCAATGGCAAAATAATAGTTTTAATTTATAATGTAATATGTATGCTAGTCTATAAGGTATTTATCTATGGGCCACTAGTTGCCTGAAAATAAACGTTTTTCATTCATTCATTTCAATAGCAAACAAGCATACAGCGCGCCTGATAAGAAGCAGCTACTGTCGCCTATGGATACCTGCAATTCCAAAGGTGTCTCATGGCCCTTGCCGATCCTTCAATATAAAGGAGAGTTCACTGTGTTGATGGCTAAAGGAACAAGATTCCTCGTCAAACCCGGTCCGTCGAAGAATAAATCTCGAGTGAAATCGATCCTCTACGGATGTAGCTGCAGAGCAATCTAGATGAACCTTTTTTTTGAATTTCAAGTCTTTGTAACTGTCTGTGAGTTGAACTCTGTTTGAAATGATACGAGTATGTTTAAAGTACGAGCTACAGAAATTTAAAATCAAGGGTATTGAAATAATTATTACCGACCCGAATTTGCCGCGTTTCTTTGCACTTGTGCATATACAATAATTTTTATTTTAAATATCAATATACCGATACAGTTATTTAATACAACGTTTGGTTGGGACAGACTGATGCCCGTAAGATAAGATTAAGTTTAATTTCATTAACTGATTATCACGTTTTGCAATCAAAAAGCACTCAATTTATGATAAAAATATAAATTATAAATTTTTAAATTAAAAATGTATGATAGGTACTTATAAAAGATCACACACAATACACAATACTAGGTTTTTAAGTTTTTCTATCAAAAAAAGCAATTGGTGTCATCAAGTCTCGGAGAGATAGAAGGGCACAAATAAAAAACATACAAATGGTTTACATATATTTAGGTACATACAAACAATAGTCTATTAAAACCCGCTTACAAAATATGTCAACAAAGATTTAAAAAATATTTAATAATATAAATACTTACCTACCTATCTATTTTTTTGCTGTTTGTACCTTTAAGATATTTATTTTGATCAAAATCACACAGCATTTACAATTTATAGTTCACCACATTAACAATACAATTCATATTACAAACACATTACAAAACTACATAATTACAAAAAACAAAAACCACCTCAAAACTACAAAAAGCTCTTAACCTAATTTAATACCCCATCCCCCAGATGTCCCCCAAATTGCTCCCCTGGGAAATGGTGCCCATTAACACTGGCTACATTTCCCCTCTGGATGGCGATGCCCAATCTTTGCTGATGCCTCCGCTAACCTTTTCAACAGCTCCTTAAAAAGCTTGAGGGCACCTGGACCCCACGGACCAAGAGTTTCCACTGCAAAAGCTGAAAACTCCATGCTGTTAGGGAGCCCAGCATATTTGCGCCGCTTTAACGCGTCCGCCGACGATGCTGCTCCGCCCGCCCTGACAGATGTAGTGGTCAAATGGGACGGCGCGAGGGTATCCACACACGTGGCATCCCAAACAAGCGGCCGCCCCACTTGCCACGGTATGAGGGTCATTCCTATCCCTTTCCTATCTATTTTGATTTATCTAATCTCTACTTAATCTGCATATATTTAAGTACAGAAAAAATACCC
Source organism: Pammene fasciana (assembly GCA_911728535.1). NCBI lineage: Eukaryota > Metazoa > Arthropoda > Insecta > Lepidoptera > Tortricidae > Pammene > Pammene fasciana. The sequence continues at coordinate 1,202,925 of OU452274.1, read as the reverse complement.
TTCCTCGGTTTAACCTTTAAAATCAACCTCCTAAAGTTCAGTCTTAGTTTCCCTCTTCAGTTTCCTGAAGGCCGCGATAGCCTTCAGGACATCTTCAGAGAAGACCTTCGGCAACTCGAAGGCAAGGAAGTGGCCACCAACGTCGATGGCATTAGCTTGGACCAGGTTAGGGTACTTCATCCTGAGGATCCTGGCAGATTGGAAGGCTAGCTCGTTCTTCGCTTGGAGCACCCATGTTGGAACTGGGGTTGGGATTCTGAAAAAGTTATTAAGCCTTATTTTCTACTATTCAATATTATATGCCTGGTTGTGGTAAATGTTCTTTTCCACTTTAAGATCCATTCTATAAGTGTTGCTTTCGAATATTAATTGGCTTATAACAAAATCATCACTCGGCCTACTAGTATTCTCTTAAAAATAAAAAGAAGTTCATGGTCACTCTGTTAGTCCATGCATTTTATTTTCACTTGTATGGGAAAAATGTCAAATTTGGAAATAATTCATAACAGCAGAAGTATTTAGTTGTATGGCTTAAAAGTCATGTTAATCATTGCCTAGACATAAAATCCTACAAAAATTTGAACAAGAAAAAATCGTCATTTAATTAATTTCTAAATAATCGTCTAAATAAATAAATAAATATTTTATTATTTATTATGGTTCCTTAAGACAGGTTATTTATGGATGACGGAAAATCAGACAAAAAAAAGAACTGGTTCGTATATATTTTGATTTAATGTTTGAAAAAAAAAACGTATATTTACCAGAGTACTGGTGATATTATATTTAAAGCAATACTCACTCATCCAACATTAGTCCAAAATGCCTCTTGTTGAAGAATTCGGAGTACAGCCTCACAGAAGTGGTGAAGGAATTAGTAGACCAGTAGCACATGAGGTTGTCCAGTAGCTGGTCCTTGGTCCAGTGCTTACTCAGGCCACCGTCTGGCAGGTGCTTGTACTCGTTCTTGGTCCAGGTGGAGAACTTCTCCAGGATGTAGGCCAGGAGACCGGCGGGAGAATCGGACATGGCTACACCTGTACACAACATTTCATTTTCACACAGATATTCTTTATCGTGACATGTTGTTAGCATACTTAGCCAGAAAACCATAACTAGTCATGATCATCATGATACTATTATCACTGCATGCGGCTGTACTCACTTGTGTTTAGTGTTGTGTTTGTGTTTGTGTTATCATCATGATCATGAGAATTTAATTATTATACGTTATTTTATTGTATTGGTACCCGAGCGAGAAGGTGAGAGGCGTTTAAATTCAGGTTTGTATAAATAAGTTTCTCGGAACTTATGTATGAAATATCACGTGACACTAATGGCGCTTGGTTAATAGTCAGATAGGGTCTAAGCGTGTGCTCTCTAGAGTGTGCAGCAACAATATCTTACGGCCGTGATAGACATCTGTCACTTTCTATCTGTATTCATCAGAAAGCCACAAATGTCTATCGGGCCCGCGAGAAACTGTCGCTGCACTCTTGTGCTAACCGTGCTAGGGGAGGTCCTAGAAGCTTTCTATCACGGAAATGATCCCTTCATTCAAAATAAATTGAATATCACTCACCCAAAGTATCAGGCTTCGTAGCCTGCATATGCAAGTACCCGGTCTCCTCAACGAGTCTACTCAGGATTGTGCTGAGAGGATACATGCGGTCTGCCAGGTGCGACTCCACGACGAAAGAGGGCAGCACTGCTCCCAGCAGGGTCAGGATGTTGGCAGAGATGGACGTGGTAAGGCCCAAGTTCGTGTGGTAGCCGAGGACTTCCTGAAAAATGTGGAAATATAAAGATATGCCACTTAATGTGCTACACCAAATATTACTTTGAAGCTTAACGATTTCCGGACGACAATTTTTGAACAATTTTATTGACACTAAGCTTGAGGGTTTTATGTAATATTAGTTTTTTTTAGGAAATGCAACAGGCAACATAAAACAACAAGATGTATCGTTCTCAAAATATGTTTTTTTTCTTTAGAAGGCTGGTTGTTGCAATGTAACATACATCAGGGAAGATGGTGGCCATGTTGCTGGCAATCATACTGCCCCAGTCTCCGCCCTGCACGTAGTACTTCTTGAAACCCAGACGGTGCATCAGGTTGCGCATCACCACTCCCACTTCCGCGGAACCCAAGCCTGGCCGGACGGCAGCCTGTAAATTGTAACCTTACTTGAAGATATAGTTCTTTAAGCCATTTGGAGGTCTTGTAAGTTGAATTGTCTGGTACCTGACAGTTAAATAATTATATCACAGTAAAGGAACTTGTATCTACACTACTAGGTTGGAAGCCACAAAAGAGACCAATAGGTAATCCAAAAAAACTGTGGATAGACTGTGGGTGGAGCTGGAGGCCAATCCAACAACAGTTTGTAGCGCCACAGAAAGTAAGTATAGATTATACACCAAAAGATCTGCATCCCAGCTAAATGGGCTCAATGACTTCGATAGTCAAATAGCCGGAGCTTGGTTCAACCTTTTTCTTTGTGGTGTGTAAAATTGTTAAATGATAGTCTATTGTTTATACATAATGCCCCTCTTTTGCACTTACATCAGAAAACCCGTAACCCGGTAGACTGGGCACGATAGCTTCAATGGCAAAGTCCCGGTCCTTGCTGACGGCGGTCAGTTGAGGCAGCGCTTCGTAGAACTCTCTGACGGACCCTGGCCAGCCGTGCATGAAAAGCATAGGGACTACTTCCACGCCTGCTGGTACCTGGAGATATATAGCATCTCAGAAATTTTATAAACTAAAGATTTTTGATAAATAAAGGCATTCAACGTGACTAGCTGTAGCCTTTTTGGACCTTTGTAATTCATACGTTTTCATAAACAAAGCATGCAAAATTTTTAAGTACTGGTGGCTTGAGTGAAAGTGAAACCATTCAGCGTGAGGGAAGTTGAATTTTCCTTAGGGCACGCACTGTGCAAAGTGCGATTTTACTGTCTGTTTTAACAGCAACGTTTGTTGTAACAAATGTATGGGCTTGTAAAGTAAAATACGTTCTAGAACGTACCTCTGGTCGAACCCTGATAAAGTGGATATCCAACCCCTGGATGTTAGTCTTGAACTGCGGGAACTTGTTGAAGAACCTCTCCCTCGCCTTGAAGTCGTACTTCTCGGCCCAGTACGTGACCCAGCTGTCCAGCTGTTTGCTGTTGAACCCATATTCGAAGGCCATGCTCTCCAACGGAGGGGTCCACTTACGGTGGTTCTTTAAACGGTCTTTGAGGTCTTGGATCATCTAGAAATATAGTAAAATTTTAGCACAATGTATAAATTACTATTATGTATATTACGTTTGGCTTTAGTTAGGTACGGGTTAATCGCAGATTTTTTGTAACTTAATAATCTTTCTTATTTTTTTCAGTTTTGTGAGAAAATTATGGACAGATTAGAAAAAGGTATGTAGGTATCTGCGATTACACTAAATATTAACATTGAACATTCATCTTTAGGTACATTCTAATGAGGTCAGTCGCCATTTACTTATACAATTTTGTGATTCAAATAAAAACCTCTTTTCGCGAATGGCGACTGTGAATTGTAGAGAATACTCGGAAAGAAAAAAATTACAACAATACTATCAAACATTAATATGCACATTGGATTAGTGCTTTTTTCTCCTTGTAAGTACTACAAACAAATACTGTTGTGTGAATCTACAAACACTTATAGGATATCGTAAGTGCTTACCATAATCGTCCGGGATGTATCTTATTTGGCACTGACATGGTTAAACAAATAAATACAAATAGATGTAAAACTTACCGGGGCAGTAAAATTCACTTTAAAAGTCTTAACACTGGTATCCTGCTTAGCCTGCAGCTCTTTAGGGCCCCACCATGCTTGAACATCAAAGTCAGGAGGCGAAGCAGGACTCCTTAGGAACAAGAGGTATACAATCCCGAGGATCGGCAGAGCTAGCAGCGCCAGAAGGCTGAAGCATAGTAATCGCGCCATCTGAAGTTTTAAAGACAAAATTATTATCATTCGCTTGCCCTTGTCCCATTTACTTGGGGTCGGCGCAGCATGTCTTTTTTCACACATCTCTGTCACCCGTCATCTTTTAAAGACAAAATTATCTTATTTGAGGTGATAGTGATCCAGATACCTAACATTTTCTTTAGCTCTTCTCTCTCCTACTATCTATAGGCATGCCCTTCTAATATGCCATTTGGGTATATGCCTAGCAATTGGACATTACGATGGCTCAAAAATATTTAATATGGTAGTGGATCACTTTAGTATATGTCAAAGCTAATTTATGTCATAAACACACTATATAAATTTACCTAATATCTTAATCACGGAACCGGTCTTTGTATCAGTAAACAAAATCGCTTTGTCTTTAATTATGTTCTTGTGCAAAGTCCAAATAGGTATAAAGGAAAGAAGCAAGCGCATAGCGACTAATTATAAGATAAACATTATTAGCTGAAGTAAGTAGGTGACTGCTTAATAATATACCCTGTTAGTTAATAAGCTTGAGGAAGCCTGTGTTGCGGATTTCATCATTGGTTTGTATGAGACGAAGCCTGTTGCGGATTTCATCCTTGGTTTGTATGAGACGAAGCCTGTTGCGGATTTCATCATTGGTTTGTATGAGACGAAGCCTGTTGCGGATTTCATCATTGGTTTGTATGAGACGAAGCCTGTTGCGGATTTCATCATTGGTTTGTATGAGACGAAGCCTGTTGCGGATTTCATCATTGGTTTGTATGAGACGAAGCCTGTTGCGGATTTCATCATTGGTTTGTATGAGACGAAGCCTGTTGCGGATCCATTTGTAGCCACCTGATGTCTGTGTTGCGGATATTATAAATTGTTCAATGCGTTTATTATTTGAAGATTTGACATATGTTGTTATAAAGACTGTGCACGTTGAAATCCGGCCACGCATGGCATGGTACATCTCCCTTTCGGATACACATTTTCAAGCAGTTCTTTTTTATAAATAATCTCTAATCATAGTAGTATATAATAAAAATAGAATCATATTAAAATTGTATGGGCTTGTCTCAGTTTTTACTGAAGGTATTTCATCATATCTTTAATGTTTTGTCCAGCGTTTTTTGATAATATTCACTCGCTTCCTGCTACAATACCACAATTGTATTTATATTTTCACAACCGGTTTTATGGTCAATAGAATGTCATCTTACAAAAAAAATATGTTTTGAAACTCTATTCTACTTGAGGTAGTCAGGAAAACTTTCTACTCCAAGCACTGAAAGTAATTTTTATATGGCAGCCATTTTTTTGTCAAAAAGTCAAACTCACCAAAGTTAGAACATCTCCGAACTATTTCAATCTAAATACACTTAGAAAAATGTTAGCTATGGTGAAAAGAGAATTTAATAAGGTATCATTTGATTCATCTTATTTATAATAAAAAACTATTTTGAACAGGAAAATTTGGTAAACACTGTCAGAACACTGTGGACAAAAAAATATAGGCACTGTGGAATATATAGTGATCAAACTCATAGACAACGTAACGTTTATATTATGTTTTAAACTTTATTATGTAGCTTGATAACCCCAAATTATTAATTAGAAGTGTTGGTTGAATATGCACATTCAATAAAAAGATGTATCACACCATGCGCGGCCGGATTTCAACGTGCACAGTCTTTAATATACCTACGATATACCTACACGTGAATTGAATATACTTAGACTGAAACTACAATTTCTCAAACCTGCGCAGCCGCAGCTGGCATCACGTTCAAGCGAACATGACTACCGAAAGATTCCGAGTACAGTTCAGTTCAGTACATTACCGGGCATATTTTTCTTCATTATTTTGAGAAAAACGGTTAATGTAAATATATTGTATGTATAGTATATCCACATGCATAGCTACGTAATGCCCGTGGTTTTAACACTCTGGTCCAGCATTCAAAATAAGTTCTTTGAGCCGGGCTTAAGTTGCATTTTGTATCCCATTTAATGCAAATGCGCGTTTATTTATAATAGACTGAAGATACCACAAACCACCTCTAATCTTAGATACCAAATCACAGATTATATAATTGCCAAATTGCAAACGCTCAATTGTCCGTCGTTTTATTTTTCTGACCTTGGGCCGATTGCATAACAACTTGTAACTAATAATGTTAGCGGAAGTCTCTTTCCAATCCCATTAATTAGAAAGAACTTCCGGTAATAATATAAGTTACAAGTTATTATGCAATGAGCCCATTGTGTAACCCCCCGTAAGATTGGTTCCGTCCATACTTAACCTTGTAAGTCTGCGTAATTAGCCGGTAGGTTTGTAAACAAATTGCACTGTCTCGTATTATGCCTTCTTAAATTCATTGTTTGCGTTTAGTTTACAATTCATATTTACAACTAAAAACAGTTTCTTATTCTTGCCTACTTACCTACGTACTTTAATATAATTATTATAATTGATTTAAAACAGGTTCTTACTCAAGGAAAAATACTTATTATTAATATATCATCATTCTTCCACAGCTAAATTAAACGTACTTATATTTTTTTATTAGACAGCCATGGGGTGCCCGGCCTTAGAATTGTCCCCCAACATATCGTCCTGTGGTTGCAGTAGGAGTCTGCTAAGGGAATATACCGGGATGTGGGCAGCAGCATCTTCCGAAAGCCTACATACAATAAACAAAAAAAACGCGCGCCAACCCGCCTGCCAAGCGTGGCGCGTATGGCAAACCCCCCCCCCCCCCCTCCTTAAAGGGGAGGCCTATGTTCAGCAGTGGACTTCTTATGGCTGAGATGATGATGATGATATTTTTTTAATAGTAATACTGTTAAGAAGTTAGTTAAGTTAGTCGTTAAGTAACAATACAGTAGTAATAAGTCTCACGTTTTTTGTAATGCCTATCTTATTATTATATTCTGTACATCGAATTCAAAGATACGTCTAGACCGTCGATTGTACCTTTATGTATTATTTTATAATAAACAGAATGAACTCCGTTTCGTGACGAAAATGAGCTGTAGGTACTAATTATATGGGTAATTTTCGCAAGTCAACGAAGAAGACTAGGTAAAGGTACAAAAATTTTGAAAAAAAAAAACACAACTTACTTTAAAAATAAACAAACGTCCACTCTTTATCTTTATTCGGAACTCACTGAAGCAAACGAGTTATCTGTCAGTGACTGGTTTCAAAAACTTGTTCTCATAGTGATCTTAAGAGTCGCCAAAAAAAAAGTGTCATAGAATTATTATGACAATAATTTTGAAACTACCTAAACGTCTCCACGTGTCCTCTGATGATTGATATTTTTTCTTCATATGTTTTTGATTTTGAGCCTTATTAAACGTTCAACTTTGTTTTCTTAAGAGTCGCCAGGACGCTCGCGTTCCCATACAAATGTAGTTCAGCTCTCATTTTAAAACGACATGCTTTAGGACCATGAAATTTGGCATGGGCATTTTAGGAGTACAGATCTAATGTCGGTAATTCATTTTCGTTGCTAAAAATTGTTATACAAAGAAAATACAGCCAGATACAGATTTCCATACAAAACTTTTTTTTTTTGGTGAGTATAGTGTGAATTAAAAATAAAGTATTACCTAGGTACATATATATAAGGAGGGATAAGGAAAACACATAGTTAATCAACAATTAATATAACATTTTATTGCAAAAGTAAATGATTTCCAAGGTCCACAACCCCTATTCGACATGCGGTAACTGGGCCACGTTGATATGCGAGATCACTGCTTGTTTGACAGATGTAACAGACTGATACGATGTGGTCTCACTAGCGACTGTCAGTTTTCGGACCCATAACTGACATAATCAAAAGCTTTGCAACGATAACAATACATCATTTTTCGCTTGTTTCCTAAAAGTATCTACTCGTACATTTCCAAATTCCATTGGAAAAAGCCCCAAAAAAAATCTACGATTTGATATTGATCAGATATTTCACTCGCACTATTGATTTATTTCAACAATACATATAATACGTAAAACATCTCTGTCTGAAGTAATATTTATTTGTCTATAATGCTGGTTATGTACGGAGCACATACTAAATTAAAAAATTTAAGCACCCCCGACAATATTATAACAACGCTGTCTATACAGTGTGTGTCTTTCATAACGACATTAATTTTAAGGGCTGAAAGTATAACTCCTAATGAACTGAAATTAGCATAATTTAGTTAAAATATAAAAAGTAAAAATTTTCATGCAAATTAATTAGGCACGCAATGTATCAGTAATAATTTAAACTTAACAATTGACATGTCATTTCATTGAAATTTCGCTCTTAGTGTCATCCTGACAAGACCGTTAAAAATCGTGACGGTGACCTTGTTCGTAAGAAAAGGACTTAACCGCCCTGCTATCGCGTAAAACTTAGCGAAACATTGCTGCTCGAGATTTTTTTTTTAATTAATTACTCTTAATTATAAAAGGTAACCGTTATATTATTTTGATAAAACTGTTAACAGCACTTTAAACTATCGTTACTTAAAACCAATGTCGTTATGAAAGACACACACTGTATACATATTAAATATTACCCAGAGAAATCTATCTAAAAACATCTTATGAGCCGTTTTAGAATGCACAACCACTAAAACTAACAAACAAACAGCTTGTCACCTTAAATTCACATATATATCGTCACCTCTCCGTCGTCGGTAAAAAGGGTCATTATCACTTTGATCTTGCTTTATCACTTAATCAAACATCTTCTATTGGTATTCACACTACTATCTACTACAGCTCAGTCTTCTTAGCTTCCCTCTTCAGTTTTCTAAAAGCCGCTACTGCCTTCAGAACATCTTCAGAGAAGACCTTCGGCAACTCGAAGGCAAGGAAGTGGCCACCATCGTTGATGGCATTAGCTTGGACCAGGTTGGGGAACTTGAAACGCAGGATCCTGGCGGATTGGAAGCTCAGCTCGTTCTTCGCTTGGATCACCCAGGTTGGGACTGGGGTTGGTATCCTGAAAAAAAAAGTTTTGTCAGTCTAAATCGAAACGCCTAAAATCTAAAGGCTTTTCTCTTAATTAAATGCAACAGAAAAAGTGACCAAGGCAATCTGGAGGTTTCTTTCATATCGGTTAAACCGCCAGTACCTACCTGGCCACCTTTCAACAACTGGCCCCCTCATACTAAAAATGAATTCTATTTACCTACAAACATAACTAATTTTAGTATAACTTGGTCAGTTATTGAAGGATGGCCAGTAATTAAAACCTTATACTAAAATGGATTCTGTTTATAGGAGAACAGAGTTCATTATTAGTATAAGCTGGCCAGTTATTGAACAATGGCCAATTACTGGCTATTTACTGTACGTAGAATACACACACCATGAATATAGATATTCCCAGATTAAGTCTAAGTCTTATTTTTCGTCTTATAGTTTTTAAACTGTCATCTTCTTAATCAAAATTAATAGAGTTTGTCTGGGAATTGAAGTGCCATGGTTTATATGGGGACTTATACATTCTACGACACTTCTCTTTCCGGATACTCTAATGATTTTCATTCGAAACTAAACTCAAAATGAGCGAACATACATATTAATACTTTTAATACTTACTCATCCAACTGCAATCCGAAATATCTCTTCGTAAAACATTCTGAGTACAGTCTCACAGACGTGGTGAAGGAGTTGGTAGCCCAGTAGGCCATCAAGTTATCCAGCAGCTGGTCTTTGGTCCAGTGCTTGTTGAGGCCGCCATCGGGCAACAGCTTGTACTCCTTCTTGGTCCAGGTGGAGAACTTCTCCAGGATGTAGGCCAGGAGACCAACAGGAGAATCGGAGACAGCAACGCCTAGAAAAGGAGTTCAAGTTTTGGTATCCAGCAGCATCTAAACTCTTTTCTTTCTCTAATGGGTGTTCCGGATAGTTCGGAGGCGTTTGCAGAGAATGCCAATGCGCCTTTTCGACGATTGAATTAAATGTAAAGGGTACACTATTTAAGCGAATGCTGCCCCTATCCGAGTGACGAGACGCACGCAAAGACAGCATCAATTCAGTGGTGCAAGATCTATTGAGAGTTATGTCAGACAGGTGAAATGGATAAATTATCTGACAAAAACTCAGTCGTATGTTTCTATCAAAATTCAACATGGAGTAATTATACATACCGATGGTATCAGGCTTGGTAGCTTGAATATGCATGTAACCAGTCTCCTCTACCAGATAACCGAAGGTCGAGCTAAGAGGATACATGCGGTCTGCCAGGTGAGATTCCACTACAAAGGAAGGCAACACACTGCCTATTAAGTTGAGGATGTTGGCAGACGTAGACAGAACGGAAGGCATGTTCGTGTGGTAGCCGAGGGCTTCCTAAAAAAAGAACAAAGTTCATGAAATATATCTGGTCTCCTCAGAGATTACATAACATTTCATTCCAGGTATGTGCTGACGCGCAATCTCAATAGGAGAATCACTGCCATGTTTCAAGGGAATACAGTAAGTTAAAAATAAACTCACTTGAGGGAACAGAGTGACCAAATCCTTGCCGATGATGCTGCCCCAGTCTCCGCCCTCCACGTAGAACTTCTTGAAACCTAGGCGGTGCATGAGGTTACGCATCACAACTGCTATTTCTGAGGGACCCAAGCCAGGACGGACTGCAGCCTGTGAATTCAGTGGCATCATGATTAGAAACCTCATTAAATTTTGAAGATTTTTTAGCCGCTTGGAAGACCCATAAAGCGATTATCACAAAGCGGTGACGGTGTGCAAGTGGGTTCTCTGCTTTTTCGCCGATAATAGTATTGCCGAATTTCACTTCCCAACCAACTTTTCGCAGAAGTTTCATACGGCCGAATTTCATTTCCCATTAATCCAACCTTAACCTAACCAAATATGGGGTTGGGAAATGAAATGGTTGCGAAATAATTTTATTATTTAGTAAAAGTTATTCGGCCAAATGAAACATTTGCGAAAAGTTGGTTGGCAAGTGAAAGTTCGCAATACAATTTTCGGCGAAAAGGCAGGATACCGAGCAGGTTTGACAGCGCTATCTCGCTCGCGCTCCGGCGCCGCATGCGGAAACCGCAGCAGTGTTAGTCTAACTTGGCTTAACAGCCTTTTATCTAAAATAAAGATGTAATCTTACACTAGAGAATCCATAGCCGGGCAAGCTGGGCACGATGGCTTCGATGGCGAAGTCTCGATCCTTGCTGACGGCAGTCAGAAGCGGCAGAGCCTCGTAGAACTCCCTAACAGACCCTGGCCAGCCGTGCATGAAGAGCATTGGGACCACTTCCACGCCTGCGGGCACCTGCAAACAAAGTGGATGTCATTATCAACTATAGCAGGATTATAACAAGACACTCTCAATATTTTAATCAATCTGGTTAAAGTGAAAGAAATAACAATTGAAGAATGGGCAAATATTCATAAACCTATGCAGTCAGGGCTCAATTAGTTAATTAATGATTAGTCTGTTTCTAACCAACACAACTATCAAAGTGACGGATAAGGACAGAACATAAATTAACTATTTGAAGCCTGAGAGACGTTTCTGAATATGAGGGTAAATTTATTAAGTCATACCTCTGGGCGAGAAGTGGCTCACGGAGAGCCGTTTTGCTGCATTGATCGTAGCAAATGGAATTCTGTGATCTCTGCCTACCCCTTTTGGGATATAGGCGTGATTGTATGTATGTTGTATGTATGTATGTACAGTCAAGGAATTTGATTCGCGTACCGTCTTAAGTCTAAATTACTGATGACAATTAATAGTACTAAGGGCTATGTTTCTTCGCTTGCTTAAAGAAATATAAGCCTTATGATATTCTGGCATTTCAAGCAATAAATCAACGAAACGGTACGCGAATCAAATTCCTTGACTGTACCTCTGGTCGAACCCTGATGAAGTGAATATCCAACCCCTGGATGTTAGTCTTGAACTGCGGGAACTTGTTGAAGAAATTTTCCCTCTCCTTGAAGTCGTACTTCTCGGCCCAGTACGTGACCCAGCTGTCCAGCTGTTTGCTGTTGAACCCGTACTGGAAGCCAATGTTCTCCAGCGGTGGTGTCCACTTGCGATGGTTCTTGAGGCGCTCTTTGAGGTCTTGGATCATCTGAAAGTGTATTGTGTACAATAAATTCCTTACTTTATAAGGGATACTTGATCTTAAATATGTCAAAGCGTCTTGATTTCAAGTGACCACATACAGCTTTGGATTTTGAATGAAGCAGTCAGGCAGAAAGTACAAATTATTGTTCAAAACATGATATATTATGTTATAAAACCTTACCGGAGCAGAAAACTGCACTTTAAAAGGCTTGATACTCGTATCCTGCTTAGCCTGCAGCTCTTTAGGTCCCCACCATGCTTGGACGTCGAAGTCGGGCAGTGGAGGAGGACTCTTCAGGAACAGGACGTATAGGACACCGAGGAATGGTGAAGCCAGCAACGCCAACAGGGCGAAACATAGTAGTCGTGCCATCTGAAATTTTAAATACTCAATTTCTCAATCTTTTATGATATTCACGTCGCTAGCATTGGTCTTTGATGTCATCTAAGCTTCGACTGAGCCAAAAAAAAAGAGGGAATATCACAAACAGTATGCCGTTATTTTTATGTACTGTTAGGTCATGTTCGCAGTTTCAGTGTAAGTACCGAAAATCACTGTCCAAGAAAAATGGCGCATTTCTCCAAGATCCCAAAGCCTTCAGATACTGACCCGAATTCAATGAAGTCAAAAGTGTTTATTATATGAGTCTGTTCTGCAGAACCTCAAGTTTTGTATTTGTGTTTGTTGTATTTGTCGTTCGATCGCCTGTTTGCATCACTCTCTTACGAATGTGCAAAAGCGATAGAGACGACATTTGTACCTACATTTCATTTTAACAATGTCCAAAAGGTAGGTCTATTTGTATGTATGGAAAAATTTGAAAATTATATCAGAAGTAAACAAGCAAATTACCTATAAAATAAAGACCATTAAGATACGTACCAAAAACAAATTAACAGATAACATTTTGTAACTAGGTGACTACTTATTGATAAATATGATACAGTCATACAGATAAAATTAAACTGCATTCATTCTATACCTATATCCGTGTCTCTTACTTACAACTTATATTGAAATTAATCATATTTTCTTAAGTAAATACAGGGTGTAAAAAATACTGGTGATTCGTTTAGAGATATAATTGATATTGTATGGCGAGTGAGAAAAAGAAGCACAAAATTTTTTCGGAGGCGAACACATTTTTTTGGAACACGTCGTGCTAGCCAGCCAACACTCCATACAAAACCATTCTTTTGCTAAATATTTTCTTCTTTTAGAACACGATTCCAATTATGCCCTTAAAAGGATCACCAGCATTTTTGTTACACCTTGTATAGTTTTGGTTTTAAATTACTTTCGTTAGATTCCGATATTAATATTCGGGTCTGAATATATATATTTAGAGATATACACATAAATAGTTACTAATCCCCTTATTCAGAAACGGCCACTAAAGTTAAGAGATCGCTGATAATCGTTTGTCCCTTTCCCTCGTATAGGTTGGACGGAAAGGGACAAATGATTATCAGAGCCCTCTTAACTTTAGTAGACGTTTATGAATAAGGGGGTAAGAATACTTAAATAGATCTATAAATTAGGAACTAATCACACAAATAAATGCCCTCACTCGAACACAAACCTAGAACCTTTATCTTCGTGAGCAGGTTACCATTAACTAGACTATGGGAACCGTTATACTATGCTCACTGTGCCGTGCGTGTATTTTGTATAAATTAACCGATTTCATATATGTAATTATAAATAACTGTATTTTATTTACGTTCATCTGTTTTCAAAGTGATTCTGCCTTTGATAACCCGATGTTTAATTCTGCCTAACATACTGATAAAGAGCTAAAATACTATTTAAATTGGTCTTAGAAACATGAGTACAGTCACTGGCAATAGTATCTTCCTACACGAAGGTCGTAAAAAAATGTGACACGTTATTTGTGGGCCCATAAGAGCGTGTCACATATTTATGCGGCCTGCGTGTAGGAAGATACTATTGCCGTGACTGTACATGACTGATAGTACGTTGCCCGACCACAACACCTACCTATTAACCATGACCTCGCACGTTCACAATAATAAGCCGGCCGGCCGGCCGGTATTATACCTAAAAAAAATATATATGTTTCCTTTTCTGAGTAATTCGAAACTAAGCACAAAAACATTACTATATTATTATTAATTTTATTTATTGTAGTTAGGTAATCAAAACGTGACTAAAATGTACAAAAAATTTACAATAAATATCTACATCTACACGATCGGTCTCCTATATTAATTGTTGTGTTTATGAGAAAAATTGCATAATACCATAGGTAGTGTGATTTCATAACAACAAAGTAATGCCTATAGATATTCTATACCTTGTGCAAATGTGCAACCTAAGAAGCGGTTTTTGACACCTGACATCTCAGTACATTTTATAACCTAAACTCGATTTTAGTTTATAAAATGTACTGAGATGACAGGTGGCAAAAACCGCTTCTTAGGTTGCACAAGGTATAGTATCTCCAGAGGAAAATAAAAATAACAAATTAACTTACCATTAAAACAAATGCACGACCGCCCTCCGTCTTTGTTCGTAATACACTGAAGCAGTCGTCGAACTGACTTGATTTGGTTTTATAAAATCGTATCTCATAATGCTCTTGGAAATACAACTTTGTATAAGGCAATATTAGGCTCAAAGTCAAAGACGACATAGATTATTCGAATTTAAGTGGCAAAAAATTAATGCATAGTAACGGTGATCAGACTTCAGAGCAAGACAGACAAACAAGTTCATAATTAGTTGATGTTTCTCTTAAATAATACAATCATCATGATTGTCTTTTTATCACAAACATAGTGGAAAGGCCTAATAGTTAACTCTGAAAATCTAGTATTATAATCATGATTGATATTCATGAAAATCATGAATCATGAATCATGATCAGGACTCATTGACATTTGGATCCTTGATTTAAGAACCGTGTGAGCTTTAGAACCACGAAATTTGGCATGGGCATTCTAGTAGTACAGATCTATGTCGGTAATTCGTTTTCGTTGCAAAAAAATGTAATACAAAGAAAATACAGCCAGATTTACAATACAAAACTTATTTTTGCTATATTTCCTTCGTATTACATTTTTTAGCAACGAAAACGAATTACCGACATAGATCTGTACTGCTACTCGTAGAATGCCCATGCCAAATTTCGTGGTTCTATAGCATGTCGTTTTAAAATGAGAGCTGAACTACGTTTGTATGGGGACGCGAGTTCACGTGAGCGTCCTGGCGACTCTTAAGTTGGTCATACAGAACACACCTGGAGCGGTATTCTAACTTTGAAATCCGACTTTGCCACTGATTTGTTACCAACCATATCATATATCATATAGTATTTTACTAATCATTTATCTAAATGGACAAACCGGTTTAGGTCATCTTTTTAGGGTTCCGTAACCAAAGGTTAAAAACTGGACGCTAATACTAAGAGTCCGCTGTCCGTCTGTCACCAGGCTATATATCATGAACCGTGATCGTTAGACAGTTGAAATTTTCACAGGTGATGTATTTCTGTTGCCGCTATAACAGCAAATACTAAAAAACAGAATAAAATAAGTAGGTATTTAAGGAAGTTTCCATACAACAGACATGATTTTTCTTGCCGTTTTTGTCTGTCATCAGGTAAAATCTCATGAACCGTTATAGTTAGACAGTTTTAATTTTCACAGATAATGTGTTTTTTTCCTGCTATAACAACAAATACTAGAATAACAGAATAAAATAAATATTTAAGGGAGCGCCCATATAGAAGATAAGATTTTTTTCCGTTTTATAGATAAGGTGTATGGAACCCTTCGTGTGCGAATCCGACTCGCACTTGGCCGTTTTTGTTATGTTGTTACATAAACGCCATGGTAATAAAAAGTTTCGTTTGCATTTAATTATCCACCATCTTGTATTTTGAACCTTAAATCTATCGATCACAAAATCGTCGTTCGTTAATCATAGAAGTAGATAAGATACTATTTTTAACTAGGAACTCGTTTTTGATTTCGCTCCGTCTACTTATTGATAATAATGTATCGATAGTGTGTTACGCATTAATGCCGGCAACACACACACAGTTAATATCCAAATAAATATACCCATTTCATTTGTTTCTTTAAGTGACGCAGCCAGGCAATGTATACCAGAATCACGAATTGAATTCCTGGTAAGTACTAGACTTAAATATTTTTAATGTTCAAGGTATTTTCTTTTTTTTAATACTTATTCTATGTAATGTCCAATTTAAAGTGAACCTTTACGGTAATCACGTAGGTACAGTCGCCATCAGATATATCGGAGCGGCCGAGGTACTCAAAAATATATGAACATGCACTTTATCGCTTCGACAATAGAGGTTTTGTTCAGATATTTGTGACCACATTGGCCGCTCCGATATATCTGATGGCGACTGTACTTATCTATGTTTGAAGTATTATGTAATCTATGTATTGATAACTAACCCTCTTATTCATAAACGTTTACTAAAGTTAGGAGGCCTCTGATAATCGTTTGTCGCTTTCCGTCCAACATATATGAGGGAAAGGGACAAACGATTAACAGCGATCTCTTAACTTTAGTGGCCGTTTATGAATAAGGGTATAAGCTATTAAGTGCTGCCCATAATTTTGTTTGGTACCCTGAGTTGGTACCCTACATATTACGTTGATAGGTATAATGTTTACAAACTTTATGCTAAGGAATTGTAACTAACCTTAAAACCTGTTATAGACATTGCAATTTCTAGGGCCTAATCTGTCAAATTGAGACGTGTAATAAAAGTTAGTGCACTTAGGGAACTGAGGGAGGGGCAGGGTATATATGAGAAATTGGGCCCGAAAAAGTGCAATGTCTAATACCAATTTAACTGTGATCCTAGTACTGTAGGTCGAAATAAATGTCTTGAATTGAATTGAATTATGTTTTCCACTTCAGATGGCGCGTCTACTATGCTTCGGCCTCCTGGCGCTGTTGGCTTCTCCATTCCTCGGTGTTATATATTTCCTGTTCTTTAGATCTCTGCCTCCGCTCCCCTACATCGATGTCCAAGAGTGGTGGGGACCTGAAGAGATAGAAGCCAAGCACGATACGAGTGTCAGGCCTTTTGAAGTGGAGTTTAGTGCTTCGGTGAGACTTTCTATTTATCAATACTATACACTCCAAGTTAATGAAAACGGGGTGACCAGCTGGCCTGTTTTCGTAGTGTTGGCTCGAACAAAATCAAACTAAAAAACTTCTTCAAATTTTAATCAATACATGAATAAAATAAATTCCTATTTTTTTTAATATTTTATCTTAAGTAGATACTTTATAAATAATTGTTTACGTGATAAGATTTAAGGCAACTACAAACGTTTGTCGTTCTTAGATGATCCAAGACCTCAAAAAGCGTTTGAAGAACCATCGTAATTGGACCCCTCCGCTGGAGGGCATCGGCTTTCAATACGGCTTCAACAGCCAACAGCTGGACAGCTGGGTCACGTACTGGGCCGAGAAGTACGACTTCAAGGCTAGGGAGAGGTTCTTCAACAAGTTCCCGCAGTTCAAGACTAACATCCAGGGGTTGGATATCCACTTCATCAGGGTTCGACCAGAGGTAGGTATTTAAGAAAAAAGTACAATATCTAAACAATAAAGTGAAGAACCATTATCATCCTCCTCGCACATGTCTCGGTCTAGCGTAAGTACGCTAGAACCAATTTCAAGTGAAATTGGGTTCCGCTCGGTAGCTTACGAAAGCATGCAGCCATTTATATGATATTCCAACCTAGAGAGGAACCTACCTCGTCTGCATATATAAGTTAAAAACTCTCTAAGTATTATTTAGCCGAAATACTGGAAACTGATGCTTACCCGGTATCCACACCATTCCAGTCTCCAATGTCAGTCTTTTAAAAATGTTATCAACAAACAATACAAATAGGTATATGTTATCAATTCACTCCTCCTGACTCCCGTCTCTAACCTCAATTAGTTCTAGATTATCACATGAAATGTGGACTTAGATTTTCGTACCATGCCATCCCAATTTATAAAAAGGTATTTCTTGATACCAGGTTTCAACTGGCACAGAGGTGGTCCCTATGTTGTTCCTACACACCTGGCCAGGGTCAGTCAGGGAGTTCTACGAAGCTCTGCCGCTTCTGACTGCTGTTAGCAAGCATCGGGACTTCGCCATCGAAGCTATTGTGCCCAGCTGGCCTGGCTCCGGATTCTCTGATGTATGTACCTACTTTGATTGTGGAGTAGACTAAAGGGCGGGTTGCATCAAGCTTAATTAAACCTTATCTAATCGCATGATGGGATCTGGTTTGACAAACTAGCCGATAAGAGGGCGAGACGGCAGGGTTGTAAGTGCTGTAACACTAGCACATCATGCAGTTGCAAATAATATATAACTGTGCAAAATGTGGGCGCGCTTGCCAGTCCCGTATTGGTTTGTACAGACACTAAAGGAAGTGTCTAAGTTGATTTTGGACATTGCGTCTGGTCGTCGTCTGCCATATTAGACGTTACAGGCCATTGATGATGAATCGCAATAAAGTTAAGGCATTCCGTTGACCAATCTATAAGTCTTAAACTATCATCATCATCATCCTAGCGTTTATCCCGGTTTGGGGTCCGCTTGACAACCTGTTCCCATGAATTGGCGTAGACACTAGTTTTTACGAAAGCGACTGCCATCTGACCTTCCAACCCAGAGGGGAAACTAGGCCTTTTTGGGATTAGATCCGGTTTCCTTACGATGTTTTCCTTTACCGAAAAGCGACTGGTAAATATCAAATGATATTCCGTACATAAGTTCCGAAAAACTCAGTGGTACGAGCCGGGGTTTGAACCCGAGACCTCCGGATTGAAAGTCGGACGTCTTACCGCAAGGCTACCAGCGCTCTTATAAGTCTTAAACTATAATGGACTTAATTGGATTCTCATGGTCATCTTGAACCTCTTCTTGAAGATTTGTTGTTCTCCCAACCCAAGCTTGTGCTCTCTGCGTAATAGTAATAGTAATTCTATAAACTGAACTAAGTATACCGTTTTTTAATGTCAAGTAACGATAATATTAGGCTGCAGTCCGGTCAGGCCTTGGTCCTGCACAGATGGCAATGGTGCTGCGTAACCTGATGCACCGACTAGGTTTCAAGACGTTCTACGTACATGGCGGAGATGTCGTTGGCATCAGCATGGCCACCCTGTTTCCTCAGGTAAACATATCAAACAGATTTTTAATGTGAACCGATTCTATTACAATTCCTATATATACAGTAAACAAAACTTTTGTACTTTGGCTTCACGTTAGGAATACCAAATTGACCCATTTTTTCAGGAAGTCCTAGGCTTCCACACAAACGTCGGGGCTACTGCGTCCACCAGCGCTGTCCTCCTCAACCTGCTAGGTGCATGGTTGCCCTCTTTCGTGGTGGAGTCGCACCTGGCAGACCGCATGTACCCCATCAGCTCGACCTTTGGCTTTCTGGTAGAAGAGTCTGGCTACGTGCATCTTCAAACTACTAAACCTGATACTTTGGGTAATCGATCAAGAAGTAGGTCGTAGACAGTCCTACCGGCGTGAATTGGGTAGAATTGCGTATAATTCGGCATGCATAGGGCTAAGCACGATGAACAGTTATGTATTTTAACTTGGTACCCTGAGCTAAACTTGGAGCATTTTGTACAGTCAGAAAAGCATTATAAAAAATATCTTATGGAGTAGCAAATTGAACTTTATGCCATTAGTACTAATCAGCCTAACAATTTTTGGGATTTCCCGATGAGCTCTAAGGAATGGGTCACGTGCCCATTTGCTAGTCGTCGAAGAAGTTTTTGTCAAGAAATAAGGTTATTTTTTGCTGACTGTACAAAATGCTCTAACTTTGGCTCAGGCTACCAGGTACTAGAATACATAACATTTTATCGTGCTTCGCCCTACATAAGCCAAATTCTGCTACTCGTGATGCTAATGAGGTAGGATTGCCCACGGCCTGCTCTTATAGCTTTAAGAAATTGAAAATGTCAATCTAACCGGAAGTCATGTATTTTAATACAATTACATTATAAACAGGTATAGCCATGTCAGAGAGTCCTGTCGCCCTCCTGGCCTATATCTTGGAAAAGTTCTCCACCTGGACCAAGAAGGAGTACAAGCTGCTAACTGATGGAGGCCTCAACGAGGTCTGGACCAAAGATAAGCTACTGGACAACCTCATGTGCTACTGGTCTACTAACTCCTTCACCACTTCTGTGAGGCTCTACGCTGAATATTTTAATAAGAGACATGTTGGACTGCAGCTGGATGAGTGAGTGCTTAAGATCTTTTTTTTTTATTAGCCTAAAGTAGTGTCCCACTGCTGGGCAAAGGCCTCTCCCTCTGATTTCCACAACTCTCGGTCCCACGTTTTTTTCCGGCCAGGTGCTGAGGAAAGCGTCCAAAGGCAGAATACATATTTCAACGAGTTTGCGTTTCAGGACATTGGAAGGTCGCCCTTCATTCGATCCTTCATGGACCAGTCTCTTCCAGGCACTCTGAACGCGACGCTCAATTTCCTTGTCTTGCCTGTCGCTGAAAGAGACTAACTGGCCCAAGTAGATATACTCGTTGACATACTGTATGATCTGCCCGTCTACCTCAACCCTGCGTTTCGTGCTATTGGTCATGACACTCATGACCTTAATATGGTTATTAAATAAAATCAACCTTGACTCAAACTAAGCAAAGCTTGCATTATGGGTAATAGGCGACGATATAACTAGTTACATAGATAAATATTTACTTAGATAATAGAAAACACCCATTACTCAGGAACAAATATTCGTAATAAATACACAAATAAATGCCCAAAGGATTCGAACCCCGACCTCCTGCTTCGTAGGCAGGGTCACTACCAACTTGGCTAGGAGGCCATTTTATTCTGAAGTAATCACATTATGCATTCTAACGAGCACTAGCTCAGAAGAACTATCATACTGGAACTCGTAGTGAGCGAACTAGGTTATGTAAAGGGGATATATTATTACAATCAGTCACAATAGGGAATATTTCGCAAAACTCTGCGTAGGGGGCGGCACTAGCACAACCAGAGGGCCTACCGCGAAACACGAAAATAAAAGTTTCGTTACCTGGTTCTCTGTCACTCTTACATATTAGAGCGATAGAGAGGCAGAAGTCCAAATTTCGATTCTTTCGTTTCACGATAGGCACTCTGTAAACAAACCGCCTTGGTGCACAAATGACTTATTTATTCTTTATAAATTATCTATGAAAACTTGTAAAAAACTGTTTAAGGCCTAGTATGTATTAAGAACTCTATGGTTTACCGATGTGCTAGTGCTGCACTCTGGTGGCGGAACATTGCAGTAATATCCCCTATTCTTAGTTATAAAAGTATGGTGAAGAAAAAGGTAAATTTTATTACAAAAGTAATATCGTTCTTTTTCAGAATCCCAACACCAGTCCCAACATGGGTCGTCCAAGCCAAGAACGAGCTGATCTTCCAACCCTCCAGGATCCTGCGGACCAAGTTTCCCAACCTGGTCCAAGCCATCCCTATTGCTGAGGGCGGCCACTTCCTTGCATTTGAGCTGCCAGAGGTTTTCTCCCAAGATGTCCTTAATGCTGTTACTGCTTTCAGGAAACTGAAGAGAGAAGAGAGAACTGAACTGTAGAGTGACATACAATCATAGCATACATTAACCTTAATAGCTAGTCAGATGCCAGATCTGCCTGGCGAACATGTCCGACGGAAATCCGTCAATGTATGGCGTCAGATTGGTCTGCAAACGCGTCCGTGCCCAATTTCCGCCACACATTAACATTGACGGATTTGTCCTTCGGATAAGTTCGTCAGGCAGATCCGGCGGACAAATCCGTGCATATATGGCAAGATAATGCCATATTGGTCACCTATACCTACTCAGGTGAACGTCGGAGTGCTCATCACTATCCTAGTACATGGAATATTTAAAGATTATCTTAAAAAAATTAAACTAAAGTAATTCGTAATAAATATTACAGCAGCGTGTCAACTAGGTATAAGTGAGCACATCGCAAATACAAGTAAGCTGATTATCACACTGGAGCCGCAAGCGCATGCGGTGACGGTGTGCACGCGTGACAGTGCTATACCATATGTAACTGAACGAAAAACATTTACTCAAACCCGTTATGTTTAGGTCATACTGAGCATCTTATAATAGGACCAACCCCAAAATCACAAAAAAAAATTTGGCTGTTTCATACATTTCACTGGTCATATTTTGAAATTTCCTATGGGAGAGTCCAATTTTTATTTTGCAATTTCGGGGTTGGTCCCATAATAATAGATGCTCAGTATGACCTAAACATTAACGGGTTTGAGTAAATGTTTTTCGTTTAGTTACATATGGTATACACGCAGAGCGCTATCTCCCTCGGGCAACGGCACCCCATGCGGAAACCGCAGCAGTGCGTACACGGAAAAAAAAGCTTCCGGTATATTCTCAATCTAAGACATTACATTATTATACTATGTTGAAAATATTTCCTCCTGAGAAGCATTTATTTCCTTTAACGAAAATAAATTAAAGTTTTAAATAAAACGAAGCAAATATATTCTTACAGATTTTCTAGTTTTCTTTTACCTAAGATAATATTTGTTTGATTAAAGTACAATCTCTCTTATTTACTCAATATACTCTTGAAACAATACATTTTTGTATTTCTATTTTAAGAAAACGTGGTTTTATTTAGCGAAGAATCATATTTTTGGTAAAGGAAATAAATACTTGTCACGAGGAAATATTTTCAAGAAAATAATAATGTCTTGGATTGAGAATATCCCGGAAGCTCTTTTTTCCGTGTAAGACGCCTAAAAGCGCCTGAGAAATGTGGATACGCAAAACATACATGAATGTAATGTAATGTTATTGTTGACAGTGTATGGCGTGATGATTTGATGAACTTTGGGAAATGATGATTTAGTTCTTTATACTACTTCTTAATCTTCAAAAATAGGTATTTAAATGCGTGATAAACCTGCGTATCCCTCTGGGAAACAGGCATGATTATATGTATGTATAACCTAGTAGTAGACCTTTTCCCAGTAGTAGGAAGTACAAGTAAGTATATATTTTTGCTATACTTAATGTACTTATAGAATAGGAAATAGGAACAACACAAATATTCATAGTATGTATTACTTGATATTTGTATAGATTTTCAATTGTAAATAAATTAAGGGTTAACGCCGCCAAGCAAGCGGTACCACTAATATATACTTACATATAAATATAATACTACATGATACTACAGTATTTTGGCCATATAGCACGTCGAAGTACCTGGCAAAGTGGATGGCAGGCGACCAAGGGGACCCAGTCCTAAACGCTGGTCCGACCAGGTGGCCGATGAACTCCAGATGCCGATGGCAGAGGCCCTTCACCAAGCAGAAGACCGCAACAAATGGAGGGCTTATAACAACGTTTCCGTCGAAGCCACGATCCTCACCAGTGAGGGACCGACTTAAGGAGGAGGAGGAGGAGGATAAATGTAATATATTTCTACATACATTTTCTGTGTTAATTGCTGTTTGAATACTTATAAAACAAACGAAAACACGCGACGATCGCGACAACTATTTGGAATGTCTATTTACACTACTCCTATTAGTCCTAACGTTAAGATAAAATTATCAACGTCGATTCGATTCGATAGCGACTAGACTAGTCGCGTATGAGCGTCCAACTCGATCGGTCGATTTTTACCGCCGCACGCAAATATGAACTGTATCGTAACGGACTAAGGTGTATAATCGAGTTCAAACTTTTTTTTTTTCATTTATTAAGGAGCTTTTTCGATAAACGAATATGTCGCCTGTTCAAACTTGATATTGTGAAGTGTAGTGTGATAGTTGTCATTGGATTTTACACTCTATAACGTGTAAATAGGGTTGGAACTTCAGCGAGTGCTATGTTTTAATTGTATACATTTTCGCGGATACATTCGTCTGCCGCGTGTTATTTGGATATTACGAGTTTGTTATTTTTGTAAGAAATGTGGTTTTAATTAGATTACAAATTAGATTTACATACATAAATAATTATATATGAACATATTTAAGCTCATTAGAATCACATAAAAACGCTAGTAATAATAGTAGGAACTATTATAATACAATTTAATATTGATCTATCTCATTAAAAACAAATTAAAGGTGACATTAATGTATTCTTCTTACTTCTCAATATACGCCGTAAATAAATAGGTAAATAAGTACAGTACTTTGTAGAACATAATTATAATCAGTAATGTTTCTGTACGAGTATTTATTTCTCCATTAGTTAGTTAGATCATTAAATTTCAAATTATTTATTACTTAAACCAGGAAAACACTTCAAGCTTCCAGATTAACCAAGGTTTGTGTATATAAGTATGTATGTACATATCTACATATGTACAGTACATACGACATAATGTACACATACTTGAGTTAAGAGGTTATCATACCAAAATCGTCTCGATGAGATAGCGAGTGTGTGCCCAGGGATTATCAACATAATACATATATTTAAAAAATATTGATCTTTGGCAAAAATTTATAAAAATGTACGCGTTTAAAAATAATCAGTACCTAATTTATGAAAAAAGCATCCAGTACATTTTCTTTATAAGGCGAATCCTCTTTAAATATAAACCAAATAATAATATGTACCTGTATATTTTACATTGACTCAATCAACGCATCACTCGGGGGATCAATGTTACTCTGCGTCACCTTCGACAACCCTACATGTGATCCTAGGTGGTGTAAAAAGTAACAAATTTGGCAGCTGCACTGTCCCACCTGGACCTCACAGCACTCACTGGATTTTCTTCATCATCTGCTTTCCCACTACTACTACCCCAAAAAAGAAATGCCTATCTATAGGTGGCTATACGAAAAAAAAACACAAAATATTAGTTCACTAAAGTAAGCGTCCTATTAAAACACAGATAGTAGTTTAAAAAAACATAAAGCAACAAACGCGCATAATAAAAATAAAAATAAAACTTATTCGAACTCTAAAAATTTTATCTCAACTACTCTGTATTAACTAATTAACTTATTGTCTCTTTTGTATTAGTGAAAGCGTGATGCAGTGCTAGTATTGAGTATTGATGCCTAATGGTATATAATAGGTCCCAAAATCGAATCAAATACTGACGTTTGAATAGACAACCTGCATTCAGTCCAGTGTAAACACGCCCGTAACCCTTTGCCGCATGCGAAGCCATGGGCGTTATTATTTTCAACTCTGTTGACATTTATCAGAGTTCAATTTTGACCAACTTTTTTTTAATATTTATACTTTAGTAAAGGGTTAATTCGGGGTTAATCGATGCGATATTGCATTGCGTCAATGCGACATGCATTTTCTCATACTATACAGAACATCAAGTATAGATGTCGCTACCAATAACTTGTCGTCACTATCGCAATCTTAAATCCGTTGTATCGATTCGAGGACTGTCTGGTGTAATTGAAAGCACGGTAGACCGACAATCCAGAGAAAGCGGGTTCGAATCCCATCCTGTTGCTGAGACTTTCACTGTTTATTTTTTAATTGTAATGGATATCTCTTTCTTATTTGTGTCATGCTACACAGATTGAATACTGGTGCCACAACCGCTCGTGTACAAACCGCCTTATACTGGGTGCACTCAATCGAGGATCAACAACCTCTTATCTAAGGCCAGTCTCTCACTGTCAAAAGCGATAATAATTACAACGAGTAACACTTATTAATTATGTTTTAACATAAGTCTGAAGTTTTCTTCAGACACAGCTAGGCTAGGGTTGCCACATTTAGACAAAATGACGTTGTCAAGCAAAAGGTACATCATTGTTGGTTGTTAATAGAGTTTATTTCTAAATGAATTATTATCGCAGTAATGACTTATTGACAACCGAAAATGATATACCTTTTACTTGAAAACGAATATTGTTTTATTTGGATCCTAGCAGTTTAACAGTTAAAATAAAACATACAACAAGCAACAGCAATAGTTTTTTCATATATTTTCTATCATAGGTACTTACGTTTTATTTTTTCTTGAAAGTACTTATAGCCTTTATGCACGGAGTACTTGAAATATAATTATATCAACAGTTCATATTGAATAAATTTGAAGACTTTGTTTCTCTTGTTTGATTAACTGAAAAAAATTCTTTCAGCGAATGCTAAAGAGGCAAACTCAGAGAATCATAGAAACAAATGTAGATTTTTGCGAATTTATTAGTTCCTTTAGTCTCTTTTTGTAGCCGTAGATAGTGGTGAAGTTGCAATATAACTACCTACACTTATGACAAAATGTAAACCGGTGATTAATGTCGCCAGAGAATTCAACAACAACCAGAGACTCCCAGAGAGAGCCAGAGAGATCCCAGATAGGAATGGGATCAAATGGCATCAAAAAAAAGTTCTCCAAGAACGACCTTTTTCTCGCAACCTGTATGTTTTTTCAAAATCTGTGAATGGGATCCTTCATTAATTTGAAACAGAGGGAAGGCCTTCTAAGACCATTTTCACGTAGCAGCACGGGATCTGGTAGCTGCCCTCACTGACCCAAAAAGAAAATCCTGTATAAGAGGAAGCCTGGAAGTTGCACCAATAACCGACAAATTACGATTAAATCGCCTAGCGTGGTACGGACATGCATCGCTAAAGGCTAATTTAAACAAGTTGTGGCTTTCAAACGAATCCAAACAGTGAGATATTTGCGGTAATAATAATTTTAGGTTCAATTTATTTTATATATGTAGTATATCTATATGTATGTATGTATTTATAGTATATATATAAATATATATATTATGTAAGAAGTCTATTTATATTTATGTATGATTATGATACCAAACTGTGTATCTACCTATTTCATAGTTAATACCTAGTTAGATCACAATTTATAATACAACTCGTTATTTCGTATCGTACGGTACCCAAGTCTGCCTAGCTCTTTCAAATCTCTCTCAACTGCTCAAAGGTTAACTGGAAGAAATCCCTTAAAGGGATAAGTTCACCTTTGTACATATTTGCTGTGTTATATATTTCTGTTGTGTTGTCCTGTACAATAAAGTGTTTTACTATACTTACTACTACTACATGTTATGCAGAGGGATGAAAGTCATGTTACGAGAAAGGTATTACAAAAAACTATGGAGGGATGTAGAAAAAATGGCAAACCTAGAAAAAGGTGGATGGATAGTGGGAGAGATGATATGAAAAGAAAGAAGGTGAGTGATGAGATGACGGGTGATAGAGATGTGTGGAAAAAAGATATGCTGCGCCGACCCCAAGTAAATGGGATAAGGGCAAGCGAATGATGAGTACCGCGGATGTGACACGTCTGGAGTTGCAGGCGTCCAGTAGCTAGTAGTAGGCTACGGTAGCGGGATACCATCAGGCGGGCCGCATGCTAGATTGCCACCGTCGTGTTTAAAAAACCTAAGTTGGTGGTACGGCAGCCAGTCAGGCAGTCCGTCGCTTGCCTCCACTGATAAGAATGGAAAATCAGCCTCTATTGATAAATCCATATAATCTGTATATGCATTTCAAGTATCAAACTCTTTATCACACCATATGTCTTTCTTACACTTTGACATACCTACCTAGTTAATCATAAGCCACTCGAGTTGACAGCAACCAACAAATGTCGTGCATGTGTCAAACATGTCAGATTATAGAGTTGCAGCTCAAGAGTACTTTGCTGGCACCAGGGACCGGAAAAGCCCTCTTTAGGCTTAACCCTATCATTTCGGTAACCCAATCAATTTGGTAACCTCATGATACGGTTACCGTATCATGAGGTTACCGAATCATAGTGGTAACAGGTATTGAAGCGGTAACCGTAACCTCTAACACGGTTAACCTCAAAACCCCATCGCGATAGGGTTTTTGTTAAGGGTTTTCATTGGGTTATTGTAACCTGGGTTGTTTTTATTTTATTTTTATTCTATTTTTATTCTTTTTTTATTTTATTTTTATTTTATTTTTATTCTATTTTTACTCTATTTTTATTTTGTTTTTATTTTAATAAAAAAATAGTACATTATTGCAGAGGACGGGAAAGGGAAATTCTTGGATGAGCGATTTTTTCGGACGAAGCGCAGCTGAGTCCGAAAAAATAAGACGAGTCCACGAATTTCTATTCCCGCCGAGGCATATACATACATGTATAGTGCTTTTCTCTAAATTTGCGAGGAAATAAAGTAAAGTAAATGAAATAAATTACAGATTTTGGTTACGTTATTAGCGTGCAATGTCATGAATTAGCTTCCCTCTATAATTTTTTTTTAAAGTATTAAGAACTATGTATACTGCCAATTTTCATTCAAATAATATTTAAAAAGAAATTTTCGTCAAAAGCTATTTCAGACAGTATTAAATATGCTCCTTTTATGCAACAGATACAAGATTAAACCTTAAAAATAGTTGTTTTGTCTATGATTGTATTAAGCCTCATTCGCACGATCAGACGCGGTGCTATGACAAAGAACGAGACAACCAAGGTTTTTGATCTAACTATCTCGCTCTATCCTACAGTTTGAAGGGATTGCCGTTCAGACGGTGTATAGACGTCGCTTAAGTATTGGCTGTTTGAAATGATATTTCTTAGTCGGATGAAAAGTTTAAAAGGTAAAAAACAATACAGTAATGGATTTTACTAGTCAACGCCTAAAATATTAATACACTTTGAACCTTATTACAATGGAGTAAGGTGCAAAAGTGTATACATATTTATGGCGTTGACAAATTACTTCTCGGCCGCTAAAACAGGTAGATAATGATTTTTTTTATTCGTTTTGGTAAAAAATGAAGAACTTCACGTACTCATTTTGATACAGTAAGCTGAAAATTTCCGAACACATTGGAGAAAATATATATATATTCATTTTTTATTGTACACATACATGTACATACTTGATAATTACAACAATACATTTTAATTCATATGCACATTATGCACGAATCCGTATCCGTAATTTCTCCAAAGTTAGTATAGTAATCATGTAAAAACAAAATAACCAAACGAAATGCAGCCGCGCTCCAATTTCAACCTAAAAGTACAAATATTGTTAAAGATGAACACAATAAACGATGCGCGACGTTTCCGGCAAAACCTGTTTGTTTGTACTGGGAGCTTAGTTGACCAGCCCCGTGCTCAAAGCCACTACAGCAATTTAATAATGAGCCTAATCTGAGCGTTCGTAAAGATCACATTCGTTTGAGCTGCCTCAATACCCTATGATTCGGTAACCGAATTGATTGGGTTTTTAATGCGGTTAGTGTTACCTTAGGTTAACCTGATCGATACGGTAACCGTATCAATACGGTTACATCATCATAAGGTTACCGTTATATCAGGGTTTTTAAAACAACCTCAAAAATAACCTTATGAAATACCCAGGTTATGGTAACCGGTTCCGGTCCCTGGCTGGCACTGGTTAATGATATAGGTATTTGTAAATCATTCATTATAATTATAACGTAACGTATAGGTTTGTGAACTTGACAGCGAGCGACAAAGTATGGCAACGTCACCAGACCGTTATATATATTAGGGGTCAAAAATTATTTCAATTATGGTGGCGACTTATTTCACGTTTCATGTCCTACGCGAGCTACGCGCCACAAGTATCGGAATACTTCATTTTGTATAGAACGCGTCACGTGATCCTCGGAGGTCAAGTTATGTTTTCTAAACAAAATGAGGTGTCGGAAGCTTAGAGGATTCAACCAACCGGAGCGGCCGTTGACAGGCGTTCCCCTCTGCCGAAAATATATCACCAGTTGTCATACTTATTGTATGGACTGACGTTTATCTGATGTGGCTATTTTGACGTTGTGTATATGTTATGGACCAAGTGATTAATGCGGGCATTATTTATAACGCCCGGGCATTATGAATAATGCCCAGCCGGAACAGGCAAACTGATTAATTATCATCTAAATGTCATTATTTATCACATTGTCTGGTCATTATGAATAATGCTAAGTGACCATTGGGCAATTTGATAATATACTGGGGAACTTTAGACATTTGAGTCTGAATTTTTGTCTCAGGCGACGCCGCTTGGCACGATTGTTTTGTTAGGTCAACCAAAGCTGATTAAGCTCCCTAGCCGCGAGATCGGCGAGATCGAGCGGTGGCTACCTCCCAAAAAAGAGGGTGGTAATGGTCGGCTTCCGAGGTCCAGGTTGTGCTACATTTCGAGCGACCATTAACTGCTAGGTCGAGTTTGATATCATTTTCGTATAATTTGGGTGCAAGAAATCTATTTTCGAAATTAATTTTTTACTCCTTCATACAAAAAAATTAACTTACCTACGCATGAAAAATAAAAACTGACCTTAAAATTTTGACACTATTTTGCTCTTGAGAAACGTAATTTAGTAATATTCACTTAAAAATATAAGTAATTAGGCCATTTCTTTTTTTAATCTGTTTAGTCTCATCATTATCATACGTTTTGTTTTGAAAAATAAAGAAAATAATTTGTTGCGCCTTATTAGAATCATGGTCGGAGGAGAAAGGTATATTTATTAACAAAATATGGAATAAATGGCAGTCTAAATACATAGATGTAATGTTATACTTTTAATAAATAAATAAATAAATAAATATTTGGGGACAATCTTACACAAATCAACCTAACCCTAAACTAAGCAAAGCTTGTACTATGGGTGCTAGGCGACGATATACATACTTAGATAGATAAATACATACTTATATACATAGATAACATCCATAACTCAGGAACAAATATTTGAGATTAGCACCCAAATAAATGCCCTTACCAGGATTCGAACCCGGGACCTCCAGCTTCGTAGGCAGGGTCACTACCAACTGGGCTATGGAGGCCGTGAATTTCATGTGATTTTTCCTGTTCCTGGTTCAAATTTGTTTTTATTTTTGCTTTCATAGTACAAAACGATGTCCGTCGGAGCTGCTATCATTAAACGTTCACATGTCGAGTGGGCCAGACGGTATACCAGCAGTGGTACTCAAACGGTATGCTTCTGAGTAATGTCCCGTTCTGACGCGCTTTTTCGCACTCTCGTACCACAATCGGCAAGTACCATCTTCATGAAATACTACCCTCGTGCATCCTAAAAAGGGTGATAGTTCAGATCCGTTAATTACAGGCCTATCGCTATAACGTCCCTTCTTCCAAGGTTCATCATCACTATCATCATCTCAGCCATAAGACGTCCACTGCTAAACATAGGCCTCCCCTTTAAGGCGGGGTTGGCCATACGCGCCACGCTTGGCAGGCGGGTTGGCGCGCGCAGTTTTTTTTGTTTAGGCTTTCGAAAGATGCTGCTGCCCATCTCCCGGTATATTCCCTTAGCAGACTCCTACTGCAACCACGGGACGATATGGTGGGGGACAATTCTATGGCCGGGCACCCCACGGCAAGGTTATGCAGCGCATAATCGATGCGAAGCTCCTGGGATACCTAGAAGAGCACGACATGATCAGTGACCACCAATACGGCTTTCGCCACGGTCGCTTGACTGGTGATCTTCGTGTATCTCACTCACCGCTTGGCTTCAGCTATTAAAAGTCAGGGAAAGGCATTGGCAGTCAGCCTTGATATAGCTAAGGTTTTCGATCGGGTCTGGCATCCGGGTCTTCTGTAGAAGTTGCCAGCTTACGGACTGCCCGAGGGACTGTGCAGTTGGGTTGCCAGTTTTTTGTCTGACAGAAGAATACGAGCCGTACTCGACAAAAGTTGCTCTGAAAGCATGGACATAAACGCTGGTGGCTGCCATCCCCAGCGCAATTTTTGCTGCATATCAATGATCGGTGATATTATATACGCTGGCCGTGCCAATATCCCTAGTTCCGTTGTGGTAGAGTGTCACGAAAAACTTGAGTGGATATTGAGAACACTCTTTCTGGAGTCTGGTAAGGACTACTTGGTCCGATTCAACCCCACAAAGGCACAAGTTTGCGCATTTACCGCTAAGAAAACCCCATTTGCTGTGGCCCCTCAGTTCCAAGGCGCAACCCTTACGATGTCAGGGAGTATTGGGATCCTCGGTGTCGAAATTTCCAGTGACGACCAATTCCATAGTCACCTTGAAGAGAAGGCCTCGTGGCATCATAAAAGCTCGGTGTGCTCAATAGAGTGAGGAGATACTTCACTCTGGGCCAGAGACTGCTTCGGTACAAGTCGCAAGTCAGACTCCATAACTGCTGTCACCTTTGGGCGGGATCACCTATATACGAGCTTGGGCCCTTTGATTCGGTACAAAGGCGCGCTGTGCGAATCGTCCACGATTCCAAACTCACGAGCAATATTGAACCTCTAAGTCGAAGGAGAGACTTTGCCTCCTTATGTGTGTTCTATCGCTTGTATAATGGGTTGTGCTCCGAAGAGCTGTTTGACATTATGCCCACGGCCGCTTTTTATCACTGCACCGCTCGCCGTCAGCAGGGTGTTCATCCTCACAACCTGGAACCTTATGGACTGCGCACTGTACTTTTTAAGAGGAATTTCCTCCCGCGGACGCTCGGGCTGTGGAATGAACTCCCTGCCGAGGTTTTTCCAGAGGGCTACAGTATGAGGTTCTTAAAAAAAGGAGTGTATAGGTTGTTAAAAGGGTAGGCAACGCGTATGTGAATCCTCTGGAGTTACAGGCGTCCATATCCTACGGTAGCTGCTTACCATCAGACAGACAGTGTGCTTGTTTGCCACCGTCGTGGTATTAAAAAACCCCACATTTTCATGATACACGGTCGTCAAGGTTGATTTTGTGAAACATTTATATTTTTTATTACTCTGCCCATAGTTGATGGACATTATGTATAAAGCCCGGACAAATTAATTATTTGAATAGTTATTATCGAAGGTTTATTACTTTGCCAAATAGGTGATGGACATTATTTATAATGCCCGGGCAATTCAATTATTTGAATAGTTATTATCAAATTGCCTACTCATATTGGCCATTATTCATAATGCCCGGGCATTATGTATAATGACCTATTTATCACTTGGTCCATAACATATACATTTGACGTTCCCCTTCCCCGCAAAACTCTGCAGAGTTTTGTATAGAAAATGACAGGTATGGCCACTCCGTTTGGTTGAAACCTCTTAGGTCGGAAGTGTCGTGTAGAATGCGGAACATTACAGGTAAAATCATCATTTAATTGTTGCAATAAACGGCTGCACTTTTTCATGAAAAACGTTTTACAATAAAAGTTTGTTCTTTGGAATAAAACATTTTCTACCGGTTGACCTTCCGAGCGAGACGACAAAAGCGGACAAAAGTACGGAAACAGTTGCCTAATGCTTTGATAAATAAGTAGGTCATTAGCTAATGTGAATGATTAATCATTATCTACCTACTCCAAACCACGCTAGACGCTACATATAAACACTTGAGATAGTCATAAACAGGCTACACTTCCCTACTCATTATATGCAGTGGTAGCGAAATGTGTTTAATGATATTTAATTTAATTGACTGAGGAGCCGAGCGTAGCGAGGCGACGAACGTCTCCGTTTTCACTGGTACGACGATTTGGCAGATTGATGTGTGTGTATTGGTTGGTTGGTTGGTCAGTGTCGGTCTAGAGGTCGCGTTTTTCACCCGATTTCGATGAAACTTGGCATGTACGTTCCTTGATTTATTTGATAAATAATTGTCGAGCCATTTTTTCGATTGGGGGAAAAATGAGGGGGGAAAGGGGGGAGGTTTGCTGTCGCGTTATTTATGGACTTATTTCAATCATTTTCGGGTAAAAGGTCAAGCCCACACTTCCTCAGAGGTTGTTGTAAAAAAAAAAACCCAGGCAGGGTGAAAGGGGGGAAATGCTCCGAAGTCTACGGTTCACAGAACTACTAGTTTAATTTAATTATTAGGTACTAACCCTTATTGTAATTTTAATAAGTATTGTTTGTTTAATAACATAACATGTATAATACAGCCTTGGCCAGAAGTGTTGAGCACCAATGCGATTTTCATACAAAACAGGAAAGTTTAGTCCATCGTTTCCATCTTTGTTTAAGTTATTTGGTCAATTAATTTAAACTAATAGGCATGTTTTGTTGAAGTTAGTAGTAACTGCATAGAATATTTGCAATATGTCGCACCGACTTAAATTTACATTTTTGGTACCTTCTGTTTTCATATTTTTTAAGTACCTTGAAAGTGTTATTAAGTGAAGTTTTCTATATTTATAAATAAAGTATAACATTTACCGTTACCGTACATTGTTATAGGATAGGGAAATAATGCTTAACATCAAAATTGTAAACAAAAAACACCTATGCTCAATACTTCTGGCCAAGGCTGTATGTGTCAAAGTTACACGTAATAAACGATTTTAAATTTGAATTTTGAATGCTACTACACCTAGTAGCTACTAGTATACTACTAGTACGCTACTTGTTACTAGGTGGAGTAGCTGTGCAGGTGACATTTCCTCTTACATTTTCGGTATCTTTAGGCGGCTTTCGGACAGAGGGCGCAATTGACTTCAACTTCAAAAAGTTACTAGGCTGTGGCTTTCTATAGTTCCTGTTTTTAGTGAACAGGCAGGTCAAAAGTTTTGTAAGTTAAAAAACAAACATGTAATTTAGAAATCCATGTTAAGTCTTAATTACTAGAGGAGATTGCAAAAGCAAGTGAGAACAAATGCATCGCCAGAACTTAGTGGTACATGAACGTGATGCAAGTGAACATTCAGTGGTTGTGGTGTCGAGTGACAGTGACATCAATGAAATAATGGGACTGCCTGAGTTGGAGCCCTTGGAAGGTAAGTTCAGACATAATACTAACATAGAACACCAGAAGTATTAAAAACTTCAATTGGAAACCCAGTGACCGCAAAAGAAGCTTTTCAAAGAAATCTCTAAGCAGCTTGTCGATGCCTCAGGTAACCAGAAGACTGGCAGCTATTTAGGCCAACAAAGGATAAACCTGGCCAATCAAAGAGGTAACGCTACCAGCCTTTTGGGTACCATAACCTACGGAGGCGACTTGGGGAGCATCTTTTATTTATAAATCTAGCTTTTGCCGGATTTTTTTAAGTCAGATAATCGCTTGGGGCCAAGATTGTACCATCATTTAGTGCCTAAACAACAACAACATAACATAACATAAAATTAACACATACTTCTTTATTAAATTCATCTTAGAGACTTTGCAACATTGCGGTCAATGAATGCATCTAGGTGACGAAGACATGATAAAATATTAATTTAATACTGATGGACGCATTGGACGCTACTTGAAATACTTAACTCAAGACCCTGATAAAGACACGTGTAAATACAGATACAACTGGTTTTAATTGTAAACAAGTTTAAGGCACTGGTCCCACCGCGAGCTAGTAAGCTATGAGCTATCGGCTATAAACACGAACAAAAGATATGCACTCCCGTGTAAATCAAAAGAGACACGGCGATATTTATAGTTACTCGCCCAGCGGTGAGCTATAAATATCGCCGTGTCTCTTTTATTTACACGGGAGTGCTTATCTTTTGTTCATGTTTATAGCCGATGGCTCATAGCTTACTAGCTCGCGGTGGGACCAGTGCCTAAGGGCTATGGAGTCGCCATCAGATATATCGGAGCGGTCAAGGTGGTCACAAATATCTGAACAACGCCTCTATTTTCAAGGCGATACAGTGCATGTATCATTTTGAGTGTATCTCTTGGCCGCTCTGATATACTTGATGGATAGATATTGATATAAATCAACGCATTACGTTGTGAGTCCTAGACAAGGATAAGTAGACTGATAGAACATATATTTAATACATAAGCATACTTAATTTACTAAACCTATGTGACGTTTTCAAGGTACGTCATTGTCGGTTGTTAAGTTTATAAAATTTTGTAAACATTTTTTATGGCAGTAACAACGTATTAGTACGTATAAATAAGTAAATTTAATTATCCCTCCGCTAAACATTAATACGAGTATTCCATGAATCCATAAAGTTATATCTTGCTGGAGACATTGACATTGAAGAAACTAACACCTACTGAAAACCAGCGCCACGGCTTGCCGCGGCATAACGCTGAGTAGGGATCCTATTTTAACGTCTCATTGTGCCTGTTTGATTTATTCTTTCTACTCTATTAATGTTAAATTTTTGTGGCGTTAAAATAAATGTATTTTCTTTCTTTCTAACAGCTTCCAGTTAACCACCACATCTTTGTTACAGCGGGCGTCGGCATAGTCCCTCGTCCTCACCCTCGATACTGCAGTCAACTCGCCAGTAGAGGGTTCTTCCGAGGCCCTCTCCGCATCTGCAGACTGCTAGCCTTCCTGATACTGCTGCCTAGCCTGTTCATATTCATTCCACTATATATGAGGTAAGCTCAAATAATAACAGAGATACTGCTGTCACCTCGCTAGTAGAGGGTTCTTCCGAGGCCCTCTCCGCATCTGCAGACTGCTAGCCTTCTTGATACTGCTGCCTAGCCTGTTCATATTCATTCCACTATACATGAGTCACCTCGCTAAAAGATTATACCAAGGCCCGCTTCCCGTCTGCAAAGTCTATCTTCATTCCACTATACATGAGGTTAGATTAAAGTACCTACACCGGAGCTGCAGAAACCACCATGCCAACAGGCATTTTCTGTATAGGTACTGCTAGCTTTCTTGATACTACTACTTAGCCTCTGTTCATCTTCATTTCACTATACATAAAGTAAGCCCGAACTACAGCCACCAGCAGAGATTTTTTCCTTTATTCTTAACTAGCGACCGGCTTTGCACGGGTGCAATTATATATATAAACCTTCCTCTTGAATCACTCTATCTATTTATAAAAACCGCATGAAAATCCGTTGCGTAGTTTTAAAAATCTAAGCATACATAGGGACAGACAGCAGGAAGCGACTTTGTTTTATACTATGTACTTAGTGATAGATCAAAAGTAAATAGTTCGAATAACCCTCTTGCGGTTAGAAGGTATTGAGCTTATTTTATCTAGCCTTTCTCCGGGATGCAAAGCGTAGATTCTACTCCTTCAACTAGACAACGAGTCGCCAGGACGCTCGCGTTCCCATACAAACGTAGTTCAGCTCTCATTTTAAAACGACATGCTTTAGAACCACGAAAGTTGGCATGGGCATTCTAGCAGTACAGATCTATGTCGGTAATTCGTCTTCGTTGCTAAAAATTGTAATACAAGAAAAATACAGCCAGATACAGATTTACATACAAAACTTATTTTAGCTGTATATTATTTGTATTACAATATTTAGCAACGAAAACAAATTACCGACGTAGATCTTTAGCACTAAAATGCCCATGCTAAATTTCGTGATTCTAAAGCATGTCGTTTTAAAATGAGAGCTGAACTACGTTTGTATGGGGACGCGAGTTCACGCGAGCGTCCTGGCGACTCTTAAAAGGTATTTTGTTTTTAAAATAACTAGTAGTTTGATATCTACGTTTTAAACTTTATTCGAGCACGTTAATATTTATTATGTCTGTAGAGTAACAAGACTGTCAGTAGTAGACAATAAGATACGTTTTAAAGTCGTTGAACAAAAGCTTTATTGTTCGAGGAATCTAGGTATATAAAAATGTTTCCATTTCAGATACCGGGTATTCCAGGCGCAAATGTACCCCATGAGCATGACGGACATGCGGCTCATCGACAGCAAGATATCCCCCACGTGGTGCCAGGTAATTATCATGTCAACTATAGTCAGATTCTGTCAAATGTAAAAAACAAATCTTTATTTTGATATTCATGCCTGTTGAAGTTTTATAATAGTTTCATCTAAGACTTAGATGGGGCCCTAGGGAGGCGCGACCACATTTTAAGGGTAGCGCGGGGCTTCGGGAAATTGGAATCAATGCCGCATGAGAATTTCATTTTAGGCAGCAGGGGGCGTGCCTAAAAAAAGTTATCTAAGTAAATCTGCAACTCATGATTATTCACAAATTTTAGGGGCTTCAACTGTCCAGTTTACCCTACAGACCTTTTATTACACAACAGACTGCTATCTGTCGTTATCGCTAGTAAGTCTGGTATTATATTATATATGTATTACTTCTATTTATTGTGCACGATAAAAAACGTACCTAATATTATACAAGACATGAGTCAAGATTAGGTTGAGAATGGCACGTGTATTCTTTAATACATTTCCATACACCGTGAGATTAAATTTAATGTAACTAAACAATATGTGTGTCGGGGCTTCCGACCCCCTTGCCGACGAGACAGACTGACTGACTGGCCAACCAACATACTATTCTAGAACGACTGACTTTAAATTCAAAATTAGACAGGACAAACAATAGTCGACGACAGACATCAGTCCACGACCGCCAATCCTAGGAACCAGACCAGACGGTTTAATGTGGATTTCTCCAATAACATAAATATTAAAATCATCATCATCTCAGCCATAAGACGTCCACTGCTGAACATAGGCCTCCCCTTTGAAAGGGGGGTTTGCCATACGCGCCACGCTTGGCAGGCGGGTTGGCGCGCGCAGTTTTTTTGTTTATTGTTTGTAGGCTTTCGGAAGATACTGCTGCCCATCTCCCGGTATATTCCCTTAGCAGACTCCTACTGGAACCACGGGACGATATGGTGGGGGACAATTCTAAGGCCGGGCACCCCACGGCACAATATTAAACTTACATCTAAAATATTAAACATATTTTATAGTGCAAAATAGAAATATCATCATCGCTAGACATTATTTTTTGTCTTCGATGCTCGTAAAGTTCATTCTCAATAATAAATAACATTTTAAAATGTTATTTTTGAATGATTGATTAATTTATGTTATTTAACATTTGTAAAAAAGATGCATTCTTAATCAGAAATTGCCGGAGTGGGGTGATAACGAACCTGGTGGTCTTTAAGTCAGATAAACTTAAATTTTTTGACAACGGTCCCACAAAACTTGTTTGAATCTTGTACCATAAAGACCGATTGATCTGTGAGCTAATTAAAAGCTGAACCGTACTTACAATCTAGTACTTCCTACTTACAACCTAATATAAAAATAATCATGCCTTTTTTCTAAAAGACGAGAAATACTTGAACACCGTTACGTAAATGTGTATAGTTGTGTCAGTTGTGCCATTAGGAATACATATTTTTAATGGCACAACCAGTTGTGCATACGTAGTTGGTCCATGGGGAACGCCCATAGATATACCACCCATAGATCTGACACGGAACTAATAATACCAAGATAGAACGGGATGGTCTTATTACACTTTCGATAGATACGGCAGAGAGGTGCTATTTTCGTTGGTCCTTGTCATAGTTTCTATTACCCTCCACGCGTTACTTCTAGCAGTGGAGGGTAACAAACAGATATAATGCGCGATTTCTTCAAGAATTTCTGTGATTGCTACGAGAAAAGCTGTTAGTTTTCCTAGAAAGTTGTGTCGGCTAAGGAAAACATTGGTAAATTGTTCTGTTTTATGTTGTAGAAGTGATTATGGGCATCTATATATCTATCCCTTACGGGGGTACACGTGTGCGGGCTCTAGTTAATGCTTGCTTTGAGAGAACGCCTGAAAGTGTACAGTCGCGAACTCAGATTACAAAGGCACTTGCCATTGTTCATGTTGCCATTTAGGCGTGTTATGAATGACCGATGTTTTCGACTAGCTGCCAACTGTCAGTTACATTGGACTAAGACCTGGCCACGTCAGATCTGACAAAATGGGATCAACGAAACCCGTCTATTAAGATTGCAATACTATCCTTATTGGTAGATCCGGGCACCTGGCAGCTTTTAATGGGTGGAGGTCAGAGTGACGGACTAGCAAACATTTTGAATTACAAAATAGTTATACCAAAATAGGTAAAAACTGCCGAAGTTGTCTTATTTATAGAGGACGGGGCCTCTAAAAACAGAAACAATAGGCGAATAAGTAGAATTACATTATACATAGATTTGGACTACTTTCCCCCATCAGAAACGTTTGGCAATGGTATAATCTAATTATTTATATAATTTCTCATAATACTGCATCTTAACCAGAACTCTAGGATTTGTATTCTTAAAGTGGTTTGCATTCTTTGACCTCCACCACTTTACAGTTGTCAGAAGTCCGGAAATAGAAGAATAAGCATAGTATAGTAAAGTAACGAGAGGGATTTCTTCGCTCTCATTATTGGATCATACCTATCTGACTCTCCGTCTACATTAAATTACGAACAATGGCATGTGGCTCAAAAATCCCGGTTCGTTACCGTACAGTCAACGCCAAAAATATGTATACAATTTTGAACCCTATTACAATAAAGTAAGGTGCAGAAGTCTATATATTTTTTTATATACTTCAGGATATTTATTATCTTTGTATTAACAGCGGCAAGTAGTGAAATCGAATACAACCTTCAACGCCTTCGTGATGCCAGGACCCCCAGAGCTCTCCGAAGAACTGGTGCCCGTCTCCATGACCAGGGAACTGGTGCTGGAAGACGACATGAAGGAGTACTGGGGCTTCTATCTCCTCAAGGGGTCCACTGTCACCGTGTCGGCTTGTGTCGAGTAAGTCAAATTCTGAATAAAAGATAAAAAAGATAAAAGATAAAATATATTTATTCTTCAATTTAGGCACATTACAATGCACTTATGAACGTCAGAGAGAAAAAGAAACTACCACCGGTTCTAACCCTACACCTCTGACCCGAGAAGTATTACTTAATACCGGCAAGAAACTCGGCGGGACTTATTTTTTCAAAACAGTAATACTAATACATTAAAGATACTATATACAATAATGCGTAGTTCTTCATATCAAGAAGGCATATCAAAACAGCTTGAGAGACAGACATGTGAGAGTATATAATAGTTCTGGACAATCCACTAGAGCGCTGCTTATGAACCGCTATTATAGTTGAATTATCGAGAGCGTGGAATTGCATATATGTAGTGGTTGTACCGTGTTGTGCCTCTTTGTGTGCGGATTCAAATATAGAATGCCTGTACACAAACAATACTACTACATATGCAATTCCACGCTCTCGATAATTCATCTATACTCATAATTGTCACTTAACATAATTGTTACTTATTGGTTTTTTCTTTTATATTTCTTTCTGTGTTGCCTGTTTAATTTTCAATTTCTATTTTTGAAGTGAAAACTTCTTTAGCCGCGTTGTGAAATTTTTCGTAGGGGAAAATCTTATGAGCTCGCGTCACCGACACCGTCACGAAAACAATAACGCATCAAAAGCCAAACATGTAAAATGAATATTGTTGTTGTTGATATTCGGAGCAATTTAGTAGAGGCGCATAGGTTGCCGTAGGTTTCCTTAGTTTTCACTTCTATCGGCAGTCCCTATAACTGCCAATTTTTTTTGTCTGTAGCTGTGTCGTTACTCTTTAGTCATAAGTTAGCTATAAGTTAGGTCCCCACTGAAAATCAGCGCCGCAGCTTGCCGTGGCATTACGCTGTGTGTGTGGGGGGGGGGGGGGGGGGGGGGGTCCTTTTTATCGTCTGTTTTTTCAACTATTTCTTGTAACTATTTAACTGGTGTGATGTAAATAAATGTATTTTCTTTCTTTTCTTCTTTCTTTCTCATTACATTGTGTTTTTTGTAAATGCTAGTTTTATATGACACACTGTTAAGGGTCAAATACACATTTTTTGTAAGTACCTTTATCTAATCTGTCCTTAATTTTCTCAGTTTCGTTACTAAAATTAGCCAAAACATATGGCTAATTATCGTACCGTAACTGAGAAAATTGGAAAATATAAGATTAAAGTTTTCTTCATCGTTACAATAATTAGCCATATAAATGTATAGAATATATAACAATATATTCTTATTATTCTGATTAAACATATCTCCTAATTTTCTGATCTTATTTATGAGTAATTTCATCCATACTTATATCTAAAATAAATAAATAAAATAAATAAATAAATATTTGGGGACAATCTTACACAAATCAACCTAACCCCAAACTAAGCAAAGCTTGTACTATGGGTGCTAGGCGACGATATACATACTTATATAGATAAATACATACTTATATACATAGAAAACATCCATAACTCAGGAACAAATATTTGAGATTAGCACACAAATAAATGCCCTTACCAGGATTCGAACCCGGGACCTCCAGCTTCGTAAGCAGGGTTACTACCAACTGGGCTATGGAGGCCGTTTAGTATCTGAATTATATTTCCAAGTTTTCCTTCTGGCACAACGCTAAACGCAACAATATCTGACACAATCTTATTTGTAGAGCCATAAATTGAATTACCTGTTCAAATGTTGCGCGAGTTGTTGAACAAGATAATACTATTGCAACTATGTAGGTACCTAAGTACAGTCAACGGAAAATTATTTAATAGTTACCAACTTCTGCAGCCACCCCGGAGCTTCCCTCATCATGATCAAAGGCTACAAACACCTAAAAGACTGCGCGTACATCGGAGACGACTCCTCAGAAGAAGTGGACGAGCTCCTGGAAGCCAATAAACTTGGCATGCTCTCCGACACCATTCTAGCTGAGAAAATACAGAAGCTGCTGGACGTCAAAGACCTGCAGCTGTCCAGCTCAACCTTGCCGAAGCAGATTCAGGAACTACTGGAAGCGAATAAGCTGGGGACGCTATCTGACGGGAATTTGGCTGAGAGGCTTCAGGAGTTGACGAATAATGGGAAAACTAATAATCCTGGTAAATAAATAAGTACCAAATTGGATGCAAGAAGATGGAGACCACATAATCGATAGGTTATTGAAAGTATACAGAAATAAAATAATAAAGTAGTGTGCCTCGACAATATTTACAAGATCTTGCATCATCAATGCATAATGGATGTTAACTTATCCACCTATATCATGGATTTGTATGTAGGTAGGTACCGTCAACTGCTACAACTTTGCTTACGATGCACAACTTTGCCTGGATTAAAAAACATGGTTTTATTTACCAAACAGCTATTTTGTATGTTATTACTGAGATGGGAGAAAGGCGGCCATCTCAGGAATAAGATATAAATAGCTGTTTGGTGAAGAAAACCATGTTTTCAAGCCAGGCAAAGTTGTAGCAGTTGGCGGTACAAATATACCTTCCAATGCGTCTATCTCGCATGAAAACTATATCAAAATAGGTATTATCGTAACTAACATTGTGGTAATAGCATGGAAATAGCTTCACTTCAGCAGGAAGAGCTCTTTCATTAACCGATAGTCAACCAACGAAGACAAGCGGTTTTCGCGTATAGCGAGAAAGATGACTTAAAACAGAAACAGCAATTTCAATTTCAATTTCAATTTCAATTTATTT
The DNA here is from genome assembly GCA_911728535.1 of Pammene fasciana. Lineage (NCBI taxonomy): Eukaryota > Metazoa > Arthropoda > Insecta > Lepidoptera > Tortricidae > Pammene > Pammene fasciana. The sequence goes on along the minus strand of OU452274.1, from coordinate 1,159,585 downwards.
ATTTTTTCCTTGATAAGTAATACAATTTATAAAGAAAAACAGCATTGTATCTAAGAGCAGGCAAGGATTCCCCCGTACTAGTAAAAACTGTATGACGGCAGGAAGCACCACCTCTCCCGGACTATAAACTACCTTAAGCGATATGACAAAGTTACAGAAAATTTTAGATACTTACCTAATTTTACTTGGTATTAATTATTATATGCAGTTTTTACTTTTGAACTAACGTATAAATTCCATCAACCGACTAGGAACCATGAAGCGCCACAAGGCAGGCGTCAGCTTCCTGGACCGAGCGCGGCACTCCACCAACGTGACGTCGGGCGAGTCCATGTCCGCCGCCGACGTGACCGACCACGATCCTAAGGTATCTACAGTAAACTAATATTATATCAACCGACCAGGAACCATGAAGCGCCACAAGGCAGGCGTCAGCTTCCTGGACCGAGCGCGCCTCCAGCAACGAGACGTCGGGCGAGTCCATGTCCGCCGCCGACGTGACCAACCACGATCCGAAGGTATAAGTGTAAGGCCTGAGTGGACGCTCGAGTTGGGCATCCAGCGGGGTGGGGCGTGCGGCGTGTATGTGAAACAAATGAAACTCATACTGGTGTCCTGAGTCGACGCTGCACAAAGTGCATGGACGCTCGGCCGCAACGCTGCACGCCCCGCCGAACGCTCCGCTCCGAGCGTCCACTCAGGCCTTGCACTATGGCTTCGTTTCTACCGCAATGAATTACAGAACCATCACCACAAACAAATTATGAATGACGCGGTGTTATCTATATTTTATTCAATATAAATGACCTAAAATGATCATATATACTGACACTCTCCATATTTTCCTTGATTTATCTGTTAGCTTCGCGTCTTAATAAATCTTGAGTATAATAGGATATGTTCGTGATTGCATTTCTTAATCGTGGTAACAACCATAAAAACTAAATTTTGTTCTTTCACTATAAACATTCCAGTATAAACCTTCAAGTAGGTTGATCTCATTGTCTTTTAATCTTCAGGAGCTTCGAGAAATCCTTGAAAGTCTGCACGCACAACGCCAAGCAGCAAAAACGGAAGCCCTCAAAACCTACCATCCTCCAGAACATCTGATGTCGCTGAATACCTCCAAGCTACGGCATCGGGACACCAACGTCGACAAGGAGGAACAGCAATTTATATCGTTCAAGGGTACGTTTAGATATATCATATTAGACACGTCTACACGAAACCCGGACACGACCGCGATCCCTAGTACAAATCAAGTTATTTTTAAAAACAAACAACTTTTTAAAACAAATGTTGTCAGTTTCCTTAAACTCCTTAGCAAAATCTACGCTTTGCGTCCCGGAGAATCGCTAGATAAAATAGGCTCAATATCTTCTAACCGCAAGGGGATTATTCTAACTATATATGTTAGCCTCTCTATACGTCCCACTGCTGGGCACGGGCCTCCTCTCATGCACGAGAGGGATCAGGCTATAGTCCCCACGCTTATTCTAACTATTCGTTATTAATCTATTACGAATTAAATCATTATAAAATTCGACGAATTAAATTATTCATAAATTTAGGTACATTACAATACAGTTTACGCCAAAAAATCTTTAACCGGTTCTAACTAACCATACACAAAAATTATGACCGGTGTCAAAACAGTATAATATTGGTCTGTCAACTTACAACTACTCCTAAACTAATCATTAATTCAAATAGTTTTTTTTTTAATTTTTTTTAAATGTGTGGTTGCTTTATGCATCCAACTACATATTAGGATAAACATAACCTTAAATAATATTCTTAAGGAAACTATAAGTCTAGTTTTAAAATATGTTTAGTGTTATATACAACTATAGAAGACTGTTTGTTTCTAGATAAAAAAAATGAAATCAATAAGTGAAGTAAAACAAAGTACATATAGTTTTTTAAACATTATAATCCATGTTTCAGATTTAAATGGAAACACCAGCGACCAGAACTCCAACAATGCAAATACAAAAACAGAAACCACAACATCTAAAGCTAATGAAATTACAACAGAAAAATATACCACGCAGCCTCCAATTAACAACACATCCACTAAAAACGATGTTATTGTTCAAACAACAATCGAAGATAAGGAAGACAAACACCTTATGTCAATAGAAATGAAGAATGTGATAACGACAAATGCACCTTATGTAAGAGAAGATATAGGTAATAAAACTGAAGTGCGAAATGGAAAATATTTAAATGAGCGAACTAATGTCGACGTGGCACAAATAACTGTAAGTAAATATGTATTAGAATGCTTGTTTAAATGTTTCATTGACTTTGGAGACAAATATTACAGATCGATATTTGCATTGTGCTTTATCTAGAAAATGTAGTTGAAGTATTGATGAAAGTTGGCCCCAGTAAGGATTTAAATTGTTAAAAACATAAATTATTCCTTTTTAAATATTTTTCTTGCCCTTGATTACGTTCATATAATCATGTCTTAAAAACTGTTCATATCTTATACAAACTAAAATAATTAAGCCTAAATAATTATTTTCTTGATGATTTTAAATTATATTAAGACAAGAACAAATGCGGCAATAAACTTTTATTTGCATTATTTATCCTACCTTCCACGTTGCACAAATGACTATAAAAACAACTCTTGTCTTTAAATTTAAGCTGAAATAAATATTAAATATTTAAAGAGAGAAGCATGAGAAGGGAACTTACTGGAAGTTTCCTTGAACGTTATCTTTGAGATTACTGTCTATTTGGTGCCTTATCAACGTAAATGAGGTTAGTGCATTAAGAACACGCAGTACGGAACAATAAGATATTGACGAGCGAGGCATTATCCTGTTCCTTAATAGATCTCTGTTCTTGTAAATGGAGTTGGATCTTTTAAGCCAACTTCAATTTAACATTCTCAATTCGTCAGGAGTTTTTTGGGTAATTCTGTAGTGTAGTAACTCATGCATATACTATTGGAAAAATATTCTACGGACCTCTGTGATAAAATATTATATCCTAGTCGCATTTTAAGTTTCTATGGCTTTCAAATATTACTTTTTATTAGGTCGTCAGGTTCATCTTAGGGGCTATTCATAAATTACGTCATTTCAAAATAGGGGGGGAGTCTGGACATCGGATGATGGAAGCATAACGTAGGAGGAAACGGGGCCATTCGATGCATAATTTTTAGATGATTTTAGGGGGGGGAGTCAAAAATCGTCAAAAATCGATGACGTAATTTATGGACAGCCCCTTAGGTACGTACCTAATTTAACTTCAAGTGACATTGGGGTTCCAATTTGCAAGAAATTTAACACCTATTTATTACATAAAAGTTTTTTAAAATTAGACAAGACTACTGCTGCTTTTCGCCGGGTGCCTCGCCTCCTTGTGTCTTGGCGTCTGGATGCCTTAGGGTTAGGTTTCCACCCTCAAGCATTAATAATGTTAATATGTCTTTCGAGAGTTGAAATAAAAAAAAATTACATTCCAGGCCACCCAAGAGCCAAGTTCTCGGGAAGTATTCGAGAACATTCTGCACCAGCTGCAGGGCCTGGGTCAGCGCGGGACCAGGGTCTTGAAGCAGCTCCACAAGACCATGGGCGTGGACTATCCTCAACAGGTAATTAATGATCAATGCAATGTTCCCACCTGCCACTTAAGTCGGACATTATAAAAGCACTGAGAGTTAAAGAAATCTATCATTTGAACAAAGAGTTTATGTTTGCGGCCTAAGGTCTTTTAGGTTAGTTCAAAATTTTAGACCTTAGTACTATCGGAATGTTTCATAGTATTTCGCAATATTAATTTAACCAAGCAAAAAAAAACACCGTGCTTATTCAGAATTGTATACTATTTATGAACCTTATTAATATTGTAATTGTCCTTTGCCAGGGCAACGTGACCAATATAATGGCGGCCGTGAGAGGAAGCGAGGAGGAGCTGAACCATCTTCGGAAGGTATTAGTGGAAGCCATTGACGAAGAGAAGACGCGACCGCAGAGACAACGTGAGCATTCACATAGGTCATTCTGAATAAATATTGCAGTAGCGAGCGCCGTCAATAGATATACCGCCGAGAGAATATCGAGGTATACTCGTTCAGAAAAATCCAGAGCTGTAAGAGATTAACGTCTTATCTATTGTGTTCGGACTGCCACCGCACGTGCCATGATGAAAAAAATGGTTTGGTTACACGTAAGCGTTGAATGAATTTCTACTATATAGACCACGCAATAAGATTCAATATGAACTAATACAAAAAAGCCCTAAGTTCTTTACGGTTGCATCCAGCGCAGGCGACTCAAACGCTCGGGGACCAGCGTAACTTGAAATCGAGATCCCAAATAGATATGCGTAATGCGGAGAGCGCCCTTGCACAGGTACTACGAGCGCCCGGCTAGTCAGCTCTTAGGAGGCCAATGGAATGTTTCTTACCTCGCAGGTAAAAACAGGGTCGGATTCTGATTGAAACATTTGAATTGATATACGCTTTACTTTTCTTTATTAAGAAAATAATAAACATGATTTAAATAAAACATTGGGTAAATATAATTACAATAATAATAAGTCAACTATTAAAACATTTCGTGGCAACGCGACTCCAGTTTTAGTTTTATTCTTAGATTAAGCATTTGTCTAATTTGTCACGAATCATCATTCATAACGAAAGTCTAATAATAAAAATATTGTGCTGCATTAAAGCCTAATGAAACATTAACGTTATTTAAAATTAGACAAATGCTTAATCTAAGAATAAAACTAAAACTGGAGTCGCGTTGCCACGAAATGTTTTAATAGTTGACTTATTATTATTGTAATTATATTTACCCAATGTTTTATTTAAATCATGTTTATTATTTTCTTAATAAAGAAAAGTAAAGCGTATATCAATTCAAATGTTTCAATCAGAATCCGACCCTGTTTTTACCTGCGAGGTAAGAAACATTCCATTGGCCTCCTAAGAGCTGACTAGCCGGGCGCTCGTAGTACCTGTGCAAGGGCGCTCTCCGTATTACGCATATCTATTTGGGATCTCGATTTCAAGTTACGCTGGTCCCCGAGCGTTTGAGTCGCCTGCGCTGGATGCAACCGTAAAGAACTTAGGGCTTTTTTGTATTAGTTCATATTGAATCTTATTGCGTGGTCTATATAGTAGAAATTCATTCAACGCTTACGTGTAACCAAACCATTTTTTTCATCATGGCACGTGCGGTGGCAGTCCGAACACAATAGATAAGACGTTAATCTCTTACAGCTCTGGATTTTTCTGAACGAGTATACGCGCTTCATTCTTTCATCCACGCTTATGGCTGCAGGGTTCGAATTCAAACCCGGGACCATCTGCTTCGTAGGCAGTGCTATTGACGACTAGGCTAGGCACCCGTTAGAAGACGAGGGGTACCGCGTCCATGCTAGGCATATGTAAATGTATACGAGCCACCTCATTGTACGCTGCTCATCCCGTTGAGTCACACTGCCCGACTTACTGAACGCGCGGCTGAGCATTCGCGACTGAGACCCTAGCCCTTTTGTATTCTCAAAGCTGTCTGTTGAGATTTCAGATAATATTTATACCTAGTTATGTATTTTACAAATGGTTTACAATAAAATATTGCAGAGAATAGACGAGACGCTAGAGAAGCCGCCCGAGCGAAACGAGATCTCATGTTGGGGCAGATTGAACTGGAGAAGGATTTCAACGAGGACGATGAAGCACGGAACAACGCTGCTGAAGAGGTAGACATAATTAATCAATTATAATCATTGAATTCACATAGTACAGAGAATCATCACCAGTACGTAAAAAAGGGCACAAATACTGAGGTCCTAATACGATCCCTCTTGCCGAGGAGAGCAGACCTAAATTCTCATATAGATAAATTAGATGATAGTGAGACGAATATTTTTGCAAAATTCCTTTTATCAACCTCTGTCATGTTTTCCAAACAATCTCTCAATTTAAACTACATCAAGAAATTATGTGTTTATTGCCACCGACGTGGTAAATACACAAAAATATCACAGATCTATTCATGGCCCCTTTATCGAATAATTTGTATCGATATTTCCAGGACACCAATCCTGACGGCTACGCGGACCACCACGAGATCATCAACGAAACCACCCCCTTCGACATGAGTAACTCGGAGTACTGGTCCTCCTTCTCAAGCTCTGAGGAGCGCCTGCTGGAATGCGATGGTCTGATCCTTAACCTGCCCATGACTCCTCATAGATCTTGCGCTCCAAAGGCTGATGAGGGGCAAAGCGCGACTGCTGCTAGGGCTAATGCTCTCACATACAGGTATTACTCCTACTCTACCTCTCCTACTCTTTGGCTTTGTAAATGTCCGAGGCAGTAGTCTTAATTACATGTGGTCGGGAAAATTGTGGATATATTCGACTCTTTGAGACTTTGGTGTAATCGCCCACTCCTTAATTGCGTCAGCTCAAGAGCTTATCCACTGTCCATAGTCGTATTTTCTATTTTGGATGTAAAAACGCTTTAAATTATCTTTATTTTTGTTTTTAGTAAACTGCCCCAGAATTCATATTTTTCTGTCCAGCAAAGAAAGCGTAATTAGCCTTTTCATATTAGCTGTTTATTGCCTTATTTTAGGTTATATAAATAATCTGATCTACTACTTGGTAGATCAGGTTTTTACTGTTAAGTATGTTTATTGATATGTTAATTATACAGGGTGCCAGCTAACGGTTACTACTTCTTCGTGTTTAACTCAGAGAACGAGAAGCAGAAGAACTTCATTCGAGCCAAGTTTGACCTGCAGAAGACCAGGTAGGTCTGCTCCTGGTACGTCTAGTTACCAGCAACATCCCTTATTCCAGGCAGTAGAGTTCAACAAAAAATATCAATCAAGTGAATGGATAAACATTCATCATCATTCATCCTACACTTGAAAGGTTCTTATTGGTGCAGCATTTTTCTTATTATGTCTGACTTTTTGACTTTACTGCCTGAAATAACACGACGACGTGTACTTTTATTTTTACTTGATCCATATATGTTCTCTTTATCGTACGGACTTCTTCTTTGCTTTAACAATACTTCTAAGATATTCTTAATAAATTTGTTCTGTTGTATTACATATGTAGGTGTCCATGCATCTTACCTTTAGTAATTTATTTTTAGACTATACATACATTATTATTTGTTTGTTGGTATTAGAAATATAATGTATCTAATTGTTCTGTTGCTACACCGTGATATCCGGTTGTGACAACATCTTTATCATATGGATAACCTTGTTCATCATATGCCCGCAGGTACGAGGTGGCGCAGACGGCGTTGCGTGAATGTCGGAACAGTACCCAACGGTGCGACCTGCTGCTTGACATCTTCTCTAGCCAGAAGGTATGTTCTGTTTCACCACGCATTGGGGAACTCATTGAATATTTTCAGTTCAGACCACCGCCTTCGACATAGGCAACTCCGAGTATTGGTCCTCCTTCTCAAGTCTCAGAGTTGTAGGTACTGGACTTTCTTTTGAAGTTTAGAGGTAACTGTTTCCGATCGTCGCGCAGAAAGTTCCAAATACAAATTAGTTTTTCTATAGGGGATATTACTGCAATATTCTGCCACCAGAGTGCAGCACTAGCACACCGGTAAACCATAGAGTTTTTAATACATACTAGGCCTTAAATAGTTTTTTTACAAGTTTTCATAGATAATTCATAACGAATAAATATGTCATTTGCGCACCAAGGCGGTTTGTTTACAAAGGGCCTATCGTGAAATGAGAGAATCGAAATTTTGACATGTGCCTCTCTATCGCTCGAATACGAAAGAGTGACAGAGAACCAGGTAACGAAATTTTTATTTTCGTGTTTCGTGGTAGGCCCTCTGGATGTGCTAGTGCCGCCCCCTCCACAGAGTTTTGCGTAATATTCCCTATTGGCTTCGACTGTTATGAAACCGATGAGAGAGTGTTCAAGTTTAATCTTATAATTTTAATATTTTTTTCCGCTTTAACTATCCGACCACCACAGAAAAACGCTCACAGCGATAACTAAACGCTTTCACCGCTACACATTTGTTTTATCCAATCTATGGCGGAAGGCGATGACGCCAAGCGACATTGCTCAGAGGGTTTTTTCCTTTGACACAATCTATACATATAATAAACGCGTAAGGAGAAAAAAAATGTACATTGAAGATATTTGAGAAAATCTAATTGAGGACGGTTTAGAAACGTTGACTGAATACATTTTGGTGATTTTTGGAATTTTTGTCTGTCTGTCTGTGAGTTTGTTCGCGATGTACGCCAAAACTACTGCACAGAATTTCATGAAATTTTGTATTATAGTAGTTTATACCCCGGGGTAACATATAGGGTAGTTTTTATCCCGCTTATTTAAAAACATTTTTTTCCAATTCAAGCAAGTCTGTTTGGAAAGAGTAGTGCTGTGGTTTATATGGAAGCTCATACATTCTACGACACTTCTCTTTCCGAACAAGTCAATTTCGTTGTGAAAGTTGAAAGTAACCAGAAATATAATTGTCATCGACTAAAGGATGATGCACGGTGTTCCGGGCCGTCTCCGACACGACAATTCCGAGACTTCGTTTTGTATAGAAGAGCGTCACATGATCCTAGGAGGTCACCTGTATGTGTAGTTAAGTGTCGGAAGTGTCGTGGCGGAGACGGCCCGGAACACCGTGCATCATTCTTAATATGCACCTTAAATTTGTGGAATATTTTATTCTATAAATTAAATTACCTATCTGGTTCATTCCTAGCCCTGGGCAGCGGAGGCCTAGGTCACTTTTTTCTTTGTATATGGCCTCTATTTAAGGTTATAATTAGTAATTGTAGTGTGTCAACATAAAATAAACAATTTATTCTTCACACTTGACCATTGAGTTTTGCCCGGTCCCTTTCATGCCGCTGAAGCAATTCTCGCTACGATGTTCCGTGCCTGAGCCCTATGCTGTACCTGGCATTTGGCCTTCGCATACATTGCCAAGACACTTAAGAATTAAGTTTTGTCCGGTCCCTTTCATGCTGCTGCTGAACCAGTTTTCGCTGCGACGTTCCGTGTCTGGGCCCTATACGATATTTGGCATTTGGTCTTCCCATAGATTCCATTACCAAGACACTTGACCATTGAGTTTATACCCGGCCCTGTCATTCTGCTGATGAAGAAATTCTCGCTGTGACGTTCCGGGCCTGGCTTCTGTGTGGTATTCGGCCTTTTGATCTCTGCATATATTGCCGCTCCCTTGGGCCTTTTTCCCTGGGGTTTGCTAAGACACTTGACTATTGAGTTTATATTCGGCCCTATCATGCTGCTGCTGAAGAAATACTCGCTGCAATGTTCCGGGCCTGGGCCTGAGCTCTATGTAGTATTCGGTCTTTAGCCTTCTCATACATTGCCGCTTCCTCGGGACTTAGGCCCTTCGATTCGCGAAGACACTTGACCGTTGAGTATTGTCTGGTCCCTTTCATGCTACTGCTAAAGCAATTCTTGCTGCGACGTTCCGGGCCTGGGCACTTTGCAGTACTTGGCATTTGGCCCTTTCATACATTACCGTTCACCCAAAGGCCTTTGGCCCTGGCGTTCGCAAAGGAACTTGACTATTGAGTTTATACCCGGCCCTGTCAATCTGCTGCTGAAGAAATTCTCGCTGCGAAGTTCCGGGCCTGGGCCCTATGTAGTTTAGGCCTTCGCATACATTGCCATTCATCCTCGGGCCCGGGCCTTCGGCCCTCGGGTTTGCTGCCATACTTGACCATTGAGTTTTATCCGATCCCTATCAGGCTGCTGCTGAAGCAATTCTCCCTGCGACATTCTGTGCCTAGGCGCTACGCGATACTTAGCATTTGGCTTTCCCATTCAATGCTGCTCACCCTCGGGTCTTCGGCCCTCGCGAATGCGAAGGCACTTGGCCATTGAGTTTATACCCGGCCCTGTCATTCTGCTGCTGAAGAAATTCTCGCTGCGAAGTTCCGGGCCTGGGCCTGAGCTCTATGTAGTATTCGGTCTTTAGCCTTCTCATACATTGCCTTGGATTCGCGAAGACACATGACCGTTGAGTATTGTCCGGGTCCTTTCATGCTGCTGTTGAAGCAATTCCGCTGCGACTTTCCGTGCCTGGGCACTATGCGGTACTTGGCATTTGGTCTTCCCATACATTACCGGTCACCCTCGGGTCTTCAACCCTCACGTTTGCGAAGGCACTTGACCATTGAGTTTATACTCGGCTCTGTCATTCTGCTGCTGAAGAAATTCTCGCTGCAACGTTCCAAGCCTGAGCTCCACGTGGTACCAATTGGGCCTTTGGCCTTCTCATACATTTGACAGTTAAGTTTATACCCGGACCTGTCATGCTGCTGCTGAAGAAAAATCCCGCTACGACGTTCCGTGCATGGGCACTATAATGCGGTGTTTGGCATTTGGCCTTTTCATAAATTTCCTTAATAATTAGTCAATGTTACTCTGCGTCCGTAGGAAATACCTTAGACAACCCTACACGTGATCCCCGGACGGTGCTAAAAGAGTAACTGGCAGCTGCACTGTCCTATCTGGACCTCGCAGCACTCACCGGATTTTGTTCATCATCTGCTTTTCTACTACTACTATCCGAGAGTAGAAATACCTATCTATATCCAGTGATATGTAACCGACAAATAAATAATTTGTAACAAAAATGTACCTACTATTAAACGAACGTGTAGAAAGCGTAAGTTAATATTGGTCTGGTCTGACTGGTCTGGGTTCCAGACTCTGGAAATAGTCAATGAAAATACCAAACCGCATAAACACACGCGGGCGAAGCCGCGGGCACAGCTAGTATATAATAATTAGCTTTTTATAATTGTCAATTTCTTCTTCCAGGTGGTATTGGAAGTCCCGCTGCGAAATAACGATTCCCTCTGGAACGAGCAATTTGTGATCGTGTCCGAATGCGAACCCAGGACCTCAATCTACCTGGCCTGCGTCATCGCTGTGCCTCTGCTCTTCATGATCTTCGCCTTCCAATAACTTTCTAGAATATTTAATTTAGTTTTCATGTATTTTACAATTTCGTATTGATACATCACAACTGTCAAACAACGTAAATGCTAAGTCAACATTATTTGCGAACAGCAATTTTTCTACCGTTGCTGATTCATACATTTAGGAACGTGCCTGCATTGCATTAAGTATAATATTTCTGTACTTACAAAGTACCTAGATGCGCTCAGATAATTTTTCTGGGATTGCTAAGAGGGCCCTTTAATTTTTTTGAACCAAATGGCTGTAGGGCATACACAATAAATGTAAAATTCAGTCGAAAATGTGATAATTGTTTATTACCTATTAGCGGTCCAGACACTGTCAGTAATAATGTCATTATTTCTGTACCCATCCTTCTCTTCTTCATATAATAGAAAAGGACGGGTACAGAAATAATGACATTATTACTGACAGTGTCTGGACCGCTATTCATATCAAATTTATTGAAGGTCTGTGTTGATAACGATTAGGGTTGCCAGGTGTCCGGCTTTAGCCGGACATGTTTGGCTTTTTACGGATGTGTCCGGCCAAATATTTGCTCGTCCGGCCTGTCCGGCTTTTGTCAGGCTTTTCGTCTGACTGCCACGCGAGTGGTACGAGTCGAAAGTCGACCGCTAGTAAAGAAGCGACTGCTCCGAGGGCTGTTAACAAGTTGATATAATTGTCAAAAAAGTGTTTTAAAATAGTTATTATTTTCCAACAGGCAGAACTCTTTAATTTTAAGTAAGAAAGGGGTATTAGTTTTTGGCCAAAATGGATATTTATGATGTTTATTCACAAAGTAGACCCCTTATAGCTAAAATTTGTTTAGTTCCTTTCTCAGACAAAATTTAACGACACTTTATCGGGAATATGTTTGATATAGGTACATTTATAAATAAGGACTTTATACTTTAATACATATTTCATTAAAAATAGTTTATTTTTATATCTAGATTTTGTGTGGCTACAGAAAACTTAACTGTGTAATGAAAATCACTTAGTTGCGCGCTTAGTTGTTTCTTTTCTCGTAATTTTTAAAATCCGCGGTATATAAATTTCCGACTCGTATTATGTTTAAGGGAAGTATCCAACCGACGCACCGTAAAACAATTTTTGATGGTATTTCTTAGTTTTGGTTTTACCATTTTGTCGGCATGGTTAATTACACATACTCACTAATACATATAAATTTTTTAGTAGGTAGAGTCAACGTCAAAGATATATATTTATACTTTTACACCTTATTACAAAAGATGAAAAGTTGTAAACATATATTTGACGTCAACTGTACTAACGATCACTGAACTAAGCCGCGGACAGAAGGACCAGGCGAAACTATTAGGGTTCCTAGTTGACTAAATAACCCTAAAAAAAATACGTAATCGTTTCTTTTATTGTAAAATGTTGTCCGGCTTTTCGAACAACTGTCCGGCTTTATAAAAGGCTAAAATTAGCCATCAAAAAAGTTATGTCCGGCTTTTAGGGTAAAATGTCCGGCTAAATTAAACGCAAAGTCCGGCTTTTCTGTTTTTGGGCCTGGCAACCCTTTAACGATAAGCAATAATTGTGTCGAAATCCAAATTCTCGTTACTTTTTTATCTACTAGGTAGTTGATATATTGTATTTCACATTTGATAATTGTTCTATAAGATTAAATAAATTAAACGACTAGGCGACTTTAATGTGTCGATAAATGTAATTATTTACGCGTTTTATTATTAATTAAAGAGCAAATTGAATGGTGCTATTAATTACACATAGAAAGAATTGTTTTGAAATATATTAATAGTGTAGTTAAGATCAATGTTTACCAGGGTTGTTTTTCGTACCGCTAAATTATACTTTTACATTTACTAGTGTTATTAATTAGTTTTGTATTTCGTGATTATCAAAATTGTTAAAATGAATAATTATACATCTATAATTATACATTTTAACAATTTTGTACGTAAGTAAACTTATTTTATTTGTTAATCTTGCCAATATTATTATTGTTTTTTTTTCTTCAAAAGTATATTATATATAAAATATATATATCTTAAACCTATTTCCCTTATCATGCCCCAACTAGTAAGTTATTTTCTTGTTATATAATATGTGGGTAATTCCCTAGAATATAATTATGTTCTATCAGTAACTGCAGTGGGAGGTACTATTAGACCTGATTCATTAATATTTTTAATATTAATGTCTCATATGGGAGCAAAATCTTATTACTTTAGGGAACTTAAAAAAAATACATAAACCATCGAAAAAACATGCTTTGTTATTGGCCTGTGGAATGTTCATAATTTAATAAGAAATTAATACCTAAGCAAAAAATAAACAATAAAAAACATATTTGTTTGTAATTGTGTCAGCATCATTAGGTCTGCCTATGTAAAAATCCGAATTTTAGCTGCGTAGGTATAACGTATTATCATATATATTATTTCTTATTTTTATAAAATGATTTGATTTAGAGGCTACTACTGTGATACTAGTCTTAAGGCGATTGTGAACTTTACAAGTATTGATTCTATTAATTAATAAAGTTATTATTGAAAATTTTATTCGAGTTATATTTTACCATCATACATTGAGTTAAGTCGATACAATAAGTTTAATTACATTAAACTACAATCAGATACAAAATTAATGCCCTAATGCCCCAATAATGTTATTTATCGCTCCCAGTTAGGGTGGCTCCCCATCCGTCGACGACGTAATATTGAAATATGTGGGAAATGAATAATTTTAAACAAAAAAAGAACCGACTTCACTTAGGATCCGCTATTCCAAGAGGAAGTGGCCGAGTTGCTGTAAAAAATAGTGAAATCACTATAGGTGTGCCTATAATAGTTGAAGAGTTCCCTCGATTTCTCCAGGACCCCATCATCAGATCCCGACTTGGTGACAATGGGACCATCTAGGGGTTATACCTGTTCGATTCAAAAAAAAAATTTGAAAATCGGTTCACGATTCACGGAGATATGGAGTAACATACATACAAAAAAAAAAAAATTATGATAAAAAAAAAAAAAAAAAAAAAAAAAAATTCAGTCGAATTGAGAACCTCCTCCTTTTTTGAAGTCGGTTAAAAATACCTGCTAGGTTGGATTAGGTTAGGTTGGATTATGTAAAGTTGGGAAATGAAATTCGGCCAAGTGAAACTTCTGCGAAAAAATGGTAGACAAGTGAAATTCGGCAATACAATTTTCGGCGAAGAGGCAGATAACCAGCTATAATATTTACCATTATTTTGTGATCAAAACTTTGAAAAAACATATAATAATAGCTGTTGTAACGTTTTTTCTAATTTCAAACAATTATTACGATTCGAAGTCATGCGAAGCGGAACGTGTTTTAATCCACCAATCAGCGTCTCTGGTGACGTCACACCTGTTATGACAACTGATGGGGTTGGCGACTGTCACTAGTTTCGTTATATATGGGATTTGGCTTAAAGGGTCAAAGGTCTAGCATCCGGGTCAAAAAAAAACAGAATTTGTCACTGTTGGCAGGGTTTGTGAGTGACACGCATGAGTGACGTCACAGGAAATGTAGATCCGTTTAGGCGCAAAAATTTTAATTGTCAGTTTGTAACAGCATTTTTTAACCGACTTCAAAAAAGGAGGAGGTTCTCAATTCGATTGTTCTTTTATCATTATTATTTTTATTATTTTTTGTGTGTATGTTACTCGATATCTCCGTGAATCGGGAACCGATTTTAAAATTTTTATTTTAATAGAACAGGTATAACCCCTAGATGGTCCCATTGTCACCAAGTCGGGGTCTGATGATGGGATCCTGGAGAAATCGAGGGAACTCTTCAACTATTATAGGCACACCTATAGTGATTTCACTATTTTTTACAACAACTTGGCCACTTCCTCTTGGAATAGCGGATCCTAAGTGAAGTCGGTTCTTTTTTGTTTAAAATTGTTGACTTGAACTCTTTTCATTTTTTAATACACTAGTGCAGTTCTTTCACATGAAAATATAAATGAAAATATTGCATCTTGCCTATTAAATTATATACCGCGACATTTGTAATGAGAAACTTAAACTGCTTGAATTTCCTGCAGAGTTCACGTCATGTAGCGATAGTAATCTTGAACAATTCCCCAATGTTTAGAAATAAAGGAAAAGTAGAAAAATCCACTGCCTCCGGCGAGACTCGAACTCGCGACTCTGGGAAACATGCCCTTTGCCCAACTGAGCTACTGAGACTATACCTGATGGCTGCGAACTTCTCCACCATATCATTTATTTATATATGCGCCTCAGGGTGACGCCTAGCGACATCTGCCGAAGAAGTGGTGGAGTGGTGGTGGAGTTGGTGGTGGTGGAAGTAACCTGTGTAACATATATAGCTATAGCTTACTATATAATTTGTAAACTGGAGCCTCGTCTGCCAACAAACCACGCTGTGGTTTGGCAGAAGTAAAGAGAGAAGAAAAATTGTAAGCTGTTTCGTGAATAAACATTTATTTATTTTATTTATTTATTTTTTTAGATCAAAGATCAAAAGATCATCTATTCACGAACAACATGTGACTGAATATTGATGGTTTAGGTCGTGTATTCAACTAAGTCCTGTTCTCCGGCTCAGATTTTGACCGGTCTATTGACTCATAATGTAAAATTGTTCTTTAATTGTGATTCCTCCTTCGGGCGGGGCTTCAGTAGCAGCCGGTAGAGCGTGAGCAGCGGCGCCTCGACGACGACGCTGGCCGCCACCGACAGCGCCAGCGTGACCCCCAGATCCCCCGTGAACGTCCACAGCTGGAAATGATTTTTTTTATTTCGTTATAACACTTATAACATAGGGTACAATGCAATATTTAATTTAAAGGTTGGAGCCTCTTCGTAAGTTTAGATACTTAGATAAAACACCTACCCGTGACAGGAGACCCCGCCCTTCCATAAAATCTACTTGATCGAACGAGCGGAGCGGAAGCGAAGTGAAACAACTTCTGTACATTTACCATGACTTACGTTGCGGCGCGACTCGAAGTATGGAGTCGCGCGCTACAACGCATGTCATGCTAAGGCCCCTGGTTACTGGGACGTCTCGGTATTTCGATAGCTTTTTGATTTTGAGAGTTTGTTCGACGATAACTTTAGTAAGGTTCCTCTGATCTTCATGAAATTTGATGAGGTTGTAGCAGTGATACATATAATTTGAAAGTTCATATATGAGCACAGGATCGCTCAAGGGATCACGGTCATCACGGAGCTAGAAGGCGCGAAATCGTCATATGGGTCTTGTCTTGTTATATTATTGGTCACCTCGTTTGCAAGGAAATCGCGAGTTTTCAGTTCGAGGCGGACTACTAGTTTAATATTAGTTAAATAATGTAGTTTTATAGTGTAACTTAACAATTTATACTGAGAAATCTGAAAAAAAATGAGTAGATAATACTAACCAGTGAGTGCAGGTCAAAGTAGGTGGCGTCGCCGGAGAGTGATGGCGCTTTTTGTATGACACAGCTGAGTAAGTACATCGCGTAGGAGAGGCGCGACACGAACTGCCACAGCTGCAGCGACAGGAACCAGTTCACAGGACCTTTCCAAAAATACGTATCATCATTACAGCACGTTAATTTCGGACTGTCAATTTTATTTGAATTTTACATACGTTACCTATACTATATTTTTGATTAAATTTAAAGTAAAGTAAGTAGCTCGTAGCAATAAAATTATTCAAAACATAGCAGTCTCGCTCCTATAGCGCTGCATCATATTTTTTAAACAAGAGCTAAAAACGTGTATTTAACACGTCAGCGTGGCTTGAGCAGATCGATGCACGGCTTCCGTACGTACCTCCATAGCCGTGGGTACAGGCCAGTATGAGCCAGCCCAGCGCCAGCGCCCAGCAGGAACGGTCCAGCGAGTACTTGGTGTTCAGCGCGGCCTGGTTCTCCCAGAGAGTCGATGTACTCGGGTGGTAAGCAAAGAAGGCCAGTAAGGACAATACAAGTGCCACGCTGTACCCCAGGAAAATGCTCCACTGAAAAATGACACATATTCCATGTATATTCATTTAATTTTTCGTCCACCGTTATCGATATGTGTGCTAAAACAATTGTTTAAAGATTCATTATACCAGGTGTCCCAAAGTTATGGGACATGGGGGGGAAGTACCTTAAATATTGTAGATAGGGTATTTTGCTGAAAGAAGACTTTATGTTTTTTTTTAAACTGAGTAATCCTGCATTTAAAGATTTTTTGTTAATGTTTCCAAATTACCTACTTAATTGACTTCAAGTCTAAGTCAGTTCGATTCCCAGACGAAGCAAGTAATTTTTAGAAAATCTTTGAATGCAGAATTACTAACTAAAAAAAAATACATAAAGTCTGCTTTCAGCAAAATACCCTATCTACGATATTTAAGGTACTTCCTCTCTTTATAGACGCTCTATATACATTATATTATGGCATGTATTTAACCGGGCTTCTAAATAATTGTATTTGGGTAGCTATAAAACATAAAAATGGGTACCAAAATTAATAGGTTGGACATCGGGAATCTTATTTTTTTATTTTAAGGAAGTAAAATTGCATTGCAGGCCGTTTGTCCGCGCTACCGGCACAATAACCCTATGGTTTGCAAGGCTTTTTATTTCATTATCCCCCTTAAAGCGCTAGGGGGCTTACAACCTACAAAATTACAGCTCAATCGGTCTAGCAATTTCGGAGACCGAGTAGTACAGGGTTTCTTTTTTACCATTTTGGTACGGAACCCTAAAAATATTCCCGTTTCCTGAAATACTACTGCTCCCGTAATTAAAATGATGCCTGCAAATGATACACTCAAAACGGTTAATCAGGTAAAAACAAATAGAAGACAGCAAATATTTAAAACAAGCCTGCTTTGAATAATAGATGCCAAGTTAATATTTTTGATGCCAAACTAATATTAAAGTTTCCTGTAAATTTTTTGGTCTGCTATATATTGCTGCCGTTTTTCAATAATATGATGCCACGTGTTTGAGGCTCATTTAAATTTATTGTCGCTAAAATATTAATACACAGCCAATTTATATTATTATATGCCTTAGAAAAGTTGCCGATTCATATTTTAGATGCCAGAAAAATTATAAGCCTTATATTATTGAGTAAATTGGGTATGCTACATAAAAAATAATGTGGATGAACATTGCAGGCCACTAAAAAAACTGCATCAAAATAATAATAACCAAATACAGGCACGGGTCCAGGGTTTCGTTCAGGGGGGGCACTTTTCTTCACAAAAAAACCTTGCGGTCCGCACCTATAGCCCCCATAGTAAACAAAACTTGCATGTCAGGGGAGGCAATTGCCCCTGTTGCCCTGTATCCGCGCCTGTTCCACTACGATCACCTTAGGTAAGTGAAGCTTATCATCCCTGTAGACGTGCAGGCCGTACCCGACCAGAATCCCGATGAAGAACGGAGAGGAGCGAGCTACGGTGTTTACGTAATACTTCGGCCAGTAAATGTCAGTGTAGCTAGAATTAACAGAGGAAATTAACAAGATATTCAATAGAAAATTTAAAATAAATACTAATGCATGAACTAAACTAATGAAGAAGTTCTATGTAGAACAAAAGAAAAGAGAAATTTGTTGAGAACCATAGAAAATAGGAGAGGAAGGATGCTTGGACATCTGCTACGACATGACAATTTTATTAAGAACATCATAGAAGGTAGAGTTGAAGCAGAAAGGAAGTCAGGAAAGCCAAGGAGAGCATACATGGATCAAGTCAAGGAAAAATTAAGGTCAAGAAAAATCAAGGAGAAGGCAAAGGACAGATATACACGAAAAATGCTCCACCGACAAGAGCCCAGCTCTAAAATAATTGATAATGATGATGATGAACTAAACTAAATGAACAGCACTAGCTTCGTCAAATCGAAATACATAGCAATGGAACAGCATCAGTAAAAAACTTCGTCTAATAAGACATATCAGTGCGATAAGTTGGTACCAGGATCATTGCGTTTTCAAGGGGGTGAAGCAGCGGTTAGGTAAGCGTGCTCTGTGCAAACTTATCACTTGCACGTTTGCTTATACAGACGACGTCAAAAATATGTTTACACTTTGGCACCAAATTACAAAGGAATAAATATACTCGTGAGAATAGTTTCGAACACGCATGAAGGATCCCAACGTTTAGAGTACGTAGTACTAGTAGTCCTAATCCCAACTTGTTGGAATTTGCGAGCGCATTCGTGCGTTAAAGACTAGAAAATATATGTGTATAAACCATCTATAGTAATCTTTTAATTAATTACCATCAGCTGAGATTGTGGCCAGTAAAAAAAATACCTGTAGCGTCCGACATCAGGAAAGTCAAAATAGAAACAAATGGCGAGCGTGGCGGCCAGGGCGGCCAGCGTGACCACGCCCAGCACGAGCCACGTGGCGCGCACGCTGCGCACGCGCCGCGCGCCGCACAGCATCAGCGACGCCACCACGTACAGCTGCGTGTCCACCGACAGGTACCAGGTGTGAGCCATGCACTGCCAACACCAATCATTCACATTTTATTCAACTATCTTACATCCATGACTTCGCGCTCGTGTTTGGGAGAAAAATGTAGTTAAGTACATAATAATAATAACTAACTAGGTTTAATACAGTCAAAACAACCAGAAATACTAAGTACGTGTTGCTTAAAGCAAACTAGGTGGAGTACTGTCTCCATTACTGTTCTCTTTATTCATTAATGGGATCACGAAATCACTTGTCTCTTCATACCACCTGTATGCTGATGACTTGCAAAGTTACGCAGCGGCTAGCATTGATAACCTTGTGCCTTTAATCAGGCAAATTAATAGTGACCTTGATTCCATCCGCAACTGGGCATCATCTTTTGGCCTTTTAGTTTAGTTAGATTGTCTGAAATGACAATGCCTATGATTTACTTTGATGGAACACACATTCCTTTCTCACCTACCGTCAGGAATTTGGGCATTGTCATTGATCAGACTCTCTTGGGCAGCTCTGTGACGGAAATTAGTAGAAAACTGTTTGCCTCTTTGCACTCGCTTCGCCGTCTCCAAAATTTCCTTCCTTTCCACACGAAAGTCAAGCTTGCCCGTTCTCTTCTAATTCCTCTTCTGGATTACGCAGACATTGCCTTTTTGGATCTGACGGAGGAACTGCTTGACAAGCTTGAACGTTTGCAAAATGTTTGCATCAGATATATTTACGGCCTTCGCAAAGACCGTATCTCTCATTTCCGCTCTCAACTCCAGTGTCCTATCCGCCGACGTAGACATCCATGTTCTTTCCCTTCTCTATAAAGTTCTATTCCTTCCTTCTTCTCCACTCTATCTCTCGGAGAGATTTAAGTTTTTGGCAGACGGGAGCGGCCACCGGCTTCGTTCCAGTGCGGATCTCTCTCTCTCCATTCCACCTCACAATCAGCGGTCGTATAACAAGTCATTTACGGTATACTCTGTCAAGTTATGGAATCCTTTGCCGTCTCCTCTTCGACAGTGTCAATCGGTCGCATCGTTAAAGGCGAATTTGACAAAGATATGGCTTTCTGACGACTTCAGAAATGTATGATGTATGCGGTTTAAATTATGTATGTAGGTATCTATGTATGAATGCATGTATATATTTATTTATTTATGTATATCGTAGAATATGTATGTATTTAGTTACATATTTATTTTAGTCCATGGGTTTTTATATGTATCTAATAGTTAGGTTAGAATTTAGAATTTTCAATCTTGTATTACTATTTTATTTATTGCCGTTTTGTACAGCTAGGTATGTCTACCAGTTCCAATTCTCCCTCAACTGCTCAAAGGTTGACTGGAAGAGATCCCTTAAGGGATTAGTCCGCCTTTGTACAAATATTATGTATTCTTCCTATTGTATTTTTATTTGTTGTACAATAATATACTGCTACTACTACTAGGTTTTGGTCACAAAACAGAAAAAACTGTTTTTTTGTTTTGTGGTTTTGGCGCTAGTCGGAACGCGCGCGCAATTAACCAAACCAGTTCCAATAGCTAGGGATACACCCACTACGCGGACACGGATTTGTCTGCGGACACATCTGGATAGCGCCATACCCTAACGGATCTGTCCGTCGGGCATAACCGTTGGACAAATCCGGCGGGCACATCTGTGCGTGTATCCCTGAACTAATCTAATTTTAAAAGTTTGCTTCATCTATTCATTAATTTTATAAGAATACTGGCTTTTGTCCGCGAGTTGTTGTTATTAGTTGTTGATTCCCCATGTAAACTTCCACCCCTTTTGCAACCCCTTCAGAGCTCTCTTCTGAGTTCTGAGATAAAACTATTTTATATCCATCCATACCAAATTTTACCTAAATCAGTTCCATGTTGGTTAGGTACTGATTCCTGATACAATCTTCCACCCCTCTCCCCCCCCCCCTTTAACGGGTGATTTCGTCAGAGTTCAAACCGATTTCGAACCCTTTTTTCACCCCCTTAAGGGTTGATTTTCGGAATGAATACTATTCTGTGTCCTTTCTTGGGACTCAAAGTATCTCTATACCAAGTTTCATCTAAATCAGTACAGCGGTTAAAAATTCCCTATACAAATTTTCAACCTTCTTTTCACTCACTTAAGGGTTGATTTTTGGGATGAAAACTATGCTACATCCTTTGAAAGTTTTTTGGATGTGGGTCAAATTAACTTGCAAGATTGGGTTAGGTACAAACAACGGGACAGGTGAAACTAAATAAAAGTTTGTAAAAACCTTACCGAACAAAGTAGGTACATACTCTATCTACTAATCTACCTAATCTATCAGTAAATTTAATACAAAACTAGATAAATATCAGATTTATTACCTTATTTGCCCAATCTAATTATTGTTTTAGTACAAAACTACTACTATAAACTTTTCAAATATTTTATCTTTTCTGAAATGAAACTATTCTTTTAAACAAACGCAACCATAAGATAATAAACATAGGTAAGTGAAGAAGCATTAACAAAATTTACCCAATTTTAATTTTATTAATGACAAGTAATTGTACTCATATTATAATTAGTATAATAATGAATAAGTAGTTACCATTTGTTCCGAGTTGATAATATTCTGCACGTGCAACAGAGCGCTCCACCAGTAGTCCCAGCACACCTCCACCTGCTGAGAACGTCACCTTCACAACCACAGATCAAGACGCGGCGGCTAACTCCACAGTGTTCTTATTCTAACTTTAAAATAAGACAATACACATCTCCAACAGAGCTCCAACTCACAACAAAAGTGATGCTGAGTTCCGAAAATATAGTAAAACAAACTTAGAATTGGACGAAAGCACAAAAAAGTACCATTTCCGGTTTAAAAATGGTTGGTATTTACCTATGGCATTTGATATTAGGATATTTAGGATGATACTTGTGGCAGCAAAGAGTAATTTGTATTTAGGTATCGTCAAATAGACCAACTTTGCCCCCATACCATATTTGCCCAAAATGACAATTTTAAAGAAAATCTGTTACTGTAGAAAATGTAATAGCTTTCTGGCAACACCACTATTTTTAGTAGAAAATAGGTTATAGGTGTGGCAACATAGCCTATCACATTTGTATCTAACTTCATTCAGTTGCTTGTCAGAACTCGTTGAGTTCGGGGCATTATTTAGCGGGCCAATTTTTTATGAAAAGTTAAAAATATGGCGAGTAACACCTATGACTTGTAATAAGGAAATAACTGTAGATTGTTTATATCTGTATTTAAAATAAAAATTATAATGAATGGGGGAGTTGCGACGTTGGGCAATGTTAAGTAGTAATGTAGCAACCATTGACGCTCAACTTTGCCCACGACCAAAAATGGCTTAGGGTTGTCACCTTTGTCTTTTAACCACTCGGCGCGAAAAAAGGAGGTTATTGTTTTTTTAAATATATACCGTTTTGGAACTGTGTTTTTAATTGATTATTAAATTAAATAGTAACGAAAAAACATAGTATTCAATCTATCCATTATTACAAATGATGACATGCGAAGTATTACTATGATTGGCTCGTTATCATTTTTTTCTATTAGAAATATTAAAAATTAAGTGAAATTTTCTCAAAAATGACAACCCTAGTACTTTGGAAATGATTTGGTGCCCTTTTTATGCAAAAGAGTGAAAACAGGTACCTAACATTGCCCACCCGATTTGTACAAAAGTTTACGTAGGTACTTACTTATCGCGTAGTTATTGACAGGGAACGATAGGATTACTCAAAACCTCGCTGTGATTCCCATATTATAATACCATAAGAGCTGTATTTAAGTGCAAAATCGACGTGGGCAATGTTGGGCGCAACCCAACTTAAATTGACCCGCCTCCAAAATCGCCAAAAAAGAAGGTAAAATGATGATTAAAAATTTTTTGTCAAAAAATCGGATGTATATGATCACTGGGGACTTAGTAATCTAAACAAAAGAATATGTTATCATACAATTTTTTTGAGAAATTCGTGTTTTTCCGAATAAAGCGGGCAAAGTTGGGCCATTTGACGGCACAGAAAAACCCAGTCTATTAGTTCTTGCATGGCCGGAAGTGCCCGGCAGACTGGTGCAAAAGTGACGTAAATCTGGAGTAAAATTCGTAACTTTTAAACTAGTCTACACAGCTACTTTTGCTGCTGACTTTAGCAGTGATTGTGATATTATTAGCGCTCACTTAAAAAAAGGTTAAAAAATACGACACGCATGATCAGGGCTGCCATTAGTATTGATAATATATTCTCTTGTTTTTCTGCAATTGAATGTCATAAATGTATTCAGATACATCTTTGGTAACATGCTGTGACAATTGTTAAACAGGGTTATTGATTTGTTTATGTAGGGTGACCTTGGTCATAGAGAATAAAATTTGTTTAAGAAAAAGAAAAAAAAGAAAAAGGCATGGCACAGGCAAAAACACATGAAATAAGAGAATTTTTGTTTAAGAGTAAATACTCACTTGGCGAGTGTAGTGAATGAAATTGGGGCCGTCAATTATGCGCGGCACGAGCGACGCCTGCAGCAGCACCGTCAGCGCCAGCAGCGGGAACAGGCGCACGTAGCGGTTCAGCCAGAACAGCGGTAGGCTCTTCAGCTCCACTGGAACAGCACACGACGCCACTTTATACTTGTTACTTGGAGCTGCTTGTCCATCTATATGTATATGCCCCATTCATGTTTACCTACGGGCTGTTACAAAAAACTGAGAAAAATGGTCTTGAGAGACAAACAGACAGACAGACAGACGGACAACAAAGTGATCCTATAAGGGTTCCGTTTTTTCCTTTCGAGGTACGGAACTCTAAAAAGTAGGATGGTGGTGTACTCACTTGATTTGGGCTTGCAGGCGGTGGTGTAGACGAGCAGCACGCCGCTCAACACGAAGAACGAGTCTACGGCAAGATGCCCGTTTTTAATCCATAAACCATTTTGGATGCTGATTGCCTGCAAACAACAAGACGTATTTGGGGTTCTGTAGCCAAAATGGCAGAAATGGAACCCTTGCAGCTTCGCCATGTTTGTCTGTCCGTTCGTACCGGGTCCCCCCCTAGTCATAGTGTAGGGTAAAGCCAGTATAGATGTGCCAATGGGATAGGTGCCCCATTTCCTAAAACCCTAACTGCCCAATATCGTACCAAATAAATACTTGTTATATAGGAAGCGCCTGCGCCACTTATCTCAATCACCCGCAAATAGCTACGTGGAATGGACGTATGTCGCGAATTTGCGCCGATAAGTCCGCGACGAGTAGGTACAAAAAAATCGCCAGAATTTTTAAAACGTGACTTTTTGTTGAAGCATAACTTTTTAAGTAGTAATAGTTTTTATTCTGTTTTTGGTTATATCGATGCATTGGTTTCTTAGGTACATATATAAGTACAAATAATCGTTCTATTATTAGTGAAAAAATGAAAGGGGATCTATCCATATCAAAAAGGATAGTCGCCCCGATTTTTCGAGGGATACTCGTAGTTGGCTTTAGGGGAGTTAATAGGGGCATTTACCTATCCTCCTTACTTTTCCGTTACATGTCACAAGATTTTAAAACTAGTTTTAGGATTCCTTGTTTACGCGTTATCGAACTCGCGTAGCGTAAGCGAAGTGAGTTCTTACAAACAACTCCAGACCGAGCTGTCACCTGCCTGGCTACTGGGACGTCTCGGCATTTGGATGGCTTTTTGATTTCGATAGTTTGTCCGACGATAACTTTAGCAACGTTTTTCTGATCTTAATGAAATTTCTTGGGGCTGTAGCAGAGATACATAAAATTTGTAAGTTCGTATCTATATAAGCAGGATCGATCAAGTGGTTATGGAGCTAGAAGGTGAAACAAAATTCTCCTTAGGGTCTTGTTATATTGGTCAACTCGTTTGCCAGTAAATCGCGAGTTCTCAGCTCGAGGCGGACTGCTAGTGTTAACAGATTTTATGATTTGAAAAGTTCATAACCATACCCCGGGGTTTTCGGTGCGGGAATGATTTCGTGAATTTATAACTTTGTTTATTGTAAAGTAATTACCAAACTATGAATGAAACGTAGGTTGTAAGGTCCAAATGTGCTTAGAAATGTTAAATTAGTATCGTTTTTTACAGTTTTTGTTTTTACCTGTTATTTGGCTAGTGTATAATATTCCCGCACCGAAAACCCCGGGGTATGTTCATAACAAATTTAATTAAGAACAAACTGCAGAAATATAAAAGGAAAGAAGGAACGCAAGCCAAGCACGTGTACGGTCTTGGACCGAAGACGATTTACAAACGGTATTCGAATATACGTCATGTTGATAATATGTTCTCTAGTATTTATTAGGTACTCATAAAAATATAATTATTTTGTATATTTATTCGATATCTTATTCCAAAGGGCATCCTTCCTATCGATTTTGATCGTAAGGCATCTATCCATACCAGTGGGGCGTCTGTCCAAAAAAACAGGGTCACGTAAAACTTTAATTAATCAAAAACAGTAAAGGACAGGAGCATAATGTAAACACCTTCAAGTAAAGGTGAATTACGACCGCCTAGCACACAAACGAACCGATAACATACATGCACTTTGCACCTTCTTGTTAATAGAACGATTTAAAAGTTGAATTCTCGAGTGAAAAATGATGATCCACAGGACGGAGAGGGCGCGGATGCCGTGCAAGCAGTGCAGCGTGCCGGGCGCCGCCGGGCCTGTCGAGGCCGGTGGGGCCGCCGGGGCCAGCACGAGGCGCGCGTTGCGGTGCAGCGAGAACGCGCACCAGCGCTCATCGGCGGACCTCCACTCTGCCGGCATAAAGAGAGACTTAAAATGTAGCTTTAAAAAAATCTCCTGATGCGTACATTAATCGCCTGCTGTACATACCAACATTAAAGGTACCTACTAAGTTGAGGATTCATTGAATAACGCCTTCACGATCGAAATAGGATTTCTACGTTAATCAGTTCTTGTAATAAATTTAAACAAAAACAGAGCCAACTTCACTTAGGATCTGCTTTTCCAAAATGAAATGCCCGAGTTGCTGAAAAAATACTGAAATCACTAAGGATGGTTCTATAATTATTGAAAAGTTCTCTCGATTTCTCCCATCCCATCATCAGATCCAGACCTGGTGACAATGGAACGAACTCTCTTTCAAACAAAAAAGATTTTTCCAAATCGGTCTAGCCGTATTCAAATAATCGGTGAACATACATATAAAAATTCCCGACGAATTGAGAACCTCCTCCTTCGAAATCTTGAAGTTGGTTGAAAAGAACTGTTTCTACAAATGTCAGAAAATACTGGTTCTTACCTTTTTTCAATATAAACATATGATGCAGCTCATACGTTGTACTGCTGACTGTTAATAATCCAAGCAGTAAGAAAATAAATCTGAAAAAAAGCATTTTTATTGAATTAAATAAAAATTATTCATAAATATAGGAATTTATTTTCGAAAAATTATAAAACTTCTCCTTTTATATCCTTAAATAACAAAAAGACTAAAAATCAAAAACAATAAAAAAAACTCAACTAAACTAAAATACATCTTAATAAGGCCCCCGCGGCATCGTGCCAAAGATGCTGCCAGCTTTCTGGTCCCCGGTGGTCTTTATCAACTTAATAAAAATTTAAGTACATAAGTACGAGTATTTATTTTATTTTGTGTAAGTAAAATATGTTTGATGGTTATGTAATGGTTCGTACATTGCTCTAAGGGTTCGTAGGACATATTTTAGAGGATACTACCTACTATTATATTGAACGGCTCATATATTATGGTAGATATAACAGCTGACGGGCTGGCATGGCCATAATAAAAGTTTTGTAATTTGGCATATTAGCAGTTCATGTTAAAATTTTGCCAAAATGTCGGAAAAATGCCTGTTTTATTAGGGTCAAATCTGCCGTATGCAAGGTGTAACAAAAATACTGGTGATCCTTTAAAGGGCATAATTAGTATTCTAATTACGAAAAAGTAAGAAAAAATTTATACGCGCGAAAAAAAATTTGGTTTAGTATGGAGGGTCGGGCGGCTGGGACCACCTGTCCCAAAGAAAAAAAATTTTTTTTCGCGTCCATAAATTTTTCCTCCTACTTTTTCTTACTCGTAATATGATACCAATTATGCCCTTAAACGGATCACCAGTATTTTTGTTACACCCTGTATAATAGCCCATCAGCTACTAATCTTTACATTGGTTTTAGTGGCATACTGAATAATTATATAATATGTTACAGTTAGGTCTATGTGCAGGACTCAGGCATTTGGTGAAAAGATATTATAACGTACATATTATGGTTGAGTAAGTGTACGTTACGCGCTGCAGTTACAGTTAAAGGTTTAGCGCTGACTGAAATAATACTAAGTTTAAGTGATGATAATCTCACAAGGCGACGTAGTCGGCTGCGGCGTAGGGCTTGTCGTCAGGCAGGCGACAGAAGTCCAGCGAGTAGTTGAAGCGCAGCAGCGGGTGGTCGGCGTAGCGCCGCAGCAGCGCGTCCGGCGCGCACGCGCGCGGCACGCACACCGCCAGCTGCAGCGTCACCGGCGCCGGCGCCGCCAAGCTGCTGCACAATGCCAACATAACAATTATCCCTGACGCGGAACTAAACAAGAACTTATTTAGAGATAATCAGTTACGGCCCCTGAGTTACCGCTGAAACCGATTGACTTAGCTATTATCGAGATCAAATATCATAATTTGGGTAAGTTTTCAAAATCATATTATACACTTCACAACTTCTGGTTATTGGGCCGTCTCGGCATTTCGATGGCTTTTTGATTTTGAGAGTTTGTTCCACGATTACTTTAGTAACGTTTTTCTGATCTTTATGCAATTTGTTGGGGTTGTAGCAGAGATAGATACATAAAATTTGAGAGTTCGTTTATGAGCTGGACTGATTAAGGGGTTCTGGACTAAGAAGGCGAAAAAAAATCTTCATATGGGTCTTGTTATATTGGTCAACTCGTTTGCAAGTAAATCGCGAGGTCTCAGTTCGAGGCGGACTACCAGTTACTCGAAAATTTACATTGTATTATAAATAATAAATTGAAGATCAACCAATAATAATAAATAAATGTTAACACGTAACACACCCTAGGGGTTCGGTTACATTGGCATCCAAGAGTAACGGGTTATTCGTAGATCGATTGAGTGTCACTTCCGTCCAGGTCAGGTTGCTTGAACCCGAGGCTCCCCTCAACGAAGGTATCCTGAAGATTGGGGGAGAGAGATGGGCGCTGATTACACAGTATTTGCCTTGGACGCTCTTGTCCTGGTAGCTTTGATTAATAGCCAAGCACTCGTGGAAGTTTCCATAATCCTTAAAGTGTCCGTAGACCATTCCTTGAGGCACACCGAAGCTGGCCTCGTAGACTGAAAATATGTAAAATCGTATTACCAATAAAATCTTCAGATAGCGGCGAATTAAGTAAGAGACAAGCCTTATTCACACTGCCCAGTCTTCAGCAGAGTGAATAAACTAGAGATAAACTCAGTACGATGAGAGGGACCGAAGAGTTGGGACTCGCGAAGAATGCACCTAGCGACCTAGGCACCGCCCGACGGAGGTTGTAATATGAAACAGGGACCTCAGGCAGTCGGGACTTCGGGAGCAGTTGGATCAAGCATGCCTTATTTTTTTTTTCAAAAATACTGAATTTAAAGAGGATCTTAAAACACATGTACGAGCCTTATAAGCCTTGTACCTACTTAAGCATTTTCTTGGCCCTCCCATTTGTAGAGAAAAGTAGTTCTAGGTCAAAATTTAAGACCTACCTCATATTGTTATATTTAGATTTATTAATAAAAATATACTAGACTATTGCAATCAAAGTACAGTAAGTAGTATTTAAACATTTGAAACTTATAAATAAAAGATTTTTGGTTGCCAATATGTTGGTTACTTTAGCAAAGGGTCATTCCTAGAGAACAATTTTATGGGGTTTGCCTGAAATAAATAATTTGAATTTGAATTGAATAGTTATATTATATGTTTAATTTTGAGTCTACGAGGTCAGATGTACAATAGGAGAGCACAAATTATTTGGACAATGGTTTTGGAAAAACCTTTTTTTCTGCAACAAAAGTCTCTTAGTTTTTCCATTATATCACAATCAGATTAAACGTTACTATTACTTGGCCCCTTTAATTCTTCATTAAAAGTAAACGTGTGATAATTATTGAAATATTTTGGAAAACTTGGAAAATTATTGAAATAAAGCGAGGTGGTGACAAATATTTGAAAAACGCGTCTATTTTCAAGGCGATAAAGTCCATGTTCAGATATTTTTGAGTACCTTGGCCGCTCTGATATCTTTGATGGCGACTGTACAAGACGAAACCCATTGCATCGGGGCTCGTATTGTTTTTATGAAGTTGACCAACAAAAGAGATCTCTTAATTTTCCGTCAAAAAACTTGGTATTGTTTCGTTCATAGCTCTTAAACTTATGTATTGACGACTTGTACAGTAAGCTGCAAAAATAAGTATCGAAACCATCATCCCATAAATATGTCCGACGACTTTATTAATTTCACTGTAACCATATTTTTGCAGCTGACTGTGCCACATTTAATTAGCTTAATGTAGGTAGTTGCTTCTTTCATGTCGTAGTACATAACATTGACGCCTGACTTTTAGTTTTAGATAGATCCTCGAGTATAAAACAACTTTTTACAAAAAAAGATTAACCGACTTCAAAAAGGATAAAATGAACCATTATATTATTTACAATATATGCATTACCAGCTGATATGTTTGAAGTCGATGCCAAGCCAAAAGTTAATGCCGGTCAAATCAGCTTGAAGTCTGAACATCACAAAAATCGGTACTAAATATATATATACACCTAATGCAAAGATGAATGTGATTCTATCTGCTACATTTTCACGTCTAAACATACAATACTAATCCAATTTTAATTAAATGTGACTTATTATGTTTATACATGTACTCTGACTCTGATATGAGCGTTTCTCAAAATTTTTGCCACTTCTGTTGACTCAAATTTTTTCGGTAAGTTTTATGTTTTTCCTGATCAGAATCACGAGCTGATCCGATTGATGTAATAAAAAAAGATGTCCCATTAAACTCCATACATTTTTTAGGGTTCCGTACCTCAAAAGGAAAAAAACGGAACCCTTATAGGATCACTTTGTTGTCCGTCTGTCTGTCTGTCTGTCTGTCTGTCTGTCTGTCTGTCTGTCTGTCTGTCTGTCAAGACCATTTTTCTCAGGAACGCGTGGAGGTATCAAGCTAAAATTTATACCAAATACTTAGGTCTATTGTCCCTTGAAGCTGTGAAAAAATCAAACTTAAAAGCCAACGCAATCAAAAGATACAGTCGTTTATGCTGCAAATTTTAGAGTTTTCGGCACTCGCAAAACCTACGGGGTACTTCCCATGAACTCAGAAACTTGAAATTTGGCACGAAGCAACGTCATATAGCATATACAAAGGAAAAATTATAAAAAGTAGACATTTTTAGTAAAATCATACAAAAATATATATTTAAAATTTTAAACGTACTACCTTTTTCCTCGTAAACGCGTGAAGTTATTAAGTTGAAATTCATGTCAAATACTCAGGGCTATAGGACTTTTCAGATGTAGCAAAACCAAATTTTTATTTCAACGCAATCAAAAGAAATAGCAATTTAAGTTGCATATTTTGAAACTGTGTACTCGCAAGAAACTCAAAACCTAAAGGGTACTTCCCGTAAACTCAGAAACTTGAAACTTGGCACGAAGAAACTTCATGTAGCACAGACAAAGGAAAAATTACGAAAAGTAGATTTTTTTTTTGTAAAATCATACAAAAACATATATTTTATATTTTAAACTTACTACCATTTTACTCGTAAACGCGTGAAGTTATTAAATTGAAATTCATGTCAAATACTCAGGGCTATAGTACCTTTCAGATGTAGCAAAACTAAATCCCTATGTCAACGCAATCAAAAGGAATAGCAATTTAAGTTGCATATTTTGAAACTGAGTACTCGCGAGAAACTCAAAACCTAAAGGGTACTTCCCGCAAGCTCAGAATCTTTAAACTTGGCACGAACCAACGTCATATAGCACATACAAAGGAAAAATTATCAAAAGTAGACATTTTTAGTAGAATCATACAAAATTTTTTTTTTTAAATTTTAAACTTACTACCTTCTTCCTCGTAAACGCGTGAAGTTATTAAATTGAAATTCATATCAAATACTCAGGTCTATTATATCTTTCAGCTGTAGCAAAAACAAACTTTCATGTCAACGCAATCAAAAGAAATAGCAATTTAAGTTGCATATTTTGGAGATGAGTACTCACAAGAAACTCAAAACCTAAAGGGTACTTCCCGTAAACTCAGAATCTTGAAACTTGGCACGAAGAAACTTCATATAGCAAAGACAAAGGAAAAATTACGAAAAGTAGACATTTTTAGTAAAATAGTACTTAAAATATTTTTTTTATATTTTAAACATACTACCTGTTTCCTCGTAAACGCGAGAGGTATTAAATTGAAATTCATATCATATACTCAGCTCTATAATATCTTTCTGCTGTAGCAAAACGAAACTTTCATGTCCACGCAATCATAAGAAATAGCAATTGTTTTAGGTTTTTACGGAACCCTCGGTGCGCGAGTCCGACTCGCACTTGGCCGGTTTTTTTGACTTTTCCTATTGTGTTACCTCCATAGAAAACATATGGCAAAGGGTAACACAAGAGGAAAAAAAATTTTGGGACACATTTTTTTCTTGCATAAATCGAATCAGCTCGCGATTCTGACTAGAAAAAACATAAAACTTACCATAAAATAAAAAGTCGAGAAAAGTGGCAAAAATAAAAAGAAATGCTCACATACGTTTACTTTGTCAATGATCAGAAAAATGCGGCAAATAGAAAAAAAAATAGACGCGTAAGATGGTCAATCTTTTTTTAATAGTACATTTGAATTCAAGAGAAAGGCAGGTTACTTCTATGGAATTGAAGTCGGTCAATCACAAAAAAAGAACCGACTTTACTTAGGATTCGCTATTCCAAGAGGAAATGGCCGAGTTGCTGTAAAAAATAGTGAAATCACTATAGGTGTCAGCCTATAATAGTTAAAGAGTTCCCTCGATTTCTCCAGGATCCCATCATCATACCCGGACCTGGTAACAATGGAACTAACTGCGAAGTATACCCTTTCAAAGAAAAAAAAATTCCCAAATCGGTCCAGTCGTATTTGAATAATCGGTGAACATACATAAAAAAATAGCAAAAAAAAAAACACAGATCCCGACGAATTGAGAACCTCCTCCTTCGAAATCTTGAAGTCGGTTGAAAATACAAAGTGTTCACATTGATATCGGTCCACGTTTCCCCACTGGTCAGCACACAGCTCCGGGTTCAAGACGCTCCTGTACAGCTCCTCGTCAAACATGGCGGCGTCCGTGTCGGCTCCCAACCAGCACAACACGCAGCCCATTACAATGAGAATCCTCATGGCGCCTCCTCGCAACGGTACCGAGATCCAAACTAAACATTAACAGTGGTAAGCACCCGGATACTAGCAAATGTCTCTGTTGTAGCACTAAATATGTAAATGTATATGGTCACGGAGTGGTTTACGCTTGTATCTGTTTAAATAAGATTATTTAAACTATTCTTATTATAGTTCGTAGAATGTAAGGTTATTCCAAGGACTTTGCCACCGTTGTTATTTCAAAGGCTTTATTCAGCTAAAAGCGATTTCACAACGCATGGTTCGCATAGAAAATTGATTGTAACACTTTATTAACCCTTTTACAGTTATTCTTTTACTTAATAACTCACCCGAAACAAGTCCTCATGTAACAATAGTACTATTATTTAGGTTCTCGGAAGGAAACAACCAGTACTTAACAAAAACTATATTAAAAAAAGGTGAGACAACTTTATATAAAAAAAAGGGTCAAAATGTAGGGTGGTAATTAAAGTAGAATTTCCAAAACTATAGCTCAGGGAGTAGGTCCGTGATTACAATTTAGATTGAGCCCATATTCACTTGTACACGCTTTTTACGAGTGCCACTTCCCTGCTGCGCGCTCGATGTCGAGGTGGTAGGTGCGCATGGACACGGTGACGTCACGGCCTGCAGGTCTTCCTAGGTCAGCGGGGCAGCGTGTGGACTCCGGAGCCGATGTTGGATGGGTAGGTGGCGGGGCCCCTGTAATTATCCATTTTGGACGTTTAGTCAAATGTCCGATTTCGCGTTACTGCCTGCAACATTTTTGCCGCGTGAAGAGGAAGCGCTAGATGGAAGTGCAGATAGCAGGAAGGCAAGCTCAAAGCATTAAATAGTGATCAGTGATGTGGCAGCGTCATACAAAATCAGCTCAGTTACAGTTGAAAAGTATTTTTACACTAAAAATATTCAATTAATATAGAATGTAAATATCTAAGTGTTGAAATTATAATGAAAGCATTTCTGTGAACTGGCAATAACTAAATTTCATTATATTTGCAGTTAATTAACAATTTAAGTTCGAAATTGCAAATAATGGTTTCATATTTTAGCCAAGAGGGTAGAATTAAATCACGTTACATGGAACAAAGGAAACACTGTGCAGCGTTAAAGCGGTAAAAAGCATCATGAAAAGATATTAACTAAATAGTAAGCGTTAATAAAATGGAAATATCTAGCTAATGATTAAAATTAGTAAAAGTTATAAAAATAGTTTCGCAACACTCACCCAAGCGGGGGAAAACACTCACTCACAAATTTAGTTTAAAACATTTTATTTAATTTTAAGTAATTAATTAATTTTGAGATGGCCCATTGCCGGATTCTCTTTTGCCGTACTAGGCCATTAAAACAGTATGTGGAGCGGGCACTTCGGGTCGCCGCGGAAAGCAAAATGGACGAGACTCCATACATGAACTCCCCTCGCACCCCGCGATGACGACACATACGTCACGTACGTGACTTGCGATACATAAGCGCCTGTATCACAGCGGATAGCAATGATTTATTGTAATATTACCTGTTTATAGAAATTAATAGGCAATCATAAGTTTATTTTATTCACTTTATAGAAGTAATTATGCAGTTTTAATAATATTTTTTAATAACCTAAGAAGCGTCGTAACGCTAACGTTACACTCAACCTCCTTATTGTGCGCTTATGCTTCTACTAGTGCCACTATTTCACATAGGCTGATTGTGCTAGTTTTCGCCCACTCTTGTCAGTTTTCCGTCCACACTTATTAATATAGATAGATAGAGATAGATAGTTTATTAATCAAAAAGTATACATGAAGTTATACAAAGCCCTGCAAAACTGTTTCCACAGTTTGTCTGCAGGTTAGATAGTTAATTACATATTTAATTACTTAAAGTTATTCTACTTGCTATGCTACGTATTTATTGCTTGTACAGTCAGCATCAGACACATCGCATCAGCCAGAGTAGCCAAATAGTTCGTCACCCCATACAAAATATATGGTGTGATGTGACGAACCACTCAATCACTCCGGCCGTTACAATATATTTGGCGTCGACTGTACATACTTAAGACGAGGACTCAAAAAAACATGTACCTCGATTTGGGCGGAGCAATCATCGCGTAGCCCCACCTCCTTGCGAACTCCGTCACTACGCACTTCGCTCAGATAGAGGTTCGCAGAAAGTTCACTCGGAACAAATTAGATCTCGATATATTTTGCAGTAGGAGAATCTGCTTTGCGAGACTGTAATTTTTAAACTGAATTTGACTTCGTTTTTGTGAACGATGTTACTTTTTATTGTTTTATTGTTACAAATTACGTACAGTCGACATCAGATATATTATAATGGGAACGGCCAAGGTGGTCAGAAATATAATATGTACAACGCCTGTATTGTCAAGGCGATAAAGTGCATGTACAAATATTTTTGAGTACACTGGCCGCTTCTATACATTTGATGGCGACTGTACCTCCTAAGTGAAAGGTACAAATGAGCACATTTTATAATCATAACATGTCGAGCCATGCTCAATGTAAATAAAGGTTCCATAATAACCGGTCCGTCACAAAACTCACAAAACACCCAATCAAAAGGTCATTTTATATATGATATTTTGCGGCACTTAAGTCCTTTTAACATGAGTTTTTGAGTTAGAACTCAAAAACGGCTCATCCGATTTTATGCAATATAGTTATACTTTATATCCGAACATGTACTTTCTCGCCTTAAAAATTGAGGTCTTGTTCAGATATTAATGACTACCTAGGCCGATTTCATATATTTGATGGCGACTGTACTATTCAAGTAATATGCATTGAATGCGTAAGCGCCGACCGCCAAATGGTACCTTTGCCAAAATAATGTCAGAAATAGTACTAATCGAACGAGCGGAGCGCAAGCGAAGCGAGTTCTTACAAACCACTTCTAGCTACTTATACTGGGACCTGGGACGTCTCGGCATTTAGATGGCTTTTTGATTTTGAGAGTTTGTTCGACGATGACTTTAGTACCATAATTCTGATCTTCATGAAATTTGATGGGGTTGTAGCAGAGATACACATAATTTGAGAGTTAAGTAATGGACATTGGCTTGGCATAGCTTGCACACCGTCGCCGCATGCGGTTCTCTCCCTTTATCTATCTACCCACTAGTTACTCAAAGCAAGTAGGTATCTCTAGTTGAAACTCGCCTTTGCCCAGAGACGGACAACACGCAACGCGACTAATTTTAAAATAATTATGTTCTAAGATGGTAGGCACTAGACAGCCAGTGATCGGAATAGATAGGTAGCGTATATTATTTACCTATTCATAAATTTTGGGGCCGTCCAGAAATCATGTGATTGTATTTAGCCTATTATTGACCACCATCTATAATTTCTTTGTTTTTCATCTGTTCGCGTTGAAAATCGATATCCGAGAATCTTAAAGGCCTCTCAATACAAAACTAAAGTTAGAATTGAAAACAATGGACGCCATCTTGATTTTCTTCATTTTTTATCCGATCGGTTTGAAATTCGATACCATAGGATATTTAGGGACCTATATTACGAACCTGAAGTAAAAATTCCAAAAATTGGGCGCCATCTTGAATTTGTTTATTTCTATCCGATCATGTTGAAAATCGATATCTAAGGATCCGCCAGACCCCTTAATATGAATCTGAAGTCAA
This sequence comes from Pammene fasciana, assembly GCA_911728535.1. Lineage (NCBI taxonomy): Eukaryota > Metazoa > Arthropoda > Insecta > Lepidoptera > Tortricidae > Pammene > Pammene fasciana. The sequence continues at coordinate 1,123,020 of OU452274.1, read as the reverse complement.
AATTTCAAAAAATGGGCGCCATCTTGATTTTCTTCATTTTTTATCCGATCAATTTGAAACTCGATACCAAAGGATCTTTCTTTAAGGCCCCTTACGAATCTGAAGTCAAAATAGCAAAAACTAGCCGCCATATTAAGTTTCATTATTTTCGATCTGTTCGTGATGAAAATCGATATCTGAGTATCTTAAAGGACTTTCAATATAAGACTGAAGTCAAAATTGCAAAAATGGGCGCCATCTTGCTTTTTTTTCATTTAAATAAATAAATATTTGGGGACAATCTTACACAAATCAACCTAGTCCCAAACTAAGCTGAGCTTGTATTATGGGTACTGGAGACGATATACCTACTTATATAGATAAATATACACGGTGCTCTTGAGGATTGTCAGAGATTTTAACAGTGTATTCTTGATCGTAATTGGAGACTAAAATGTCGTACAAACTTTTCTGGAATTCGCCTTGTTACAGAGTTATTACCAACTAAATAAAAAAACATTTTTTATTGTAACTCAGTGCAAAAAGTTTTTTTGATGGTGATTCCTATGGGGTCTAGTCTAGACATTCATATTGTCAGATATCAAAATGCCAAAGAATAGTTTGCGTAAACCATTTTGTACGAATAAAAATGCAACAATTTATTTTAGTCAATAGTTTTACCAATAACATATTTTTTTAATGTTCAAAAGCATTCAAAAAATCGAAAAAAAAGCACAAAAAATTTTTTTTTGGCGAATCGCGACATTTGTTCATATAACATTTATTACTTCTTATGACCTCAGGAATACGCTGGCAAAATTATGCTGTTTCCTCGCGGGCACCCTGTATACTTAGATTACTTAGATACATAGAAAACGGGAGGGAGGAGGGAGTTGGTACGCTCAGGTATGCGACGCTGGGCTACTGGCCAACACCTCAAGCCCATTATACGCGTCCCCGTCGTCCCTGTATCTGCCGCCGCGGATCAGGGCCGAACCCACCCAGGGTTACATTGGTGGGTGGGTCGCCCCTCCCGGGCAATGCTAGTGGTCAGATCGGGCGTCGCTACATTTGACAACTTACCCCGGACCACTAGTAGCAAAGTATGAGGGCCTCGCCTGGTGTGGGCCACGCCAGATGTTTGTGGCACCCCAACCCGCCAGGTGTTCCTTTCCCCACCCTAGAATTCCATCTTTCAATCCCATGTTCCAAAATTGTCACTCCCCGTCTGTATTCCCGGCTCAACTTTCCTTCCCCTGGGGTTTGCAGTCCGGAGCCTGAGTGTGCAGAATAACTCTTCAGTACATTTGGGACCCGGACTGCAAACCCTAGACCTCCCCTTCTCACCCCAACACTCCTACTCCACTCCAGGAGGAGATAACCTCCTTAAAAAACCCCAATCTAAGGTGGACCAATCGTGCCGAGAGATGCGTGGCTGAGGGGGAGCTCAGCCGCTAACGATGACCCTCGATACCGGGCAACCTCGAGGTGTATTTTGCCTTGTTCCAGCAAGCGGGGCTCTGCTGGCAACTGACCACATTTTTCCCTAGCTTCTCGTGGGATTTGTATGGAGAAAGAAAATAAAAATATTGATGGTACCCTGGAAGACCTATGCCAGGAACTAATGCCCCTGATGGTAGGTGCGGAAGACTCTGCCCAAACATCGGAGCAAGCCATGGAGGGAGTGGTGAGCGCCGACACGGTTGAAAGGAGCGATACACATTGCCCAAACAACCCAACGGAGGCTCCCGATCCTGACACACACAAGTCCGTCAAGAAATTGCCGGGCTCTGTGAAGGGCCGCTACAAAGCTCTTAGAGGACTAGGAGTTGCGCATCAGGAGGCGCTACAACTGTCCACAAAGAGCTTTGCGGAACTTAAAAAGATGGGGTACAAGTTCGGGGCGTCACACTCCAAACCTGAGCCGAAAACGGCCAAACGGCCGCGCTCGGAGGAGAATTCGCCACAGGGTAACGCCTACAAGAACCCAAAGGTGAGTGAGAGCCCTACAACCCAACTCCAACTTCAACAACCCTACAACGAGGTCCTTAGCCAAACCCGGGTCGGAATCAAGGACTCCAAGCCGATGAATGACGCGCAATTGGGGTCCCTATGCAATACCATCCTGCAAAAGATTGCGACTTTGGAAATGGACAAGGGACCGAAGTTTAAGGGTTACGCGTACAAGCCAGGCTGGTTACTCATTACATGCAGTGACCAAAGTTCCAAAGCCTGGCTTGAGGAAATAACACCAACCCTAAAGCCATGGCCAGAAGCCAACCTCGGGGTCATCCCTGAAAATGAGCTTCCTAAGCCTAACATAGGGATGGTGTTTATTCCTGAGATAGACGACTCCAAGGTCAAGCAGTCGCTATCTCTACTCTATGCGCAGAACCAGGGGCTGCACACAGGGTTATGGAAGATTCTCCACACCAAAGTCGAGAAGGGCGGGATTATGGTAACCCTGTCTCTAGACGACGTGTCGGTGGAGAATTTTCAAAAAAAGGGCCTAAAGGCAAACCTAGGTTTCCGAGAGGTCCAGTTTCGGCTAAAGGGCCTACCTAAGACCCACCAGCCAGAAACTCAAACAACCCAAAACCCAACACCGCAACCTGCAAACCCTGTCCCACCCACCACCCTAACCCAAACACCCGCCCCAAAGGCGCCTTCTGGCCCAAAGCGGGCGGCTCCTTCCACCTCCAATCCCACTCCAGGACCTTCGGGATTGCAGCGGTTTCTCACCGCCAGGGGAGGCCACAGGGGCAAAAACCGCCCAAGGGGTAGAGGGAACAGAGGAGGCCACCAAGGGCACAACAGTGCCCACCGCCGTGGCAAATAACGACGCCACCAGGGGTAGGAGGACGATGTTCCTACAGGCCAATCTACACCACGCCATAGCGGCCACCGCGGTCGTAGAAAAACTCTTCGGCGAAAATGGCCTGGACATCGCCCTCATACAAGAACCATGGATAAACCACAAATCCATGAAAACAGGACTCAACAGAGCAGGAAAGGTACTGATCTACGAAAAAGGTGCTAAACCGAGAGCCTGCATCGTATTTAACAAAAACACTAACTTCTTGCCTGTTACAGAACTATGCAGTGAAGACACAATAGCTGCATACGTCAATCTCAAAGGGAGAGGAGCACTGAAGGTAATAGTTTGCTCCGCCTACCTGCCCGGAGAGAAGCGAGACCCCACAGAAGAACTGACTAAAGTGCTAGCGTACGCTCAGGCACAAAAGGCGGAACTTATTGTGGGGTGTGATGCCAACGCCCACCACACCATCTGGGGGAGCACGGGAATCAACAAAAGGGGTGAGTTACTATCCCAATTTATCTTCACCAATTGTCTGCACTTGTTGAATAAGGGCAACACGCCCACCTTCGTAACTAGAGCTAGGCAAGAAGTATTAGATATAACCTTCGCTACTGAAAAGGCGGCAAGCTGCCTAGTCAACTGGCGTGTCAGCAGCGAAAATTCAATGTCGGACCACAGACATATTTTGTTTAGTGTTAAAGACTCTCTAGTTAGGGAATCACTAACGCGCAGAAATCCAAAAGAAACGTCATGGGAAGCCTATAAGGCAGACCTCGAAAACCGTCTAAAGGATCTACCTAAATATGTCAAAACACCAGACTCTCTCAACTTAACAGTTAACTTAATATCTGAAGGCATTCTTAGGGCCTACGAACAAAGCTGTCCTTTGAAAGAGTCAAAAACTACAAACTCAACGACGTGGTGGAACAAAAGGCTAGAAAACCTCCGCAGGTCCACACGTCGCTTATTCAATCACTCGACCACACCGAATGAGTGGGGAAGGTATGGTAGAGCGTTGACTGAATATAATAAACAAATCAGGAAAGCAAAAAGGAAGTCATGGAGAAGGTTCTGTGAAGAGATAGCCCAAACTCACAAAGGAGCACGAATTCACAAAATACTCTCCAAGACACCAACCAACTACCTCGGACTTCTTAAAAGACCAGAGGGCACCTTTACGAACACAGAAGAGGAAACTCTAGACTTGCTCAGGAGCACCCATTTCCCCGGTTCGTACACAACCAGTAACACACAGTTATGCGCCCAGAGGAACAATAAAATCCACAGGGCACGCAACATAGACTGGAATTTGGCAGCTAATATATTTAGACCAAACAAAATTAAATGGGCTTTAGAAAAATTCAAACCATTTAAATCGGCGGGAGTAGACGGAGTATTTCCAGCGCTTTTACAGCAAGGACAGGGCCTCCTCCTCCCGCATCTGGTGAGAATATTCCGAGCAAGCTTTGCGTGGGGAGTTATACCAGACCAATGGACTAGGGTCAAGGTACGATTTATACCAAAAGCAGGGAAAAAGGACTTCTCACAGCCCAAAGCCTTCAGACCTATCAGTCTTACATCGTTCTTACTCAAAACGATGGAAAAAATCATTGATCAGCACATTAGAGCGAAATACCTGGTGGATAGACCACTAAGTGTAAACCAACATGCTTACCAAAAGGGGAAATCAACGGAGACTGCCCTACTTGACCTGGTTGACAAGGTGCAGAAAACCCTAGAGGAAAAGCAAACCGCTCTATGTGCGTTCCTTGATGTTGAAGGTGCTTTCGACAACACTCCCACAGAGACCATACTCAATGGTATGAAATCAAAGGGAGTAGACGAAACCACCACCAGATGGGTATATAGCATGCTCTCGAACAGAGTAGCTACTCTGACCATCAATACTATAGAGCATGAATTTTACACCACTAAAGGGTGTCCGCAAGGAGGCGTTCTATCCCCACTACTTTGGACCCTAGCTGTGGACCAACTTCTTGCAATCATGTCGGACCAAGACCTTGACACACAAGGATATGCCGACGACCTTGTAGTCATCGTCAAAGGCCCTTGCCTCAACACAATATCCAACCTAATGCAAGGAGCTCTAAACACAATATTCAAATGGTGTAGAGAAAATGACTTGTCCATTAATCCGAGCAAGACTGTTTTAGTACCATTCACAAGGAAACGGAAGCTCGATAAACTTACAAGACCAAGACTTAATGGACAAATAATACCGTTCTCGGAAGAGGTCAAGGATCTAGGGGTCACCTTTGACCAAAAGTTAACTTGGAACCCTCACCTCAAGAACATTATACAAAAAGCAAAAATGGCCATGTGGTCATGCTGTCGAATGGCGGGAGCAAGATGGGGCTTAAGGCCCAAAATTGCAATGTGGTTATACACAGCGGTAGTGAGGCCAATTGTCACCTATGCCTCCGCAGTCTGGTGTAACAAAACCAACCAAAAGACAGCAATAGACAGCCTACGCACGGCTTGTTTAACAGTAACAGGCGCCTTCTCCTCGACACCGGGAGCGGCCCTAGATGCACTGCTGGACATCATACCACTCCACTTGCAGGTGCAATAGGAGGCCAAGCAGTGCGTCTATAGAATATGCACGCTAAACAGGCCAAAATGGCGCTCTCGGGCATTAACCAACCTAAAGGCCTGGGTTTTTGAAAATAAAACCCTTAGCATGCTCACTGATTTATTTATTTATTTATTTATTTATTACTTACTGATGACACACATACCGAATGTCATCTTACCAAACTGTTCACAGTAGAAATACCCTCCAGAGACAAATGGATCACCAACCAAATGTCCACCGAAGAGGGAAGCCACATCTGGTACACGGACGGTTCCAAGAAAGGCAACGATGTGGGATGTGGGATCTATGGTGAGAGACCTAGGCTCAGAGCTAGCGTCAGCATGGGTACACAGGCCTCAATCTTCCAGGCAGAAGTCTTCGCTATCAACAAATGTGCGGAGATCAACCTGGATAGAAACCTAAGACACCAGCATATCTACATCAACTCAGACAGCCAGGCTGCTCTGCTGGCACTAGATTCCCTGGAGTCAAAATCAAAACTAGTCCAGAACTGTAAAACAAACCTAAATGCACTGGCTAACTCCAACAAAGTTACACTTAGATGGGTACCAGGACACTCCGACATCAAAGGAAACGAAGAAGCGGACGAACTTGCTAGAAAGGGCGCAGACACACCCCTGGTCGGCCCAGAACCGTTTTGTGGAATCACAAAACGAGAGGCATATTCTCTGCTCAGCAACATGGAAAAAAAGAGAGCAATCGATTGGTGGAAGTCCGTTAAAGGACAAGAACACTCGAAAGCTCTAATCAAAGGGTTCAACAGCAAAACTGCTAAGGAGCTTTTAGGGCTCAAAAGGCACAAAACTTGCGCGGTGACCAGAATACTGACTGGACACTGTAAGTTGAACAAACATATGTTTCAAATTGGCAAGAAACAAGATGCGACATGCAGGTTCTGTCAGGAGTCAGAGGAAACTGCAATGCACATACTCTGCTCTTGTGGACCACTAATGTCAAAAAGAAGTACCTACCTAGGGCGACACGTAGTGCAACCCTATGAGGTACAGAACATTACGGCCCAAAGAATCTGGAACTTTCTGGAGGCAACGGGCATTAGTAAAGAACTTTAAAGGGCTGTCACAATAGATCAATACTGGTCGACGCGACGCTCAAGGCCCACAAGAACGCAATAATAATAATAAAATACATAGAAAACACCCATAACTCAGGAACAAATATTCGTGATAAACACACAAATAAATGCCCTTACCAGGATTAGAACCCGGGATCTCCTGCTTCGTAGGCAGGGTCAATACCAACTGCGCTAGGAGGCTATTAAATATTATTATTTTTATCCGATCGGTTTGAAACTCGATATCTGAGGATCTATAAGGCCCCTTGATACGAAACAGAAGGCAAAATATGAAAATAGGCGCCGTTTTAAATTTATTTATTCTTGATGCGTCAAGCTTGAATCCAATATCTGAGAATTCGCCAGGCTCCGTAATACGAATCTGAAAAAACTGGCAGCCATCTTGAATTTATTTGTTTTCGATCCGTTCTTGTTGGAACTCGATATCTGAGGATCTTTAGGGCCCCTTTTCTTCATTTTATAGATTTTTTGCCTGATCGGTTTTAAACTCGATATCTGAGAATCTTTAAGGCACCTTAATATAAACTGAAGTCAAAATAGGAAAAAACGGTTGCCATCTTGAATTTCTTTATTTTTGATTAGATCAAGTTATAAATCGATATCTGGGGATCCGCCAGGGCCTTTAATACGAAACTTCGTATTAAGAGGCCTTATATATCCTCAGACATCGAGTTTCAAATCGATCGGATCAAAAGTGAAGAAAATGAAGATGGCGCCCATTTTTGCAATTTTGACTTCAGTTTTGTATTGAGAGGCCTTTAAGAGTCGCCAGGACGCTCGCGACCCCATACAAACGTAGTTTTGCTCTCATTTTAAAACGACATGCTTTAGAACCACGAACTTTGGCATGGGCATTCTAGTAGTACAGATCTATGTCGGTAATTCGTTTACGTTGCTAAAAATTGTAATACAAAGAAAATACAGCCGGATACAGATTTACATACAAAACTTATTTTTGCTATGTTTTCTTTGTGTTACAATTTTTAGGAACGAAAACAAATTACCGACATAGATCTGTACTGCTACAATGCCCATGCCAAATTTTGTGGTTCTAAAGCATGTCGTTTTAAAATGAGAGCTGAACTACTTTTGTATGGGGACACGAGTTCACGCGAGCGTCCTGGCGACTCTTAAGGTCATCAGATATTGATTTTCATCACGAACGGATCGAAAATAACGAAATTCAAGATGGCAGTCTGTTTTTGCAATATTGACTTCAGATTCGTATTAAGGGGCCTTAAGGATCCTCTGATACCGAGTTTCAAACCGATCGGATAAAAAATGAAGAAAATCAAGATGGCGCCCATTTTTTTATAATTTTGTCTTCAGATTCATATAAAGGGGCCTGGCAGATCCTTAGATATCGATTTTCAACATGATTGGATTAAAAATGAATAAACTCAAGATGGCGCCCAATTTTTAAAAGTTTTACTTCAGATTCGTAATAAGAGGCCCTAAACATCCTCAAGTATCGGGTTTCAAACCGATCGGATAAAAAATGAAGAAAATCAAGATGGCGCCCATTTTTTTATAATTTTGTCTTCAGATTCATATAAAGGGGCCTGGCAGATCCTTAGATATCGATTTTCAACATGATCGGATCAAAAATGAAAAAACTCAAGACCGCGCCCTTATTTTTAAATTTTTTACTTCAGATTTGTAATAAGAGGCCCTAAATATCCTCAAGTATCGGGTTTCAATTCTAGATGGTGGTCAAAAATAGGCCAAATACGATCACATGATTTCTGGACGACCCCAAAGTTTAGGTAAATAATACACGCTACCTATTCCGATCACTGACTGGAACGTATTTTAAAATTAGTCGCGTTGCGTGTTGTATGTGTCTGGGCAAATACGAGTTTCAACTAGAGATACCTACCTACTTGCTTTGAGTACCTAATGGGTAGATAGAGGAAGAGAACCGCCTACGGCTACGGTGTGCAAGCGTGACAGCTTGCAGGTATAATGTACTTACCTACTTACCTATAGAAACTTAACTCGCGTCAAAAAAGTTGTCCATTACGCAAATAATTATCTTGTAATTAATACTATTTCTGATATTATTTTGGCAAAGGTACAGTCGACGTCAAAGATATGTTTACACTTTTGCACCTTACTTCTTTGTAATCAAGTTCAAAAGTGTAAACATATTTTTGACGTCTACTGTACCATTAGGCGGTCGGCGCTTATTACGCATTCATTGCATTATTGCTTGAATACAATATTAAATCGGTACAAGATATACGACGTAAGCACTGACCGCCAAATGGTACCTTTGCCATATAAGTAGTAATAGTGACACATGTACTTAAGTATCTTATAGTTGTTTATCGCATGATTCGCATGTTCTATTTGATTAGTAGGGGAAGACAGGGTAGATTCAGTCGTTTCATGATTGTGTCGGTCCTGGACTGTGTGCTTCATGTCATAACTGATATCATCAATTCTTCGCTTATTAATGGTGAGTTCCCCTTAATCTGGCGTAAAGCGTTTGTCGTGCCTCTGCCCAAAATCAGTAATCCCACATCTCTTAGCAACTTTAGGCCGATTTCCATTCTCCCTTTCTTGTCGAAGATTGCTGAAGCAGTGGTTTATAAACAACTCTCACGGTATATTCATTCGCATACCCTGCTCAGCCTTTATCAGTCTGGCTTTCGACCGAGTCACAGCACGTGCACTGCTCTTCTTAAGGTGACGGAAGATATTCGTCGCGGCATGGAGGGTCAATTGGTCACAGTACTTGTTTTAATTGATTTTTCCAACGCCTTCAATACTGTGGACCATGACATCCTTCTTGCTCTTCTCAAATATTTAAACGTGTCACCTTTAGCCCTCAGCTGGTTCTCATCGTATCTGGGCGGTCGGCAACAAGCGGTACGAGTTGACCGATCCTTGTCCGATTGGTGCGATCTTGCGACGGGAGTACCTCAGGGTGGAATATTGTCCCCTCTCCTATTTTCAACATTTATAAATTTCATCACGCCTGATCTCCGCTGTTCATACCATCTATACGCCGACGATTTGCAACTCTATGCCCAATCTTCAGTGACTGACATTTCATCGTGTATTGACAGACTTAACGAAGACCTTTCACATATATACAAATGGTCTGAGAAATTTGGCCTTTTCGTCAACCCATCAAAATGCCAGGCCATTGTTTGTGGTAGCAGTCGACAGCTCGCTAAACTTCACCTTGACTCTCTTCCACCGGTTCTCTTCAGTGGTGAGCCTATAGCTTTCAGTCAGAGTGTTAAGGATTTAGGAGTATTAGTGGACAGTACTTTAAGCTGGAGAGCTCAGGTTGCTGAGATCAGCCGAAAGGTTATGGGTTCCCTTCATTCTCTTAACAAGCTAAAGAACTTTTTGCCCATCAGTACTAAAGTGTTATTAGTCAATACCCTGATTTTACCTATAATCGACTACGGTGATGTGTGTTATCCGGACTTAAACGAGGAACTTCTTGATAAGTTGGATCGCCTTCTCAACAACTGTATCCGTTTCATCTTTTGTCTTCGCAAGTACGATCACGTGTCCTCTTATCGCTCCCAGTTAGGGTGGCCCCCATCCGTCGACGACGTAATATTCGCATGCTTTGCACCCTCTTTTCGGTTCTTAATGACCCACATTCCCCCAGATACCTTAAGTCTTTCTTTCAGTATTATGGCGTGTCTCGCGACCGTCAACTCCGTTCTTCCGGTAATTTGTCCCTTTCAATACCTGTGCACCACACCGGTTTTATGTCAAACTCCTTCTCTGTTCGGGCCGCGCGCCTGTGGAACACACTTCCCCGTAATGTTAAAAATGCTCCCAGCAAGTTTGCCTTTAAAAAAGCTGTTCGTGGCTTTTTCGCTAGTGGAATGAAAGATTAGAGTTCCGATTGATGAGTTTCGTCTATATATAATAAATATATATGTATATATTTATATAAATATGTATGTGTGTATTGTTGTTATATATATTGTATAATATGTATAAATTGTATTATATTGTATCCATTGTTTACTTGTATAGGTAGTTAATTCTTTACCTCTTGTTCTAGTAAGCACCGCCCACAACTTCTCTGCTTTGCCTTAAGGTTGACTGGTAGAGAATGCCTCATGGCATTAAGTCCGCCTTTTGTACACAAAGTTGAAATAAATAAATTTATTAGCCTGTAGTGTCCCACTGCTGGGCAAACGCCTCTTTCATTCACGTGTCTCTGTCTATATAGTCCACGCTGCACGAGTCTAATTTTACAGTAATACCGCAAATCGATGTACAGTTTAGCCATTTGGCACACGCATACTAGAGGTCAAAACAAAATTTTTCATCCGCAGTTCTTAAAAAAATTTCCCTTAGGAGGGGGGTGCTGATTCATAATTTTTTTTGTATGGGAAAAAATTTTTTTTTTCAAAAACCTATCGTGTGTGGTATCATATGAAAGGGCTAATAGAGGCGGTTCGAATAATATACCACATCATTATATTTCAGTCATTTTTTTTTAATTAAAACAAAAATAATTTTCAAAACATACCAAGTTTGGGCTCACACAGATACGATATGGCTGGTTTTTTTTTGGTACTTTATATCAAAAATGATACTAGATATCCTCATATCTAACCTCAAGAAAGCAATTTTGAAAATAATTTTATTAAGTATTTATTTTTTATTTTTCAATAATGGTAAATATTACCATTATTTTGTGATCGAAACTTTGAAAAAACATATAATAATAGCTGTTGTAACGTTTTTACTAATTTCAAACAATTATTACGATTCGAAGTCATGCGAAGCGGAACGTATTTAATCCACCAATCAGCGTCTCTGGTGACGTCACACCTGTTATGACAACTGATGGGGTTGGCAACTGTCACTAGTTTCGTTATATATGGGATTTGGCTTAAAGGGTCAAAGGTCTAGCATCCGGGTCAAAAAAAAACAGAATTTGTCACTGTTGGCAGGTTTGACAGGGACGAACCAAGGACGAACAATATGGTGAGTGACACGCAATGGACACACATGAGTGACGTCACAGGAAATGTAGATCCGTTTAGGCGCAAAAATTTTAATTGTCAGTTTGTAACAGCATTTTTCAACCGACTTCAAAAAAGGAGGAGGTTCTTAATTCGACTGTTTTTTTATCATTATTATTTTTATTATTTTTTGTGTGTATGTTACTCGATATCTCTGTGAATCGGGAACCGGTTTGAAAATTTTTATTTTAATAGAACAGGTATAACCCCTAGATGATCCCATTGTCACCAAGTCGGGGTCTGATGATGGGATCCTGGAGAAATCGGGGGAACTCTTCAACTATTATAAGCACACCTATAGTGATTTCACTATTTTTTACAGCAACTCGGCCACTTCCTCTTGGAATAGCGGATCCTAAGTGAAGTCGGTTCTTTTTTGTTTAAAATTGTTGACTTAAAGTCTTTTCATTTTTTAATACACTAGTGCAATTCTTTCAAATGAAAACATAAATAGAAATATTGCATCTTGCCTATTAAATTATATACCGCGAGCGCGACATTTGTAAAATTTGTAATGAGAAACTTAAACTGCTTGAATTTTCTGCAGAGTTCACGTCATGTAGCAATAGTAATCCTGAACAATTCCCCAATGTTTAGAAATAAAGGAAAAGTAGAAAAATCTACTGCCTCAGGCGAGACTCGAACTCGCGACTCTGGGAAACATGCCCTTTGCCCAACTGAGCTACTGAGACTATACCTGATGGCTGCGAACTTCTCCACCATATCATTTATTTATATATGCGCCTCAGGGTGACGCCTAGCGACATCTGCCGAAGAAGTGGTGGAGTGGTGGTGGAGTTGGTGGTGGTGGAAGTAACCTGTGTAACATATATAGCTATAGCTTACTATATAATTTGTAAACTGGAGCCTCGTCTGCCAACAAACCACGCTGTGGTTTGGCAGAAGTAAAGAGAGAAGAAAAATTGTAAGCTGTTTCGTGAATAAACATTTATTTATTTTATTTATTTATTTTTTTAGATCAAAGATCAAAAGATCATCTATTCACGAACAACATGTGACTGAATATTGATGGTTTAGGTCGTGTATTCAACTAAGTCCTGTTCTCCGGCTCAGATTGTGACCGGTCTATTGACTCATAATGTAAAATTGTTCTTTAATTGTGATTCCTCCTTCGGGCGGGGCTTCAGTAGCAGCCGGTAGAGCGTGAGCAGCGGCGCCTCGACGACGACGCTGGCCGCCACCGACAGCGCCAGCGTGACCCCCAGATCCCCCGTGAACGTCCACAGCTGGAAATGATTTTTTTATTTCGTTATAACACTTATAACATAGGGTACAATGCAATATTTAATTTTAAGGTTTGGAGCCTCTTCGTAAGTTTAGATACTTAGATAAAACACCTACCCGTGACAGGAGCCCCGCCCTTCCATAAAATCTACTTGATCGAACGAGCGGAGCGGAAGCGAAGTGAAACAACTTCTGTACGTTTAGCATGACTTACGTTGCGGCGCGACTCGAAGTATGGAGTCGCGCGCTACAACGCATGTCATGCTAAGGCCCCTGGTTACTGGGACGTCTCGGTATTTCGAGAGTTTGTTCGACGATAACTTTAGTAAGGTTCCTCTGATCTTCATGAAATTTGATGAGGTTGTAGCAGTGATACATATAATTTGAAAGTTCATATATGAGCAGGATCGCTCAGGGGATTACGGCCATCACGGAGCTAGAAGGCGCGAAATCGTCATATGGGTCTTGTTATATTGGTCAACTCGTTTGCAAGGAAATCGCGAGTTTTCAGTTCGAGGCGGACTACTAGTTTAATATACGTAAAATAATGTAGTTTTATAGTGTAACTAAAAATTTATACTGAGAAATCTGAAAAAAATGAGTAGATAATACTAACCAGTGAGTGCAGGTCAAAGTAGGTGGCGTCGCCGGAGAGTGATGGCGCTTTTTGTATGACACAGCTGAGTAAGTACATCGCGTAGGAGAGGCGCGACACGAACTGCCACAGCTGCAGCGACAGGAACCAGTTCACAGGACCTTTCCAAAAATACGTATCATCATTACAGCATGTAAATTTCGGACTGTCAATTGGGATATACGAAATTTTTTAAACCCTGGTTTTTATATTTTTATTTGATGAAATGGCCTATTTCAAGAAACTAATTTCGTCCTTTTTGTATTTAAACACGTATTTAATTTTATTTTAATTTTTAATTAAAATTTGGTCTATGACGTCACTATACCTGGGGTTGTTTAAGATTATGCTTAAAACCTTTTAGATTTATTTGAGAGTTACTTTAAAACGTAACGAAAAAACTATCAGCCGTATTCATAAAAAATCCTTAATCGGCGTCTGATATTCGAACCAGTTGATACGCTGATTAGGCTTAATTCGGGCTTGTAAAATTACTTGATTCATAATCACAAATTATCCTGCTCATATCTGATCCACCGCTTATTGATAGATTAGACGCGGTATGTTGGCACTTCTGGTAAAATCATAAACAAAACCCTGGTTTCGTCGCAATTAAAAAAAAAGTTTGACAGAACATGACACATGACAGCGGTAATAGCGGGAATCGGGAACACGCTTGTTCACTCACTTTTGCATATTACTACGGTTTGAATAAATATTTTTGTAACAAATTTTAGATTAAAAAGCCTTTGTACTGTATTGAAACACATGAATAAAAGTAATGTACCTACCTATAGTGAAGATGAAGAGAAACGGTGAACAATTGAAATGTAATAATAGAAGTTTATTTGTACGAGAAACCACTGGATGTGGTAAGGTAAGAAAAACAATTAATTCATTTACTTATAATATAACTAGGTTTAGACCATTTATAAACGTAACTACCTATGTCTGATATATTTCTCAGTAAAAATAATTATAGACAAGTAATTGTTGATCATTAACTTTAGAATTATTAAAGAAATAATATTATTTAGCGTGCTTACCTATTTCTTACTATTTACAGTGTCAATATCATCCATAACGGCGTTGAGAGAATGGTTGATTAGCTCAAAAAACAGGATTTCACTGAATGTTACCGAAAATTAGCTGAAGCCTGCCGGCTGCTGTCACAACAAGTTGGTGATTTACTTGATTGGCGCAGAGTTTCATATAAGATATCAATAACAGGACTACATACATGATAATAGTAGGTAGTACTTAAAATTTATACATTTATAAGCATATCCTATCACCACATACCTGTGCATTGGTTACATGTCTAAGAAATATTTTATTTTAGTTTGTCCGGAAAGAGAAGTGTCATGGTTTATATGGGAACTCATACATTCTATGAAACTTCTCTTTTCGGACAGATCATACTGCCAAAGTAGTAGTTTTATTAGTGCAAAATATACATTATTATTTTATTTAATGCTCACAACTGGCATTCAGAATAACCATAGTTATGAGTCTTAGCTATGTCAACCATCATTTGGATTGAAATGTGGCTCTGAGAAAGCTATTTTTGATTTTGAATTTGTATGTATCTTACTGAGTATTGGTGGCGGGTCATACTCTCAAGAGTCTCAAGTCTCAATTATTCGTTATCTTCCATATTCATTCCTTTCCCATCAAGCAGATACATTGTTGAATTGATTGATGTAATCAACAATGTACCTTATTGAATAAAAAAGTTGAACTTATGGTTAGCGTAGTATACTAAAAATAAAATTACATTATAGGTTTAAAAAATCTTTAATTGAAATTGTTATTTTCATTTCAGATTCTGATGGGCCAAGTTACTTATGGACATATTTACACCATCAACACACTTCAAGGAAATGTCACTGTCGGCCAGCATGCCCTCGCCAGCTTCACCGCTGCAATCACACTGAAACAAAAGAATATATAAAATGAGTAACTACATAACTTGGTGTGGTTATAAATATAATTGAACAAACCCAAAAGGCTCTGGCTTTTTGTTTTCTTATTCATCGGGATATGTTTTGATTAAATAAAAATCTTATTTTTTTGAATGAAGTTTCTGTAATATTTATTATCCTCCTTTTGGCAACTTAAGCTGTTTGTGATTATTTACTTTGGTTAACAACAATTGAATTAATAATGTAGCACTGGTCGGCAGCCTTTTAGCAACCAAGGGCCACATAGTACAGTCAGCTGCAGAGAAAAGGCCTTGCATACAAAGTTTGTATGCAGCGGGGGCCTTTTTAGTTGCAGCTGACCGTACCTAATGAAATTGAAGCGGGCCGCACTTTGTTAATAATTTGTGACTTTATAAGGCAAAATGTACCACATTGTCGGTAACCACTTTAGTACAGTCAGCAGCAGAAGTAGCTAAGCGGGTAGGGTGTTCAAAATGACCTACACACGCTCTTATTCTCTAAACAATAAAGTCGTGTCCAGCTCATTTTGAACACCCTACCCGCTTAATTACTTTTGCTGCTGACTGTACGTAAGTTACCTATCGATCGACTTCCTTACGATACGACTACCTACCTACATACTTACCTAGATTTGTTTATTACCCTTTGACCGCCACAGTCGGCTGTGGCCGACATCAAAAAGTCGTGCCATGGACGCCAACGACGGCAACAACCGACAGGCTTTGTAGTGCAATAGGGACCTACGCGGGCTTCCGCAAAGTTCAATTTCGCTTGACAAAACGCGATTACTTGGCGTCGGTGGCGCGTCATTTTTGTTTAACGCGTGGCGGTCAAAAGGTTAACAAAATACAATTATAGGAAGGTAAAAAATAACGTTACCTATAGGCACAGAATAAATAATAGTATTTCACTATAAGTATTGGGTTCAATAAGTAACTAACCAATATGGGTTCGAACGATAAGTAACTAACCAATATACTTATAATAGGTATAGGTACTTACTTCTCTTATTGCTGCGCTTCTTCTGTGACGAGGTCTCCATAGGTCAGGTACTTTCGGATAGTCTGTAAACCACGAAATTTCTCTCTCTCCGTAACTTTCGACGCCGGCGAATGGCCGGCGATTCACTTGCATTGTTCGATAGCCCAAATTACTTAAATTACTTGCGTTTTATTACGATATTCAGGCGACGAAAACGAGAGATTAGTTTTTTTGCCGTTTCCGAGGTCGAAACTATACTATTTATTGATTTTAGAATTATTTACTTAACAAAACACAGAAACTTATAAAAGTAACTAGTCTGGTTTTTTTTTTCAAGAAATCGTTGTCGAGAAGCAAACGATATTACTTTTGGGCAACCGGGCTTTTTACCTGGTTTAGACCCTGCTGTATCTGAATTGCCGGTTGCCATCAAAGAAACTACAACCAGAAGTGAGATACGGCCAAAAAAAGGACCCGTTTTTTAGCTTTTCTTAAATAACTCGAAAACAGTAGCACCTACCAAAAAATGTTTTTCCACTTAAGTAATCTACATAAAATTCTCTATAAAAAAGGTTCTATACAGTTTTTTGCTGGGATCAATGTTTAATGAGATATTAAGGGACTAAGATAGACAATAAACATATATACTAATTAGCTTTTTCCCGCGAGTTTGTCTACGTGGGATTAACATTCGCTGTAATAAATTAATGAAATGCCGTAGTTTAATCTGACAGAAAAAATAAATTTAACGTATAAGCTTTTTTACATCTACAGTAAGCAACAATTCCATACCAACTTCAACCCCCCGTTTCATCCCTTTAAAAGATGATTACTGAGATAAAAACTATCTTATATCCTTCCCCACAACTCAAACTATCATTACACCAAATTTCATCTAAATTGGTTTAGCGGTTTAAGCGTGAAGAGGTAAGAGACCCACTGACTAGTCCAAAATTATTAAACTCTCTCTCCTTCTCGATGCGACAGGCAAAGCATATTACTTTTTGTTTACACGGATTTTTACCCTATTTGGACCTTTCTGAGTTCGAAATTTAAATAATTTTTTTACCGGAAGTGGAATACTTAATATGGCGGCCAGTATAACCTCGTAAGTCCTCGCGTACTTGTATAAGTACAAACCTAAGCGACGAAAAATCTATGTTCCTCGTATGGATACCCCCATTGATTATACTTTATTTTTAACGATTGTTATTTTTGGGAATAACAGTTGTAATGACACGTATTAAAAAAAAAAGATTACCTATTTGCAATGGTTCCAAATATACTGGTCTTTAAAGTTAGAAATCGCCGTCAACACTGTATTCCACCACGCGCTTTGTGGACGGGGTTTTGGGAACACGTCTGCAGACCTCCGGTACCCCGTCGTCGTTGCTCTTACGGGCCCATTGTAATTCTGCTCGTGCAATCTCCTCCGCTGACGGCACCTCGGAATACTTGAGGGCCTTCTAGCTCGGAACCTTTCAGGCGAATGATGGAGCTGTTGTAAAGGTGTAAAGAGTGGGTGTAAAGAATGTAAAGGCGGCAGCATCGCCGCATGCCTGGTCTTCTGCAGGAGTGAGTTTACGTCATGTTCGCGCATATACTCCGCAGCCTCCTTTTGGGTCAAAACTGTGACACTGAAGGTGGCTACTGCCGCCCACGCCTCATCACTATCGGCCGTTAGGCGAATTAGAGCCGGTAGTGCCAGGTCTCCTCCTATAGCCACGGAAATGACAGCACGAGGCTCCGTTCATGCAGGGCATTCTTCGCGCGTCTGACGGGCCGTGTCCAGTCCACGGCTATTACATCACAGTTGTGATACGCTGTGGTCAGCTCTCTTCCCACCCTCTTATACAGGCACAAACCGAAGCAGCCGTGCCCCGTGAGAATAGGTATCTATTTAATCAACAAGCATAACATAACAAACCTTTTCGTTTGACATGTCACACGATAAATAATAATAACAATCATTAAAAATAAAGCATAATGAATGGGGGTATCCATACGAGGAACATAGATTTTTCGACGCTTAGGTTTATACTGGCCGCCACCTTAAGTATTTCACTTCCGGTAAAAAAATATTTTAAATTTCGAACTCAGAAGGGTCCAAATAGATTTTTACCCTATTTGGACCCTTCTGTAAACAAAAAGTAATATGCTTTTTGCCTGTCGCATCGAGAAGGAGAGAGAGTTTAATAATTTTGGACTAGTCAGTGGGTCTCTTACCTCTTCACGCTTAAACCGCTAAACCAATTTAGATGAAATTTGGTGTGATGATAGTTTGAGTTGTGGGGAAGGATATAAGATAGTTTTTATCCCAGTAATCATCTTTTAAAGGGATGAAACGGGGGGTTGAAGTTGGTATGGAATTGTTGTTTACTGTAGACGTAAAAAAGCTTATACGTTAAATTTATTTTTGCTGTAAGATTATACTACGGCATTTCATTAATTTATTATAGCAAATGTTAATCCCACGCAGACAAACTCGCGGGAAAAAGCTAATTAGTATATATGTTTATTGTCTATCTTAGTCCCTTAATATCTCATTAAACATTGATCCCAGCAAAAAACTGTATAGAACCTTTTTTATAGAGAATTTTATGTAGATTACTTAAGTGGAAGAACATTTTTTGGTAGGTGCTACTGTTTTCGAGTTATTTAAGAAAAGCTAAAAAACGGGTCCTTTTTTTGGCCGTATCTCACTTCTGGTTGTAGTTTCTTTGATGGCAACCGGCGATTCGGATACAGCAGGGTCTAAACCACGTAAAAAGCCCGGTTGCCCAAAAGTAATATCATTTGCCTGTCGCATGGAGAAGGAGAGCGAATTTGAGATTTTGCTCCCAGTCTAAACTCTACATGTGCTAGAAATCTTCTCGATTTGTGTACAGGGAGCTCTTGTCAAAATCAGCTGTTCAACGTTGTGTCGGCCATCTTGTGACTTAATATGGGGATAAAGGAGGGTCTACGGTCTCGTAACTTTCGGCCCTTATAGGAGGGCGATGAGGGACAAATTATCGTTAATATGCGATTATGCATCAAGAAATTCGGTACCTACCTCTGATCGACCGATCAGCGAGCTTCTAACTTTTTATGAATACGGCTGTAAGTTTTTAATTTTCACCTGGCAGCACTATACTATACGTTTGCGGAATGTCAATGTCAATCCTCTCGTGGTAAAATCTCTAGGCAAAATCTTGTCGTTAATTTTAATTTGGTTTCAATCAACCAGCGTTAACAATAATTATGAGCAATGTGAAATGTTTGTTACGAAATGCACGAACTATACCTCAGAAAGATCGAACGCACATATTAATATTATATGTGAGGAATTGTTTAGAAAA
This sequence comes from Pammene fasciana, assembly GCA_911728535.1. Taxonomy (NCBI): domain Eukaryota; kingdom Metazoa; phylum Arthropoda; class Insecta; order Lepidoptera; family Tortricidae; genus Pammene; species Pammene fasciana. The sequence goes on along the minus strand of OU452274.1, from coordinate 1,103,351 downwards.
GAATTGGCGTCAACAAGCACATGTTGCTTGTGTAAATATACTATTGCAGAGAAATTTACTTGAATTTAATTTTCCCATGTATGTTGTGACCTTGACTTTATGTAAGTATAAATATATAGGTACCTACATACTCGTAAGCTGTAATATATTTAATGTGATCTTTTTTACAGTTAAGAGGAAGATTTACTAGAAAACTAGTACTAGAGAACTACTGCTATTAGAAATTTACGAAAGGGCAACCAATTATGAAACCAACTGAACTGAGCCTTTGGAAGTACAAATTGGTAGTACATTTTATAATGAGAGATCTTAAACTAGTTCAGGATCAATAAATCTGCGGAATACTGTCATAAAATATATAATTTTCATTTCTTTATTTACTTTATTCTTTAACCAAGTCCTTAGTTATAAAGGTAACGGAGCCAGGGGGCCTTTTATTAGATTTTCCATCGATTCGCCTCCATATAGGACTGCAGTGTTTGAGACCTCACGGGTTGTAGCCTGCTGTACCATACATATTTGCAGGTTTAGATCCATGTACTTCCGCTGGATTACTATTATGTAAATAATAGCTTTACATATCAGTACAAATAACTCTGAAATTCGTGTATCGTATCATTGTAAACCAAAATATTGGAAAATTTAACGCATAGAGACATCCGTAATTTGACGTTAGAAATGTCATGTCAAAAGATTCAAACGGTTATTTAATCTATGATCACTGCATTTTGGACCCAACTTCATGAAGGAAGATAGCTAATTACAGATTAGATATACATTACGAGTCAAGGCACGTGACGTCACAATACTAGAGGTCAAATGAATGTCAAACGAAACATTAAGAATAACTTCATGATTTTATTTTTATTTAAAAAAATGATAATGCAGAATAATAAAGCAAGCCTATTCCTCGAAATGGTTTTTGAATTACCATACCTTGGCCTATTTTAATATATCCCAATTTTATTTGAATTTTACATACGTTACCTATACTATATTTTTGACTAAATTTAAAGTAAAGTAAGTAGCTCGTAGCAATAAAATGTATCAAAACATAGCAGTCTCGCTCCTATAGCGCTGCATCATATTTTTGACACAAGAGCTAAAAACGTGTATTTAACACGTCAGCGTGGCTTGAGCAGATCGATGCACGGCTTCCGTACGTACCTCCATAGCCGTGGGTACAGGCCAGTATGAGCCAGCCCAGCGCCAGCGCCCAGCAGGAATGGTCCAGCGAGTACTTGGTGTTCAGCGCGGCCTGGTTCTCCCAGAGGGTCCATGTACTCGGGTGGTAAGCAAAGAAGGCCAGTGAGGACAATACAAGTGCCACGCTGTACCCCAGGAAAATGCTCCACTGAAAAATGACACATATTCCATGTATATTAGGGTGGGTCGATTTTGTAAAATCATGAAAATGAATAATGGGTGGTGTTAAAAAGTTGCGTTTTGGAAAGATATTAATGATAAAAATATTTAAAAAAAATACTGGTACATGTTATAGCCCTCTACCAAATCTTGAAAATTTTTATCTTACGAACATTAAGAAAAAAATTTTTGATTCCAAATAAAATAAAAATAATTTTAATCGTTATTTTGTTATGTCTTTATAACAATGTAACAAACAGATGTAACAATTAAGTTGTCATTTCATGGTAAAAATTGGAGTATGCTAATTTCTTATTTACCTTTATTTTGTTAAATTCGTGAATTTCTATAATAATAAGAAATTATTAAAATTATGTATGTTGATTCAATTAAAAGGTGTTTAAAATTCTGCAGAATTTAACTTTTAAAAAAATGTATTAATATTTACACGAAAAAAAAATTATGTAAGTATCAAACTTTAGCCGGCGGTAGAGGGCTAAACATATTATAAATAAAATTAAAAAAATCACGATAAAAAAGTATAAATAAAAGCCGGGCTTCTAAATAATTGTATTTGGGTAGCTATAAAACATAAAAATGGGTACCAAAATCAATAGGTTGGACATCGGGAATCTTATTTTTTTATTTTAAGGAAGTAAAATTGCATTGCGGGCCGTTTGTCCGCGCTACCGGCACAATAACCCTATGGTTTGCAAGACTTTTTATTTCATAATCCCCCTGAAAGCGCTAGGGGGCTTACAACCTACAAAATTACAGCTCAATCGGTCTAGCAATTTCGGAGACCGAGTAGTACAGGGTTTCTTTTTTACCATTTTGGTACGGAACCCTAAAAATATTCCAGTTTCCTGAAATACTACTGCTCCCGTATAAAATGATGCCTGCAAATGATACACTCAAAACGGTTAATCAGGTACAAAAACAAATAGCAGACAACAAATATTTAAAACAAGCCTGCTTTGAATAATAGATGCCAAGTTAATATTTTTGATGCCAAACTAATATTAAAGTTTCCTGTAAATTTTTTGTCTGCTATATATTGCTGCCGTTTTTCAATAATATGATGCCACGTGTTTGAGGCTCATTTAAATTTATTGTCGCTAAAATATTAATACACAGCCAATTTATATTATTATATGCCTTAGAAAATTTGCCGATTCATATTTTAGATGCCCGAAAAATTATAAGCCTTATATTATTGAGTAAATTGGGTACGCTACATAAAAAAGAATGTGGATGAACATTGCAGGTGACTAAAGAAACTGCATCAAAAGAATAATAACCAAATACAGGCGCGGGTCCAGGGTTTCGATCAGGGGGGCACTTTCCTTCACAAAAAAAACTTGCGGTCCGCACCTGTAGCCCCCATAGTAAACAAAACTTGCATGTCAGGGGAGGCAATTGCCCCTGTTGCCCTGTATCCGCGTCTGTTCCACTACGATCACCTTAGGTAAGTGAAGCTTGTCATCCCTGTAGACGTGCAGGCCGTAGGCAGTGCTGGTCGGGACCAGCATCCCGATGAAGAACGGAGAGGAGCGAGCTACGGTGTTTACGTAATACTTCGGCCAGCAAATGTCAGTGTAGCTAGAATTAACAGAGGAAATTAAGAGTCGCCAGGACGCTCGCGTGAACTCGCGTCCCCATACAAACGTAGTTCAGCTCTCATTTTAAAACGACATGCTTTAGAACCACGAAATTTAGCACGGGAATTCTAGCAGTACAGATCAATGTCGGTAATTCGTTTTCGTTACTAAAAATTGTAATACAAAGAAAATATAGCAAATATAAATTTTGTATGTAAATCTGTATCTAGCTGTATTTTCTTTGTATTACAATTATTTGCAACGAAAATGAATTACCGACATAGATCTGTACTACTAGTAGTACAAACTACTAGTAGTTCTAGAATGCCCATGCCAAATTTCGTAGTTCTAAAGCATGTTGTTTTAAAATGAGAGCTTAACTACGTTTGTATGGGAACGCGAGCGTCCTGGCGACTCTTAACAAGATATTCAATAGAAAATTTAAAATAAATACTAATGCATGAACTAAACTAATGAAGAAGTTCTATGTAGAACAAAAGAAAAGAGAAATTTGTTGAGAACCATAGAAAATAGGAGAGGAAGGATGCTTGGACATCTGCTACGACATGACGATTTTATTAAGAACATCATAGAAGGTAGAGTTGAAGCAGAAAGGAAGTCAGGAAAGCCAAGGATAGCATACATGGATCAAGTCAAGGAAAAATTAAGGTCAAGAAAAATCAAGGAGAAGGCAAAGGACGAAAAATACACGAAAAATGCTCCACCGACAAGAGCCCAGCTCTTAAATAATTGATAATGATGATGATGAACTAAACTAAACTCAACAGCACTAGCTTCGTCAAATCGAAATAATACACTTCGTCTAATATGACATATCAGTACGATGAGGTGTTACCGGGATCATCGCGTTTTCAAGGGAGTGAAGCAGCGGTGAGGTAAGCGCGCTGTGCAAACTTCTCACTTGCACGTTTGCTTATACAGTCGACGTCAAAAATATGTTTACACTTTGGCACCTAATTACAAAGGAATAAAATATATACTCGTGAGAATAGTTTCGAACACGCATGAAGGATCCCAACGTTTAGAGTACGTAGTACGAGTAGTCCTGATCCCAACTTGTTGGAATTTGCGAGCGCATTCGGGCGTTAAAGACTAGAAAATATATGTGTATAAACCATCTATAGTAATCTTTTTATTAATTACCATCAGCTGAGATTGTGGCCAGTAAAAAAAAATACCTGTAGTAGCGTCCGACATCAGGAAAGTCAAAATAGAAACAAATGGCGAGCGTGGCGGCCAGGGCGGCCAGCGTGACCACGCCCAGCACGAGCCACGTGGCGCGCACGCTGCGCAGGCGCCGCACTGCGCACAGCATCAGCGACGACACCACGTACAGCTGCGTGTCCACCGCCAGGTACCAGGTGTGATTCATGCACTGCCAACACCAATCATTCAGATTTTATTCAACTAGCTTACATCTACGACTTCGCGCGCGTGTTTGGGAGAAAAATGTAGTTAAGTACATAATAATAATTGCTAACTAGGTTTAATACAGTCAAAACAACCAGAAATACTAAGTACGTGTTGCTTAAAGCAAACTAGGTGAAGTACTGTCTCCATTACTGTTCTCTTTATTCATTAATGGGATCACGAAATCACTTGTCTCTTCTTACCACCTGTATGCTGATGACTTGCAAATTTACGCAGCGGCTAGCATAGATAACCTTGTGCCTTTAATCAGGCAAATTAATAGTGACCTTGATTCCATCCGCAACTAGGCATCATCTTTTGGCCTTTTAGTTAACGCGAAAAAGTCGCAGGCTATAGTGATTGGTAGTCCCCACTTCATTTGTAGGTTATCTGAAATGATAATGCCTATGATTTACTTTGATGGAACACACATACCTTTCTCACCTACCGTCAGGAATTTGGGCATTGTCATTAATCAGACTCTCTCTTGGGCAGCTCTGTGACGGAAATTAGTAGAAAACTGTTTGCCTCTTTGCACTCGCTTCGCCGTCTCCAAAATTTCCTTCCTTTCCACACGAAAGTCATGCTTGCCCGTCGTGCTTGAAAGTCGTTCGATGAAATACGTACAGCGGTCAGGTATTAGTTGTTGATTCCCCATGTAAACTTCCACTCCTTTAGCATCCCCTTCAGAGCTAAGTTCTGAGATATGCTTTCCCAGAGTTCAAACTATCTCCATACAAAATTTCATCTTAAGCGATGCAGATTTCCAACCATTTTTCCCCCCCTTAAGGGTTGATTTTCGGAATGAATACTATTTTTAGTCCTTTCCCGGGACTCAAAGTATCTCTATACCAAGTTTCATCTAAATCAGTACAGTGGTTAAAAATTCCCTATAACAAATTTGCAACCTCCTTTTCACTCATTTAAGGATTTAATTTGGGATGAAAACTATGCTACATCCTTCGAAAGTTTTTTTTGGAAGTGGGTCAAGTTAACTTGCAAGATTGGGCTAGGTACAGACGACGGGACAGGTGAAATTAAACTAAATAAAAGCTTCTAAAAACCTTACCAAAGAAAGTAGTTAAGTGAAGAAGCATTAACAAAATTTACCCAGTTTTATTTTAGTACAGTGATAATTGTATTCATACTAAAATTAGTATAATAATGAATAGTTACCATTTGTTCCGAGTTGACAATATTCTGCACGTGCAACAGAGCGCTCCACCAGTAGTCCCAGCAAACCTCCACCTGCTGAGTACGTTACCTTCACAACCACAGATCAAGACGCGGCGACTAACTCCACATTATTCTAACTTTAAGAGTCGCCAGGACGCTCGCGTTTCCATACAAACGTAGTTCAGCTCTCATTTTAAAACGACATGCTTTAGAACCATGAAATTGGGCATGGGCATTCTAATAGTACAAATCTAGGTCGGACATTCGTTCTCGTTGCTAAAAATTGTAATACAAAGAAAATACAGCCAGTTACAGATTGACATACAAAATTTATTTTTGCTATATTATCTTTGTATTAAAATGTGAAATGAAAACGAATGTCCGACCTAGATCTGTACTACTAGAATGCACATGCCAAATTTCATGGTTCTAAAGCATGTCGTTTTAAAATGAGAGCTAAACTACGTTTGTATGGGAACGCGAGTTCACGCGAGCGTCCTGGCGACTCTTAAAATAAGACAATACACATCTCCAACAGAGCTCCAACACAACAAAAGTGATACTGAGTTCCGAAAATATAGTTAAAAAAACTTAGAATTGGACGAAAGCACAAAAATAGTACCATTTCCGGTTTGAAAATGGATGGTATTTACCTACGGCATTTGATATTAGGATGATACTTGTGGCAACAAATAGTAATTTGTATTTAGGTACAGTCGACGTCAAAAATATGTTTACACTTTTTCACCTTACGCCTTTGTGATAAGGTGCAAAAGTGTACATATCTTTGACGTCGACTGTACAGTAAAACCCAGTATATTAGTTCCTGCATAGCCGGAAGTGCCCGGCAGACTGGTTCAAACGTGACGTAAATTTCGAGTCAAATTCCTTACTTTTAAACTATGTCTACACAGCTACTTTTGCTGCTGACTGCACCAGTGATTGTGTTATTATAACTATTATAAGCGCTCACATAAAAAAAATTGTAATAAAAATATAATACGACACGCTTAGAGCTTTAAACCAAGCGGAGCAGCCATTGACAGGCGTTCCCCTCTGCCGAAAATATATGACCAGTGGTCATACTCATTGTATAGACTGACGTTTATCTGACGTGGTTATTCGGACATGGACGTGGACATGGACGTTTCGCATACATTTGACGTTCCCCTCCCCCGCAAAAATCGGCAGACTTTTTTGTAAAGAAAATGACAGACATGGCCGGTCCGGAGGAGTTGGTTGAATAGTCAATGACGACACGCATGATCACTCTGCCATGCCACTAGAATTGATATTCTCTTGTTTTTCTGCGATTCGTGTCAAATTGAATGCCATAAATGTATTCAGATACATGTCGGGTAACTTTTGAATGACTTTTAAAACATCGTACCTATCTCAATTTGACTTTTTTTTTCATAATCAACATGCTGTAGCAATTGTTAAACAGGGTTATTGATTTGTTTATGTAGGGTGACTTTGGTTATAGAGAATATAAAATTTGCATAAGAAAAAGAAAAAGGCAAAACACATGAAATAAGAGAATTTTTGTTTAAGAGTAAATACTCACTTGGCGAGTGTAGTGAATGAAATTGGGGCCGTCAATTATGCGCGGCACGACGGACGCCTGCAGCAGCACCGCCAGCGCCAGCAGCGGGAACAGGCGCATGTAGCGGTTCAGCCAGAACAGCGGCAGGCTCTTCAGCTCCACTGGAACAGCACACGACACCACTTTATACTTGTCACTTGGAGCTGCTTGTCCATCTATATGTATATGCCCCATCCATTTTTACCTACGGGCTGTTACAAAAAACTGGTGATCCGTTGAAAGACATGATTGGTATCGTATTGCAACAAGTAAAAATATTTTTTTGTTGTTGTTTTGTAACACGTCGTATCGGCTCACCAACTCCCCATAAAAAAAACAATTCTTATTCGCGTCCTTACATTTTTGAAGTAAACTTTATTCACAATTTTGATGAGGGTTCAAGATCATATTCATCAAATCCAAGAAAATCCTTTAAAATGAACTTCAATATGGTTTTTGACAAGAGTTTATTATGTTTTTTAATAGTTCTTTAATTATCCTTAGCTAAATAATCATGGTACGGTAATGCTTAATAATAATAATAATGTTAAGGCGTAGGGATGTGACGACCCCATCGCCCGCTGGTTTTCACCAGCGCAATCAGTCAACGCAGGGCAGCTTGTGGCGAGCTGTTGGAGAGTAGCGACTCCACGTACCTGAGTGCCCCTGGGGTGCCCTGTCGGATGGTGGGACAGGTCCCCTGCCTCTGGCTTGCCTTAGCCGGCTGTCCAGAGTGGGGTCGTTAGAGCTGTGTTCTCGAGGGTAGATGTGGAAACCTAAGTGGCGAGTTGGCTATATGTTTAAAGTCCAGTGACACCTCTCTACCCCCAGCTCCCGCACCGGTGTTGCCCTTGAGCCATCTTTGATGTCGCTTTTTATGGGGGCCCATCTTCCGGACGGCGAGTCACCGTCTGCCGGAAATAAAATTGGATACCGTTTTATTAGGCAGGCGTCCGGTTCTTCATCCAATAGCCCATTCATCAGTCCATACTTTTCACCCAATAGCCTAGCACATTTTAGACTCCATTAATTCTCAATAGTCCTTACACCATGGCGGGTGCTGTCTCTGCGTGCGTCCCATGACACGGGCAGAGGCAGCATCCTCTTAGTGTACCCCTCACTTTTCATTTTATTGTCGAAAGGGCCTCTGCGCGTTGGCTTCGGCTCCGCATACGCCTCCCAAAGGTCCGGAACACTATTGTTCCGTGGTCGGGAAAGACATACAAAAATAATAATGTTATTATGCTCTTTATTCATTTTCGTCTTAGTGGTAGGTTTTTTACAATATTCTTATAAAAGTAAAATACAAAAATACATTAAAAACACACAAAAACAATAAAAACATTATAAAAAACCTATCCTAGGGTGCCACCGGCAACGAAGCAAGGCCCAGGCCCACGGTGGTTAGGGCCGCAGAGTGAGGAACCTTCGGACTATGCGCGCCGTGTCCAGGATTACCGCCTTCTGTATCTGACCCTTGATCCAACCACAACCCCGTAGCGAAAGTCTCTCAAAATGTTGGTCGAGACTCTTCGCCATGAGACCGTTCACAGAAACAACTATCGGCACAATGATCGCCGAATCAACCTCCCACATGGCGGTTACCTCGTGAGCTAAGTCTAGGTACTTGCTTGACTTGTCCTTCTCAGCCTTCACGAGGTTCACGTCACATGGGACGGTGATGTCGACGAGCATGGCCCGGCGTTGCGGTCGATCTATTACCACGATATCAGGCTTATTGGCTACAATAGTCCTGTCCGTGATTATAGATCGATCCCAATAGAGCGTGGCACGACCATTTTCGAGAACTGGCGCAGGTGTATGCTTGTAGTACGGCACTTCGTGGGCCACAGGACCGTATAGGAGAGCAAGTTGCTGGTGTATAATCCTGGCTACGAGGTTATGTCTGTGCAAGTAATATACCATCCGTTTTTCTTTTATATGGCGTGGGACCTGAATATCTATAACTCTTTTAATCATATCTTTAAGAAAATCTCGTAAATTTTAGTCGAAATTTAAAAAAAACCTCATTTTTTCTGGAGAAAATTCATAACTCCTAAACGGTGAATAATTTAATGTCAGCAATATTTTTTATCGGAAGGTTATTTTTTTCTCTAAAATATTCAAAAACTATGTCTGTCGGAAAAATGCATAGTTTTGGGGAAAAAAAAGAAAAAAATATCTGACAGTGCGGATTTTGGCCTTGTTTAGCAGGTCAAAATTCTTGTGCCCGACTTTTACTGTTAAATTCATGTTAATATCACATAGGTCGTACTAAAAAAATTGTAAACAAAAAAAAATTGAACTGGTATCCCATGCGGTACCATGCAGCGCCATTCACCCACAAGGACAAGATGCGAAATCTACCTGTGCGTTCCCCTTGCGGGGACGGATTTTTTTATTTGAAAGCAAGATCTTTTGCAAAGGTATTTAACCATTTTTTTTTTATCAAAGTCGGCTCTTCCACTGCCTTAGCTGCACAAGTACCTAGTATGATTTTCACTAAGTACAAAAGTGAAAAAAATTGTGCGCATTGAGAAAAAGTTGTGAATTATAGACCATGGATAGAGTGCCCCACGACGAATATTTTTAGTTTTAGGGTTCCCTAAAATGTTTGGACCTTAATGTCAGAATCAGGGGTCCCGTTATGTCAATATTAATTATTCAGAATATATTTAATAACATAGAAAGAAATCTTAAAGGGGAGTATATATAATATCACACCAATACAAAGCCGCAACAAAGACCAACTTTAACTGCTGAATTGATTGTGTTGATTTATTACATTATTATTAACTATTCACTATTTATACTTTCCGAAAAGTGTCGTGCAGATATTATTCATATATTTATTTTTAATTGAGAGAAGAGATCCACAGTATAGAATTCTAATGAACTTAAAGTTTATGTATTGCTTACCTATTATTAAGGAGTCAATTTTGCTCAGAATATCTTCTGCGATCTCTATCACGACAGGCTCTATCTTTCCAGCCTCTCTGCCTCTGCGGCTTGCTTGCCACCTTGGTGGTATATATATATAAAAGTAGGATGGTAGTGTACTCACGTGATTTGGGCTTGCAGGCGGTGGTGTAGACGAGCAGCAGGCCGCTCAACACGAAGAACGAGTCTACGGCAAAAGGCCCGTTTATAATCCATAAATCATTTTGGATGCTGATTGCCTGCAAACAACAAGACGTTTTTAGGGTTCTGTAGTTAAAATGGCAAGTTTCGACATGTTCGTATGTCCATATTACATGTCACAACCATTTTACTTGGAAACTATAAGATAAAAAAAGATAAAGATAAAGAAATTTTTATTTGGCATATACACTTAAATGTATCTTAATACAATTTAAACATAAGGTGTATTTTGTATACCGCTCTAGGTACTCAGTTTTGTAAAATATGTAAAAAAATGATTAAAAAAAACACTGTTACAAAAAAATCATCAACCAGTAAACTAAAAAATGTGGGAATCAATTGAATTATTTTTAAACAACAATAAATTTCATACTACGACTTTTTGAAACAATGTTTTGCAACTCTCAATACATATCGAACGAGCGGAGCGTAAGCGAAGCGAGTTCCTAACAAACAACTTACTGCTACTACTACGGCTACTGGGACATCTCGGCATTTTGATGGCTTTTTGACTTTGAGAGTTCGTTCGACGATAACTTGAGTAGCGTTTTCTTGATCTTTATGAAATTTGTGGAGGTTGTAGCAGAGATACATATAATTTGAGAGTTTGTATATGAGCAGGTTCGATAAAGGGGTTAAGGAGCTAGAAGGAGCTAAATAATCATCACATGTATCTTGTTATACTGGTCAGCTTGTTTGCAAGTAAATCGCGAGTTCTGAGTTCGAGGCGGACTACTAGTAATCAAAATAATTTTAAACAAAAAAAGAACCGACTTCACTTAGGATCCGCTATTCCAAGAGGAAGTGGCCGAGTTGCTGTAAAAAATAGTGAAATCACTATAGGTGTGCCTATAATAGTTGAAGAGTTCCCTCGATTTCTTCTCCAGGATCCCATCATCAGATCCCGACTTGGTGACAATGGGACCATCTAGGGGTTATACCTGCTCGATTCAAAAAAAAAATTTGAAAATCGGTTCACGATTCACGGAGATATGGAGTAACATAGGTACATACAAAAAACAAAAAAAAATATGATAAAAAAAAAAAAAATTCTGTCGAATTGAGAACCTCCTCCTTTTTTGAAGTCGGTTAACAATTTAATCGCAAATGCACCCCATATGTTGAATGAATCGTCAATAGTGCTTGACAGTGACTGACTCGTCCAATCGAATTTAAAAGATCGCGTCACACGCGTCAACTGTCAATTTTGGTCTATACACTAGAGTGTACTTTGTCCGATTACGATTTCCTTGCACACTTTATCGATACTCGAAAAAAAATGTTCTATTGATTAGCCTCATCACTAAATTTGTGAAATGACATGTGTCCCACGCACAATCCTATCAATGTAAATGACCATATTTATATCATGTGTGAAAGATCGAACTTGAGACGTAATTTTTCAAAGTATGAGATAGACAAACTACCTACTAAAGTTATGAAACTATTATAGCATTACCTATCGTAATATAGTATAGTGTTTAACGCACTACCGTCCTTCCCCCTCCCCCTGACGTTACCCCCCTTCGAGCACAAAATATGTCCCGGTTTACCGTTTTCTTTATTTTCTGAGAGTAGTAATGTTAGGGAAAAAAATTGTTTAAAAAAATTACCCTAATACATTCTAAACAAAAAAGTTTCTATACATTTTTTCGATAGGCTTTACTGTTTTCACGTAATAGCTACGAGTAGGTGAAGTTTGAGAAAACTCAGTCGTTGAATAGACTTAATCAACTCGTTATGTTCTAAATTACCATAGATACTAAAATAAAGCAATACACTAAACAAAATAGTGCAAGGTGTACGCAAAAAAAAACCAAATCGATGTACAGTTTAGCCGTTTGGTACAAACATACTAGAGGTCAAACAAAATTTTTGACCGCAGTTCTTAAAAAAAATCCCTTAGGAGGGGGGTGCATATTCATCATTTTTTTTGTATGGGAATTTTTATTTTTTCAAAAACCTATCGTGGGTATCATTTGAAAGGGTTAGAGCTAAGCAATTTTGAAAATAATTTCATTAAATATTTATTTTTTATTTTTCAATATTACAAAATAACGCAGTACAAAATGTACTGAAGTAGAGTTCTTAGAGTTCTACTCCAGTACATTTTGTACTGCGTTACTTGATAATATTGAATTTTTTTTTTTAAATACTTAAGAGCCCGGTAAACTTTTTATTTTATTTCGCTCAACTTTTTGATGCTATTTTGCAGTAACTAACATAACTTCTATAAATTTGTATACATATTATATGAGATCGTTTCTTTTTTAAAGGAATAAATACAACTATTTAAGACAGTATTAAATATGCTCCTTTCATACAACTGTAAAAGATTAAACCTTTAAAAAAAGTTGCTTTGTATATGATTATATTAAGCCTCATTCGCACGATCAGACGCGGTTCCATGACAAAGAACGAGACAACCAAGGTTTTTGACACGGGTTTTTGATCTCACTATCTCGCTCTATCCTATAGTTTGAAGGGATTGCCGTTCAGACGGTGTAGATGTCGCTTAAGTAATTGGCTGTTTGAAATTATATTTCTTAGTCAGATGAAAAATTAAAAAGGTAAAAAACAATACAGTACTGGATTTTACTAGTCAACGCCTAAAATATGTATACACTTTTGAACCTTAGTACAACCGCTAAAACAGGACAATAACGATTTTTTTTTTAATTCGTTTTGGTAAAAAATTAAGAACTTCACGTACTCATTTTGCTACAGTAAGGTTAAAATTTCCGAGCACATTGGAGAAAAGGTGAATTACGACGGTCTAGCACACAAACGAACCGATAGCATACATACACTTTGCACTACTTTCTTGTTAATAGAACCATCTAAAAGTTGGCCTCGCGAGTGAAAAATAATGATCCACAGGACGGAGAGGGCGCGGATGCCGTGCAAGCAGTGCAGCGTGCCGGGCGCCGCCGGGCCTGTCGAGGCCGGTGGGGCCGCCGGGGCCAGCACGAGGCGCGCGTTGCGGTGCAGCGAGAACGCGCACCAGCGCTCATCGGCGGACCTCCACTCTGCCGGCACAACGTGAAACTTAAAATTTAGGTAGCTTTAAAGAATCTCCTGGTGCGTACAATAATCGCCTGCTACACATACGAACACTAAAGGTACCTACTAAGTTCAGGATTCATTGAATAACGCCTTCACGATCGAAATAGGTTTTCCGCGATAAATCAGTTCTTCTAATAATTTTAAACAAAAACAGAACCAACTTCACTTAGGATCCGCTTTTCCAAAAGGAAATGCCCGATTTGCTGTAAAAAAATACTGAAATCACTTTAGATGTGCCTATAATTGTTGAAGAGTTCTCTTGATTTCCCCCATCCCATCATCAGATCTAGACCCGGTGACAATGAAACCAACTGTGAAGTATATTCTTTCATACAAAAAAGAATTTTCCAAATCGGTCTAGCCGTATTCGAATAATCGGTGAACATACATTGAAAAAACCGGCCAAGAGCATGTCGGGCCATGCTCAGTGTAGGGTTCTGTAGTTGCCGGCCTGTTACAATTTATTAATTCAAAAGGTCGACGGACGGACATGGCGAAACTAGTAGTTGATTACGGAACCCTAAAAAGGTCCCGACGAATTGAGAACCTCCTCCTTCGAAATCTTGAAGTCGGTTAAAAATAACTGTTTTTACGAATGACAGCAAATAGTGGTTCTTACCTTTTTTTAATATAAACATATGATGCAGCTCATACGTTGTACTGCTGACTGTTAATAATCCAAGCAGTAAGAAAATAAATCTGAAAAAGTGCATTTTTTTTAAAAGAAATATTATTCATAAATATAGGAATTTATATTCGAACAAAATTATAAAACTCCTCCTCTTATATCGTTAAATAACAAATGGACTAAAATCAAAAACAAGTAAAAAAATAATTAAAACTGATCTAAACTAAAATACATCTAAATAAAGTCCCCGCGGCATAGTGCCAAAGGTACTGGCACCATTCCCTCGCTGAATGGCAACGCTGATGCGATGCGAGAGAAAGCTGCCAGCTCTCTGGTCCCCGTTGGTCTGTATCAACTTAATTAAGATTTAGGTACATAAGTACTTATTTTATTTTAGAGGGTACTACTATTATATTGAATGGATCGTATGGTAGATATACGAGTAACAGCTTATGGACTGGCCATAATGAAAATTTTGTAATTTCGCATATTTGCAGTCTTATGCTTTCATATGAAAATTTTGCCAAAATCTCGGAAAAATGCCCTTTTTAACCGACTTCAAAAAAAGAGGAGGTCTCAATTGGACTGATTTTTTTTTATTATTATTTTATTTTTAATTTTTTTAATATATAATGTGTATTTCTGGATATCTCCGTAAATCGTGAACCGATTTTAATTTTTTTTTATCGAACGGGTATAAACCCTAGATGGTCCCATTGGCACCAAGTCGGGGTCCGATGATGGGATCCTGGAGAAATCGAGGGAACTCTTCAACTATTATAGGCACACCTATAGTGATTTCACTATTTTTTACAGCAACTCGGCCACTTCCTCTTGGAATAGCAGATCCTAAGTGAAGTCGGTTCTTTTTTTGTTTAAAATTATTATTAAGGTCAAATCTGCTTAATGTAATAAATAGCCCATCAGCTGCTAGTCATGACATTGGTTTTATTGACATACTGAATAATGTTATACTTAGGTCTATGTACAGGACTCGGGCGTTTGGTGAAAAGATATTATAACGTATTATGGTTGAGTAATTGTACGTTACGCGCTGCAGTTACAGTTAAAAGTTTAGCGCTGACTGAAATAATACTAAGTTAGGATACACTGTGCTGTTAAGGTGATGATAATCTCACAAGGCGACGTAGTCGGCTGTGGCGTAGGGCTTGTCGTCAGGCAGGCGGCAGAAGTCCAGCGAGTAGTTGAAGCGCAGCAGCGGGTGGTCGGCGTAGCGCCGCAGCAGCGCGTCTGGCGTGCACGCGCGCGGAACGCACACCGCCAGCTGCAGCGTCACCGGCGCCGCCAAGCTGCTGCAATGCCAACATAAGAATTATCCCTGATGCGGAACTAAACTAGAAAGTATTTCGAGAAAATCGGTTACAGCCTCTGACTTACCGCTGAATCATAAATGGGTAAGGTTTCAAAATCATATTATTACTCAAAAATTTACATTACAATAAATTAAAGATCAACTAAAAATTATAAATAAATGTTAACACGTAACACACCCTAGAGGTTCGGTTACATTGGCATCCAAGATTAACGTGTCATTCGTAGATCGATTGAGTTTCACTTCCGTCCAGGTCAGGTTGCTTGAACCTGAGGCTCCCCTCAACGAAGGTATCCTGAAGATCGGGGGAGAGAGATGGGCGCTGATTACACAGTATTTTCCTTGAACGCTCCCGCCGGGGTAGTTATGATTAATAGCCAAACATTCGTGGAAGTTTCCAAAATCCTTAAAGTTTCCGTAGACCATTCCTTGAGGCACACGGAAGCTGGCATCGTAGACTGAAAATATGTAAAATCTTATTACCAATAAAATCTTCAGATAGCGGCAAATTAAGTAAGAAAGAAGCCTTATTCACACAGGCCGGCCTTCGGCAGAGTGAATAAACTAACTAGAGATAAACTCGGTACGATGAGAGGGAACGGAGAGCTAGGGCCTCGCGAAGAATGCACCTAGCGACCTAAATAGGTATATAGTCTCTAAGCTTAATCTTGGTCTGTAAGGGATTAGCGTCTTATGGCCCGTTTGGAAACTGCAAACTGGAGGTGCCATAAAAAAAGGTTCAGAGCATTAAGGGGCTTTTTCAAACGCTCTAGTGACTAAACGGGAAAAGTGACTAAAAGATAAAAGATAAAAAAGATAAAAGATATTTATTCTTCAATTTAGGCACATTACAATGCACTTATGAACGTCAGAGAGAAAAGAAACTACCACCGGTTCTAACCCTACACCTCTGACCCGAGAAGTATTACTTATTACCGGCAAGAAACTCGGCGGGACTTATTTTTTCAAAACAGTACTACAAATACATTAAAGATACTATATACAATAATGCGTAGTTCTTCAAGAAGGCATATCAAAACAGCTTGAGAGACAGACATGTACCTGCCTATTGTGTAATTAAAATGAAAAATAAAAATAAAATCCAAATCTGACTGCTTCGCAATACGTTTGATATTCTTTCTTACTTGAACTGTGTCCTCTAAATGTTAGATGATTTTATAGATTCTGGTTTGGGCCATGCATATATGTCTGTCATATAGTCCTCGACCCTGTAATAACCCTTTGACATTAAAGTTTTTTTCAAGTATTTCTTAAGAGCGGGAAATGATAGATTCAAAACATCGACGGGTAACTTGTTATAAATATGAATACCCTGGCCAAAAAATGACTTATATGCTTTGCGGACACGACATCGTCTGGTAGCAAGCTTGTTTTTATTTCTAGTGTTATAGCTGTGGATGTCAGAATTCTTCTTGAATGTGTGTATATTCTTTACAACAAAAATAATATTATCATAGATATATTGGGACGCAAGAGTTAAAATATTAATCTTTTTAAATAATTCTCTAATTGATGTACCTGCCTTTAAGTTATACATAAAGCGAATGGCTCTTTTCTGTAAAACAAAAATAGTCTGTATGTCAGCTGCTTTGCCCCAAACCAGAATTCCATATGACATTACACTATGAAAATAACTATAATAAACTAAGCGAGCTGTCTCAATATTAGTCAGTTGTCTAATTTTTCTAACGGCATGAGCGGCTGAACTTAGTCTAAGAGCGAGTTTTTTTATATGAGGACTCCATTGTAAATTTTTGTCCAACGTTGAACCAAGGAACACAGTTTTATCTACTATATCTAAACATTCACCATTTATAACTATATTAGTGTCCATTGGTGCCACGTTTGGCAAAACAAATCGAATACATTTAGTTTTCTTAGCATTAAGTAACAGATTGTTAGTAGTAAACCAGTTTAGTACGCCAGCTAGTGTATTGTTAATTACAGATAAATCATTGGATTGCCGTTCAACTTTGAAAATTAAAGATGTATCATCGGCAAACAAAATCATACCACAAAGGTTTTGTACTACACAAGGTAAATCATTTATATAAACCAAAAACAGGAATGGGCCCAGAATGGAACCCTGTGGCACTCCTAATTTTACTAAAGTCCCTTTAGACTGGGTTTTATTTACAACAACTGTTTGTGTTCTATTGCTAAGGTAAGAAGACATGAGACTCAGGGCATTTTCTGAAAGACCATAGTGTTCTAATTTAAGAATGAGCGTTCTATGATCTACACAATCAAAAGCTTTTGAAAGGTCACAGAATATACCAATTGCATCATAACGTTTGTCTCGCCAAGCATTGAAAATATGTTTAATGAGTTCTGCAGCAGCGTCGGTTGTGGAACGTCCCTTTGTGAAACCAAACTGATTGCTTGTAAGCAGTCCATGTCTGTTGAAGTGCCCCAGTAGATCATTTAACATTATCTTTTCAAAGACTTTACTTAGTACAGGAAGTATCGATATCGGTCGGAAATTATTTAGATCACTAGAATCACCCGATTTAAATAGAGGTATGACTTTACTACATTTCATTAGATCTGGAAAAACACCTTGTGAAACTGAATTGTTATAAATGATGGCTAAGTAAGGCGCTATGTCGTCTATGATATTGCTGATGACTACAACTGATATTCCCCATAAGTCCTCAGTTTTCTTTAAATTGAGTGATTTGAATGACTTTACAATTTTTTCGGAATCCACTAGGTCAAATTCAAAGATCGTATTACATTTCTTAATATTAGCGCAAAGTAAGGAATGAGCTTGAGACGAAGATGATTGTAGGCATTTTGTGGTATTTAATGCTATGTTAGAAAAATAATCTTCGAATGCCGAGGCAACATCGTCATTTGACATGACCTGTTGTTCCTCCGAGACAATGTTGACTTGACAATCGCGTGATTTACATTTACCAGCTTCCTTATTAATAATATTCCACACTGTTTTCACCTTGTTGTCCGACATTTTTATTTTTGCACTAGTATAGTTCGCCTTAGCAGTTAAACACACCTTCTTGAAAATTTTTGAATAGTTTTTTACATAGTCCAGAAAATCTGAAGTTTTGTTCACTTCTCTCTCTCCATAAAGTTCATAAAGCCTCTTTCTACTTTTATGAATACCTACAGTAGCCCATTCACTAAACTTTGCTTTAGCTTTAGTTTTTGACCCACTAATAGTTCTCAGTTTGAAATGTTTATTAAATTGACAAAGAATCATACTAAACAAATCTTCATACAAATTATTTGACTCATAAAAATGTGAATAAGGCAGTGTGGAGAGATGATTTTGAATTTCTTTTTTGAATAATTCCAAACGATAACCAGTAATGGGTCTATATGTTATAGTTTGTGGAATTTCCTGAATTGGCTTTATAAAAGATGCCCTTTGACCGCTGTGATCAGAATTAAAACAGTTAAATATTTCCTTATCCAGACATTCACAGTTACAATAAATATTATCAAGGCATGTTGCACTAGTGACACCCACCCGGGTAGGTTCAAAGAACAAATTAAACATATTAAACGACTTAAATAAACATAGCAATTTAATAGAATTAATAGAAGATTCAAGCAAATTAACATTAAAATCTCCACAGACTATAACATGCTTTCGGCAGTTTCGGTTATTAGTCACTAATTTCAGCACATTTTCCATGGTATTTTCAAATGTGTTGAAATCAGCTGCGGCCGCTGTTGGTGGTCTATATACACAAATAACAATATAACTTTCTAATTCTACACAAGAAATTTCTACAATTCTCTCTATGGAATATTTTACAACATCCTTCCGTTCTTTACATCTCAGGCCATTTTTAACAATTATAAGGGAACCACCATGAATGGCAGATTTTCTAGCATAGAAACTGATTAATTTAAAGTTAATAAAATCAAAAATTAAATGTTCTTCTTTTAGCCAATGTTCTGTAATACACATAATTTGTACATCATTATTATCTAAGAATAAACCTATCTCTAACTCTTTGCTGGAAAAACCCTGAATATTCTGATGCACAACATTCATATTCAGATGTTTTCCCGCTGTCCGACAATCTAGTTTAAATGTGAAAAAGTCATTGTGGCGCTGTTCGCTTGCCGAGATCTATTTATAACACTATTATTTCTATTTGGCTCAATATTAAAGGCCAACAAATCAATAAGAGTCGTAATATATTTCTTCGGCAAAAATATCTTCCCGGGGATTAGCCAAAAGCGCTCAATGAATTTATTTAAATCAAAGAAATGATACTTATTATTGAGAGATATGGAGTTGCACATTAATGAGTTGTAGCGTGATATTTTACTATTGTATTCATAAGGCATATTCTCTGAATATGGCAGTGCACATAAAATAATTTTGCCCACTCCAGATCTCTCAATATCATTTAAAGTTGACATCAGCTTATCTATGCTTTGCTTATCAACATTGAGACTATTTGCCATTAAAATTACCAATGTAGTGCTGTTATCATAACATCCCTTTGAAATAAGGTCACATAAATGGGACAAAGTTATGTTGTGGTAACAGTAATTTGACACTTGTTGTTGTAGTCTAAAGTTCAATAATGGGCCCATTCCTAACCCAATCTCATCAGAGTAAATAACCGTCTTCTTGACAGGTTTATGAACTGCTGGCACAGCAAGCTTAGAGGCGTTGAGGGCCACACTTGGTTCATCAGACACTGTTGGTGGTGTTTGTTCACAACTACAAACTTTACTATTAAGAAGCATCTTGCAACGCTCATCTAAATTATGATTTTCTGCCAACAGTTTTGAAAAAGCCTTAGTATGCTCCTCAACTTGTTTATTACTAGATTCATATCTAGAGGATATTACCGCAAGCTCATCCTTTAACCTATTTATCTCAGCATGCAATTCCTGTAAATTACTTTCTTTGGTCACAAGCTCTAAATGGCAGTTATTTACCCTATTTTTTGTTACCGACAATGCTAATTTAATTTTTTTAATGTTTTTAATGCATGCTTGGCTTTTGATAAGCTTCTGGGTTCTCCTAATATACCTATTTATCTTAACATACTTCTTCAGCTTTTTGCTACTGTTAAAAAACAATCCACCATTGTTCAACTCTTGATAAACATTATGGAGCCCCGAGGCATTATAGCGCTCCCGTTCACTTCTAAGCAAATCAAGTTCTTCATTTGCGTCACCCAGCGTTCATTTGCGTCATTTGCGTGACTGAATTTATTTTCGAATATATATTATCAGACTATACACTCTTGTAGTAGTAGTAGTAGTAGTAGTATAACACTTTATTGTACAACAAATAAAAATACAATAGTAAGAATACATAACATGGCACTGGCACAAACCGAAACACGATTGCTGAGAGTTGTCTCGATAGAAAAAAAAAATCCAAAGTTGGGTCCTTTTTGCCTTATTTTTCTTAGCTTACCTAAACTATATGAGATTAAGCAATATAACTTGGTAAAAAATATGGTATTCTGGTTTATCTAAAAAGTCACAGAAGCAAAATAAGCCAAGACTTTGTAGATTCGCTTATTTATCGTAGTTTGTTCAAAAAGTCTAATCCTTAAGAGCGCTGCATCTCTTTAAGTTCCCGACGAATTGAGAACCTCCTCTTTTGAAATCTTAAAGTTTGTTGAAAATACAAAGTGTTCACATTGATATCGGTCCACGTTTTCCCACTGGTCAGCACACAGCTCCGCGTCCAAGACGCTCCTGTACAGGTCCTCGTCAAACATGGCGGCGTCCGTGTCGGCTCCCAACCAGCACAACACGCAGCCCATTACAATGAGACTCCTCATGGCGCCTCCTCGCAACGGTACCGAGATCCAAACTAAACGTTAACAGTGGTAAGCACCCGTATACCTACTAGCAAATGTCTCTGATGTGATGTAGCACTAAATATGTAAATGTCTTATTATAAGATTATTTAAACAGTTGTGGGTATAATGCAATGTTATTCCAAGGACTGCCACCTTTGTTATTTCAAAGGCTTTATTCCGCCATAAGCGATTTTGCATGAAATATTATTCTCAACACAGGGTTCCATTCTGGGCCCATTCCTGTTTTTAGGGTTCCGTAGCCAAAATGGCAAAAACGGAACCCTTATAGTTTCGCCATGTCCGTCCTTCCCTCCGTCCGTCCGTCCATCCGTCCGTCCGTCCGTCCGCGGTCTAGCTCAGTGACCGTTAGCACTAGAAAGCTGAAATTTGGTTTGAATATGTGCATTAACCAAGCCGACAAAACGGTAGAATAAAGACGCGAAAAATATAGTTTGTTAGGGTTCGTACACGTGAAGCGGGGGGCAAAATTTTTTTTCGTTTCAACCAAGTTGTGTGGGGTATAGTTGAATAGGTATTTTAAAAAGAATTAGGATCTTCTAAAACAGTTTTTGGATAAAACTAATACTCTCGGACATAATAGCTCCGAAAGTTTAAAACAGCCCCCCCCATCTAACTTTTGAATCATGGGTCCTAAAATTTTGAAAAAATTCATGAAACTGAGGCCTAATGAGTACCTTCAATGAAATCTATATTGAAATAAATCGGTTGAGCCGTTTTTGAGTTATCTAACTCTAACATTGAATCTTGAGCGTAGCGAGGGATCTCAAGAACACGAGATGTAAAAAACTTTCCTGTCGAGTGACACGTACAACTTTTCACCTCAGTAGTGAGAACATATTAAAGTTAAAAAAACACATTTATTTACAGTCCTGAATAAAAGGCATCATCATTATGACGAAAACCTTCTAGAAACAAAATTTCACTCCCTGGAGTGAGGAAAGTCGCAACTTTCGTCACTCCCTGAAGTGAAATTTTGTTTCTAGAAGCTTTTCGTCATAATGATGCTGCCTTTCATGCGGGAATCTAAATAAATGTCGTTTTTTTAAGTAGGTATAAAGGATTATCAAATCAAAGACATTATTTCTTATTTTATAAAATTATTTTATTTAAAATATACAAAGGTTATTACTGTGATACTAGTCTTAAGGCGATAGTGAACTTTACAAGTATTGATTATATTAATTAATAAAGTTAATATTGAAAAATAAATTACAGTTACCTATATTTTACCATCATACCATGAGTTAAGTCGATGCAATAAGTTAAATTACTTTTCAACTCACTAGCTCGGAAAGCCCTTTTTGTTTGTTTAATATCTATTGTGAAAATCGCTTTTTATCCACATGTGGTGAAAGAGTTTTGACATAAGTGACAAGTGGCTTAAGTGACATTTGACAGCTAACAAAACGTAAAACGTTAAAAGTGCAGAATTTTTAACATCGCAATTAATGAATTGCATCGAGTAAAAACACTTAATACAGTCTTACAACTTTATTTTAATTCATAAATATCAGCATTCAACATTAATCTTCATTCTTTTTGTAAAAACGGATAAATTGTTCTGACAGCCGAATAAGTCTACGTACGAACAAAACGCATCTGACATTTAATAAAACCTTTTACGTCAAAACTTTTCATTTCAATTCATCCATCATATCAACGTTAAATATTCGCATGTTTTTCTAGGTTGTTTTGTTAAAAATTTGTGATTCGAGTGATGAAGAAGTATTAAACACCTGAGGAATTACGGGAAACCGAGCAAAATGCACCCTTTTTCTTATTTTCCTCGCTGTAGTGAGGTGAAAAGTTTTGTGTTATACACGGGTGAAAGTTATTTTACGTCTCGTGTATTAAAGCACTCGCTACGCTCAGGATTCTATTTTTGAACCACTCGCTTCGCTCGTGGTCAATAATAGAATCCTTTCGCTAGCTCGTGTTTCAAATAACACTCGCCCGTAAAATACAACTTTCACCCCTTGTATAACAAATAACTATTAAACTGCAATCAGATACAATATTTATATAAGCATTTTTTTATGCCCTAACATAATAGGCGAAACGATTAAACCACACGGAAAAAAAAGCTTCCGGGATATTTCTCAATCTAAGACATTATTTTATTATGTTGAAAATATTTCCTCGTGACAAGTATTTATTTCCTTTAACGAAAATAAAATAAAGTTTTAAATATAACGAAGCAAATATATTCTTACAGATTTTCTAGTTTTCTTTTACCTAAGATAATACTTGTTTGATTAAAGTACAATCTCTTTTATTTACTCAATATATCCTTGAAACATTACATTTTTGTATTTATATTTTAAGAAAACGTGGTTTTATTAAGCGAAGAATCATATTTTTGGCAAAGGAAATAAATACTTGTCACGAGGAAATGTTTCCAAGATAATATCCTTAACAACTGGGCGAAATTGGGAGACATGGAGATCCAGGGGAGAGGCCTTTGCCCAGCAGTGGGACACTCAAATAGGCTAGTATAAAAATAAATAAATAATAATAATGTCTTGGATTGAGAATATCCCGGAAGCTTTTTTTTCGTGCATGTTCAATTGTACATAAACGAATCATCATGTTTTTTTTACGTTGTTGTGAGGATCAAAACGACACAATAGTCAGAAATGAGACATAAAATTAATCTGATATTAAAACTTTCGTACTTGCCGCTCTAAACGCTCCTAACAAAATGATACTAATAGTACGGGCGGGACCGTAAGATTTGCTACGTTACGTGATACAAAGATAAGCCCCATGGCACATGCTCATAAAAGTGATGACGAGTTCCGAAAAAATTGTTAAGAAAATTTGCCGAAAGCACAAAATAGTACCTCTTCTGGTTTTAAAAATGGTTGGTATTTACTACGATATTTAATATTAAGATGATACTTGTGGCAACAAATAGGTGGTTCAAAAGTGACGTAAATTTGTAGTCAAGTTCTTCTTTAGTCGCCCTTTTTAAAGTATCGGAAAATAATGAAATTACGATTTTGACACCCATATTAGAAACTCTCCATGATGCGTTCAAAAACCGCACGTTGACCACCATAAAAATAGACTGTTTTGTTAGCAGTTAGAACAAATGTATTATCTGTAATTATGTTATTATTGCAGTTTATCATCATATTATAAACAACATTTCGCAAATAATTACTTAACAAACAACGATTCACAAACTATTATTTCACAAACTTGTCATTGCTAAATAAAATCATTACTATACAAATATACATTATTGGACGCTTTATAAACATATTGTGAGTCAAATTATTATCAAATGTTCATTTTACGAATAAATCGTTTTTAAAATACGTTATTTTGCAAAATGACAATTGATAAACTAATGTTTTCACTGAATATAATACGTGCAATAAATAAATGCAAACGAATGCAGAACTCTCTCCTTTAATTGAAGACGGTTAATAAATAAGTCGGTTCTGGTTAAATTTAGGGGCAATAGTAAAATAGGGTAAAGAGGAATGGCTGACTGACAACTCTATTTCTATGCAAAAAGAGCATTTTTCACAAGACAAAATATTATAAAAGAATTGTTTGAAAATTAAGCCGTGGCGTTTTCTAAAAGTACCTGATTGCGAAGAAATGAAGATAAATGGGTATGTTTACATTACGAGTATTTAACATTTCTATTAACCCATAAGTTACTAGAACTGTTAGGTTGCACTTAACCTAACCCGCTCCTCCTCGCTTCGCTCGTCGTCGCACCTATCTCCTAAACTCTATCCTAATTTATGTTGAAAAAACATTAAGTAATTATAATTCCCAAAAAAAAATCTTATTGCATTGTTATGTAAGCTACGATTATATTGAGATTATAATGAGAAACTGAAACTGCTTGAATTTCCTGCAGAGTTAACGTCATGTGGCGATGGACTATGTAGTAATCCTGAACGATTGATTTAAATAAAATAAATAAATTAAATTAAATTAAATTAAATTCATTTATTTCAAGCTTCGAGGCTCATAGTAGTATAAGTCAACAATAAATTTAACCACCAACAAAATGTGACTGAATATTTATGGTTTATGTCATGAATTCAACTAAGTCCTGTTCTCCGGCTTAGATTGCGACTGTTCATTGACACTTAACGTAACATTGTTCTTTAATTGTGAGTCCTTCTTCGGGCGGGGCTTGAGTAGCAGCCGGTAGAGCGTGAGCAGCGGCGCCTCGACGACGACGCTGGCCGCCACCGACAGCGCCAGCGTGATCCCCAGCTCCCCCGAGAACGCCCATAGCTGAAAGTGATTTTTATTTTATTTTGTTACTAGCTTTTGCCCGCGACTTCGTCTGCGTGGAATTAGTAATCTTCCCTTAAGGGATGACTTCTGGATATCAATTATTCTATATCCTTCCCCAAAACTCCAACTATTTCCAGCGTTTAGCGATTATTGATTCCCCATACAAACTTCCAACCCCTTTTCACCCCTAGGGTTGATTTTCGGGATGAAACCTATCCTATGTCGTTTTTCGGGACTCTATCTCCATACTAATTTTCTTTTCATCTAAATTAATTGTTTCAGCGGTATAATTCTCCATATAAACTCTCAACCCCCTTTTCACCTGGAGGGACCAGGGTTGATTTTCGGGGTAAAAACAATCCTATGTCCTATCTCGGGACTCAAACTATCTCTATACAAAATGTGATCAAAATCCGTTCAGCCGTTTTCACGTGATGCGCGGTCAAATAAACAGACAAACAGATAAACAGACATACAGACAAAAATTCTAAAAACTGTTGGAACGTGTTCCGTTATCGATTCTAAGTATCCCCAGCCGATTTTTTTTCGAATATCTTCCATGTACAGACTTTCGACCCTCTTCAGCATTATTATATGTATGTATAGATAACACTTATTGTTAGAGGAAAACAAACTTGAATTTAGGTAAAAGTGTGTTTATTCCGTGACGCTCGAGTTATGTAAGGTACAACATTGTTAGGAACGTCAAAGTATTTGAATTCGTTGCTATACAAACCAGTCAACACGTAAACCTATTAGAATACTGAACATACAGTTTACATAGGTTCCAACACCACCCCTTAAACTATATGTTCGTAGTACAAACCATATAACAACTACTACAAACTACTAAGCACTAAGCATATAAAAATCTTTAACAAAACGTTGAAACCTTTCAATACATAAGGGTTTCGTTAAAGCATCCGCCAGCATATCGTTAGTACACATATACTTTAAAGTTACTATACCGTTCTCAACTATCTCACGGATAAAATGATGTCTAACATCAATATGCTTAGTCCTTGCGTGAAACATGTGGTTTTCAGACAATTTAATCGCAGATTGGTTGTCATTGTAAACCACTACCTTGACATCTAACTTCATACATTCCGACATGAATGCCTTTATAAACAATGCCTCTTTGCACGCATCGGATATCGACATATATTCGCTCTCTGTACTACTGAGCGCAACGGTACGCTGTTTACGACTCTCCCAAGAAATTAAGGAATTGCCTAACTTAAACACGTAGCCAGTGTAAGAGCGACGATCGACTACACTAGCCGCCCAGTCCGCGTCCGCTGACCCTGTCACGTTCAACCCACTCTTCTCATACTTGATGCTGTAGTCCATCGTACCCTTCAAGTACCGAAGCATGCGCTTCGCAGCCTTCCAATGAGCTTCCGAGTAGCAATCGTTAAACTGACTCAACATACTCACAGCATGTGCGATGTCAGGACGTGTACAGACCGCTATATACATAAGGCAACCGATCAAGTTCCTATATTCATAGTCACCAGTCTTCTCAGCCTTCTCAAGTTTCAAACCAACTCCCATCGGTGTTTTCGCAGGTTTACATTCAGTCATCTTAAACCTTTCTAAAACTTTGCTGATATACCCAGACTGATCTAGAATTATTTTGCCATCTTTACGGCTGACGTGTATTCCCAATACACATTTAGCGGGCCCAAGATCCTTCATAACAAACTGTTTCATCATCTCCTCTTTTACCGCCTTTTTCTCAGTTTGACTATTGCTGAATACCAGAATATCATCAACATACAGGCCGAGAATGACAGTTCCATTGTTATTTGATCTCACATAGACACACGGCTCGGACGCTAGCCTTTTGAACTTCAACTTCTTGATAAGTACGTCGTTTATCTTCTCATTCCATGATCTACTGGCTTGTTTCAATCCATAGACAGCCTTCAGCAAACGAAACGCTGTTCCTTTGCCGCTCTCTACTCCAAAGCCTTCAGGAATTTCCATATAAACCTCTTCTTTCAAGTCTCCGTTAAGAAAAGCTGTCTTGACGTCCATATGATCCACTTCCATATCATATTCCACCGCCAGTGCCAAGAGTAGTCTTATTGTCGAGTATCTCACGACGGGTGAGAAAGTCTCGAAGTAATCTACTCCATATTTTTGCGTAAATCCCTTCGCAACCAGCCGAGCCTTGTATTGCAGGAGTTCTCCATTCAGTCCTCTCTTTTTCTTAAATATCCACTTGCACTTGACAGGTTTCTTTCCTTTCGGCAAGTCCACAAGTTCCAAACATTTATTGTCTACGAAAGACTGATATTCATCTTGCATCGCTGCCTTCCATTGCGTAGACTCAGGACCATCGAGTGCCTCGCGCACGGTAGTAGGTGTTTCCGCGCCGCAACTTGCTCCAGCGGTGAAAGCCGACGTAAACGTATCCTCGAATTCGCTCCGTCCTCTCGATTCCTCAGAATCCCAAGATGACGACCCAGGAGCGTATAACGAACCATCATCTGAGGTACTGGTCTCTTCGCTTTCGCTGTCTTCCGCTTCATGAAGCTGGTCTTCTCTCGCTGCTTCAGGTTCGGGTTCTACCGTGACGTCAACGCCTTCCGCCGTCTGCACTCCTACATTATCAGTTTCATTAATAACCATGTACGGAGTCGGCTCGTTGACCACAGGTTGCTGAACCTGGTCTTTGTAGAATTTGTCCTCTACAAACACGACATTACGCGAAACAATACATTTCGTAGGATAAGCTGGATCTACAAGCCTATATCCCTTCGTATCCTCGCAGTAACCAATAAAAATGTACGGCTTGCATTTCGGATCCAATTTCTTTCGATCCTCTACGACAGAGTAAGCAACACAACCAAAAATTCGTAAATGGTTCAAGTTTACCTTAGATCCCGACCACTTCTCCTCAGGAGTCGCGCCCAGCACGGCCTTGGTTGGCGATCTATTCTTCACGTAAACTGCAGTACACATTGCTTCTGCCCAGTATTTCTGATCCATGCCAGCTCCCTGCAACATACACCTATAGCTGCTTCAGCAATCGTTCGATTCGCCCTTTCCGCCACTGAATTCTGCTGAGGGCAGTGCGGAACGGTCAGCTGGTGTCTGATGCCATGCTGCTTCAGAAATTCATCGAACTTTTTATTCACAAACTCACCTCCCCGGTCACTTCGAAGAATCTTAATAGTTTTGTTCGTTTGATTCTCGACAAGGGACTTAAATTGTTTAAACTTCTCAAAAACTTCATCCTTTGTTTTAATAAAATAACAAAAAGTTTTCCGAGAAAAATCATCTATAAAAAGTAGCATATATCGCGAACCACCATGCGATGTTTGCGGCATAGGCCCGCAAACGTCAGTATGTACAAGCATTAAGATTTCAGTCGCTCTAGTAAACGATTTCTTCGGAAAAGGTAACTTGGGCGATTTCCCTTCAATGCAAGAAATACACTGTTTAAACTCGGACTTATCAAAATCTATGCCGTCGGCCATACCTGATTTCAGTAGGTTCATGCTCCTTGAGTTGAGATGATATGGGTCAGAATCAGAGAGGTGAGCATTTCGTTTCTGACAAAGTTTTTCTTAATAAAATTACTTGATATTACTAGAATATTTATTTCAAAATAAAGGTGTTGCGCATAATTGCAAGGCACTTAGGACATTTATTTTTCTATAATAATGTTTTTTTTTATTTCAAACAAAACAGGTCGGAATAGTCATTCCGGGAATGCGTCCTTATACCTTGTTTCATAGTACAGACACGTCAAAAATGGTTAAAATTACGACTTAAATTTGTCATATTTTAATATTTGCCAAGAAAATCATCAAATTAAGAATATGTACGTAAAATGACATTAATACCAGTTTAATTTCTTCATATTTTGGCTATTCAAATGCTGTCTGACGTTTATCGAATCATTCCGTGAACGCTGTGGATGCGGGTCAATGTAATGAATACAACACGCGCTAGGTGGCGTTAGCGAGCAACAGTGTGAAGTTCGCTAGACAAAGCAAAAGGCGTGTGTCGTGTTTACGGAGAAAAATAATTGATTCTGTTGGTAAGTACCTCTTAATTTGATATGTGTGAAGCGTACTTCAATTCCCTGTCACTACGGGAACGCTGTTTGGTGATTAGCTTTTCAAAAATTTGCATAGTTTTTGCAAAATTCTTATAAATATTACAGCTCACTTGTTCATAACCTCTAAAACCAATATCTAACATGGCGGCGTTAAGTGTGACATGTAAATATTTATCGATTAGTCATTTCGGGAACGGTCATTTCGGGAACGTTCTTGTATATGACGGGCGTTCCCGAAATGATGCGGGCGTTCCCGAAATGACAATTTTTGTACAAAATGATGCTCTAATGCTTTTAAAAGCATAATCATGCAAAATTTTGCTTCTAGGTATCCATTTAGTACGAGTAACATGGAAAACAATAAAAATGAAGAGAAAAAGAAGTCGAAAAAACGATTAAAAGCGGACAGTTTAGCTTATAAAAAATATCGTGAAAAGGCTAATGCAAGGAAGCGCAAGTTTTTAAATAAAATGACACCTGAACAAATAGAGATGAAAAGACTGAAAGATAGGCAATATTACCAAAGAAAGAAAGCCGAAAACAAAGTTAAGACTGTTACTGATATGACCGAAAGACAAAAGAGGAAACAGAGAAAGTTGTGGAGAATAAATTCTCAAAAGTACAGAGAGAAAAAAAAGATGATGGCAAACATTTTAGCTAATAGCCCGCCAGATTCTGAAAATGAGATAGAAGACGATTCTCGAGTGTCGAGGAAGAAAGCAGGAAGAAAACAGGTTAAAAAAGATAAAGCGCAGGCTTATAGAACTGTTAAAAAACAGAAACATAAAATACAGAAAATGCAAAGAGTGATAGATCAGTTGCGAAAAAAAGTACAGAGAAGCAGAAGACGCGAAGAAAGAGCATCCCAAAAGAGTCCCGATACGCCTACTCGCAAAGTTGACGAATTAACAAAAGGATGTTCTGTTACACCGGAAGTTCGTAAACGGCTATTATTTGGCGAGGTTTTGACAACCCAATTAAAAGACACCGTTGACAAATTACCGAAAAATTCTAAACAACGGGAGGCTTTTCAAAAATGCGTCAGTGGCAATCGTATCAAAAAACACCGTTTAAATAATATGGCCAAACAATTCCTCCGCAAAAATAAAAATTATGACAACATTTTAATATCTAATCGGAAGCACCCAACATTTTTAATCACTAATCAGATTCGTAAAGAAATTCATAAGTTTTTTGAGCGAGATGATGTCAGCACAATGTGCCCAGGAAAGAAAGATTGCCTCAAGGGAAACAAACAAAAGCGGCTGCTTCAAAAAACTGTAAAAAAATTGCATCCTAAATTTTATGCTGAAACTGGAATTCGAGTATCTTATTCGACACTTTTGAGAGAGAAACCTTATTGGGTAGTGCAACCTAAAAAATGGGATCGGGATACTTGTCTTTGTGTAAGGCACGAAAATTTTAAATACAAACTGGAAAAATTGAACCGACTAGGAGAGCTGCCGCACAAGTCTACATCGGAATGTATAAAAGCGTACAGCTGTGACATTACTTCTTATGATTGTATGCTTGGTTTGTGTGGGGAATGCAAGGAGATCAAAATGGAATCGGGGAGTAATGAGGATACCGTTCAATATTTTCAGTGGCAAGCAACAAAAGAAGACCGAATCATAAAAGGAGAGAAAAAAACCGTCAAACTTACTAAAAAAGTCACTGTTACAAGCACAGTCAAAGATTTGAAAATATCTTTAGCTGCGGATATTTCTCCAATGAAAAAACACGTTTATGGAATTAGCGAAAACTTGAAGGCCAAGACAGAACTGAAAGATAATTTAAAAGAAACAGAGCTAATGATTCAAATTGATTTTGCTGAAAATTATATGACAAAATATGGGAAAGAGATTCAATCGGTTAGATTCGGAGCTTCAAAAGGTCAATTATCGATCCACACAGGAGTTTTTTATGCCATAAACGATACGTCTCTAGAAACTGTTTCTTTTGCCACTGTGAGTGATAATTTGGACCATCAGGCTCATGCTGTATGGGGTCACCTGAAATCGGCGCTACAGAAGATATTGAGTGTCAGGCCACACGTAAATACCCTTCACGTGTTTTCAGATGGACCCACATCCCAGTATCGAAACCGCACTAATATCTACTTATGGCTTAAAACCTTAATAGACCATTTTCCGCAAATAACTGCTTCAACGTGGACATTCAGTGAACCAGGTCATGGTAAGGGACCAATGGATGGTGTAGGAGGAGTACTAAAGAAAACTGCTGATGATGAAGTATTACGAGGAAACGATGTCAACACAGCTGCAGATTTTGTCCGTTTCCTAAACATAAACGATTCATCTGTTTTACTCCATGAAGTCACTGACGATGAAATAGTTGCAATCAAAAACGTAATACCCGAAAAGATAGATGCAATCCCCGGAATCATGAATGTAACTAAGATTATTTGGCAGAATTCTTCTGATGTCTCCATACTACTGTATCAGTTTTCAAAATTGTTGCGAGAAATTAAACTGCAGGCATTTTCAGTCGAAGATAGAGATAAAGATAGTCCGGTGCCATTACAAATGATAGATTTAGACATTGAAAAGGATGAAGAGTTTCTGAATTCTCTTCACACCTATAGAAAAAGTATCTACGATGCCGTATACGGATCAGACAGTTCAGATGATGAGAATCTCCAAAAGGTTTCAGATCGACTTCATGGAAAGAATGACGATATTAATGCGGGTACATCGTACGGAAATGATAAGGAGAACTTTCACCCAAACATGATACGTCCAAAGACATTTTTGCTAGTAAATGTACCAACTGAAAATAAAAAAATTAAATACAGATACGTTGCAGTCGCTGACACCTCAGTGGATGAAGATGGTGAAATAAAAGTCACATTTCTTCGTTGTCAACGGAACTCAGCAAGAATATTTAAAATTGAACAAAATGATGTAGCATATGTCCCTTGTGAACAAGTTATTAAAATTTTACCTACACCAACATTGCAGAAAAAAGGTAGTCGTAGCTATTATTGTTTTGATGAAAATATGGACATATTCGAAAAGTAGGTTATTGCTAGACTTTAAGTTCAGACTATGATACTCAAATTACTTTGTGATATTATGTGATTAATTGATTATGCATAATAATGTTTCTAATTCCTAATGTCTGTTTATTTTATAACTACAAAGTTTATATTTTGGTTTTAAGCATTGATGATAATGTGCAATTAGCATTTGTGCCATGATAGTGTGCAATTAGCATTTTTGTTCCTGATATTTAAAGTTTGTTGATTGAAACTACAAAGTTTATTATTATTAGATTTTAAGTTTAAGCTTAAATTTAAATTTTGATACTCATGTTCCTCATTCCTTAAGAACAAATAAAGGTATAATACTGTAATAATGGAAATACATTTATTTACATAACTAAATATACAGAGGTACTACAGTACAAATACTAAACTAAATTAATAACTAGCTCAAATCTAAACTAGGCCCTTGCGGCATTGTACCAAGGATGCTGGCGGCATTTCCTCGTTGTATCGCAATGCTGATACGCTGTGCGAGGAAACCGCCAGCTCTTCGGTCACCAGTTACATCAACCAGACGCTTTGCGATTTCTGCAAAAAACTTGTGTGCGCTGGGACCCCATGGACCTAGAGTTTCAACTCCAAAAGGTAAAAAATGGTACTCTCTACCGAGACTTTTATATTTGTTACGTTTTGAAATTTCGGCGCTTTCCGCCGCTGCGCCCGCTTTTACGTTAGTCCGTTGGAGGTGGGACGGTGCCAGTGTGTCTACGCAGGTAGCATCCCACACTAACATCCGTCCCAGGCTCCAAGGAACCAAAGACACCCCATCAGGCCGCTTGCCATCATCCCTGATAATGCCAGTCGGCTCAAGAAGAGCAGGCACATTGATGGTGGCAAGAGACCGACGGATTATGTCGTTAAGCGACGCGTGTCTTGAAAAACGGCCCGCACTTTTTTGACAAGATAGTCCATGGTGTCCTAGTCGGTCCACGTCTGTGCCACAAGAGCATATGTGTGGCGTACACACCGAAACCCCGAGTCGCAGACCAGTCGCCAGTCTAAGGGAGGTCGGATCCAAGAAAGTACCAGTATTAGGAGAAGGATGGGCATGTAGCCAGTGACCAGCTTCCCGGGCTCCGACCGCCAAAAGCCTCGCGCGATCTGGACCTGTACAGTTGTTTAGAAGAATATTGTAGCTTAAATCACAATAGACATTATCCCAACTCCTTTGTGATTTTGGGTTGTCAGGGAATGTTTTGCCCGGGCAAGCAATTTTAAAAGCAAGCATATACTGTAATTGTATATTATTTTCATGCATACAATATGACAAAACCAGGCGTTACGTTCATTTCGGGAACGTCAACGTCATTTAGGGAACTTCATTGTCATTTTGGGAATACTCGTATCATTTTCGGGAACATCACAAAACCGGCAAATAAATCACTAATAAGTAATGCTATAGTTAAATCTTGCATACACAACATGCAATGATCTTAAAACTTTTGTATTTATATTATTAATATATAATGTTGTGCAAAAATGTACACAGTAAATTGAAACTTTGGAGCGAAATTCACACCAATTGAAAATTTATGGAGAGTAATTTGAAAAATAAGTGTTTTTATTATAAAAATATACAAAATAACAACATTTTCTGATTTTGGAACAGGTGAATTACAATTTCTTGAATATGATTCTTGAATGCGTTGGTTATATAATTATTAAAAAAATATTTAAAAGTGTTCCCGAAATGAGTTTTTGCCCTGGCATTATTCTTATTAACAAGTAGAATTTCTAAAGTATATATTTTTCTGCGTGCCTCTTCACAGGAAAGGTTCATGACAAATGACACAACAGACTCCACTTGTTAGTTTTCTTCAAATGAAAACTTAATTTCTCAGATATTTCAAAACCTAAAATGCTCACCTCTCTGATTCTGACCCATATAAACGCTCGTGCCACAAGTCTTGAGAGACAACACGCCCAGCCCCCACGTTCGCCGCGGCACATTCAGCGGACGCAGACTTTTCGGACGATTTCGGTACACTATTACGCGTTTTCGAGATGGTTTGTAGTTTATAAAGACCATTCTCACACTTTGCAATAGCAATCAAAATATTTCCAAAATAAATATTACAAACATCAGAATGAAAAACGATTTTAAAACCTTTTGACGCTAAAGCGCTGACAGACATCAAATTACATGACAAGTTCGGAATATTAACTACATCGCATAGAGTTTTTATACCGTCTTTAACATGCAGTTCCGTACTGCCACGACCAGCACTACGAAGTCTTACGCCGTTCGCCACCGTGACTTCCAAGCTCGTGTCCACCACGAAGTCGTCGAGGATGTCCTTTCTGTTGCAGAAATGCCTCGATGCACCCGAATCGACGTACCAGGAGTCCTCCTGCACATCCACCGACAGTGCGCTCAGCATACTTGCCATTTCTTTGGCAACAGGATCCTTCTTCTTCTTATTCTCTGGACAGTTCTTGGAAACGTGGCCTGGCCTTCAGCAACGGAAGCATTTCACAGGCTTTTCATCACGGAACCACTGCTCGTGTCCGTTCCGTTAGCCCGGCGCTGATGTTCTTGTAATAACTTTTGCTTTACCAGCTCGCTTGACAATTTCACACTACAGTTTTCTAGCGCCATTATCAGTGGGTCGTAGTCGGTTGTGAGCCCAC
This sequence comes from Pammene fasciana, assembly GCA_911728535.1. Taxonomy (NCBI): domain Eukaryota; kingdom Metazoa; phylum Arthropoda; class Insecta; order Lepidoptera; family Tortricidae; genus Pammene; species Pammene fasciana. Next base: position 1,068,128 of record OU452274.1, on the reverse strand, counting down.
TTAACATTATCACAGCTAGGAACTCGTCATTCAGCGGAGCTTCGATGTCGGTTAATTGTTGTGCGACATCACATATCTTCGTCAGATATGATTCCATATTGGAACACTCATGGAGCTTCATCCCAAACAACTGCCGCATTAAACCCAGTCTTCGGCAAAGACCCCTGTCTTCATACGCAGCCTGAAGACTCGTCCACGCCTCCCGTGCGGTAGTTGCGTTACGCACGTGCGTGATGGCCACAGGGTTTATGCTCAGACAAATTCGAGCCAGAGCTTTCTGTTGCTTCTTTTTATTTTCACAAATCGGTAGCACACCGTCGTTGCTTTCCACGCACTCCCACAAATCTTCTTGGATCAAGATCATCTTAATCATGAATTTCCATGATCCGTAGTTCCCCATGCCATTTAATTTTTCAATAGCAGGAACAATGACCGCCTCTGAGCTGGACGTCGCCATTTCGATTCAGAAATTTCGTGCGCACAACTTTCGCAATAAAAAGAATAACACACACAGCAGACGCTCGCTACACTTTAAGCGACTGCTTTCATAAGCTCTGCTACCATGTTAGAGGAAAACAAACTTGAATTTAGGTAAAAGTGTGTTTATTCCGTGACGCTCGAGTTATGTAAGGTACAACATTGTTAGGAACGTCAAAGTATTTGAATTCGTTGCTATACAAACCAGTCAACACGTAAACCTATTAGAATACTGAACATACAGTTTACATAGGTTCCAACACTTATAACGTAGGGTGCAATGCAATATTTAATTTAAATGTTGGAGCCTCCTAGTAAGTTTAGATGAATTACCTACCCGTGGCAGAAGAACCCGCCCTTACCATAAAATCTACTCAATTTATAAAGTTAAATGTTGAAAAAAAATTACCCAAGTGCGAGTCGGTTTCGCGCCCTAACAGTTCCGTAAGTATATTTAATGAATTTGCCGTTGGAAAACTGTCGTCTTAAATACATCGACGGATCGGCTCTAGCTTATTTTATTTGCCACCAACATAGTATTTAATAAATATTATAGTAAGATAACCTTAACCGGTATACTTCAACCATGCATAAGTGCATTGTAATGTGCCTAAATTGAAGAATAAATATCTTTTATCTTTTTTTCTTTTTTTTTCATGTACCTATGAATTTAATTAGCCCTGTTTGGTTTAGTAAATAAAAGAAGTAGGTATATATTTATCTTAAGTTAGTTTAGTTATTAATTTAATATTAGTTAATTAAAGCAATTTTATAGTGTAACTAACAATCTATAAATATGAGGAATCTGAAAAAAAAGTAACTATGAGCAGATAATACTAACCAGTGAGTGCAGGTCAAAGTAGGTGGCGTCGTTGGGGAGTTCCGCTTGTTGTATGAGAGAGCTGAGTAAGTACATCGCGTAGGAGAGGCGCGACACGAGCTGCCACAGCTGCAGCGACAGGAACCAGTTCACAGGACCTTTCCAAAAATACGAATCATGACATCATATTCATCACTTTCATCAGTATAGCACGTAAACCTCGGTTGTGTCCATTTTATTTGTATTTTAAATATATACCTATAAGTACTAGATTTTTGACTAAATTTAAAGTAAAAAAGTCAGGGCTTGTAACCGGTTAAAGCAAAAAACCCCGAAATGATCCAATATATTTCATTATTTTATGGTTTTTATGTAAAACCCAATATTGTATTTGTGTTTTCACTTCATATTATAGGATTTTTCGATTGAATATAATAAAGTAACGAAAAGAACGAAAAAAAAACTGTTTTTACTATGGAGAAAAATTCTGGTTACAAGCCCTGAAAAAAAGTAGGTGTTTTAATTTATCGAAAGACTTATATGCTCGTAGTAATTAAATTAATAAAAACATAGCAGTCTCGCTCCTAAAGCGTTGCATCATATTTTTGACACAAGAGCTAATAACGTGTATTTTACACGTCAGCGTGGCTTGAGCAGATCGATGCACGGCCTGTCGCCAGGACGCTGGCGTGAACTCGCGTTCCCATACAAAAGTAGTTTAGCTCTCATTTTAAAACGACATGCTTTAGAACCATGAAATTTAGCATGGGCATTTTAGTAGTACATATCTAGGTCAGACATTCGATTTTGTTGCTAAAATTTGTAATACAAAGAAAATATAGCTAAAATAAGTTTTGTATGTAAATCTGTAACTGGCTGTATTTTCTTTGTATTACATTTTTTAGCAACAACAACGAATGTCCGACCTAGATAAGTACTACTAGAATGCCCATGCCAAATTTCATGGTTCTAAAGCATGTCGTTTTAAAATGAAAGCTGTACTACGCTGAACGCGAGCGTCCAGGCGACTCTTAAGAGGATGTCAACACCCGATGACCTTCAAATTAACTTTACTTATAAGAGTCATACAGCTAACTACTTGTTTTGGGAAAGTAAAAATAATATATGTTTATATTCATTACATTTCGAAGAACTTTATTAATTCCAATACACGATTGGACGTAATCGGCTGGATAGAAAATAATTCCAAAGTTACATCTTAAAATTAGCTTCAAACAGTTGTATGTTTTTAGTGTCTTGACTCACTCGCGCTGAAAAATATAAGGATGGAATTTAGCTGTTGCCATCCTCTTCATACGTACCTCCATAACCGTGAGTACAGGCTAGTATGAGCCAGCCCAGCGCCAGCGCCCAGCAGGAACGGTCCAGCGAGTACTTGGTGTTCAGCGCGGCCTGCTGGGTCTCCCAGAGGGTCCATGTACTCGGGTGGTTAGCAAAGAAGGCCAGTAAGGACAATACAAGTGCCACGCTGTACCCCAGGAAAATGCCCCACTGAAAATTAACACATATTCCACGTATATTCCATGTATATTAAAGAAACTGCATCAAAACAATAATAACCAAAGTTCAAATTATTTTTTTGATGTTTAAAATGTAGTTCCACTACAGGCGCAGATCCAGGATTTCGTTCAGGGGGCACTTTTCTTCACAAAAAAACCTTACAGTCCGCACTTATAGCCCCCATAGTAAACAAAACTTGCATGTCAGGGGGGGTTAATTGCCCCTGTTGCCCTGTATCCACGCCTGTTTCACTACGCTCACCTTAGGTAAGTGAAGCTTATCATCCCTGTAGACGTGCAGGCCGTACCCGACCAGAATCCCGATGAAGAACGTAGGGGAGCGAGCTATGGTGTGAACGTAATAGTTCTGCCAGTAAATGTCAGTGAATCTAAAACTAATAGAGGCAAAATAACAAGATATTCAATAGAAAAATTAAAATAAATACTAACGCATGAACTAAACTAAATCAACAGCACAAGTTTCGTCAAATCGAAATACATAGCACAGATCAGTAAAAAACTTCGTCTAATATGACATAACATTACGATGACGTGGTACCGGGATCATCGCGTTTTCAAGGGGGTGAAGCAGCGAATTGTGGTAGCGTGAGCCGACGCGTCTGCTTAATACAAATAATGACCGCACCGGTGAGTTTGGTGACTGGATACGCAAACTTACGCAAGTTTTGTGATGAAATCAAAGCACTTGGAAAGTGGATGTGGCATGATGAAATCAAGAGCGAGGATACTTTTTAAGCAAGCAAAGCATTCTCATTTAACCCCATCGTCTCTTTTTATTAATTACCATCAACTGAGATTGTGAACAAATGCTAACCAGTATTCATAAAAAAAATACCTGTAGCGTCCGACATCAGGAAAGTCAAAATAGAAACAAATGGCTAGCGTGGCGGCCAGGGCGGCCAGCGTGACCACGCCCAGCACGAGCCACGTGGCGCGCACGCTGCGCAAGCGCCGCACGCCGCACAGCATCAGCGACGCCACCACGTACAGCTGCGTGTCCACCGCCAGGTACCAGGTGCCACTCATGCACTACCAATACAAATCATTCACATATTATACTAGCTTACATACAAGACTTCGCGCGCGTGTATGGGAGAAAAATGTAGTTAAGTACATAATAACAATTACTAACTAGGTTTAGTACAGCCAAAACAACCAGAAATACTATTTTTAATACAGTTGCTCAAAAAAGTGCTTTTCTTGTAGTGGTTTAGCGTGCGGAAAGTTTGATATCGCGCACTAGTGCTTTTTACTTTTCCAGCCAATCACAGCTAATGATAATGACAGTGACAGACAGCCAATCACAGCGCCGCACCGCACCGCGCGGAGCGTTCGGATACATGACATGTACTAAAGTAACCTCAAAGTGAATAATTGACAATTTTATAATTTTTTCGCAACTGTAAACTTGTAACTGTAGACTTTTCGTGCGTAAACGTCATTCTTCACTCGTCCCGAGTCTTGCCACTCGCCTACGGCTCGTGGCGAGATATCTCGGTACTCGTGAAGTAATGACATACTTTCCGCACTAATATCGAAATGTACTATAGCGCGTGTTGCTTAAAGCAAATTAGGTTTTGGCCACAAAACAGAAAAAAACGGTTTATTTGTTTTGTGGTTTTGGCTCTATAGTATAGCGGATACATACAACTACCAGATCCCGTGCTACTACGTGATTATGTTCCAAGGCAAGACCCTCCCTCGATTTCAAATTAATGTAGAACGGCGTTTACAGATTTTTGATTAATCAAACCGTGCTAGAAAAAGGTCATTTTTGAGAAACTTTTTTTTGATGCCAATCGATCCCATTCCTATTTAGGATCAAAACCTTGATTGAGAAAATCCACAAATCGAGGAAAACTTTCCCCGTACAATTTGCATGATAATTAAGACTTTAATTCTTCCCATGCTATTTTTTTAAGCCATATATCTATTTCATTAAATAAAAACTTGTCATGTGATACTATACAAAATAATGCTGCGGATAGACTTTGTCCGGAAAGAGAAGGGTCGCGGTTTATATGGGAGCTCATACATTCTACGACACTTCTCTTTCCGGACAGACTCTAGTTTAAAGTGGACGCCAAAAAACATATTTCACTTCATTTTGGATATGTCAATAAGGTGCCTTTATAGAATGTAAAAAACCAAAATTCATTGTTTTGGGAATTTGTTTTACCCCTCCCATACATTTTGTTTTATTACAGCTATACTACTAATCGGACCGCGCGCGCAATTAACCAAACCAGTTCCAATCTAATGTATAAAGTTTGCTTCAACTATTCATTTGTAATTTGGACTTACGGTGTGTGTAACTAAACTAACTAGCAGTACATAACGTACGCATGTGTAAAGTTGATATTGCCGGGAAATGACAAATTTCATTATATGCTCGTTGTACCCTATAAGTAGTTATATGCTTTTAACAACGGGTATGGGATGCATACTAATGTGTTGGCAGTAGAAAAAACCGCACGCCGCTCTCCTGGACAATCGAGAACTTGCGCAAATCTATGGTGCTAAGCACCGAGGACCGCCGGACAGCATGGAAGAGTAAAGAGTTACACGGGTGGTTATACAGGGCCCTGACGGGACCAGAAGTAGACCTGCCTAAATCGTTGAACGGGTACGATCCGAGGACTTCTTCGGAATAATAATGTATGATGTCGATTAACTAATATTAGCATCGCCCACAACTTCTCTGCTTTGCCTTGAGGTTGACTGGTAGAGAATGCCTCTTGGCATTAAGTTCGCCTTTTGTACTATAAGATTTTCTTTTATGCAATAAAGATTAATTAAATAAACCGGGGGTTTTGCCTGTGCAACTGTGAAGTTACCCATTATCATGATTGTTCTCATCTTGCTAACGGTAACTGCGAGTACTTGCACAAACATAACATAATCTCGCAGCCTTTTATTCACAAGTAACTTGCTCTTCAATACTGTGGACCACGAAGTGCCGCACCATAAGTAGGTACCCAGAAGGACCTCAACCAACACCTGCAGAGATAGAATCCTGTGATACGAACTCTCAAATTTGTACCTATCACTGCTACAACCCCATCAAATTTCATGAAGATCAGAAAAACGTTACTAAAGTTATCGTCGAACAAACTCTCAAAATCAAAAAGCCATCGTAATGCCGAGACGTCCCAGTAACCAAGAGTTGTCTTGTAAGAACTCACTTCGCTTACGCTCCGCTCGTTCGATGAAATACGTACAGCGGTTATTAGTTGTTGATTCCCCATGTAAACGTTCTGAGATAAAACTATTTTAAGTATATGCTTTCCCAGAGTTCAAACTATCTCCATACGAAATTTCATCTTAAGCGATGCAGATTTCCAACCTTTTTTCCCCCCCTTAAGGGTTGATTTTCGGAATGAATACTATTCTTAGTCCTTTCCCGGGACTCAAAGTATCTCTATACCAGGTTTCATCTAAATCAGTACAGTGGTTAAAAAAATATTCTGAAGAGAAGAAGAAGATTGGTTAAAAAATCCCTATATACAAATTTGCAACCTCCTTTTCACTCACTTAAGGGTTGATTTTGGGATGAAAACTATACTACATCCTTTGAAAGTTTTTTGGAAGTGGGTCAAGTTAACTTGCAAGATTGGGTTAGGTTAGGTACAGACGACGGGACAGGTGAAACTAAATAAAAGCTTCTAAAAACCTTAGCAAAGAAAGTAGGTAAGTGAAGAAGCATTAACAAAATTTGCCCAGTTTTATTTTAGTAGAGTGATAATTGTATTCATAGTAAAATTAGTATAATAATGAATAGTTACCATTTGTTCCGAGTTGACAATATTCTGCACGTGCAACAGAGCGCTCCACCAGTAGTCCCAGCAAACCTCCACCTGCTGAGTACGTTACCTTCACAACCACAGATCAAGACGCGGCGACTAACTCCACATTATTCTAACTTTAAGAGTCGCCAGGACGCTCGCGTTTCCATACAAACGTAGTTCAGCTCTCATTTTAAAACGACATGCTTTAGAACCATGAAATTGGGCATAGGCATTCTAGTAGTACAGATCTAGGTCGGACTTTCGTTTTCATTGCTAAAAATTGTAATACAAAGAAAAGCCAGTTACAGATTGACATACAAAACTTATTTTAGCAATGAAAACGAATGTCCGACCTAGATCTGTACTACTAGAATGCACATGCCAAATTTCATGGTTCTAAAGCATGTCGTTTTAAAATGAGAGCTAAACTACGTTTGTATGGGAACGCGGGTTCACGCGAGCGTCCTGGCGACTCTTAAAATAAGACAATACACATCTCCAACAGAGCTCCAACACAACAAAAGTGATGCTAAGTTCCGAAAATATAGTTAAAAAAACTTAGAATTGGACGAAAGCACAAAATAGTACCATTTCCGGTTTGAAAATGGATGGTATTTACCTACGGAATTTGATATTAGGATGATACTTGTGGCAACAAATAGTAATTTGTATTTAGATACAGTCGACGTCAAAGATATGTTTACACTTTTTCACCTTACGCCTTTGTAATAAGGTGCAAAAGTGTAAACATATCTTTGACGTCGACTGTATAGTAAAACCCAGTCTATTCGTTCCTGCATGGCTGGAAGTGCCCGGCAGACTGGTTCAAACGTGACGTAATTTTCGAGCCAAATTCCTTACTTTTAAACTAGTCTACACAGCTACTCTTGCTGCTGACTGCACCAGTGATTGTGTTTTTATAAGCGCTCACATAAAAAAAATTGTAAAAATAATACGACACGCTTAGAGCTTTAAACCAAGCGGAGCAGCCATTGACAGGCGTTCCCCTCTGCCGAAAATATATGACCAGTGGTCATACTCATTGTATAGACTGACGTTTATCTGACGTGGTATTTTGACGTTTCGCATACATTTGACGTTCCCCTCCCCCGCAAAAATCGGCAGACTTTTTTGTAAAGAAAATGACAGATATGGCCGATCCGGTTGGTTGAATAGTCAATGACGACACGCATGATCACTCTGCCACTAGAATTGATATTCTCTTGTTTTTATGCGATTCGTGTCAAATTGAATGTCACAAATGTATTCTTCGGATACATGTCGGGGTAACTTTTGAATGACTTTTAAAACATCGTACCTATCTCAATTTGACTTTTTTTCATAATCAACATGCTGTAGCAATTGTTAAACAGGGTTATTGATTTGTTTATGTAGGGTGACCTTGGTTATAGAAAATAAAATTTGTGTGAGAGAAGAAAAAAAAGAAAAAGGCAAAAACACATGAAATAAGAGAATTTTTGTTTAAGAGTAAATACTCACTTGGCGAGTGTAGTGAATGAAATTGGGGCCGTCAATTATGCGCGGCACAACGGACGCCTGCAGCAGCACCGTCAGCGCCAGCAGCGGGAACAGGCGCATGTAGCGGTTCAGCCAGAACAGCGGCAGGCTCTTCAGCTCCACTGGAACAGCACACGACACCACTTTATACTTGTCACTTGGAGCTGCTTGTCCATCTATATGTATATGCCCCATCCATTTTTAAACTCTTGTACGGAGCCTCCCAAACATGGTCGCCGCTTTGCCGATACGAATATCGATTTCTGCATCGAGTGAGAGCTTATTCGACACGGTTGACCCCAGGTATACAAATTTGTTAACAATGTTAACAGAGCTGCTCAGCTCCATCGACCAGTCCACCATCCAATCGACCATTATATTAGGTGTTTCCACATTGCCCTGCACCAATACAACTGTTTTCCTGGCATTTATGGACATAGAGAACAAATTACAAGCCCGGAAAAACTTATCCACGATGCTCTGAAGTTCAGCGGCAAGAAGATGCCCAAGAAGATATTCAGGACAGCAACAGCCTTAAATAAAAATATTACATACAAATGGTTACATAACGGATGGCCAATAACAGTTATCCCTAAATTACATGCTAAATCATTGTAAGTATAGGAAACAGTACAAAAATAACAGTGTGCAAGTCAAACAAATTGCTCGTCGCAAGTAAGAAAATTGACCAATAAATAAAAGACGTTATAACAATATAAACAAGATATGTTTCCACTGGTACCCTGAATAAACAATTGTAGGCCTGTATACCAATCAATGTCAATATCAATTATACAGAATATATTTAATTACATACAAGGAAATCTTAAAGGGAAGTATATCACCAATACAAAGCCACAACCAAGACCAACTTTAACTGCTGAATTGATTGTGTTGATTTATAACCTACGTTATTATTAACTATTCACTATTTATACTTTCCGAAAAGTGTCGTGCAGATATTATTCATATATTTATTTTTAGATTGAGAGAAGAGATCCACAGTATAGAATTCTAATGAACTTAAAGTTTATGTATTGCTTACCTATTATTAAGGAGACAATTTTGCTCAGAATATCTTCTGCGATCTCTATCACGACAGGCTCTATCTTTCCAGCCTCTCGGCCTCTGCGGCTTGCTTGCCACCTTGGTGGTATATATAAAAAAGTAGGATGGTAGTGTACTCACGTGATTTGGGCTTGCAGGCGGAGGTGTAGACGAGCAGCAGGCCGCTCAACACGAAGAACGTGTCTACGGCAAGAGGCCCGTTTATAATCCATAAATCATTTTGGATGCTGATTGCCTGCAAACAACAAGACGTTTTTAGGGTTCTGTAGTTAAAATGGGAAGTTTCGACTTGTTCATATGTCCATATTACATGTCACAACCATTTTACTTGGAAACTATAAGATGTATCTTAATACAATTTAAACATAAGGTGTATTTTGTATGCCGCTCTAGGTACTCAGTTTTGTTAAAGGGGTGTAACAAAAATACTGGTGATCCGTTTAAGGGCATAATTGGTATCGTATTGCGAGTAGGAAAGTAGAAGAAAAATTTTTTGGACGCGAAAATATTTTTTTTGTATGGGGCGAGTCGTCTTAGCTGGCCAACCCTCAATACAAAACCAAAACTTCACGTACTCATTTTGCTACAGTAAGGTTAAAATTTCCGAGCACATTGGAGAAAAGGTGAATTACGGCGGTCTAGATAGCACACAAACGAACCGATAGCATACATACACTTTGCACTACTTTCTTGTTAATAGAACCATCTAAAAGTTGGCTTCGCGAGTGAAAAATGATGATCCACAGGACGGAGAGGGCGCGGATGCCGTGCAAGCAGTGCAGCGTGCCGGGCGCCGCCGGGCCTGTCGAGGCCGGTGGGGCCGCCGGGGCCAGCACGAGGCGCGCGTTGCGGTGCAGCGAGAACGCGCACCAGCGCTCATCGGCGGACCTCCACTCTGCCGGCACAGCGTGAAACTTAAAATTTAGGTAGCTTTAAAGAATCTCCTGGTGCGTACAATAATCGCCTGCTACACATACGAACACTAAAGGTACCTACTAAGTTCAGGATTCATTGAATAACGCCTTCACGATCGAAATAGGATTTCCGCGATAAATCAGTTCTTCTAATAATTTTAAACAAAAACAGAACCAACTTCACTTAGGATCCGCTTTTCCAAAAGGAAATGCTCGAGTTGCTGTAAAAAAATACTGAAATCACTGTAGATGTGCCTATAATTGTTGAAGAGTTCTCTCGATTTCTCCCATCCCATCATCAGATCTAGACCCGGTGACAATGAAACCAACTGTGAAGTATATTCTTTCATACAAAAAAGAATTTTCCAAATCGGTCTAGCCGTATTCGAATAATCGGTGAACATACATTGAAAAAACCGGCCAAGAGCATGTCGGGCCATGCTCAGTGTAGGGTTCGGTAGTTGCCGGCCTGTTACAATTTATTAATTCAAAAGGTCGACGGACGGACGGACGGACGGACATGGCGAAACTAGTATGTGATTACGGAACCCTAAAAAGGTCCCGACGAATTGAGAACCTCCTCCTTCGAAATCTTGAAGTCGGTTAAAAATAACTGTTTTTACGAATGACTCCAAATAGTGGTTCTTACCTTTTTTTAATATAAATATATGATGCAGCTCATACGTTGTACTGCTGACTGTTAATAATCCAAGCAGTAAGAAAATAAATCTGAAACAGTGCATTTTTTAATAAAGAAAAATAATTATTAAATATAGGAATTTATATTCGAACAAAATTATAAAACTTCTCCTCTTATATCCTTAAATAACAAATGGACATAAGTAATTATAAAAATTAAAAGCTAACAATAAAAAAATAAACTTAAGTATAAACTAAAAATGTAAAAAATTTGCCCCAAATCGCCGTCGATTGGCAGCATGCCCAGAAGGCTGGCAGCATTGCCCCGTTGAATTGCAATGCTGATCCGTTGTGCTAGATATGAACCAGCCTTCTGGTCACGCGTCAATTCAACTAGCCTACGGCTACAAATGGACTAAAATCAAAAATAAGTAAAAAAATTATTAAAACTGATCAAAACTAAAATACATCTAAATAAAGCCCTCGCGGCATCGTGCCAAAGGTATTGGCAGCATTCCCTCGCTGAATGGCAACGCTGATGCGCTGCGAGAGAAAGCTGCCAGCTCTCTAGTCCCCGTTGGTCTGTATCAACTTAATTAAGATTTAGGTACATAAGTACTTATTTTATTTTAGAGGGTACTACTATTATATTGAATGGCTCGTATGGTACATATATAACAGCTTATGGACTGGCCATAATGAAAATTTTGTAATTTCGCATATTTGCAGTCTTATGCTTTCATATGAATGTTTGCCAAAATCTCGGAAAGATGCCCTTTTTAACCGACCTCAAAAAAAGAGGAGGTTCTCAATTGCACTGATTTTTTTTTCTTTTTTTTTTGTATGTATGTTTCTGGATATCTCCGTAAATCGTGAACCGATTTTAATTTTTTTTTAATCGAACCGGTATAAACCCTAGATGGTCCCATTGGCACCAAGTCGGGGTCCGATGATGGGATCCTGGAGAAATCGAGGGAACTCTTCAACTATTATAGGCACACCTATAGTGATTTCACTATTTTTTACAGCAACTCGGCCACTTCCTCTTGGAATAGCAGATCCTAAGTGAAGTCGGTTCTTTTTTTGTTTAAAATTATTATTAAGATCAAATCTGCTTAATGTAATAAATAGCCCATCAGCTGCTAGTCATGACATTGGTTTTAGTGACATACTGAATAATGTTATACTTAGGTCTATGTACAGGACTCGGGCGTTTGTTGAAAAGATATTATAACGTATTATGGTTGAGTAATTGTACGTTACGCGCTGTAGTTACAGTTAAAAGTTTAGCGCTGACTGAAATAATACTAAGTTAGGATACACTGTGCTGTTAAGGTGATGATAATCTCACAAGGCGACGTAGTCGGCTGTGGCGTAGGGCTTGTCGTCAGGCAGGCGACAGAAGTCCAGCGAGTAGTTGAAGCGCAGCAGCGGGTGGTCGGCGTAGCGCCGCAGCAGCGCGTCCGGCGTGCACGCGCGCGGAACGCACACCGCCAGCTGCAGCGTCACCGGCGCCGCCGCCAACCTGCTGCAACGCCAACATAACAATTATCACTGATGCGGAACTAAACTAGAAAGTATTTAGAGAAAATCGGTTACGGCCTCTGACTTACCGCTGAATCATAAATGGGTAAGGTTTCAAAATCATATTATTACTTAAAATTTTACATTGAATAAACAATAAATTAAAGATCAACCAAAAATTATAAATAAATGTTAACACGTAACACACCCTAGGGGTTCGGTTACATTGGCATCCAAGAGTAACGTGTCATTCGTAGATCGATTGAGTGTCACTTCCGTCCAGGTCAGGTTGCTTGAACCCGAGGCTCCCCTCAACGAAGGTATCCTGAAGATTGGAGGAGAGAGATGGGCGCTGATTACACAGTATTTGCCTTGGATGCTCTTGCCGTGGTAGTTTTGATTAATAGCCAAGCATTCGTGGAAGTTTCCATAATCCTCATAGTGTCCGTAGACCATTCCTTGAGGCACACGGAAGCTGGCATCGTAGACTGAAAATATGTAAAATCTTATTACCAATAAAATCTTCAGATAGCGGCAAATTAAGTAAGAAAGAAGCCTTATTCACACAGGCCGGCCTTCGGCAGAGTGAATAAACTAACTGGAGATAAACTCGGTAAGATGAGAGGGAACGGAGAGCTAGGGCCTCGCGAAGAATGCACCTAGCGACCTAAATAGGTATATAGTCTCTAAGCTTATATAGCGCTGCATCTCTTTAAGTTCCCGACGAATTGAGAACCTCCTCTTTTGAAATTTTAAAGTCTGTTGAAAATACAAAGCGTTCACATTGATATCGGTCCACGTTTGCCCACTGGTCAGCACACAGCTCCGGGTCCAAGACGCGCCTGTACAGGTCCTCGTCAAACATGGCGGCGTCCGTGTCGGCTCCCAACCAGCACAACACGCAGCCCATTACAATGAGAATCCTCATGGCGCCTCCTCGCAACGGTACCGAGATCCAAACTAAACATTAACAGTGGTAAGCACCCGGATACTAGCAAATGTTTCTGTTGTAGCACTAAATATGTAAATGTATATGGTCACGGAGTGGTTTACGCTTATATCTGTTTAAATAAGATTATTTAAACTATTCTTATTATAGTTCGTAGAATGTAAGGTTATTCCAAGGACTTTGCCACCGTTGTTATTTCAAAGGCTTTATTCAGCCAAAAGCGATTTCACAACGCATGGTTTGCATAGAAAATTGATTGTAACACTTTATTAACCCTTTTACAGTTATTCTTTTACTTAATAACTCACCCGAAACAAGTCCTCAACCTCCTTATTGTGCGCTTATGCTTCTACTAGTGCCACTATCTCACATAGGCTGATTGTGCTAGTTTTCGCCCACTCTTATCAGTTTTCCGTCCACACTTATTAATATAGATAGATAGAGATAGATAGTTTATTAACCAAAAAGTATACATGAAGTTATACAAAGCCCTGCAAAACTGTTTCCACAGTTTGTCTGCAGGTGAGATAGTTAATTACATATTTAATTACTTAAAGTTATTCTACTTGCTATGCTACGTATTTATTGCTTGTACAGTCAGCATCAGACACATCGCATCAGCCAGAGTAGCCAAATAGTTCGTCACCCCATACAAAATATATGGTGTGATGTGACGAACCACTCAATCACTCCGGCCGTTACAATATATTTGGCGCCGACTGTACATACTTAAGCGACATCCTGTTTGTGATACAGCTGTCATTCAAGTGTATCTAATAGGTATTTCTTTAGCTGTTTTTGAAATTTCGATTTGTCAGGTTGGTGTCTTATCTTATGCGGTAGGTCATTTAGGTAGTATGGTAATCTTTTCTTTAGGGTTCTGTCACCGAAATAGTTTTGAACTCGTGGCACCTCATATTTGCCAGCCGAAATTGATTTTGTGCTATGTGAGTGGTCGATCAGTACTAGGTTATGCGCTCGATTGCTGTGTTATTTACTGTTAATAGATATTTGTGTTTTAAGCTAATTGGTAAGATTTTGCAGATTTTGAATAATTTCGAGTAGTTACCATTACAGTTGCTTTTTGTTCTATTATTTACAAGTAATTTTAAGAATTTTATCTGCAACGTTTCTAGTTTATTTATGTAGGATTTGGATGCGAGTCCATAGCAATCTAGAGCATAGCTCAGCGTATAGAATCTACCAAAGCAAAATATAGACATTTTAATATATTATATGGTACTTTATTACGTATGTGATAAAATTTACCCAAAAGGATTCGAAGTTTACTGCAAACATAGTTTATGTGCTGGACCCAGGAGAAGTCAGAATCAACTTTGACTCCAAGGTATGTCACACAATTTACTTTTTCTATGGGTTCACATTGGCAATTGGTTACATTATTGTGGAAACAATTGTAGCTGTGTGTATACAGTGATGGGGGCGCTAGTGGTCTGCTCATGTAGGGAGATTGTATAATGATAAATTTAGTTTTTTCAGAATTTAGTATGATCCCATTGTCATGGGACCATTTCACTACTGCGTCTATGTCCTGCTGAATTAAGTGACAGGTCTCGTTAAGATCAGTTCCTGCATTGTGAATTCTACCTCCATTCGTCCATTGCATTTAAGAGGGTGTTACTATCCAAGGTGTCGAATGCTTAGACCTCTATTTAGATTATGCCAAAATAAAAACTCAATATCAAAAAATCTACTAAAGAATAAACTATAAATATAAAGTTGGTTGTCCTTAAATAGTTATTCCCAGAGACGTTAAACCAGACCCGGACGGGTCGGGTATATACAACCCGTTCAACGTAGAAATCGTAAAATGCATATCATTTTGATGAGTTGTGTATCTCAAGAGTACGAGGTCTACTTAGGCCTTATTATTATTACGCTCGTTATGTAATTAATACTTGTAGTCCGCCTCGAACTGAGAACTCGCGTTTTCCTTGCAAACGAGTTGAACAATATAACAAGACCCTAATTAGGATTTTTTTTCTCCTTCTAGCTCCATAACCACTTGATCGATCCTGCTCATATACGAACTTACAAATTTTATGTATCTCTGCTTCAGCCCCAAGAAATTTCATAAAGATCAGAAAAACGTTACTAAAGTAATCGTCGGACAAACTATTGAAATCAAAAAGCCATCCAAATGCCGAGACGTCCCAGTAGCCTGGTGACAGTTCGGTCTGGAGTTGTTTGTAAGAACTCACTTCGCTTACGCTCCGCGACCTCGATAACAATTGTGCATGTTTTTCATATCAGATCAGAGTGATCCAGGATCTGGGACGGGACATTTTTGATGGCTTTGCAGGTCGACGTAGTTTGATTTTGTCATTAAACACTTCATAGATACAGTTATGCGTCGGATCTAAAGTACCCCATGTCGTACCCACGTAGTCAGGGTGTAGTGAAGGTGTTAATTTTATTGATTAATAAAACTGATAACATCTTATAAATTGATGAACACCGGTAGCATGCACGAAAAAGTGTCACGTTCCGTTCCGGTCACGTGGGCAGATTCATGGTAACTTTACTGCCACAAGCCATACGATTGAGAAACATGTAAAATGACCATCTGGTCATAAGTATCTGAAGAACGCCTCTATTGTCAAGGCGGTCAAGTGCATTTTATTTGGTTATCTTCCTAAATAAACTCAGTAATAATAATTCAATTCAATTCATACATAAAAGTATGCAATTTTTCATCAATGTTTTCCTATGACGTTGTATTATAAATTTATAAATTATAAAGCAAAATTGTCGTCCGTAATAGCCCTCCAAATGAAGGAAAACTTAGGGGAAATAATTCGTGTATAGCTGAATTTTGGTATAGTTGTAGACAAAGGTGTCTTACACAACATACCAAAAGTACTCATGGATAGGGGTGCCGCTAACGGGGAGAGGGGGATGTAAAGATCCCCTTTTTTGACTTTTCGTAAATAACTCAGTAGCGGTGGCTCATACGAAAAAATTTTCTTGTACTTAATTAATCCACAAATAATTTTGTACAAAAAAGGTTCTTTACACTTTTTTGCTGGGATCAATGTATAATGAGATTTCGAGGAAATACGATAATCACTTTTAGAAACTTTCGAAGCTTTTATTTACGAAACTATTAGTTTTGTCTAAAAATTGTTTTAGAAAACCCATATTTATATTAAAAGACCTATCCAACGACACCCCACACATTAGGGGTGAATTAAAAAACATAATTTACCCCCACTTCATGTGTTCGGGAGTTACCCTAAAAAATAATATTTTTTCAGATTTTGTTTTAAAACTTTGTCTGCGTGTTCAAAACACATACTCATACGAAGTTTAACTATTCTAGTACTAAACCATCACTGCGCAAAGCCGTGAACGGACAGACTGGGACAAACGGACAGCGAAACTATAAGGTTAGGAAGTTGATTGCAGGCGTCCATAGGCTATGGGAACTGCTTACCATCAGACGGGTCGTATGCTTGTTTGCCACCGTCGTGGCATAAAAAATAAAAAGTAAAAAAATACCCTCTTCAACCTGCTCAGTGATGGTTAGTACTTGAATAGTTAAACTTCGTATGAGTTTGTGTTTTGAACACGCAGACAAAGTTTTAAAACAAAATCTGTAAAATATTATTTTTTGGGGTACCTCCCGAACACATGAAGTGGGAGGTAAATGCTTTTTTTTACTCCAGCCCTAGTGTTTGGGGTGTCGTTGGATAGGTCTTTTAATATAAATATGGGTTTTCAAAAACAACTTTTACACATAACTAATAGTTTCGTAAAGAATAGCTCCGAAAATTTCAAAAAGTGATTATCGTATTTCCTCGAAATCTCATTATACATTGATCCCAGCAAAAAAGTGTAAAGAACCTTTTTTGTAGAAAATTATTTGTGGATTAATTAAGTACAAGAACATTTTTTCGTATGAGCCACCGCTACTGAGTTATTTACGAAAAGCCAAAAAAGGGGATCTTTACACCCCCCTCTCCCCGTTAGCGGCACTCCTATCCATGAGTACTTTTGGTATGTTGTGTAAGACACCTTTATCTACAACTTCACCAAAATTCAGCTATACACGAATTATTTCTCCTATCGAGCAGTTAGTGGGCTTCCTTCGGTGAGCTATAAACCGACTTTACAGGCAACCCTTTTTTTGTTTGAGGTGCGGTTAATTATTTGCTGTAAAGCATTAGTACATTTTGCGGGTATTTTTTTACACATAAAAAAATTTGGCAATTAATTTCAGATGTAATTTTTTTGTTGCATCATTTCTTTTTGTCTTTACATAATTATTTTTGTACGACATACGCATTTTAATCCAAATGTAAAAGCTTTGTTTATATAAACAATTCAAAGATTTCTATCGATTTCTATTCGAACAGGTACAGTCAGCACCAAAAGTAGCTAAGCTAGTAGGGTGTTCAAAATAACCCACACACGCTCTTAATCTCTTAACAATAAAGTCGTGTCTAGCTCATTTTGAACACCCTACCCGCTTAGCTTTTGCTTCTGACTGTACCTAATTATTAACTATTTTCATATTTTATATATCATTGTATTTACTTATCAGAATTAAGGACTGCTGTCGTCCATATTTTGTTTTAAATTACAAGCAAATATGATACAGCGGGGTTTGTTTGACATTTGAAAGGACGATGAGTGATGATGTACCATGTGTTAAGAGGCTGACAAGACCCGATGACCTTCAAATTGACTTTACTTAAACAGTCATATAGCTATAACTACTTGTTTTGGAAAAGTAACAAAAAATATATGTTAATATTCATTATATTTAAAAGAACTTGGTTAATTCCAATACACGATTGGACGAAATCGGCTCGATAGAAAATAATTCCAAAGTTACATCTAAAATTAGCTTAAAACAATTGCACGTTTTTAGTTTCTTGGCTTATATGTCTGTAATAAAGGACAACATTCCACCAAACTAATACTAAAAACTTCGTTGCCTTAAATTTCTCAATTAATGCATAGTTTTTTTTTAATTCATCATTTTGCAAAATTTGCAATGAGCTCCCATACTAATCGTAACGCAGTGTTTCTCTTTCACTCGCGCTGAAATTTAGCGTTTAGCTCTTATCATCCTCTTAACAATAATTGTAAAGTCGACTACGGTGACTATCCTATTGTTCATTTAGTGTGTTGTAGTCTTTGTGATTGTTGTAGTGTGGGTGCGTTAGTAATGAGTTTTGCATTTGTGTGCACAGATTTTATATGTATGCTACCTCGTCCCCCTCAGGTTTGGGCAGACTTTAATGTTTGGAAAGTAGAGACGAAGCCGCCTGCTCTGGTTTAGAACTTTATGGCTGGCCTATAATTGGTATCCACAGCGCCTCGGCTTGCCGTGGCATTACGCTGAGTGGGTGCTTCTTATCGTTCATTTTATATAAGTACCATTTTTTGTGTCAACTTAACTGGTGTGACTTAAATAAATGTATTTTCTTTGTTTCTGTCTATATTTATAGTGATTCGAGGCATAATGATTGATAGATTGTGGGTCTTAACTACTAATTTTACATGAAATACTTTGGTAGGATCTTATTTATTTATTTTAGTAAGGTAAAATTACCTACCCCTTTATATTTGTAGATGAGTAAAGTATCAGACTTACAATTTTTATGTGTGCCTTATTATATTTATTATTTTGTATTTTATTGTTGGGTTCGGGAGGCCGAAAGTTTTAATTATTTTGTTCTTTGTATGTAAATCCTGGGCTTCCAACAAACCTTCATCTTTATATACTATACCGGGTGTTTCCTGTAGTAGGAGCAATAAATTAAAACATAGATTCTACTCCTCAAACCAGACAACGTTTGTTCAGCAACTTTTAAAAATAACTTATGGTTTGATTTTTATTTCACTTTAAAGATTATTCGAACACGCAATGTATTCCGAAATTGATTATGTCTGTAGGGTGACAAGGCTGACAAGACAATAATACTATTTTCACGCCACCTGCTCGGAAATGTGGCAAAAGAAGATCAAAATCCAAGCTGGAAAGTAAGCAATTGCTGTAGCATCTGAACAACCACTACAAGAATTGCTATTTTGCAGCAATGAAATGTCATAGTAGAAAAGTAAAATCCAGATGTCATTGCATTGGACCCGCCAATGAGAATCATTTAAAACATTAAAAAGGTCTTTTTTTGGCACCACTTTTTCATTCTAAAATAAAATAAGGTTGTTTATCGAACCAATTTACTTGTTTAAAAAAAAGAAACGTCAAAATCATTCAGATCACCCTTAAGGCGTTTTTACCTTTTTATCCGTTTGTGGTTTTCTATCAAAAAGTGGGTAAGGAGTGAACCGGCTATTAGACATGGCAACTTGCAGGGCCCAATCTGTTGTGTACCCTGCCTCTCCCTCTCCCTCCTTCAGCTCCCTACGGGCCCTACCTTTAATTATACCTACCAACCTGACAGATTGGGCCCTGCAGGTTGCAATGTCTAATAGCCGTTTGAGTCGGATAGAAGCAAACATCGTAAAACGCTTCTTAAAAGTGAAAAAAAAAAGTAATAAAGGTGGAGCGAGAAAAATTCATATTGAATTAGATAATGTTTGACTGAAAAACAAGAAAGTTGTATTTATGCAGTAAAAATGAGTTCAATAAGTGTAGAAAATGTTATTAATGCGCTGGCGCCCACCGAAATTCAAGAAACTGCACAGGCGTAGAAATTTGTTACCAGTGAAATCGCGTCCTAAATAAGAAGGCCCATGAACAGTGATATTTTGTATACAATATAATATCCGACGAACAATTCATATTATGGAACGATGGCAAAAAGAAGCATTTATTTGCAGAAAGTTACATGCTCGTTTACTAGTACTTTATCGTGCTTGTGAAAAGCATATGAACCGTCAATATACCTATAAATAGTATCTACTAGTAGTTCGCCCCGAACTGTGAACTCGCGAATCTTGTGTTTCGCCATAAATGTGCAATAGTAGAATTACTACAAATACCAAAAATAGGTATCGGGTATTTTTTTCTCAACTAACCATCACGGTGAAACTAAACGTCCATATTAAATTGTGCGGTTGATGCGCAAAATTTTACCGCGACGAAATCGCTTCAGATTTAACAGTTTTTGTCTCATCTTAATTTAAATCCACCTCTCACATGCCTCTCACTCTGTTGCCTTGGCATGTCGTTCTCATCTGTGGACCAACTATATAGGTTTCGGTCACCATCATTATGCGTCTATGGTAACTCTCTCTAACTAATGTAATGTGTTAATGTCAGTATGCTGATAGCGCTAGCAGCCAAAGCTCTAATAAATTAAAAAAAAGTCAGTTGTCAAAATATTTACACCAAAATCAAAATATAATTGAAAATATTTTTGAAATCAATTTTATGTTGCTAATTGTTATGAAACAGTAAGCAGTTAATAACGATTTGACGAGAGTGTTAATCAATATAGTGCACGGTGTACGAGTCTAATTTTACAGTAATACCGCAAATCGATGTACAGTTTAGCCATTTGGCACACGCATACTAGAGGTCAAAACAAAAATTTTCATCCGCAGTTCTTAAAAAAATTTCCCTTAGGAGGGGGGTGCTGATTCATCATTTTTTTTGTATGGGAAAAAAAAAATTTTTTTTTCAAAAACCTATGGTGTGTGGTATCATATGAAAGGGCTAATAGAGGCGGTTCTAATAATATACCACATCATTATATTTCAGCCATTTTTTTCAAATTAAAACAAAAATAATTTTCAAAACATACCAAGTTTGGGCTCCCCCAGATACGATATGGCTGGTTTTTTTTTGGTACTTTATATCAAAAATGATGATAGATATCCTCATATCTAACCTCAAGAAAGAAATTTTGAAAATAATTTCATTAAGTATTTATTTTTTATTTTTCAATATTACAAAATAACGCAGTACAAAATGTACTGAAGTAGAGTTCTACTATAGTCCTACTCCAGTACATTTTGTACTGCGTTACTTGATAATATTGAAAATTTTAAAAAAAATACTAAATGAAATTATTTTCAAAATTCCTTTCTTGGGGTTAGATATGAGCATATCTAGTATCATTTTTGATATACAGTACCAAAAAAAAACCAGCCATGTCGTATCTGGGGGAGCCCAAACTTGGTATGTTTTGAAAATTATTTTTGTTTTAATGTAAAAAAAATGGCTGAAATATAATGATGTGGTATATTATTAGAACCGACTCTATTAGCCCTTTCATATGATACCACACACCATAGGTTTTTGAAAAAAAATTTTTTTTCCCCTTACAAAAAAAATGATGAATCAGCACCCCCCTAAGGGAAATTTTTTTAAGAACTGCGGATGAAAAATTTTGTTTTGACCTCTAGTATGCGTGTGCCAAACGGCTAAACTGTACATCGATTTGCGGTTTCTTTTTGTATACAAGGGGCACTAATACCTTTCGTTTGATACCAAACTCAACCATACTTGCTCGTAAAAGTAGCAAATAAGATGACCAATGTATCAGGAACCCTTTACAAAACCTTTTTAGGCCTTCTAATTTCAGAACCCCCGTCTCAATCCAGCTCATATACGAACTCGCAAATTTTGTTGGTCTCTGCTACAACCCCAAAAAATTTCATAAAGATCGGAAAATCGTTACTAAAGTTATCGTCGGACAAACTATCTAAATCAAAAAGCCATCCAAATGCCGAGACGTCCCAGTAGCCAGGTGACAGTTGTTGTTTGTAAGAACGATCTTCGCTTACGCTCCGCTCGTTCGATTAAAGTGTTTGTATATGCCACTTAATTTTTTATTTTATTTCCTCACAGTAGTCGTGAAAAGCACTATGTAATGTCTCGGCCGAAAGCGCTATAGGTGGACTCGTATCTTCGAGGGCCTCCCCTGGCGGGTCGGCCCTCGAACTAACTCGATCCACCTATAGCTTACTTTCCAGCCTCTACAACAATGTACTATTAGTTTGTATGAAAAAGAGACAATCTAAAAAATGCATATTTTTTAAAAGTTGTTGAACAAAAATTTTATTGTTTGAGGAGTCGAATCTACGTTTTAATTTATTGCTCATGTTACAGGAAACACTCTGTATAGTTAACGTACATTAAGTATCCTAGTTTTATTATTTCTGTGTACAACCCCGGCACCCAGCACCCTCCAATCAAAGAAAGATAGATTAAGATTTTTTGGAACTTATATACGAAAGATCATTTGATATTTATCAGTCGTTCTTGGGTGAAGAAAAACATCGATTTTTATTATTTAAATCGACAGTCCTCTTTATTTTCACTATGAGTATATTTATATCTTAATTTTCAAAAAAAAGTATAAGTATGGTATATACAGTTGTGTTTGCCAATATCGATTAATCTCGTCGATATTGGTGACCTTGTTGTCTGTACACTTTTTCTGAAAACCCCCTGTTAAGAAACTATCAATCAGTCTCATGTCACTCGTGGGCGGCATGCGCTCGCGGTTCACGAAAGTCAGAGACTATAGAGATATAGACAGCCACAGCCGAAGATCTTTTTGAAGCTCAAGTCAATTGCGCCCAGTAGCTACTAGTGTACTACTAGTACGCTATTTGTTACTAGGTGGAGTAGCAGTCACATTTCCTCTTACATTTTCCGTAGCTTTAGGTGGCTTTCACGCAGATGACGCGATTGACTTGAGCTTCAAATAGTTCTTACACAGATAGAAATAATATCTTAATTCAAAACGCAAAACTCTCTTGCACGCGGTTTCTTAAAGAGAGTAATAAATACCTTAGACCAATAAACATGACTTGAGTTAAAAATATCATGATTTTTAAAAGAAGAATTAAAATTATTCAGCTTTAGCTTTACCCATTTTTAAAGCGAATAGTAATGATTTGAGTTAAGATAATAATTATTTACGGCAAAAAAGCACCAAAATTTTCCTTTAAGAGTTTTATGTGTTTACGTCAAAAAAGATTAGTTCTTGGTTTGATGTTTTCAATCTACAGCTAAGAGCCAAAGCTAATTCAAAGAAGTAGCGCCAAAAGTTTGATTTGAGATTTTTAAGTTTTTAGGCAAGAGAGATTAATTTTTGCTTTGATGTTTTCAACCTACAATCAAGAGCCATAGCTATTCCAAAGAAGAAGCACATAATTTTTGTTTTGAAACATTTAAGTCTTGGACGTTAGTTACCCTGCGCATCAATAGATGTCTCTGCGTGTAGGTTAGAACACGCGAACGTCTGTTCGACGTAACTTCATGACCCTCGCCGCTTTACCCGGGCTTATTTGAGATTCACAATAGCAATCTCAGCTCTGCTTAATACGATTATAAATTGTGAGTATATAAATAATCATAATATTCATAATTTATATTTGTATTATCTACTTTTAGTTAAACTTCCTTTCTTGGGATTAGTCCCGAGAAACACAGTTTCTGCTACTAGCTTTTTAAGTAGTGCACTGAGACACTAAGGCGATTATCACACTGACGACGGATCCGCATGCGGCGCCGGTGTGCGAGTGAGATAGCGCTATACACATGCAGAGCGCTATCTCGCTCGCGCACCGGTGCCGCATGCGGATCCGCGCCAGTGTGATAACCGCCTTAGAAAATGTTATTGTTTGTTTCAAGTAATCGATTTCATACGCCAAGAAATTTTAGATCTTGGTGTGAAAATATCAAATTTTACATCAAGTAACACATGAAAGAAAGATTCACCGGGGTTGAGTAAGCGTCGATAGCACAGTTGGCAGTGCGATCGGACCGGTGTTCCGAGAGGTCGCAAGTTCGAGTCTTGCTCGACGCGGTGAATTTTTCCATTTTTCCTTTCAATTATAAAATTGAAATATCGTTTGCAGACGTTTCTGCTTATAACAACAATTAATAAGTAACACATGCTCTTGAACTAATGCGTTTTCTTGTTTCCGTGGAGAAATTCAATTCTCAATTTAAACTATGAGTCTTCATCCAAGAAACAAAGTTTCTTGGCTTAAGTTCTTTATGTATTGCACTAAGACACATAAAGTTTAATTTAAAAAAAAATACAATACAAAAACCAAATTCCAACGCCCTTCGTGAGAATATGAAGCTATTTTAAAAAGAAGATTTTTATATCTCGGATAAAGTATTGAATTTATTGGGTTAAGTAATAAACTTTGAAACATTTTATATCTTAAAATAAAGAATTTTATTTTTTCCTTATATGGGAAACTGGATATCTCTTGATTCAAATAGGTTTCTTTGGTTGAAGAGATTTTTTCTATCTGTGTAGGCTGTGCTGCTCTACTATATAAGTTACTCAATGCGATTTTACTGACATGCGGTTTATTATATGCACGGTTCGGTTCCGGACTTTGAAGACAAAGTCTTCCAAACCATTAAATGCGTAACTAATTATATTATAACACATTATTGATGTATGATGTACTGTAAAGTACAAACAACTAATGTTGGTTTCTAACTACCTGTAACTACTGTTACCAATAAAATTTTCATTTTCATTATTTCATTTTCATTTATATGTCAGGTCAAAAAACCCTGAAGTAAAGTTTCGCATTTAATCAATATAGATTATGAACAAGTCATCTTCATCAGAGGCCCCTTTCATCAATGGGATGATTATTTAAACGGTGTCCGTGGAAGAACGACACTTGCGCAAATGGCTCACAAGGCCGATGCGCGAACGGCAGCCGCGGCCGCTAATTTCGTTGCTAGAAACTGTATTACAATTTCTAGCAACGAAAACGAATGTCCGACCTAGATATGTATTACTAGAATGCCCATGCCAAATTTCATGGTTCTTAAGCATGTTGTTTTAAAATGAGAGCTGAACTACGTTTGTATGGGAACGCGAGCGTCCTGGCGACTCTTAAAAAGCGTTAGGCACTGGTCCCACCGCGAGCTAGTAAGCTATGAGCCATCGGCTATAAACACGAACAAAAGATAAGCACTCCCGTGTAAATAAAAGAGACACGGCGATATTTATAGTTACTCGCCCAGCGGTGAGCTATAAATATCGCCGTGTCTCTTTTATTTACACGGGAGTGCTTATCTTTTGTTCGTGTTTATAGCCGATAGCTCATAGCTTACTAGCTCGCGGTGGGACCAGTGGGGTGATTTTTGGGATTCGAGTACTCGAAAGTGACATTTAAAACTCTGAATAAAACGATGAAATTATATTTTAAAAATAACAGCGATAGAAATTTAAAATCATGATTATTTAAGCTATTAATTCCATGCGAAAAAATTAGCAACAAACTTTTGTGTGCGATTACATTCGAGCTTGAATTTTTCGAATTTGAGCGTCCGGTTGTCAAAAATCGGCCCCCAGTGCCTTAGTAACTTCTTGTACTTACTTAGGTTAATTATTTCTATCAGTAATCTTGAATACTATCTAATGCAAACTAGTAATGAACGTACAAATATAATTAGTCCGTTATGAGTGTAGTTTTATGTTTTTAACGTGAATCTTATAAGTATAATCAGTGAAAGTTGATACAATCCCGTATTGTTTTGCGCAATTTTCCATTTTTAGTGTAACTCAGTCTTAATATGTAGTATAACTCGCTATATCCGATGACATTGCCACCTAAAATACTCTTTGGTTTATACGACTCAGTGGAAATTGTCCTAAGATGTAGGCTGTACCTATTATGTATTAAGCTCTCACTTCTGATTTCTATTATCTACCTATGTCTGTTTCTTTTCCCAAAAATGAAATAAATAAAAGAACCATAAGGGGCAGAGACAATCTACAACTTCTTTGGTCTATGGTTTATTATATCATCAATAGGTACACTAGGTTCAACCTAACCTCAGAGTACCCAGTCAAATATTTTCATGCCTAACCCTAATTCTATGGCGTCAAAGCTCGTCGCAGTACGCACGACATTGTTTCTTGAGTTATAATGAATTTTATTTTACTGTGCATAATATTTATAACTATTATTATCAATACCGGGTCTTTCAACGTTATCCACAAGGCGTCTGTCATTGCAACTTTAGAGTTTCAATTTCGAACGACAACTTCTGTGGTGTGGTGTGAAGCTGTGGCTGATGAAGTGGCGTTATTTCTAGAAGAATATCAAGGATCTGTCGAAACAGTTTACATGAACGGAAATTTCAATCGTACAATAACCTTACAACAAGCGGTCCTATTCGTCACATCGTCCGACGACTTTCTTCATATCGTCACAAATTTAAATAAAAATGTTACTTCGCCGAGTAAAGTCGTAACGGTTTTGATAAATCGGTGCGACCTGAACAACGTAACAAAAATAGCTTGGAAATACTATATCAGTGATCTGATAATACTGATTCCGGGCATGAATCAGACTGTAGAGACGTACACGTTTTATCCTTACAGTAATGATGAGTGTGACAATACTAGTCCTCTTGAAGTTGACTTGAAAGGTAATTATTTCCCGCGTAAGTTTAAAAACCTACTCGGATGTCAGACACGGCTAGGAAGCTTTGGGGGGTACCCATACGGGGAATATGATTGCGTTAACGGTACCTCACCCTATTTTAGAGGACTCGCGGGTGACATGTTTATGATGATAGCCAATCACATGAATACGACCATTAAAGTTCTTTGCCTGCCATCGGATCAGATATTATCGATAGCTGAATACAATATCCATGTTTATACGCCTACATTACTAATGCCGAATTTGTCATTATCAGCTCAGGATACGGGAGTGTATCATTTCCATGAGTTGGTTTGGTGTGGGCCTCCGCAGCGTGAAACCTACGTGTGGGCCAAAGTATTACTGCCTTTCTTGAGCAAGATTACGATTGTCTTATTTGCCACATTCCTCGCACTCACTATTCTGATGAAGATCATAAACGAGGTTGAACCGAGTGGCCACAAGAAGAGTACTACTCATTTTGCATGGAACACTTTAGCAATTATATTGGGGCAACATGCTGATTACCAGTCTAAATCATGCTTGATACATTTTCTTATTGGTCTTTGGCTTTGGTCTAGTATGGTGATAAACATTTCTTATCAGGGATTATTAGTAGAAGGTTTGCAGAGGAGGAACTTAGAGCCGCTGTTTGATACGATAGAGAACGCTGTAAACTTAGTGGACGGTTATGGCGGATTATTTTGGCACAAACCTATATATGAAGGCACCCCCATTTGGGACAAATTTGAAGAGAAGTATAACTTGTCTGATTTGCCTAAATACCTAACAGCCATACCAAAGGGAAAGCGCTATCTTTTCTTAACAGTACGGTACACAGCATTAGGATATTCCTCTAATTTGCAAATATTGAAGCAAACCGTGACAATCCGACCTATGACAACTTTAATAGCGCCTCGGTGGGGAGCAGCATTGGAAATAAAGTCTGCGCAATCCAGGTTGGTAGAAGCTGGGATTTTCTATAAACTATGTCGCGATCTAGAACTTAAGATTCGAAAGAAAGATGCTAAGATGAATAATGATTCTTCAACAACAAAAGCAGGACACTTAGATTTTCTGACGTTGTGTACTTGCTTCTATGGCTTAGGGTGCATGTGGCTGGTGTGTATCGTTCTTCTGCTGCTAGAGATAGTCCATTATTCTCTTAAGGCCCCGGTATATGCACATGAAGATACGTCAAATCGAAGTGTTATTGTGCAAGCCATTTGAGGAAAACAAACCACTTCAAACGATGACGTTGACATTAACAGACAGTTTGGTGCAACCGGCCCCAAGTAGATGAATCTCAGTTCATGTTAACTTTTTTTGTTTAATATATAGTTATTCATAGTTATTACTAGCTTGTCGCCCGCGTACTTAAAGTACTAAAAAAAGAGATTCTCAGTTTGAGCCTTATGATTGTATTTCTATGCAGGGCTATTGCGATTATCTCGCCTTTGACTGAACCAATTTACCACCATGCCACCACGCTGAGATGAGACTATTTCGTTTGCACTTACATTTTTATTTTTATTTTGCAATGTATTTCGTTTGTGTATGTGTCTACTAATAAAGTTATTATATTCTAAAATATTCTATTTAAATGTGGTATTCGGAAAACTATTTGTTATAGGAGGTTTCGGTATATGTTTTCCATTTTTTTTTAAAGAAATGATTGCAATAATTTTTGAATGGTTACTCCGGCTTACCACGACTTGCTACTACTGAGAGATTATGATTAATGCATATTTCTACTCTTGAATACTCTTGAAGCTTTTCCCCGCGACTTCCTCTGCCTGGAATTAGTAATCCACCCCCTCTTTACCCTCTTAAGGAATGACTTCTGGGTTAATAACTATTATATATCCTTCCCCAGAACTCATACTATCTGCATCCCAAATCATCTAAATACGTTCAGCGGTTATCGATTCTCCATACAATTTCCCGATCCCCCTTTTACCTCTTAAAGAGTTGATTTTCTGACTAAAATCTATCCTTTATTGTTTCCCGGGACTTAAACAATCTATGTACCAAGGTTCATCTCGGTCGTCGGTTCAGCGGTTAATAATTCGCCATACAAACTACATATCCCTTGTACCTACTGATTTAAACTCACAAGATTTTCGATCATTATTTAAAAAAAAACGGGAATTAAGTAAGTTAGTAGTATAAGTGTACGCGATTAAGCCCCGATTTTTTTTAAATACCAACCCCGTTTTCTACCCCTCTTTGATTGATTATCAAGATAAAAACTATCTTATATTGTTTCCAAGCTCTCAAACTGTATCCATGCTAAATTTTATCTAAATCGATTCGCGGTAAAAAAAATCTCCTTACAAACCTCCAATCCTCATTTCAAGGGTTGATTTTCGGGATAAAAATTATCCTATGTCATTTCCCGGGACTCAAACTATCTGTATACCAAGTATATATTCAGCTGTTTTTAATTCCCTATAAAACTTCGAACTCCTTCGCTTTGCACCCCCGTAAGGGTTGTGTTCGGGATAAAAGCTATTTTGTCCCTTCCCGGGACACAAACTATCTCTATACCAAGTTTCATCTAAATCGGTTCGATGGTTCAGTTCAATGTTTAAAAATTCCCCATACTAACTTTCCACCCCCATAAATTTGGCTGCCCTCTAGTAACACGAACGAAATGTATATGGTGACAGGTACCTTCTTATAGTTTACAGATTATTTCGTAGGTAAAATTAAAGCCTCATAGAGAATAAAAAAGGCTTATGACACCACTTGACAGTCTAACTAAAAATAGAAGTAAAATGTTAGGTACCTACATATATTCCGACCAAAAAGTGTAGAAATTAAAAAGTGGCAACATCGTAGTGTCGTCCCTTTCAAATCAATCTAAGAAAACGGGACACTACGATGTTGCCACTATTAAAAAAATATATTATAAAAAACGGAATTGCGCAAAACTGCGGCATCGTGGACATTTTTACGTTCTATTGTATTGAAGAACGTGATGACAAATATTCACAGCTGTATTTCAGGACCTCCGTCTACAGTGGCGCCAACTAGTAAGTAAAGAAACGCTAGCCCTCACTGAAATAACTTATAAGGAAGCTTACTTGTATCATAGACTTAAAGGTATAGTAGATGTCCATAGTCTAAGAATTGAAGGGATGTTTACAAAAACAGCATAACTGACTACACTGGTTGACACCTGAAACGATTAACAATGTTCTTAAAAAAGTGTCAACCGGTCTAAGCAGTTATGTTGTTTTTGTAAACATCCCTTCAATTGTTTAAGGCTCCAAGTATTTAGCGCCATCTAGTTCAGAGCCACCTAAACAGAGCCAATATGTATGAGATAAAATCAGCGCCATCTAGTAACGAATAACGTACTAGTAGTACACGAGTCGTTACTAGGTGGCGCTGATTTTATCTCATACATATTGGCTCTGTTTAGGTGGCTCTGAACTAGATGGCGCTAAAAACTCGGAGCCTCAAAAAGTTCTTAGGCTATGACCGTCTACTATAAATTTAAGTCTATAATATTACTGTTAAAACTCAAAATGATTAACTATGTTATCTAATTTAAGTGCAAAGGCATTATCAGCATAGATTATGGTTTAAGGCCGTTCTTCGATTCGGACAAGCCACGCCCATCCGTTAGAGACACGTTTATGGCTCCCGTGCACGAAAGAAAGAGATGCAGCGCTCTTAAGGATCAGACTTTTTGACCAAACTACGATAAATAAGCGAATCTATAAAGTTTTGTCTAATTTTGCTTCTGTGACTTTTTAGATAAACAATAATACCATATTTTTTACTAAGTTATATTGCTTAAGCTTTTATAGTTTACGTAAGCTAAGAAAAATAAGTGGAAAAAGGACCCAACTTCGGATTTTCTTTCTATCGAGGCAACTTTCAGCAATCGTGTTTCGGTTTGTGCCAAAAACAAGAGTACCGTCAAGTCTGGCAACTTTGCCACTTTTCACAGGTGTTGAAAAGTCATAGTACATTTTTAACCAGAATTCATATGAAACCACTGAAGTATGAATGACGCGACACATAATATATTTATCAACGAGTGCATACATAAGATGGTTTATAAATTAAATGACGGATAATAAGGTTTTACGAGTAAAAAGAAAACTGGCAAAGTTACCTATACCGTGTGGCAACTTTGCCAACTGCATTTTTACGTTGTATAGTAATTTAGTTGTATTTACAATATTAGTAAAGAATATTCAGTATTTAGGATACAATATTTTGGAATTTGATCCTTAATGATATATTATTCCATAAAGAAATACAGCAAAAGTAGCAAAGTCGATCACCCATTTAAGAAAATTTCATAGAAAGTCAGTGAATGTCAGGTGAAGTGGTCAGGGTTGACACAAATGAAAAAATATTAATTATTTAAGTACTTATTTATTTTGTTACATACGAGTAATCAGGTTACATAAGTACTCAGGAAAAACATAAAAGACACCTTAATTAAAATATTATCAAAAACGAAACATAGAAAACTCTTTAAGAGGCCTATCACAGGTCCACTCGTAAATAATTGTGATTACCTAGGTACCTATTTAAACTTGACGATAGACATTTATAAAAGGGCTTCGTCACGAACTGCCTCGTCGCCTCTTAACAATAGTTATTTGTTATACAAGGGGTGAAAGTTGTATTTTACATGCGAGTGTTATTTGAAACACGAGCTAGCGAAAGGATTCTATTATTGACCACGAGCGAAGCGAGTGGTTCAAAAATAGAATCCTGAGCGTAGCGAGTGCTTTAATACACGAGACGTAAAATAACTTTCACCCGTGTATAACACAAAACTTTTCACCTCACTACAGCGAGGAAAATAAGAAAAAGGGTGCATTTTGCTCGGTTTCCCGTAATTCCTCAGGTGTTTAATACTTCTTCATCACTCGAATCACTAATTTTTAACAAAACAACCTAGAAAAACATGCGAATATTTAACGTTGATATGATGGATGAATTGAAATGAAAAGTTTTGACGTAAAAGGTTTTATTAAATGTCAGATGCGTTTTGTTCGTACGTAGACTTATTCGGCTGTCAGAACAATTTATCCGTTTTTACAAAAAGAATGAAGATTAATGTTGAATGCTGATATTTATGAATTAAAATAAAAGATAAAAGATAAAAGATATTTATTCTTCAATTTAGGCACATTCCAATGCACTTATGAACGTCAGAGTTAGAGAATAAAGTTGTAAGACTGTATTAAGTGTTTTTACTCCATGCAATTCATTAATTGCGATGTTAAAAATTCTGCACTTTTAACGTTTTACGTTTTGTTAGCTGTCAAATGTCACTTAAGCCACTTGTCACTTCTGTCAAAACTCTTTCACCACATGTGGATAAAAAGCGATTTTCACAATAGATATTAAACAAACAAAAAGGGCTTTCCGAGCTAGTGAGGTGAAAAAGTATTATCGAAACAAAACACTTAGGTATATGTAGTAATTATTACCAATAAAATAAGTATGTCACAGTTAACTTTGAGTTTTCTTTTTTACTTAAACAAAACATACACTCTGTATATGTTATGGACCAAGTGATAAATAGGTCATTATACATAATGCCCGATGCAATATGAGTAGGCAATTTGACAATAACTATTCAAATAATTAAATTGCCCGGGCATTATAAATAATGCCCATCTCCTATTCGGCAGAGTAATAAACCTTCGATAATAACTATTCAAACAATGAAATTGTTCGGGCTTTATACATAATATCCAACAACTATGGGCAAAGTAATAAAAAACATAAAAATTTCACAAAATCAACCTACAACGTCGTGAAAATAGGGGTAATTTTTTATACCACGACGCTGGTAAACAATCATACGGTCTGCCTGATGGTAGGCAGCTACCGTAGCCTATGGATGCCTGTAACTCCAGAGGATTCACATGCGCGTTGCCTACCCTTTAAGAACCTATACACTCCTTTTTTGACAATTACTTACACATATGGAGTGCCCCCCTAAAAATTTTTTTTTTTGCAATTTCTCTACAAAACTAAGAAGCTGCACACACAATACACTTTATGTAAAAATTTGATAATGATACGTGTTATAGTTTCCGAGTAAAATAGCTGTGACATACGGACGGACAGACAGACAGACGGACATGACGAATCTATAAGGGTTCCGTTTTTTGCCATTTGGCTACGGAACCTAAAAAAGTATCTATCTTATGAAAAATGTAATTTAAATTTTTTGCTTGTGTACCAACCCTAGGCCGCTACAAAACATGGCAAAGCTGCCCCCCCATATTAGTCGGCGTGGTCTGGTGACTTTGCCAAAACAATTATCGGACTCAATTCAAACACTACGGCATTTATAAGGTAATCAATTCATTCCTTACCATTTAAATAACATAATATCTAAAATTTACATACCTGGATGCGTTGTTTATACTCTAAACTTTTTAAAGTTCTTGAGCACTAACTTTTATGATTATGTGAGTGACGAATTTGGAACTGAAATGGTAAGAAAATGGTTGCCGTGGTGTTGTCTCATTCATAATAATTTTGCCAATTGATAACCATATTTTCTACTAAAAGTAGGCACAACACTAAAAAATATACGTTGTCGGTGGTATGAAAGGATTACCTTATGCACTCTGCTGGTGGCAAAGTCAGTAACCCTTGGCAAAGCTGCCAGACTTGACGGTATATATATAGTCTAATAATATATATTCCAAAATAAATTCAGTTCAATTCAGTCCCTGATCCCGTTTAGTCACTAGAGCGTTTGAAAAAACCTATAATTTTTCAAAGTAGCCCCTTAAATTTGAATAAAAACATTTGAATTGTAACCGTATTTTATCGGTGAAGCGTAAGTTAAATAATACGTTGACATACATTTATTTGCAATTTTAACTATAAAACTTTCGTGGGACTCTAACACATTAAAAATATTTATAACGGGTTACTCACGTAATTTTCAAAAAAAAAATCAAATCCAGCAAAAATCGTCAAAAATTACGTGAGTAACCCGTTATAAATATTTTTAATACATTTATTTGCGACTCATACATGTATACGAGTAAAATGCGCGTATGGAATGCAAACATTTTATTTAAAAACAGATATCACTTCTGTCCCCAGTATCCAGATTCCAGACCGGGCTCTTTAGGAACAACAAAATAAAACAGTAAGTATTCATTTGTGAGTATTTGCTTTTATTACCTTTTTACACCATATCGTCCCGTGGTTGCAGTAGGAGTCTGCTAAGGGAATATACCGGGAGATGCATCTTCCGAAACAGCAATAAACAAAAAAAACGCCTGCCAAGCGTGGAGCGTATGGAGTGTGAGGGGAGAAGCGTGGGAGGCCTATGTTCAGCAGTGGGCGTCTTATGGTTGAGATGATGATGATGATGATGAACTTTTTATATCAAGGGGCATGTTTACTGTTTAGTGTTGTAAGTGCTTAAAACTGTTATTTGACACGATCCAGCACTAAACAAGACCATGAGCAAGTTTTAATGGAGTCATATAACTATAGTACATTGTTGTAGAGGCTGGAAAGTAAGCTATAGGTGGATCGAGTTAGTTCGAGGGCCGACCCGCCAGGGGAGGCCCTCGAAGATACGAGTCCACCTATAGCGCTTTCGGCCGAGACATTACATAGTGCTTTTCACGACTACTGTGAGGAAATAAAATAAAAAAATAATTGGCATATACAAACACTTTAATAGATACTATTTATAGGTATATTGACGGTTCATATGATTTTCACAAGCACGATAAAGTAAACGAGCATGTAACTTTCTGCAAATAAATGCTTCTTTTCGCCATCCTTCCATAATATGAATTGTTCGTCGGATATTATATTGTATACAAAATATCACTGTTCATGGGCCTTCTTATTTAGGACGCGATTTCACTGGTAACAAATTTCTACGCCTGTGCAGTTTCTTGAATTTCGGTGGGCGCCAGCGTATTAATAACATTTTCTACACTTATTGAACTCATTTTTACTGCATAAATACAACTTTCTTGTTTTTTAGTCAAACATTATCCAATTCAATATGTATTTTTCTCGCTCCACCTTTATTACTTTTTTTTTCACTTTTAAGAAGCGTTTTACGATGTTTGCTTCAATCCGACTCAAACGGCTATTAGACATTGCAACCTGCAGGGCCCAATCTGTCAGGTTGGTAGGTATAATTAAAGGTAGGGCCCGTAGGGAGCTGAAGGAGGGAGAGGGACAGGCAGGGTACACAAAAGATTGGGCCCTGCAAGTTGCCATGTCTAATAGCCGGTTCACTCCTTACCCACTTTTTGATAGAAAACCACAAACGGTTAAAAAGGTAAAAACGCCTTAAGGGTGATCTGAATGATTTTGACGTTTCTTTTTTTTAAAGAAGTAAATTGGTTCGATAAACAACCTTATTTTATTTTAGTATGAAAAAGTGGTGCCAAAAAAAGACCTTTTTAATGTTTTAAAGTAAAATCCAGATGTCATTGCATTGGACCCGCCAATGAGAATCATTTAAAAGTCACTTTTAAATGATTCTCATTGGCGGGTCCAATGCAATGACATCTGGATTTTACTTTTCTACTATGACATTTCATTGCTGCAAAATAGCAATTCTTGTAGTGGTTGTTCAGATGCTACAGCAATTGCTTACTTTCCAGCTTAGATTTTGATCTTCTTTTGCCATATTTCCGAGCAGGTGGCGTGAAAAAAATATTACATAAAATAAGATAGGCACTATAATATTAGTTTTCATATATTTGTTCTAGTTCAGGTACTCTTCGTCAACTTACTCCGTTGTTATAAAGTCCAAAAGTGTAAAACATATTTTGACGTCGACTGTAAGCGGCCTTATATAGGTAGTCTTCTTCATGACAACGCCAGTAGAATTACCTCTCTTCACTGAAATAATACCGGTGTATTATTTCAGTGAAGAGACTACGCGGCACTACGCACCCATTTCACCACGCTGACATTATGTGACATATGTCAGCATCGTTATTAACTGACGTGACAGGCTTCTACAGGCAAGGAAACCGCTTACTGTTGGGCGGGCTGCATACTTGTTTACCACCAGCGTGATATTTAAAGAAAAACTTCATATATTATCACTACTACTATTTTTGAAAATTGATTATGGCGCTGAAGTAAAAGAACTTGAGTTAACAAACTGGGAAGAAATGTTACTCGTATTACACGAGATTAGTAATGAAGTGACTAACATTTTTATCTTTTACATAGCCAAAATCTTAAGAAAACACAATATCAAGCCACGGATTACTTCAGGGCTTATTAGGTATATGAGGAATAGAGACCATTTACATTTAAAATTGAATAGAAACCCTGATAATAACATCTTAAAAATAACTTAAGTACCGTAGGTATCGTAACACATGCAATAACCTTCTCAATAATCTAAGAAGAGCATATCAAAGACATCTAATTAAAGCAAAATCCATAATTATAATACAGCGAATGTTCATTTATGCGCGCATGCGTAACAAATAAGACACTGACGAAACAATGTATTCACTAAGATAATTAAAGAACCCATATCTAACCATAGATATAAGAAAATTCATCTAACTTAAGCCAAAATAGTCCATGTATATATTTTACTATTTTTTGTCTAAAAAAACGGGAAAGACAGCTGATCCACAGCTGATATACACTCGATACTATGTATTTTATTATTTACAGAACATTAATTTAACTATCCTATAAACCATGACATTCCATTTGTAATGGCTCATGTAATCTGATATACAATGGTTAACTATTAAAATCTTAGTACCTATATAAGCTGAGTATTTTCTCGATAAATAAACAGTATTTCCTCGACTCCTGAGTTATTATTATAACCCCTGAACACCGTGCACTTCAGTGGCGAGGAGGCGCCATGAGGATTCTCATTGTAATGGGGTGCGTGTTGTGCTGGTTGGGAGCCGACACGGACGCCACCATGTTTGACGAGGAGCTGTACAGGAGCGTCTTGAACCCGGAGCTGTGTGCTGACCACTGGGAAAACGTGGACCGATATCAATGTGAACACTTTGTATTTTT
This sequence comes from Pammene fasciana, assembly GCA_911728535.1. Taxonomy (NCBI): domain Eukaryota; kingdom Metazoa; phylum Arthropoda; class Insecta; order Lepidoptera; family Tortricidae; genus Pammene; species Pammene fasciana. Next base: position 1,031,481 of record OU452274.1, on the reverse strand, counting down.
ATACTCGAGGATCTATCTAAAACTAAAAATCAGGCATCAATGTAATGCACTACGACATTAAAGAAGCAACTAGATTAAGCTAATTAAATGTAATATAAGTCGTCAATACATAAGTTGCAAACTTTAAAAACTATGAACGAAACAATACCAAGTTTTTGGACAGAAAATTAAGATATCTCTTCTGTAGCCCAACTACATAAAAACAATACGAGCAACAGTCGCCATCAAATATAATTATCAGAGCGGCCAAGGTACTCAAAAATATCTGAAGATGGACTTTATCGTCTTGACAATAGACGCGTTTTTCAGATATTTGTGACCACCTTGGCCGCTCCGATGTATCTGATAGCGACTGTACAAAGCAATTCTCCAATTCATTTCAATAATTTATCACAGGCTTACTTTTAATGAATGATTAAAGGGTCCAATTAATAGTAACGTTTAATCTAATTGTTCTATACACTAAAAAAAGGACAGGCAAACTACTTCGGCTATTTTATTCTTAACCAAACTTCGGTAAGGAGTTAATAAAGTTTATTTGCTTATAACTCAGAGTTTACTTATAAAGAACAAAACACTTTGGTAAGTAATAAATCCGCTGAGGGCTGGGCTGTGTGAATGAAGCGTCTCTCTTAATTTGCCGCTATCTGAAGATTTTATTGGTAATAAGATTTTACATATTTTCAGTCTACGATGCCAGCTTCCGTGTGCCTCAAGGAATGGTCTACGGAAACTTTAAGGATTATGGAAACTTCCACGAGTGCTTGGGTATTAATCATAACTACCACGGCAAGAGCATCCAAGGCAAATACTGTGTAATCAGCGCCCATCTCTCTCCCCCAATCTACAGGATACCTTCGTTGAGGGGAGCCTCGGGTTCAAGCAACCTGACCTGGACGGAAGTGACACTCAATCGATCTACGAACGACACGTTACTCTTGGATGCCAATGCAACCGAACCTCTAGGGTGTGTTACGTGTTAACATTTATTTATTTTTGTTGGTTGATCTTTAAGAGTCGCCAGGACGCTCGCGTGAACTCGCGTCCCCATACAAACGTAGTTCAGCTCTCATTTTAAAACGACATGCCTTAGAACCACGAAATTTGGCATAGGCATTCTAGCAGTACAGATCTATGTCGGTAATTCATTTTCGTTGCTAAAAATTGTAACACAAAGAAAATATAGCAAAAATAAGTTTTGTATGTAAATCTGTATCTGGCTGTATTTTCTATGTATTACAATTTTTAGCAACGAAAATGAATTACCGACATAGATCTGTACTACTAGAATGCCCATGCCAAGTTTCGTGGTTCTAAAGCATGTCGTTTTAAAATGAGAGCTAAACTACGTTTGTATGGGAAAGCGAGCGTCCTGGCGACTCTTAATATTTCTATCTATAACAGTTAAGTCAATCGGTTTCAGCGGTAGGTCAGGGGCCGTAACTGATTTTCTCTAAATAAGTTCTTGTTTAGTTCCGCGTCAGGAATAAATAAGTTGGCATTGCAGCAGCCCGGCGGCGCAGGCGCCGGCCACGCTGCAGCTGGCGGTATGCGTGCCGCGCGCGTGCACGCCGGACGCGCTGCTGCGGCGCTACGCCGACCACCCGCTGCTGCGCTTCAACTACTCGCTGGACTTCTGCCGCCTGCCTGACGACAAGCCCTACGCCGTTGCTGACTACGTCGCTTTGTGAGATTATCATCACCTTAACAGCACAGCTTATCCTAACTTAGTATTATTTCAGTCAGCGCTAAACCTTTAACTGTAACTACACCGCCTAACGTACACTTACTCAACCATAATACGTTATAATATCTTTTCACCAAATAAAACGCCTGAGTCCTGCATATAGACCTAACTATAACATATTATATAATTATTCAGTATGTCACTAAAACCAATGTCAAGACTAGCAGCTGATGGGCTAATACATTAGGTAAGTTGATTTGACCCTAATAAAAAGGGCATTTTTTCCGACATTATGGCAACATTTTAATATGAAAGCATAAAACTACCAATATGCCAAATTATGAAATTTTCATTATGGCCAACCCATCAGCTGTTATATCTACCACACGAGACATTCAATAGAATAGTAGAACACTCTAAAATATGTCCTACGAACCATTTAATGTAATGAACCATCAAACATAATTTAACTTACACTTAAAATATCTCGTAAATTAAAATAAGTACTTGTACCTGGATCTTTATTAAGTTGATAGAGAGCACCGGAGACCAGAGAGCTGGCAGCTTTCTCTCGCAGCGCATCAGCGTTGCCAGTCAGCGAGGGAATGCTGCCAGCAACTTTGGCATGATACCGCGGGGCCTTATTTAGATGTATTTTGGTTTAGATTCGTTTTAATTATTTCTTTGTTTTTGATTTTTATTTTAGTTTCTCTTTTATTTAAGTAAATAAGAGGAAAAGTTTTATAATTGTCCGAAAGTAAATTCCTCTGTAATATTTATTTTAGTAAAAATGCCTTCTTTCAGATTAATTTTCTTACTGCTTGGACTATTAACAATCAGCAGTACAACGTATGAGCTGCATCATATGTTTATATTGAAAAAAGGTAACAACTCATTATTTGCTGCCATTCGTAGAAACAGTTCTTTTCAACCGACTTCAATATTTCGAAGGAGGACTGGAGGAGGTTCTCAATTCGTCGGGATCTTTTTTTATTTATTTTTATGTATGTTCACCGATTATTCGAATACGGCTGGACCGATTTGGAAAATTATTTTTTGTTTGAAAGAGTAATACTTCACAGTTGGTCACTTCAAGATTTTGAAGGAGGAGGTTTTCAATTCTTCGGGATCTTTGTTTGTTTTTTTTTTTGCATTTTTTATTTATTTTATGTAATACGTTCACCATTATTCGAAGACGACTGGACCGATTTGGAAAATTATTTTTTCATATCATACTATAATAGTATTATTATATTATACTTCACAGGTGGCCCCATTGTCACCAGGTCCGGATCTGATGATGGGATCCTGGAGAAATCGAGGGAACTGTTCAAGAATTATAAGCACACCTATAGTGATTTCTGTATTTTTTTACAGCAAGTCGGGTATTTCCACTTTGAAAAGCGGATCCTAAGTGAAGTCGGTTCTTTTTTGTTCAAATTTATATCATGAACATAACTCATGTAATCTACAACATTTGCTTTTACAATTTACATATCGCCATCGCAAATAGTTTTTTAGAAGAACTGATTTATCGCGGAAATCCTATTTTGATCGTGCAGCCGTTATTCAATGAATCCTCAACTTAGTTAGTGTTTGTATGTGTAGCAGGCGATTAATGTACGCGTTAGGAGATTTTTTAAAGCTACATTTTAAGTTCCTCTTTGTGCCGGCAGAGTGGAGGTCCGCCGATGAGCGCCTGTGCGCGTTCTCGCTGCACCGCAACGCGCGCCTCGTGCTGGCCCCGGCGGCCTCGCCGGCCTCACCGGCCTCGGCGGCGGCGGCGGCCGGCGCGCTGCACTGCCTGCACGGCATCCGCGCCCTCTCCGTCCTGTGGATCATCCTTTTTCACTCGAAAATGCTACTTTCAAATATTTCTATTAACAAAGAGGTAATGCAAAGTGTACGTAAACTATCGGTTCGCTTGTGTGCTAGACCGTCGTAATTCACCTTTACTTGAAGGTATACACTATGTCTACACGTATTACGTATTAGGCCCTGATGAGCAGGGGCTCATTATCCTGGCCACTGTGCTACTCTTAACAACTGATATGAATCTAAACGAGCTAAAACTAATACCGTAAAACGGGGTGACTTTAGGAAATTTTGGGGCTACTTTGATAGATTTCAAATGGTCATAAAAGCGGCATTATTTACAATTTTCTTAATCTATATTGGTAAATGGCTAGAATATTGTACATTCTTACATTTCACTAGACGTCTAGAGATTGAAAATCCATACTTTGGCGATTAAGTCGATTTTTCAAAGTCGCCCCTGTATTTTAAAGTCACCCCGTTTCACGGTAAAAAAAAAACCTAACCTACCTATCTCTGGGAGCAGTTTCGTTTTTAGGGTCATCCAAAAAATTACCCTAAAATACCTATCTCTGGGAGCAGTTTCATTCTTAGGATCAGTAACTTTGAGACTACGTAAAATTTACCCAACCCACTTTTCTGCTAGCAGAAAATAATTATGCTAGTGTAATAGTATGCTATAGGATTATTATGCTACCTACATAAAATTATGCTAAACAAAAGTCTGCCAGAGTAATGTTCTGCAAAACAATGTTCTGCAAAATGTGTCGTATGCTTGATAATAGTAATGCTAAATATACCTTAAGGGTTCGAGCGGAGGTTTCGATCAGAGGTATATAATGCTGGAAGGTTCCGATAGATGGCGGTCGCGATTGCGTTCTCTTAGTGGACCAAACTAGTTTGTTGTGTGGCGCTAAGTTGTCATAGGTGTCCTCGAGATGGCGTTTGAATCGGGACGTGAATTGGAAATTACAATGTCATCGTTCGATATGATTCACTCAACACAATAGGAATGTTATTTGTTTGATTTTTGGAATTAACTAGATACACGGCACTGTTCGTTTGTTGCACTTATGTCCATAATTGTCACTGTTTTGGTTTTTGAGATCGGTGTTATCCTATTTTTTTCGTGTAAACGTCACTGTTCGATATTGCTGAATTATCGAGAAAATCACTGCAGTTTTTAGTTTAATCTTTTAGTTTTCACTTTTCTTCGATACCACATTATGTCTAAAGTATATGTTTGCACTTTTTACTGTAGTATATTCACTGTTTATATTTTTAATTGTAAATTAAGTACGGACTCGATGTAAACAGTGGCAAGGTGGCGCCCTTTTTTTTTTTTTTTGACGTCGAAATTGATTGTTCTGTCTATTGTTACCTAGTGAAACTTCTTGTATCATGTATGGAATTAATAAAGCTATTTATTATTATTTATTATTATTATTATAAATATACCTTTATGCGAAATTACAATTCGACCAAAAGTGTTTCTGCGAAACATGTTATGCCAAGTGTATTTCGGACCAATATTATTCTGCCAGATGAGGGTAACCCACTGTGACCTCATACAACATAAAGCGGCTACCAGAAAGTGTTAGGTTAGGTTAGTAATGTGACCTCGTATAAAATAAAACGGCTACCGGAAAGTAGGTTAGGTTAGGTTAGGTTAGGTTAGGTTAGAACTGTAACATCCTACAAAATACAACGGCTACGAGAAAGTAGGTTAGGTTAGAAATGTGACCTCGTATAAAATAAAACGGCTTTCAGAAAGTAGGGTAGGTTACGATAGAACTGTGATCTCCTACAAAATAAAACGGCTACCAGAAATTAGGTTAGGTCAGGTTAGAACTGTGACCTCGTATAAAATAAAACGGCTACCAGAAAGTAGGTTATGTTAGGTTAGAACTGTGACCTCGTATAAAAAATAAAACGGCTACCAGACAGTAGGTTATGTTAGGTTAGACCTGTGATCCCCCAAAAAGCGAACGGCTACCAAAAAGTAATAAGTAGTTTGTATGCATGGATTCGGAAAACCATTATTTAGTAGGTATGGCGTTTAAATATTCCAATCAAACGTGACTTACGATACAAAATATTGTTATAATTGTTTGATGTAAGGAACCCTCGGAACGCAAAGGAATGTAAGGAACAACAAGAGAAGAAAGGTTGTTTTGTCTATTACTTTATTTTAGTATCTATGGTAATTTAGAAAACAACGAGTTGATTCATCTGTTCAACGACCGAGTTTTCTCAAACATCACCTAGCTACGTGAAAATGGTAAAGCCTATCGAAAAAATTTATAAAAACTTTTTTGTTTACAAAATAATAATGATATTTTTTTTCATCAACATTTTTACCTACCTACCTACCTAACATTAATACTTCTCTCAAAACATAAAAAACACATTTCGTGCAAAAATCTCACAAATTTAGGATCAAGGGGAAGGGATGGACGGTAGTGTGCGTTAAACACTATATAGTTTCATAACTTTAGTATAGTTTGTTTTTCTACGACTATCTCATACTTCATACTTTGAAATATTGCGTCTCAAGTTCGATCTCTCACACAAGACACTTCTTTTTGAATGTTTAGCTTATTTTTTTATATTATTAATACGATCATTTACATTAATTAGTTGTATGAAGGACGAAAGAAGAAGAGTTACTTACATGTACGTAAAGAGTGACATTTTAATTATTATTTATTCACTAATTTTACAGAACTAAGTTGCGGCATAAAAAATACACCTTGTGTTTAAATTGTATTAAGGCCATTCCTCGATTCGAACAAGCCACGCCCATCCGTTAGAGAAACTTTGATGGCTCCCGTGCACGAAAGAACGTGATGCAGCGCTCTTAAGGGTCAGACTTTTTGACCAACTACGATAAAAAAGCGAATCTATAAAGTTTTATCTAATTTTGCTTCTGTGGCTTTTTAGATAAACCAGAATACCACATTTTTACTTAGTTATATTGCTTAATCTCTTATAGTTCACATAAGCTAAGAAAAATAAGGGGAAAAAGGACCCAACTTCGGATTTTTTATCTTTCAATGCAACTTTCAGCAATCGTATTTCGGCTTGTGTCAAAAACAAGAGTATATAGTCTAATAATATATATTCGAAAATAAATTCAGTCCCTGTTCCCATTTCGTTACCATAATAAAAACCTATATTTTTTCAAAGTAGCCCCTTAAGATACATCTTATAGTTTCCAAGTAAAATGGTTGTGATATGTAATACGGACGGACAGACGAACATGACGAAACTGTAATGCTTCCGTTTTTGCCATTTTGACTACATAACCCTAAAAAAGTCTAGTTGTTTGCAGGCAAGTAGAAACAAAAATTATTTATGGATTACAACCGGGCATCTTGCCGTAGACTCGTTCTTCGTGTTGAGCGGCCTGCTGCTCGTCTACACCACCGCCTGCAAGCCCAAATCACGTGAGTACACCACCATCCTACTTTTTAATACATATACCAGGCCATATATCTTTGTCTACCATGTCTGACTAATATCTTTCAGTTGCTTAAAGGTTAGCTGGAAGAGGTCCCTTAAAGGTATAAGTTCGCCTTTGTACACACTTACTATATTCTTGTTGGTCATGTACTTGTTTTGTGCAGTATAAAGTGTTTTACTACTACTACTACTACTACCAGGAAGGAAAGGAAGCCGCAGAGGCCGAGAGGCTAGAAAGATAGAGTCTGTCCGGAAAAAAAGTGTCGTAGAATGTATGAGCTCCCATATAAATCACGACACTTCTCTTTCCGGACAAACTCTAGGGAATAGCTAGGGATACACGCACAGATGTGCCCGCCGGATTTGTCCGATCCGTTCGTGTATGGCGCTATTCAGATGTGTCCGCAGACAAATCCGTGTCCAATTCGCGCCATACACGCACGGATTTGTCCGCCGGGCACATCCGTCGGACAAATCCCGCGGGCACATCTGTGCATGTATCCCTAGCTATAGCCGACCATGACGTCCATGACATGTAATAATAATTTTAAACAAAAAAAGAACCAACTTCACTTAGGATCCGCTATTCCAAGAGGAAGTGGCCGAGTTGCTGTAAAAAAAATAAAAATTTAGTCGAATTGAGAACCTCCTCCTTTTTTGAAGTCGGTTAAATAGTTAAAGAGATACTCGCAAACGAGGCTGGCAATCAAGTTGCGGTATGTTACATACTAAAGAGCTTTAACGAAAATGCGCAGTGACATGTCACGCCTAGAGTCTGTCCGGAAAGAGAAAGAGCGATGTCCTAGAATATACAAGCTCACATATAAACCATGACTCTTCTGTTTTCGGTCAAGCACTTATTTATTTAATCGTATAGCATATTTTTACATAATAGGCAAGAGATTTCATTTTATGATACTATGTAAGTCAGGTCAAATGTCAACATTCAGACAGTTAAGCCACGCAGCTGCATCAGGCCAGAGGTGCAGCAGATCTTTTGGAGGTCCTGAGTATGAGTGCAGGGGGCAGCGTTCTATTATATGCTCCATATAGTTTGGACTCCCAAACAATAGGTCAAGCACTAACAAGATAATAAAAAAACCCTTTAGCAGAGCTTAAAATTGAAAAAAATAATGCGCATCGAGAAAAAATTGAGAATTTTTGACCATGGATAGCCCCCACGATGAATATGTCTAGTTTTAGAGGTCCGTAAAATTTTAGAACCTTCACATCACAAGCAGGGGTCCCTTGCAATATGTTATTACTCTCTGGTTAAGGCTGCTAGAGGTTGTGTGGTATCATTTCCGTGTAAGACAGATATGCAGAATTAATTTTAGATAAAAAAAAACATATGAAAAAAGTTCTGCGGAGAGGAATGACACTCAAGTTTTTTAAATGTTATAGTATATACTTATAAGTAAATATAACTAATAATAAGAAAGCATATTACATGCAGTTATTAAATATATACAATTTTAGGGATTTTATTGTACAAAAACTACGCAAAAAAAATCTTTACCGTCGCGGTGTGTATGTTTTCTCCATAGTACCATCAAATCAATGTGAAACAAAACATCCATAGCTTAAAATGCTAATGATAATTAAAGAACTATTATAAACATAATAAACTCATGTCAAAAACCATATTCAAATTCATTTTAAAGGATTATCTTGGATTTGACGAATATGATCTTGACCCCGAATCAAAATTGTGAATAAAGAAATATTTAAATACTTCAAAAATGTAAGGACGCGAATAAGAATTGTTTTTTTATGGGGAGTTGGTGAGCCGATACGACGTGTTACTAAACAACAACAAAAAACTATTTTTACTTGTCGCAATACGATACCAATCAAGTCCTTTAACGGATCACTAGTTTTTTGTAACAGCCTGTAGGTAAAAATGGATGGGGCATATACCTATAGATGAACAAGCACTACAAGCAGCTCCAAGTGACAATTGTAAAGTGATGACGTGTACTGTTCCAGTGGAGCCGAGGAGCCTGCCGCTGTTCTGGCTGAACCGCTACATGCGCCTGTTCCCGCTGCTGGCGCTGACGGCGCTGCTGCAGGCGTCCGTCCTGCCGCGCTTCGCTGACGGCCCCAATTTCACTCACTACACTCCCCATGTCAGTCCTTACTCTAAAACAAAAATTCTCTTTTCAACCGACTCCAAGATTTCGAAGGAGGAGGGTATCAATTCGTTGGGATCTTTGTTTTTTTGCTATTTATTTTATGTATGTTCACTGATTATTCGAAGACAACTGGACCGATTTGTTTGAAAGAGTTACTTCACAGTTGGTGTAATCAGGTCAGGATCTGATGATGGGATCCTGGAGAAATCAAGGGAACTCTTCAAATATTATTCTTATTTACTTACGTACTGCAGTGGCACAGCAACCCAGAGTGGATCTTGGCCTCCGATACTAAAGATCGCCAGGCTTCTCTGTCTGTGTGGTGTGTGGCTTGTCTTCAAATATTATAGTGTTTTAAATATTTTTTTGCAGTATTTCGGGCATTTCCTTTTGGAAAGGTTGAGTCTAAGTGAAGTTCTTTTTTTGTTTTAAATTATTAAAGTATTGTATATGTATGTTAAAGCTAGAACTAGGCCCCCTGTGGAGTTGTTGCTGCGTCTTGGTCTGTGGTTGTGAACGGAAAGTTGTCCGCAGGTGGAGGAGTGCCGGGACTACTGGTGGAGCGCTCTGTTGCACGTGAAGAATATTGTCAACTCGAAGCAATTGGTAACTACCGTCAAGCCACCCAACTATAGTCCAAAAGCTTCCAACTATGGTCCAAAATCGACTCGGATATCTTCTTTTAGGTATAAGTTTTATTTCCAAAATATGTTCATAAACGAGGGAAAAAAAACTTAGATAAAAGCAAAAATAAGATTGGGATTGGTACTTACTAGCAATTTAACAAATAATAATGAAATTGTGGACCATAGTTAGTTGTAGTAGCTACTGAACTAAAGTTGGGTGTTTTTACGATATTCATTATTATAAATATTATAATATATTTGTGCCAGCTAACTAATTATAATAATAATAGTAGTTTATGTAACTGTTACGTAATATGATCACACGAGTTTTAAGGCCTACTTACGTACATTTGCATAGTTACACTACTTTATCTACACACTAGACGTGTGCGCCGCGCCGGCGTGGCGTAGCCGCGCCGTGGGACCCACGCCGCCGCCGCCGCCGCGGATTTCAAAATCCACGCCGTGGGCCAAAATTTCAGGATTCGACAAAAATTTGCCAACGCCAATGTCCGATCAAGGAACGTCAGATGAACATTTAACGACGTATATTTATGAATTAAACCATAAAAACATCTACAGATAGAAATAGTCAGGTTTGGGGTTTGGGTTATTATTTCTCTTACGGGAGAGACGACCAAGCAGGTTTCCGCCCAGGTCATTTTGCACAGACCACACCAATCCCTACGCATCTATTGAACAGTGTGTACAATGGTAGTCAGAGATTTTCCTGGCATTTGTGGACTTTAAAAAACGCTTCGACACCATGAAGTGGTCCAGCCTGTCGCAGGAGCATATCCAAGTGCATCATTCGCTCTTTGTACGAAGGTAGTACATGCAGGTTGATCCATGTAAAGGGAACGCTATAAAGATAACTGCCGGTGTGAAGCAAGGATGCCTCCTATCACCGACATAACCGCTGTTATTCGTAATTCTCCTCGATGATGTGATGAGAAAAGTGACTGGAACACCAAGAGGCATTAACTTGGACACTAAGGAACTGGAAGATCATGATTACTCCGATGACATTGTGCTGATTTCGCTATCTCTAGCCAATCTTAAAGCTAAACTCGAGAGCCTTCAAGAGGAGTCATGGGCCTGCGAACCGACGTAAAACTGTTGACATGCGAGTAAAATTAGATTGCACGGAACATTTGTTGCTCAAAAACGATCGTCTGGAATCAGATTCTAAATTTGTATACACAAATCTCGGAAGTACAATAATATATCGATGAGGTGCAGACGAAGGATACATCGAGAGCAGGATTAAGAAGGCAAAAGCTGTATTTGCTTAACTCAAGCCTGTTTGAGATATACAGGTAAAGAATACAACTATTGATCACGTGGGCTCCCTATATGGTCATTGCCTTGTTATTTGTGATTTTAATGTTAAACGTGAAAAAATAAAGCCATATCATGTTACCTACAGACTTTTTCATAAAATCTGCGTCACAGACCTGGATGAGGACTTGCGGGGTGCGGGGTGGGACTCGATATCAAACCTTGGAAATGTAAATGATATGTTGAAAGCATTTAATGAACAAGTACTAAGCATACTTAATGCGCATGCCCCACTAAAAACATCCTTAATTAAAGTACAATCCTATCCCTGGATTACTGACACTGTCAAGGTCATGATGCGGCTGCGAGACAGTGCTGCAGCTGACTTTCACAAAAACCGGTGTGATGTCAAAAAAAAATATTATAAAGATCTCAAATCGGTTGTAAACAAGGCCTTGTATTTTGAAAAAGTGGCTTATTTTAAACAAAATATTAATAACAAAATAAACGAACCAAAAGCACTATGGAAAAACTTAAAATCTACTTTGCTGCCTAAGAAGAACACAGAATTGCCTGCTTTTTTCAACAATCCATGTATTCTAAATAAGCACTTTCTTGATCTGCCGGGTACTCCATGTGTCACTATATCACAGCTAACTTATTTTGAGTTCCACAAGCATAATGAGTCTGTGTTTCACCTAGACACAGTTAGTCCAGACTTAGGGCTCGCGGTCGTGTCCGTGATTCGTGAACCCGTAGCCGTGCGCCCGGTTTCGTGAATCACGGCAACGGTTTTCTGGTCCGTTCCGCACGTGACACTCGGTTACGTGAAATTAGGGTACGTGAATCCGTGTAGATCCGTGTAGGCGTGATCACGGCTTCACGTATCTTAAGAACACGCCGGTTCGGTCCGCCCGCGACGTTGAGTGAAGATGTGTGTGAGTGCAATCATTGCACAAGGTACAAAAAGCTGTATCTCCGACTCTGGTGGCATATCTCCACACCCAACTTCTCTTCATTGTTAATAGTTTAAACACACTATTAGAGTAACACTAATCATACACTAACAATAACAAAACAAAAAATAACGAAACATCAACAAAAACAACTTTAAATACACGGCTAAATTAAAACTTGAAGACCAACTGTGTCAATGTCAGGAGTAACTAATGACAATGAATGTGAGTTCAAAATTCTAAACTGCCATGCCCCCTCCAGATTATAATAAAAAAATACCACGAATTTGTAAAACAAAATATCGTGGTCACTTCTTTCAACTTCACAAACAAAAGGTACCTAAAGCCCACAGCTACTTATGTGTATTGTTTGTTTCATTTTAATAAGTCGCTCGCAAATCTTATTATCTTTGTCTGCACGTGCAACTGCACTTCTTATCTACAAAAAAACTCGGTAGGTTGGCTTAGCTTGTTACTCATACAATAAAACACTCTAACAATAATATGTCATTATTACCTTCAATCTAGAAATAAACAGTACTCTTTAATGTGCCGAAAGTTCGAAACTGATAAGAACTGCAGCTGCGTTCTTTTTTTCCGTGGCCCCGTACATGTGTTTTTGTTGAATTTGTTTACCTGTATTACCTTTATCATACCTACCGAAGATTTGCAGAAATTTACCCTTTTGTTTCTTTGAATTAGGATTGCCGTGTTTATATTTAGGCTACGTTATATTCTTTGATAGTAGCAAGCTTTTACAAGTATGTTTCATTCATTTAATTAATACTTAACAGAAAAAATGTCTTCTCTTGATTAAATAATAACAACCAGTAGCATAGCGTTGCTTAAGTTCATAATTATAATGATACTTACTAGGGAGTTTTATACCTTATATTTATATTGGTGCAATGCAACGGGCAAGTCGCTAGTTTTGACTAAAACCAATAGCTGATTATACAGAAAACAGAATAACCCCATAAATTATTTAGATATAACCATTATAATTATTCAAATCGATGCAAAAAATACAATTTAAGTTTAATTCACACGTAAATGTTTGTCCGACGAACGTCCCGTATTCAATATACTAAGTGGTGACTCAATTCAATAATACTTAGTCCTTATTTATTTTTCTCCCGGGCGTGTCGAACCTACGAGACGTGCGATAAGTATCCAACGGAACCGAGCCCGAAGCTCACGCAGGTACGGTCTACGTATCATGGCGTGTCACGGCGTGTCACGTGAATCCGGACGCGAACGCAGGTACGAGGTACGTACCTTGCCGTGTTCGTGAAATTCGTGATCTTAGTACCGCCGGGCTTAAGAACCCGTAGCTACGGATCGGCGTGTATCACGGATATCAGGAGCCCTAGTCCAGACCAAATTATAAAAATAATAAGAAGTTTAAAATCGGATGCTGAGGGTGCTGATGGGATTACTCTAAAGATGCTCATTTTAACGCTTCCATACACTATAGAAACTATAACAAGTTTAATTAATACTTCTATACTGACATCCACTTTTCCAGACATCTGGAAGTTAGCAATTGTAAATCCCTTGCCTAAGAATTCTAACCCAACTGAGCTGAAAGATCTCAGGCCAATCAGCATTCTTCCATGTTTGTCCAAAATAATGGAAAAAGTTGTCTGCTCTCAGCTAACTTCCTATCTAGAAAGCAACAATATTCTGCCGGACGCACAATCAGGTTTCCGAAAAGGACGTAGTACAACAACCGCTTTACTGGATGTCACTAATAATATTTTAGAAGCTCAGGATAAAGGAATGTGCACTCTTCTAGTACTCCTCGATTTCTCACGTGCATTCGATTGTCTAAATTTAAATTTACTTTTGTCTAAACTGAGCTACCATGGTTTTGACAACAAAACTCTAAAGTGGTTTGACAGTTACCTTTATAATCGCTCGCAAATAGTAAGGGTAGGTCTTAATGATAGTTCCTCATTATTCTCAGAAAAGGTTGGGCTAACTAGAGGAGTACCGCAGGGATCCGTTATCGGTCCGCTGCTGTTTATTTTGTATGCCGCCGATGTTAAGTCTCACATTATGCATTGCAGGTACCATATGTATGCGGATGACATACAGGTATATATATCATGTAAGCCAGCCGATATTAACTCTGCCATAGATAAGCTTAATCAAGACCTTGCCAGAATAGCATCCTGGGCTACAGAAAACTGCCTACTGCTTAACCCCAGTAAGACTAAATACCTTGTCTTTGGTAGTAAGCAACAACGGGCTGGTGTCGGTAATGCGTCAGATATTATGCTTATGAATGAGCCCATCGAAAGGGTGTATGAAGCTCGGAACTTGGGCCTCCTGATGGATTGCGGGCTGCGATATGAGAAGCATATCGCCGAGGCTGTTAGGAGCTGCTTCTACAAGCTTAAAGTCCTTTATAAAATTCGGCCGTATCTAAGTGAATCCTTGCGCATACAATTAGCTGAGTCACTTGTGTTGTCAAAACTCAATTATGTTGATACAGTATTTGGGCCAAGACTTTTCGCTAAAACAAAGAGACTCATTCAACGTGTTCAAAATGCCTGTGCTCGCTTCTGCTTTAACGTTCCGTTGAGAGCCCATGTTACCCCATTTCTTAATAACCATAAGATTCTCAAAATGCAGCACCGCCGGAAACTTCATTTAGCATGCCTGCTCTTCGGAGTACTGAAGCATCAAAAGCCTGCATATCTGTTTGACAAGTTATCTTGCATCAAACTACGCGAGCGCAGGCAATGTGGGATCCATTTGTTGGTACCGCGCCACGCCTCGGCAGCTTTCCGAGGCAGTTTCCGCTATGCAGCTTCCAAATATTGGAACAACGTACCACCACCAGTGAGAGACCTGGAAAGCATTTATAGTTTTAAGTGTCAGCTTAGAAAATTTCTGCTTGACCACCAATTTAGCCAAGAAACCTGCAGACTCGAAACAAGCTGCCTATAGTTTGCATTTTGTATTATTTACCATTGTTTTTTGTCCCTTCTGCGTTGGTATTGTTCCTTCTCTGCCTGTTATTATTATATTGTTATTGTCAGCCTTTTTGTAAATAGTTCTAAGCTAAAATTTTATGTTATATTAACACCATTAGACCATCCGTCGCATGCCTGTCAGATGTCAATTAGTTTACCCATAACTGCCGTCGTTGGCGCTAGCTTCAGTGCGGCATAATGCTAGGCCAAGTCGGGTTCGGTCAGATGCGTGTTGAAGTTGCTTATTTTTAAAAACTAAATGTTGTTTTATCTTTTACCTTTATCTTTTGTATTCTGTCCAGATTGTAAATATGTTCTTTCTTCTTTTCGTCACTTTCGTGTTACCTGTCGTGTTTGTTCACACCTGATGGTCGCATCGGAAGATCAGCGCTGGCAATCGCTAGCACCATGCTGAGATGCGACCGTTTCGTGGCACTTTCATTTTATTTATTTTTCAATGTATTTCGTTTGTGTATGTGTCTACGAATAAAGTTATTCTATTCTATTCTATTCTATTCCAACGTGCTTACTCGTCGCATTAAAATCTCCCTCTTCGAATCCATTGACAAGTCCGTGCTGCTCTTCGGCTGATAAAGGTGAGTGATAAAGGTACTGACACTCAAGTTACAAGTGTTTGCCAATAAGATCCGAAGATTCTGGCCGAAGATTATAAGAAACGAGGATTTGTGGAGTATGGGTATGGGTCGTCAGTCTTCTATCACCCAGGAAGTAGTACTATGGAGGTGGAGATGGATCGGACATACTTTTCGAAGAGGAGCATTAAACAATATCAGTATCGCTTTTGAGTGTCTGCCTCAAGATAGAAAGCGAGCCAGCGGTGGACGCCCTGCACACACGTGGCGGAGGTGCGTAGAGACCGAGTTGCGACCCATAGGACTGAGCTGGAGAGAGGCCAAGACCAAGACGGTTGCTCAGGATAGAAAGGCGTGGAAGGATCTTGTAGAGGCTTTAACCGCTCACCTCCCTTCCCTACGTAACTAGAATAGTGTCACCAATCACCAAAACCAAAATCGTATCACCAACAAATTTGCCAGAGTACAAGAGTGTTTTCGGTGTCAGGATTGATCCTTAATGCTGAACTGTATGTTTGGATTTACTGCGAGTCAAAAAAGGATCTTAATTTACCACAATTATGAAAAACATGAACATGAATGCGATTTCCGTAAAGAAAACAAGGCTGTGGTGTACTAGAAAAACCCCCCTTAAATTAACAAACAACTTCAAACATTGTTTTATGTTCCCTGTTCGTAAAAAGTGTTGAATATTTAACATATTTTTAATATGAACCAATTCGTAAGGTAGAATTCATAAATCCGCGGACTGATTTGACAGCTCTTTTCATACATTTGACAATCGCTTTGTATGCCAGGAGCTGTCAAATCAGTCCGTGGAATTGTGGATTTTACCTTAGCCAAAAGTGACCTTGACGCCGGCGTAGCGCAGCCACGCCGCCAAAAATTACCGGCGCGCCGCCGCCGCGGATTTTTATGGCGGCGCACACGTCTACTACACACATATTATAAATCCGAAATACGCGTTCGGAAACCATTAGAATGACCGCCATGGCCATTTCGATTATGCCGGCGGTCAGTGGGGCGCATGCCCGCGGTCGGGGAGCAGGCCGAATTTTCATTAAGTACGTTTTGTGAGAAGCTTTTAGTGCTGACTGTATTTTTCTTTATGAAATCCTTATCTGATTACCAAGACGAATGCAACAAGCCCAAACACGACCGGATAATGTGGAGTAGTTGAGGAGTTCCTATGCCACCTTCCAACTCCTTCATCAGATCATCAGCTCATCATCGGATACTATCTAGAGACAAAATACTCGTCAAAACAAATCCTACGAGCCCAAACTCGACGGATTTATGTCTTTTTATTTATACACAGTTCCTATGGCCACCTTCCAGCCCCATCACCTATAAATTATTCGTCAAGACGAACCAAACGAGCTCAAATTCGATGGGGTTGCGACGTTTCACTACAGAGTTCCTGTGGCCATCTTCCAGCTCCATCATCAGATCATCAGCTCATCAACGGATACTATCTAGAGACAAAATACTCGTGAAAACAAATCACACGAGCCCAAACTTGACGGGTTGATATCGTTTTATTACACAGTTCCTATGGCGACCTTCCAGCCCCATCACCAGACCCTGGATACAATCTAAAGAAAAAAATTTCATCAAGACGAACCAAACGAGCCCAAATTCGATGGGGTTGCGTCGTTTCGTTTCATTAAAGAGTTCCTGTGGCCACCTTCCAGCTCCATTATCAGATCATCAGCTCATCATCGAATACTATATCTAGAGACAAAATACTCGTCAAAACACATCATACGAGCCCAAACTCGACGGGTTTATGTCGTTTTATTACACAGTTCCTATGGCCACCTTCCAGCCCCTTCACCAGACCCTGGATACCATCTAAAGACAAAGTACCAAAGCATTCGTCAAGACGAATCTAATGGGCCCTAACTTGATGTGATTGTGTAGTTTTATTACGGAGTTCCTATGGCCACCTTCCAGCCCCATCACCAGACCCTGGATACCATCTAAAGACAAAGTACCAAAGCATTCGTCAAGACGAATCTAATGGACCCTGACTTGATGTGATTGTGTAATTTTATTACGGAGTTCCTATGGCCATCTTCCAGATCCATCATCAGACCCTGAATACCATCTAGAGACAAAATACTCGTTAAAACAAATCATACGAGCCCAAACTCGACGGGTTTATGTCGTTTTATTACACAGTTCATATGGCCACCTCCCAGCCCCATCACCAGACCCTGATGCATACAATCAAAAGGCACATTATTTGTCGAGACGAATCAAACGAGCTCAAATTCGATGGGGTTGCGTCATTTCATTACAGAGTTCCTATGGCCACCTTCCAGCTCCATGTCACCATAATATTGCATTGTCACGCGATATACATATGCGTGTAAAATTTCAGCTCATTCGGTAACTGGGAAGTGGGTGAAATTTAACTTGCAAGATTTGATTACAGACAACGCAGGAACAACTAAGCAAAAGCTTACCTTCCAGCTCCATCATCAGATCGGCTCCATGTCATCATAATATTGCATTGTCACGCGATTTACATATGCGTGCCAAATTTTAGCTTAATCGGAACCGGGAAGTGGGTCAAATTTAACTTGCAAGATTTTATTACAGACAACGGGAAAGTAAATAAAAGCTTATATACATAAAAATAAAAAGCTTATAAAATTGTGTAGAAAATGGCCGTATATTTTTTTTAATTAAATATTATAAATTTCTTCCCTACCATAATCGCATTAGTCCAGTCTTTGTCACGCAGCTACTGAATCACTTCTCGCTAGCTCAGCGCTTTCGGTCTTCACGGATATTTTTAATCACCTTGTATGGTACGTGACCATTGGGTTCTGTCCGGTTCATGTCATGCTGCTCCTGCAGCACTTATCGCTGTGATGCTGAAGACCTTCGGCCTTAACAGGTATTTCTGCTCACTCTAGGGTTTACTTATGTGGCAGGATTTTATCTTAGTTTTGCCAACAAGACATTACATTGACACTAAAAAGCTTAAAATAAAAAATAAATAAAAAAATTAAAAATACCCGCCTGCGTAAAAAACTAAAAGGCCGAAAACAAGGCCAATATACGTTACGAATTTGTTATGTAATATTGAAAAGCATAAGATACATATTAAATTCTAATGTGGAACATAGCGACATTAAACAGTCGGGACCCATTTGAAATCTAGATTGGCGCAAACCTTCCCTAAAATTTACATACAACAACATACAAAAGTATAAAGAAAAACAGTATAAATTCAGAATGGTGTTGGCAGTGCATGGTTCACACCTGGTACCTGTCGGTGGACACGCAGCTGTACGTGGTGGCGTCGCTGATGCTGTGCGCCGTGCGGCGCGTGCGCAGCGTGCGCGCCACGTGGCTCGTGCTGGGCGTGGTCACGCTGGCCGCCCTGGCCATCACGTTCGCCATTTGTTTCTATTTTGACTTTCTTGACCTCGGACGCTATAGCAGGTATTTTTTTTACGAATATAGGTAAGCGTTTGATCACAATCTCACCTGATGGTATTAGTTTCTCTGCTGGATCCTGAGCTCGTTCAGATTATCTATTCACAATTACATTCAAAACCTTAAGGAGGGGGTTTTAACTCTATATGACTCTAGCCAGTAAATGAAAAATATGTTCAACCAGCGGCACCGTTTACCTGATGTTATGGCACGCGCCCTTCTGTGTTATGGCACGAGCGGGCCCCAGGCAAAGCATGCTTTAACTTGCTTTGTTTATTTTTTTAAGACGCCTTCGGCTTGTCGTTTTGGACACTTTAGTGTATAGAAACACGGAACGAGCTCGGGATCCAGCAGATAAACTATAAGAGACGATGAGGTCTATGGAGGAAACTTTCATTGCTTTTGATGCCTAAAAAGTGTCTATTCGCTCATTATTCAAACAGGTCCAAGTTACAGTAATAAAACTGGGGCTACCCTGTTAGATATAAGTAAATGAGTAATGTGCTCAGTTTCTCTTGTTTCTCATTTCTTTAATCTTGTTAGCAGTAAATTTAAGGTTGCCTAAGGATCTTTTCAATAGAACAAATATAAATTATTTATACACACATACCTACTTGCACCGGGTACAAGTACATGCCGCGCCGCGACTTACTCATCCGCTGCAAACTCGTCATCTGCCGTAAAAATGTTACACTACTTAACCGGTCATTAAAGACCCAAGTCGTATTAAAATCTCACCGATAACGAGATACTAATTATTTGTATGCTTCGCCTCAAATTGTTACACACGCCACTCACCTTTTTTGAACCCTCTTATACAACTATTGCATAAAATACTATAGTAAAAGTTGTTCGGCCAAATGAAACTTCTGCGAAAAGTTGGTGGGCATGTGAAATTCAGCAATGCAATATTCGGCGAAAAGGCAGGACACCGTCATCATCATTAGTCGTTCCCTCAGAGCTGAGGATCGTGACATCATTTCCTTCTGTAGAAGATAAGGTTCCTCCATAGGCTTCTATCCCTCGCTAAGCGCATGGCTTCTTGCAGTTTTAATTGCATGGGTCCAGTGATTTGGGCACACCATTTTGCGGGGAGGGCCTCTAAGTCTTGTGCCTTCAACTTTTCCCGTCATGACGATTCTCTCCAAGCTATCCGAGGAACGTCGTGAAAGGTGTCCGAAGTATGTGAGTATGCGGTCGTGCCACGTCGTCGACAGCCGGCGTTTTATGCGCAGTTCCTCTAGTATGAACTGATTAGTGCGCATCGCAGTCCAAGGTATCTGCAAAAGCCGTCGCCAACACCACATCAACAACCATCTGTAATTGATGTAATAAATTTAAACTGTATTTTATAGGATATTGGCATTAGGTGAATTTATAGTAAATATGTATACGATTTGAGGCTATACGGATCACCTGTTAGGGGGCGACGTGGATAACTACTTTGGATACCTACGTAAAAAGTATTAAAATGTAAATAAGCTTATAGTATGCTAATACCAATTTAATATTTGTAAGATAATTTTTATATACACTGCTGCATCACCGTCGTGAAAACGCGATGAGCCTATTACCACGTCATATCCTACTGATGTGGCTTGCTGGACGAAGTTTGTTTCAGATGCTGTTCTGTCGAAGCTAGCGCTGTTGATTTAGTTCATGCATTAGCTTTTATTTAAAGAATTCTGTTGAATATCTTGTTAATTTTCCTCTGTTAATTCTAGCTTCACTGATCTGTACTGGTTGATGTATTACTATAACACCTTAACACGCTCCCCTCCGTTCTTCATCGGGATGCTGGTCGGGTACGGCCTGCACGTCTACAGGGATGACAAGCTTCACATACCCAAGGTGATCTTAATGGAACAATTACGTCACCAATCATTCATATTTCATATTGTTTTCAACCGACTTTAAGATTTCGAAGAATGAGGTTCTCGATTCGTCGGGATGTTTGTTTTTGCAATTTTTTTTATGTATGTTAACCGATTATTCAAAGACGGCTGGGCCGATTTGGAAAATTCAGTTTTTGTTTGAAAGAGTATACTTCAAAGTTTGTTCCATTGTCACCAAGTCAGGATCTGATGATGGGATCTTGGAGAAATCGAGGGACTATTATATAAGTATAGGCACCCCTATAGTGATTTCATTATGCTGTGTGGCTCGGCTTTAGAATAGTGCCACCCCGTTTCTTCCCGCGAGTGTCGTAAGAGGCGACTAAGGGATAATGGATAAGGGGACCTTTGATCCCTACTACTCTTGGGAACGCTGCGGTGATTCATTTAATTAATAATCATCCGCATGGCAGCGATGCGGTACACCACCCATCACGTCTCCTTCGCGGGGGCGAGAAGCGGCTCACGGAGAGCTGTTTTGCTACAATGATTGTAGCAAATGGAAATCCGTGATCTCTGCCTACCCCTTTTGGGAAATAGGCGTGATTGTATGTATGTATGTATGTAACATACCTATCGATGCCGGGTGGACGAAATACTAAATGAGTGAGTAAACATGGACTATGTGTTATCTTTCAGTGGAGCATTTTCCTGGGGTACAGCGTGGCACTTGTATTGTCCTCACTGGCCGTCTTTGCTAACCACCCGAGTACATCGACTCTCTGGGAGAACCAGGCCGCGCTGAACAGCAGGTACTCGCTGGAGCGTTCCTGCTGGGCGCTGGCGCTGGGCTGGCTCATACTGGCCTGTACCCACGGCTATGGAGGTACGTATTAAGGCCGTGCATCGATCTGCTCAAGCCACGCTGACGTGTTAAATACACGTTTTTAGCTCTTGTCTAAAAAATATGATGCAGCGCTTTAGGAGCGAGACTGCTATATATGTTTTGATTAATTTAATTACTTACTATGAGCCTTTAGATCAATCAAACACCTACCCTACTTCAAATTTAGTCTAAATATAGTATAGTTATATATGTATAATACAAATAAAATTGAAAAAACGAGTACTATAATTATGTATGTTGTGATACGTATTTTTGGAAAGGTCCTGTGAACTGGTTCCTGTCGCTGCAGCTGTGGCAGTTCGTGTCGCGCCTCTCCTACGCGATGTACTTACTCAGCTATATCATACAAGAAGCTGCAACAATCCCCGGCGACACCAACTCCATCTACTTCGACATGCAGTCGCTTGTCAGTATTATCAAAAAAAAATCTACTCGTAGTTCAGTTACTTATAAAATACTAACCAAAAAGAAATCTACAAAATTAGGCTTCATAAAATTCATACATGGTTGAAGTATGTCGAAAAGGTTATGTTACTATTATATTTATTAAATACTATGTTAGTGGCAAATAAAATAAGCTAGAGGCGATGTGTCGATGTATTTGAGACAACAGTTTTTCAACGGTAAATTCATTGTGAAATATATTTACCGAACCGTTAGGGCGCAAAACCGACTCGCACTTGGCCTGTTTTTTTTTTTTCACCATTAAACTTTATAAGCTAAGTAGATGGAAGGATGAGTTCTCTTGTTACGGGTGGTATTTTATCTAAACTTACTGGGAGGTACCAACCTTTAAAATATTAAATTAAATATGGCATTGCATCCTATGTTATTATAAGTGTTATAACAAAATTATTTTTAACAAAAAAAACCGACTTCACTTAGGATCCGCTTTTCCAAGTGAAAATGCCCAAGTTGCTTTAAAAAAAACTGAAACCACTATAGGTGTGCTTATATTAGTTGAAGAGTTCCCTCGATTTCTCCAGGATATACTCTTTTAAACAAAAAAAGAATTTTACAAACCGGTCCAGCCGTCTTTGAATAATCGGTGAACATACATACAAAAAAAGACAAGCAAAGATCCCGACGAATTGAGAACGTACTTCGAAATCTTGAAGTCGGTTGATAAAAAAAATCATTTCCAGCTGTGGACGTTCACGGGGGACCTGGGGGTCACGCTGGCGCTGTCGGTGGCGGCCAGCGTCGTCGTCGAGGCGCCGCTGCTCACGCTCTACCGGCTGCTACTCAAGCCCCGCCCGAAGGAGGAATCACAATTAAAGAATATTACGTTATGTGTCAATAGACGGTCACAATCTGGGCCGGAGAACAGGACTTAGTTGAATACACGAACATTTTGTTGGCGGATATATATGAATAGTTCAGGATTACTACATAGTCCATCGTATTACTACATGAAGTTACTAACTCTGCAGGAACAGCAGGAAATCGGAGCAGTTTCAGTTTCTCATTACAAATGTGAAAAACAACATAATAGATAAGATAAAAATGTAGCGAGGATTTGGATTTCGACACAATTATTGCTTATCGTTATCGACACAGACCTTAACTAAAATTTGATATGAATCGCCTATTCCACCTATCCCTACCGCGATATCCCCCCCAGGGGGGATGTGTAGAATATTTTTCCATTTATTTCTACTGGTCGATACATGGAATCAAGTCGTCCATCTATCCCAACTATAGAATTTGTATGTAACTTAATACCTTTCCAATTAGCTGACCAACGGGTTTAGGTAAATCCAGCACGCTGTATCCGTACCTTTTTCATTTCATGATCCAATATTGTTACACGTTCTTAAACTTTTTATAGGTACATAACCTCTATAACTTAAGGACAACTGTAAAAAGTAATGAAATAAACGCATTTGTATTTTTTTGTATTGGTATCCCCCCTAATTTTAATGATAGGGCTAGATGGAATTTATCCCACTTATCCCAACTACCTTCCTCCGTGGTAGAAATCGGTGGATTTTTTTCACGTTAACGTGTGTTTCCCCCCCTGGTGGGGATAGGGGGTTTTTTTTTACCTATCCCTACTGCTTTGTTATTTGGTAGGGATATATGGGAGTTCTTCCACTTGTCCCTGCTACCTTGCTGTTTAGTAGGGATATATGGAGATTCTTCCATTTGTCCGGCTACCTTGCTGTGTTTAGTAGGGATATTTGAAAATTCATTATTTTGACAAAAACGGGACTCCATCCAGTTATCCCTATCTCGCGGAAATGGTAGGAATATGCCGAAAATAAAATAATTCATTTGGCATCACATCAATTACGAGTAGTAGGGATAGATGGAAAAAATATTCCACATATCCCCACTGGGGGGGATATTGCAGTAGGGGGTGGTATAGGCGAAAAAAAGCCATGACTAAGTCTCATACTTATTTTGGAAAAATCATCAACTTCCTAAAACCGCACTTTTAAGACACAGTGTAAAGAAGTTTGAAGCGCATTTGAACTATGTTGCCGTTGGAATTTTCTTTGAAAAGTAACATTTTTTATTGCAGTGATTGATTGAAAGAGATTGTGAAATTTTTGGGATTTAATAATATAATTAACGAAATCAACGTTTTTGTTTTAAGTAAGAACAATAATATACCTACTACATTTAAAAAATCTTCACGCACATTTTTTCGAATTTTAGTATACTGTGCTATAAATTACGTTTAATCAGTGTAAAGTTGTATAAAAAGATTGTTAAAGACAATTAAAAACGATTAAAGTTACATGAAAATGAAACTCGTACCTAGTTACCTACTCCCATAATTATACACCGTGTTTTTTTATTTCCTTTAACCACACCAGTGTCCTAATTACCTAGCTCTTTTTTTTTTTTATTCAGAATAGGCAGGCGTTTGACTACGATCTCACCTGATGGTAAGTGATGATGCGGTCTACGGTGGGGCACGCTTACCTATGAGATACCTATTTACTCGCGCTTTGAAGAGACCCAAATTGTACTCATGTGGAAACACAGACTCGGGCAGAGCATTCCACTCTTTGGCAGTTTGCATAAGGAATGTTGAAGCGAAACGCTTCGTGCGTATATGTGGAATAGCTACCATGAAGCGATGCCGGAGTGCCGTTTGTCTGGTAGTCCGATGGTAAAATGGGGACGGGGGAATAAGGTTATGCAGTTCCTCGGCACACTCACCGAAATGTATCCTATAAAAGATCGATAACCTGGCAACATTGCGACGATGCTCCAGACTTTGAAGTCGAGCATTCGTAAGATCGTCGTCATTGATAATTCTTTTGGCCTTCCTCTCGACTGACTCGAGCGCCTCAAGCTGGTATTTTGCTGAACCATCCCACAGATGAGAGCAGTATTCTACACATGACCGGACTTGCGCTTGGTAAAGGTCGAGCAGCTGCCTAGGTGTAAAATACTGCCTCACCTTGTTGAGGATGCCCAGCTTTTTTGCTGCTAACTGTGCTTTCGACTCAATGTGTGGGCCGAAGTTGAGTTTCGAAGTTAGTGAGATTCCGAGAAGTTCAAGATGGTCGGTCAACGGAAGGGATACATTTCGAAAAGTAGGAGTCAGATGGAATGGACTCCGTTTAGCGGAGATGAGACACGCCTGAGTCTTACTTGCATTGAACGAGACCAGATTGGCTTCACCCCAATCGGAGACTGCCTTTAGTGACACGTTCATGCGTTCGACCATTGCCTCCCTGGACGACTGTATTTGAGCTCCACTAGCTCGTGGATTGGGTATGTAGCTTTCTACAACCGTTGTGTCGTCTGCATATCCAAACGTACCTGGTTTCAGTAGGTCGTTTATATGGAGCAAGAAAAGCGTCGCTGAAAGCACGGACCCTTGAGGGACTCCGGCGTTGATTGCCAGTTGATCGGACGAGCAGCCATTAATGACAACCCGAATCGATCGATCCCTCAGAAACTCTGATACCCAGACACAAAGACTAGTGGGTAGACCAAAGGACGGTAGCTTGCTAATAAGGCCCTCGTGCCAAACCCTGTCGAAAGCCTTCGAGATATCTAGAGAAACGGCTAAAGCCTCTCCATTCTTCTCGATGGCCTCACTCCAGGTGTGCGTGGCATACGCTAAAAGATCTCCAGTAGACCGGCCTCGGCGGAACCCGTACTGTCGGTCACTGAGCAAGTCATTCGCTTCTAGGTATGCCAGGAGTCTGTTGTTCAGTACACGTTCCATACTCTTACAGAGTATGGAAGTGACCGAAATAGGTCTATAGTTGGCAGGGTCAGCACGGCTTCCTTTTTTCGGTACTGGTTGTACATTAGCAAGCTTCCAAGACTTTGGAACCTGTCCAGTAGTCATAGAGAGGCGGAAGAGGCGCGTCAATATGGGAGATAGCTCAGCTCCAATTCTGAGATAATCTATAGAATATTTGCCTTTCGGAGTGCTATTTGAACCGGCCCGTAGTGCACTGCTGTACGTCGCGTTGCCGACTGCCGACCTGCGCCCGGCGCAGCGGTAGCGCAGTGGTAAGTGATACATGACTGAATGAATTAACAAGAGCGAAGAAGAATAGAATAAACGCGGTAATGGGGGGAAGTGGGAGGAGTAGGGGGAGTGGGGGTGAGTGAGAGAAATGGCAAGGACAAACAAATGGAATGCAAAGGAAAAATAAATACAAACCTAATTAGGAAAAGTTGTTTAATTAAAAAAATAAGTTAAAAAAATACACAAATTAGGGTTCGAAAGGGGGGGGGGGGGGGTCCCGAAAAAATCACGATAGATCACGTGGGGGGTGGGGGGGTACATGGAGACCTCACGTGTATTTTCTATAATGAACGAAGCCGTGAAAAATATAAAAAACTAAGGGATCGTAATGACAAAATAGGCCGACCAACGCGCATTCTAACGCGGCGAACTATTAGTGAGGATCCTAAGCCACATAAAAACGTCGAACCTAAAATTTTTATGCACAAGCATGAAATTTGGCACACTTGTTTATTGTCCCCAGAAAACCCGATTAAGATCGGTACCCAAAGGTACCCCCCCTTCTGGCGCCGGGGAGAGGGGGTTAAAATACCACTCCACCCGGCTTCATTCAAAAAATTCTAACAGTTCACGTTTAGCTAATAGGTCAAGTTTGGTATCATTTTCGGATAAAATAACCACGTAGAATTCGTTTCTGGTATTAAAAAATGCAATTTACGAAGTAATTTAAAAAAAACATACGAGTTTCGAAAATCTCAACAAAAATTTTCATATTCCAGGCATCATAAATATAAATTTGCTAGTTTTTTTTCACAATTTAAAAATACAATATTAAAGCATATTTCACGTAGATTCAAAAAAATATAACATATGAAAACCTATACTAACAGGAAATAGCATAAAAAAATATTTTACGTCGCGCGTCGTGATATTATTTTTGCCGCCGTCGGCATCCGCGGTCAAAATATCCAAATAACGCACTGTGGATAGGTACCATGTAAACTTGTTATTTATTGAAATCAATTGTATATATAACAACGATAGAAATTGTACCTGAAAAAATGTGGTATTCCGTCGGAAAAGGGACTTTTAGTATAGGAGTTGTGTGCGCAACCTCTTTTCCTTGTGCTAAAATCTTGGGTTTATAAGTGGTATTTATGAAGCTATCAAATGGGTCACTGGACCAGTTACTAGGAAAACAGCCCCTCTGGACACGAACGGTGCTATAATTACGGATAGCCAAATGCAACTCGAGCGATGGGTTGAACACTATACAAATCTTTATTCGAGTCCAGTTGATATACATCCGGAGGCTGTGCAAAGCATGCCCAAACCAAACTGGCTGTTATGACCGAGTTAGATAATCTACTGCCTGTAGAGGAGTTTACCAAGGCTATTAATAGGCTCACATGCGGTAAGAGCCCCGGCGGTGATGGCACCCAACCTAAACCTAAATAATAAAACTCGAATGCATGCGACCACTTGTGTACAATCTTCTGTGCAAATGTTGAGAAGCCGGAAATGTGCCTCAGGATATGCGTGATGCCAATATCACACTATACAAAGGGAAAGGCGACCGCGGCGACTGCAACAATTACCGCGGTATCTCCATATTGAGCATAGTTGGCAAGTTTTTTGGCCACATACCGCCCTAGCAACGCAGTCGTCTCTGCTTGAGAAACGCGTTTCAAGCTAGGCAGCTGTGCAATTTCTAGGACCCTTTCGTTTGTCACCCTGTCTTGCCATATTCCGAAAATCTTGAGTAGGCATCGCATGTAAAAAGAGTTTATACGACGTTCGACTTTTGCATACGTCATCCAGGTTTCAGCTCCATACAAGAGTATGCTTAAAATGGAAGCCTGAAAGACTAACGTCTTGGTCTTTATTCTAAGATGTTTGTTTTGCCATACTTGAGTACTAAGCTTCCCGAATGTGGTTGTCGCTCTACCGATACGAATGTTGACCTTCGCATCGAGCGAAAGGTTGTTCGTTACGGTCGACCCTGGGTAGCAAAAACTGTCAACTACTTCTAAAAGCGTGCCATTGAGGGAATAGAGGGAGCTCCGGAAGTCCTTCTCGTATTTATGGATATGGCATACAGGGAACAAGCCTGATATAACTGACTCACCATGGACTGGAGTTAGCAACGAAGACTGCGTCATCGGCATAGAGAAGACTGTCGAGGAAAAGATTCTCGAGGTCTCTTTATGACTTTTGTTAAACATTTTTTCATCGGCCCTCGTATGCAGATGGATATCCTGCTGGTTATCGCTGAAAGCGGTACTTAATATAAGCGAGAAGTATATACCAAACAGGGTAGAAGCCAAGACACAGCCTTGTCGCACTCCTCTGGAGACATCGAACTGCGCTGATGACGCTCTGTTAAAAACTACTGTGCCCTTCATACCTTCGTGGAAGGATACAACTAGCCTCAGAAGCTTTGATGGACACCCAATGCTCTCGAGTGCTGTGTATAAGCCCGGCTGACTGTATCGAACGCCTTGTTAAGGTAGACAAAAGCAATAACCAAGGGGGTATTTTGTTCACGTCACTTCTCCTGCATTTTACGAAGTGTGAAAATCATATCCACTGAGGAACGATCGAAGCGGAAGCCACACTGCGACTCAGGATAAACGCGTTCTGCAAGCTTTTGGAGTCTTAAAAGAACGACTTGGCCAAAAAACTTGCTAGCTGGCACATTTCCCGCTTCTCAGCATTTTCACAGCAGATTGTACAACACAAGTGGTCGCATGCATTCGAGTTCTATTATTTCGGCTTGGGTTGGGTGCCATTTCCGCCGGGACTCTTACCGCACGTCAGCCTTTTAATAGCCTTGGCAAACTCCTCTACAGGCAGTAGATTATCTAACTCGGTCATAACAGCCAGTGTGGGCATGCTTTGGATAGCCTCCGGATGTATATCAACTGGACTTGAATAGAGATTTGTATACTGTACAACCCATCGGTCGAGTTGCATTTGGCTATCCATAATTATAGCTCTGTTCGTGTCCAGAGGGGCTGTTTTCCTAGCAACTGGTTCAAGGACCCGTTTGATAGCTTCATAAATACCACTTATAAACTCAAGATTTTAGCACGAGGAAAAGAGGTTACGCACACAACTCCTATACTAAAAGTCCCTTTTCTGACGGAATACCACATTTTTTCAGGTACAATATTTATCGTTGTTATATATACAATTGATTTCAATAAATAACAAGTTTACATGGTACCTATCCACAGTGCGTTATTTGGATATTTTGACCGCGGATGCCGACGGCGGCAAAAATAATTTCCTGTTAGTAAAAGTTTTCATATGTTATATTTTTTTGAATCTACGTGAAATATGCTTTAATATTGTATTTTTAAATTGTGAAAAAAACTAGCAAATTTATATTTATGATGACTGGAATATGAAAATGTTTGTTGAGATTTTCGAAATTCGTATGTTTTTTTTAAATTACTTCGTAAATTGCATTTTTTAATACCAGAAACGAATTCTACGTGGTTATTTTATCCGAAAATGATACCAAACTTGACCTATTAGCTAAACGTGAACTGTTAGAATTTTTTGAATGAAGCCGGGTGGAGTGGTATTTTAACCCCCCCTCCCCGGCGCCAGAAGGGGGGGTACCTTTGGGTACCGATCTTAATCGTGTTTTCTGGGGACAATAAACAAGTGTGTCAAATTTTATGCTTGTGCATAAAAATTTGAGGTTTTGAGCTTAAGACCCTAGCTATATAGCGAGATCCCAAAGGGAAGTTCTTTGTGTAATGCGGGAAAACGACGACGTCGTGTCGTGTGGCAAGACGAAGACGATGTCGAAGGATGTATGCCCGCTACCTGCCTGCCTGAAGATGTGTGCCCTGTTGTAACGTTTAGAGACGAACCAGAACAATCCCTGGACCGACGAATGATTTAATTTCAAAACAGGTTTAATTATATTAATAAATATGTATATTTTACTGCGCTATAAGCCAAACGGTAAAAAACGGAACCCTTATAGATTCGTCATGTCTGTCCGTCCGTATGTCACAGCCATTTTACTCGGAAACTATAAGACGTATCATTATCAAATTTTTACATAAAGTGTATTCTGTGTGCTGCTACTTAGATATGTAGTTAAATTTCTGAAAAAAAATCATTTTAGAGGGGGCACTCCATACATGCAAGTAATTGTCAAAAAATATTTTTTTACCAAATATCAACATGATGCACATCAATCGATAGGTCTTTAGAAATAACATTGAGGTATTTTTTAAAAAAAATTGATTAAGTGGATATATTCAGAAATAATGACTCCGAAAGTCAAAAAAATTGAACCTTATTTAAGTCCAAATATTATGAAAAAATTCAAGAAGATACACTTTTGAATATTCTTTCAACGAACATTTTTGAGTTATCTCCAAAAAACTACCTACTTAGGCAGATACGACCTTGCGATATTAATTTATTCGATAGTAGCTACGGCCGGTTTTTATAGATAATGGTACGGAACCCTTCATGCGCGAGTCCGACTCGCACTTGGCCGGTTTTTTTTCTTGTACCCGTCAGTAGCACCTGTAATATAAATGTAATAAAAGCTAAAATTAAATCGGCGAATGTAGAACTTTGAAAAACCATACCTATTACCTCAAAATAAAAGTCAACTTTTCAGAGATAGTAGTAAAAATTACACAAATACATTTGTGCATCAACGGATACTAAATATATGGCAAATATAACATCACATTAATTGCGAAAAAAGAAAAATAAACAAGATTTTCGAATATTTAATTTCAAAATTAGGTCGAGTAAAAAAAATTCAATAAATATACGCGAGGTTAGGTGGGGGAGGGGGGGGGGAGCTTAGAACCTCACCAAAGATCACCAGGGGGGAGGGGGGGGGTCAAAAAGTAGCCAAAAAAACCTCGCGTGATTTGTGCACAAGCCCTTAACTAAACATACAAAACATAAATGGAATAGGTATCTGGCGGATCCCAAACTAGGCTGGGCCTGTATCTTGGGATCCATGAAGTGCAATGTGTGTGTGTGTGTGTATGTGTGTGTGTGCTCGTGTGTATATGTATGTGTCGCGCTGCGCTCTCTCCAGCCGCAGCAAAATGCTTTTTGCAACGCTACCCCAAACCAAATGATTACCAAAAAAACACTACATGAATACTAGTTTGATTTGACCCTACGCGAGCGAATCCAACGAGAACGCGAAGCGGCGCGAATAAAACAAACATTCGACAGCGATTGTAACGTAAATGTCCTACGTGACCAAACTACACGCAAACGCGAACCGGCGCGGCGCGAACCAAACGCGATTAGTTGGTTTAGTATTTTCGCGTAATCGTTCGTTCGCGTCATTTTGCGGGGTGATTCACACACACGTAGAACAAGGCCGCCACTTCGCATTGAATTCTTGTGTCACCGCTTCGGATCGCTTCGCAAATGTGTTTGCCTCCATTCGCCCACGTAGGACACGGCCTTAACAAGCAGTCACCAAGGCCTGAGGCTCGCTACCGGCATCGGCCGGGGCAGCCAGATCGCGCAGCTTGCCAAACGTGAGCGCGCGGATGTCCTGCACGCTTAGTACCAGCTCGTACCCACGCTCCAACACCTGTCTGATCTCGGTCACCATCAGCGAGTCCAGGCCCAACTCCACGAAGGTCGCCGTCGAGGACACTTTGTTCACGTCACGGATACCTGCAGTCATATTAATAAGTTGATTTACATCCAGACACATATATGTATGGATCGTGTCACGTACCATAGTACAAGCATCGATAATTGATTTTATGGATATAGGAATATCCTATATTCCGACAAGAGATTGTAGAAATTAAAAAGTGGCAACATCGTAGTGTGGTCCCTTTCAAACCAATAGGAATCTTAGAAGTATTCGTTTATCAGTTTAGATCATCAATATAAGTTGTAAGTATAGTTTCTGAGAGACTGTGACATACGGACGGACATGAAGAAACTTTAATGGCAAAAATGGAACCCTAAAAACAAAAAAGCTATAACTAATAAATGATGTAAACAGCCAAGTAGCATAAGA
This sequence comes from Pammene fasciana, assembly GCA_911728535.1. Classification (NCBI taxonomy): domain Eukaryota; kingdom Metazoa; phylum Arthropoda; class Insecta; order Lepidoptera; family Tortricidae; genus Pammene; species Pammene fasciana. Next base: position 999,254 of record OU452274.1, on the reverse strand, counting down.
CCCTACTCATGGTGTTGTGTTCCTGCTGGTGAGTAAGCTTGCCAAAGAGCTCAAAGAGGACCCAGTATGTTGACGACGAGACCTCACTAGTTCATTTAGCCGTCAACACAGTGAATCCTCCTGTTTTTAAAGGTTCGGCAACGCAAATGTGACACCTCTAGAGTTGCAGGCGCCCATAGGCTACGGTAGCTGCTTACCGGGTCGGCGTATAAAAAAAGTACCTAATACATTGGCGACAGCGTAGACGAGATCCTGTACGGGCTTTTCCTGCCTGAGCCGCTTTTCGGCGTGCACTATGGACGAGACCACGGCGTGCGGCATCAGCAGGAGCTTCTCCAGCGTCGCCAGACATGACTTAATGCTCTGCGGCACAGTGCCGCCAAACTCCTTGTCCTCCGCGAACATCCTGGCGGCGAGCCCCACGTCGCCGACGGGGCCCCACTGCACCGCCAGCGCCGGCAGCCCGCCCGCGCGCCGCCGCTCGCACAGCCGCTCCATGGCGCTGTTGGCGAGCCCGTAGTTGCTCTGGCCGGCGTTGCCGCGCCCGCAGGAGATCGACGAGAACACCACGAAGTGGTCCAGAGTCGGAGCCAGATTGCGCGAAGCTGCGTCTAATTCACGTGTCACTGCGCGGAGAAAAATATTGCTGTTAGTTAAGATCTGACGAGTCACAAGTCACAAATGACCTTGTGCAACCTAAGATGCAATTTTTGACACCTGTCATCTCAGTACATTTTATAACCTAAAATTATATGTTACGTGACCTCTTAATAGTACATTTCGATACTAGGTCGGAAAGGATGTCATTATTCAACGAGTTCCGAGACATTTGGTCACGAGCCGCAGGCGAGTGGCAAAACTCGGGACGAGTGAAGAATGACATTCCGTCCGTGTATCGAACGACGTTTTTTTAATAAAGTTGCGAAAAAATTATAAAAATGGACAATATGTCACTTTGAGGTTACTTCATCCGAACACTCGCGCCGTGCGATGCGGGGCGGTGATCATGAATCCTGAGCTGTGATTGGCTGGAAAAATAAAACTCGCTAGTGCGAGAAATCCAACTTCTCGCATTCATTATAAACTACTACTAGATTTGAGCAACTGTGTTAAAAAATAACATTTGACTTATTAAGTTATTATTGATATTCTGCTTTCTCAATAAGGCTCAAAACTTTTAAAAAGTACCTACAATAAAAAGTTAAGTAACCAATAAGCGTTATTGTAAAATGAGCCCTAAACGAAGAGTATTATGAACTGAAATAGATGTCATAGGTACTTCAGAAAAAATTACCAATATCTCTGGTGTCCGAGGTCACATTTGAACACCGGAGGACTTGGTCACTTTTTTGTCGCTGTGTAACCTAATCCCAGGAATCGGCGTAGGCAGGCACTAGTTTTTTAAACTTTCAACCTAGAGGGGATACTAGGCCTTGTTTGAATTAGGTCCTACCTATATGTATTTCTCACGATGTTTTCCTTCACCGAAAAGTGACTGGTAAATATCGAATGCCTCGTTAAAAACGAGACAGGAAACAAAAGAACGAAAAGAGAACGAAATTAACCGGTATTTTAGTATGAAGAAATTACCGGTTTCCGATCTCTGCATGAAATTAGTTTTCCAAGCGGATCCCGGGCTCAATTGGCAAAAATATGACTCATGTATTGTTGCCAGCGAATAAGAACTTAATCGAACTCGTGGAGCGTAAGCGAGGTGAGTTCTTACAAACAACTCCAGACCGAACTGTCACCTGGCTACTGGGACGTCTCGGCATTTGGATGGCTTTTTGATTTCGATAGTTTGTCCGACGATAACTTTAGTAACGTTTTTCTGATCTTTATGAATTTCTTGGGGCTGTAGCAGAGATACATAAAAATTTATAAGTTCTTATATGAGCAGGATCGATCAAGTGGTTATGGAGCTAGAAAGAGAAAAAAAATCCTTGCTGGTGTCTTGTTATATTGGTCAACTCGTTTGCAAGTAAATCGTGATTTCTCAGTTCGAGGCGGACTACTAGTTTATACAAACCGTTTATTTTGGGGTTGGTAACGGCGTGAAAGTCCTCTGGAGTCTGGTTCTCGAGGAGGGCGTCCCGCAGCACGGCGGCGAGGTTGAAGATGCCGCCGACCGGCGCCGCCGCCGCCGCATCGCGCAGCAGCGCGCGCGCACCCGCCGCCGTTGACGTGTCCGCTGCCGACACGACCACGTGCACGCCCGCCGAGCGCCATCTACAATCGTTTGCCTATCAACAACAACATCGTGGTCGACACCTGAGATGCATTATGTGTGCAGTAAGTGATCCTTTTAGGGAGAGAACTCCAAGAGTATTCGCGTCATGGTACACAGATAGAAATAATATCTTAATTCAAAACGCAAAACTCTCTTGCACGCGGTTTCTTAAAGAGAGTAATAAATACCTTAGACCAATAAACATGACTTGAGTTAAAAATATCATGATTTTTAAAAGAAGATTTAAAATTATTTAGCTTTAACTTTACCTATTTTTAAAGCGAATAGTAATGATTTGAGTTAAGATAATAATTATTTACGGCAAAAAAGCACCAACATTTTCCTTTAAGAGTTTTATGTGTTTACGTAAGATCGATTAGTTCTTGGTTTGATGTTTTCAATCTACAGCTAAGAGCCAAAGCTAATTTAAAGAAGTAGCACCAAAAGTTAGATTTGAGATTTTTAAGTTTTTAGGCAAGAGAGATTAATTTTTGCTTTGATGTTTTCAACTTACAATCAAGAGCCACAGCTATTCCAAAGAAGAAGCACATAATTTTTGCTTTGAAACATTTAAATCTTGGACGTTAGTTACCCTGCGCATCAATAGATGTCTCTGCGTGTAGGTTAGAACACGCGAACGTTTGTTCAACGTAACTTCATGACCCTCGCCGCTTTACCCGGGCTTATTTGAGATTCACAATAGCAATCTCAGCTCTAGTTAATACGATTATAAATTGTGAGTATATAAATAATCATAATTTATATTTGTATTATCTACTTTTAGTTAAACTTCCTTTCTTGGGATTAGTCCCGAGAAACACAGTTTCTGCTACTAGCTTTTTAAGTAGTGCACTGAGACACTAAGGCGATTATGACACTGACGACGGATCCGCATGCGGCGCCGGTGTGCGAGCGAGATAGCGCTATACACATGCAGAGCGCTATCTCGCTCGCGCACCGGTGCCGCATGCGGATCCGCGCCAGTGTGATAACCGCCTTAGAAAATGTTATTGTTTGTTTCAAGTAATCGATTTCATACGCCAAGAAATTTTAGATCTTGGTGTGAAAATATCAAATTTTACATCAAGTAACACATGCTCTTGAACTAATGCGATTTCTTGTTTCCGTGGAGAAATTCAATTCTCAATTTAAACTATGAGTCTTCATCCAAGAAACAAAGTTTCTTGGCTTAAGTTCTTTATGTATTGCACTAAGACACATAAAGTTCAATTTAAAAAAAATACAATACAAAAACAAAATTCAAACGCCCTTCGTGAGAATATTAAGCTATTTTAAAAAGAAGATTTTTATATCTCGGATAAAGTATTGAATTTATTAGGTTAAGTAATAAACTTTGAAACATTTTATATCTTAAAATAAAGAATTTTATTTTTTCCTTATATGGGAAACTGGATATCTCTTGATTCAAATAGGTTTCTTTGGTTGAAGAGATTTTTTCTATCTGTGTACCGTTGTGGCAATATTGTGGCAACATTGTGGCAACATCCAAAGACTTGAATAAACGCCGACGACAAGGTGCTGGTGTAGTAACCCTAACCCTAAAATGGATCCTTATACAACTTTTACATTTCAAATTAGTGCTAAAAGACAATCCTGGGTATGATGAACTGATGATGGTCCATCGGACCTTTAACCCTTACCTATTGAGTAATATTAATTAATAATGAGAAACTGAGGTCGATTTATTGGTAAGTTTGGCATCTAGATTCAGAAAAATTATGTGAAGTGGAGAGAGTGAGTGGAAGGGCGTATTAAGAATGTTTTTTTAGAAAACAAAAACTGACTTCAATGAGGGAAGCTGGTGAAAGATTATTGATGGCGCAGTCTTAGATTTCATTGAGATCTATCATCAGATTAGAATGAAAAAAAAAATCTCTTTTAAATCTAACTTGCTTAGCATTGAGGGTCATAGGGTTACGTACCGGCGGACGCGCCAGGCCTGGTATCCGGTGCGCACGCCGCTGCGCGACGCGAGCACGAGTGCGCGAGCGCCGCGCTGCACCAGCCACTCGCACAGCTCCAGCCCCATCCCGCCCAGCCCGCCTGCAGAGGAACGTTCCAAATTCAGCAATAATAAATGAGGCGTCATTAATTAATATGACAGTAAGACAAGGGGACCTCTGATCCCTACTACTCGTGAGAACGCTCTGGTGATTTTTTTAATAATCATCCGCATAGCGGCGTTGCGGTTCGCCACCCATCTCGTTCTTCATGGGGGCGAGAAGCGGCTCACGGAGAGCCGTTTTGCTGCATTGATCGTAGCATATGGAAATCCGTGATCTCTGCCTACCCCTTTTGGGATATAGGCGTGATTGTTTGTATGTGTATGTAGGTATGTAATTTATTACGTAATTTTTTGCCAATAAAAAAAAGAAAAAACAAGAAGAATAAAAATCCTCACATTGTAAGGAGCAGCTATACAGACATGGCCTACCCCCTCCCCCTAAATCATCTTACGTAATGAATGAAAGGCGCCTAAGGGCGGATCAGTCCGCCGGACGATATCGGCCTGTCAGTTGTTCGGAACTGTCAAATTTTTGTTCTACCTGACAGGCCGATATCGTCTGGTGGACTGCAGATAGTGCGACTTATAATCCGGAGGTCACGGAATCGAGCCTTAAGTCGTGTTAATGAGTACACAGATAGAAATAATATCTTAATTCAAAACGCAAAACTCTCTTGCACGAGGTTTCTTAAAGAGAGTAATAAATACCTTAGACCAATAAACATGACTTGAGTTAAAAATATCATGATTTTTAAAAGAAGATTTAAAATTATTTAGCTTTAACTTTACCTATTTTTAAAGCGAATAGTAATGATTTGAGTTAAGATAATAATTATTTACGGCAAAAAAGCACCAACATTTTCCTTTAAGAGTTTTATGTGTTTACGTAAGATCGATTAGTTCTTGGTTTGATGTTTTCAATCTACAGCTAAGAGCCAAAGCTAATTTAAAGAAGTAGCACCAAAAGTTAGATTTGAGATTTTTAAGTTTTTAGGCAAGAGAGATTAATTTTTGCTTTGATGTTTTCAACTTACAATCAAGAGCCACAGCTATTCCAAAGAAGAAGCACATAATTTTTGCTTTGAAACATTTAAATCTTGGACGTTAGTTACCCTGCGCATCAATAGATGTCTCTGCGTGTAGGTTAGAACACGCGAACGTTTGTTCAACGTAACTTCATGACCCTCGCCGCTTTACCCGGGCTTATTTGAGATTCACAATAGCAATCTCAGCTCTAGTTAATACGATTATAAATTGTGAGTATATAAATAATCATAATTTATATTTGTATTATCTACTTTTAGTTAAACTTCCTTTCTTGGGATTAGTCCCGAGAAACACAGTTTCTGCTACTAGCTTTTTAAGTAGTGCACTGAGACACTAAGGCGATTATGACACTGACGACGGATCCGCATGCGGCGCCGGTGTGCGAGCGAGATAGCGCTATACACATGCAGAGCGCTATCTCGCTCGCGCACCGGTGCCGCATGCGGATCCGCGCCAGTGTGATAACCGCCTTAGAAAATGTTATTGTTTGTTTCAAGTAATCGATTTCATACGCCAAGAAATTTTAGATCTTGGTGTGAAAATATCAAATTTTACATCAAGTAACACATGCTCTTGAACTAATGCGATTTCTTGTTTCCGTGGAGAAATTCAATTCTCAATTTAAACTATGAGTCTTCATCCAAGAAACAAAGTTTCTTGGCTTAAGTTCTTTATGTATTGCACTAAGACACATAAAGTTCAATTTAAAAAAAATACAATACAAAAACAAAATTCAAACGCCCTTCGTGAGAATATTAAGCTATTTTAAAAAGAAGATTTTTATATCTCGGATAAAGTATTGAATTTATTAGGTTAAGTAATAAACTTTGAAACATTTTATATCTTAAAATAAAGAATTTTATTTTTTCCTTATATGGGAAACTGGATATCTCTTGATTCAAATAGGTTTCTTTGGTTGAAGAGATTTTTTCTATCTGTGTAGGTAGGTATTTTTAGGGTTCCGTACCTCTTTGGGTAAAAAACGGGACCCAGTTACTAAGATAGACAGTTGAAAATTTCACAGATGATGTATTTCTGTTGCCAAATAATAAAAATACAAATACCGTCACCTCGCAGTACTTTGGTCAAATCCAGGATACTATGGCCCATATAAAAATCACACATCGAAGGGTCTAATAAAAAAGATAAAAACGTTAATCAACCTCTCGTAAATCAAGTTATCTCGAAGAGATCACTCACTCGCGATAAGACATATTTTAGGTATTGTATTCTGTATTTATCGATATACATAATATATGAATATCGCAAGTCGATAAACGAGAAGCTCCTATTACAGCTCCAAAGTGCTAAATACAGGAATTCCAGCCTCTGGTATGTAATATAAATATGTAAATAATATAAATAAATATTAGGACAATCTTACACAAATCACCCTAGTCCCACAGTAATCTGGGTACTAGGCGACGATATATATATAATAGATAGATATACATAAATACACAGATAACATCCATAACTCAGGAACAAATATCTGTGATAAACACACAAATAAATCCCCTGACCATCAGGATTCGAACCCGGGACTTCATAGGCAGGGTCACTACCAACTAGGCTAGGAGGCCGTTAAAAAATGTACTGACCAACGAGGACGTAGCTCTTTCCGGGATGCATGTAGACGCGCGGCACCGCCGGGAGCCGCGTCGCCCCCGCCCCTGCCCCCGCCTCGCCCGGTTCCCCGCGCACGCGGATCACCACCTTGCCAATATGCGCGCCTGTCGCCATGTACCTGCAACACCAACAGGATATATTCGCTTGCAGGTTGATTTTGGACGTGGAGATGATACCTACATCAATTAAAGATACCTAGTAGTCCGCCTCTAACTGAGACCTCGCAATCTACTTGCAAACGAGTTGACCAATATAACAAGACCCCAAGAAGGATTTTTTTTCTCCTTCTAGCTGCATAACCACTTGATCGATTCCGGTTCATATACGAACTTACAAATTTTATGTATCTCTGCTACAGCCCCAAGAAATTTCATAAAGATCAGAAAAACGTAACTAAAGTTATCGTAGGACAAACTATCGAAATCAAAAAGCCATCCAAATGCCGAGACGTCCCAGTAGCCAGGTGACCGCCACAGTCTAAGAAGTTTTTGAGGCTCCAAGTCTGAAGCGCCATCTTAATGCATTTTTGAAACCATACAAAATAATAAACATACTCTGCGTAAATCCTCAACTTTTTTCTCTGTGAACTCACCGGAAGGCCTGTTCCAGCTCGTTATGAGCATAAACGGTGGCGGGCAGTGGACGCACAACACCGGCGGCTATGCCCGCGGCCATGCACTGAACCACCTCCGCCTTCTCTCTGTGTTCGCCTTCCAACAACGCGTCCAGTAGGATGCCATGCACCGTCGTGTTCTTCAGCAGCACGGACATGCCGAGCGCCGAGTTGGCGCTTAAGTCCACTTTGCCAATCTCGAGAAAGCGGCCGCCTTCCGAAAGGCACCGGAGCGACGCATGCAGCTTGTCGCCCGAGAGCGAGTTGAGCACGAGGTCGACGCCACGGCCGTGCGTTCCGAGCAGCACGAGCTGCTCGAACGAACTGTCACGCGAGTGGCCGATATTGGCGTCTGGCAGTAGCGGGAAGCGCTCGCGGAGGAAAGCGCGCTTTGCAGACGTGCCCACAGTAGTGTAGACGGTGCAGCCGGCGTGCAGGGCGAGGGCGATGGCGGCCTGCCCCACGCCGCCCGTGCCCGCGTGCACCAGCACGCTCTCGCCGCGCCGCATGCGCCCGCGCACCACTAGCGCGTAATACGCCGTGGCGTACGCCACGGGCACGGTCGCCGCTTCCTCCAGTGACCACTGCGGCGGCACGTCCCACATTAAGCTCTCGTCGGCGAGAACCGTGGTCGCCAGACCCTTGGCTGCTACGATACCCATTACACGTTTGCCAGTAGACGAGAGCCCGCTGAACTCCAAGCCGAGGATACATTCCTACGAAAACAAAATAAAAGGTATATAGAAAATGATAGTTGAATAAAACGACCGCCTTGGGCTAGATAGAGAGGCAAATAGTAAATTTCAGCTTAATAAAACGCGGCCAAAAAATTTTAAAGCGTGAAACATGGCCACAAACACGAGCGTAAACGGTCGCTGCGTCTTTTATGTAGCGATATCGGCACTAATAATAATAACTGACACTAACTAATAATGACTGACAGCTGTGTACCTCATTTTAGAGATTTAAATATTTTGACAGTTCCGTGCCTCTATATTTTCGAAATTGCGATGTACATTAAAACAAACCCATCACTATTCAAGACGGTCTCTGATGTATTTAATATAAATTCTAGATACCCCCAGAATCTCTTTCCTGTTTCCGCAAACACTGCACTAATGCGCAAAAGTGTATTCGGCTTAGCTAGTAAGATCTATAATAAATTGCCTATAGATTTTAGAATGTTACCTCTAAATCAATTTAAGCATAGACTCTTGACATTTTTGATTGAAAATTGTTTCTATTCCATTTCTGAGTTTTTCCTGTATAATTTTGATAAGTAACTTATTCAATATGACATGACTTTTAAAATGAACTATGTATAGTTTTGTATACATTTTGCATGTTAGTATGTAAGAATACATTAATCAAGTATTTGTACGCCATCAGGCAGGGTATAGTGCTACATATATTAATTGTTTACCACCACTGTAATCAGATTGACATATACTCACAAATAAAAATACTTTGAACTTTGAACCAAATCATCTAAATACGTTCAGCGCTTATCGATTCTCCATACAAATTCCCAACTCCCCTTTTACCTCTTAAAGAGTTGATTTTATGACTAAAATTTATCCTTTATTGTTTCCCGGGACTTAAACAATCTATGTACCAAGGTTCATCTCGGTCGTCGGTTCAGCGGTTAATAATTCGCCATACAAACTACATATCCCTTGTACCTGCTGATTTAAACTCACAAGATTTTCGATCATTATTTAAAAAAAAACGGGAATTAAGTAAGTTAGTAGTATAAGTGTACGCGATTAAGCCCCGATTTTTTTTAAATACCAACCCCGTTTTCTACCCCTCTTTGATTGATTATCAAGATAAAAACTATCTTATATTGTTTCCAAGCTCTCAAACTGTATCCATGCTAAATTTTATCTAAATCGATTCGCGGTAAAAAAAATCTCCTTACAAACTTCCAATCCTCATTTCAAGGGTTTATTTTCGGGATAAAAATTATCCTATGTCATTTCCTGGGACTCAAACTATCTGTATACCAAGTATATATTCAGCTGTTTTTAATTCCCTTTAAAACTTCGAACTCCTTCGCTTTGCACCCCCGTAAGGGTTGTGTTCGGGATAAAAACTATTTTGTCCCTTCCCGGGACATAAACTATCTCTATACCAAGTTTCATCTAAATCGGTTCGATGGTTCAGTTCAACGTTTAAAAATTCCCCATACTAACTTTCCACCCCCATTAATTTGGCTACCCAGACTCTAGTAACACGAACGAAATGTATATGGTGACAGGTACCTTCTTATAGTTTACAGATTATTTCGTAGGTAAAATGAAAACCTTATAGAGAATAAAAAAAGGCTTATGACACCACTTGACAGTCAAACTAAAAATAGAAGTAAAATGTTAGGTGCCTACATATATTCCGACCAAAAAGTGTAGAAATTAAAAAGTGGCAACATCGTAATGTCGTCCCTTTCAAATCAATCTAAGAAAATGCGACACTACGATGTTGCCACTTTTTAATTTCGACACTTTTTGGTCGGAATATAATAACATTGGTTTTCATTTATTTGCGTTCCGTATAAGTGATAACTTAAACTAGCATAAATTAAAGTAAATAAGTACAGTAAAAAACTGGTTTAACAAACGCTCTCGAGATAATAGTTGTAAATATTAAGCTGTTATTGACACAATCAAAGATAATTAATGTACAATCCAGCACTAAACAAAACGCTGAACAAATTTTAAGGAGTCACATACAAATATATAGATATTGTTTATTAAAAAAAAAACGGAATTGAGCAAAACTGCGGCATCGTGGACATTTTTACGTTCTATTGTATGAAATAATATTTAAACGTAAATTTGGTTTTGAAGAACGTGATGACAAATTTTCACAGCTGTATTTCAGGACCTCCGTCTACAGTGGCGCCAACTAGTAAGTAAAGAAACGCTAGCCCTCACTGAAATAACTTATAAGGAAGCTTACTTGTATCATAGACTTAAAGGTATAGTAGATGTCCATAGTCTAAGAATTGTTTGAGGCTCCAAGTATTTAGCGACATCTAGTTCAGAGCCACCTAAACAGAGCCAATATGTATGAGATAAAATCAGCGCCATCTAGTAACGAATAACGTACTAGTAGTACACGAGTCGTTACTAGGTGGCGCTGATTTTATCTCATACATATTGGCTGTGTTTAGGTGGCTCTGAACTAGATGGCGCTAAAAACTCGGAGCCTCAAAAAGTTCTTAGGCTATGGCCGTCTACTATAAATTTAAGTCTATAATATTACTGTTAAAACTCAAAATGATTAACTATGTTATCTAATTTAAGTGCAAAGGCATTATCAGCATACATTATGGTTTAAGGCCGTTCTTCGATTCGGACAAGCCACGCCCATCCGTTAGAGACACGTTTATGGCTCCCGTGCACGAAAGAAAGAGATGCAGCGCTCTTAAGGATCAGACTTTTTGTCCAAACTACGATAAATAAGCGAATCTATAAAGTTTTGTCTAATTTTGCTTCTGTGACTTTTTAGATAAACAATAATACCATATTTTTTACTAAGTTATATTGCTTAAGCTTTTATAGTTTACGTAAGCTAAGAAAAATAAGTGGAAAAAGGACCCAACTTCGGATTTTCTTTCTATCGAGGCAACTTTCAGCAATCGTGTTTCGGTTTGTGCCAAAAACAAGAGTATATATATAGTCTAATAATATATATTCCAAAATAAATTCAGTCCCTGATCCCGTTTAGTCACTAGAGCGTTTGAAAAAACCTAAAATTTTTCAAAGTAGCCCCTTAAATTTGAATGAAAACATTTGAATTGTAACCGTATTTTATCGGTGAAGCGTAAGTTAAATAATACGTTGACATACATTTATTTGCAATTTTAACTATAAAACTTTCGTGGGACTCTAACACATTAAAAATATTTATAACGGGTTACTCACATAATTTTCAAAAAAAAAATCAAATCCAGCAAAAATCGTCAAAAATTACGTGAGTAACCCGTTATAAATATTTTTAATACATTTATTTGCGACTCATACATGTATACGAGTAAAATGCGCGTATGGAATGCAAACATTTTATTTAAAAACAGATATCACTTCTGTCCCCAGTATCCAGATTCCAGACCGGGCTCTTAGGAACAACAAGATAAAACAGTAAGTATTCATTTGTGAGAATTTGCTTTTATTACCTTTTTACACCATATCGTCCCGTGGTTGCAGTAGGAGTCTGCTAAGGGAATATACCGGGAGATGCATCTTCCGAAACAGCAATAAACAAAAAAAACGCCTGCCAAGCGTGGAGCGTATGGAGTGTGAGGGGAGAAGCGTGGGAGGCCTATGTTCAGCAGTGGACGTCTTATGGTTGAGATGATGATGATGATGATGAACTTTTTATATCAAGGGGCATGTTTACTGTTTAGTGTTGTAAGTGCTTAAAACTGTTATTTGACACGATCCAGCACTAAACAAAACCATGAGCAAGTTTTAATGGAGTCATATAACTAAAAATATTACATAAAATAAAATAGGCACTATAATATTAGTTTTCATATATTTGTTCTAGTTCAGGTACTCTTCGTCAACTTACTCCGTTGTTATAAAGTCCAAAAGTGTAAAACATATTTTGACGTCGACTACAAGCGGCCTTATATAGGTAGTCTTCTTCATGACAACGCCAGTAGAATTACCTCTCTTCACTGAAATAATACCGGTGTATTATTTCAGTGAGGAGACTACGCGGCACTACGCACCCATTTCACCACGCTGACATTATGTGACATATGTCAGCATCGTTATTAACTGACGTGACAGGCTTCTACAGGCAAGGAAACCGCTTACTGTTGGGCGGGCTGCATACTTGTTTACCACCAGCGTGATATTTAAAGAAAAACTTCATATAATTATCACTACTACTATTTTTGAAAATTGATTATGGCGCTGAAGTAAAAGAACTTGAGTTAACAAACTGGGAAGAAATGTTACTCGTATTACACGAGATTAGTAATGAAGTGACTAACATTTTTATCTTTTACATAGCCAAAATCTTAAGAAAACACAATATCAAGCCATGGATTACTTCAGGGCTTATTAGGTATATGAGGAATACAGACCATTTACATTTAAAATTGAATAGAAACCCTGATAATAACATCTTAAAAATAACTTAAGTACCGTAGGTATCGTAACACATGCAATAACCTTCTCAATAATCTAAGAAGAGCATATCAAAGACATCTTATTAAAGCAAAATCCATAATTATAATACAGCGAATGTTCATTTATGCGCGCATGCGTAACAAATAAGACACTAACGAAACAATGTATTCACTAAGATAATTAAAGAACCCATATCTAACCATAGATATAAGAAAATTCATCTAACTTAAGCCAAAATAGTCCATGTATATATTTTACTATTTTTTGTCTAAAAAAAACGGGACAGCTATAGTGAGTAGTGGCCCCCATTGTAACAGCTGATCCACAGCTGATATACACTCGATACTATGTATTTTATTATTTACAGAACATTAATTTAACTATCCTATAAACCATGACATTCCATTTGTAATGGCTCATGTAATCTGATATACAATGGTTAACTATTAAAATCTTAGTACCTATATAAGCTGAGTATTTTCTCGATAAATAAACAGTATTTCCTCGACTCCTGAGTTATTATTATAACCCCTGAACACCGTACACTTCAGTGGCGAGGAGACGCCATGAGGATTCTCATTGTAATGGGGTGCGTGTTGTGCTGGTTGGGAGCCGACACGGACGCCGCCATGTTTGACGAGGAGCTGTACAGGAGCGTTTTGAACCCGGAGCTGTGTGCTGACCAGTGGGAAAACGTGGACCGATATCAATGTGAACACTTTGTATTTTTATACTCGAGGATCTATATAAAACTAAAAATCAGGCGTCAATGTAATGCACTACGACATTAAAGAAGCAACTAGATTAAGCTAATTAAATGTAATATAAGTCGTCAATACATAAGTTGCAAATTTTAAAAACTATGAACGAAACAATACCAAGTTTTTGGACAGAATATTAAGATATCTCTTCTGTAGCCCAAGTACATAAAAACAATACGAGCAACAGTCGCCATCAAATATATCAGAGCGGCCAAGGTACTGTATCTGAAGATGGACTTTATCGTCTTGACAATAGACGCGTTTTTCAGATATTTGTGACCACCTTGGCCGCTCCGATGTATCTGATAGCGACTGTACAAAGCAATTCTCCAATTCATTTCAATAATTTATCACAGGCTTACTTTTAATGAATGATTAAAGGGTCCAATTAATAGTAACGTTTAATCTAATTGTTCTATACACTAAAAAAAGGACAGGCAAACTACTTCGGCTATTTTATTCTTAACCAAACTTCGGTAAGGAGTTAATAAAGTTTATTTGCTTATAACTCAAAGTTTACTTATAAAGAACAAAACACTTTGGTAAGTAATAAATCCGCTGAGGGCTGGGCTGTGTGAATGAAGCGTCTCTCTTAATTTGCCGCTATCTGAAGATTTTATTGGTAATAAGATTTTACACATTTTCAGTCTACGATGCCAGCTTCCGTGTACCTCAAGGAATGGTCTACGGAAACTTTAAGGATTATGGAAACTTCCACGAGTGCTTGGGTATTAATCATAACTACCACGGCAAGAGCATCCAAGGCAAATACTGTGTAATCAGCGCCCATCTCTCTCCCCCAATCTACAGGATACCTTCGTTGAGGGGAGCCTCGGGTTCAAGCAACCTGACCTGGACGGAAGTGACACTCAATCGATCTACGAACGACACGTTACTCTTGGATGCCAATGCAACCGAACCTCTAGGGTGTGTTACGTGTTAACATTTATTTATTTTTGTTGGTTGATCTTTAAGAGTCGCCAGGACGCTCGCGTGAACTCGCGTCCCCATACAAACGTAGTTCAGCTCTCATTTTAAAACGACATGCTTTAGAACCACGAAATTTGGCATGAGCATTCTAGCAGTACAGATCTATGTCGGTAATTCATTTTCGTTGCTAAAAATTGTAACACAAAGAAAATATAGCAAAAATAAGTTTTGTATGTAAATCTGTATCTGGCTGTATTTTCTATGTATTACAATTTTTAGCAACGAAAACGAATTACCGACATAGATCTGTACTACTAGAATGCCCATGCCAAGTTTCGTGGTTCTAAAGCATGTCGTTTTAAAATGAGAGCTAAACTACGTTTGTATGGGAAAGCGAGCGTCCTGGCGACTCTTAATATTTCTATCTATAACAGTTAAGTCAATCGGTTTCAGCGGTAGGTCAGGGGCCGTAACTGATTTTCTCTAAATAAGTTCTTGTTTAGTTCCGCGTCAGGAATAAATAAGTTGGCATTGCAGCGGCCCGGCGGCGCAGGCGCCGGCCACGCTGCAGCTGGCGGTATGCGTGCCGCGCGCGTGCACGCCGGACGCGCTGCTGTGGCGCTACGCCGACCACCCGCTGCTGCGCTTCAACTACTCGCTGGACTTCTGCCGCCTGCCTGACGACAAGCCCTACGCCGTTGCTGACTACGTCGCTTTGTGAGATTATCATCACCTTAACAGCACAGCGTATCCTAACTTAGTATTATTTCAGTCAGCGCTAAACCTTTAACTGTAACTACACCGCCTAACGTACACTTACTCAACCATAATACGTTATAATATCTTTTCACAAAATAAAACGCCTGAGTCCTGCATATAGACCTAACTATAACATATATTATTATATAATTATTCATTATGTCACTAAAACCAATGTCTAGACTAGCAGCTGATGGGCTATTACATTAGGTAAGTTGATTTGACCCTAATAATAAATTTAAATAAAAAACTTTTAAAAACAAGCTTTTATGTGAATGCTCTAAAAAGAGAAAATAAGCTTTTGAGTCAATCAAACTTTTTCTATAGGAATTTTGTACAATTTTATGACATAAAAGCTTGTCGCGAGACTTTCCCGTGTAAAAGAGATTGCACATTTATATCGAGGAAACCTTATGTAAATATTGAATATTATAACAAAATCATTGGTTTCATTCAGTCCGATGTTGAGTACTTATTCTTTGAGTACATTTAATTATTGTCATTAAAAATAATTTGATTTACAATTTTATAATCCACGCCGCAGGCTTCGTCAGAAAGATACAACAGTAGGTCAACAGGCTTCGACACATACCAATATATTGTCATATAACTCGTTATTGACTTCAAAATTCACTTCGTGATTTGTTATTGCATTGCAAATTTGTGTCGCTTTCGTTTGACATAGAGTTTGGCATAAAAAGATGCAACTAGCGTAACAAAAACAACTCATTAACTCAATGACAAATGACAAACCGCCAGGTAGCACTATCTTATATGTACTATATATACTACATCCAAAACACGTAAATAACACTTGACGTGAATTTGTTTTTTAAGAAATACATTGATAATTACAATTTTAATTCATGAATAATGGGCTGGGCACATTACATATTTTAATTAATTTTACACTACCGTCAGGAGGAGGATTACTTGACTACATGGTTTCACCTAAAATATGTGCAATCTCTTTTACACGGGAAAGTCTCGCGACAAGCTTTTATGTCATAAAATTGTACAAAATTCCTATAGAAAAAGTTTGATTGACTCAAAAGCTTATTTTCTCTTTTTAGAGCATTCACATAAAAGCTTGTTTTTAAAAGTTTTTTATTTAAATTTATTTTTATGTTTTTAGTTTTAAAGAGACATGTTCCGTAGCCTGTATATTTCGACTAACTCATCGTTTCGCTGTGTTTCTTATTGCTTGTTAATTTTAGCTAATAGAAATGGTCATTGGGTGTGTTACCTGATATCAAAGTAGGCAATAGGCATCAAGGTAGGCATGCTGAGTTTTTTTTATCATAATAGTGATGAAACACTTATGGGTATGCTATTTCTGACCGCTAAACCATATCAGGTAATTTAAAAATTCTTGAAAAACAAACATTTTTGTTATATTTCAAAAAGAACATTATGTTACGGAAAAATCCCTAATGACACATTAAAGTTGCAAAACAATAAGCCTAATTAAGTTAACATAGACCTCATAATTTTGAGAAACAGCTACTAAAAACCCAAACTGACAGTTGTGTCCGAGGTTGAATGATAGAACTTCGCGTCGCTGCACTCGCTCGTTCGATAATAGTTATGCACGTATAATTTTCTTTTGACAATCATATACTATTTATTTAGACGGTTCTATTCTAATCTTACAGAACTGGTGGTCCGCCTCGAATTAAGAACATGCGATTATAATAAAACCCCTCAACAAAACTGTTTTAGGCCTTCTGATTCCAGAACCCCCTGGTCATTCCAGCTCATTGAAGTCTCTTATTATATACCACCGATACAACCTCAACAAATTTCATGAAGACCAGAAAAACGTTACTAAAATATTCGCGAAACGAACATTCAAAATTATAAACCCATCGGATGTCACAGTAGGCCCAAACAGCATGAACCTATGTTGTCCTAAACTAGGGATCCAGTAGGTACCCCCAGGGTTAAGTATGAGCTATATTTTCTGATACCGGTCCCGACTACTCATCAGTACAAGTCAAATAAGCTCAAACAGCATGACTCTATGTTGCCCCAAACCCGAGATCCAGTAGGTGCCCCCAGGGTTCAGCATGAACTCCATCTTGTGATACCAGTCCCAACTGCTCATCAGTACAAGCCGAATGAGTCCAAACGGCATAAGTCTATGTTGCCCCAAACCTGAGATCCAGTAGGTGCCCCCAGGGTTCAGCATGAACTCCATCTTGTGATACCAGTCCCAACTGCTCATCAGTACAAGTCGAATGAGTCCAAACGGCATAAGTCTACGTTGCCCCAAACCTGAGATCCAGTAGGTGCCCCCAGGGTTCAGCATGAACTCCATCTTGTGATACCAGTCCCAACTCCTCGTCAGTACAAGTCGAATGAGCTCAAACAGCATAAGTCTATGTTGCCCCAAACCTGAGATCCAGTAGGTGCCCCCAGGGTTCAGCATGAACTCCATCTTGTGATACCAGTCCCAACTCCTCGTCAGTACAAGTCGAATGAGCTCAAACAGCATGAGTCTATGCTGCCCCGAACCTGAGATCCAGTAGGTGCCCCCAGGGTTCAGCATGAAGTCCATCTTGTGATACCAGTCCCAACTCCTCGTCAGTACAAGTCGAATGAGTCCAAACAGCATAAGTCTATGTTGCCCCAAACCTGAGATCCAGTAGGTGCCCCCAGGGTTCAGCATGAACTCCATCTTGTGATACCAGTCCCAACTCCTCGTCAGTACAAGTCGAATGAGCTCAAACAGCATGAGTCTATGCTGCCCCGAACCTGAGATCCAGTAGGTGCACCCAGGGTTCAGCATGACCACCATCTTCTGATACCGGTCTAAACTCCTCGTCAGTACAAGTCGAATGAGCTCAAACAGCATGAGTCTAGTTATGTTGCCCCAAACCTGAGATCCAGTAGGTGCCCCCAGGGTTCAGCATGAAGTCCATCTTGTGATACCGGTCCCAACTCCTCGTCAGTACAAGTCGAATGAGCTCAAACAGCATGAGTCTATGTTGCCCCAAACCTGAGATCCAGTAGGTGCCCCCAGGGTTCAGCATGAGCTCCATCTTGTGATATCGGTCCCAACTCCTTACCAGTACAAGTCAAATGAGCCCAAACAGCGACTTATTAAGACGATTCTAATTCTAGTATCGGTTAGGAGAAATAGGTACCAAATCAGCTTCTGATGTTGTGGCTGACTGTACTTTTCTTTAGAAAATCAAGGAATACTCATCGAGGCGTTTCTAACAAACCTAAACTCAACCTGGTTGAGGTATTTTATGGCAGAGTTCTTATGGCCACCTCCTGTCTCCATCATCAGACCAGCTCGATGGTATCAAAAATCAAAATATTGTATTGTCATCCAAGTTACGCAGGTATGCAAAATTTTAGCTCAACCGGACATCAGGAACTGGTTCAAATCTGGCTCGCAAGATTCTACCTAAACATCTAACACACATACTGACAAACACTGTGAGTTAAATAAAAGCTTGTAACTTGTAATAACTTGTAAAAAGGGCATTTTTTCCGACATTATGGCAAAATTTTTACACGACTGCCCAAAAAAAAGGAGTGTATTGTTTTCAGGGTTCATGTATGTATGTGGCTAAAATAAAATTCTTTGTTCCACTAGAACAACTGAACGGCTGAAGCGATTTAGATGTATGGGGTATCATTAGAATCGTCACGTTATCCCAAGAAACATAGGCTATGTGACGTCACCGTAAAAACAATATGGTGGACAAAATATTCAAAATTGCGCAAACCTAAGAAAAAAAAAATCTTGCAAACCTATCGAGTGGGGTATCAAAATGAAGAGCTTTTCACGCTGATTACAAAAATGTATATGATACGTATATAAAAATATTATTTCGTTAATACGAACATTTTAGAAATTAAATTAAAACAATGGGGTGGAAATTGAGTCGCAAGATATATAAAACTTACATGTTTAATTGTAATAAGTAGGTATTAGAGACTTGGGAGGAATAATATTAGTTAAAGCAATGGCGCGTAGTTATAGTGTCCAAGAGGCAACCGGATGGCTCGCGGTATATAAGCTCCCTACGTGTTGTGTAACCAACTTATGCAACCTAAATTGACCCACGTTGTACTTAGTTTTTCATCGCCCCCCCCCCCCCTCATTTTTCTAACAGCTGACGAAACGATTACCGACCAGCCGGTGCACATGGCCATTTGCATGCTCGTTCTGGATCACATAAAGTACTGGAAATTGAGGGGAGGAGGATGAAAGCCAAGGTCCAACGTGGGTCATTTCGGGTTGCATAGGGTGGTTCCACAGCATAGGGAGCTTAAAGATCACAGCTCATTAGAGCGCCTCGGCACCCGCCCCTCACAGCCTCACTTCGAGCGGTTAGTTATTCTATATATGAATTTGTATGGCCATGCACTCACTACAACAACTCGACAACGAGTGGACGCTGAGCAACGAGGCAGTGTGGGTCGGCTGCCGAGGCGCTCTAATGAGCTGTGTCCTTTAATACCGCGAGCCATCCGGATGCCTCGCGGACAATGCAATGCAACTACGTGTAGTATGACGCGTCCTTGCTCTGAATGTAATGAAATGTTCTACTTCGCCGTATTAAGATACTTCTTTACAACACCACGTCCAGTATCGTAAAAAAATGTGCTGCACTACGCCGCTTTGAGCCAAAGAAGCTAGTTCTTGTGGAGTTTGATGATAAAATGACCTATATTCAACAATACTGTAGCGTAGCCATGGTGTAGTTCTGGGAGAAAAATTGGAGGCTAGGACAGTATCGTTTTATGCGTAGAGAGGTTAAGTAGACTGGCGTGTCCTCTGTTACACACTGTGTGTGTGTGTTATTGTCTATTGAAGACACAGACCACAAGCTAAAATAAACTAGGTACGCTGAACAAAATTGGTTTCGATCTTGGCACCAAGAAGTTTATTGCCATAGATATATGCCAACTCATGTCGCGCTAAGTCACGTATAAGGTCATTTAGGTCATGCAAGAAGCCTCTTGGATCCTAAAAAACAAGTAAATACGTATGTACAGTCAGCATCAATAGTATCTTTCTACACGAAGGCCGCAAAAATATGTGACCTGCTCTTATTTGTAGAGCCATAGGAGCGTGTCACATATTTTTTCACCTCAGCAGCTCGAACAAGGGTTCTTTGCCGCCTAAATTCAGTGAGCAAAGTTCGATTTTGCTCACTGAGTGAGACAAAATGACCTTGAAAATTCTGCAGTAAAAAGAAAGAGAAACTAATATTTCAAACGTCATAACGTCGCTTTATGAATAGCAGAACCCCGATGAACACTAAATTAGCTTGGAAACCTAATCACAAGATTTGGCGCAGGCACTAGTTTCACGTAGTAACGAAGCTCCTCCTCTCTTATTAAGTTAAAAATAGTCAAAAAAGGGTCAAAAATTCCGAAATTTCAAAAATTTCTTAAATTTCTAGTTTCCAAAATTACAAAAATTACAAGTTTTAAAATTTTCAAAAAATTCAAAAATTTCAAAAACTTCAAAAATTTCAAAAATATCAAAATTTGTAAGTTTTTAGTTTTAGGTTAATTTTATTTTGTGACTATATATTGAATAAAGTATATTTGCTTATGGAGGCTTTAAAAAAAAATATCAAAAATTTCAAAAATTTCAAAAATTTCAAAAATTTCAAAATTTTCAAAAATTTCAAAATTTTCAAAAATTTCTAAAATTTCAAAAAATCAATTGTTTCTAAAGTTTCAAAAATTTAAAAGTTCTAAAATTTCAAATATTCAAAAATTACAAAAAATTCAAAAATTACAAAAATTTCCAAAATTACAATAATTTCAGAAATTTCAAAATTTCAAATAAGTTAAATTAGTAAGGAAAGTCAAAAAAGTCAAAAAAAAAAAAGTCGAAAAGTCATACAAGTCAAAAGTAACCGAGTATTTTTTTGTATCGGTATTCGTATCTGCATTATTATCGGTATGTTCTCACTGCTGAGGTGAAAAGTTGTATGTGCAACATGAGACCAAAGTTATTTGCACCTCGTGCCTTTGAGTCCCTCACTACGCTCAAGATTCTAAATTAGAATCACTCGCTACGCTCGTGATTCTATTATAGAATCTTTCGCTTGCTCAGGACTCAAAATAAACACTCGAAGCAAAAACTAACTTTGCTCTCTTGTTGCACAAATAACTATTGAGGCCTTCGTGTAGGAAGATACTATTGATGCTGATTGTACATGATAAAAAGTCATCATCCTCCTTGTGTTTATCCTGGCTTTTTGCCACGGCTCATTTAAGCCTGAGGTCCGCTTGGCAACCTAATTCCATGAATTGGCGTATGCACTAGTTTTTTTACGAAAGCGACTGCCATCTTTCCTTTCAACACAGAGGAGAAAACTGGGCCTTCTTGGGATAAGGTTCGGTTTTCTCACGATATTTTCCTTCACCGAAAAGCGACTCACGAAGGAATGTCTAGATCGAAGAGTTGGTGGCCAGACTTGGGTCCGAATATTGGTATCATCGGTGAAACAAAAGCCCGAAGACTGGTTCGGTCACCTACCTACAGAGAATGGGTGAGGATCGGGCTGTCAAGAGAACGTTCTTGGGACGACCGACTGGTCGCCGTCCGGTGGGTCGGCCCAGATATCGTTGCGGGACAGTGTGGCGGCGGATCTGCTGCAGCTTCGGGTCAACAACTGGCAAAAAGTTGCGCAGGATCGGGATAGGTGGCGTGCTCTCATCTCGGAGGCCAAGATTCTCTTTGGATCGTTGAGCCAAAATAGTTAGTTAGTTAGAAAAGCGACTGGTAAATATCAAATGATATTCTTACATAAGTTCCAAAAAACTCAGTGGTACAAGCCGAGGGTTGAATACGAGACCTCCGGACGTCTTACTGCCAGCCAGGCTACCAGCGCTTTTTAAGTGAAAAAGTGTAAAAAAAATCGTCTTTATACTTTCGATTACTAATCTAAAGTTCGCTTAATAGTATTCTATGTCACGAAAAGGTTTTAAATAAATAAAATAATTAAAAATTAAAAAACACGACTGCGTTTGTTTTAAATGAACTGAAAAGTTAAAAATAAGCTCTAAACATGATTGAGAATGTCTTTGAAACCTTATGGTTGAGACTGTACCTTCCTACACCCTGACGTACGCTGGATCTTTTAAAATACATATTTTGCTTCGATTGCAGTCGGGGGACCTTTTTATAGGTATTGTGTTATACAGGTTAAAAGGTCCCCCCACTGCGATCGAAGTAAAATATGTATTTTAAAAGATCCAGCGTACGTCAGGATGTAGGAAGGTACAGTCTCAACCATAAGGTTTCAAAGACATTCTCAATCATGTTTAGAGCTTATTTTTAACTTTTCAGTTCATTTAAAACAAACGCTTTCGTGTTTTTTAATTTTTAATTATTTTATTTATAATATGAAAGCATAAAACTACCAATATGCCAAATTATGAAATTTTCATTATGGCCAACCCATCAGCTGTTATATCTACCACACGAGACATTCAATAGAATATTAGAACACTCTAAAATATGTCCTACGAACCATTTAATGTAATGATGAACCATCAAACATTAACTTACACTTAAAATATCTCGTAAATTAAAATAAGTACTTATGTACCTGGATCTTTATTAAGTTGATAGAGAGCACCGGAGACCAGAGAGCTGGCAGCTTTCTCTCGCAGCGCATCAGCGTTGCCAGTCAGCGAGGGAATGCTGCCAGCAACTTTGGCATGATACCGCGGGGCCTTATTTATATGTATTATTAGCAGTAAAACATCAGTAAAAGCACCGAGTCTTGGATTACACATTTAATTATAAGTTTAATAGACGACAACGCTCAGATCAACGCTAAAGATGGCGCGGGAATCCTCCTTGACAGCTCGGTCCGATGACAGGTGATCTGTCATCTCGGCGATGTTCCAAAACCTGGCTAACAGATTCGGCCATCTGACCAAACTCTTCGCCCACGAAGAGCAGTCTAATCTGTGCCACGTTGGTCTTCATCACCTCAACCTTCGCAGCTGAACTCAGCCACTCACCAGCTCTGTGAACCGATCAAATTCAATTTGAATGCGTAACCCGTACGTAACGCACTCCTTTTCTTTTAAAAGGCCCGTAGTATAATCAGCAACGGGAACGTCTAATGAATGACCTTTAATTTATACCCAATGAGTAAATATTACCATGGATTTATAATGTGTCATAATGACAACATGTTTTGACCAATTCGTTCTTACATTGCATTAAAGACACACACTTGGAAGTGGCCCACATTAAAAGTGTATTAAATAACAAATTTTCCCAGGTGCATAGATTATGATTCACTGAATTTACTGTATCGTATTTTCTGTGCTTAAATTATGAGTTTTCTGGACTACGCATAATTTGGGTAATCAACGCTCTACAAAAATGGTGTAGTAAAGAAAGCAAGGAACGAGCTCACAGTTCACGCCAGGGTTGTAGATAGTTCATGCTTGTTGCTCGAGTTGCTCGACGCAGAGTCAGCTTAGAAGACATCGCGCTCGCTCGGCTCGCTGTGGCTCAGCCGAACGACAGGCGCACAGCTTCACGTCCATTGCCGCCTCCAATGCAGCTCATGATACCAATCATGCACTGTATCTCTGTAACACACATCAATGCGTTCCTTGTTACAATTAGGATTACTAATGTCACCGCCAGTAGGCGCCGTGACCCGAACATCACCGCCAGTAGGCGCCGTGACCATAAAATCACCGCCAGTAGGCGCCGTGACCATAACATCACCGCCAGTAGGCGCCGTGACCATAACATTACCGCCAGTAGACGCCGTGACCATAACATCACCGCCAGTAGGCGCCGTGACCATAACATCACCGTCAGTAGGCGTCGTGACCATAACATCACCGGCAATAGGCACTGTGACCAATCACCATAACATCACCGCTCGAAGGCGCCGTGACCAGACATTACCACCCGTAGGTGCCGTGACCAAAACATTAACGCTCATAGGCGTCGCCACCAATCATCACCATAATATCACCGCTTGAAGGCGCCGTGACCACCCGTAGGTGCCGTGATCTCATGACTACAGGCATCACAGAATAAAGCGTCAAGAATAAAAACATCAACGCACAGCGGCGTTGTGACAGTGGGACTACAGGCTTACCTCATCTCATGCTGCTAAGTTTTACATCGCAAACATTTCATCGCGCTCCGGCCAGTCACCTGATTATAGTGATTATGCATACTGCTACTCCACGCGCTGATTGCATTTTTTTTTCGCCAGCAGCAACATGCCAACCACATGACATATTTGCACATGTTCATCTTTATCAATTGTTCAATACTAAAGTCTGTATCACATTCTTACCATTTACTCCTGTCTGTTAAATTTATTTCAAATGTGATAGATACTCAACGCCAGGTAGTGATCAATTTGATCTATATTTTCCTTTGTGAAAACTTCATACAGTCAATGCCAACTTCATACTGGTTATGATTTACTCCTTTGCACAGGTCAGCATACTGTCACAAATATCTTACCTGCAAACATAATGTTAGCACACACACACACACAGACACAGAAAACTACCAGTAAATATTAAACAGTATCTCCATTTCTTACTATCTCAACCATATGTTCTCAATTCTCAAGTGGCTTAGGTTTACCCTTAATACAACTCTGTGGCTCCAGTGAAAAACGATACAAGTCCCATAAAACTTCTATGAAACCCCTACCGCTCTCCGCCTCGGCCTAAGTATTACTCAAATAATGCAATTATATATTATTAAGATGTGACAAATGTGACATAATGAAATTATAAATTCATCTATATTTGAACATTGTCAAAATCAGACTAACAATCATACACCTTTATTATAAGGTTTTTAAAATTTATTTACATGGCAACTCGAAAAGAACCACCATTAATCGTGAACTAGTCTTTGGTACACATAATAAAATTATACCTTTCAATCATTTGCAGTCCTCATTGTAAACTGGTCTTTGGTACGCATAATAAAATTATACCTTTCAATCACTTGTCTGTCTTCATTGTTACCTGATCTTTGGTATATATAATTAATACCACATATTGACTTTATTTATTTCTCTTGTATGGACTTCACATTATAAAATCAAGCAGATTGTATCATTTGAAGAAATTAATATTGCACTAATATTTATTTTTATCTGTGAAGATTGTGCTACAGTCCTTAGTGTCAACTTGTCTTTGGCATGGATAACAAATATCACAACTTGATTTTATTGTTATCCCCAGTTGTGTGAACTTCATGTTATAAAACCAATCAACTATTAACATTGTTTGTATCATTTGATGAAATCACTAATATTTTATCTGTCGAGATCTGTGAACATAGAAGAACATAACACACACAACACAAAACAATAAGAAACAGTGAGTCACCACTCCATCTTTTACATAGGCTGTTTTGCCAGTCTCTATTGTCAACTTGTCTCTGGCATGCATAACAAATATCACAACTTGATTTTGTTCTTATCTCTATTTGTGTGAACTTCATATTATAAAATGCTTGTATAGTTCCAGCTGTCCAATATTGTAGTACACATGTTTTATCTGTGTAATTCTGTGAACATATTAATACACACACAACACAACACAAGGCAATAAGAAACAGCTAGTCTAATTCCAATCTTTACATTGATACTTTCTGCACCACACCTCCCCATCATTACCACGGTTATTCAACTTAATAACAATGTGTCATTACGACTTTTGACAATAATCATCATCATCATTATTATACCAACTGGAACTTGGAAGGTTTTATGGCACTAATACTATTTAAAATTCAATCTAAATAAAGATTGCTAGATTCTAATAAATTAGCTTTTCACAGACTTTACTTTCATGATAAAATTAATCATGTCTGTTTTTATTTTGCTTCAAACAATATGTAAGAGCAGGAATCACATCCACTGAACATTATCAGAAGTTACTTTAACATAATCATTCCTTTCTTACCATTTAGAACCATTTGACTAAGTATGAATTTCAATACTTGCGACATGGTTGATCATGTTGAGTGATCACTTATTCATTGCCCCGGTCACTCCGCTCCGCTTCAGCAAGCCATACTAATGTTATGGAACTTATTGTATTTCTGAATTTCTTCTCATTTAGGTATTTCTTCTAGTTGCTTCATGTATGTAGCACAGCACCTCCGATAGCATACTTTGCACATTCTTGGTTAACATCACCAATGAGTTGATGTTGAAGATATCCATCTGACTCCATGGTACTCCCGCTACTTTTATCCCATGATCCATTGAAATATCCAATAAGTTGGAATACAGATGTCATGTTTCTAGCTATTTTCAATCTGTAACTTAAATTCAAACACAGAGCACACAACCATACAAAGCTGGTATTGTTATTATTCTATTGCTTGTTTTAAGCAACCTTGGCAGATGAATTTGAATATTTTTACAAATTAAAGTGCCTGGCACATAAAGGCACAGTAAAACTAAGTTAGTATATGGACACACCAACAACCATAAGCTATTTTAATCACGGAAATTGTTGCTATCACGTTTTAAAGTACAAATCCAATTAAGGTCATTGAACTTTTGTGACAAAGTTAAATGGAGTTACTTGATACGTTTTTCTCACCTGAAACCCTTCGTAAATATAACAATTTACATACCTGTATTTAGGAATCAGTACCAATTATTGTAAAACTTGTGGCAATCATGATTTCGGCATCGATTGTCTCGAGTAACCTGCGTAACTTACCAACCTTAATAATGACTTCGTCATTACCTTCTCAATATGCCAAAAGGCTTTTATTATCACAGTATTCATAGGCACACGTGTAATCAGTAATCGGTGATAAATATCATCGTAATCCAAGCCAGTGCATTTTATCTGCTGCCAAAGCGAATGGACGTGCCATTGCGAGATTGTGACTCAATGACGCTTCACGCTACTTACGAATATTACCAATTCGTACGAAAATAACTTGTGTCTTGTGAACATGAGTAACTTATATCTCACTTCTGAAATATTAGCAGTAAAACATCAGTAAAAGCACCGAGTCTTGGATTACACATTTAATTATAAGTTTAATAGACGACAACGCTCAGATCAACGCTAAAGATGGCGCGGGAATCCTCCTTGACAGCTCGGTCCGATGACAGGTGATCTGTCATCTCGGCGATGTTCCAAAACCTGGCTAACAGTATTTTGGTTTAGATTCGTTTTAATTATTTCTTTGTTTTTGATTTTTATTTTAGTTTCTTTTTTATTTAAGTAAATAAGAGGAAAAGTTTTATAATTGTCCGAAAGTAAATTCCTCTATAATATTTATTTTAGTAAAAATGCCTTTTTTCAGATTAATTTTCTTACTGCTTGGACTATTAACAATCAGCAGTACAACGTATGAGCTGCATCATATGTTTATATTGAAAAAAGGTAACAACTCATTATTTGCTGCCATTCGTAGAAACAGTTCTTTTCAACCGACTTCAATATTTCGAAGGAGGACTGGAGGAGGTTCTCAATTCGTCGGGATCTTTTTTTATTTATTTTTATGTATGTTCACCGATTATTCGAATACGGCTGGACCGATTTGGAAAATTATTTTTTGTTTGAAAGAGTAATACTTCACAGTTGGTCACTTCAAGATTTTGAAGAAGGAGGTTCTCAATTCGTCGGGATCTTTGTTTGTTTTTATTTTTTTGCATTTTTTATTTATTTTATGTAATACGTTCACCATTATTCGAAGACGACTGGACCGATTTGGAAAATTATTTTTTCATATCATACTATAAATAATAGTATTATTATATTATACTTCACAGGTGGCCCCATTGTCACCAGGTCCGGATCTGATGATGGGATCCTGGAGAAATCGAGGGAACTCTTCAAGTATTATAAGCACATCTATAGTGATATCTGTATTTTACAGCAAGTCGGGTATTTCCACTTTGAAAAGCGGATCCTAAGTGAAGTCGGTTCTTTTTTGTTCAAATTTATATCATGAACATAACTCATGTAATCTACAACATTTGCTTTTACAATTTACATATCGCCATCGCAAATAGTTTTTTAGAAGAACTGATTTATCGCGGAAATCCTATTTTGATCGTGCAGCCGTTATTCAATGAATCCTCAACTTAGTTAGTGTTTGTATGTGTAGCAGGCGATTAATGTACGCGTTAGGAGATTTTTTAAAGCTACATTTTAAGTTCCTCTTTGTGCCGGCAGAGTGGAGGTCCGCCGATGAGCGCCTGTGCGCGTTCTCGCTGCACCGCAACGCGCGCCTCGTGCTGGCCCCGGCGGCCTCGCCGGCCTCGGCGGCGGCGGCGGCCGGCGCGCTGCACTGCCTGCAGGGCATCCGCGCCCTCTCCGTCCTGTGGATCATCCTTTTTCACTCGAAAATGCTACTTTCAAATATTTCTATTAACAAAGAGGTAATGCAAAGTGTACGTAAACTATCGGTTCGCTTGTGTGCTAGACCGTCGTAATTCACCTTTACTTGAAGGTATACACTATGTCCCTGCTCATTATCCTGGCCACTGTGCTACTCTTAACAACTGATATGAATCTAAACGAGCTAAAACTAATAAAAAAAAAACCTAACCTACCTATCTCTGGGAGCAGTTTCGTTTTTAGGGTCATCCAAAAAATTACCCTAAAATACCTATCTCTGGGAGCAGTTTCATTCTTAGGATCAGTAACTTTGAGACTACGTAAAATTTACCCAACCCACTTTTCTGCTAGCAGAAAATAATTATGCTAGTGTAATAGTATGCTATAGGATTATTATGCTACCTACATAAAATTATGCTAAACAAAAGTCTGCCAGAGTAATGTTCTGCAAAATGTGTCGTATGCTTGATAATAGTAATGCTAAATATACCTTAAGGGTTCGAGCGGAGGTTTCGATCAGAGGTATATAATGCTAGAAGGTTCCGATAGATGGCGGTCGCGATTGCGTTCTCTTAGTGGACCAAACTAGTTTGTTGTGTGGCGCTAAGTTGTCATAGGTGTCCTCGAGATGGCGTTTGAATCGGGACGTGAATTGGAAATTACAATGTCATCGTTCGATATGATTCACTCAACACAATAGGAATGTTATTTGTTTGATTTTTGGAATTAACTAGATACACGGCACTGTTCATTTGTTGCACTTATGTCCATAATTGTCACTGTTTTGGTTTTTGAGATCGGTGTTATCCTATTTTTTTCGTGTAAACGTCACTGTTCGATATTGCTGAATTATCGAGAAAATCACTGCAGTTTTTAGTTTAATCTTTTAGTTTTCACTTTTCTTCGATACCACATTATGTCTAAAGTATATGTTTGCACTTTTTACTGTAGTATATTCACTGTTTATATTTTTAATTGTAAATTAAGTACGGACTCGATGTAAACAGTGGCAAGGTGGCGCCCTTTTTTTTTTTTTTTGACGTCGAAATTGATTGTTCTGTCTATTGTTACCTAGTGGAACTTCTTGTATCATGTATGGAATTAATAAAGCTATTTATTATTATTTATTATTATTATTATAAATATACCTTTATGCGAAATTACCATTCGACCAAAAGTGTTTCTGCGAAACATGTTATGCCAAGTGTATTTCGGACCAATATTATTCTGCCAGATGAGGGTAACCCACTGTGACCTCATACAACATAAAGCGGCTACCAGAAAGTGTTAGGTTAGGTTAGTAATGTGACCTCGTATAAAATAAAACGGCTACCGGAAAGTAGGTTAGGTTAGGTTAGGTTAGAACTGTAACATCCTACAAAATACAACGGCTACGAGAAAGTAGGTTAGGTTAGAAATGTGACCTCGTATAAAATAAAACGGCTATCAGAAAGTAGGGTAGGTTACGATAGAACTGTGATCTCCTACAAAATAAAACGGCTACCAGAAATTAGGTTAGGTCAGGTTAGAACTGTGACCTCGTATAAAATAAAACGGCTACCAGAAAGTAGGTTATGTTAGGTTAGAACTGTGACCTCGTATAAAAAATAAAACGGCTACCAGACAGTAGGTTATGTTAGGTTAGACCTGTGATCCCCCAAAAAGCGAACGGCTACCAAAAAGTAATAAGTAGTTTGTATGCATGGATTCGGAAAACCATTATTTAGTAGGTATGGCGTTTAAATATTCCAATCAAACGTGACTTACGATACAAAATATTGTTATAATTGTTTGATGTAAGGAACCCTCGGAACGCAAAGGAATGTAAGGAACAACAAGAGAAGAAAGGTTGTTTTGTCTATTACTTTATTTTAGTATCTATGGTAATTTAGAAAACAACGAGTTGATTCATCTGTTCAACGACCGAGTTTTCTCAAACATCACCTAGCTACGTGAAAATGGTAAAGCCTATCGAAAAAATGTATAAAAACTTTTTTGTTTACAAAATAATAATGATATTTTTTTTCATCAACATTTTTACCTACCTACCTACCTAACATTAATACTTCTCTCAAAAAATAAAAAACACATTTCGTGCAAAAATCTTACAAATTTAGGATCAAGGGGAAGGGATGGACGGTAGTGTGCGTTAAACACTATATAGTTTCATAACTTTAGTATAGTTTGTTTTTCTACGACTATCTCATACTTCATACTTTGAAATATTGCGTCTCAAGTTCGATCTCTCACACAAGACACTTCTTTTTGAATGTTTAGCTTATTTTTTTATATTATTAATACGATCATTTACATTACTTAATTAGTTGTATGAAGGACGAAAGAAGAAGAGTTACTTACATGTACGTATAGAGTGACATTTTAATTATTATTTATTCACTAATTTTACAGAACTAAGTTGCGGCATAAAAATACACCTTGTGTTTAAATTGTATTAAGGCCATTCCTCGATTCGAACAAGCCACGCCCATCCGTTAGAGAAACTTTTATGGCTCCCGTGCACGAAAGAACTTGATGCAGCGCTCTTAAGGGTCAGACTTTTTGACCAACTACGATAAAAAAGCGAATCTATAAAGTTTTATCTAATTTTGCTTCTGTGGCTTTTTAGATAAACCAGAATACCACATTTTTTACTTAGTTATATTGCTTAATCTCTTATAGTTCACGTAAGTTAAGAAAAATAAGGGGGAAAAGGACCCAACTTCGGTTTTTTTTTTCAAGGCAACTTTCAGCAATCGTATTTCGGCTTGTGGCAAAAACTAGAGTATATAGTCTAATAATATATATTCGAAAATAAATTCAGTCCCTTTTCCCATTTCGTTACCATAATAAAAACCTATATTTTTTCAAAGTAGCCCCTTAAGATACATCTTATAGTTTCCAAGTAAAATGGTTGTGACATGTAATACGGACGGACAGACGAACATGACGAAACTGTAATGCTTCCGTTTTTGCCATTTTGACTACAGAACCCTAAAAAAGTCTAGTTGTTTGCAGGCAATTAGAAACAAAAATTATTTATGGATTACAACTGGGCATCTTGCCGTAGACTCGTTCTTCGTGTTGAGCGGCGTGCTGCTCGTCTACACCACCGCCTGCAAGCCCAAATCACGTGAGTACACCACCATCCTACTTTTTAATACATATACCAGGCCATATATCTTTGTCTACCATGTCTGACTAATATCTTTCAGTCGCTTAAAGGTTAGCTGGAAGAGGTCCCTTAAAGGTATAAGTTCGCCTTTGTACACACTTACTATATTCTTGTTGGTCATGTACTTGTTTTGTGCAGTATAAAGTGTTTTACTACTACTACTACTACTACCAGGAAGGAAAGGAAGCCGCAGAGGCCGAGAGGCTAGAAAGATAGAGTCTGTCCGGAAAAAAAGTGTCGTAGAATGTATGAGCTCCCATATAAATCACGACACTTCTCTTTCCGGACAAACTCTAGGGAATAGCTAGGGATACACGCACAGATGTGCCCGCCGGATTTGTCCGATCCGTTCGTGTATGGCGCTATTCAGATATGTCCGCAGACAAATCCGTGTCCAATTCGCGCCATACACGCACGGATTTGTCCGCCGGGCACATCCGTCGGACAAATCCCGCGGGCACATCTGTGCATGTATCCCTAGCTATAGCCGACCATGACGTCCATGACATGTAATAATAATTTTAAACAAAAAAAGAACCAACTTCACTTAGGATCCGCTATTCCAAGAGGAAGTGGCCGAGTTGCTGTAAAAAAAATAAAAATTTAGTCGAATTGAGAACCTCCTCCTTTTTTGAAGTCGGTTAAATAGTTAAAGAGATACTCGCAAACGAGGCTGGCAATCAAGTTGCGGTATGTAACCTAAAGAGCTTTAACGAAAATGCGCAGTGATATGTCACGCCTAGAGTCTGTCCGTAAAGAGAAAGAGCAATGTCCTAGAATATACTAGCTCACATATAAACCACGACTCTTCTGTTTTCGGTCAAGCACTTATTTATTTAATCGTATGGCATATTTTTACATAATAGGCAAGAGATTTCATTTTATGATACTATGTAAGTCAGGTCAAATGTCAACATTCAGACAGTTAAGCCACGCAGCTGCATCAGGCGAGAGGTGCAGCAGATCTTTTGGAGGTCCTGAGTATGAGTGCAGGGGGCAGCGTTCTATTATATGCTCCATATAGTTTGGACTCCCAAACATAGAGGCGAACCAATAGGTCAAGCACTAACAAGATAATTAAAAAACCCTTAAGCAGAGCTTAAAATTGAAAAAAATAATGCGCATCGAGAAAAAATTGAGAATTTTTGACCATGGATAGCCCCCACGATGAATATTTCTAGTTTTAGAGGTCCGTAAAATTTTAAAACCTTCACATTACAAGCAGGGGTCCCTTGCAATATGTTATTACTCTCTGGTTAAGGCTGCTAGAGGTTGTGTGGTATCATTTCCGTGTAAGACAGATATGCAGAATTAATTTTAGATAAAAAAAAACATATGTAAAAAGTTCTGCGGAGAGGAATGACACTCAAGTTTTTTAAATGTTATTTAGTATATATAAGTAAATATAACTAATGAAATTCTTAAGAAAGCATATTACATGCAGTTATTAAATATATACAATTTTAGGGATTTTATTGTACAAAAACTACGCAAAAAAATCTTTACCGTCGCGGTGTGTATGTTTTCTCCATAGTACCATCAAATCAATGTGAAATGTGAAACAAAACATCCGTAGCTTTAAATGCTAATGATAATTAAAGAACTATTAAAAACATAATAAACTCATGTCAAAAACCATATTGCAATTCATTTTAAAGGATTATCTTGGATTTGACGAATATGATCTTGACCCCGAATCAAAATTGTGAATAACGAAATATTTAAATACTTCAAAAATGTAAGGACGCGAATAAGAATTGTTTTTTTATGGGGAGTTGGTGAGCCGATACGACGTGATACTAAACAACAAAAAATCTATTTTTACTTGTCGGAATACGATACCATTATGTCTTTCAACGGATCACCAGTTTTTTGTTACAGCCTGTAGGTAAAAATGGATGGGGCATATATGTAGATGAACAAGCACTACAAGCAGCTCCAAGTGACAATTGTAAAGTGATGACGTGTACTGTTCCAGTGGAGCCGAGGAGCCTGCCGCTGTTCTGGCTGAACCGCTACATGCGCCTGTTCCCGCTGCTGGCGCTGACGGTGCTGCTGCAGACGTCCGTCCTGCCGCGCTTCGTTGACGGCCCCAATTTCACTCACTACACTCCTCAAGTCAGTCCTTACTCTAAAACAAAAATTCTCTTTTCAACCGACTCCAAGATTTCGAAGGAGGAGGGTATCAATTCGTTGGGATCTTTGTTTTTTTGCTATTTATTTTATGTATGTTCACTGATTATTCGAAGACAACTGGACCGATTTGTTTGAAAGAGTTACTTCACAGTTGGTGTAATCAGGTCAGGATCTGATGATGGGATCCTGGAGAAATCAAGGGAACTCTTCAAATATTATTCTTATTTACTTACGTACTGCAGTGGCACAGCAACCCAGAGTGGATCTTGGCCTCCGATACTAAAGATCGCCAGGCTTCTCTGTCTGTGTGGTGTGTGGCTTGTCTTCAAATATTATAGTGTTTTAAATATTTTTTTGCAGTATTTCGGGCATTTCCTTTTGGAAAGGTTGAGTCTAAGTGAAGTTCTTTTTTTGTTTTAAATTATTAAAGTATTGTATATGTATGTTAAAGCTAGAACTAGGCCCCCTGTGGAGTTGTTGCTGCGTCTTGGTCTGTGGTTGTGAAGGGAAAGTTGTCCGCAGGTGGAGGAGTGCCGGGACTACTGGTGGAGCGCTCTGTTGCACGTGAAGAATATTGTCAATTCGAAGCAATTGGTAACTACCGTTAAGCCACCCAACTATAGTCCAAAAGCTCCCAACTATAGTCCAAAAGCTTCCAAGTATGGTCCAAAATCGACTCGGATATCTTCTTTTAGGTATAAGTTTTATTTCCAAAATATGTTCATAAACGAGGGAAAAAAAACTTAGATAAAAGCAAAAATAAGATTGGGATTGGTACTTACTAGCAATTTAACAAATAATAATGAAATTGTGGACCATAGTTAGTTGTAGTAGCTACTGGACTAAGGTTGGGTGTTTTTACGATATTCATTATTATAAATATTATAATATATTTGTGCCAGCTAACTAATTATAATAATAATAGTAGTTTATGTAACTGTTACGTAATATGATCACACGAGTTTTAAGGCCTACTTACGTACATTTGCATAGTTACACTACTTTATCTACACACATATTATAAATCCGAAATACGCGTTCGGAAACCATTAGAATGACCGCCATGGCCAATTCGATTATGCCGGCGGTCAGTGGGGCGCATGCCCGCGGTCGGGGAGCAGGCCGAATTTTCATTACGTTTTTTGTGAGAAGCTTTTAGTGCTGACTGTATTTTTCTTTATGAAATCCTTATCTGATTACCAAGACGAATGCAACAAGCCCAAACACGACCGGATAATGTGGAGTAGTTGAGGAGTTCCTATGCCACCTTCCAACTCCTTCATCAGATCATCAGCTCATCATCGGATACTATCTAGAGACAAAATACTCGTCAAAACAAATCCTACGAGCCCAAACTCGACGGATTTATGTCTTTTTATTTATACACAGTTCCTATGGCCACCTTCCAGCCCCATCACCTATAAATTATTCGTCAAGACGAACCAAACGAGCTCAAATTCGATGGGGTTGCGACGTTTCACTACAGAGTTCCTGTGGCCATCTTCCAGCTCCATCATCAGATCATCAGCTCATCAACGGATACTATCTAGAGACAAAATACTCGTGAAAACAAATCACACGAGCCCAAACTTGACGGGTTGATATCGTTTTATTACACAGTTCCTATGGCGACCTTCCAGCCCCATCACCAGACCCTGGATACAATCTAAAGAAAAAAATTTCATCAAGACGAACCAAACGAGCCCAAATTCGATGGGGTTGCGTCGAATCGTTTCATTAAAGAGTTCCTGTGGCCACCTTCCAGCTCCATTATCAGATCATCAGCTCATCATCGAATACTATATCTAGAGACAAAATACTCGTCAAAACAAATCATACGAGCCCAAACTCGACGGGTTTATGTCGTTTTATTACACAGTTCCTATGGCCACCTTCCAGCCCCATCACCAGACCCTGGATACCATCGAAAGACAAAGTACCAAAGCATTCATCAAGACGAATCTAATGGGCCCTAACTTGATGTGATTGTGTAGTTTTATTACGGAGTTCCTATGGCCATCTTCCAGATCCATCATCAGACCCTGAATACCATCTAGAGACAAAATACTCGTTAAAACAAATCATACGAGCCCAAACTCGACGGGTTTATGTCGTTTTATTACACAGTTCATATGGCCACCTCCCAGCCCCATCACCAGACCCTGATGCATACAATCAAAAGGCACATTATTTGTCGAGACGAATCAAACGAGCTCAAATTCGATGGGGTTGCGTCATTTCATTACAGAGTTCCTATGGCCACCTTCCAGCTCCATGTCACCATAATATTGCATTGTCACGCGATATACATATGCGTGTAAAATTTCAGCTCATTCGGTAACTGGGAAGTGGGTGAAATTTAACTTGCAAGATTTGAATACAGACAACGCAGGAACAACTAAGCAAAAGCTTACCTTCCAGCTCCATCATCAGATCGGCTCCATGTCATCATAATATTGCATTGTCACGCGATTTACATATGCGTGCCAAATTTTAGCTTAATCGGAACCGGGAAGTGGGTCAAATTTAACTTGCAAGATTTTATTACAGACAACGGGAAATTAAATAAAAGCTTATATACATAAAAATAAAAAGCTTATGAAATTGTGTAGAAAATGGCCGTATATTTTTTTAAATTAAATATTATAAATTTCTTCCCTACCATAATCGCATTAGTCCAGTCTTTGTCACGCAGCTACTGAATCACTTCTCGCTAGCTCAGCGCTTTCGGTCTTCACGGATATTTTTAATCACTTTGTATGGTACGTGACCATTGGGTTCTGTCCGGTTCATGTCATGCTGCTCCTGCAGCACTTATCGCTGTGATGCTGAAGACCTTCGGCCTTAACAGGTATTTCTGCTCACCCTAGGGTTTACTTGTGTGGCAGGATTTTATCTTAGTTTTGCCAACAAGACATTACATTGACACTAAAAAGTTTAAAATCACTACACAGTATAAAACAAAGTCGCTTCCTGCTGTCTGTCCCTATGTATGCTTAGATCTTTTAAACTACGCAACGGATTTTGATACGGTTTTTTTAAATAGATAGAGTGATTCAAGAGGAAGGTTTATATATATAATTGCACCCGTGCAAAGCCGGGGCGGGTCGCTAGTAAAAAATAAATTAAAAAATTAAAAATATTTACCCGCCTGTGTAAAAAACTAAAAGGCCGAAAACAAGGCCAATATACGTTACGAATTTGTTATGTAATATTGAAAAGCATAAGATACATATTAAATTATAATGTGGAATATAGCGACATTAAACAGGGACCCATTTGAAATCTAGATTAGCGCAAACCTTCCCTAAAATCCTTTATGATGTGTAAATGATTGAATCAGAATCAGAATCAATTGTTTTATTCGTGATAAGATAAACCTAAATTACATACAAAAGTATAAAGAAAAACAGTATAAATTCAGAATGGTGTTGGCAGTGCATGGTTCACACCTGGTACCTGTCGGTGGACACGCAGCTGTACGTGGTGGCGTCGCTGATGCTGTGCGCAGTGCGGCGCGTGCGCAGCGTGCGCGCCACGTGGCTCGTGCTGGGCGTGGTCACGCTGGTCGCCCTGGCCATCACGTTCGCCATTTGTTTCTATTTTGACTTTCTTGACCTCGGACACTATAGCAGGTATTTTTTTTACGAATATAGGTAAGCGTTTGATCACAATCTCACCTGATGGTATTAGTTTCTCTGCTGGATCCTGAGCTCGTTCAGATTATCTATTCACAATTATTCACATTCAAAACCTTAAGGAGGGGGTTTTAACTCTATATGACTCTAGCCAGTAAATGAAAAATATGTTCAACCAGCGGCACCGTTTACCTGATGTTATGGCACGCGCCCTTCTGTGTTATGGCACGAGCGGGCCCCAGGCAAAGCATGCTTTAACTTGCTTTGTTTATTTTTTTAAGACGCCTTCGGCTTGTCGTTTTGGACACTTTAGTGTATAGAAACTCGGAACGAGCTCGGGATCCAGCAGATAAACTATAAGAGACGATGAGGTCTATGGAGGAAACTTTCATTGCTTTTGATGCCTAAAAAGTGTCTATTCGCTCATTATTCAAACAGGTCCAAGTTACAGTAATAAAACTGGGGCTACCCTGTTAGATATAAGTAAATGAGTAATGTGCTCAGTTTCTCTTGTTTCTCATTTCTTTAATCTTGTTAGCAGTAAATTTAAGGTTGCCTAAGGATCTTTTCAATAGAACAAATATAAATTATTTATACACACATACCTACTTGCACCGGGTACAAGTACATGCCGCGCCGCGACTTACTCATCAACTGCAAACTCGTCATCTGCCGTAAAAATGTTACACTACTTAACCGGTCATTAAAGACCCAAGTCGTATTAAAAACTCACCGATAACGAGATACTAATTATTTGTATGCTTCGCCTCAAATTGTTACACACGCCACTCACCTTTTTTGAACCCTCTTATACAACTATTGCATAAAATACTATAGTAAAAGTTGTTCGGCCAAATGAAACTTCTGCGAAAAGTTGGTGGGCATGTGAAATTCAGCAATGCAATATTCGGCGAAAAGGCAGGACACCGTCATCATCATTAGTCGTTCCCTCAGAGCTGAGGATCGTGACATCATTTCCTTCTGTAGAAGATAAGGTTCCTCCATAGGCTTCTATCCCTCGCTAAGCGCATGGCTTCTTGCAGTTTTAATTGCATGGGTCCAGTGATTTGGGCACACCATTTTGCGGGGAGGGCCTCTGAGTCTTGTGCCTTCAACTTTTCCCGTCATGATGATTCTCTCCAAGCTATCCGAAGAGCGTCGTGAGAGGTGTCCGAAGCATATGAGTATGTGGTCGTGGCAAGTTGTCGACAACCGGCGTTTTATGCGCAGTTCCTCTAGTATGAACTGATTAGTGCGCATCGCAGTCCAAGATATCCGCAAAAGCCGTCGCCAACACCACATCAACAACCATCTGTAATTGATGTAATAAATTTAAACTGTATTTTATAGGATATTGGCATTAGGTGAATTTATAGTAAATATACGATTTGAGGCTATACGGATCACCTGTTAGGGGGCGACGTGGATAACTACTTTGGATACCTACGTAAAAAGTATTAAAATGTAAATAAGCTTCTAGTATGCTAATACCAATTTAATATTTGTAAGATAATTTTTATATACACTGCTGCATCACCGCCGTGAAAACGCGATGAGCCTATTACCACGTCATATCCTACTGATGTGGCTTGCTGGACGAAGTTTGTTTCAGATGCTGTTCTGTCGAAGCTAGCGCTGTTGATTTAGTTCATGCATTAGCTTTTATTTAAAGAATTCTGTTGAATATCTTGTTAATTTGCCTCTGTTAATTCTAGCTTCACTGATCTGTACTGGTTGATGTTTTACTTTAACACCTTAACTCGCTCCCCCCCGTTCTTCATCGGGATGCTGGTCGGGTACGGCCTGCACGTCTACAGGGATGACAAGCTTCACATACCCAAGGTGATCTTAATGGAACAATTACGTCACCAATCATTCATATTTCATATTGTTTTCAACCGACTTTAAGATTTCGAAGAAGGAGGTTCTCGATTCGTCGGGATGTTTGTTTTTGCAATTTTTTTTATGTATGTTAACCGATTATTCAAAGACGGCTGGCTTTTGTTTGAAAGAGTATACTTCAAAGTTTGTTCCATTGTCACCAAGTCAGGATCTGATGATGGGATCTTGGAGAAATCGAGGGACTATTATATAAGTATAGGCACCCCTATAGTGATTTCTTTATGCTGTGTGGCTCGGCTTTAGAATAGTGCCACCCCGTTTCTTCCCGCGAGTGTCGTAAGAGGCGACTAAGGGATAATGGATAAGGGGACCTTTGATCCCTACTACTCGTGGGAACGCTGTGGTGGTTCATTTAATTAATAATCATCCGCATGGCGGCGATGCGGTACACCACCCATCACGTCTCCTTCGCGGGGGCGAGAAGCGGCTCAAGGAGAGCCGTTTTGCTACATTGATTGTAGCAAATGGAAATCCGTGATCTCTGCCTACCCCTTTTGGGAAATAGGCGTGATTGTATGTATGTATGTATGTAACGTACCTATCGATGCCGGGTGGACGAAATACTAAATGAGGGAGTAAACATGGAATATGTGTTATCTTTCAGTGGAGCATTTTCCTGGGGTACAGCGTGGCACTTGTATTGTCCTCACTGGCCGTCTTTGCTAACCACCCGAGTACATCGACTCTCTGGGAGAACCAGGCCGCGCTGAACAGCAGGTACTCGCTGGAGCGTTCCTGCTGGGCGCTGGCGCTGGGCTGGCTCATACTGGCCTGTACCCACGGCTATGGAGGTACGTATTAAGGCCGTGCATCGATCTGCTCAAGCCACGCTGACGTGTTAAATACACGTTTTTAGCTCTTGTCTAAAAAAATATGATGCAGCGCTTTAGGAGCGAGACTGCTATGTTTTGATTAATTTAATTACTTACTATGAGCCTTTAGATCAATCAAACACCTACCCTACTTCAAATTTAGTCTAAATATAGTATAGTTATATATGTATAATACAAATAAAATTAAAAAAACGAGTACTATAATTATGTATATTGTGATACGTATTTTTGGAAAGGTCCTGTGAACTGGTTCCTGTCGCTGCAGCTGTGGCAGTTCGTGTCGCGCCTCTCCTACGCGATGTACTTACTCAGCTATATCATACAAGAAGCTGCAACGATCCCCGGCGACACCAACTCCATCTACCTCGACATGCAGTCGCTTGTCAGTATTATCAAAAAAAAATCTACTCGTGGTTCAGTTACTCATAAAATACTAACCAAAAAGAAATCTACAAAATTAGGCTTCATAAAATTCATACATGGTTGAAGTATTTATGTCGAAAAGGTTATGTTACTATTATATTTATTAAATACTATGTTAGTGGCAAATAAAATAAGCTAGAGGCGATGTGTCGATGTATTTGAGACAACAGTTTTTCAACGGCAAATTCATTGTGAAATATATTTACCGAACCGTTAGGGCGCAAAACCGACTCGCACTTGGCCTGTTTTTTTTTCACCATTAAACTTTATAAGCTAAGTAGATGGAAGGATGAGTTCTCTTATTACGGGTGGTATTTTATCTAAACTTACTGGGAGGCTCCAACCTTTAAAATATTAAATTAAATATTGCACTGCATCCTATTTTATTATAAGTGTTATAACAAAATTATTTTAAACAAAAAAACCGACTTCTCTTAGGATCCGCTTTTCCAAGTGTAAATGCCCAAGTTGCTTTAAAAAATACTGAAACCACTATAGGTGTGCTTATATAAGTTGAAGAGTTCCCTCGATTTATCCAGGATATACTCTTTTAAACAAAAAAAGAATTTTACAAACCCGTCCAGCCGTCTTCGAATAATCGGTGAACATACATACAAAAAAAGACAAGCAAAGATCCCGACGAATTGAGAACGTACTTCGAAATCTTGAAGTCGGTTGATAAAAAAAATCATTTCCAGTTGTGGACGTTCACGGGGGACTTGGGGGTCACGCTGGCGCTGTCGGTGGCGGCCAGCGTCGTCGTCGAGGCGCCGCTGCTCACGCTCTACCGGCTGCTACTCAAGCCCCGCCCGAAGGAGGAATCACAATTAAAGAATGTTACGTTATGTGTCAATAGACGGTCACAATCTGAGCCGGAGAACAGGACTTAGTTGAATACACGAACATTTTGTTGGCGGATATATATGAATAGTTCAGGATTACTACATAGTCCATCGTATTACTACATGAAGTTAACTCTGCAGGAACAGCAGGAAATCCGAGCAGTTTCAGTTTCTCATTACAAATGTGAAAAACAACATAATAGATAAAAATGTAGCGAGGATTTGGATTTCGACACAATTATTGCTTATCGTTATCGACACAGACCTTAACTAAAATTTGATATGAATCGCCTATTCCACCTATCCCTACCGCGATATCCCCCCAGGGTCCCCCCTGGGTGTGTAGAATATTTTTCCATTTATTTCTACTGGTCGATACATGGAATCAAGTCGTCCATCTATCCCAACTATAGAATTTGTATGTAACTTAATACCTTTCCAATTAGCTGACCAACGGGTTTAGGTAAATCCAGGACGCTGTACCCGTACCTTTTTCATTTCATGATCCAATATTGTTACACGTTCTTAAACTTTTTATAGGTACATAACCTCTATAACTTAAGGACAACTGTAAAAAGTAATGAAATAAACGCATTTGTATTTGTATTTTTTTGTACTGGTACCCCCCCTAATTTTAATGATAGGGCTAGATGGAATTTATCCCACTTATCCCAACTACCTTCCTCCGTGGTAGGAATCGGTGGATTTTTTTCCACGTAAACGTGTGTTTTCCCCCCTGGTGGGGATAGGGGGATTCTTTTTTACCTATCCCTACTGCCTTGTTATTTGGTAGGGATATATGGGAATTCTTCCACTTGTCCCTGCTACCTTACTGTTTAGTAGGGATATATGGAGATTCTTCCATTTGTCCGGCTACCTTGCTGTGTTTAGTAGGGATATTTGAAAATTCATTATTTTGACAAAAACGGGACTCCATCCAGTTATCCCTATCTCGCGGAAATGGTAGGAATATGTCGAAAATAAAATAATTCATTTGGCATCACATCAATTACGAGTAGTAGGGATAGATGGAAAAAATATTCCACATATCCTCACTGGGGGGGATATTGCAGTAGGGGGTGGTATAGGCGAAAAAAAGCCATGACTAAGTCTCATACTTATTTTGGAAAAATCATCAACTTCCTAAAACCGCACTTTTAAGACACAGTGTAAAGAAGTTTGAAGCGCATTTGAACTATGTTGCCGTTGGAATTTTCTTTGAAAAGTAACATTTTTTATTGCAGTGATTGATTGAAAGAGATTGTGAAATTTTTGGGATTTAATAATATAATTAACGAAATCAACGTTTTTGTTTTAAGTAAGAACAATAATATACCTACTACATTTAAAAAATCTTCACGCACATTTTTTCGAATTTTAGTATACTGTGCTATAAATTACGTTTAATCAGTGTAAAGATGTATAAAAAAATTGTTAAAGACAATTAAAAACGATTAAAGTTACATGAAAATGAAATTCGTACCTAGTTACCTACTCCCATAATTATACACCGTGTTTTTTTTTATTTCCTTTAACCACACCAGTGTCCTAATTACCTAGCTCCAATTCTGAGATAATCTATAGAATATTTGAATTTCGGAGTGCTATTTGAACCGGCCCGTAGTGCACTGCTGTACGTCGCGTTGCCGACTGCCGACCTGCGCCCGGCGCGGCGGTAGCGCAGTGGTAAGTGATACATGACTGAATGAATTAACAAGAGCTAAGAAGAATAGAATAAACGCGGGAATGGGGGGAAGTGGGAGGAGTAGGGGGAGTGGGGGTGAGTGAGAGAAATTGCAAGGACAAACAAATGGAATGCAAAGGAAAAATAAATACAAACCTAATTAGGAAAAGTTGTTTAATTAAAAAAATAAGTTAAAAAAATACACAAATTAAATAAACATACAAAACATAAATGGAATAGGTATCTGGCGGATCCCAAACTAGGCTGGGCCTGTATCTTGGGATCCATGAAGTGCAATGTGTGTGTGTGTGTATGTGTGTGTGTGCTCGTGTGTATATGTATGTGTCGCGCTGCGCTCTCTCCAGCCGCAGCAAAATGCTTTTTGCAACGCTACCCCAAACCAAATGATTACCAAAAAAACACTACATGAATACTAGTTTGACCCTACGCGAGCGAATCCAACGAGAACGCGAAGCGGCGCGAATAAAACAAACATTCGACAGCGATTGTAACGTAAATGTCCTACGTGACCAAACTACACGCAAACGCGAACCGGCGCGGCGCGAACCAAACGCGATTAGTTGGTTTAGTATTTTCGCGTAATCGTTCGTTCGCGTCATTTTGCGGGGTGATTCACACACACGTAGAACAAGGCCGCCACTTCGCATTGAATTCTTGTGTCACCGCTTCGGATCGCTTCGCAAATGTGTTTGCCTCCATTCGCCCACGTAGGACACGGCCTTAACAAGCAGTCACCAAGGCCTGAGGCTCGCTACCGGCATCGGCCGGGGCAGCCAGATCGCGCAGCTTGCCAAACGTGAGCGCGCGGATGTCCTGCACGCTTAGTACCAGCTCGTACCCACGCTCCAACACCTGTCTGATCTCGGTCACCATCAGCGAGTCCAGGCCCAACTCCACGAAGGTCGCCGTCGAGGACACTTTGTTCACGTCACGGATACCTGCAGTCATATTAATAAGTTGATTTACATCCAGACACATATGTATGGATTGTGTCACGTACCATAGTACAAGCATCGATAATTGATTTTATGGATATAGGAATATCCTATATTCCGACAAGAGATTGTAGAAATTAAAAAGTGGCAACATCGTAGTGTGGTCCCTTTCAAACCAATAGAAATCTTAGAAGTATTCGTTTATCAGTTAAGATCATCAATATAAGTTGTACCTAAGTATAGTTTCTGAGAGACTGTGACATACGGACGGACATGAAGAAACTTTAATGGCAAAAGTGGAACCCTAAAAACAAAAAAGCTATAACTAATAAATGATGTAAACAGCCAAGTAGCATAAGACCCTACTCATGGTGTTGTGTTCCTGCTGGTGAGTAAGCTTGCCAAAGAGCTCAAAGAGGACCCAGTATGTTGACGACGAGACCTCACTAGTTCATTTAGCCGTCAACACAGTGAATCCTCCTGTTTTTAAAGGTTCGGCAACGCAAATGTGACACCTCTAGAGTTGCAGGCGCCCATAGG
Source organism: Pammene fasciana (assembly GCA_911728535.1). Lineage (NCBI taxonomy): Eukaryota > Metazoa > Arthropoda > Insecta > Lepidoptera > Tortricidae > Pammene > Pammene fasciana. The sequence continues at coordinate 954,618 of OU452274.1, read as the reverse complement.
CTACGGTAGCTGCTTACCGGGTCGGCGTATAAAAAAAGTACCTAATACATTGGCGACAGCGTAGACGAGATCCTGTACGGGCTTTTCCTGCCTGAGCCGCTTTTCGGCGTGCACTATGGACGAGACCACGGCGTGCGGCATCAGCAGGAGCTTCTCCAGCGTCGCCAGACATGACGTAATGCTCTGCGGCACAGTGCCGCCAAACTCCGCGTCCTCCGCGAACATCCTGGCGGCGAGCCCCACGTCGCCGACGGGGCCCCACTGCACCGCCAGCGCCGGCAGCCCGCCCGCGCGCCGCCGCTCGCACAGCCGCTCCATGGCGCTGTTGGCGAGCCCGTAGTTGCTCTGGCCGGCGTTGCCGCGCCCGCAGGAGATCGACGAGAACACCACGAAGTGGTCCAGAGTCGGAGCCAGATCGCGCGAAGCTGCGTCTAATTCACGTGTCACTGCGCGGAGAAAAACATTGCTGTCAGTTAAGATCTGACGAGTCACAAATGACCTTGTGCAACCTAAGATGAAATTTTTGACACCTGTCATCTCAGTACATTTTATAACCTAAAATTATATGTTACGTGAGCTCTTAAAATAACATTTGACTTATTATTGATATTCTGCTTTCTCAATAAGGCTCAAAACTTTTTAAAAGGACCTACAATAAAAAGTTAAGTAACAAATAAGCATTATTGTAAAATGAACCCTAAACGAAGAGTATTATGAACTGAAATAGTTGTCATAGGGACTTCAGAAAAAATTACCAAGTTCTCCGGTGTCCGAGGTCACATTTAAACACCGGAGGTTTTGGTCACTTTTTTGTCGCTTTGTAACCTAATCCCAGGAATCGGCGTAAGTAGGCAGGCACTAGTTTTTTAAACTTTCAACCTAGAGGGGATACTAGGCCTTGTTTGAATTAGGTCCTATATTCCTCACAATGTTTTCCTTTACCGAAAAGTGACTGGTAAATATCAAATGCCTCGTTAAAAACGAGACAGGAAACAAAAGAACGAAAAGAGAACGAAATTAACCGGTATTTTAGTATGAAGAAATTACCGGTTTCCGATCTCTGCATGGAATTAGTTTTCCAAGCGGATCCCGGGCTCAATTGGCAAAAATATGACTCATGTATTGATGCCAGCGAATAAGAAGTTAATCGAACTCGTGGAGCGTAAGCGAGGTGAGTTCTTACAAACAACTCCAGACCGAACTGTCACCTGGTTACTGGGATGTCTCGGCATTTGGATGGCTTTTTGATTTCGATAGTTTGTCCGACGATAACTTTAGTAACGTTTTTCTGATCTTTATGAATTTCTTGGGGCTGTAGCTGTAGAGATACATAAAAATTTATAAGTTCTTATATGAGCAGGATCGATCAAGTGGTTATGGAGCTAGAAAGAGAAAAAAAATCCTTGCTGGGGTCTGGTTATATTGGTCAACTCGTTTGCAAGTAAATCGCGATTTCTCAGTTCGAGGCGGACTACTAGTTTATACAAACCGTTTATTTTGGGGTTGGTAACGGCGTGAAAGTCCTCTGGAGTCTGGTTCTCGAGGAGGGCGTCCCGCAGCACGGCGGCGAGGTTGAAGATGCCGCCGACCGGCGCCGCCGCCGCCGCATCGCGCAGCAGCGCGCGCGCACCCGCCGCCGTTGACGTGTCCGCTGCCGACACGACCACGTGCACGCCCGCCGAGCGCCATCTACAATCGTTTGCCTATCAACAACAACATCGTGGTCGACACCTGAGATGCATTATGTGTGCAGTAAGTGATCCTTTTAGGGAGAGAACTCCAAGAGTATTCGCGTCATGGTACCGTTGTGGCAATATTATGGCAACATTGTGGCAACATCCAAAGACTTGAATAAACGCCGACGACAAGGTGCTGGTGTTGTAACCCTAACCCTAAAATGAATCCTTATACAACTTTTACATTCCAAATCAGTGCTAAAAGACAATCCTGGGTATGATGAATTATTGATGATGGTCCAACGGACCTTTAACCCTTACCTATTAGGCCCAAACAAATTTATGCAAATGAGAAACTGAGGTCGATTTATAGGTAAGTTTGGCATCTAGATTCAGAAAAATTATGTGAAGTGGAGAGAGTGAGTGGAAGGGCGTATTAAGAATGTTTTTTTAGAAAACAAAAACTGACTTCAATGAGGGAGGCTGGTGAAAGATTATTGATGGCGCAGTCTTAGATTTCATTTAGATCAATCATCAGATTAGAATGAAAAAAAAATCTCTTTTAAATCTAACTTGCTTAGCATTGAGGGTCATAGTCGGACGCTCGTGGCGGGGCGTGCAGCGGGGCGGGGCGGGCGGCGTGCATGTCAAACAAAGGACACTCTCCTGTCCTGAGTCGACGCTGCATAAAGTGTATGGACGCTCGCCCGCCCCGCTGCACGCCCCGCTGCACGCCCCGCCACGAGCGTCCACTCAGGCCTTACACATAGGGTTACGTACCGGCGGACGCGCCAGGCCTGGTATCCGGTGCGCACGCCGCTGCGCGACGCGAGCACGAGTGCGCGAGCGCCGCGCTGCACCAGCCACTCGCACAGCTCCAGCCCCATCCCGCCCAGCCCGCCTGCAGAGGAACATTCCAAATTCAGCAATAATAAATGAGGCGTCATTAATTAATATAACCTCTGATCCCTACTACTCGTGAGAACGCTCTGGTGATTCATTTAATTAATAATCATCCGCATAGCGGCGTTGCGGTTCGCCACCCATCTCGTTCTTCATGGGGGCGAGAAGCGGCTCACGGAGAGCCGTTTTGCTGCATTGATCGTAGCATATGGAAATCCGTGATCTCTGCCTACCCCTTTTGGGATATAGGCGTGATTGTTTGTATGTGTATGTAGGTATGTAATTTATTACGTAATTTTTTGCCAATAAAAAAAAGAAAAAACAAGAAAAATAAAAATCCTCACATTGTAAGGAGAAGCTATACAGACATGGCCTACCCCCTCCCCCTAAATCATCTTACGTAATGATTGAAAGGCGCCTAAGGGCGGATCAGTCCGCCGGACGATATCGGCCTGTCAGTTGTTCGGAACTGTCAAATTTTTGTTCTACCTGACAGGCCGATATCGTCCGGTGGACTGCAGATAGTGCGACTTATAATCCGGAGGTCACGGAATCGAGCCTTAAGTCGTGTTAATGAGTAGGTAGGTACTTTTAGGGTTCCGTACCTAAAGGGTAAAAAACGGGACCCAGTTACTAAGATAGACAGTTGAAAATTTCACAGATGATGTATTTCTGTTGCCAAATAATAAAAATACAAATACCGTCACCTCGCGGTACTTTGGTCAAATCCAGGATACTATGGCCCATATAAAAATCACACATCGAAGGGTCTAATAAAAAAGATAAAAACGTTAATCAACTAATAAAGTTATCTCGAAGAGATCGCTCACTCGCGATAAGACATATTTTAGGTATTGTATTCTGTATTTATCGATATACATAATATATGAATATCGCAAGTCGATAAACGAGAAGCTCCTATGACAGCTCCAAAGTGCTAAATACAGGAATTCCAGCCTCTGGTATGTAATATAAATATGTAAATAATATAAATAAATATTAGGACAATCTTACACAAATCACCTTAGTCCCACAGTAAGCTGGGTACTAGGCGACGATATATATATAATAGATAGATATACATAAATACACAGATAACATCCATAACTCAGGAACAAATATCTGTGATAAACACACAAATAAATCCCCTGACCAGGATTCGAACCCGGGACTTCATAGGCAGGGTCATTACCAACTAGGCTAGGAGGACGTTAAAAAATGTACTGACCAACGAGGACGTAGCTCTTTCCGGGATGCATGTAGACGCGCGGCACCGCCGGGAGCCGCGTCGCCCCCGCCCCTGCCCCCGCCTCGCCCGGTTCCCCGCGCACGCGGATCACCACCTTGCCGATATGCGCGCCTGTCGCCATGTACCTGCAACACCAACAGGATATATTCGCTTGCAGGTTGATTTTGGACGTGGAGATGATACCTACATCAATTAAAGATACCTATTAGTCCGCCTCTAACTGAGAACTCGCGATTTACTTGCAAACGAGTTGACCAATATAACAAGACCCCAAGAAGGATTTTTTTTCTCCTTCTAGCTGCATAACCACTTGATCGATTCCGGTTCATATACGAACTTACAAATTTTATGTATCTCTGCTACAGCCCCAAGAAATTTCATAAAGATCAGAAAAAACGTAACTAAGTTATCGTAGGACAGACTATCGAAATCAAAAAGCCATCCAAATGCCGAGACGTCCCAGTAGCCAGGTGACAAGTTCGGTTCGGTCTGGAGTTGTTTGTAAGAACTCACTTCGCTTACGCTCCGCGAGTTCGATTAAAGATTAATGTTTAAGGGGGCTCCCATACAACAGACATGATTTTTGTACCCTTTTTATAGATAACGGTACTTACGGAAATCTTTGTGCGCGAGTCCGACTCGCACTTGGGTGTTTTTTTTTATCATTTTACAGAATTTGCAATGAGTTCTCAATGTTCTCATATAGTTCGAGAAAATTAAGCCGAATATGGGCAATCAGGGGAAATAATTCGTGTAGTTTTGTAAATTGGTACAATTATACCTTGTGGTGCCCAGGTGACTATACTAAAAGTCCTCGGGGGTGGGGGTTGTGCTGAGGGTGTAGGGGGGGATGAAGGTACCTTTTTTCAGATTTTTAGTCATATCTCGAATATCTGTAAGAATAGCATCATAGTTACTTCAAACAAAAGTTTAAACATAAAATTTCCTACAAAATTGGTCATATTCATTTTTACTCTATGATCAATACTTTAGGAGCTACAGGGTGTTTAAGTTAACAAAGATATATATAGATAGATAAAGCGGAGAAATTCAAAGGTGTATGTGAAGTTCCAAGTTCCCAACCCGCTTTGGGTCAGCGTGGGGACTATAGCCCGATCCCTCTCGGGTATGAGAGGAGGCTTGTGCCCAGCAGTGGGACGCATAGAGGCTAACATATTATATATATTTAAAAATAGAAAAAACATATGAGATCGTCATTATTATTTTACTCATCATCTTCGATATCGTAATCTTCGTCTTCTCTTTCTAGAAAATGTACGGGTATATCGTTTGTACATGAACCCAAGCATCCGGTCAATCCGGTGCATACTTGACTGCATGAAATACCAGCCTTTCGACATCCGCAATTTCCAGTGCAATCGCTATTGCAGCGACAAAAATTTTTATTCAGCACTGTGTCAGGAGCTGGAGGACCAGTGAGGCATTTTGTTACCCAGCCACTCTTGTACTTGGTGGAATACTCGTAATGAATAGGTTTGAATTTTATTTTTAAGGAAATAAGCAGATACTAAATTATCGTGTTTTTTTAATACAACGACGGTGGCAAATAAGCATACGGCCCACCTGATGGTAAGCAGCTAATGTAGCCTATGGATGCCTGCAACTCCAAAGGTGTCACATGCGCGTTGCCGACCCTTTAAAAACAGGAGGATTCGCTGGCGAGAGGCCTCTCGTCGTCAACACACTGGGTCCTCTTTGAGCTCTTTGGCAACCTTACGTCTTTTTATTATGTTTACCAGATTTACTCTGACACCATTTAAAAAAGGCATAAGAAGGCATGTTTATTTATTTATTCGATTTTTTCATAGACGTCACTACCACCGTGTCACAAACAGGCGCGGTCCCAGGGGCAATTTTTTTTTTACTGACCCCCTTAAAAAATTGGAAAGAAAATTTTTGCCTTAGTGTCCCCCCCAAATTTCAGGCTGCGGCCGCGACTGGTCACAAAACCGCCATTTGTAAACTAAACGGCGTGGCGGCTCAGTTTGTATGCTCCGCCCCCCGCGGCACAACTTTTGTGGGGTCATTTTGCAGATCGACTTCATAGTCTGGTATATTACCAGTCGCTGTTTTAAGCATACTGAATAGTAGTGGTGCCAATGGCGGGCGAGGCGCGGTGGGCCGGGAGGGTCTGCGCCGCGCTGACGCGACGCCCGTAGTAGCTTAAGGACTTACGGTAATCTCGACCACTTGAACCTCGTTTACATTACCACCTTTGTTTTGTTTAGAGTTTTCAATGATCAACACGGGAATTTTATGTTCGATCAGCAGGTAACTAAGCTAAAAATCTGAGTTATGATGAACAAGTTCAAATCGACTATTTTTTAATCTCTTCGTTAACTTCAACACCCTGTAGCTCCTAAAGTATTAATCGTAGAGTAAAAATGAATATAAACAATTTTGTACGAAATTTTATGTTTAAACTTTTGTTCGAAGTAACTATAGTGACTATAGTGATGATGATAAGGAAATAGCCTTGTCGGCCTTCCTAGATATTGAGGGCGCTTTTGATAACACACCCATTCGGACATTAGTGGAAGGGCTTAGAGCCAAAGAGGTGGATTCCACCACCATCCGCTGGGTGCAAAGCATGCTCTCAAGCAGAGTGGTTAAGCTTGATTTACTGAATACCACACTTGAAGTGACCACGGCGAGAGGCTGTCCGCAAGGAGGGGTCTTATCTCCCCTGCTCTGGACTCTTGCGGTGGATGGACTTCTGCATAAGATGGCAGAGCTCCGCATCGACACTCAGGGGTACGCAGACGACCTTGTTGTGACGGTAAGGGGAAACTGTCAAAGTACTATATCGTACCTTATGCAGAAGGCTCTTAACACCATAAGTACATGGTGTCAAGAAAATGAATTGTCTATCAACGCAGACAAGACAATTATTGTCCCATTCACGAAAAAGCGGAAATTAGACAAACTCAAACCGCTCATCATGAATGGGAAAACCATTCCGTTCTCATCAGAGGTCAAATATCTGGGCGTAACACTGGACCAGAAGCTGACCTGGAACCAACACTTAAACGGAACATTACAAAAGGCTAGATCAGCCTTAGGTATTTGCTGTCGTCTAGCGGGCAACCGATGGGGTCTTAAACCCAAAATCGCCCTCTGGCTCTACACATCTATAGTGAGGCCGATTGTGTCCTATGCCTCTGTAGTGTGGTACAGGAAGACGACACAAAGGGTAGCAGTGGCGAAGCTTGGCAGCCTGCAAAGAATTGCCTGTGTCATCGTCACTGGAGCTATGTCATCCTCCCCGACTGCAGCCCTAGAGGCCATACTGAATCTTCCGCCCCTTCACTTTCACCTGGAATTGGTGGCGAAATCCAGTATGCTTAGAATAACGGCTGCTAGGAAAGGAAACTGGAAATCGAAAGCCCTGAGACTACTTGATGAATCAGTGCAAGATATTCCCGTTCTGGGGATGCCATCGGACACTATGCCCCCCAAGTTTTGTCCACAGAAACTCTTTTCAGTGGAACTCCCCAAAAGGGAAGACTGGTCAAACGGTCGTATCAAGTGGAAAGAGGGAAGCCTTAGGTGGTACACTGATGGCTCCAAATCCGGGTCTGACGTAGGTTGCGGAATATATGGCGAAATGCCTAGAAAGGCCACTAGCCTAAATCTAGGAAGATACTGCTCCATATTCCAGGCGGAGGTGTACGCCATCTTGGAATGTGCGTCAACCAACCTGCAATGCAACTACGGCAACCATACTATCTATATCCATTCGGATAGCCAAGCAGCACTCTTAGCCCTAACCTCTGACGTTATAACGTCTAGGCTGGTAGAGAACTGCAGGCAACTACTAAACGACCTTGGAGCCAGGAACAAGGTTGTTTTGCGTTGGGTACCGGGGCATGCGGGTATCGAAGGAAATGAAAAAGCCGACGAACTTGCACGAGCGGGGGCCAAGGGGAAGCATTGCAGTCCTGAGCCTTTTTGCGGAATCCCCAAAAGCCTAACGAAGCTCACCCTGAAGACCTACTGTCAATACAAAACCATTCAACTCTGGAGAGCAACACCAGGTATGAACCATTCCAAAGCGCTTATTAAAGCCTTCAGCAAAAAGGCGTCCTCAATCGCCTTGGCGCTGTCCAGGAACCAATTACGCAACCTGGTAAGGGTGCTTACTGGGCACTGTGGCCTAAACAAGCACATGCACACTATGGGGAAACGTGACATTGGGCGGTGCAGACTCTGCATGGAGACAGAGGAGACGCCCTTACACATCCTCGCAGTTTGCCCTTCCCTAATGCGTACTCGTAACTTAATCCTGGGTAGACACATATTGCCCTCGGAGGAGTTAAAGTCTCTCGAGATCAAAAAGATCCTGGAACTGTTCGAAGTTGCAGGATTAGACCGAGAGTTGTAGCAGGTGGCGATCACAATAGATCAGCAATGGTCGCAGTGATACATAGGCTTGGGAGCCTTACATAGCCCCTTCTTAATAAAAAAAAAAAAAAAAAACTATAGTGATATTCTTACAGGTATTCGAGATATGACCGAAAATCTGAACAAAGGTACCTTCAACCCCCCCCCCCCCCTACACTCTCAGCACAACCCCCACCCCCGAGGACTTTTAGTATAGTCACGTGGGCACCACAAGGTATAACTGTACCAATTTACAAAACTACACGAATTATTTCCCCTGATTTTATTAATTTTCTCAGTTTAATACTAGTCGTAGGGAGTCATAGGGACGGAATTTAGTTGTTGTCATATTCTTAATTCAATCTATATACTTGAACCAAAGAGTATACATATATATAAAGCGCCACAATCTAAGAAGTTTTTGAGGCTCCAAGTCTGAAGCGCCATCATAATGCATTTTTGAAACCATACAAAATAATAAACATACTCTGCGTAAATAGCCTCAACTTTTTTCTCTGTGAACTCACCGGAATGCCTGCTCCAGTTCGTTATGAGCATAAACGGTGGCGGGCAGTGGACGCACAACACCGGCGGCTATGCCCGCGGCCATGCACTGAACCACCTCCGCCTTCTCTCTGTGTTCGCCTTCCAACAACGCGTCCAGTAGGATGCCATGCACCGTCGTGTTCTTCAGCAGCACGGACATGCCGAGCGCCGAGTTGGCGCTTAAGTCCACTTTGCCAATCTCGAGAAAGCGGCCGCCTTCCGAAAGGCACCGGAGCGACGCATGCAGCTTGTCGCCCGAGAGCGAGTTGAGCACGAGGTCGACGCCGCGGCCGTGCGTTCCGAGCAGCACGAGCTGCTCGAACGAACTGTCACGCGAGTGGCCGATATTGGCGTCTGGCAGTAGCGGGAAGCGCTCGCGGAGGAAAGCGCGCTTTGCAGACGTGCCCACAGTAGTGTAGACGGTGCAGCCGGCGTGCAGGGCGAGGGCGATGGCGGCCTGCCCCACGCCGCCCGTGCCCGCGTGCACCAGCACGCTCTCGCCGCGCCGCATGCGCCCGCGCACCACTAGCGCGTAATACGCCGTGGCGTACGCCACGGGCACGGTCGCCGCTTCCTCCAGTGACCACTGCGGCGGCACATCCCACATTAAGCTCTCGTCGGCGAGAACCGTGGTCGCCAGACCCTTGGCTGCTACGATACCCATTACACGTTTGCCAGTAGACGAGAGCCCGCTGAACTCCAAGCCGAGGATACATTCCTACGAAAACAAAATAAAAGGTATATAGAAAATGATAGTTGAATAAAACGACCGCCTTGGGCTAGAAAGAGAGGCAAATAGTAAATTTCAGCTTAATAAAACGCGGCCAAAAAATTTTAAAGCGTGAAACATGGCCACAAACACGAACGTAAACGGTCGCTGCGTCTTTTATGTAGCGATGTCGGCACTACATTCGGGGTCTCATATAGGTACGTTATCAATCATATCAGCTAAAAGACTTTCACTACTAGATACGGCCCTCTTCAAAAAGTCTCCACAATGACTGGTCGAACGCTGCCGTGGTCATTTACTGATTCCCTGCGATCTAGTAAACTGGCCTGGACCGGATGTAGCCAGACTGGACCGGATCGAACCGGATCCGCTAAGTATGACCCAGATCAGACTGGACAAAACTGTAATGAACTGGATCGAACTGGACCGGAAAGAAATGGAACAGACTAGGTTGAATCCTCTGAAGTACGGATGTCCATAGACTATGGTTACTATCAGGCGGGCTTATTATTCAACGTCGTGGTATAAAAAAATCTGACCGGACAGGGCCAAACTGACCTGAACCTTGTAAAATAAACCGAACCGAGCAACTGCACTCACCTATTTTCACGTAGCAATTAGCATCACGGATCTTGTAGTTGCCTGCACTGATCCATTCGGAAAATCCACTGTTTTGTTCTGTTTTTGTTACCATGTTTTTGATATAAAGACAGATTAAAATTTGACGATACCTGGTGGGCGAGATCCCCCGGCAGGGCGTCGGGCGGCAGTTTGCCGCTGGCGAGCATGACATCGCGGAAGTTGAGCGGCGCGAAGTGGACGCGGCACAGGTCGGTCCGCGGCGCGGCGGCGGCGTGGCCGATGTCGCTCTCGATCCAACGCAGGGACGACAAGTCGCCGCGGGTCAGCGTGTTCACAAATGCGTGCTCCACCTGCAAACAACTTAACAGTTTTAGACTCAATACCAATTATTATAACCGGACTACGCTACTACTTATGAATCCAGAGTAAAAGAAAGTAACAAACTTTTAGGTATTATCCAACGAGAGGAGCATAAGCGAAGCAAGTTCTTACAATTACAATACAAACAACTTCTGGCTACTGAGCGTTTTCACAAAAAGTTGTTGGTTTTCATATTTTTGAAATTTTAAGAATTTTTTGCATATTCCTACTCAGAATCGTGAGTACTATCAACTCCACTATGAAATTAAAAGTGTCCTGTTCCTCTTACGCTACTTTTCTATGGGCACTTATATGAAAGTAGCGTAATGGAACATAAAAATTGTATGAAAATTTTGGGACACTTTTCATTTCCTAGCAGAATGAATAGTACTCTCGATTCTAAGGAGGAATATCCAAAAAATTCTTAAAATTTCAAAAACACGAAAACCAACAACGTTTTGTGAAAACGCCCTACTGGGACGTCTCGGCATTTCGATGGATTTTTGATTTTGAGAGTTTGTTCTGTGATAACTTTAGAAACGTTTTTCTGATCTTCATGAAATTTGTTGGGGTTGTAGCAGAGTTCGTTTATGAACAGGATCAAGGAGCTAGAAGGCGCGAATAAATCATCATAAGAGTCTTTTTATATTGGTCATCTCGTTTGCAAGGAAATCACGAGTTCTCAGTGCGAAGCGGGATCTTCTCAATTTTATTTTTTGATCTCTGATTCAAAAGTTTCAGGGGGGGACATAATTTTTTAGACTTTCGGGGTGATTATTCTGAAAATATTCATTAAATAAAAAAAAAACATATAAGCCTTAATCCTTATATTATTTGTTTATGCCTCGATGTTATTTTGAAAGACCTATCGATTGATATGCAACATGTTGATATTTGGTAAAAAAAATCTTGACATGTATTGTATGGAGTGCCACCCGAAAAATATTTCAGCAACTTTACTATAAAACTCAGTAGATACAAAATATGGAACCCAAAAATAAGGTCATGCCTATTTTTTTATGCTCGTAGCACTGTTTCTTTTTCCGACAGAGGTATTTCCAAAACGTGCTGTTTGAATGCTTCTACGGTTTCTTCTCGGGTTGAAAATTGATTGGGTTTGTAGTAACGCTTTATAAAATGGATTGAATTAGCTGTGAAATGCACCTGCAGCTCTGCATCGATGTCGTCGAGTGGCAGGTGGCGGTAGGTTCCCCACACGCCGTCACGCAGCACGTTGAAGGCTAGGTCGAGTTGTACTTGCGCCCTGTACGTTAGCGCATCGGCGTGGAACGCGTCCGGCGCGTCGGGCAAATAGAAGACGCGCAGGCGCTCGCTGCCGGGCTCGCGCCGCAGACACGTGCCCAGCCCCAGCAGGCCGGAGCCGGGCGCCCTCGACCATGCGTATACGCGCAAGTTCTCGCTCTGGGCGCGTATCATGGCTTGCTTCAGATTTTCTACCCAGGAATAGTCGTCGTCGCGTACTTCGACAAGGATATTGGGCGCTGGCACGTTCGTGACTCGCCGCAGCAACACATAGTCGTGCGTTGCGACGCGCTGTAGCGATACCTTCGTAATAAAGAACAAATCAATTATATTAATTGTCGAACTTCTATAGTCAATTTCACCCTCTAATATCCTTTATTTTTCCTAATGAAAACTATGTTTTGTCTCTCCCCGGGAATTAAAACTATTTCCATACCTAATTTCATTGTTTCTTAAGTTCAGGCGTAAAGAGCTAACAAGCAGAGTTACTTATGCATTTTCAAATTTTCAAATCGGTGAAAAGTAGCATACAGGGAAAAGGTAAATCTATTTGGGTGACCCCTAATCTGATCGATCTAATCGATTGTGAAACCCCTGAAATCACACGCTACCATAACTCCGATGACACCTTTTTATGAGGTGGACCGTGGGTTTGTTAGTCATCATCATAGTATTAAAAAATGTAGATATGTACCAGTGTGAGGCCGGAAGCGGCGAGTAGTGCCTGACCGGCGGAGCCGTTGAGCGCTCCCGCCGGCTCCCGCAAAAGCACGAAGTCGGCGCGGCCGCTCAACTCGCCTAATTCAGCCGTTGCCCCATTTGCCAGCACATCAGCGCCTAACGCCAGGTGCCAGTTATTCTTGAGACTGCCGTCCGCCACTTCCTTGTTAGACACCTGAATACAATTTTTAATAGGGTAATATGTAAGCTTAATATATTAAGGGAAAAAGTCACGAGTACTATGACCACAAGTCGTAACACTGTGATTTGGGGTGAAAGGAAACCAGATCAGATATCAGCTTATAATCAACATTGTAACCATAGTTTACGGTTAATCAATTTTCCTGAAGCTCTTATCTCTTGTGGGGATCACTCGTGTAATGACTATAGACATAGGGGCGTATTAGACACGATATATAATGAAATTGTTACGGTGCTTACTAATGCTGCTACGTGTAGTAATTCGTGTGTCACCAGAGGAAAGCGAAAGAAACCGGTGATGGGGTGGAATAGGCACGTCAGCGACGCTCATAGAAAGGCAAAAGAAAATTTTCAGCTTTGGTTATGCAGTGGCCAGCCTAGAAGTGGACCCATTTATAACGATATGATCACTAGCAAAAGAATTTTTAAATCTCGTCTTAGGTGGTGTCAGAGCAATCAAGACCAAATAAAAATGGATATGCTGGCTACACACCATTCTAAACATGATTTTAAGTCATTCTGGAAGTGTACAAATAAGCTTAATACTAGGCCTGGCCTGCCTTTGAGCGTCGAGGGCTTATCTGAGGCTAAGGACATAGCGAATATGTTTAGGGAACATTTTTATGTTAAATCTCCCCTAGGTCCATCGACCGCTGATGTAGATGCTGCGCCAGTGGACGTGAGTACTCGGTTCACGGCAGAAGAGGTTGCTCTAGCCATAAAAAATATGTCGAGAGGCAAATCACCCGGCCATGACGGTCTTAGTGTGGAGCATCTACAGCACGCGGGCCCCCATCTGCCGCGAGTGTTGGCTATGTTTTTTACATTATGTCTGTCTCATGCTTACTTGCCTAAGGACATGTTAAAAACAATAGTGGTACCAATTATTAAAAATAAAACTGGTGACGCTGCTAGTACGTCTAATTATAGGCCAATTTCGCTGGCCACTATCGTGGCGAAAGTGTTGGACAGTTTGCTTAATTCTCAATTAGCCAAACACATAAAACTCCACGATAACCAGTTTGGGTTCCGACCGCATTTATCTACGGAGTCCGCTATATTGAGCCTTAAGCACACTGTTAAATACTACACTACCAGAAACACGTCAGTCTATTCGTGTTTTTTAGACTTATCAAAAGCATTCGACCTAGTTTCCTATGACTTGCTATGGAACAAACTTAAAAAAAGCAATGTACCTATTGATGCCATAAATATCCTATGTTACTGGTATAAACATCAGGAAAACAATGTAAAGTGGTCAAACAGCTTATCGGACGCATACAGGTTGGAGTGCGGGGTGAGGCAGGGGGGGTTAACCTCACCTTTGCTTTTTAACTTGTATGTGAACGAGCTGATCGTTGCGCTCAGTAAACAGCACGTTGGATGCCATATCGATGACATTTGCGTTAACAACTTATCCTACGCTGACGATATGGTGTTGCTGAGTGCATCGGTTTGCGGTCTCAGAACACTATTGAGGACATGTGAAGAATATGCGTCTCAACATGGACTAATCTATAACGCTGCAAAAAGCGAGACTATGGTGTTTAAAGCGGGGTCCAGGGGACCACTACATGTTCCTTCGCTTGTCCTTAACGGAGTCCCTCTTAATGGGGTTCAACAGTTCAAGTACCTCGGGCATGTACTAACTGAGGACTTGAAAGATAACGCAGACATGGAGAGGGAGCGTAGGTCGTTGGCGACACGAGCGAACATGATCGCCCACAGATTCGCTCGTTGTTCAACTCCAGTAAAAATAACCCTTTTTAAGGCGTACTGTACTTCTTTATACACTAGCAATCTGTGGGCGCTGTTCACTCAGAAGTCGTTTAACGCCCTACGCGTCCAATATAATAACGCGTTCAGGGTGCTGTTGCGGCTGCCGCGTCACTGTAGTGCATCGGGCATGTTCGCAGAGGCGCGCACCGATTGCTTCTACGCTACTTTGCGCAAGCGGTGCGCGGCGATGCTCTGCAGAGTTCGCGCCAGCCGCAACAGCGTCCTGGCCTTGATCGCGGACCGGCTGGACTGCCCATACGTGAACCACTGCATCACTGTTCACATGCGGCCGCCAGTAACTTAGCTTTTATTTTGTTTGGTAATGTTTATTTTTATTTCGTTTATTTATTTTAATTTAATTTAAGTTGACATATTCATATTTATATCTAATTGTATTTTATTATGTAATGTGTGGACCATGTTGTCTTTTAATAAATGATTTTGATTTTTGATTAATGAAGGTTTCGACATGAATTTTAAAGAAAATCAAATTATTTTGTTAAATATTTTTTGATTTGCAGTTTTTTTTTACTCGCCATCTCTTTCTGCCTATGAATATAGTGCTGAGTTAAAACGAGACAAACATATTTTTATGTGTTTGATTTTCATATGTCGAATCCCTTATATACAGATCTGTGGTCGTTTTTGTTACAATATTCAATTCAATTCAATTCAATCGTTTATTCATAAAATATACATTTTACACGTCAATAAGGTACTATTTAAGATAATTTACGATAATTTAATAATATACTTATAGGTTATATAATATATCGCTATTAGGTATATAATACTAAATTTAAGTTTATATAACTATTTTGTTACATAATGAATATAATGATTTATTAGAGCAGCATCTCCGAAAAACTCGTCAATCGAATACAAAGCATCTTTTGCAAGTTTTGCCTTCAATTTCTGTACAAACGACCTGTAGCTCGGGGCTTGCTTAATTTCCGGAGGGATCATATTATAGACCTTTGGACCGAGCGCGTTGAGACTTTTTTTAGTCTTAACCAACCGTCAATACCTGTCGAACGTTTATGAAATTGGGTTGATTGTATGCTTCAAAAAGTCCAACTATCCACTCCACGTATGTTAATTATTGTCAACGGTCCGACACACAACACTCACAACATCAGTGCACAGATTCGAAGATATATCCCGTGGCTTTAACTTCTGGTTAACCCGTCCCCAAGTTGGCGATAAATTAAAATCAAGAAACACCCCAGGAATTTCCATAGGGAAGATCGCAAATTATCTTGATTATATCTAAATATTATTTATTTTAAATAAAGGTGGGCCTTATAATGTCTCGCCTACCTTACATTTCGATTCAAGTTTTTACCTGGATTCCAAGGTGGCCCATGGTTTCGGCGTAAGTCGACGCGTCAGCGCCGGCTTGTAGCGTGGCGTCGGCGTGCACCCCCGGTTCCGATGCCAGAACTGTATATGCATACTACGTGTTAAGGAGGTAACAACACTAACGTAAATCCCAAGATTAATTATTCATAATTCAGCGTTAACATACATACTTTCAAAGCAAGTACAATTTTAAAAATACCTAGCATGGCGTGAGGTAAGAGCAGTTCGGACGCGGGTCGCCGCAGCGCACGCTCAACAAGCTTGAGTTTTGCCAAGTTGCAGCTTTCCACCACCAGCTGCAGCACGACGGTGAGCGCTTGCTGTTCTTCCAAGTTCGATGCACCGACAAATGGAATAAAGACGTATTTCTCGAGTTTCGGCGATGCGGTGGGGTCGCGCCGCGGCGCCAGTGACCACTTCACTCCTCGGAATTCAACTCCACCGGCCGCCGTGACGCTAATACTACGGTCCATTGTAACAGGGACTGCGCCTCCCGACGCCGCCGCTCGCTGTGCCACCGGGTCAATAACTACGCGTTGCACACGCGTCGGCAAGTGCAATCCGCGTTTATCTTCCCTCAAAACAATAAACTGCATCATTGCGTCCATGAACGAGATCCAGTTTCCAGACCAATCTAGTAGACCGCGCGTGAAGCGTGCGTCCGAAGACCTAATTCCGCGAAAAGCGTCCTTATACTTGAATCCTCGGAGGTGCAATATTTTGTAGATGTCTTCAAATTCTAGAGGTGGCAGTTGCTCATCATCGTCGGGCGTGTCAAGCGCGGCGGTTGGGAGGCGCTCGGAGACCGGGTCGCTGGTTAGCCGCACCTTGCCTGTCGCTACAACTTCACCTCCTTCGTTAATCTCAAAGTTTCCCGAGTCTGGCAACGTGACGAGAAACCGCGACGGCGCGTCGACCGTCATAATGGTGGCGCGATGGAGCTGTACATTCTCCATCACCACCGACGTCTGCTCCATTTCTAAATTGTTCATCATTGCTACCATTCGCCACACCAATGCCTGTAGAACGATAGAAGACAAAAAATATATATTTAAGGGGAAAAGTCATTTAGAGCGAGGTAATCGTTGCAAAGTTAATTGTTATCGTATACTAGTAGTAGTCCGCGAGTGGTAGACAGGCCTTGCACGGGACGAACCAGGTCCGACCGTTGTTTAAAGATAAAAGATAAAAGATAAAAGATATTTATTCTTCAATTTAGGCACATTACAATGCACTTATGAACGTCAGAGAGAAAAGAAACTACCACCGGTTCTAACCCTACACCTCTGACCCGAGAAGTATTACTTATTACCGGCAAGAAACTCGGCGGGACTTATTTTTTCAAAACAGTACTACAAATACATTAAAGATACTATATACAATAATGCGTAGTTCTTCAAGAAGGCATATCAAAACAGCTTGAGAGACAGACATGTACCTGCCTATTGTGTAATTAAAATGAAAAATAAAAATAAAATCCAAATCTGACTGCTTCGCAATACGTTTGATATTCTTTCTTACTTGAACTGTGTCCTCTAAATGTTAGATGATTTTATAGATTCTGGTTTGGGCCATGCATATATGTCTGTCATATAGTCCTCGACCCTGTAATAACCCTTTGACATTAAAGTTTTTTTCAAGTATTTCTTAAGAGCGGGAAATGATAGATTCAAAACATCGACGGGTAACTTGTTATAAATATGAATAAAGCTAGCTTTGTAGCTAGTAACGGCCATCAAACAACAAAACATGACCATTCCGATGACGTTTCGGGTATGTTAGGAGCCTCTTACGACACTCGGAGATCACGTGATGTTTTCTATACTAAATTAAGTGTAGGAAGTGTCGCATCGGACCCGGCACATGACACCGTGAATCATCCGTAATGCATCACATAACAATTTAGCTTAAAGACAGCTGGGATACATCCCTAGCATCAATCTTGCTCTACGGAGTTTCGTTGGTAATTTGGTAACCTTCATATTCTATATATTTCACTTTACCTCAAACATTGTTAGGAGTTTCATAATAATCTTAACAAAGAAAACCGATCGCCACAATCGTAAAACGATTCTTAAAAATGCAATCTACAAAGACAATAGATAGATATACCTCGACATCGTCGAATAAGAAGGGAAAGACTTACGAGATATCCAGTGGCAGGAAAAAGTACTCTGCCGTCGATGTTATGTCCAGCGATGAAGGCGTCCTTCGTGCTGCTGATGTCGTACTCGAAGACAGTGGCGCCGGTGCGGGTCATTCTTGATTCGATAAGAGACCACTCGGCGGAGTGGTCCCAGCCCACGTGCGAGGCCAGCCCGGGCGTGCCGCGCGACACGGGCCATGACACTGCTGGGTACAGATGCGCCACCTGCTCACAACGATTTTTACTATGGACGGGTTATATAAGTACTCTTATACAAAAAATACTTCCAAATTGATTACATAACCAAGCAATGATTCTTTTATTTTTATCTATATTGACAATCATTTCATGAAGATAATGAAAAACGCTATCCCTACCTGTGGTTGCGCGCCGGCAGCGTAGAGCTTGCCAACGGCAGCGAGTAGGTGCACGAGCGTGTCGGGCGCGTCACGCCGCAGCAGCGGCACGTGCACCGCGTCCGGCAGCGCGCGTCTCAGCGGCGCCTGCAGCTGCGCGCGCGGCGCCAGCTCCACCACCAGCGCGCGCGCCGGCACGCGTGCCAGCGCGTCTGCGAGCCGCACCGGTGACACAAAGTTGTTCACCTGGTATGCAGCGTCGCTCAACCGAGCTGAAACACCAGTCGCGCTAGTTAGGTGATTATACTGATTACACACTGGCGCCGCAGCGCGGAAATGCGACCAGCCTTCTGGGCACTCTACCTAGTGATAGAGACCTAGGGTAGTTTTTTTTAGTTAGTGTTAATTACTGTGTTTTTACTGGTATTTTGTTAGTTGTTTGTGTAAATGAAATAATTGAATGTACTGACATATAGTACTACACACGACAAATTTTTAATGTTTAGAGTGTATAGGAACGCCTTAAGCGTGACATTGACAGTAATGACAGTAGCTGTCAATTTAGGCGCGAAACGGTAGACTGTCACTCTCTTTGACGCCGACATTACGCTGTGGACATTGCTTTATATTCTGAGGCAGTTATTTAGAGCTAATTCCTTGTAAAACCTTAAAAAAAAAAAACATTGTAAAACCTTTGATTATAGAACCCAAGTTTGATCTGGAAGTGTTTCATTTCCAAAAGTACTATAACAAAGGGTATATATACTAACAATGTTGTAAGGAGTCTTGAATGTTCCGAAATACTTAGATATAATGATGTATATTTTGAAATATAGATAAATTTCGATATCGATTGTCTTACTGACGAGATTGCAAAGGCAAGAAATAGACTTCAATCTTTCGAATTCGAATTCACAATCTCAGTTCAAGTTTGCATTCTCTAGTATGAGGCACTGACCCTGGTCGGAGCCCCATTGGTCCTGTGGTACTGATGAGGACAGCCAGCGGGCGGTTCGCGGCTTCGGGTAAGGGATGACCTTGAGCAGATGATCGAGCAGCAGCGGCGCGGCGGCCGCGCTGTGCGAGCTATGAAATGCCACGGGAGCTGCCAACACGCGTGTGAACACTCCCTCCGCTGACAGGCTCGATACGGCTTTCTCTATCGACACACACGGGCCCGAAATCTGAAATATAATTATAAGGTTATAATATAAATATGGCATCAGTTACACGCTAATTCTGGCGTAAGTTCAGTCCATAATTCTGCATGGACATCGGGTAACCCTCAAACTGACGGACTGATAAAAATCTAGAGACTGATTGCGTAACCTGTTTGCGCAACTTTCGCGTCATTCGTCGCAGTTATAAGTATTAAACTCATAAGTCTCATAACATAACTTATATGATGATATGAGTGAACTGACTCTGGAATTAGCATGTAAGTTGTAACACTTGTAACCGATGACATTCGAAATGGGGTATTTTGTTTTATCAAGTTTTTGATATTTCGTTTTGGCACAGTTAAATAAAATAATAATGATTAATTTCAATGCAATACTAAGAAGCTCGGGAACTTGGTTTTCTCCTACCTAACCTTCCTATGAAATATGGTGTAGCTATTTCAATTTTATTGCACTAGTGCCTACCACGATGTCCTGTGGTGAATTGTAGCAAGCGCATTGAACGTCAGGAGGGCAGTGGCGTCGCACCGTGTCCCACGGAGCGCCGACGGCGGCCATGGCGCCCTGCGCCAGCGCCGCGTCGCGCACGCTGCGCCCGCGCCAGTACGCGCACAGCACCGCCTGCTCCGCCGTCAGCGTCCCGTCCGCGTACGCGCAACCTGTGGCCGGATATTATTTAATCAACATTCCTAAGCAAAAATAAAAAATATTAAAATATCTAGATGTCTCGTATTTTTTTCTAACAGTCACATCACACATAAGAGAGATAAGAGTTATTTTCGCATCTACCTGCTGCAATACTTTCATTGTTTTTTATACAAATACTTATGATATCGTGTGTGTATTGTACACAATGATATATTTTTATGATTTCTACCATAAATTATGTTTGAGGCGTGTAATTATATATTCTGTATACAAGTTATTAGTTGGTACAGAAAATAAAAACCAGTCCAAAAAGTAGGTTCATTCTGAATTTTTTTTTTATGTTGCATATCAAATATCCGAATTATCACAGCGTCTTGTGTACGATATCTGACGCCTTTCTTAAATCCCTTTATTTTTGTGTTAAAAATAACTTTCTGCTTGTCTTATTTTTCTTTATACTTATAAATAATAATAAGTAACTGACACTATTTCTTTTGATGGTTTTGTGAAGGATTTATATGAAAACAATGAAAAACGTAATATTTTCCCTTACCTGCCAAGGTAGTTACAAATATTTGAAGAAAGACTATTGGCAAGGCGATAAAGCACTTGTTCACATATTTATGAGTTTCCTGGCCCTCCGATATACTTGATGGTGACTGTAGGTACATTGTCTCTGCACTGCTATATAGCAGTGTGGCCAGCTTACTTATACCCCTATGCCTGACCTGAGCATCACTTGAATAATGAGCTTATCGTAAAATATAGCGCCGTGATTGTGCCTCTTCAGGCACGACATATCTATTGTATGAATTACTTATTAGAACTGACCTATTTCACCACAAGAGGCGCCGATGATACCGTCAGGATGCACGCCCATCTCTCTCAGCACATCCACCAGCGCCACTTGTACAGCAGTGACGCACACGAAGCTATTAATGACGTCGCCTTCGAAGGCGGCGGCTGATTCGTCCGTGATCAGATAATGGAGGTCCAGGTTGTGAGGTGCGAGCGCCGCTGCCGAGCGCGCTATGCTCGCAGCAAACGCTGGTAGGCACAGCAGCGCACGCCCCAGGCCAGGACACTGCGAGCCTACGCCGCTGAAAACGAACCAGATCGGACGCTCGCTCTCAGTTTCCAGCACTTCTATTACTGGGCTCCGTGACGGGTGTAGCACGGCGTATCCGCGCCGCGGGTGCCCAGGTATAGCTATCGCATGCACGGAGTCAATAAGAGCGTGTAATTCGGCGTCACGCGGGTGCGAGGCCGCAAGTCTGAGCATCCGTTCGACGGCCTCGTCCGTGCGGCCGGAGGCCAAGACGAGGCGCGGCACCAGGTAGTCCGCTGGCGTCGGGCGGCCGCCATACCCGCCCTCGAGGATTGAGTGCGCGTTGGTACCTCCGAAACCAAACGAGTTCACCGCTACTAACCCACCAGACCATGGCGTGTTCTCTTTTACTACCTGCAACACGAATAAGAATTATATATTGGCCTAATTAACTTATTAAATGGTAGACGAACAGACTCAAAACAAAATTCACCAAAAACATGGCTGGTAAAACTGATCAAGTACTTCAAGTAAGGTGCGTTGGGATACGATTAACCGGGTTTTAGGGCGGCCACCCACTATCGGCGGTATCGGCTGTCCATTGCTTACCATCAGGCGATTCGTCTGCTCGTTTACGTACGTGTATTGAGCTACAAGCAAAAAACTGAAAGAGAGCATTTCGCTAAAAAGTTATGCACACCTCCTGGGACCGTGCGAACTCGGATGACATGCCTTTAGGACCACATGCAGGTATTAAAACGATTTCCAGCCTGCTGGGAATTAATCCCTCAAAACGCTTTTTATTGACCTTATTTTCTTGGCCTAATACTCGTTTGCTGGAATTTCCTTTGCTGATGCAAACAATTTCTTGGCAACTGTATCAAAACCTTTTCTATACTAACTAAAACCAGTTAGCTACCCTTGCTAACGATATTTTTTCCATGTAAGTACTTTCAATGAAAACTATTTTGAATAAAATCACTTGAGTCGCTTTTGACTTAATACTCAAAAACGCCTAGTAAAAAGGACGTAAATGCCGCATAGTAAAATGACGTAAGTACCGCAAAATATCAAATAATAAAACAACGTTTTGAGAGGGTGTTTTGTGAGAGGCCGTTAACCACGGAACCCTACACTGAGCATGGCGCGACATGCTCTTGGCCGGTTTTTACCCCTTGCCTTGTATTAAATTAACCCTCTAAGAAAGCAGCAGTTTTGGTTTGGGCTCTTGTAAGGGCTAGTATTAGCTACAAAATAGTTAAATTTTAGCTTTCTAGCACATACCGGTGGTAGTTTCTTTTCTCTCTGACGTTCATAAGTGCATTGTAATGTGCCTAAATTGAAGAATAAATATCTTTTATCTTTTTTATCTTTTTTATCTTTTTACTAC
Source organism: Pammene fasciana (assembly GCA_911728535.1). NCBI lineage: Eukaryota > Metazoa > Arthropoda > Insecta > Lepidoptera > Tortricidae > Pammene > Pammene fasciana. The sequence goes on along the minus strand of OU452274.1, from coordinate 932,074 downwards.
TTAGAAGACGTTAAGTATGTCGAAGCATCTAAATAAAACGTGTCAGTATCAGTTTGACGTCCAAAGTGATATCATAAGTATTACGTGAACCAAGTTTAGTACTTAAGAGTCGCCAGGGACGCTCGCGTTTCCATACAAAAGTAGTTCAGCTCTCATTTTAAAACGACATGCTTTAGAACCACGAAATTTTGCATGGGCATTCTAGTGGCGGTGGTGGTTTAGGCGGTGGGTGAAAAATTATCTTAGGCAAACCGGAGCTTAACATTTTCTTGATGAACTGTAGAAAACTACTCAGGCGTCTGATAATTAGGCAAGCCGGTGGGAATCGAGTTCTATGTACGCTCCGCCACTGATGTCAACCTACCTTAATTCGGCCGTCCGTGAGCGCAGGGATCTCCTTATTGGGATTCTCGTAATGCAGATTGGCCGGAATTACTCCTCGCTCCATCGCCAGTAATATCTTGGCGACGGAGCACAGGCCTGAGACCGGTTCTGCGTGACCCATGTTGGACTTCACGGAGCCTACCAACAGAGGCGAATGCCGCTCTTTACAAAACAGCTCCGTGATTGCATTCAGCTCCTCTGGATCACCCGCCTGCAAAATAGCGTTAGCTTACAGCAACGTCAACAACATATACTAACCATGAATTGTCTGTCACTTTAGTTCAGCAGTTGTGTTGTGTACATTTCACCTGGTAAGTACTCGGAACTCAACGGAACTTTCATGGGTTATTTTGGGGAATACTAGAAAAACTCTCCTAAGTTTTCAACCTTGAGGACTTTGTGCTAACTTGGAGGGGGGCAAAAACTTCAAAAGAATGTGACTTTTAAATTTTTTTGCTTATCTCATAAACTAAGCATTTTTTGTGTATAATATGTTGCATGACAAAGTTAAAGAGCAATAAGTTTCCTGAAAGTTAGCTGTCAAACTAGATTTTAGGGCCAAATATTAACGAAGATACAGTCAATTTAAATTTGAGGTTGCAATATGGCGGCGGAACCAACCATATCCGTCATAAAACGTTTTACTCTAAACTTATTCTTGGTTTGGCGTATGAATGAGTGCATTAACATCTTTCATGGCGTCGAAAATGTTAACCAAATATAATATATTCAGAGGGTCATACGTTAATTGCTGATTCCTCCTCCTAGCATTTGTCCTGACTTTTACCATGAGTACCATGACTAAATTAAGCCTGGGGTCCGCTTGGCAACCTAATCCCATGAGTTAGCTTAGACACTAGTTTTGACTAAACAAATTTTGTTGATTTATCAACATTAACATAAAAAAAAAATAAAAAAAACGAGTAGTAGACGCTACATTCTACATTATAATAAACTTTGTTTAACTTTGTTCCAGTGCTGTATCTTTAATATTTAGACTGAAAATCTAGTTCGACAGCTAACTTTCAGAAAATTTATTGCTCTTTAACTTTGTCATACAATGTTTACACAAAATGTACTAAGTTTATGAGATTACAGGTGGAAAGTTGAAGTTAGCACAAGGTCCTCGAGTTTGAAAACTTATGAGAGTCTTCGCAGTACACCCCCAAATTATCTGTTAAAGTTCCATTAAGTTCGGATTACTTTCCAGTTACCTTCACTCGACATAACTGTTGGATAACTTACCTTTGTACCGGTACCGTGTGCTTCCACGTAAACTACATCTTTCGGCCGCAGATGTGATTTGTCGAAAGTTTCTTTAGCAAGTCGATGTTGTATCGCCCCGGCGGGATACGTAATTCCGTTCGTCTTGTACCCATCGTTGTTCATGCCAGCACCGCGCACCGTGCAGTACACGCGGCGCGCGTTGCACCGGCGCTGTAGAAGCACGGCTACGACAGCTTCGGCGCGCACATAGCCACCACCACTAGCATCGAAAGCTGCACAACGTCCCTCAGGCGATAACATATTCAGCTGCTGGAAGTTCGAGAATATGAGCGGATTAAGGCAGACGTTGGTACCGGCGACGATAGCGGCGTCACAGTGGCCGCTGCGGATGGCGTCTGTGGCCTGCACCAGCCCGCTTAACGAACTGCTACAACCGGAGTCGAGAGTGTATGACGGTCCCTTGAAGTCAAACGTGTACGATACCCGATTAGAGAGCATAGAACGAGAGCAGCCAGTTATTGCGTAGCCGAAAATCTTGTTCGGGTCTGTGAGCCATTGAGACTCGGAGTCGGAGTTGGAGGCGCCCACGTAGACCCCGGTACGGGAGCCGCGCAGCTCGGCGGGGCTGATCCCGGCATCGACGATCGCCTCGTGCGTCACCTCCAGCAGCAGACGCAGCTGCGGATCCATGAAGTGCGCCTGCTTGGCGTGCACGCCGAAGAACGCCGCATCAAAGTGCGCCAGGTCCTTCAGTTTTCCGCTACGTTCTGGCAACTGTGATGGCACAGATCGGATCGTCTAGCTTAATATATCGTGATCGAATACTTAAGAGAGGTTTCCTTTCTTCTTCCCGTCTTGTGAGAAATAACACTGCAGTTATGGGACATTTAGGCACCAGGTGGCATTGTATTGATATAATCACTTGACTAGTGTACTTGGTTTGACGGACAATGTAGACTCATCACACATTCTACCTGATATTACCGAGGCTTAATGTAACGAATTTAATTTAGTGAATCATCATAATAGAATAGTTACCTCTCCTGAAATGATTAAGGTACCTTCTGGATTAAACGCGACCGTTCAAGTTAGAATGTATGATTGAGTTGATACATGTATGATGCTCCTTTGGCCATCGTGTTCGACCGATGTCGTTCTGGTACAGGGATACCCTACGCCGCGCCACGGCCCTTAAACATTGTTATTGGGGGACAATTTACCTCCTGTGCGCTACGAAGCGTTTATATCTTCCCATTGTCTCAAGGACCGGTACTTATTTAATAGGGTTCTCGACCCTCCCCCAGAAACCATGGTTTTATATATGTATTATATTATATGTATTCAGTAATGTGTTTTGGTTTGGCCAAACCAAGGCGGAGGTAAATTGTAAGACATGACATGTGTTTGGTACCAAGTCATCGCCGCCGACACGCCGTTCTAACAAAGTACTTGGGTTGGTTGAAGTAACAGCCACAATTCCACGAATATTTATTGCGCAACCCTGATTTACCTCTATGTCCCATACTCTGCATTATCACCCTGGCTTCGCTTAGTATTTAGTATTCATTTACCCACTCAGGCCTGCAAATACCTACTCAACTCTCCCGGCTGCTTATCTCTCGATCTCGAACTCGCTCCTCTCGTCCTTGATGACTTAATCCATGTGAAGTTAGGCTGCGGTATTATAGTGCCACTGCACGTATAGTTCTATGACTGACTAATATGCCTTTAGTCTGGCCCAAATAGCTATGTAATGTTATATAGTATAAATTCCCATAGATAGGGTTGCCTCTAGTTCACTATTCGTCACATATGGTTCGGAAGGAACCCTGACTCATCTTAAATAAGATTCAATTTACTCACTCTAGACAGAGATTACAGGTAATAGTCTAATCTATTCGTGACCAAGTGAAGTAGGTATCGTGATTAGTTCATATGAGAGTGGGATTTCAGTAGTGGAGATTCGGCTAGACTTATCACATGAGTTAGAAAGAGTATTCTAGATATTGGCTGAAATTATAATTGAGAGGGTCTGAATCTAACGAATCTCCATTATTAAATATCCTAGGGAGGATCTTAATCATATTAAATAAAAGAAGGAAGTGTTAAATTTAATTAATTTATTTCCGAAATTAAAACTTTATTTTGCTCAAAACATTTGAGTTATTTATTCTAATAGCAAAAGAAACTGTTTGATTATTTATGCCCTCGACTAAATGGGATGGCATTTAATCGTAGGCTGAACATTCTGTTCCTAGCACCATTCTAATTAAGGGGAAAACGAATGTTCAAATGAAAAACCCCTTAGGCATCTATCGATATATACGTGTCTATATTTATATATGTTATCCTTGTCCACACACATACTCGCACATTATATAGCTAACCAATATTTACACGGCCTTTCATAATAATCGAGGATGAGATACACACTGACACATCATACACAATTCAGGAAAAGCATGTTATTTACAGCACGTCAAAGTTAGTCTCCCAGTTAAAATCAAAGTATCCCAATTTCTAACGGTTGCCACTGGCCCTTTCCGCCTGTCCGTCCCCAATGGTAAATATGATGAAGATCCGTATCCGGATCCGTCTCGACCCAAAATCAAATAATATATCGCTCTATTATCTCTAGTTTTAATTTTCCACTGTGAGACTATCTTAGACTTTACAAAAGTATATAAATTGTGTACTTTACCCAGGACCGTAGCCTCCTATTTCTCTCAGACAGCCTGTAGGCCTCTGGCACCTCACACCTTCGCTCTCACACACAGACACAAGCACTCTTAACAAATCAGCACAATACACTCTACTCCCGCAAAATAACAAGCTCGACTTGAAGGTAGCTTAGAACTTCGACCCGCTCAACTCGCTCCCGAAAACAGACCTGCCTCTGTCTCCCGTCTCCAGCCTGGTCCCCCCTCCGAGCGCTCTTTTCCCCTGGAATGAGAAATGGCAAACCAAAAATCATACTGTTTAAACATCATTGGTCCTCCACGCAGTCCACGCGGACCCATACTATTTGATTGGTTAATGACCGTAGAGTCATTTTTAGTCCCGCCCCTCGTTTTTAGGTAAATGTGTTTTTGCATCAAATTTGTGAGTTCAAGTTTTTTTCTCAGAGTAAGCTACATCTGTCCGCAATAAACTGTCTCCGCATTTTAGAGTTTACAATGAATATCGTTATTTACGACTTTTTCGTCCCTTGTCTAAAAGCAGCATCATATTTCGTCTATTGAATTTCTTAAAACAACGTTCCTTTTGACGTCAATAAATTTGAATCGCCTCATTTAACTTAATGGTTAGAGTTTTAAATTTTTTATTCTGTTTGTTTTAAGCCCAAAGGAATTCCAGTTAAAGGTTACAATAACTTTAAACCCCTGTCATGGTTTCTGAAGTTTTATGGCAAAGTATTATTTGAACTTTTCGCGGAAGTAAAAACAAATACTAATAAATCTACGCCCTTACGCGGAAGTAATAAATAACCAATAAATCTATGCTGACCATCTCACAACCCGGACCAGCCTGCGTCAATACAGCTTTATTAAAATTCTACGCTAGTCATACACAAAGAGCTACTACTAACCCTGAAGAACTAGGTACGATTAGAGCGATTTTTTTATTGCAACTCAGTGTTTAAATTTATGCCTGTTAAAATTATGCACATTTGCAATTATGCGTATCAAAGATTATGCGTTTTCATTATTAATGCTAAGTAACCGTTATGCGTTATAAGGTTATGCCAAATCTGTTATGCGTTTTCAGAGTAGGACATTTAATGTTATGCCAAATAAGGAGCACCCCCAAATGTTAAGTACCTTTTGTTGAAAGATTGTCACACATGCGTATATCGTAACGCGTAATCGACCATCTTACTTAAATTAAGTTTTGAAATTACCATCGGGTTCAGAATGAACAATTTATGAATGAATTCATTGATAAGTTGGCCATGCAATTCTGAACCCGATGGTGCAAATTGTACCTATTTTTAACCGACTTCAAAAAAGGAGGAGGTTCTCAATTCGACTGATTTATTTATTTATTTTATGTATGTTACTCGATGTCTCCATGAATCGTGAACCGATTTTCAAAATTGTTTTTAATCGAACGGGTATAACCCCTAGATGGTCCCATTGTCACCAAGTCGGAGTCTGATGATGGGATCCTGGAGAAATCGAGGAAACTCTTCAACTATTATAGGCACACCTATAGTGATTTCACTATTTTTTACAGTAACTCGGCCACTTCCTCTTGAAGGATCCTAAGTGAAGTCGGTTCTTTTTTTGTTTAAAAGTATGTCTTATTTGCTGCAGTTTTCACTGCGACTTAAAATATCCCTTTTATTTTTTCTTTTAAAATTGATAGTACTTTAAGTTTTTGATGTCGACAGTAAGGGTTAACCCCCCTTAGTAGGTATGTGGTTTGTTCTGGTGAAAGTTTGGGCTGGGAGCAGTACCTTATGTAGGTACATAAAATAGTATTTTATACAATCCTTACATATTTAATGAAGACATGCGGCCACTACACAATTTAGAAACTTTAATCTGTCGGTGGATTGTGCCTAGGGCTGCCATCCGTCCGGGTTTCCCCGGATTTGTCATAGTTTGAAGGCCGTCCGGGGTGCGTCCAGGGGGGAATACCCGGACACTTTTTATGTGAGGAACCAACCCATTGAATTTAATTATTTAGTGTCATTATTGATTTGGACACGTACGGGGAAAATGTCCGGGTTTTTATATTATTGTCCGGGTTCGGCGAATTTAGAGATGGCAGCCCTAATTGTGCCGATGCCCGCCCGGCGCCGCGAGTGAGCTACAACTACAATATTGTATGACAATCCATTTCAGCATCGTCGACGATGCTAAAATATGGGGCCATAAAAGCTCCGTCGAAACTATGCGCTAGCAGTTCGGTCTACAGAGATTCAAATTAAAGTCGAAGAGTAGAAAAATATGTTTACCTGGAGGCCCGCATCGGCAGCCAGGGGTGACGAGGTCGACGCCAGCGAACAGCTGCTGCGCGAACTCCTCGATGGAGCCGCTCTCGGGCAGGCGGCCCGACAGCCCCGACACCACTACATCCGAATCGTCGTGCTCGCCCAACATGCTCGCCAACCTTTCAACAGTATCTGCGCAACGCATTGTTTAACAATTAGTGTTTCTATTATAACTAACAAACTAAGGACACTTATGGGTCTGAAATAAATGCATTTATTTCAGACCCATATTTATTTTATAAACACAAAAATATAACTATGTGCCTGTAATAGCCAATAGGACTGGTACAAAATTATGAATACCCAAAAAATGTATTAAGTTTTGCAAAAAATTCAAACAACGTTAGTATTCCGTTTGAGATAGTCGACGTATAAGCTACATTTTTTCAGCAGATTTTTTGTATTTAAGCTGTATATAAAATGTATATGTATGTTTATTATTAAAAACTACATTAAAGATACTTCCTTGTGATTATTAAAATAATTTTAAACAAAAAAAGAACCGACTTCACTTAGGATCTGCTATTCTAAGAGGAAGTGGCCGAGTTGCTTTAAAAACTAGTGAAATCACTATAGGTGTGCCTATAATAGTTGAAGAGTTTCCTCGATTTCTCCAGGATCCCATCATCAGACCCAGACTTAGTGACAATGGGACCATCTAGGGGTTATACCCGTTCGATAAAAAAAAATTGAAAATCGGTTCACGATTCACGGAGATATCGAGTAACATACATACAAAAAAATTAAAATAAAATAATGATAAAAAAAAAATCAGTCGAATTGAGAACCTCTTGAGAGTTTATTACTTTCATGATATTCAATAAAAAAAATTGTCTGAGTGTTTTTCCTCTTCATTTTTATTGTTTTATAATATACGGAATGGACTAAGAGCTAGCCACGTAAGATATGACACAATAATGAGAGCAACGAAACCCATCTAAAAGGATATCAATACTATCCTTATTGCTAGATCCGGGCATCTGGCAGCTTTTAATTTTAATGGGTGGAGGTCAGAGTGACAGGCTAGCAAAATTTTTGAATTAGAAAAAAGTTATGCTACAATAGGGAGAAACTGCTGAAGTTGTGTTATTTATAGAGGACAGTGCCTATATTTTAACATCAGAACAAAAAAACATTGCGTATTATTTCGAAAACAGAAACGGTGGGCGAAAAACAACGAATTATATTAAACCTGCTTTTGGAGTACTTTCCCCCATCAGAAACTATTGGCAATGATATAATCTAATTATTTGTATAACATCTCATAATACTGCATTCAAAGCAGAACTTTAGGATTTGTATTTTTAAAGTGGTTTGCATTATTTGACCTCCACCACTTTACAACTGCCAGATGTCCGGAACTAGAAATAAGCATAGTATAGTAAAGTAACGAGAGGGGTTTCGTCGCTTTCATTATTGTGTCATATCTGACGTGGCTAGCTCTCCGTCTAGAATACGACACAACCCCTAGCAGCCTCCAGAGAATAATAACATATTGCACGGGACCCCTGATTTTGATGTGGAGTCAAAAAATTTACGGACCCCCCAGAACTAAAAATATTCATTGTGGAGAACTTTGAAAAATTCACAACTTTTTCTCGATTCGCACAATATTTTTCAATTTCAAGCTCTGCTATTATATTTGAACTATTTATTAGTCATGCCGAATACAACGGGCATATCCTTCGGACAAATCCGGCGGACACATCTGTAATATACATATACATTTGTATAATAATATTTGATATGATAATATTTTCAATTTGTCGCGTTTTTCAGGTTTAATTTCCTGAATATCGATCCAAGAAGAAAAATTAAAAAGACCAAACTTGTAGAGCACCAAATTTCCTACAATTTTTGTCCTCACGGTTTTATACTGTAAAATCAAAAATGGCCGAATTATTAAAGAAAAACCGTTTTTCGAATATACGCAGGAGCCTGATTCAGTCTACTTTTTGAATCTACACTCCCAGTGATTCCCCCAAGGGACCTACGAAACAAAAATAAAAAAAAACTAGGTAATTATTCACGGTTCAAAATCTATAATGACTGAACTATTGGCAATTTTTTTTAAACAGGTCTCTACAAACACAGCAAAAATTAATAACTTACTTTTATTCAGAAATAAATTCTATCCGGCATCAAGCACTGTGTGCAGGATTCTGATATTAATTCCAAACGTCCCTGTTGTGTTGCTGTTGTGCCAGTTCCGTGCATTGACGCACTGTTTTTGTCATCGAATGCTTGTTCAACTGCACGTTAAATTACATGGTTTGGAAGTGTACCGAGTGTGTCCTTGTACTAGTACGGGCGAGACCGCATGATCTGCTACGTGACGTGATACAAAGATAAGCCCCATGGCACACGATCATAAACGTGATGCTGAGTTCCGGAAAAATAGTTTAAAAAATTTGAATTAGCCGAAAGCAACAGCGGGCGTACAGGGCTCTCAAAGGTCGGCAACGGATAAATAAATAAATAAATAAATAATAAATAAATATTAGGACAATCTTACACAAATCAACCTAGTCCTACAGTAAGCTCAATAAGGCTTGTGTTGTGGGTACTAGGCGACGATATATATAATAGATAGATATAGATAAATACTTAAATACATAGAGAACATCCATAACTCAGGAACAAATATCTGTGATAAACACACAAATAAATGCCCTGACCAGGATTCGAACCCGGGACCTCCTGCTTCATAGGCAGGGTCACTACCAACTAGGCTAGGAGGCCGTCAAAATAGGAGGATAAGCGGCTCCCTTGTTGCTTATGTCCATGGGCGGCGTTGACCGCTTCCCATCAGGCGGCTCGTCTGCTCGTTTGCTAATAGGGTGACCAAATGTCCCGTATTTTACGGGTTGTCCCGTATTTCAGACATGAATTATGTCCCGTAATTTGGCGAAACCCATACGGGACAGTAAATTGTCCCTGTCCCGTATTTTAACCTTGAATCCCGTATTTTCAATGCAAAATCGGAAATCTGATCTGGTCACCCTAATCGTAACACACTCCGTACCTATAATAGACCAGTCATACTTAAATTGCCAAAGAAGAAATGACGTATCCATAAATAGGTACTTACTTATTATTCGCTGCAGTTTTATAGGTACATATTTATTTTAGTCCATTTAAATTATTATGTTTACCCAGTTGTGTTATGAGACGCGTAATAAATGTGTACATCAATGAAACTTTGTTCATAACTTTATCTTGACACTAGAAATGAGGATCTGCTGAGTCCTACGAAAATTTAGGGGTCCTACCTCTTTCCTGGGGGTATGGGGGCAGGGGACTTTAAAAACCGGCCATGTGCATGTCGGACCACGCATAATAGAGAGTTCCGTACCTTCGATGAAATAGGAACGAAGTAATGCCAAAAGAGCGTATATTAGGGTGTTTCATTTTTCAAAGTATCCAATTTTTCTTTGACTCCGCTCGTTTTCTGGATGTCACTTATACAGGGTGGATTTTCTCTTTGGGTCAGTGAGGGTAGCTACTAGATCCCGTGCTGCTACGTGAAAATCGTCTTAGAAGACCTTCCCTCGATTTCAAATTAATGAAGGATCGCATTTACAGATTTTGGAAAAAACATACAGGGTGCGAGAAAAAGGTCATTTTGACGAACTTTTTTTTGGTGTCATTTGATCCCATTCCTATGCAGGATCAAAAGCTTGTATGGAACCAAAAAAATTTTCCGGCTAGAAAAGCCACAAATCGAAGGATTACTTTTCCCATACATTTTGTACGAAAATGAAAACTTTTATTTTTCACCTGCATTTTTTATGCCGAAGAAAGAACTTTTTAAGAAACATTATTTGCCTCTCCCATGATTCGTTAATCCTGCAACTCCAATAACCGATTTTACAACCTGAGGCCTGTAGTGTTTATTTTATTTTATTGTGTATATATGTCGGAGGCCGATCGTAAAATCAGGCAGATCGTAATGTTCCTGTGTAATGTTTTAACGATGTATAGGTAGGTAATAGGTTAGATTCGTTAGGTTGTTTTAGATGCCCGAAGGGTAAACTGCCAAGGGTAGTGCTAGAGTACCGCTAGCGGTACACCCCGAAATTCGGTAAAATGCTGCAAATGATGTTAAAAGTATGAAAATCGGAATGATTGATCTTTAGGCCATATGGATCAATTTGACCCGTAGCCCCAAAAAAAAAAAACAAAAAAACGAGAGGAATTATGACGTTATCTTTTTTTTGTATGCGAAAAAAAAAATTTCTTCTGAAACCTATCGTGCGTTTCGAATCAAAAGCGAAGCAATAGCCCAATACTTCGTAATTATTGCACAAACACCAGTGTTTTATGCTTTTTTATGAATTGATATATTGATAGATAAAACTTTGCTATAATGAAATATTAAAAAATATACTAAATGAAAATAATATCAAAATAGCTTTCTTGGGGTTACATTTGAGGGTATTAAGTATCATTTGAAGTATATTTTACAAAAAAAAGCCCAAAGTTGGTATGTTTCGAAAATGATTTTTATTATATTTAAAAACAAGTGACTAAAATGTAATCATGTGATACATTTTTAGAATCAATCAGCTTAAAACGTCCTTTCATTTGATATCATACACGATAGGTTTCAGAAGAAAATATTTTTTTTCTCGTACAAAAAAAAAGATGACGTCATAACTCCTCTCGGTTTTCAGGGTTCCGTAGCCAAAATGGCAAAAACGGAACCCTTATAGTGTCACCATGTCCGTCCGTCCGTCCGTCCGTCCGTCCGCGGTCTAGCTCAGTGACCGTTAGCACTAGAAAGCTGAATTTTGGTTTGAATATGTGTATTAATCAAGCCGACAAAACGGTAGAATAAAAATGCGAAAAATATATTTTGTTAGGGTACCTCCCGTACACGTGAAGTGGGGGGCGAAATTTTTTTTCGTTCCAACCAAGTTTTGTGGGGTATCGTTGGATAGGTCTTTAAAAAATAATTAGGGTCTTTTAAAACAGTTTTTGGGTAAACCTAATACTTTCGGAAATAATAGCTCCGAAAGTATAAAACAGGGCGTCCCCCCCCCCATCTAACTTTTGAATCGTGGGTCCTAAAATTTTGAAAAAAATCATAAAACTGAGGCCTAATGAGTACCTTCAATGAAAACTATATTGAAATAAATCGGTTGAGCCGTTTTTGAGTTATCATTCAAAAACCCATAGTGAATGACGTAAGCGCCGCCAAATTTCCCGTAAGAAACGATCTTTTGAATTAATGGTCTCAGTTTACGGAACCCTACACTGAGCATGGCCCGACATGCTCTTGGCCGGTTTTTAATTTATTTTTTGGTGCTACGGGTCAAATTGATTCATATGGCCTAAAGACCAATCGTTCCAAATTTCATGCTTTTAACACCATTTGCAGCGTTTTTAGGCGTACCGCTAGGACTAATATAGGAGCCCCGCATGGCAGGGCTCCGTCGACTCCATTTCACGATATGCCTATGAATTTCACGATATGCCTGATCTTACGATCGACCGCCGACAGCCCGACATATATATAATTTGTTAATGTATAAACATGCCTTGTTGTTTATTTTAATTTATAATCATGTATTGGTGACTTTTTGATATAGAGAAACGAGGCTTCCTGATACAACTTTTTTTACTCAATAAAAAGTTTCCACCTTGTTGCCACTATGTCAAAAAAACCGGCCAAGAGCATGTCGGGCTGTGCTCAGTGTAGGGTTCCGTAGCTGCCGGCCTGCTACAATTCATTAATTCAAAAGGTCGTTTCTTACTGGAAATTTGGCGGCGCTTACGTCATTTCACTTACGTCCTTTCACTATGAGTTTTTGCACGGAGTAGGATGGAGATGGCAAGTGGGCGTTCCCGTGTATCCGATAGTAAGTAGCGGCCGACTCACTTCGAGCACAGACTATGATCAGTTGTTTTGTAAACTTCATGCCCGAATGACTTTCACGTCATACGTACGCTCGTGTAACAAAAAATGATTATTAAATTTAAAATGCTGTATTGTGCAAAATTAAGCTGCAGAAATCACAGTGGTTTAAAATATCTTTCACGTGGAAGCATTTCCTATCACCGTTAGGTATTTTTTTAAACATAAACCAAAAAAAACGAAAAATCTGTTTGTTTTGCATTATTTACGATGAACGTTAAACAAAACTATATTTTGTCACTGTTCTTTATGTTTATCTAGAAAATTCGCTATCCTAAATGTCAAATAACTTTCGCTACTCGAGTGCCGCGCAATGTCGCTATTTATATCGATAAAGTTAAAGCTCATCTTACGACATTTCAAGTTTGATGTTTGGTTATTAGTAGGAGATAAATTATTATTTTAGATAAGTTTTAAGTTCAATATATATGAATAATTTAGCGCATATTTGTGTTTATCAAGACGGCGGTTGCCGTGTCACCCCTAGAGGTGCGTGCAAACCATAATTAAAAGAGTCAATAATAATAAAAGGCGTGCGATATTGATAACGTGACGAAAACCTAAGATCCCACAAGTGATCACATCAACATTTACTTCAAATATCCCACAGTGATATTAAAATTCGCGTCTTTTAAAATAAGAAATTGGTTTATCAGACTACAAAAATCACCATTTTTTGAAGCCTGGAAAATTGCTTAGTTAAGAATAATGTGGCCTGTTGTTTAAAATAAATATTATATTCAACGGAACGATCAAATTATCAATTTCAATTCAATCAGAAATTAACTTTACATACACCATATCTAGTCCACATCCACAAGTACAAAACTTAATTAGCTATTCTAGATTTGTTAGTGGCAATCAGGCGCACTAAATTAATAAAAAATGTTCCTAACCACGTAAACTAGCGTCAAATATTAGAATTTTGCCGCTCCTTCCTGATTATACAATCAAATCAAGTGGAATCGATCAGCCCTCATATGTATAGGTTGTCTGTTGTCCGGTCTACACTGGCCTTAAATGCGTACTACATGTTATTTTTCACAGGGCCGGCCCGAGCATTCCCGGCGCCCTAGGCAAGAGACTGAAATGGCGCCCCATTTTAGAGAATTCGTGATAAAATAACGCGAAATTTTTTTTTTTCAAATGAATAGGTAGGTAATTTTACGCCAATATAAAGTGCTAACTTTTAAACTTACTAAGTGGAAGTGCTAACTTACAATTCACGCTTGCACCCTTTCTCGTTGTAGACTGCCATCTAGTGCAACATAAAAATATGCCCCCTTTTTACACCCCCATAGGTTATCTCTACCCACATTTGCGCCCCATAGTAAAGAATGAAGGGTAAAGATGACACCCGCATTTATTTGCGTCCAGAGGAAATAAATTGTTTTTATTCGTAATGGACATCTGCCTTTAATTTAGGTTTTCATGGTCAAAATAACTAAAAATCTTATAGTTTTACTAGACCGGTCTGCGTGTCCTTCCTTAGCCCGGTAAACGTCACTACAAGCACAAGCCAGCTGAAATTCTTGATGAATGTCAGGGTGGAAAAAAATAACGGGCCTGGAGGAGAAATACCTTATAACGAAAGAAAATTTCTTTCATTTTTAGGGTTCCGTAGTCAACTAGGAACCCTTATAGTTTCGCCATGTCCGTCCGTCCGTCCGTTCGCGGTCTAGCTCAGTGACCGTTAGCAATAGAAAGCTGAAATTTGGTTTGAATATGTGCATTAACGAAGCCGACAAAACGGTAGAATATAAACTAGAAAAATATGTGTTGTTAATTTTTTTTTCGTTCAACCCAGGTGTGTGTGGGGTATCGTTGGATAGGTCTTTTAAAAAGAATTAGGATCTTCTAAAACAGTTTTTGGATGAAACTAATATTTTCCTAAATAATAGCTCCGAAAGTTTAAAACAGGGCGTCCCCCCGTCCCCCCCATCTAACTTTTGAACCGTGGGTCAAAAATTTTGAAAAAAATCATGAAAGTGAGGCCTAATAAGTACCTTCAATGAAAATTATATTTAATTAAATCGGTTGAGCCGTTTTTGAGTTATCGCTCAAAAACCCATAGCGAAAGGTCTTAAGTGAAATGACTTAAGCGCCGCCAAATTTCCCTTAAAAAACGACCTTTTGAATTAATGAGTTATAACAGGCCGGCAACTACGGAACCCTACACTGAGCATGGCCCGACATGCTCTTGGCCGGTTTTCCTTATAAGTAGTTGTTATAGTTTTGTCATGTCCGTCTGTCCGTCCGTCCGGCCGTATATCACAGCAATGTTATTCGTAAACTATAGATCATTGACATGTAACAAAAATAACACAAAACCAAAACCGACCAAGTGCGTGTCGGGCCGCGAACCACGAAGAATGGGGGTTTTCTTCGTGCCTACAATCAAAAAAACTAATATAAAAAAAACCAGCCAAGAGCATGTCGGGCCATTCAATATAGTTTTCATTGAAGGTACTTATTAGGCCTGACTGTAATGATTTTTTTCAAAATTTTTGGACCCACGGTTCAAAAGTTAGATGGGGGTCGGGGGGGGGACGGGGGGGACGCCCTGTTTTAAACTTTCGGAGCTATTAGTTACGAAAATATTAGTTTTATTCAAAAACTGTTTTAGAAGACCCTAATTCTTTTTAGAAGACCTATCCAACAATACCCCACACAACTGGGTTGCAACGAAAAAAAATTTCGCCCCTCACTTCACGTGTATGGGAGGTACCCTAACAAAATATATTTTTCCAGTTTTTATTCTACCATTTTGTCGGCTTGGTTAATGCACATATTCAAATTAAATTTCAGCTTTCTAGTGCTAACGGTCACTGAGCTAGACCGCGGACGGACGGACGGACGGACGGACACGGCGAAACTATAAGGGTTCCGTTTTTGCCATTTTGGCTACGGAACCCTACAAAAGAAGGATAATTAACTCGAAAATGACTTAACTGCTAACGGTACGTAACGAATTTACGTTGAAAGAATTTACAGTGATGTATCTTCTTGTATTACTAGAGAGAAACATTTCCATACACACTATGTGTCCAGCTCTAGACATACCCTCACCAGACAACCAAAGTAATAGTTAACTGTTTATACTGTGAGCGCGGGTCGATGACAGAAGGTTCTACTAATTGGGTTCAGTGTGATACAACGCCATATGTGGGTACATCAACGATGCGCCAAACAAGTGGACAGATGTAAATTACTGGACTTATGTACCAAAGATTTTATTTGTACACGCTTCACTGCTAATGCTAACGACTTCTCCGAGTAACCAATTTATCAGTTATACCAAAATTTAAAATATTGACAAACGGTTTACTTGACGACGTCCATTACTATATATTTTTTTCGATGCCGCCGTTTGGCGCCCCCCTAACACGAGCGCCCTAGGCGATCGCCTAGTTCGCCTATATGGACGGGCCGGCCCTGATTTTTCATAGCTATATTATAAGTATACCTATTGTTTTCTCGATATTTTTGTGTTCGGATAGGTATTTAAATGCATATTTTATCACCTAACCTAATAGCTAATCGAACAGACAAATATCGATAAAATACTCGGATCACTCTATCCCCTTCCTATATCGAATGGCAAATTGTCATATCATTATAGGAAGTTCACAGTCACATGGGACGTTTTGTTTTTGGATGTTATGGGTATGCAAAAAAAGTTCCCAACCTTTAGCTACTCGCAGGCATGCAGAGATCTCTGATACACCAGTATAACGCGACCGTAAGATCCGTAACAAATTATGCATAGTGAGACCTTACTTACACTGGTTTCTTTAGCCCTTTTCTCGCCTGTAATAAGAACGTGATTTTATTTTAACTATTCAATTTATTTAAAATAGTGCCATCCACTGTTAAGTAGTTGTATTAGGTAAATGTTGAGCGAGAATTTGTTAAGATGAATGAGATAATTAAAGCGTCATATGTCTCATAATTTTAACATTATATATTAGACTGTGGCTCAAGTAGCCTACAGTTGAGATTCGTTCGAGAAATGTCAATCAGTAACAGCCTATCGGTATGGAAAGTTGTTACGAATCAAAGCATTTTTGTAATTGTGTGACGTATTTTAACGTACCGTACCTATGAATGTCTGTGTTTGGCGACATTGGTTTTCATACTAAATAGCAGTCATTTCACATCCACTAGTTTATTAATAGGGAATATTACGCAAAACTCTGCGGAGGGGGCGGCACTAGCCTTAGAGCATATACCTATGGAGTAAGCTTAGGTACATTTCCCCTCTGTCAACGTTATTAGCAGGAAAATCTAATACGTTTATAAAAACTATTTCAAAAATCGATTACACGCATTTCGTTCATCGTTTTCAGTGAGTAAAGAGCTCCGTGAAAATGCCTTTACGTATTGTTTTTAGGTGTAAAAAATGTTCTACTATGTCTAGTTTACAAAAAATATGACATATAATTTCACATGTAATTATAGTTTTATTTTTTTTATCATTACTATCATGATAAAAAAATTAATCCATATCGAAAATCCAGCGTCGTTTACAGAATCGATTCAAAGATAATCGTTTATTTTCTGACGGGCAGTAACTACCCAAGTAGCACACTTAGGTTGTATAGCAGCTGAATAATGTATTACGATTACGCTTAAAGCTAAATATAAAAGCTGCATAATAGCTGTATACGAGCTTATTCAGCTTTTATACCTCTTAAATGGGCACAAATTTTTCAGCCTTAAGTTCACATGGCTGCTTAAAAGTATTGTAGCAGAAATTTTACAGAGTTATAAGGGATAATAGGAGTTATAAGGGCGGTATACTGGCTGGCTAAGAGACCGTCGGTACCCGTCGGTATATTATTTGGATAATATTTCCACGATGGTTATACACGATGTTCTATAATAATGCGAGAAAGATGTTTGGGAATGCAATTTTACTGACATCATACATATATATTACTAGCTTTTGCCCGCAACTTCGTCTGCGTGGAATTAGTAATCCCTCGTTAAGGAATGAATTCTGGATATCAACTAATCTATATCCTTCCCCAGAGCATCTCCAGCGTTCAACGTTTATTCGCCATACAAACTTTCAACCCCTTTTTCACCCCTTCTAGGGTTGATTTTCGGGATAAAAACTATTCTTTGTCGTTTCCCGGGACTCAAATTATCTACATACTATTTTTCATCTTAATCGGTTCAGCGGTTAAAAATTCTCCATACAAACTTTCAACCCCCTTTTCACCCCCTCCAGGGTTGATTTTCGGGATAAAAACTATTCATTGTCCTTTCACGGGACTCAAACTATCTTTATACAAAATTTCATCAAAATCCGTTCAGCCGTTTTCACGTGATGCGCGGTCAAATAAACAGACAAACAGATAAACAGACAAAAATTCTAAAAACTGTTGGAACGTGTTCTGTTATCGATTCTAAGTATCCCCAGGCAACTTTTTTTCGAATATCTTTCATGTACAGACTTTCGACCCTCTTCAGCTTTATTATATGTATCTCTCTCTCTTCATGTCGGTCCCTCATTACTGAGGATCGTGACCACTTGGTTTAGCAGCTTTGGTAACTTGCGGTACGCTGATGATACAGTTCTACTCACCACAAATGTCGAAGACATGAAGCTGATTCTGAACAGACTAGAGATAGAGAGCAACAAATTAGGCCTGGCAGTGAATAGGCAGAAAACTAAACTGATGGTGATAGACCGCGCGGGTAAGCTAGAAGGTGCTCAAGATATCCAAGGCATAGACAGGGTCTCCAACTTTATATACCTGGGTTCACAAATCAACAGTGATGGAAGTTGTGTCCCAGAGATCAAGCGCCGAATCGCTATGGCAAAAGATGCAATGACCCGCCTCCAAGTCATATGGAAAAACCGTGGTATTAGCTTCCACACTAAAACACGCCTAGTAAGAGCCTTGGTCTTCCCAATTTTCATGTACAGAGCGGAAACGTGGACGATACTCGCCAGAGAGAGACAGAGAATTGATGCATTCGAAATGTGGTGCTGGAGGCGAATGCTTCGGATACCCTGGACGGCCCGGCGCACAAATATGTCAATTCTCTGACAGCTCAAGATTGTAACACGTCTGTCCACCATCTGCCGACACCGGTTGCTTTCTTACTTTGGCCATGTTATGCGTCGAGATGATGAAAGCTTAGAAAAAGTGATTTTGGTCGGAAAAGTGGAAGGCGAAAGACCTAAAGGCCCCCCACCAACTAGGTGGTCTGACCAAGTTAAAAAAGCCACCTCAGGTAAACTCCATGAAGCAGTGAGGGCTACGAGAGATCGAGACCGATGGAGACATATTATATGTATAGATCTAAGAAAATTTTAGTGCGCCTTGAAAATATTGAAATGAAATGAAATGAAAATATTTATTTCAGACACCAGGTATCCATATTTTGACTATAGAACTACGTTAGTAACAAAAAATAGAAATAGTAATAAAAACAATATTATGTTAGTAAAAAATATAATGCTCATTGGTTCGAACGTGCATGGACATCCAATGAGTAATAAGAGAAGAGGGCTATCGACCCTCTCCGCAATCACCTTCAGGAGAGTGTTGGTGCTGCCCCGTACGCGGTCCCACAGGGACGCCACCCTCTTTCTCAACACCGCGTGGAAGCCGTCGGTGCTCCACTCGGCGAACATTCCTGATGCGCTGCAGCGCCAGGGCAGCCCCAACAACCCCCTGAAGGCGTTGTTATACTGGACACGCAAAGCACTAAAGGTTTTTTTGGTGTAGTTGCTCCACAGGTTGCACGTGTACAAGTTTTGGCAATAGGTTTTAAATAATGTGATCTTCACTTCTCTGGAACAGCGCGCAAACCTGCGTGACAACATATTACCCCTAACCGATAGTGCTCTGCGTTCCCTTTCTAAATCGACATCATCTTTAAGGGTATCTGTGACCCAGTAGCCCAAATATTCGAATTTATTCACAGCTTGAAGAGGAGAACCATTTAGACTCATTGGTGGTACGGGATACGTTTTAGTACCAGACTTAAAGACTAAAATCTGACTCTTTTTGGCATTATATTTGAGCCCCGTGGGCCACAGCAAATCTCTCACATATACCCAGCATAATCCTTAACGCATTTATTGAGGGACTCAGCAGCACCATGTCGTCGGCATAGCTGATGTTATTAACAAAACAACCGTCCACCGAACAACCAACACCAGCGCTGCTGAGCTCCTCAATCAACCCATTAACGTAAACATTAAACAGTGTGGGAGACGTTAACCCCCCCTGTCTCACTCCACACTCCATTTTATAAGGATCTGAGTATCCCCCAGCCCATCTCACAATATTTATTTGATTTTTATACCAGTACTCAAGCATATGTATAACTTCAACTGGTAAACTAGTCCCATTGCGTAACTTGTTCCATAACAACTTGTAAGATACCAGGTCAAAAGCCTTCGATAAGTCCAAAAAACAAGCAAAAACTGGCGTGTTCCGGTTAGTGTAGTATTGAACAGTGTGCTTAAGACATAGTATAGCCGACTCAGTTGAAAGTCCGGGCCGAAAACCGAACTGGGCGTCATGTAAGTTATTAATTATATTAAGTTATTTATTAATTATGTGATATAAATCAGATATGGTAAAATCTTGACAATTTTCATTGGTTTGGATGGAATTATAAGGTAAAAAGTTACTATTACGACATTAGGAAGTAAAAGCGAATGCAATACGTTCATAATTCGTACACGAAACATTATAAAAGTTAGAAAGTAAATCAAAATATTTATAGGTTACATAAAATACTTAAAATGGTCGTTGATGTGAATCAGGGACGTTACCCGTTACAAGTCTAATAAGCAGCTAAATGCTGTTTAATGGATTGCTTCTGTAAAGTTAAATAACCCAAACCCACATAAAATTGAACATATGATCCTGTGTGCAGCTGTAATCTGGCAACTTTACGTTTAAACAGCTACTATGCAGACATCTTCAGTGGCAGTATAAAGGCTGCTTAGCCGTAAATATGTCAGCGCTAAGCTGTAAGGACTGTATCGTTTATTATGGGTACAACTTTACTTAGCCGTTCTTTTTTTGTTTTATATTTTTATTTCAAAATCACACATGTGTTTAATCAGTGCTTTAATAAGGTACACATTTCGTCATGGGAGCTCGACGTAAAGCATATGGTTTGGACGAAATTTACCCAATCCTCTCGAGTAACAATAACGATTTTGGACAAATACTACAAGCCAATTTGCGGTTTGTAAACAAGACAATATCATACAAAAAAAAATCGTACTATGTAAACAGCAGTTACACATGATTTGTATAGCGAAACATCTGGACATAGTCTAAGCATTTTTTTTTTTTAAAAAAGCTTAGGGTCTGTGCATGGTGGCCTTTTAGAGAATATGGCATGTTACTTACGACAACTCTGACTTTGACATCTAATATAACTATCACGGAGCGTTTCTATCGACCCGCTTTAGCGATGGATCAACGCCATGAATGTCCGTTAGGCTTTGGTTTTTAGCTTATTTTTCTAGCTGTCTCTTTCATTTGGCTTGCATCAGAAATTGAAGGGGTTGCAAAACGTGGGGTGAAAAATCGTATTTTCGTAAAAATAAAAATTCACCACATTTATTCCGCAGCTGCTCAATTGAACAATCATGAAGAGGACACTCGGATAACATGTTTTGGTAGCCTATTAATCTGTTTTTACTTTAAATCGTACCAAAGAGTCGGTGAAATAGTCTCAAATTCAGCTCGATAGGCTTGTCCAGATTGTATTTGCTATATGGTATTAAAAGCATCATGAAGTCCCTAAAATAAAAAAAATGTCAAACCTTCTCAAATCAAATATTGCTTAAAAATACCCTCAGATCAAACTCTTAGAACATAGTAATACAAAATAATACACATGCTAGCCGTTAGACCAGGTTTTATCTGTACCCATAATTAACGATACAGTCCTTATTATGTGTCATGTCACATGTGTTCCATTATACGTCTATTGGCTTCATAATAGTTCATTCGTACTCCCTTAATTAGTCAGCGTAGTAGAAGTTCACACTTGTCTTCTTATACAGCACTTGGCGTAATTTTCTCCACTAAACAGATCTTATTACGGTTAAAGCATTGAAAACTCTTAAATCTTTATAGAGTCGTAGGGAATATGCCTTTTTCTACTCACCGACTATAATGCTTGAATTGAGACTTTTTACAGAGAACTACTAGCGCATACATTTCGATGGTCGCATATTCGCCGTGTGATCGGGAGGCGCTCGACACCTGTTTTAGTTTTGTCGACAAAACTAAAATGGATTTTCATATAATACGTTTTACTTAAGGTGTCGAAATTCTAGGTAGAAATCCCTAGTAATATTCCGACATCTTAAATAATTACTACTTTGCAATATTATAGTTCTCTCAGGTGTCGAGCGCGAGCGCCGCCCGACCGCGACAGCGTGGCCGGGCGGTGCACGACACAATATAGAGGCAGCAGATTGTTACGCATTTATTGAACTCTATTCTAACCGACTTGCCTAATTTGAGTGCTCGTAGAAAAAGTATTGTATACAATAGTGACAAAATTGAGCTTTTCAATCTCGTACCTTACTTAGGCCACTCAGCAAGCTTCGTGGCCTAAACACGGTACTCGATTGTAAAGCTCTTTATTATGTCACGATTGTATAAAATACTATTATAGCACTCTTTGCGGTTTAATTGTAGTTTTCGCGGCCGTAATGCAGCTCTTAATCAGCCCTAAGCTATTTAATTATCACTGACAGCTATTATGCAGCTTTAGGACCACGAGTGTGTCCTTATAACTGTCTTAATACGCACAAAGCTCTATATAAATCTAAATGTGGGTAGTTATGCAGTATCTGTGCTACTTGGGTATTTTGACGTTTGACACATATGCATATTGAACGCCCCTAAGGATTGCTGCCTTCTATATTTTGTTTTAAAATGCAAGCAAAAATGATCCTTGGCTTTTTTGTTTGACATTTGCAAGGACTGCATCCGATAATGAACCATATTTCAACATATGTAAAGTCTACTATCTGTTTTACCATTTAGTGTCGTGACTTACTGTCAAATATGCGTGATATTTTCAAGTCAAAGGTACATCATTGTCCGTTATCAATAAGGCGATGCTGCTATAAAAATTCATTTTGAAATAAACTTTATTATAACCGACAATGATGTACCTTTAAATTGAAAATGCCATACGTATGCTACCTCGCCCCCCTCAGATTTTGGCAGACTTTTTTGTTTGGAAAGATGAGGCGATGCGTCCTCCAGGTATAGAGCTTTATGGCACTAGCACATCCAGAGGGCCTACCACAAAACACGAAAATAAAAATTTCGTTACCTGGTTCTCTGTCACTCTTTCATATTCGAGCGATAGAGAGGCACATGTCAAAATTTCGATTCTCTCATTTCACGATAGGCCCTTCTTTGTAAACAAACCGCCTTGGTGCGCAAATGACATATTAATTCGTTATAAATTATCTATGAAAACTTGTAAAAAAACTGTTTAAGGCCTAGTATGTATTAAAAACTCTATGGTTTACCGGTGTGCTAGTGCTGCACTCTGGTGGCAGAATATTGCAGTAATATCCCCTATTCGTGAATGAAACGTCAATAGTGCTTGACAGCGACTGGCTCACGCAATCGAGTTTAAAAGGTCGCGTCACTCGCATCAACTGTCAATTTTAGTCTATATACACCTATACACTAACTCTACCTTTGTTCGATTACGATTTCCTTTCACACTTTATCGATAATCGAATAAAATAAATTTTATTGATTAGCCTCTTCACTAAATTTGTGAGATGACATGTGTCTCACGCAAAATATTTTTTGAAAAATATTTATAGTAATTTCATGAAAAATTCAAAATTTTGCTGTCTTACATAGCATGTTATTATGCTCTCAGTTATTGTCCTTATGGATAAGGATTCTCATTGTAATGGGCTGCGTGTTGTGCTTGGGAGCCGACACGGACGCCGCCTTGTTTGACGAGGACCTGTACAGGCGTGTCTTGGACCCGGAGCTGTGTGCTGACCAGTGGGGAAACGTGGACCGATATCAATGTGAACACTTTGTATTTCTTTTACTCGAGGATCTATTGGCTAAAAATAAAAGTCAGACATCAACGTAATGTACCTTCGACATCAGATATATCGGAGCGGCCAAGGTGATCACAAATATCACAACGCCTCTATTGTCAAGGCGGTAAAGTCCATTCAAATATTTTAAGTACCTTGGCCGCTCCGATATATCTGATGTCGACTGTAGTACAAGAGTAAAGAAGCAACTACAACATTGAGCTCCTTAAATGTACTATGACTCGTCAATACATATGTTACTGAAATATTTTATAGTTTAGGAGTTATGAACGAAAAAATACCCACTTTTACGAAAGGCAATAAAGATATCTCTTTTGTAGGTCAACTAAAAACTATACGAGCCCCGGTGCAAAGGATTTCGTCTAATGCAAGGCAATTTTCCCCTTTTTATTTCAACTAGAAGTCCGCCTCGAACTGACAAACGAGTTGACCAATATAACAAGACCCCAAGGAGGATTTTTTTTTCTCCTAGCTCCATAACCACTGATCCTGCTCATATACGAACTTACAAATTGTATGTATCTCTGCTACAGCCCCAAGGAATTTCATAAAGATCAGAAAAACGTTACTAAAGTTATCGTCAGACAAACTATTGAAATCAAAAAGCCATCCAAATGCCGAGACGTCCCAGTAGCCAGGTGACAGTTCGGTCTGGAGTTGCTTGTAAGAACTCACTTCGCTTACGCTCCGCGAGTTCGATAACTATTTCACGCTTTAAATTAATAATTAAAGGGGACAATAAAAGGAATGTCTAATCTACTTTATTTTGATTGTGTAATGGAAACACTAACAGATTTTTGTTACAGAAAAAATAATTTTCCAAAATCATTGTCACAATTAATTTGTGCTCTCCTACTGCACATCTGATCTCATAGAATTACAATTAAACGGTCTTTTCTCAAAAATGTCCCGCAAGGTTGACTTTTACGGTTTAATATCAGGCGGTGAAGTGCTTCGTTTATGGTCAGTTAAAAATTTAAAAAGTTACAGAAATAATTGCAGTCTTGATTTCGATCCGTAAATTTCCAATACAAATTCCATTATTGTCGAGGTACATACTTTTTGTTTAAGTAGTAACGGCTATAGAACTAGGTGGAACAGTTCCTAAATAGCCAAAATAGAGAACGAGTTACAATTATTTGTAATGTAGGTACCGCGTGTTTTTAGCTGTCTCAAATAGATTGGCGTTGTTCGGCAGAAAAATACACTTCTATTGAATATTAAAAAAAAGTAAAAGGCGGTAAAGCAAATGTTTTTACTTTTTCTATGAAAATTTTATAAGTAGCTAACGAAGTAAACGAAATACTAATAGTAGTAAGGACTGTATCGTTTATTATGGGTACAACTTTAGTTAGCCGTTTCTTTTTTGTTTTATATTTTTATTTCAAAATCACACATGTGTTTAATCAGTGCTTTAATAAGGTACACATTTCGTCATGTGAGCTCGACGTAAAGCATATGGTTTGGACGAAATTTACCGAATCCTCTCGAGTAACAATAATGATTTTGGACAAATACTACAAGCCAATTTGCGGTTTGCAAACAAGACAATATCATACAAAAAAAAATCGTACTATGTAAACAGCAATTACACATGATTTGTATAGCGAAACATCTGGACATAGTCTAAGCATTTTTTTTCGTTAAGAAAAAAGCTTAGGGTCTGTGCATGGTGGCCTTTTAGAGAATATGGCATGTTACTTACGACAACTCTGACTTTGACATCTAATATAACTATCACGGAGCGTTTCTATCGACCCGCTTTAGCGATGGATCAACGCCATGAATGTCCGTTAGGCTTTGGTTTTTAGCTTATTTTTCTAGCTGTCTCTTTCATTTGGCTTGCATCAAAAATTGAAGGGGTTGCAAAACGTGGGGTGAAAAATCGTATTTTCGTAAAAATAAAAATTCACCACATTTATTCCGCAGCTGCTCAATTGAACAATCATGAAGAGGACACTTGGATAACATGTTTTGGTAGCCTATTAATCTGTTTTTACTTTAAATCGTACCAAAGAGTCGGTGCAATAGTCTCAAATTCAGCTCGATAGGCTTGTCCAGATTGTATTTGCTATACGGTATTAAAAGCATCATGAAGTCCCTAAAATAAAAAAAATGTCAAACCTTCTTAAATCAGATATTGCTTAAAAATACCCTCAGATCAAACTCTTAGAACATAGTAATACAAAATAATACACATGCTAGCCGTTAGACCAGGTTTTATCTGTACCCATAATTAATGATACAGTCCTTAACTAGTAATAGTGAAAGTATTTATTTAAAGAAAATGAGTTCCACTTCATGTGACGAGAATATGGAATATGTATACGCCTCCAGAATTAAGAGCAGAGGCGAATTCTGCAATGAATAACTTGTTTCCAGCGAAATCTAAGGACAAATATATGAAGGCATACGAGGATTTTAAATAATTGATTACTTCTTTAAATTGTTAATATTTAATAAAATTTATTTCGATTGACATACCTACTTATTTTTATTTTCTTGCACCATTTTTGAGAAAAGCACTATATTTGACTCGGCGTGAAGAGCCATTGCCGGCTTCGTATCAACTTAAACGGACTCCCGTTCCGGTCGTCCGTTTAAACATAATACTCAGCCCGCAATGGGCTACTTCACCTCCTCGACAATAATGTACTATTAGGTATCGCTTTGCTTTGGTAACAAAAATATCTCATCAAAATCATTACATGTACAAAAATGCCATGCAGTCTTGCAACGCAACGCAGTTCTACTTCAAAACATATTGAAATCTAATGACAAACCAAGCCCCAGACTTTACTAACAACTGTCATTGAGATCCTTTGAATATTATGTTACATATCTATATTTTTATAATAAATGGAATAAACGGAGACAAATATATATATTTTTTTTAATTTTAAACTTACTACTTATTTACTCGTAAACGCGTAGAGGTATTAAATTGAAATTCATGTCAAACACTCAGGGCTATACTCGTAGGACCTTTCAGATTTAGCAAAACCAAACTTTTATGTCAACGCAATCAAAACAAATAGTAATTTAAGTTGCATATTTTGAAACTGAGTACTCGCAAGAAACTCAAAACCTAAAGGGTACTTCCCGTAAACTCAGAAACTTGAAACTTAGCACGAAAATATTTTATATAGCACTGACAAAGAAAATTTACGAAAAGTAGACATTTTTAGTAAAATCATACAAAACATATTTTTTTTTAATTTTTAACATTCTAGGTACCTTTTTCCTCGCAAACGCGTAGAGTTATTAAATTGAAATTCATATCAAATACTCAGGTCTATAATACCTTTCAGCTGTAGCAAAACGAAACTTTTATGCCCACGTAATCATAAGAAATAGCAATATAAGTCGCATAATTTAAAAAACCGGCCAAGTTTGAGTCGGATTCGCGCATGAAGGGTTCCGTATAAAAACTAGCTTCTATCGAATAAATTAATATCGCAAGGTCGTATCTGCCTAAGTATGCAGTTTTTTGGAGATAACTCAAAAACGCCTGAACCGATAATGTTCAAAATAATTTTCTTTGAAAGAATATTCAAAGGTGTATCTTCTTGAATTTTTCCATAATTTTTGGACTTACGGTTCAAAAGTTACGGGGGGGGGGGGCACAATTTTTAAGACTTTCGGAGTCATTATTTCTGAATATATCCACTTAATCAATTTTTTTTTAAAGAAAACACAATAATATTTTTAAAGATCTATCGATTGATGTACATCATGTTGAAATTTGGTAAAAAAAAATTTTTTGACAATTACTTGCATGTATGGACTATGGAGTGCCCCCCCTTAAAATGATTTTTTTATCTACATAACTAAGTAGCAATACACACAATACACTTGATGTAAAAATTTGATAATGATACGTCTTATAGTTTCCGAATAAAATGGACAGACAGACACACAGACATGACGAATCTATAAGGGTTCCGTTTTTTGCCTTTGGCTACGGAACCCTAAAAATGAGTAGGTAATCTCAATAAGGGAATCAAAACCTTAAGGTACTTCCCGTGAACTCAGTTATTTTACTTGTTTTAGGTTTGTACGGAACCCACGCAGCGCGAGTCCGACTCGCACTTGGCCGGTCTTATTCTTATGTTAAAATATAGGCCCCGCCCTCTATAAATATCTTCGGCAGTTTTTACCTAATTTGGTATAGCTTTTTTAGGGTTTTACCTATTTTGGTATAGCTTTTTTAGGGTTCCGTAGCCAAAATGGCAAAAACGGAACCCTTATAGTTTCGCCATGTCCGTCCGTCCGTCCGTCCGTCCGCGGTCTAGCTCAGTGACCGTTAGCACTAGAAAGCTGAAATTTGGTTTGAATATGTGCATGAACCAAGCCGACAAAACGGTAGAATAAACACGCGAAAAATATATTTTGTTAGGGTACCTCCCGTACACGTGAAGGGGGGGGGGGGGGGGGGCGAATTCGTTCCAACCAAGTTGTGTGGAGTATCGTTAGATAGATCTTTTAAAAAGAATTAGGGTTTGCTAAAACAGTTTTTGGATAAAACTAATACTCTCGGAAATAATAGCTCCGAAAGTTTAAAACAGGGCGTCCCCCCCCCCCCATCTAAGTAATGAATCGTGGGTCCTAAAATTTTGAATAAATTCATGAAACTGAGGCCTAATGAGTACCTTCAATGAAAACTATATTGAAATAAATCGGTTGAGCCGTTTTTGAGTTATCATTCAAAAACCCATAGTGAAAGGACGTAAGTAAAAATGACGTAAGCGCCGCCAAATTTCCCGTAAGAAACGATCTTTTGAATTAATGGTCTCAGTTTACGGAACCCTACACTGAGCATGGCCCGACATGCTCGGACGGACGGACGGACATGGCGAAACTATAAGGGTGCCGTTTTTGCCATTTTGGCTACGGAACCCTAAAAAAGAAAAAAAGAGATTGACCACCTGCCCAAGAGATGGCGCCACAATCATGCACACAGCGAATAACGATATAATCTGTGCTCTTTGGAAATCAGCGATTACAGGAAGGCGTGGACGGGGAAAGAGGGCTTAACAACGGGTGGTGTGGGGGAATAAGTATGTCACCGATTATAGGGAGCCGTGAACGGGGAAAGAGGGCTTAACAACGGGTGGTGTGGGGGAATAAGTATGTCAGCGATTATAGGGAGCCGTGAACGGGGAAAGAGGGCTTAACAACGGGTGGTGTGGGGGAATAAGTATGTCACCGATTATAGGGAGCCATGAACGGGGAAAGAGGGCTTAACAACGGGTGGTGTGGGGGAATAAGTATGTCACCGATTATAGGGAGCCTTGAACGGGGAAAGAGGGCTTAACAACGGGTGGTGTGGGGGAATAAGTATGTCAGCGATTATAGGGAGCCATGAACGGGGAAAGAGGGCTTAACAACGGGTGGTGTGGGGGAATAAGTATGTCACCGATTATAGGGAGCCTTGAACGGGGAAAGAGGGCTTAACAACGGGTGGTGTGGGGGAATAAGTATGTCACCGATTATAGGGAGCCTTGAACGGGGAAAGAGGGCTTAACAACGGGTGGTGTGGGGGAATAAGTATGTCACCGATTATAGGGAGCCTTGAACGGGGAAAGAGGGCTTAACAACGGGTGGTGTGGGGGAATAAGTATGTCACCGATTATAGGGAGCCATGAACGGGGAAAGAGGGCTTAACAACGGGTGGTGTGGGGGAATAAGTATGTCACCGATTATAGGGAGCCGTGAACGGGGAAAGAGGGCTTAACAACGGGTGATGTGGGGGAATAAGTATGTCACCGATTATAGGGAGCCTTGAACGGGGAAAGAGGGCTTAACAACGGGTGGTGTGGGGGAATAAGTATATCAGCGATTATAGGGAGCCGTGAACGGGGAAAGAGGGCTTAACAACGGGTGGTGTGGGGGAATAAGTATGTCACCGATTATAGGGAGCCTTGAATGGGGAAAGAGGGCTTAACAACGGGTGGTGTGGGGGAATAAGTATGTCAGCGATTATAGGGAGCCGTGAACGGGGAAAGAGGGCTTAACAACGGGTGATGTGGGGGAATAAGTATGTCACCGATTATAGGGAGCCGTGAACGGGGAAAGAGGGCTTAACAACGGGTGGTGTGGGGGAATAAGTATATCAGCGATTATAGGGAGGCGTGGGCGGAGAGGGCTAAACAACGGGTGGTTGGGGGGAATATTACTATATTCCCATTGTTGTAGGCTCGATATCGAATATGCTATTATATGAATATTCCATAATATGAATTGTTCGTAGGATATTATATTGCATACAAAATATCACTGTTCATGGGCCTTCTTATTTAGGACGCGATTTCACTCGTAACCAATTTCCAGCGGTCGCCTGTGCAGTTTCTTGAATTTCGGTGGGCGCCAGCGTATTAACAACTTTTTCTACACTAACTGAACTCATTTTTACTGCATAAATACAACTTTCTTGTTTTTCATTCAAATATTATTCAATTCAATATGTATTTTTCCCGCTCCACTTTTTTACTTATTTTTCATTTTTAAGGAGCGTTTTTACGTTGTTTGGTTGTTTGCTTCAATTCTAGTCACTAATTAGAGGCGTTTTTGATAGGAAACCACAAACGGATAAAAAGGTAAAATTGCCTTAAGGGTGAACTGAATGGGATTGACGTTTATTTTTTTTTAATAAATTGGTTCGATAAACAACCTTATTTTATTTTAGAGGGAAAAAGTGGTGCCAAAAAAAGACCTTTTATTGTTTTAAATGATTCTCATTGGTGGGTCGAATGCAATGACATAGGTAACTGGATATTAACTTTCTACTATGACATTTCATTGCTGCAATATAAACATTGTAGTAGTGGTAGTTCAGGTGCTACAGCAAATGCTTACTTTCCAGCTTGGATTTTGATTTTTTTTGCCACATTTCCGAACAGTGGCGTGAAAAGTATGTTAGTATCGGCTGGCTAGGCAAAGGTTCCATGAATGGACACTAGGTGGGAGACCTAATAGAGGTTGTCTTTTTAAAGAGACGTTGACAGTCGCACAGTGTGTTACAGTTACGGCGCGTCCATAGAACACGATTCCCGTCAGCTTGCCTAAGTTTCAGGCGCCTGAACAGTTTTCCTACTGCTCATGAAGAAATTTAAGCCAAATTCAGCACCGTCTTGCCTAAGAAAATTTTTGACCCACCGCCACTGTGACATGTTATGAACCCCATTTTTGTCTCACCCAATTTTTTTGTCACCATTCTATACTTCACATGATTTTAAATAGCAAACTAAAACTCCCACGTCAATAGGACTTATGATTTTTTTGTAAACAATATATCAAAATTTGCTTATTATCCGGGTAATTAAATTCACAAAAGCTAAATATGCTTATGAACTAATTAACTTAATGAAATATTGATCACATCACTTGATTAGGCATAAAAGGCTACATCTTTTATGACATTTTCGTATATTTGCAGAAGAAATCATGTTTTTTCTGTGTTTTACTTTTTATTTTTTTATTATGATTGTCCGACGATGCTACAATGGGCGAGGCTACATTCCCCTGTGAATTCCATACACTGGTATCAAAATGTGTTTATTTGTAAGCGAGACATTTAATTATTCGGTACTAGTGATCCGGTTAAAGTACATATTTTGAAAAACAAACTTATAAAGTTTTGAAACTGTTATAGTATACTTTATAATTATTAATTTGTTTTCACCTCAGCAGCAGCAAGCAGGGATCTTTGCTACCTAAAAACAGTGAGCAAAACTCAATTTTGCTGCGAGCGTGAGACAAAATGACCTTCAAGTGATGGGCGAGATCTAATACAAATTCGAAACACTAAGAGTCTGTTCGCGTTGTCTTTTTCACTTCGTTGGTAAATAGAGAGAGACAGAAATATTTTAAATGTCATTCAATCTAATTTTACTTAACTTTAATTCGTATTCTGAATTTTCTTTAGCAGACCCTGACACAGAGCCCGAAAGAAACGTTCGGAAACGCGCACAAGTAACTAATTTGTAAATATAATTTAAACATTTTTTTAATGTTTAACCATACAAAACTTAAAATAATTTATGTTCTTCCTCTTTATATCCATATAAATAAATATAAGTAGAAAAATTACAAGATTATCGTGTGAAATATATTATAACAACAATCTCAAGTATTACTATCAAACGGTAGTAACCGAACGCAACTAAAAAAAGTTGGCAAATGTCAAAATGGTCGTAGATATTTTTAAAATAATTAACATGTTTCGATGATTGTGTTATTAACTAATTATTGAGGTTTTTAAACTCAAGTGTAAGAATATTATAAGAAAATACGAGCGAATAAATTGACGAAGAAGTACCTATTTAGCATCTCTCAGGTTGTATTTTTCCATGTTCTCTCTGCTGAGATGAAAAATAGTGTGTTCAACATGAGAATAAAGTTATTTACATCTTGTGCTTTTAAGTCCTTCTCTACGCTCAAGATTTTTAATTAGAATCACTCGCTACGCTCGTGATTCTATTATAGAATCTTTCGCTTGATCATGACTCAAAATTAGCACTCGAAGCAAATATTAACTTTCTTCTCTTGTTGTACAAATATCTATTGTCTACCCCATACATTGAAAAATAATTTCACTGGATCATAGCCCTTCTTATAATAACTTTTGTTAAAAAAAGATGTTTACTTACATAATATAATAAGTGTCAGAGTTACACTAAATAAACGATTTTGAATTTTGTATTATACTTCCGCCGGACCTAGGTGCATTCTTCGCGAGTCCCAACTCTCCGTTCCGTCCCAGGTATCATCACACTGCTGACGACTGGGTTGTGTGTTACTTCTCCCTTTAATTTGCCGCTATCTGAAGATTTATTGGTAATATCATTTACATATTTCCAGTCTACGATGCCAGCTTCCGCGTGCCTCAAAGAATAACTTACGGAAATTTTAAGCATGATGGAAACTTCCACGGATGCCTGGGGATCCACCAAACCCACCACGGCAAGAGCGTCCAAGGCAAATACTGTCATATCAGCGCCCATCTCTCTCCCCCAATTTTGAGGATACCTTCGTTGTGGGGAGGGGGAGCCTCGGATTCAAGCAACCTAACCTGGACGGAAGTGAAACTCAATGTGACCGGACCTCTAGGGTGTGTCGCCATTTATTGATTTATTGTTCATTGGTCTTAATTTGTTGTTTATTCAATGGTAATGTCTGTCAGCCCGTAAGACAGTCCAAGCTTATAGTCCTCTCCCTTATGGGAATATAGTTCAGAGCTGGAGACGGTTACAAACTTTTAGTATGTTGTTGGGCACGACACCAGGATCCCAAAACTGCCGAGAGACGGGAACGTAGGTGACTGTCTCCCGAGTAATGACGTCATCAAAATGGCTGCCGCTTCAATGCGAAAAGTGCAAATGTCACCCAAATTGTGCACTGCACCTACACGTGTGTAGTATCAAACGAAAGAAGATTAAATGTGCTATATTGTTGTAATGCATTATATACTACCGTTTATTACAGTTTAACAGCTATTAACGAAAACCCAAAACCAGACAAAAAATAATTCGAATATTAGCATTTTACAACAAAATTATAAGTACAATTTTAAAGCAGTGTACTATAATAACAAAACAGGCTAGTTAAGCTATACATTGCTATAAAAATTATTTAAATCTGGCTATAATTGTGGCAGTAATATTTAAAAAAAATGTGGGCACTGCCGAACTTTCCCTTAGAGTGAAGAAATAACAATTTTCTCAATTTACAGAATATCCACAGGAGCTTCGGTTATATTACTGGTCAAATAATCTGGAGCCCCTAAATGTCGGAAAAACATCTCTATAGTGCCTGAGGTCCAAATGATGACGTCATGAACGTGACCACTACCGAAATCTGTAAAACGTAAATTAAAGCTATACCACGACACATACACACATGTGTGTAGCATCGATCGAAAGCTTAATAAATTTAATACTATATATACACTTGTTTGTGAAAATCATAAAATAATGTATAGATTAGGAGCTGTTGACAAAATTAAATATTTTTTTAGGAAAATAAAATGTATATGTCAATTCTGTGGCCATATAAAATACAAAACACAAATTTTTTGTATAGCATTAAAAACACCAATTATTCAGCTTTACAACACAGTTTATAAAATATAATATATAAAATTATAAAGAACTATAAAAGTTGTGCTTAAAACTCTAAAGCACACTAACTATTTTACCTACAATGCGCTCATAGGTACTATGAGAGGCATGAGCCTAATTATTGACTAGTTTTTTATTTTAGTAAGGATTTGGGGTTCCTTGCCATTAAAGTAAATAACAAAACCGGCCAATTGCGAGTCGGACTCGCGCTCCGAGGGTTCCATATATATCACACAATTTTAACAATTTGTATTTTTAAGACAAACCTACGCTTGACCGCAGACTTTTTAGTGTTTTTTTCTGTAACGTACAGGTAAAGAACTATATTACGTATATACGGTTTCCGAGAGACGGAGGGGAATGGTCAATTTTCGCCTTTATTCTTGAATAACTTCAATACTATTAAAATTAAAATTATAAAAGTTATATACTTGTAGTTTTCACATCAAACCCTTTCATTTGATATATAACAAGGTATAGTTTGTAAGTAATTTAAAAAAGGCAAAATTTTTCCATTACTCTCCGTCTCTCGGAAACCGATGAATCTATATTTTAGAAAAAAATACGTATAGATAGTTCTTTACCTGTACATTACAGAAAAAACACTAAAAAGTCTACGGTCAAGCGTAAGTTGGTCTTAAAAATACAAATTGTTAAAATTGTGTGATGCATATGGAACCCTCGGAGCGCGAGTCCAACTCGCACTTGGCCGGTTTTTTTATTTACTTTAATGGCAAGGAACCCTAAAAACTTATAAAATTTATAAAAAACTAGTCAATAATTAGGCCCATGCTTCTCATAGTATGAGTGCATTGTAGTTTTTCTACTCGCCGACTATAATGCCGACTATTTATAAGACAACTCGTTATTTCGTATCGTACGGTACCCAAGTCTGCCTAGCTCTTTCAAATCTCTCTCAACTGCTCAAAGGTTAACTGGAAGAAATCCCTTAAAGGGATAAGTTCGCCTTTGTACATATTTGCTGTGTTATATATTTCTGTTGTGTTTTCCTGTACAATAAAGTGTTTTACTACTACTACTACTAATGCTTGAATTGAGACTTTGTACAGAGAACTACTAGCGCATACATTTCGATGCGCCAATGGTCGCATATTCGCCGCGTGGCCGGGCGGGGTTCGACACGTTAGAGAAGTCCATTTTAGTTTTGTCGACAAAACTAAAATGGACTTCTCTCAATATTTTAGTTCTCTCAGATGTCGAAGCCCGCCCGGCCGGTCGGGCCGCGCTCGGCACTATCACCGGGAGATGGTCACATTGAAGTTACTCATTTATATAGAGGCAGCAGATTGTAACGCATTTATTGAACTCTATTCTAACCGACTTGCCTAATTTGAGTGCTCGTAGAAAAAGTATTGTATACGATAGTGACATAATTGAGCTTTTCAGTCTCGTACCTTACTTAGGCCACTCTGCAAGCTTCGTGGCCTAAACACGGTACTCGACTGTAAAGCTCTTTATTATGTCAAGATTGTATAAAATACTATAGTGTGCTTTAGAGTTTTAAGCACAACTTTTATAGTTGTTGTCAAATTTTATAAATTCAAACTGTGTTCTAAAGCTGAATAGTTGGTGTTTTAATGCTATACTAAACATAAGTGTATTGTATTTTCTTGGCTACAGATAGGCTAATAAAATTAGGTTTTTTCGAAGAATTAATTTCCCAGCAGACTGGAAATCGTTTGAATACCTGCATGTGGTCCTAAAGGCATGTCATCCGAGTTTGCACCGTTCCAGCAGGTGTGCATAACTTTTGAGCGAATTTTTTGCTCTTCGTCAGTTTTTTTCTTCTAGCTCAAAAACGGTACGTCCGATGGAAAATGTCACACTATAATATTAAAGAGGGTAAAATTCTGCGTCGAATGAGTATCTTAAACGTCTAATTCCATTCAGTGGTATAGCTGAAATCATAACTTAAAAATCGGGAAAATGTCTAATTTAATTGAAAACTCATAAGTTTGAGTTACATTCCTCATATCTTTGCAAATATTACTCCTGTTGAAAAACCTATAAAAGAAAAGTTGTAGAGAATAAAGTTTCACGTTATACAGTACCGGTCAAAAGTTTAAGTTCACTCTGCGAAATAAGGTTATCAATGTTATCATTGATACTTATCATATTTAATTATGTTCAAATATAGAATATGTTTTGAATTTCAAACGTTTAATTGTTTCCACGACTACCAAATAACAATAAAAATACCTCTTGGAGGAATCGTTTTATGTTATTCGGAAAATTTGATCCATTTAATATTTTTGTTCCGTATTTCCTATGAGATTTAGTTAGAAATCATTTAAAATGGGTCGCAAAGCTGATTTTAGTGTCGAAACTCGTGCTGTTATTGTAACTCTGTCAAATGAGGGCTACACGACGCGGAAAATCGCTGAAAAAATGAAGGTTTCTCAAACCGCTGTCGTGAGTACTTTGAAACGAAAAGAAAAAACCGGTCTTAATTGCAGTCGATCTCGATCAGGTAGGCCAAGAGTCACGTCTAAAAGCGAAGACCAATTTATTTGCGTGCAGAGCAAACGCCAACGTACTCTAACTGCTCCAGAAATTTGCGAAGAACTCAACGCCACCCGAGAACAGCGAGTATCGGTTTCGACAGTGCAACGGCGTCTGCGAAACTATGGTCTAAAAGGTCATATTGCTGCCAAAAAACTCTTGTTACGTAGTCAGAATAAAGTTAAGAGGTTGAAATGGGCCCAGAAACAAAAAAACTGGACGTCTGAACAGTGGTCTAAAGTTTTATTTTCTGACGAATCGAAGTTTGAAATTTTTGGAGGGAGACGTCGTCAATATGTTCGACGACAAGTAGGCGAACGAATGATAAAGCAATGCGTGATGCCAACAGTGAAGCACGGTGGAGGATCAGTTATGGTCTGGGGATGCTTTGCGGGTGATAAAGTTGGTGATCTCGTGAGAGTCAATGGCATAATGGATAAGAAAATGTATCATAACATTTTGCAACGTCACGCTTTTCCATCTGGAAAACGGATTGCAGGCAGAGGTTTTGTTTTCCAACAAGACAACGATCCCAAGCATACGTCGAAGTTGTGCAAAAACTACATTTCATCCAAAGAGAACCAAAAAGAATTAAAATATATGGATTGGCCTCCTCAATCGCCCGACCTCAATCCGATTGAGTTGTTATGGGATGAATTGGACAGGAGTGTGAGAAAAATGCGGCCAACTATCCAACTAACAAAGAACAGCTTTGGGAATACCTATACATTTGTTGGAATAAAATTTCGACATCAACACCGCAAAAACTAATTACGCGAATGCCGAAAGTGTGTATGGCAGCATTTAAAGCAAAAGGCGGATATTTTGAAGAGTCTAAAGTTGGCAAAAACTGATCTGTTTTATTTAATTGTGGTTTTAAATTAGAGAATTACCTTTAATTTATTATGTAATAAAAGATTATTAAATACTTTTATTACTACATTGTGTTATAGCTTCATTTAACCGAATTTACAGAGTGAACTTAAACTTTTGACCGGTACTGTATAGACACCTAAGTTTTACATTCAGTCATTTCCAAAGATTTGGTATGAATTCAAAATCGTTATTTTTCGTAATTTTTTCTAAGTTGCATACCTACATACACGGTGTATAATTTTTTTTTCTTAAATATTTTTTAGAAATTTGCACTGAAATGTTCTCAGTTGTTCAGATGCATTAAATGTAGGCCTCACACCTCATATTTATGGAAAATATGCAACTTGTAAGAATTTACCAAATAATTTTAAACAAAAAAAGAACCGACTTCACTTAGGATCCGCTATTCTAAGAGGAAGTGGCCGAGTTGCTGTAAAAAATAGTGAAATCACTATAGGTGTGCCTATAATAGTTGAAGAGTTCCCTCGATTTCTCCAGGATCCCATCATCAGATCCCGACTTGGTTACAATGGGACCATCTAGGGGTTATACCTGTTCGATTCAAAAAAAAATTTTGAAAATCGGTTCACGATTCACGGAGATATGGAGTAACATACATACAAAAAAAAAATTATGATAAAAAAAAAAAAAAAATTCAGTCGAATTGAGAACCTCCTCCTTTTTTGAAGTCGGTTAAAAATAACCATTTTGAATACATACCGAATTTAGTGTTTCAAATGATTGAATTTGAAAATTAAAGTATCCATATAACGTGAAATTTTATTCTCTACAACTTTTATTCTATAAATTTTTCAACAGGAGTAGTCTGTTTCAAACATATGTGACATCGAAGTCAAAATATGAGTTTTTCAATTAAATGA
The DNA here is from genome assembly GCA_911728535.1 of Pammene fasciana. NCBI lineage: Eukaryota > Metazoa > Arthropoda > Insecta > Lepidoptera > Tortricidae > Pammene > Pammene fasciana. The sequence goes on along the minus strand of OU452274.1, from coordinate 894,039 downwards.
GGCATTTTCCCTATTTATAACTTTTGATTTTGGCTGTACCGCTGAACCAAATGAGAAGTTTAATATACTCATTCGACGCAGAATTTAATCCTCTTTAATATTAAAATAACATTATTTCCATCGGACGTACCGTTTTTGAGCTACAAGCAAAAAAAATGAAAGAGAGCAAAAATTTCGCTAAAAAGTTATGCACACCTCCTGAAACGGTGCGAACTTGGATGACATGCCTTTAGGACCACATGCAGGTAAATAAACGATTTCCAGTCTGCTGGGATTAATTCCTCAAAACGCTTTTTATTATTCATCTAATTTTATTGGGCTAAGAATTAACATATATATTTTATTTTCCTAATTTATTTATTTATTTTGTCAACAACTCTTAAACTACACATTATTTTTACAAACAATGTATGAATATACTCAAACATACTGTAGTAAATTTATTAAGCTTTTGATCGATGCTACACACATGTGAGTTTGTGTCATGGTATACCTTTAATTTATATTTTACAAATTTCGGTAATGGTCACGTTCGTGACGTCATTATTTGGACCTCAGTCACTATAGAGATGTTTTTCCGACATTTAGGGGTTCCAGATTATTTGACCAATAATACACTCTCGAAGCTCCTTCTGTAAATTGAGAAAATTGTCATTTTTTCACTCTAAGGAAATAGTTCCCCAGTGCCAATATGTTTTTTAACGTAGCTGCCACAATTATAGCCAGATTTTAATAATTTTTATAGCAATGTAAAGCTTAACTAGCCTGTTTTGTTATTGTAGTACATCGCTAAATTTCGACTTATAATTTTTTTGTAAAATGCAAATATCCGAATATTTTTTTAGCCTGACTTTGGGTTTTCGTTTATAGCTGTTAAACTGCAGTAATATACGGTAGTATATAATGTATTACAACAATATAGCACATTTAATCTTCTTTCGTTTGATACTACACACGTGTAGGTGCAGTGCACAGTGTAACGAAGCGGCAGCCATTTTGATGACGTCATTACTCGGGAGACATTTACCTACGTCCCCGTCTCTCGGCAGTTTTGGGGTCCTAGTGTCTTCTTCTTCCTTCTTCCTTGTCGGTATCACTCTTGACAGAGTGGTCGTGGTCATCACTTCAGGTGTTGGTGGCAAGCTTCACAACACGCCGCCACTCTCCTCTGATGGCCGCCTTCCTCGTGCACTCGTGTAGTGATGATGAGCCATTTACTGCCGCTTTTATCTGGTCAGTCCACCTCATAGGCGATTTCCCTCGTGCCCTGGTACCATCAACCCTTCCCTGGACCACAAGTCGCTCAATAGCCACCTCCCCGCGGCGGATGACGTGACCAAAAAAGGTGAGAATTCGAGACTGTACCAAAGATGATAAACGCTTCTTGATGCCGAGTTCTCGAAGTATAGACTCGTTGGTACGGAATTCAGTCCACGATACTCCGAGCATTCTCCTCCAGCACCACATCTCTAGGGCGTCTACCTTCTTTTTCTCTACTTTCCGCAGGGTCCACGTTTCTGCAGCGTACAAGAATATGGGAAATACAAGTGCCCGAACTAATCGAATTTTCGTGTCTTGCCCAACATCATATACTAAAAGTTAGTAACCGTATCGTGATCTGAACTATCACTTAGGCCCTCTCCCATAACGGAGAGGACTATTAGTGTAGGGATCACAGACAATGTTAAAATGTGTACTTAAAAAATATTTTTTTGTAAATAAATCAATATTAACTTTCTTTTTAATTATTGACTAATAATATGACTTTGAAAATATAAACTGAAATGAAGTATATGACATGTATTTCAGTTTCTAATATATATAGTAGTGATACTACTTAAAAATTGCAAATCAAAAAAATATTCAACAAAATAATTTGATTTACTTTAAGATGACTTTGAAAACTTTATAATTTTTGATATAGGTACTTACCTTAGAACAGTTAACCATTTTTCTATCGCGATTATAGCAACTTCAATCGGTTTCAGCCGTAAATTGGGGCCCGTAACTAATTTTCTCTAAATAATGTCTTGTTTAATTAGGGTTCCCCTCATTTACCGACGCGGATTCGGCAAAAGCCGATACAGAAAAGCTTTACGTCCACGCAAGAGCTCGGTTCGGCTCCGTCGACAACATATTTTCGCTCTTATTGCGTAGACAAACATCTATTTTCTATAGGCTATTGCTGATTCCGCTTTGACAGGTGTAGAAAAACCGTTACGGGTCAGGAATGATTGTTATTTTGTCATTACAGATGGCTAACCCTGGCGGTGTGCGTGCCGCGCGCGTGCACGCCGGACGCGCTGCTGCGGCGCTACGCCGACCACCCGCTGCTGCGCTTCAACTACTCGCTGGTCTTCTGCCGCCTGCCTGACGACATAGCCTACGCCGCAGCCGACTACGTCGCTTTGTAAGACAATCATCACTAAAACAGCTTATTATTACCTGTAGAGATGGTCTGACCATCTCTATACAGGTAGGTAAAAACTCACTGGTTATTCACTGAGTGACTGAATTATTCAGTATTTACTCAATATACCCATTATTACTCAAATTAGTGGCAATAAACTATTTAGAGTGCTGACAGGCGTACTCGCTGTGTGCATGAGTGTGGCGCCATCTCTTGGTTAGGGAGTTAAACAGCTTTTTTTATGAACTGCTTATATGAAATGTCTCCGGCTGATTCACTATTTTGACAGTGGACTCTATTAGGTAATGTCAAATATTTTCGGAATGTCATATTGACAAGAGCCCTTTGCAGTTTAATTTATTGGTACATTGTGCACCGCGATTGTTCACGTTACCACTATGCACAACTACACAAATCGAATACAAGTTTGAGATAACATATATTATGTGTATTTTTTAGGCCGCTAGGCGCTAATTGATAATGTAGTCAAAGTCGTAAAATAGTACATTAGGTACTTTAGAGGCTGGGAAGTAAGAGGTTGCCGGCCGAGTCAATATACACAGCTGAGCGCAGTGAGACCGGATAGTTACGCGGCTAGCAACTCCTTTTCACGCCGAGTTATACACAAACATGCAATGAATTAAATATGAAACATATAAAAAAAATCGAATATAGGTAAGCCAAGACCAGTTTCCCGGTTCTTCGTAAGTAGATAATATTTTGCCCAACTCTGCACTAACACTTCTACTTCACATATGTTACTAGGTCCACGAGCAGGTACATTTACCCTGCCCGGGAACGAAGGCGTTGACCCTAAAATCAGCTGACACTAATACTTTACTTCACTAACTGTGTCCGCGGGTAGCCAATCATTTGGCAATTTTTTTTTTATAAATATTCATTTCACAAAGCACGTTAGGCAAACTAACGATTCCCAAATTAGACATTGCATAAAAGGATGATGTTCCGCTCCCATACAAGCTTGGCCCCAGACTCAACAAACTTGAGGGGTGTATAGTTAGGCTCCAAATATAAATTAAAACTCTGACAATACGAGTAGGGAATATTTCGCAAAACTCGGCGTAGGGGGCGGCACTAGCACAACCAGAGGGCCTACCGCGAAACACGAAAATAAAAGTTTCGTTACCTGGTTCTCTCTGTCACTCTTACATATTAGAGCGAGGCAAAAGTCAAAATTTCGATTCTTTCGTTTCACGATATAGTCCTCTCCCTTGAAATGAAATGAAATGAAATGAAAAAAAAAAAAATGAAATGAAATGAAAAAGGTTTATTGCCACAAAACAAAACAAAATTAAATTATATACAGAGTTAAATTAAATTATAAACTACACTTATTTTTAATTATTTCTAATAAAAATATTCCCTTATGGGAATATAGTTCAGATCTGGATACGGTTACCAACTTTTAGTATGTTGTTGGGCACGACACCAGGACCCCAAAACTGCCGAGAGACGGAAACGTAGGTGAATGTCTCCCGAGTAATGACGTCATCAAAATGGCTGCCGCTTCGTTGCGAAAAGTGCAAATTTCAACCAAACTGTGCACTGCACCTACACGTGTGTGGTATCAAACGAAAGAAGATTAAATGTGCTTTATTGTTATAATACATTATATACTACTGTATATTACAGTTTAACAGATATTTACGGAAACCCAAAATCAGACTAAAAAATAATTCGGATATTAGCATTTTACAACAAAATTATAAGTAGAACTTTAAAGCAGTGTACTACAATAACAAAACAGGCTAGTTAAGCTATACATTGCTATAACAAATATTAAAATCTGGCTATAATTGTGGCAGCTATGTTAAAAAACATGTTGGCACTGCCGAACTATTTCCTTAGAGTAAAAAATGCCGAACTATTTCCTTAGAGTAAAAAAATAAAAAAAATCTCAATTTACAGAATATCCACAGGCGCTTCGAGTATATTATTGGTCAAATAATCTTAAACCTGTAAATGTCGGAAAAACTCCTCTATAGTGACTGAGGTCCAAATAATGACGTCACGAATGTGACCACTACCGAAATTTGTAAAATGTAAATTAAAGCTATACCATGGAACATACTCACATGTGTGTAGCATCGATCGAAAGATTATTAAATTTACTATAATACATACATACATTGTTTGTAAAAATAATGTATAGTTTAGGAGTTGTTGACAAAATAATATATTTTTTTAGGAAAATAAAATGTATATATTAATTCCGTAGCCAAAGAAAATACAATACACTAATGTTTAGTATAGCATTAAAAACACCAACTATTTAGCTTTACAAGACAGGTCGAATTTATAAAATTTGACAACAACTATAAAAGTTGTGCTTAAAACTCTAAAGCACACTAACTACTTTACCTACAATGCACTCATACTATAATAAATCATTTTTATTCACGACCAACTTGGATCATTTTTGTTACTAACATTTGTGATCTTAATCTAAGGTTAGTACTACTATCTATCATATACTTATATCCTAAACACTTTTGTTAACCGGAAATAAATAGCTTTTCCCAAAACATTTAAAGAAAAGCTATCCATTTCTACGGACATGTATCATGCAGCAGTTGTTCATGTACAGGCTGTCAACCCGATCCGCAATCATGGACAGGATGCTGTTGGGGCTGGCCCGCACTCTGCGTACCAGGGATGTGGCTCGTTTGCGCATAGTGGTGTAGAAACAGTCTGTCCGCGCTTCCGCAAACATCCCTGACGCGCTACAGAATCTGGCCAGCCCCATCAGCACCCTGTACGCGTTGTTGTATTGAACGCGCAGAGCGCTGTACTGTTTGTGGGAATAGTCCGCCCACAGGCTGTTTGTGTAGAACGAAGTGCAGTAGGCTCTGAATAGAGTGACCTTGACCTCCCTGGAGCACTTTGCAAACCTGCGGGCTATCATGTTTGCTCTGACAGACAACGCTCTGCGCTCGCGCTCAATATCTGCGTCATCCCTAAGGTCAGCGCACACAATATTTCCCAAATATTTAAATTTCTCAACAACTTGCAATTTCTGACCATTCAATTTCACAGTTGGGAACATCGGTGTGAACTTACCTTTGACCTTAAAGATAACACACTCGGACTTCTTAACATTGTATATCAACCCGTGACTCGCCGCGTACTGCTCACAAATGGAAATAAGTCTGGCAAGTCCACACGCTGAGGCGCTCAGCAACACCATGTCGTCAGCATAGCTTAGGTTATTGACACACACTCCATCTATATGACACCCGACTCGGGTGTTGCTGAGCTCCTCTATTAGGGCGTTCACATAAAGGTTGAAAAGTTTTGGCGAGGTTAACCCACCTTGCCTTACGCCGCATTCGAGCCCATAGGGTTGCGAGTATGCGTCCGACCACCTCACGACATTGACCTGGTTCTGGTACCAATATTTAAAGATGCCTTGCACATCAGCTGGCATATTCAAATCATTAAACTTTTGCCATAGAATGTCATAATGAACCAGGTCAAATGCCTTGGATAGGTCTAGGAAGCATGCATAAATCGCCGTCCGCCTATCCGTATAGTACCTGACGGTCTGCTTCAGCGCCAAAATAGCACTCTCAGTAGACAATCCCGGCTTAAAACCAAACTGGTTGTCATGGATCGTTAAGTACTATGAGAAGCATGGGCCTAATTATTGACTAGTTTTTTATACATTTTATAAGTTTTTAGGGTTCCTTGTCTTTAAAGTAAATAAGAAAACTGGCCAAGTGCGAGTCGGACTCGCGCTCCGAGGGTTCCATATACCATATTACACAATTTTAAAAATGTGTATTTTTAAGACCGACTTACGCTTGACCGCAGACTTTTTAGTGTTTTTTCTGTAATGTACAGGTAAAGAACTATATTATGTATTTTTTTCTAAAATGTAGATTTCATCAGTTTCAGAGATGGAGGGGAATGGTCAATTTTCGCCTTTATTTTAATAACTTCAAAACTATTAATCTTAAAATTATAAAAGTTATATATTTTTAGTTTCCACATCAAACCCTTTCATTTGATATATAACAAGGTATAGTTTGTAAGTAATTTAAGTAAAAAGGCAAAAAATTTTCATTGCTCTCAATAATTGAAGGGATGTTTACAAAAACAACATAACTGACTACACTGGTTGACACCTGAAACAATTAACAATGTTCTTAAAAAAGTGTCAACCGCTCTAAGCAGTTATGTTGTTTTTGTAAACATCCCTTCAATTAGGCCCATGCTTCTCATAGTATGAGTGCATTGTAGGTAAAGTAGATAGTGTGCTTTAGAGTTTTAAGCACAACTTTTATAGTCGTTTTCAAATTTTATAAATTCGACCTGTCTTGTTAAGCTGAATAGTTGGTGTTTTTAATGCTATACTAAACATTAGTGTCTTGTATTTTCTTTGGCTACGGAATTAATATATACATTTTATTTTCCTAAAAAAATATCTTATTTTGTCAACAACTCCTAAACTATACATTATTTTTAGTAACAATGTATGTATGTATTATAGTAAATTTAATAATCTTTCGACCGATGCTACACACATGTGAGTATGTGCCATGGTATAGCTTTAATTTACATTTTACAAATTTCGGTAGTGGTCACATTCGTGACGTCATTATTTGGACCTCAGTCACTATAGAGGAGTTTTTCCGACATTTGCAGGTTCTAGATTATTTGACCAATAATATACTCGAAGCTCCTGTGGATATTCTGTAAATTGAGATTTTTTTATTTTTTTACTCTAAGGAAATAGTTCGGCAGTGCCAACATGTTTTTTAACATAGCTGCCACAATTATAGCCAGATTTTAATATTTGTTATAGCAATGTATAGCTTAACTAGTCTGTTTTGTTATTGTAGTACACTGCTTTAAAGTTCTACTTATAATTTTGTTGTAAAATGCTAATATCCGAATTATTTTTGAGTCTGATTTTGGGTTTCCGTTAATATCTGTTAAACTGTAATATACAGTAGTATATAATGTATTATAACAACAAAGCACATTTAATATACTTTCGTTTTATACCACACACGTGTAGGTGCAGTGCACAGTTTGATTGAAATTTGCACTTTTTGCAACGAAGCGGCAGCCATTTTGATGACGTCATTACTCGGGAGACATTCACCTTCGTTCCCGTCTCTCGGCAGTTTTGGGGTCTTAGTGTATTACCCAACAATATACTAAACGTTGGTAACCGTATCCAGATCTGAACTATCACTTAGGCCCTCTCCCATAACGGAGAGGACTAATAGGCCCTCTGTAAACAAACCGCCTTGGTGCACATATGACATATTTATTCGTTATAAATTATCCATGAAAACTTTTAAAAAACTGTTTAAGGCCTAGTATGTATTAAGAACTCTATGGTTTACCGGTGTGCTAGTGCTGCACTCTGGTGGCAGAAGATTGCAGTAATATACCCTATTAACAGAAATTCACGGACACTTCACAGAAAAGTGCAAATGCCAAATTTCTTTAAGGTTTTGAGGTTAGAATCGCCATAATTAACTCGGCGATGATACTAATAGAAGGGTAGAACAATATGGACCTGATTCAAAAGTCGTATGACATATGGAACTTGTATGACAGCAGTATGTAGCGTTGTACCTACCTGTTAGCTACACTTTATTCTTCTTCTTCTAAGTCGGTCCCTCACTGCTGAGGATCGTGACTCCGCTGACTAATTTTTTTAATGGCAGCTCTCCACTTCTCCCTACACACAGTTCAGAGCTGGATACGGTTACCAACTTTTAGTATGTTGTTGGGCACGACGCCAGGATCCCAAAACTACCGAGAGACGGGAACGTAGGTGAATGTCTCCCGAGTAATGACGTCATCAAAATGGCTGCCGCTTCGTTGTGAAAAGTGCAAAGGCCATGGCAGGATAAGCTAAATGAATCTGCCCCCAGTGAGTTTTGGCTTGAAATTTTTTTTGATTGTTTGTCTTTATGTTAGTAACAAGTATGCAAAATTTCAGCCACCTAAACTTTATAGTTTTTGGTAAAAAAAAAGAAAACGAAATATGATCTTTCTTCTATATCTTTTTTTAGCCATCCGATTTTTACGTGCGTCACGTATATTGTGCATATAGTAAAGACAATTATATGACATCAACTATAGGTAATGTTGCCATACAAAAAAAGAAAAAAAAAATACAATTTAATTTTTCAATTCTTTTTTTAAAGTACTTTAAAGCCAGCGACACCTCCAAATCTTTCACCAAAGCTAGGCTCTTTAATAAGCTACAAAATGAATGTATTTACTCAATTTTATCTGTGGTATAACAAGGTGGTTTTTTTAATTGAATTTGAAAAACGCGCACAGAAGGAACATACGTGTGTTTTTTTTTAAAGTGGGACAGTATGGGGAAATCCTAAAGTATTGGAGATACAGGCAAACTGTCTTAGGAAATATTGGGTATTTTTTTGAGAAATAAAATTTAGTATAGTCAAAATTTTGGTCAAGTGTGAGTAGCCCTAAAAAATAATAATATTGATGATTTTTTTTTGACGCAGATCTACTCAGTTTCATGACAGGATCATTTTGTTTTATGGAAAGAAAAAAATCGGAACACTAGAAGACGGTCAAATTTTAGAAAATCGTTTTTATTATTACCTCCTGTGTAAATTGCCTAGGTACACTGCAAGGTTTATAAAAAGTATTGCATATTACAATATGAAGACATTTGTATTTGGAACACTTTATTTGATTTAAAAACCAAGTAAGAATACTGTTTGGTAATTTTTTTTTTGTTTTTTCTTTTATTGTTTTTAAGGTGCTCGCGTAAGAATGGAGGTCCTACTACCTAAAATGCTTACGCGACATAAAGCTCTATACCTGGAGGAGCCATCGCCTCATCTTTCCAAACAAAAAAGTCTGCCAAAATCTGAGGGGGGCGAGGACGCATACGTATGGCGTTTTCAATTTAAAGGTACATCATTGTCGGTTGTTAATAAAGTTTATTTCTAAATGAATTTTTATAGCAGCATCGCCTTATTGATAAAGGACAATGATGTACCTTTCACTTGAAAATATCACGCATATTTGACAGTAAGTCACGACACTAAATGGAGCAACAAATAGTTGATTTTACATATGTTGAAATATGGTTCATTATTGGATGCAGTCCTTGCAAATGTCAAACAAAAAAGCCAAGGATCATTTTTGCTTGTATTTTCAAACAAAATATAGAAGGCAGTAATCCTTAGGGGCGTTAAATATGCATAAGTGTCAAACGTCAAAATAGTTACTGCCCGTCAGAAAATAAACGATTATCTTTGAATCGATTCAGTAAACGACGCTGGATTTTCGATATGGATTAATTTTTTAATCATAATAGTAATGATAAAAAAAGTAAAACTATAATTACATGTGAAATTATATTTCATATTTTTGTAAACTAGACATAGTAGAACATTTTTTTACACCTAAAAACAATACATAAAGGCATTTTCACGGAGCTCTTTACTCACTGAAAACGATGAACTGAATGCGTGTAATCGATTTGTGAAATAGTTTTTATAAACCTATTAGATTTTCCTGCTAATAACGTTGACAGAGGGGAAATGTACCTAAGCTTACTCCAGGTATAGAGCTTTATGATACGCGAGCACCTTAAATTCAATTAAAAAAACATTTAATATCTTCTACGGTTGCCGCGATAGTTATTCATGAAATAAAACAACTTTGAACGGATTATATCGCGTATACTGAATTTTAATTAAATTAATTAATTAATTTTATTAATTAATTTTATTAATTTTATTTTAATTAGCTATTGTAGAACTAGCTTTATTTGCCCTTCTGGCATGTACACTCACCTGTATTTGTTTGCATTTAATGTTATACATGTGGGTAGTCTTTTGTACATTGTAATTTTAGATGTGGGTAAATATGTTTTCCTCAGTCGACCCGTGACCACGAACGCTGTAAAGTGTTCGAAACGTCGGGATGTAATTTAAAATTCAGTATACGCGATATAATCCGTTCAAAGTTGTTTTATTTCATAAAAAAACATTTGTTTTATTTGGACCAAAAAGTATTCTTACTTCCTTTTTATTAAATCAAATAAAGTGTTCCAAATTCAAATGTCATATTGGAATGTACAATACTTTTTATAAACCTTGCAGTGTACCTACCTAGGCAATTTACACAGGTTGTAATAATAAATTTGATTTTCTAAAATTTTGACTAACTTCTACTGTTCCGATTTTTTTCTTTCCATACAACAAAATGATCCTCTCATAAAACTGAGTGGATCTGCGTCAAAAAAAATTCATCAATATTATTAATTTTTAGGGACAACTCACACTTGACCAAAATTTTGACTATACCACATTTTATTTCTTGAAAAAATACCTAATATTTCCTAAGACAGTTTGCCTGTATCTCCTATACTTTAGGATTTCCCCATACTGTCCCACTTAAAAAAACACACATATGTTCCTTCTGTGCCGGTTTTCCAAATTCAATTAAAAAAACCACCTTGTTATACCACAGATAAAATTGAGTAAATACATTCATTTTGTAGCGTATTAAAAAGCCTAGCTTTGGTGAAAGATTTGGAGGTGTCGCTGACTTTAAAGTACTTTAAAAAAGAATTGAAAAATTAAATTGTATTTTTTTTCTTTTTTTGTATGACAACATTACCTATAGTTGATGTCATATAATTGTCTTTACTATATGCACAATATACGTGACGCACGTCAAAATTGGATGGCTAAAAATAAAGATATTGAAGAAAGACCATATTTCGTTTTCTTTTTTTTTACCAAAAACTATAAAGTTTGGGTGGCTGAAATTTTGCATACTTATTACTAATGTAAAGTCAAATCATCCAAAAAAATTTCAAGCCAAAACTCGCTGGGGGCAGATTCACTTAGCTTATCCTGGCATGGCCTTTCATCCAAATTGTGCACTGCACTTACACGTGAGTGGTATTAAACACGAGAAGATTAAATGTGCTATATTGTTGTAATATATTATATACTACTGTATATTACAGTTTAACAGCTATTAACGAAAACCCAAAATCAGACTAAAAAATCATTCGGATATTAGCATTTTATAACAAAATTATAAGTAGAACTTTAAAGCGGCGTTCTACAATAACAAAACAGGCTAGTTAAGCTATACATTGCTATAAAAATTATTAAAATCTGGCTATAATTGTGGCAGTTATGTTAAAAAACATGTGGGGGCGTACTCCGAGCGCGTCTGAACAGGTTTATGAGCATGCTTCTTTATACTTATTTATGAACATGGTTAAAACACGCATGCTTGTTGCTGGCAAATGTGAACACTTGCAGAGCACGCTAATTTTAAGCAAGCTTATGAGCATGATTTTTTTTGAGCACGTCTGTCAGTACCTTAAGGCATTTTTGAGTTATCTCTAAAAGACTACGTAAAACGGCAGATATGACCTTGCGATAGTAATATTTGCGTTAGTAGCAGTTGGTGTAACTTTTTATATTAGCTACGGAACCCTTCATTATGCGCGGTCCGACACGCACTTGGCCGGTTTTTCTATAATTACTTTAAATAAATCAGGGATGTCACGAATGTCGTTTTTCTCACATTCGCGAATGCGAATGCGAATATTCAGGATGCGAATGTCCGAATGCGAATGCGAATACGAATGTTGCAGAGTAGATTCAAAAAAGTTAATCTTGCTTATCATTGTTATGCTTCCATAGTTCATAATACAGAACATGATATGTGATGGAGTGCTATATTATTGATCAAAAAGAGACAAGTGATAACGTCGTTTTCACTTCCTGTGTATGAGCAAGCATATGACCATCGGCCGGGTCAGCGCGGTCAAAATAGGATGCGTTCTGTCCACATTCGCATTCGGAAAATATTCGCATCATTTTATGCGAATGCGAATGTTGATACGAATGTCAAAAATGATGCGAATATTCGCATTATACGAATGCGAATGCGAATATTCGTGACATCCCTAAAATAAATAGTCAAATTAGTGAAAGCGTAGGTAAACTTGCACTTCTTTTTTAAATTTATTTAAAACAAAATGCTTGTTTTTCAGATTAATTTTCTTACTGCTTGGACTATTAACAGTCAGCAGTACAGCGTATGAGCTGCATCATATGTTTATATTGAAAAAAGGTAAGACCTATTATTTATTATGATAAGGCATAATTTCTGTGCCGCGACTTAGTTTTGTAGTAAAATTGCAAAAAACCTTTTTTTTAGGCACTCCATCCATATGTATAACCAGAGACTTATATATAATATAGACATCCACTGTCCAAGAACTTTTTGAAGCTCATGTCTGAAAGCGCCATCTACTCCAGAGTCCAGAGTCCCCTAAACGTAGCTCGTAAGTAGGAAAAAAGCTAGCTTTACTACGGTACGCTATTCGTCCCTAGATTTCGCTGCGACGCAATGTCATTTTTTCTTCCCATTTTTATATTGCGTCGCAGCGACATCTAGGGACGAATAGCGTACCGTAGTAAAGCTAGCTTTTTTATATACGAGCTACCTTTAGGGGACTCTGGAGTAGATGGCGCTTTCATATATGAGCTTCAAAAAGTTCTTAGACTATACTGCTTTATTATATATGTTACTCTATCTTCGGACTGACAAAAAGGGTACCATGTAACTAATTGTGGCAGTGTACGGACAAAGGGACCACTTTGTCGATATGGAGTTACCAGTAGTTTCTAAAACCACGAAATATGCACTATCTACGGTGTACCCTTGTTTTGTCGACAACCTTTTCATCGAATATTATTTCATCGACAACGATTCATCGAAACTTTAGTACTAGTCATATTGTTTGGCATTATTTTATTTCAACTACTATTTATTTAAATTTATCTTACTACGTAGAGATACTATTCAACGAATATTACTTAATCGCTGATTTGTTTCAAATTATCTTAATTGGCACAACTACAAAACATTGCAATTCATTTCTTCGACGTATTACTTTAATACAATTGTATATATCCCTGCGTCCCGCAAGAAAACGAATTGTTGCCAGAAGTGGGTTAAGTTGGGTTAGAACTGTGATCCCCAAGAAAACGAACTGTTACCAGAAGTGGGTTAGTTTAGGTTAGAACTGCGTCCCCCAAGAAAACGAACTGTTGCAAGAAGTGGGTTAGGTTAGGTTAGAAATGCGACCCCCAAGAAAACGAACTGTTGCCAGAAGTGGGTTAGGTTAGGTTAGAACTGCGTCCCCCAAGAAAATGAACTGTTGCCAGAAGTGGGTTAGGTTAGGTTAGAACTGCGTCCCCCAAGAAAACGAACTGTTGCCAGAAGTGGGTTAGGTTAGGTTAGAACTGCGACCCCCAAGAAAACGAACTATTGCCAGAAGTGGGTTAGGCTAGTTTAGAACTGCGACCCCCAAGAAAACAGACACCTTTAATGCTTCTCTATTTGATTTAAATGCTTCGAACACAACTCTCTCCTCTGTATCACTCATTTTCACAGTACAATAATATGTATACACAAGTAATTAAATAACTTCAGACGATCAACCATTCGATCAGATAAACAATTTTATATCTTAAACTACCCACATCACATAGCTATAATCGTGCCGTGAGTGGGCCAACTGACGTGATTGCGTTTAGTTTCGATAACGAAATATTACCAATTGAAATAATTTTATGCGGAATAAATATTATTACATGTAAAAAAATGAATCAAAAAAACCCGAAATGAAAAGCCATGGCATGAATTTTATAGAAATAAGTCAACTACCAATTAAAAAACCTCGGTTCAAATTACCTAGTAACGAGCCCTCGACGAAATGACTTGTCGATGAAATGAAAATACTTGAAACGTTGTCTTTGAAATAATATTCGATTAAATGTCTGTCGACAATGCAATGGTAAACCTATTATATTACCTATGTAAAAAAATATTGAAAATTGTGGACGAGTTTAGTGCAAGGGACCACTTTGTCTATTTACAAGGACACTTTTCTTCTTTTACTTATATGTAGATAGTGGTTATATATAAAACAAAGTCGTGTTTGTTACAGCATTTATAACTCAAGAACGGCTATACCGATTTTAATGATGTTTGATTTTTTGGATTTATATACGCCCCGCGCCCCGAATAGCAGAATAACTATTAAAAAAAATAAGAATAAAAACTAAATCGAAGCAAAAAAAACTATAGTTACTAAAATGATAATTTAATACAATTTATTTTTTCTCAAAAGAGAACCGCCTTCAAAAATATCAACCAACTAATAACCACAATATATTTTTTGTATAAGTACCTCACCCCTATCCTTATCCCGTCTCTATTCCTACCCCGTAATAGTACATTACTATAGAGGTCGAGAAGCCTCGTAACTATCCTCTATACAGACTAACAAAAACACTGTACGCTTACCATGAGTTATGACATTCACGTTTTCGAGAACGAGTATCGAGTATTCTATCTGTGCATCTTGCTTGTAACATATAAGTGTAAACGAGACAGTGCACAGATAGAAAATTCGTTACTCGTTAACGAAAAATGACAATGTCAAACTCATAGTACTGGAGCCGGTTGAACTGGTAATTTATCACTTTTCTTACCGGCTGGCTTCCATATAGGATTGTAGAGCCCGTCTCGGAGATAACGAAAACATAAGTCTTAAAGGTCTTAAATGGGCGCTAGTATGTATGTTATCAAGTTGAAAAAACGAAAAAATGACGTTAATTTATCAACGAGCTTACCGCTCCAAATTTTGAGACACGGTAGAGCCCACCTCAAATGACCTACATACCGAATTTAAGACTATTCCGGTGGGCACACTAGATTTTAAGACCAGTTGAAAATACGAAAAAATGGCCTTAATTTATCAACGAGTTTACCGCTTCAAATTTTGACACACGATAAAGCCCATCTCAAATAACCTACATACCATATTTAAGACCATTCCGGTGGGCGCACTAGATTTTAAGACCATTTTAAGAAGTAATCGATTCCATACGAAAAATTGCAAATAGCTGTAAATTCGGTTCAAACATTCATTTAAATGGTTTAACATAACGGCATATTCATATTCAAGGGTCTCATAGTTAGATATACCGTTAAAGTATACTACATAAGTCTAAAAATTTGAAAATACGTCATAGCAGTACTTAAGTCAGGGTGTTTTATACTTAAGTCAGGGCGTTTTGCTTTTGAATGACAAAATTCGTTTTTATTTTGTAACTTAATGGTACAAATCTCGATTTAGAGAATCGGACTTAATGCTTATAGGCCTTTTCTAACAGTCACTCATAACTCTAAACAGACAAGCGTCAAGTTAGGTGCTCCTTAAATATGTAGCTGTCTGAAAAAAATAATTAAATTAAATTATTCATTTTGACGCTCCAAATTTTGAGACGCGGTAGAGCCGACCTCAAATAACTTACATGCCAAATTTAAGACCATTACAGGGGGCGCAATAGATTTCAAGATCAGTTGAAAATACGAAAAAATGGCCTTAATTTATCAACGAGCTTACCGTTTAAAAATTTGATGCACGATAAAGCCCACCTCCAGTAACCTACATACCAAATTTAAGACCATTCTGGTGGGCGCACTAGATTTTAAGACCATTTTAAGAAGTAGTCGATTCCATACGAAAAATAGCAAATAGCTTTAAATACGGTTAAAATTTCATTTAAATGGTTTAAAATAACGGCATATTCATATTTAAGGGTCTTATGACTCTTATGGTGAGATATGCCGTAAAAGTATGCTACATAAGTCTAAAAGTTTGAAAATTCGTCATAGCAGTACTTATGTCAGGGTGGTTTTGAATCACAAAATCCATTTTTCATTTTTAACTTAATGGTTTAAATCTCGATTCAGAAAATCGGAAGTAATGCTTATAGGCGTTTTCTAACAGTCACTCATAACCCTAAAAAGACAAGCGTTAAGTTAGGTGCTCCTAAAATATGTAGCTGTCTGAAAAAAAAATTCAATTAAATTATTCATCTTAACGCTTCAGACTCCAAGACGCGGTCAAGCCGACCTCAAATAACTTACATGCCAAATTTAAGACCATTATAGTGGGTGCATTAGATTTTAAGACCAGTTGAATATACGGAAAAATTGCGTTAATTTATTAACGAGCTTAGCGCTCTAAAGTTTGTCACACGGTAAAGCCTACCTCAAATAAGCTACATACCAAATGTAAGACCATTCTGGTGGGCGCACTAGATTTTAAGACCGTTTTAAGAAATAATCGTTTCCATACGAAAAATAGCAAATAGCTTGAAATTGGGTTTAATTCAAAAATTCATTTATCGGACGTAATGATTATAGGCGTTTTCTAACAGTAATATCTACAATTAAGTTTTTATAAGTCATTTTAGTTATTTCTATATTGTGGTTCTTAGGTCGAGGTAGACTAGTGGGTCCACCGGCACTTCATCTGAACGATTCAATTGTAGATATTATTATTATTAATTATTTATTATTTATTATTGTAGGCAGGTAGATACCTATATAATACCAATGTTATTTTTTGATGAATATAAATACAATGATAATAAAATGCATAACGTGTCGTTTTCTTTCTATTATGATATGATAATTCATACTATGGTGAAACCGTTGCCGACTTCGACTTAATTGTCATGGTATGAAATAAATAATAGCATTGAAGCTATCATTTGGCATAGGTTTCATAAGTATTGAGGATATGGACCAAAATGACTCATTGTCTAAAGCTATTTGCTATTTTTCGTATGGAATCGATTATTTCTTAAAATGGTCTTAAAATCTAGTGCGCCTACCGGAATGGTCTTTAATTCGGTATGTAGGTTATTTGAGGTGGGTTCTACCGTGCGTCAAAATTTGGAGCGGTAAGCTCGTTGATAAATTAACGTCATTTTTTCTACTGGATGCCATACATAGTAGCTCCCATTTAAGACCTTTAAGCTTTAAGACATATGTTATCGTGATCTCCGAGACGGACTCTACAATCCTATATGGAAACCAAGCGTAAAGAAAACTGATAAATTAACAGTTCTGCCGGCTCCAGTACTATTAGGTATGTAGGTTATTTGCAGTGCCACAAATCATGTGTCAAAACTTGGAGCTATTGGATAAAAAAATAAAGAAATTTTTTCACACAGCTACATAATCTCAGTGCACCTAACTAACTTGACGCTTATTGTCGATTATAAGCGACAGGTAGAAAACGTCTATCAATAAGCATTATCCGGTTTTCTGAATCATGTTTTGTGCCATTAAGTTAAAAATGAAAAACACTTTTAGTGATTTAAGATTCCAGTAACTTAAACTATAATGAATTAATATCTACTTTATACATGGTGAAATTTTAGTGGTTGTTTTCCCGTTGCCAGGGAGATTTTGGGAGTATACTAAGCAACTTTTAAAATGGGACGAACCACGAAATCACGAAAAATAAATTTACCCTCCCATACAAAATGGACCAGCGGCACCAGCACAAATGTATGAAACAACCAATTATTTTTCGTGATTTCGGGGTTGGTCCCATAGTAAAAGTTCCTCAGTATACTCCCAAAATCTCCCTGGCAACGGGAAAACAACCACTAAAATGTGACCCTGTAGACTTATTGTAGTATACTTTTATGGTATATCAAACTATGCAACACTTAAATTTGAATATGCAGTTAATGTTAAACCATTTAAAGAGTTTTATATCCGTATTTAAAGTTAGTTGCTATTTTTCGTATGGAATCGATTATTTCTTAGAATAGTCTTAAAAGCACACGCGCCCACCGGAATGGTCTTATATGTAGTATGCAGTATACTGTATACTTCATTTCGGCTTTATCGTGTCAAGATTTGGAGCAGTAAACTCGTTGGTAAATTAACGCAATTTTTTAACCGACTTCAAAAAAGGAGGAGGTTCTCAATTCGACTGTATTTTTTTTTTTTTTTTTATCATATTTTTTTTTTTTTGTATGTATGTTACTCCATATCTCCGTGAATCGTGAACCGATTTTCAAAATTTTTTTTTTAATCGAACAGGTATAACCCCTAGATGGCCCCATTGTCACCAAGTCGGGATCTGATGATGGGATCCTGGAGAAATCGAGGGAACTCTTCAACTATTATAGGCACACCTATAGTGATTTCACTATTTTTTACAGCAACTCGGCCACTTCCTCTTGGAATAGCGGATC
The DNA here is from genome assembly GCA_911728535.1 of Pammene fasciana. Classification (NCBI taxonomy): domain Eukaryota; kingdom Metazoa; phylum Arthropoda; class Insecta; order Lepidoptera; family Tortricidae; genus Pammene; species Pammene fasciana. Next base: position 875,487 of record OU452274.1, on the reverse strand, counting down.
CTAAGTGAAGTCGGTTCTTTTTTTGTTTAAAATTATTCATATTTTCAATTGATCTTCTAGTGCGCCCACTGGAATGGTCTTAAATTTGGTATTTAAGTTATTTGAGGTCGGCTCGACAGCGTCTCCAAATTTGGAGCGTTAAGATGAATAGTTAAATTTCTTTTATTTTTCAGACAGCTACATATTCTAGGTGCACCTAACTTGACGCTTGTCTGTTTAGGGTTATGAGTCTTCTTCTTCTTGACCTAGCCTTTATCCCATCTACTTGGGGTCGGCTCTCCTACTATGGCGTCGCCAGGAGATTCTGTCCTGGGTCGTCTGCGTAGATATTTAGGCTTTCTTCATGTCGCTGTTTATACACCCCATCCATGATTGTTTGGGTCTGCCGCGTCCTCTGGGCGGCGTACTCATCTCTAGGATTTGTCTGGTCATGTGGTGCGCTGGTCGCCGCATGAGATGGTCGTATCATCTGAGTCTGTTTTCTGTGAGTTTCTCCTGAATCGGTCTGACCCTGTAGCTGCCTCGTATGTGGATATTTTTGACGCGATCCAGCATTGTCACTCCTCCAGCCCATCTGAGCATTCTCATCTCAACGGCGTGTAGTTTGTTTTCTTGAGTCTTTTTTAGTGGCCAGCATTCAGACCCGTACATCATGGCCGAACACACTGCTGCTTTGTAGACTTTTCCCTTAATAGGAATCGGCATTTTTTTGTCGCAAAGAACTCCGGATAACTCGCGCCATTTAAGCCACCCTGTATTAATACGGTGTGTGACGTCTGCATCAATGGTGCTGCTGTTTAGGGTTAAGAATGACTGTTAGAAAATGCCTATAAGCATGACACCCGCTTTTCTGAATCATGATTTGTTCTATTAAGTTGAAAATGATAAAGAATTTAGTAATTTTATTTATTTTTTTATTTATTTATTTAAAGCCCCCTGACTTAATTACTGCCATGACAAATTTTCTAATTTTTAGACTTATTGTGCTATTTTAGGAGCACCTAACTTGATGCTTGTCTGTTTAGGGTTATGAGTGAAGTCGTTAGAAAAGGGCTATAAGCATTACGTCCGATTTTCTGAATCGAGATTTGTACCATTTAGTTAAAAATGAAAAATGAATTTTGTTATTCAAAACACCCTGACTTAAGGACAAAACCCCCTTAAGTACTGCTATGACGATTTTTCAAATTTTTAGCCTTATGTAGTATACTTTTACGGCATATCTAACTATGAGACCCTTGAATATGAATATGCCATTATGTTAAACCATTTAAATGAATATTTGGACCGAATTTAAAGCTATTTGCTATTTTTCGTATGGAATCGATTACTTCTTAAAATGGTCTTAAAATCTAGTGCGCCCACTGGAATGGTCTTAAATTTGGTATGTAGGTTATTTGAGATGGGCTTTATCGTGTGTCAAAATTTGAAGCGGTAAGCTCGTTGATAAATTAAGGCCATTTTTTCGTATTTTCAACTGGTCTTAAAATCTAGTGCGCCCACCGGAATGGTCTTAAATTCGGTATGTAGGTCATTTGAGATGGGCTCTACCGTGTCTTAAAATTTGGAGCGGTAAGCTCGTTGATAAATTAACGTCATTTTTTCGTTTTTTCAACTTGACGCCATACATACTAGCGCCCATTTAAGACCTTTAAGACTTATGTTTTCGTGATCTCCGAGACGGGCTCTACAATCCTATATGGAAGCCAGCCGGTAAGAAAAGTGATAAATTACCAGTTCTGCCGGCTCCAGTACTATCATGGTAGCCGTACTGGTAATCCGTTTAAGGGCATAATTGGTATCGTATTGCGAGTAAGAAAAAGTAGAAGAAAATATTTTTGGACGCGAAAACAGTTTTTTTTTTATGGAATACGTCATTCGAGCCAGCCAACCCTCCATACAAAATCAAAAAATATCTTAGTTTTTCATAAGTATCCCTTAAAAGGGTCACCAGTATTTTTGTTACATCTTGTATGTACGGCCGGCAACCCCTTTTCACACCCAGATACGAGTATAGGTATAGTGCTTTTCTCAAACATGCAATGAAATAAATATGAAACTTATCCTTCTTTTTTGGATTTACGTAAGGCAAAAGTCTTCTCGTAAACTTGTATTAATAATAATGTACTGTATGTTGTACGCACTTAAAAAAGATAAAAGATATTTATTCTTCAATTTAGGCACTGTACAAACGCTGTGCTCTCTGGGGTCCTCAAAAGGGAGCGAAAAATAAACACCGTGTTCAATAAACTACAGGTTGTTTATTCTTGCCATAAACCTCCACACATATCAACAACGAAAAATACAAAAATAATTTAAACCATTAAATCTACGACATACAAGCGTTCGCCAGTTTACGATGGGATCAGCGCCATCTACCGTGAGATTGGGTAAACGCCTATGCTAAGGGGTTTGTACATGCCGCCCACCAAGGACCACAAGTCCTTCATCATGACCGCCCACCATGGGGTGTCTAAGCCATCATCGGTTATTTGAATATAAAACAACATGATGGCACTAATACTTTAACAAAATTATCGAGCTATTGGTGGGGTCTTGTTTCTACAGTCTTGCAACACAATACTCTTACAAATACAGTGCGTAAACCTATTATCTATACTGTTAGAAATGCCACTTAATATTGTTTTAATGATAATTGAGAAAACATCTTCCGCCATCAAACACGTTAATTTATGTAGCTAGTTGCAAAGATTTATAAAATACGCCTTTTGTCTATTACTGCATTTTGAGATATCCGGCCCTGAACTCTTTACAATACTCTTTAACGTGATTATGTTTGTTATTTAAATTAAACCCACGAAAATAATTAGTTAAAAAACATAATAAGAATATACAAATGTGTATGGGCTGTGATTAATGTAAATGTAGTTAAAAAGTTATTTCATTAAACGATAAGAGAAAAATATATTGTTTGAGCGCGCAATATGGCGTCGCCGGTGTAAAATATATGTGATTGTCTTGTTAGTTCTTATGTTTCAAGCCAAATATATCTAACTTAGCACTCAGAAGTTGTTTAATTTTACAATACTTATAAAGTAATTAGCCACTGGCAGAATGCAAAGTTTTGAGGTTGGTCGCTTTATCAAAGCATTTTTACACTTGATAGTTACCACTCCAGTTATATGATCAGAACCAGGGTGTTTTTGCATGATTCTGCCGAAAAGCCACTTCGAAGGAGGTAGATCGTCCTCCCTCACCAAAACGACGTCCCCAACTTTAGGTTCGGGAACTTTATGTGCCCACTTGTATCGTTGCAAATAGTGGGTCAAATATTCGTTTGACCAACGACGCCAAAAATTTTGCAACATACGCTGGGTCAGTTGCCATCGTTTTAGAGTACTAATGTTAGAGCGTTCATAGTTCATTTCCGGAACCGTAACTAAAGGCTCTCCTATTAAAAAGTGACCCGGGGTCAATGGGTTGGGCTCATTTGGGTCGTTGGGCACAACTGAGATAGGCCGTGAATTTAAGCAGCCTTCAATCTGACAAAGCAAGCTCGACATTTCCTCATAGGTAAGTGTCGAATCTCCATACCCTTTTTATGTGGTATTTCGTGGACTTGATCCCTGCTTCCCACAATCTGCCGAAGTTTGGGCTTTTAGGAGGGATAAAGTGCCATGTGGTACCATTTGACGCCAGACTCTCCGCTACTTCTTGGATCATAGTCGACTTTTCGGCATTCAAAAGGTCCTTTAATTCCTTTGCCGCTCCGACAAAGATTGTGCCATTGTCGCTATAAATGTCTAAGCACCGGCCGCGTCTGGATACAAATCTCTTGAAAGCCTCAAGAAGAGAAAAAAAGAGAGAAAATTATGATTAAAAAATTAATCCATATCGAAAAATGCTATATATCAGCGATACAGAAGATATAAAACAGCCATAATACTTGGTGGATTACCTGTATCAGAGTTATATGAGTTGCAGGTGTCACCATTATAACTCTTATCGCTATTCAAAGGCTATAAAATGGAATAAATAATGACTTAGTCATATTTTAGAGAGTTAGATTAGTGTATGATATGTTTTAAAGTTCTACAATTGAGTTATAAATATGTGGAGTACCACTTAAATGCATTACGATTCACTATTTAAACCTGTTATAAATATTTGAGTTACATAAGAAGGAAAAATCTTTGCAATATTTCTATATACTTGTGCCAAAACAGTGGAAGTGGTTGCGAAATGTCATTGGTTGAAGTGTTTGTTGTGATTTTTACTAAAGGTAAGTTTCATAATGAAATTATATCATATTTTTCATTGCATGTTTTATAGACTAGATGGGTCTACTTCGGTTGCGACGACCAGTTTACTGTGAATGTATATAGTAGTTTTTAACAAATTTTTAACGCGCCCTCAAAATACTGAAATTTACTCGAAAAAAAGGAAAATAAATATGTGTCATTTATTTTAATTTTATAAATAGTTGCAAATAAGCAGCTGAAATGATACGTAGTGTTTTTTTATAGTTAACTAGCTAGATTATAGTTTAAAATACGAGCGTAAACGGGTTTATTTACATTTAGTTATGTGCTTGGTTGAAAACAAAGTAAAACAAAATGGCGTTATCACTTAAGTAGATATGGGACTATGTTATAGAACTAAAAGCGAGTATTTGGTGTGCGATTACGGTTAGGGTAATTTGCAACACGCAAATATCCAGATTGTGCTACTCTTGGGCATATAATAAATCTATAGCAGTTATAGAGAGCGGCTCAAAATACTTTAAATAGGGTTCCATAATTAAATAAAAGAACCCAAGAAAAGTCCTGAAACCATAACTGTGACGATTTAAATTGAAATGGTATTTGTTAATTTTTTTTTGGTCATTTATAATAAGCAACTAGAAGTGCGAAAAGAAAAACAATTCTAGTTACTTACTTTTCGTTTTCTTATCAATATCGAGTTTTAGAACCAATGTATAATCGTATGTTTATTGTTTTTGCCTTTTCAGTTCTTTTCGCGATGATGGTATCATATCATTTAAAATGTATAATAACAAGAAACTATTGCCGCTGCCATCCAACTTTCCAGATGATTATAAAGATTTTGTAAACAAATAAAAAGGAGAAAGTTCAAACCGGTAAGTAATGTTAATTAAAGTGGCATGAAAATAAACAATTCTATATAAATAAAAGAAACCGTAAAGTAAAGTCTTAAGTGGATTTTATATATAGGTATATATTGTTTACATCTTTAAAAGTAATAAATCAGTATAATTAATAATATTTATTTCATTGAAACGTACTTTACGTACATAATTAATACAACAATACAATTTGTAATTGGTTTCAGATTCAATCTGCAGTCAAGAAAAGGGCACAAAATGAGAAGAAATTCTAAATATTTTTATCTACACCCATATCATAAACCCTCCATGATGCGTTTAAGAAGCGCACATTATGACCACCATAAAAATAGACTGGTTTGTTAGAACTTTCTTATCTGTAGCTATGTTATTATTGCTAAATAATAATATCGAATTCGATGATATTATGAAAATCCGGCCTCCTCCCCGACCGCGCGGTCATGCTCCCCCCCGGCGGTGCTATGGAGGTCAATCTGACGGTTTCCGAACCGAACACGTCATTTAGACTTTGTGTGTAGATAAAGCAGTATATGCAACTGTACGTAATTAGGCCTTAAAACACTCGTGTGATCTTATTATGAAACTCACCTGCGGCTCGTTTCATAAAACCACACTCGTATTTTAAGGACCCTTATTACGTAACAGTTACATAAACTAATAAATAAAACTACTTTTAGAACTCTAACAAAATTGTTCAAAAATAATAAATAGTGATTTTGTGTTGCATGTACATATACAGTGACAGTTACTTCTGTCAATTTTTATATTTAGAAATATTTTTATTGTTACATTATTGATATCTACTGTTTACTGTTTTGCTTATTCATTTGTCGAATTAAATATTGATTAAACCCAATGTTTTCTTTACTTTTTTTTTCATACTCTGTACATTTTTCAATGCCAAAATCGAACACTTCTACCATTTTTTTAGTATACTATAGTCAATAAAAAGCAATGTATACTATGTCAAGCGGACCCCAAGCCGGGATAAACGCTAGGAGGAAGAAGAACTATAGTCAATAAAAAAATCCGTCACGGAACCCTCATTTCCGTCATCTATATTTGCACTTGACGTAGCAGGTTTTCTTTCTAATGTAAGACTTAAGAGTTAGTTTACGCCACATTATGACGATAATGTAACTCAGATGTTTATAACAGGTTTAAATAGTGAATCGTTATGTATGTAAGTGGCACTCTACATATTTATAACTCAATTGTAGAACTATAAAAAATATCATACACTAATCTAACTCTCTAAAGTATGCCTAAATCATTATTTATTCCACTTAATAGCCTTTGAATAGCGATAAGAGTTATAATGGTGGCACCCGCAACTCATATAACTGTGATACAGATAATCCACCAATTATTATGGCTGTTAAAGATACAGAAGATATACGGCTTATATCTTCTGTATCTTTTGTTTTGTTGATAAAGGCTTGAGTGCGAAAAGGGTGATTTTAAGAATTTAAAGCTCTATAAAGCTATAGTATAGTGAATATGAAAGCCTAAAGTTGCAAAATTTGTGCCAGATCCGGAGGTAAAGCGGGGTTAGAGCTGGCTATACCACTAATTCCACGCGCTCTTGTATCCCTCAATAGAATTATTTGCACTTTAATTCAGCTCTTATACCTCCCATTCTTATCACTTTGAATGTAAGTTGGGATGGCGCATAAGGGTTCATTTTAAAACTTTCTACAGTCACCGTTGCAAAAGAATCTAGTCTACGGCTTATAAGAACTTACAGTTGCAAATTTAATTAAGCAAACGCTCTAAACGATCAGCATTCAGTAACCTTCGCTGGCCAATGGGAATCGAGGTATCTTTCTTTAAACTCATAAGTTTCCCGTTGTAATTACGTGAAAGATGATTGCAGCACTCAATCTTGTCCACAGTGACAGCATTATATGGTCTTGATTCTAAAATATGTTTGTAGGTACTGGCATCACCAATCACCAGTAGCTATTAATTTAGAATAAATCAGATTTTGATCTTTTTCCGACTTTTTAAATCCCTCGACAATTGCTGCTTGCTCCATGCTTGTGGAAGAACCTAAAAAATAGTGCGTGGAGTCCCTCCGCGCGGAAGAAGTGAATACTTCGTAATGTGGAAATAAAAATAGGAAGGGGTAGAAATTGATTTTTAGTGAACTCATATTGTTACTTTAAGACAAACTTTATTAACACTGTGAAATTATGTGATTGCGTCATACAGTCCGTGAGCTCTAAAAAGAACCTTCGGGTTTTAGAAAGAGACTTCGGGTATCAATCAACAGTGACACGTGAACAAGCAGAACAGCAATATTACCTTCGTGTGTCATCGCCGAAACCCGAAGGTTCTTCTTAAAACTCACGGACTGTAGTGTAATTTCAAAAAAAAACCTAACAATGAATTACCTTTAATCCGTTGCATTCTCCGTGGGATTGTTTTCACTCATTTTTTACAATTTTTATCCACTAAATTTGAAAATAAAATAAACACAAGATTCGCGAGTTCACAATTCGGGGCGAACTACTAGTTTTTAAATCTAAATTTGAAGTGTCACACTGTGCCGGCAGGGTGGAGGTCTGTCGACGAGCGCCTGTGCGCATTCTCGCTGCACCGCAACGCGCGCCTCGTTCTGGTTCCGGCGGCCCCACCACCCGCGATGGCCCCACCGGCCTCGGCGTCCCCGGCGGCCCCGGCGGCCCCGGCGGCCCCGGCGGCCCCGGCGGCCCCGGCGGCCCCGGCGGCCCCGGCGGCGTCACCGGCCTCGGCGGCGGTGGCGGCGCCCGACACACTAACCTGCCTGCACGGCATCCGCGCCCTCTCCCTCCTGTGGGTCATCATTTTTCACTCAAGAATGTTAGGTTATGCAAAGGAAAGCCTAAATGTACGTATTTTATCGGTTCGTTTGTGTACTCTAGCTGGTGTTGTTACGGGTGTCTTTAGAATAGATAGCCTAACACGTACTATAGTGTGTATTGTGCAACATGGGGCGTAATATTCTTACGCTCCGAGTTACACACAATGGTTTTCATCACACTTGCGAGGAAAAAAAGCAAAGATAAATTGAAGAAAGTTAATTAGGCAGCCAAAGTTGAGAACGTACATGACAGCGCTCAGCCCCGCGCATGCGCCGTTGCTTAGCAACGCGGTACAAACATTCCGTGCGTTTTGTTATTACGACATACGAACTAGAATGGCTAAACAACCAGATTTTGCAAAATTATTATAACAATTACCAAAATTAATGATAAATACTTTAAAAATAATGAAAAAATTGAAACGTATAGATTGTGTGTGATGTAATTTTAGAATATAGCTAAATTTTAAAGATGAAATTAAACTTTTTGAATTTTTGGCTGAACATCATACCTCGTTAGTTCTTAAATTATGTACGAAATCAGTTGCAAAGTTTTAAAACGAGAGTCATTACTCGCGTAGGGATAATATCTCGCCATTACTCCCGCGGGAACAATTTAGGTCATTGTCCTTCTGTATACAGGCAGGAAATAACACCATTTACGAGCAGGTGTGATGAAAAACACATTACACACGGACGCACGGTAATGAAATAAGACATAAACAAATTTAACATTCATTTATGTCACACCTGGCCATAAAGTGGCTTTTTCCGCACGCTGCGCGTACGGAAAAAGACGCTTTCTGGCCAATTGTAGACATAAAATGGTGTACACAACACGGGAGGTAATAAAGAAAGCCCTCGATCGCATATTTACGTCCCTCGCTTGCAGCTCGGGCCGCAAACTTCTGCGATCTCGGCCTTTCTTTGTTTTACCACCCTAGTTGTGTAATGTACTAATTCATATTCATCGTGGGGCACTCTATCCATGGTCAAAAATTCAAAACTTTATCTAAATGTGCACAATTTTTTCATACTAATATTATAAATGCGAAAGTGTGTCTGTTACCTCTTCACACTTAAACCGCTGAACCGAATTAGATGAAATTTGGTATGATGATAGTTTGAGTTATAGGAAAGGACATGGAATAGTTTTTATCCCAGAAATCATAATTCAAAGGGGTGAAAAGGGGGGTTGAAGTTTGTATGCAATTCTTGCTCACTGTAGATGAAAAAAGCATAATTATACGTTAAATTTGTATTTGCTATAAGATTTCACTAAGGCCTTTCATAAATTTGTTATTGCGAATGTTAATCCCACGCAGACGAAGTCGCGGAAAGAAGCTAGTTAGTCTATATGTTTATTGTTTGTCTTATTCCCTCGATATCTCATTAAACATTGATTCCAGCAAAAAACTGTATAGAACCCTTTTTATTATTATTACAAGCTTTTATTTAACGCACAGTGTTTGTTAGTTTGTAGACATGTGTGTTAGATGTTTAGGTAGAATCTTGCGAGCCAGATTTGAACCTGTTCTTGATGTCCGATCGAGCTGAACTTTAGCACACATGCGTAACTTGGATGACAATACAATATTTTGGTACCATCGAGCTGGTCTGATGATGGAGACAGGAGGTGGCCATAAGAACTCTGCCATAAAGTACCTCAACCAGATTGAGTTTGGGTTTATTAGAATCGTCCCGATGAGTACTCCTTGGTTCTAAAGAAAAGTACAGTCAGCCACAACATCAGAAGCTGATTTGGTACCTATTTCTCCAAACCGATACTAGAATTAGAATCGTCTTAATAAGTCGCTGTTTGGGCTTATTTGACTTGTACTGGTAAGGAGTTGGGACCGAAATCATAAGATGGAGCTCAGTCTGAACCCTGGGGGTACCTACTGGATCTCGGGTTTGGGGCAACATAGACTCATGCTGTTTGAGCTCATTCGACTTGTACTGACGAGGAGTTGGGACCGGTATCACAAGATGGACTTCATCCCAAGTAACATTTTAGACTAAAAAGTAGCTTAAATTCGCTAGTAAACAGCTTAGAGCTTAAAAACTGATGAATAACGGAGTAGAAAATCTGTTAAAGCTGAACTAGCGCAGAAAAGGTTTCTCTTATACAGTGAGGCTGATTTACCGCTGTATAATGTCGAAAGTATTACTTTTGGCTTTATATTAACATAAAAAAACACCATTATACAGAATTAAGTGCTAAAAAAAGCGAACTGCTTTTTTTGAAAACTAAAGCTTTGTAACGGCGGTATAAGAGTATACAATGATGTTATTGTCTGAATAATGGTGTAAACCTACTCGGTTATAATGCCATCACATGAAGCTGTATAATACCTGAATAATGGTTCTATAGAAAGCCTTTATAAAGCTGTAACCTTTACAAGAGTTTTATGTAATGTTATAAGATGTTTAAAAGCGTATTCATACTATTTTATAAAGCCGAAAATTAAATACTGTTACACAGCAGCTATTGAACTCGAGGCTGGTAAACACACTCAATTTTTTCCATAGTTCAGCATATAGCTTCAAAATCGAGTACTTGAAGAGCTAATGCTGTTTAAATTACGAACGCCATTAATAACATAACCTACAATCTTTAAAAATCCTAAAATGGGTTTGTTATTATGTTTCTCAATTATAACACTTAAGTAGTCTCTAATTACATGTAATAAAATAACTTTATTGTTAAATAGAGAAGCATAAGTAACACAAAAGAGTCAATCTAAAAAAAAAAGATTCGATCCACTAAATCACAATATACAATAATTATTGAATCATCTCTATAATTTCGAGGGCGCGTGAGTTTTTTGTTTACAATTAGTATATGCATTCACATAAAACTAACAGCCGCAAGCAGAATAGGTACAGAATATCGTTTACTACCGCACTTGGTTTAGTTTCCTTTTGTACACTTAATGGATGCGTATATTTTACAAGATGTCTTCGAATTATGACGTTCCAAAGTAGAATAGACACAACTCGGGTAAAAAAATCTCTTATGTAGACTTTTGTCAGTTTACTGCTGTGAATATAGGCATAAAAAGTGTAGCCGAGGAGTATTAGCTGTATAATGGAATTTATTTATGCTGTAAATCAGCCATCACTCAGTAATAATACAGCTGTTAACCAGCTAGATCTACACTTAAAGCTGTAAAATTCGTCGTTAAACAGCTATATCAACACTTAGAGCTGTAAAATTCGTCGTTAAACAGCTATATTAACACTTAGAGCTGTATAATTTGGGGCCCTTTTTGAGGATATAACGGTCTCCAAGCCCGTCAATACAGCCTTTATACAGCAGAAAAATTGGCGGATACAGCTATTATACAGCTCAAAATGTTACTTGGGATGCTACACCCTGGGGGCACCTACTGGATCTCAGGTTTGGGGCCAACATAGACTCATGCTGTTTAAGGTCATTCGACTTGTACTGACGAGAAGTTGGGACTGGTATCACAAGATGGAGTTCATGCTGAACCCTGATGGGGGCACCTACTGGATCTCATCAGGTTTGGGGCAACATAAACTCATGCTGTTTGAGCTCATTCGACAAGTGTACTGACGAGGAGTTGGGACCGGTATCACAAGATGGACTTCATGCTGAACCCTGGGGGCACCTACTGGATCTCAGGTTTGGGGCAACATAGACTCATGCTGTTTGAGCTCATTCGACTTGTACTGACGAGGAGTTGGGACCGGTATCACAAGATGGACTTCATGCTACACCCTGGGGGCACCTACTGGATCTCAGGTTTGGGGCCAACATAGACTCATGCTGTTTAAGGTCATTCGACTTGTACTGACGAGAAGTTGGGACTGGTATCACAAGATGGAGTTCATGCTGAACCCTGATGGGGGCACCTACTGGATCTCATCAGGTTTGGGGCAACATAAACTCATGCTGTTTGAGCTCATTCGACAAGTGTACTGACGAGGAGTTGGGACCGGTATCACAAGATGGACTTCATGCTGAACCCTGGGGGCACCTACTGGATCTTAGGTTTGGGGCAACATAGACTCATGCTGTTTGAGCTCATTCGACTTGTGCTGACGAGGAGTTGGGACCGGTATCACAAGATGGTGTTCATACTGAACCCTGGGGGCACCTACTGGATCTCAGGTTTGGGGCAACATAGACTCATGCTGTTTGAGCTCATTCGATTTGTACTGACGAGGAGTTGGGACTGGTATCACAAGATGGACTTCATGCTACACCCTGGGGGCACCTACTGGATCTCAGGTTTGGGGCAACATAGACTCATGCTGTTTGAGCTCATTCGACTTGTACTGACGAGGAGTTGGGACCGGGATCACAAGATGGAGTTCATGCTGAACCCTGGGGGAACCTACTGGATCTCAGGTTTGGGGCAACATAGACTCATGCTGTTTGAACTCATTTTTTTTAAATTAGATTAAAGAAAATTCGTCAAAAGAAAATTATACGTGCATAACTTTTTATCGAACGAGCAAGTGCAGCGACGCGAAGTTCAACCAACCTCGGACACAACTGACAGTTTGGGTTTTTAGTAGCTGTTTCTCGAAATTATGAGGTCTATGTTAACTTAATTAGGCTTATTATTTTGCAACTTTAATGTGTCATTAGGGATTTTTCCGTAACGTAATGTTCTTTGTGAAATATAACGAAAATGTTTGTTTTTCAAGAATTTTTAAATTACCTGATATGGTCTAGCGGTCAGAAATAACATACTCGTAAGTGTTTCATCACTATTATGATAAAAAAACCTGCCCATTGCCTACTTTGATATCAGGTAACACACCCAATGACCATTTCTATTAGCTAAAATTAACAAGCGATAAGAATCCGGTCAACACAGCGAAACGATGTGCTAGTCGAAATGAACAGGCTACGGAACATGTCTCTTAAAAACTAAAATCATAAAAATAAATTTATATAAAAAAACTTTTAAAAACAAGCTTTTATGTGAATGCTCTAAAAAGAGAAAATAAGCTTTTGAGTCAATCAAACTTTTTTTATAGGAACTTTGTACAATTTTATGACATAAAAGCTTGTCGCGAGACTTTCCCGTGTAAAAGAAATTGCACATTTATATCGAGGAAACCTTATGTAAATATTGAATATTATTATTCTGTTTATAATATTATTATAAAGAGAACATGTTAGAACAGGTTGGCAACTTCTGTTTCTATGTTTACTGAATTTATATATTTCGTTTTTTTTGAGATTAGAAATTCAGTAAACATAGAAACAGAAGTTGCCAACCTGTTCTAACCTGTTCTGTTTGAATGTTCAATTTAAACACTCTGCAAGCACACCAACAAACGATTAGTTAACATGATCAAGAGTTCACATTTGTAAATATATAATGACAATTTGCAGATTATAAATATTATAATCCATTCATTATATTATCCATAACAGCAATAAAAACACAATTTCGTTTTGATTATCACGTTAGACACATGACAATTGAAAAACTGACAGTGACACACGCATACGTTATAAATCGAAAACCATATGTTTCGAACCTCCTTTTCTCCAGGTTTTTTATTGTGCAACAATCACTAAAACATTAACAATGATAAGAATAAATTATTTCGTAATAATGACTACTATTACAATACTGTAAAATAATTAATATTATTTAATTTAACATTTACAAATACCTACGCATAACTTTATTATAAATACAAATATATTTAAATATTTTTTATTGGCCGCATTGACACTTTGACACTTGTGACATGTATCATGCCGTATCGTGCCTGATAAAGAACCCTGTACATGCGCTTTTCAACTTTTTTCTAATCTAAAAAAAAACGAACTATAATCTCAAAAAAAAACGAAATATAGAATGGTTCAATTTTTGCCCTTTTGGCTACGGAACCCTAAAAACGTTTTATTATTTACAGGCAATCAACAACCTAAATGAGTTTTGGATTCAAAACGGGCATTACGCCGTAGACACGTTCTTCGTATTGAGCGGCCTACTGCTGGTCTACACTACCGCCTGCAAGCCCGAATCACGTGAGTACATCATCATTCATCACCTACCTACTTGTACCTTGGGCAGGTGCCCACTTCGCGAACAAACTATGCATACTATAGTACAGCCAGCAGCAGAAGTAGTAGTGCCCCTTGTATACAAAATAAAGCCGCAAATCGATGTACAGTTTAGCCGTTTGGCACACACATACTAGAAAAACAAAATTTTTGATCCGCAGTTCTTTAAAAAAATTCCCTTAGGGGGGTGCTGATTCATCATTTTTTTTTGTATGAGAATTTTTTTTTTTCAAAAACCTATCGTGTGTGGTATCATATGGAAGGGCTAATAGAGGCGGCTCTAAAAATATACCACATCATTACATTTCAGCCTTTTTTTTATTGAAACAAAAATAATTTACAAAACATACCAAGTTTGGGCTCCTCCAGGTACGATATGGCAGATTTTTTTTTGTACAATATATCACAAATGATACTTGATACCCTCATATCTAACCCCAAGAAATCAATTTTGAAAATAATTTCATTAAGTATTATAACTCTACTTCAGTACATTTTGTACTGCGTTATTTTGTAATATTGAAAAATAAAAAATAAATACTTAATGAAATTATTTTCAAAATTGCTTTCTTGGGGTTAGATATGAGGGTATCAAGTTTCATTTGTGATATATTGTACAAAAAAATAATCTGCCATATCGTACCTGGAGGAGTCCAAACTTGGTATGTTTTGAAAATTATATTTGTTTAAATAATAAAAAAATGGCTGAAATGTAATGATGTGGTATATTTTTAGAACCGCCTCTATTAGCCCTTTCATATGATACCACACACGATAGGTTTTTGAAAAAAAAAATATTTTTTTCTCTTACAAAAAAAAATTCTCATACAAAAAAACTTTTTTTTCTCATACAAAAAAAATTATGAATCAGCACCCCCCTCCTAAGGGAAATTTTTTAAAGAACTGCGGATCAAAAATTTTGTTTTGACATCTAGTATGTGTGTGCCAAATGGCTAAACTGTACATCGATTTGCGGTATCTCTGTAAAATTAAACTTGTGCAGGGTCGACTATAGCTTAACAGGTGAGGTGTTCAAAATGAGCTTCACGCGCTCTTATATGTATGTATACTATACTAGCTGACCCGGCGCACTTCGTACCGCCAACTTCGATCGACTACATCGACATAAACTTCACTCCTACATCAGTCTCTCCTACAATCTCCCACCACTCTTTCACTATCATCTACCCATCTCCCTCTCTTGTCCTGTGTTTCACTCTTCTCCCACCGACGGTATTCCCACCGAAGGTACTCCCATCGACTCTAACCCTATTACCACCGACTCCTACGCCAGTTTCTCTTTCTCCCACCCCACTCCCATTGTCTCCACCTATTTATATTGACTTGGTACCGCCTACTTCCACCGACTCCCATCGACCTCAATTTCACTCCTACGCCTGTCGTACAGTCTCTTACCCCATTCCTACTGACACGTAGGTACCACTCTCCCACCCTCTCCTATTCCCGTCCACCCTTCTATTACCGGCTCCTGCTTCAATCCCATCGACTTTAATCCCATTCCCGCTGGCTCCTGCGCCAGTTTTACCGTTTTACATCCCTTCCATTGTCTTCACTCAGTCCTACCTACTGACTCCCAACGACATTTACTTCATCACTTGTATAGATCATGCTAAATTTTATTTTAATGTCTTCAATCCATATTTTTATTTATGGGCCTCCTAGCCTAGTTGTTAGTAACTCTGCCTATGAAGCAGGAGGTCCCGGGTTCGAATCCTGGTCAGGGCATTTATTTGTGTTCTAATCACAGTTATATATTTGTTCCTGATTTATGGATGTTTTCTATGTATTTAAGTATTTATCTCTATCTATCTATTATATATCGTCGCCTAGTACCCACAAAACAAGCCTTATTGAGCTTATCGTGGGTCGTGGGACTAGGTTGATTTGTGTAAGATTCTCCCATATATTTATTATTTTTATTTATTATATCTATACCTACTTTACTAATATTATAAATACGGTCTGTATGTCTGTTACATCTTCCCGCTTAAACGGGTTAACCAATAAATAAGGATGAAATTTGGTATGAGGATAGTTTAAGTCCCTTCATAGGACAGTTTTTATCCCAGAAATCTTCTGTTTTTAGGGTTCAAATGGCAAAAAACGGAACCCTTTTAGATTCGTCATGTCTGTCTGTCTGTCTGTCCGTCCGTATGTCACAGCCATTTTACTCGGAAACTATAAAACTTATCATTATACAATTTATACATAAAGTGTATTGTGTGTGCCGCTACTTATTTATGTAGTGAAATTTCTTCAGTTTTTTTAATTAATTCAGTGAAAAGGGTGGTAGAAGTTTGTATGGGAACCAATAACCGCTGAACCGATTTAAATGAAATTTGGAATGAAGATGGTTTCAGTTGTGGGGAAGGACATGGAAATTATTTTATCCTATGTCATTCCTTAAGGGGGTGAAAAGATAGGTGGATTACTAATTTCACGTAGGCGAAGTCGCGGGTAAAGGTTAGTAGTTTAATAGTTATTCTGCTATTCGGAAGGGAGACATTATCCAACAAATCATGAACCTTAATGAGTCCAGCCGTTCTTGAATTATAAATGGTGTAACCGACACGACTATTTTATATATGAAGATGTCAGATGAAATAAAACTACATTATCTACACATATAATAAAGCTGAGGTGGGTGAAAAATTGTGTTAGTAAAGAAATTAGTAAAAAAAATAATGGGGGTGAATTTCAACAGGTGCAAAATTTACCTAATTTTGGTGGGATTTTTTATTTTTGTAGTTTATGTCTAAATTATGTATTTATAATACGTAACTAGTCACAATCGATATTGTGTATTAATGGCCCTTCATTATACATAGTAGTTATAGAGGTATTATGATTTTAATAATTTGGTTGCCACCAAAATTGCGTCTACCCACCAAAATTAGATTTACTGGCTACCAAAATTATATATCCACACCAAAGTTAGATATTTCTGCAAATTAAAAGTAAATTTAACTAATTATCAACTGAAAATGAATCTAAGACAAATGTTTTATCATCCGTTTTAATATATTATTATAAAAAAGTACAACAAAACTGAACAATCAAATCAATCAAAAGCATTTATTCATTCATTCATTCATTCATTCATTCATTCATTCAACATTCATTCAAACAGTAAGTAAAGTATAGAATGCTAATCAACAACGCTTAATCCTTTTTCTTTCAAGAAACAACGTAACTCTGGAAGAAATACTACAAAAATAAAATTAAACTACAATCGTAAGCATCAGTCACAATCAGATCAGAATTGCTTACATATTTTTATACTAGCTTTTGCCCGCGACTTCGTCTGCGTGGAATTAGTAACCCGGGGGGAAGGAAACCAACCCAACCCAAGGAATGAATTCTGGATATCAACTATATCATTCCCCAGAGCTCAAACTATCTCCAGTGTTCAACAGTTATTGATTCCCCATAAAAACTTTCAACCCCGTTTTTAATCCTTTAAAGGGTTGATTTTCGAGATATAAACTAACGTATATTATTTCCCGGGGCTCAAACTTTGAGTAGGGATTACAATCCGGATTTTATTTGCATAAGAAAATCCGGATTTTATCCGAACAACGGATTTTCCCATACCGTTTGAGCATCAGACTATCTATATAGTACCCAGTTTCATCTTAATCGTCGGTTCGGCGATTAATAATTCGCCATACAAACTTCCAACGTCGTTTCCCGCGACTCAAACTATCTCTATACAAAATTTCATTAAAATCTGTTTAGCTGTTTTCACGAGATGCACGGTTGAATAAACAGACAAAAAGACAAACAGATAAACAGACAAAAATTCTGAAAACTGTTGGAACGTGTTATGTTATCGACTTTAAGAGCGTTTCCGCACTACGTCCGATCCGAATCCGATCCGAATCCGAGAAAATGTGGGTCTAGAAAACTCGGATATTGCTTACGCACTAGTCCGATCCGAACCCGTCAAAATATGAGACTAGAAAACTCGGACCGAATTCAGATATTGTTTACGCACTAGTCCGATCCGAATCCGAACCCGTGAACGTGACGTCAACCCCCCGCCCCTCAGCCCCCCCCCCCCCTCACCCCCCCTCACCCCCGCTGAGAGGGGGTGATGGAGGGTGAGGGGGCGGGGGGCTGAGGGGCTGAGGGGCGGGGGGGTGCCGCATACCCCGCCCGCCCCGCTGCCTCTCTGCTCGTACGCAGCTCGGTTTTAACTCGGACACAGTGCGCAAGCGTTCATACAAATAATACTGAGGCTAATTCGGTCCGTCAAAAATCTTGTCCGAAATGGAGATTCTTAGAATGACGGAAAGAAATCGGATGACGGAGATCGGATGTAGTGCGTAAACTACCATAGAAATAGTTCTACGGCTAATTCAGCTTTATTCAAGCTTTATTATATGTATAGAAGATTTTATTTGTACCAACTTCACTTTAACTTAAATCTGGCGACAGTTGAGATCTTTGACTCTAAGAGTCAATTATAACAAGGAAACATGAGTTTACTCGCAATAAATACTTACGCTACTGACATAATTATAGTCTGTATCTTTAGGTATTTAAATAAAAGTAAATAAAATCTACCCTCAAATGGCTCCTTCAGCCAGTTCAGGGTAGATGACAAACATTACATCACCAAATAATGTAGGTTAAAGTCAGGTCGTTCAGTGACAGATCCAGGCGCTTTTGTATTTGGTTATATATATTTTTACTGGTAATAGTGGTAAATTGGTAATCAATGCACTTAGTCAGTAATGCTGTGAATACAAAATATAAATACATGACAGTAAATACAAAATTACTTAGTTTTGGCTCATAAATATCAATTTTGGTGGCATTAAGCTATTTTGGTGGTTTCCAAATTACCACCAAAACCACCAAAATTGATGCACCAAAATTATTAAATAATAAAAGTATATTTAAAAGTAAACCGTATCATTTACTTCAGTTCCAAGTGAATATCTCAAAAAAGAAACTATAAACATGTGTTTAGGAATTATTAGTTAAATGTAGCAACATTAAGCACCAATTCGGCAATCATTAGTTTTTACCGGATATCCTTTTACTTTTCTATACATTGTCACATTTTTTGAAAAAAGAGCACTTGAAAATATGGTTCTAATGGCGGACACAGCGTTCCTTTGATTTAATTTGGTTTTAACATTATATAAGTGGTGTTACATACATATTCTTCCCCGTTTGCGCTCCTCCCAGTTTAATTAAAGACTAATGACAGACTCGACAATCTAATAATAAAGTGAGAAGAAAGAAACCAGAAGAAAGCGGGCCCGTTCCACGAGAGATTGTCCAAGTAACTTAAAATGTGGACTGACTAAGGTACTGTTTGATTTGAATTGTCTAACCTCCCTTTTTTAATCGTTCTGTTCCTAACATAAAATTTGTTCCTTCGAACCGGACTATAAAAATCGTATTATAGTTAAATTCCAAAATTCCATGTTAATAGAAGTTCATTCAAGGATTATATAGTCGGCCATATTTCCAAGTCATTGTCGTAAAGGTAATTTTGAAGTTAACTTTGTCTGCACGTTTGCATTTTACCAGTACTTTAAATACATAGTCTAAAGTAATTTGTCTTTAAAGTAAATTGACGTACTTTAAAGTAAGTTGTTGTATGCACTCGGTGCATTAAGGTCTGCAAGTTTGCATTTGTCTTGCTTTAAACACATTATTTAAAGTAATTTCCTGCACACGGTGCATTTTCGTCTGCATGTATTGCATAAATACGTTGTACATAAGTAATTATTGGTGCGTGCCACGCATTTTGTGTCATAGTTTGTCTTAAACGTGTTGAAGATACAATTTATACGTTTAATTTGTCTGCTAGTGCCTAAATAAAATAACATTTATTTCTTCATTGTATTTTTCAAATTTGACGGGAAACTGATCCACATTTTTTCGTCAGGTTGGTACATAGGTAAGATAAAGGTTAGAATACACGTCGCGTTTATTTAAGACGTTATTTTTTTTATTAGTTCGTTCCGTTCATCTTCAGTAGAGTGTAATCAGACCGTAATAATTGAATGTCTATAAACTGTAACTGTCAGTGTCAAAGTTGTTGAAACTGTTGAAAGTGCTACATTCATAGGTTAGGTTATTATTTTGTTATTATTTGTATTTACGACGTGCGTGAATTATTCTTTAGACAATGAGTGTGGAAATACGTTATAGGTTAGCGAAATTACAAATCGATCTCCTGTACAATGCGTCGGAATCCGCGAACCAAAGTGATATAAAACTCATAGAATTTTCAAAACGGTTTGACGAGTTCGTACAGCTGAAAAGTGACTTCAGGGATGCATATGTGTCGGTCGAGGCGGCTAAGCGTGCCGGCTTTGATTCAGAAAAGCATATGGAAGAATATTTGGAATATGACAGGAAGTTTAATAAGGTGAGCGTTATTCATAGTCAATTATGTCCTACGACAACGCCGGAGTCCACGAATTCAGCAAATTCGCACAATTGCGCGTCGGATATACCGTTGCCTCGAATTTCCCTTCCGTCATTTGCAGGAGATGTCACCAAATGGACAAATTTCATAAATATTTTTAAAAATATAGTTGATGAGAGTGCTGCACTAAAACCCGTAAGAAAATTACATTACTTGATATCATGCTTGTCGGGTGAAGCTTTGGACTTAGTGAAACATTTGCCACTTACCGATCAGAACTATAGTATTGCATTGACATTATTGGAAAATAGATTTTCCAATATCCGACTTATCGCGGACACCCATTTGGATGCTATCATTTCACTTCCAGCGGTTGTGAATTTAAGGTCGGACCTGAGATCGTTCTTAAATACTTTTAATGAACACTTAGCTGCTCTTAAAGCATTAAAATTGAATCCTGATAACTGGTCGTTTATCCTGTTGCATGTCTTACTGAAGAAGTTGCCGATGGAATTGCGTGGCAAATTTGAACTTAGTTTGAAAGGATCAGAAATTCCTGAATATTCCGAACTTATAACCTTTTTGGAGTGTCAGTGCAAGGCATTAGAAATGTCTATTGCTATGAAGCCATGGGTCAGTGGGCCGTCTAAAGCACCAATTGTCAAGACACAAACTAATCGTAACTCAAAATTGGTGATGCATGTCCAGGAAGGTAATAAGGAAATAAAATGCAGATATTGTGATTTGGATCACTATTTGTATATGTGCAATAAATTCAAGGCATTAAACATTGAACAGCGTAAAGATTTTCTGAAATCCAAAAATTTGTGCTTCAATTGTTTTGGTGCTCATAAATATTATGAGTGTAGTTCATTACATAGATGCAAGGTATGTAGGGCTAAGCATCATACTTTAATCTGTCCATCCTCATCAGATACGGATTCTTCTCAATCTATTGTTCAAACAGCTGCCGTCATAGCTGAACAATTAGAGCCTTCACTCCTTGAAGATGAGCAGGAAATTAATAATGTTTCCAATGTAAACACTGCCATGATGAAATCTTTTTCTGTAGAAGGCACTAAGCATACTTTGCCACCTGTTACATTGGCCACTGCAATGGCTCTTGCTGGGAATGGTGATGGACATTTTCAACCTGTTCGTCTGTTCATAGATCCGGGAGCTGAGTGTTCGATTGTTTCTGAAGAGTGTGTCAAAAGACTACAACTTAAACACAATCATCAGCCAGTGTCCCTTTATGGCGTTGGACCTTGCGCACCTCATCGGTCACATGGAATGACCAATATATTTATAAAATCCTCGATTTGTGACATGCCATTGCTGACTGTTTCGGCTGTCATTCTAAAGTATGCAACTCGCAACTTACCTTCTGTCTCACTGTCTGCGGACATAAAGTCGAATTACCAGAATCTGCATTTAGCAGATGATGAGTTCTTCCTGTCTAGGCCTATTGACATTCTGATAGGCGGAGATGTCTTCAATGACATTTATTGTGGCGAAAAGGTGTGGCCTTCCCCCAACGTACCAGCAGCTTACCGAACTATTTTCGGTTGGGTAATAATGGGTAAAACTTCACAGTTTACTGATTCGGTTCCGCATCTACAGGCACATCATGTAGCATTAGATGATTGTCTATCTAGGTTTTGGGAGATTGAACAGGTTCCTGAATGTATACTTCCCGATCCCGATGATCAAATCATCGAAGATCATTTCTTAAAAACGGTCTCACGGGATGATGAGAACCGTTTTATTGTGCGTTTACCCTTTAAGGGAAATCAGGGTGAGTTGGGTGATAGCCGTGACTTGGCGATTCGAAGACTTTTAAGTCTCGAAAGAAAATTTAAGAGAGAACCTGAGTTAAAGGTCGAATATAGCAAGGTACTGCAAGAGTACCTGGATGAGAATCACATGGAGCCTGTCTTCGACCCACCCGGGAGCGGAAAATTCTATTTAGCTCATCATGCTGTTGTTAGGGATTCTTCTACCACGAAGGTTCGTGTAGTTTATAACGCTTCCATGCCCTCTACCACGGGCTTGTCCTTGAACGATGTTCTGCACGCGGGTCCCAAGCTCCAGCGCAACATAGTTGACATACTAGTACGTTTTCGTCTTCAACCAGTCGCATTTACTTGTGACATCAAGGCTATGTACAGACAAGTTCTCGTGCACCCTGATGATCGTGATTATCAAAGGATTCTCTGGCGTCAACATTCGGATGATCCCATTGAAGAATTTCGTTTGAGAACAGTCACATTTGGAGTTTCATCGAGTCCATTTCTCGCTATGAGATGTATAATGAAACTGGCAGAAGAAGGGAGAGTATCACATCCTATTGCTAGTCAAATTTTGTCCAATCAAGTTTTTGTTGATGACGTAGTAACAGGATCTTCTGACGTTCACTCTGCTCTAAAGGTGAGATCTGAATTGATTGATCTTCTTCGCCAAGGGTGTTTTGAGTTACGTAAATGGTCCAGTAACAGTAGTGAATTTTTATCCGACTTGCCTGACAACGTCCGTGAAGGACCGCTGTCATTCGAACCTCAAAACGAAGGGTGCGTTAAGGTACTGGGTGTCAAATGGAACCCTATATCGGATGCGTTTACGTATCATAGTAAAATTTTCAATACTGGAATGACAAAACGTGCTGTGCTTGCTAACATAGCTTGCATATATGACCCTTGTGGTTGGCTGATGCCAGTTGTGTTTACTGCAAAGGCATTCATGCAGCGGTTGTGGCTTTTAGGCATTGGCTGGGATGACGCTTTGCCTGAGGATGAGCAGTCTCAGTGGCTTTCATTTATAGAGGAATTCACTAATTTGTCTGACATTAAATTGAGCAGATTTATCTTGCCTGCCGATGGCAATAAATTTTCCTTGCACGCCTTTTCGGATGCGTCTCTTAAGGGCTATGCTGCTGTAGTCTACCTTCGCGTTGAAAAGACCAATAGTGAGGTGGAGGTCCACTTGCTATTGTCTAAATCTAAGGTCGCACCGATAAGGCAAAAAATGACGATACCGCGATTGGAACTGAGCGGAGCCCTTTTAGCTTCTAAACTAGTCAAGCACTGTTCTGACCTGATCAATATTGCTCATGACACTGTAATTTGGTGTGATTCCCAAATTGTCCTGTCTTGGATTCGCACACCTGTTCATCAGCTCAAAATGTTTGAGGGAAACCGTGTTTCCCAAATTTTGACGAACACGTCTCCTTCCAGCTGGAGACATGTACCCTCTTCAATGAATCCGGCAGATGCGGCCTCACGAGGATTGATGCCTTCGGAGCTTGGCTGTCATCCTCTTTGGTGGTGTCCACCATGGCTCAGACAACCACCAGATACATGGCCGTCTAACGACTCTATTATATGTGAAACAGTTTCGATAGACTATAGTCAGGAGGTAACATCTACTGTCCATGTAAGTAATGTTACTCCAAAAGATTTGAATGATGCAACTGACTTTATGTCAAAATATAGCTCTCTTCATACGCTTGTAAAGGTTCATGGATATTGTCTTCGATTCATTCATAATGTGAAGAATCCAAATTCGAAATGGGTTGGTCCTCTAACCTGTATTGAGTGGCGTACCGCTTTATATTCGTTAATAAAAATAGTACAAAATGCAGTCTTCACCAATGAGCTCAAACTTGTTCAACAAGGATTGGGTCATCGAACTAAACTTCGTAAACTTTCACCTTTCCTCGATCCAGAAGGGTTCCTACGAGTATTAGGAAGACTGAGGTATACAAACTTATCTACACAACGTAAACATCCAGTGATTCTTCCGAAATCACATCATTTCACGATATTGTTGATAAATTACTATCACAATTTGTACCTGCATGTGGGAGCACCAGTGCTGTTGTCATTGTTGAGAAAACAATTTTGGATTCTATCGGCTAGGACTGTCATCAAACAGCAAATTAGGAAATGTCACAAATGTTTCAAGGCTAATCCCAAGCCGGCTGACTACTTCATGGCTGACTTACCTCCATCAAGGGTTACTCCATGTAGACCATTTTCAAAGGTTGGAGTAGACTATGCTGGACCTTTTCCAATAAAGGCATCTAATCTGAAACGTACCCCGATTGCAAAGGCATATTTGTGTATCTTTGTTTGCATGGTCACAAAGGCTTGCCATCTAGAACTGGTCTCGGATCTATCCACTGATTGTTTCTTAGCCTGTCTTACACGTTTTATCAGTAGACGAGGATGGTGCTCTGACATTTTTTCAGACTGTGGCACCAATTTGTTGGAGCGAATAATTCTTTAAAGGAACTTTACATCTTCCTAAGACAATGCACTGGGCAGTCAGACGTGCAAAATTATTTTCTTACACATCAACTTCAGTGGCATTTTAACCCCCCTGCTGCTCCAAGTATGGGAGGATTATGGGAATCGGTCGTCAAATCTTCCAAATTATTACTAAGGCGTATAATAGGGGATACTGTCCTTACGTTTGAACAATTGAGCAGTATTTTCTGTAAAATTGAATCTATTTTAAATTGTAGACCTTTGTGTCCAATTTCTGATGATTTAGATGACATAAACGTTTTAACGCCAGCCCATTTTCTCGTTGGAGAAAATTTAGTGTCATTACCAGAATATGACTTTCACTCGGAAAAGATAAATCGCTTATCTCGTTGGCAACTTATTCAAAGTATAACTCAACAATTTTGGCGTCGCTTTAACGTAGAGTATTTGCATCATTTGCAAAGTCGCAATAAATGGTTCAAATCTTCAGAAAATCTTAAGGTGAATGACATTGTACTCATCATGAACGAGAATACAGCGCCTTATTGTTGGAAACTAGCTCGTGTAATCTCTTTATCGCCGGGAAAAGACGGCATAGCACGTGTAGCTACTCTGAAGACTAGTACAGGCAACAATTTAGTTCGACCTGTTTCTAAACTCTGTCTTCTTCCTCACCAGCACTGATTGTAAGAAGTTTAGCAATAGTTTTATTTTCCTTTTTTTTCGTTTAGGTTCTAGCAGACAATTTGTAAGCGTTTTATTTAAGAAATCGTAGAGATTTCTTCCCGGGCAGTATGTTTAGGAATTATTAGTTAAATGTAGCAACATTAAGCACCAATTCGGCAATCATTAGTTTTTACCGGATATCCTTTTACTTTTCTATACATTGTCACATTTTTTGAAAAAAGAGCACTTGAAAATATGGTTCTAATGGCGGACACAGCGTTCCTTTGATTTAATTTGGTTTTAACATTATATAAGTGGTGTTACATACATATTCTTCCCCGTTTGCGCTCCTCCCAGTTTAATTAAAGACTAATGACAGACTCGACAATCTAATAATAAAGTGAGAAGAAAGAAACCAGAAGAAAGCGGGCCCGTTCCACGAGAGATTGTCCAAGTAACTTAAAATGTGGACTGACTAAGGTACTGTTTGATTTGAATTGTCTAACCTCCCTTTTTTAATCGTTCTGTTCCTAACAACATGCTTTAAATACAGTTCACACAAAAACAACTACTTTTCGGCCATTAGTTAGATACACCACCAAAATTGCATTAAAAAGTATTATAATACACCAAAATTAGATACTTAATGATTAAACGAACTTACCTGAAGTGAAGTCCTATCATAATTATACGAAGCGCCTCGTCCTCGAGATTAGTACCAGAAGATATATACACATTGTAGTTACGCCGGTAGGTGTCACTACTCTGCACTTAGTTTGGAGTTATTTTGAATTTTTATTTTTTAACAAGTGGGTATGCCTAGATTCCATGACTCGGCCTCCCTGCGCTCATTTAGTTGAGAGAATCATTTTATGTTGTAATACATTGATCATTGATTGATGTATCTACACAGATAGTAATGGGGTGAGCGATGCGATGGGCGGGAGGGATTCTCTCTTATTTTATATTAGGTATAATGATGATGCATATCGATACACATAGATAATTCGTATGTTGAGAATGAAAAATCCCGTGAAGTGGAGGTATTTATTGTTTTGAATTCAAAATATGTTGAGCATATATTATGTCCAGGGCATACATATAGTGCTTTTAGTATTTTCATCAACAAGTTAAGTATTTACATTTGAAGAAGTGATATTTGATGAAGTGGAACTGCTGATGATGATGAGAACGGAACTCTTCAACGACGCGTAGTTCATGTTTGGTGATTTGTCGTCTTCGCTGTGTTTGTTAAGCAAGTTATTTCATAGTATGGAATCTAAGAGTGCACCATCTACAAATAATCTTTCACCGGCCTCTCCAATTAAGGTAGTTTTTATTTTATTTTGATATTATTTTTAAACACGTCCTTTAGAAATGTTAGTATATTAAAAATATCATCATGGGTATAAACAGCGCCATCTATGATCACTTTTGAGAACTATATACCTATGTGAAAAATATTTTTTTATAAGCGTAATTAAAACTACCCTAAATGTTGCGGGTATGAACTATTACTATACAAAATTTCATAAAATTCTGTTCAGTAGTCTACATTTAATTTTAATGCTAACAACGACTCCATAGCTCACTTTAGTCTTACCGTGCTACAAACAGGGCTTTAAATACCGTTAAAAAGTTGGTATCATTACAACTGTCAAAATTAACGTTAAACCATTTACCGTTACTTCTACTACTTTTTACCGGTAAAAAAATTCTAACGTTAACTCAAAGGTACCGTTAAATAATTTCAACGTTATTAATGTTATTATTTAACGTTAATAGCATAGCACAGGGGGGTAACATTACGCACACATATACACTGATGAAAGAGATGTGTGCATACACAATCGTACGCATGCAAATGAGAAGCAATGATAGATTTTCTGTCCCTCATCGCGTATGCGTTTTTTTTGTCTGCCATCGGGTGTCTGCCATCGAACTGTCACTGTCACTGGCTTAGTTTAGGGTGGCCAGTGCTTTTAAAGTGACTTTACCCACCAAGTTGGGTAATTATTGGGTTACGTAATATTGAAAGTTTAAACTTTAAGTGTTAGTAAAATTATTGAATTTCACGAAAACTGTGACAAACATTTTAATGAATATGTTTCACTAAAATAATTGTTATCTTAGGTAGTTTAGGTAGTAACTTAGACATATATCTAGCTTTTAATAACTTTGAAGGTCGGATTGGACTGATTAAGTCAGATTGCCCAGATTGAGCTGTCATTTTAGTATCTGGAGAAAAAAATTATAATATTAGAACTATATTTGTGGTAAAATAATGGGGGATTTTCTTTACATGTGGTATCACAAATCTTAGCTGTCAAAATATAGCTGTCCCTTTCGGGTATACGCTGATCCTCTGTCTTTTCTATAGTAGGTCTATGGCATAGCAGCTTATTTAGTTACACTGATGGATACCATCGTTAACAATCGAGCGAGTGTTCATTCACGTACATGCCTCGCCGTGAGTTGTATAGTGAGTTTCTGGTAAATAGGGCGGTGTGGCAACGTAGCATTTTTTTATTTTTTTTTTATTAGCCTAAAGTAGTGTCCCACTGCTGGGCAAAGGCCTCTCCCGCTGTTTTCCATAACGTAGCATTACTGATTAAAATAGTGTTACTTTGTTAACGTTATTATAATGTGAATTGGGTAACGTTAGCCAGCCCAGCAATGTAAAGTAAATTTACCTATAAAAAGTAACGTTAATTGGGTAAAGTTACCATATTGTTATGTTATTGAGTAACGTTACATTTTGATTACCGGTACTAAGGTATTTTTATGGTTTTACCGTTACCTAACGTTATTTTATAATGTGAATTGGTAACGTTTTCAAGCCCTGGCTACAAATACTCCGATGCCAGTTAATTATACTTCGCGCCTCGTTCTCGAGATTAGTAACAGAAGATATGTATATATTATTATACATATACATTGTAGACTTTGAGAGTATTTTGATATATCATCAATCAATGACAATATGTATAACTATTATTTAGTTTTTAACCGATTTAAATTTTATTTTCTACATTCATAACCGATTAGTATTCATATAAAGCATCATGGTTTATAACCAGAGCTCGGATTTTTCACGGCAAAACAAAACACTAGCGTAATTTAGCCAGTGCTTGAAATATTATTTTATCGATATCGATAATTCAGAACTAGAAGAAATAAAAGTCACCAAATAAAATTAATATGTAATAAAACTAATAAAAACATTTGTATAAAGTTACTATATATTAGAAACAGACGCAATTTCTTCTTCAAAATCTACGTCAGTACACACAGCAGCACAAGACATTTTATTTGGGTAATAGTGATAGGAGTAGATGATCATTATCTTTTCAACATTCTCTGGGAGTAAACAGTTGCGTTTATCACTATAAATCCATTTATGTACACTAAATGTACGTTCAACTTCAGTTGACGTCAAGGGAGCAAATTTATAGAATTCATTATCAGTTCGGGTAATATTTTCAGATATGTCTCTTAAAATTTCGTAATCAGGATTTCGTTCGAGCACGGCTTCAAATTTACGTATCACTGGTAACAGTTTACTCCAGTTTACGTAGCAACGAACAGTATCCAGAATGAGGAAGGATTCCGCAATGGATAAAGTCGAACATTGCAATTGTTCTATTGAAGAGGCTATTACTTCGTAGTTGTCGCGAATGAAATTTAACTCCGGTCGTAGTTTGCGTGTTTGAAAACATTTTTTTGCAGCTCTTATAGCTGCCGAGTCATTAGCAAGTATGGAGACGACATCACGTATTTGCTCATAGTATTGAGCGTAATATACCGCAGCAGATATCCAAGTTCCCCATCTGGTGATAATTGGCTCGGGAGGTAGGGGAATGGACGGATATTTTGCCTTAAAAAGGCGTACACGCTCTGGAGATTTTAGGAATATCTTTTTGACATTCGATATCAACCCATCCACACCTTTGAAATTATCTCGCACTTCTTCGGCAACCCGGTGCAGACCATGAGCTAAACACGTAATGTGTTTCATACGAGGAAACGTTGCTTTTAAAATACGACCGGCTTTAAGCATATATGCGGCACTATCTGTGCAAAGTAAAAGCAAATTATTTACGTTATCATTGAAAGAATTTTGAAACAAAAATTTTAATTGGTTTATTATTAGGTTTGCTATTGTTTCCCCATTTACCTTCTCTAAAACCTTCGACCCCAAAAGATAAAATTGCTTAGAACAATTTTTTTGCAAAGACCGAATCACCACGTTTGTCACACATTTTCCCATGAAATCTGGTGTTTCGTCTATAGATATCCACAAATAATTGGTTTTGTTTACCTCTCTTATACGCTGTATAGTATTTTTGTACACGAGATTTAAATAAATTTTTCGCAGGGTCGATTCGTCCGGTAAAGAAGTCATAGAGCAGTCGCAACATAAATACTTGTTAAAAAAATGACGAAAATTATTGTTGTTGACTGTTGCCCATGGTATGTTGCATGAAATAAGAAAAATAATTAAATCGAAATAAAATTGATGTTTCCTATTTGGTTGCCCCGAACGGTACCTATTCCTATTCATCTTGTAGGGCTATCTGTGTGCCGCTTCGACCAGATTTGATCTATTGTGGCAGCCCTTTATAATTCATTACTAATTCCCGTTGAGTCTAGAAACTTCCAGATTCTTTGGGCTGTAATGTGTTGTACCTCCTCGGGTTGCAGTACATGCCTCCCTAGGTGGGCACTTCTTTTAAGCATTAGTGGTCCGCAGGAGCAGAGAATGTGCATGGCAGTTTCCTCTTCCTCCTGGCAGAACCTGCATGCTGCGTCCTGTTTCTTTCCCATTAGAAACATGTGTTTGTTCAACTTGCAGTGACCTGTCAGAATTCTGGTCACTGCGCAGGTTTTGTGTCTTTTGAGCTCTAGTAGCTCTTTAGCGACTTTGTTGTTGAACCCTTTGATTAGAGCTTTCGAGTGTGCTTGTCCTTTGACGAGCTTCCACCATGCGTTTGCTCTCGTTTTTTCTAACTCGTTTAGCATAGAATACGCCTCCCGTTTGGTGATTCCACAGAACGGTTCAGGGCCGACCAGGGGTGTGTCCGCACCCTTTCTGGCGAGCTCGTCCGCTATTTCGTTTCCGTCAATGTCGGAGTGCCCTGGTACCCATCTTAGTGTTACTTTGTTGGAGTTAGCCAGTGCATTAAGGTTATTTTTGCAGTTCTGGACTAGTTTTGAGTTTGACTCTAAAGATTCTAGTGCCAGCAGAGCAGCTTGGCTGTCTGAGTTGATGTAGATATGCTGGTGTCTACGGTTACTGTCCAGGTTGATTTCCGCACATTTGTTGATGGCGAAGATTTCAGCCTGGAAGATTGAGGCCCTATTGCCCATACTGATGCTCGTTTTGTGCTTGGGTCTCTCACCATAGATCCCACATCCTACTTCATTGCCCTTCTTCGATCCATCCGTGTACCAAATGTGGCTACCCTCTTCGAAGTACATTTGGTCATTTGTCCATTTGTCTCTAGGAGGTATTTCCACTTTGTACAGTTTGGTGAAACTACATACGGTGTGCATGTCGTCGGTAGGCATGCTGAGGGTTTTGTTTGCAAAAACCCAGGCCTTAAATTTGGTTAGGGCTTGAGAGCGCCATTTTGGCCTGTTTAGCGTGCATATTCTGTAGACGCACTGCTTCGCCTCCTTTTTAACTTGTAGGTGGAGCGGTGTTAAGTCAAGCAGTGCATCCAGGGCCGCTCCTGGTGTCGAGGAGAAGGCCCCTGTTGCTGTTAGGCAAGCCGTGCGTTGCAGGCTGTTTAAGGTGTCGATAGCTGTCTTTTGGCTGGCCTTGTTACACCATACCGCGGAGGCGTAGGTGATGATGGGCCTCACGACTGCTGTGTAAAGCCACATGGCAATTTTGGGCCGTATGCCCCATCTTGCTCCCGCCATTCGACAGCATGACCACATGGCCATTTTTGCTTTTTGCGTGATGTTTTTCAGGTGAGGGTTCCAGGTTACCTTTTGGTCGAACGTGACCCCTAGGTACTTGACTTCACTTGAAAACGGTATTAGTTGTCCATTAAGTTCTAGTTTTCCGAGTTTGTCCAGATTTCTTTTTCTCGTGAACGGCACTACCACCGTTTTGCTCGGATTTATGGACAAGTCATTTTCTCTACACCATTTAAATATAGTGTTTAGAGCTCCTTGCATCAGATCTGAAATTGTATGGAGGCAGGGGCCTTTGATTATGACTACAAGGTCGTCGGCGTATCCCTGTGTGTCGTAATCTTTGTCCCTCATGATAGCAAGAAGTTGATCCACAGCTAGGGTCCATAACAGCGGGGATATGACGCCTCCTTGTGGACATCCTTTTGTGGTGTAAAATTCAAGCTCTGTTGCATGGAGGGTTAGAGTCGCTATTCTATTAGAAAGCATACTATGAACCCATCTAATGGTACTTTCATCAACTCCCTTTGATTTCATCCCGTTAAGGATGGATTCCGTGGGTGTATTATCGAAAGCACCCTCGACATCAAGGAACGCACATAGAGCCGTTTGCTTATCCTCTAGGGTCTTTTGCACCTTGTCGACCAGGTCAAGTAGGGCAGTTTCTGTTGATTTTCCCTTTTGGTAAGCATGCTGGTTTAAACTAAGTGGTCTAGCCACTAGATAGCGCGCTCTGATATGCTGATCTATGATTCTTTCCATCGTTTTGACGAGGAAAGATGTGAGACTAATTGGTCTGAAGGATTTAGGCTGAGAGTAGTCCTTTTTCCCTGCTTTTGGTATGAATCGTACCTTGACCCGTGCCCATTTTTCTGGTATAATTCCTAAAGCAAAGCTTGCTCTGAATATTCTTACCAGGTGCGGGAGGAGGATGTCCTGTCCTTGCTGTAGTAGCGCAGGAAACACTCCGTCTACTCCGGCCGATTTAAATGGCTTGAACTTGCTCAAAGCCCATTTAATATTGTTTGGTCTAAAAATGTTGGTTGCCAAATTCCAGTCTATGTTGCATGCCCTGTGGGTATGATGGTTCCTTTGGGCGCACAGCTGATTATTACTGGTTGCCCCGAACGGTAATTGTGGCGGTTGCTTTTCACATGATTCTCAATATTGCATTTCTTCAGTTTTAGATGCATATCGCACATAGAGCAGTATATAGTGAAGGTCACTTCATTATAGACTAACTCAGGGTGATTTTCAATCCACGTTTTGATCCGATCTTGTACATTACTCATTTTTGTATTAATTGATACCTTGCAATATTAAGTTATTATACGTATATCCAACACGTCGGATTCAATGCGTTGCGAAATAAATAATACCTAGATGCAATTTACGTTTTATACGTAATGAAATTACAGTTAAAGTGTGAATGTCATATGTCATGTGAGATGAAATTTGCAGTCGTTTCTATCATTTTAAATGAGGTGGTATAGTTACTTCGTTCTAAGTTGTACATGCAGACCTACCTCTTTGTTGCTCGACTATGGCAAAGCTAAAATGAAAAGTTATTTTATTACTTATACAGGATGTCCGGTAATTAATGCACAACCTTCTAACCCCCAGTAGGTCACCTTAGACTGGTCAAAAATATTGATTTTGAGCTCTAGTAAGTCTCCTGTTTTTCGAAATTTTCGCACGTTTGTTAGTTTTTAAATTTTGACATTCACACTGATAGGTGTACCATCGAATAAAAAAAGAAAAAATGTACTGAGGCAATACCTGTCATATACTCTAGTAAGACTCGATAGGTGTCGATAAAATAATATTTCAAGCACTGGCTAAATTACGCTAGTGTTTTGTTTTGCCGTGAAAAATCCGAGCTCTGTTTATAACGATGCCTAAGGAAATCTACAAAATTGTAGATTGATAATTATTGACAGAGTAATCTTTTGTTTAGCAAATCTGACAAAAAACCAGGGATATTAGGGTAATATTTAATCTTAAAACACTTCTAGTCCGAATAGTCCGATTATATTGTATTCGTATAATTTTCGCACTGAAAATAATCATTTAAACTGGAAACATAATTATTAATTATAATAATTAGTACAGTTTTTCACTTGACATTGCTACCCAAATCATTAGTTAAGGATTATGCAACATTTATTTGTTTACATTGATATAAATCTCTAAATTATCAGATTGAGTTTTAGTAATTAAATTATAAGACTTAGCTTATTCGTTACTAGGTGGCGCTGATTTTATCTCATACATATTGGCTCTGTTTAGGTGGCTCTGAACTAGATGGCGCTTAATATTTGGAGCCTCAAAAAGTTCTTAGACTATGGCCGTCTACTATATATTTAAGTCTATGATAACACTTAACCTAATATCAAAATTAATCTGATTTAAATTATTTATTTAATACGGATAGCGCCAGAGACATAATATATTCATTACTTAAAATAGGCCTTTGATAAAATTTGGCAAAAGTATTGGATTGCCCGCTCCACCCTGCGGTGTTGCGGATGGCGTCGACGCTGACGCCGCGCGCATGCGCGTGCGACGCGGCGGCGTGCCGCGTCCGCGTGCTATGCGCGCTGAACGCCGCCGTGTCGATCCCGCACTCGTTTAGCCCGGGCGCACACAGACGGCGGTCACCAGAGTTCTGCGTTCGCGTTCCATATAAGTCAAATGGAACGCGGACGCAGAAATCCGGTGACCGCCTTCTGTGTGCGCCCGGGCTTAAGACGCTGAGAAGACCGGGTGCCCCTGGGGATTCGAGAATTTTAGCCCGCTCATTTTGCTCCTCAGCGCTACTGAAAAGTGAGCGGACACTATGCGTAACTACTCGCAGCCGACTAGCGATTGCAGTCAGAAATCCACTAACACTAACCTATACATATACTATATTACACAAATTTTCAATTTTACGCCTGAAGAAGATCACCAAGTTTTCAATAGTTTTGATGCGCAAACGAGAAGCATAGGTCCGTCTAGCACGGCGCGTCAACGCACACTGTCTATTTGTATTGCTGGTAGTCACCAGTTGTTTTAGATGCGAAAGCCAACAGGCTATCTTCAACAAAACCCCCGCCTGCTGATCCAGCATGACATATGATCAAGCGTGCCCCTTTTCCCATTGGCACTTTAGATGTTGATGCTTTTGTTCCATCTGTCCATGATTTGGACACAGTGTGGTTGGCATTAAGCCAAGTCTCGTCTAAAAACAACATTGTCCCAATTCGTTACTTTTGACATTCGTCGCAAGAACGCTATCCTTTTCAGTGCAATATCAGAACGCTCCATTATCACTTTCCTTTGATTACGTTTGACGTATCGAAATCCTATGTTCTTTAAAATTGTCCTCAGCGCAAATGCGCTGCCATGAAATAGGTCGGCGGCTTTCAGTGACGTTACTAGATTCTCCAGGGTTGGATGTTTATTGTCGGCAAAATAACCATATACATGGTTCTTTATCCCATCTGCATCAAAGCTGTCGATACCAGTGACAGGTTTCTGCCTACGCCGTCGTTTGTTAGGTGATTTTACAGTATTGGCTTCCATTCCAGATGGTCCGTGCCTTTCCTTCAATATTGCTGTTACCTTCCCTTTACTAATATTAAGCGCCTCCGCAACACGTGCTCGCACTTGACTTAAAGGAAGGAGTGGCCCTTCGTTTCTAGACTCCCGCTCAAAATAGTCATATAGTTTCAACACCAATAGGGGATATTACTGCTATGTTCTGCCACCAGAGTGCACCACTAGCACACCGGTAAACCATAGAGT
This sequence comes from Pammene fasciana, assembly GCA_911728535.1. Classification (NCBI taxonomy): domain Eukaryota; kingdom Metazoa; phylum Arthropoda; class Insecta; order Lepidoptera; family Tortricidae; genus Pammene; species Pammene fasciana. Next base: position 840,408 of record OU452274.1, on the reverse strand, counting down.
TCTTAATACATACTAGGCCTTAAACAGTTTTTTAAAGGTTTTCATAGATAATTTATAACGAATAAATATGTCATTTGTGCACCAAGGCGGTTTGTTTACAGAGGGCCTATCGTGAAACGAAAGAATCGAAATTTTGACTGCTGCCTCTCTATCGCTCTAATATGTAAGAGTGACAGAGAGAACCAGGTAACGAAACTTTTATTTTCGTGTTTCGCGGTAGGCCCTCTGGTTGTGCTAGTGCCGCCCCCTTCACAGAGTTTTGCGAAATATTCCCTATTGCTTCGCCTGTTTACTGTAAGGTTTAGGCATTTTACACAGATTTTTAACAAGTCCAAATGTTAAGCACAAAGTCCAAAAAGCAAGCCGAGGTCAATAGTTAGGTAACAAATCAGTCCAAAAACAAAGCCGGGTCAAGAAAATATGGAAATAAACAGGATAAGCGCACAGTAATACCGAGAAACTTCGAAAAACTGCGCGTTTGACATACGATTTTTTTTCAAAGTCATCTTAGTTTCGTTCAAAAATCAATAACTATAGTATTCTTAAAATAAGATAAAAAAACGTTCATGGTATATATAACTGTCATATTGTAAATAACCTTTTTTCACATCGTACTTCATTTTATAGTTTGGCCAGAGTTTGTTTCACTTCAAGCATAGACAGCGAGAATCATACTGTTTTTTCTAATGCTAGTAACTACTCTCACTACTAAACACGGGATGGGTATAGCATGTTACTTTGACTGTTACTGCGCGTTTTGGACTGCCAGACTATATTTTCGTTTTGTTTTGGTTTTTATTATTATTGCATATTGATTACATAATCGATTGTTATCGACTTACGGAAATGTTATATGAATCGGAACAGCAGACATGGTCACAACACTAAATTTAAAAAAAATAGACGTAGACCGTAACTGTTTGCATGCTATATTGTTATCGTAAAATATTCAATAACTAAGATATGAAAAAATTAAATATTCGTAAAATTATGTTTATGATCAGTGAAATATTGTGTTTATGTACATGACAGGCTGTAATATCGTTATGGGATTTTGTTTATAATTTCAAAGTGTCTTATGCGTTTACGTTCTACGGGCGTTGCGATGTGTCAAAAGTTCATTCTTACAAATTTTGGACTGTATGCAAACAAATATGGTGTAAATTGTGTCATGTCACTCATTCTGTTATATACCGTCGTCGTCCATTTTATATTGTGTGACAAAGAAGGTAAATCACAACGTTCATTGTATTAAAACATTTGTTCCGTCGGTATTAGAGACGTTTTTGCAATGATGTAGGGATCTAGGGATGCTTTAGTATAATGCTTCTGTAAAGCTATTGTAAAGCGATGAGCAACTTAATCGAGCTAACTTATACTTCTTTAATGCGCTTAGGTAGTTGTAATGCTATTAAATAACCTATATAGGATCTCAAGCCGGATAATGCGTGCCCAATAAACTATATAGGATCTCAAGCTGGATAATGTGTGCTCAATAACCTATATAGGATCTCAAGCTGGATAATGTGTGCCCAATAACCTATATAGGATCTCAAGCTGGATAATATGTGCTCAATAACTTATATAGGATCTCAAGCTGGATAATGTGTGCTCAATAACCTATATAGGATCTCAAGCTGGATAATGTGTGGTCCAATGACAGATATAGGATCTCAAGCTGGATAATTTGTGCCCATTTAAGAGCTATATCAGCTCTATAAACGTTTACGATGCTACTATAGAACCAACTCAAAATGCTAAAGGCATAAAGAAATGCTGTAAGAAGGGCGTTATACTGCTTTGATGTGTTACTTGGGTAGGTATATACGAGTATTTATCAAAATCGGACAACAAGTCTCGGAAAAATCGGCAAAGATATATAAAAAAAGTTCATAATACACCCATTCTATCCAAGGAAAGGTCCACGTATCATATGTGGACTTTATCATTAGGTCCTCTCTATCAAATATATCTCTATCCATATTATCCATAAAACAACAGTTCTGTGTCTCAAACATTATCAAATGGAGATCATTTTTTTGGAAATTAAGTCACTAAATATGGTTTTAAAAACCTAGAAACTAACATAAATAAATAAATAATATCACAAGATGCATTATAGAAAGAAAAAAAACCTCGATCTATTAAATAATCAGAATATTACTTGCAACAATTAATTTTGGCGCCTCGTTCGCTGTCATATTCATCACCATCAGTAAAGTTTGGGTGCAGGTCTTGATCGGAAATATTACCAATAACGTTATTTTGGTACAGTTTTTCATAAAACGCCTAAAACGGTACATAAATATTAGGAGTAACCACGCTTCACCTGTTTACATAGGCTTATGAGATCGTTGTACAGTCGACGCTAAAGACGCATTTACATAATACTCTTTTGTAATAATGTGTAAAAGTCAAACATCTTTGACGATGACTGTGCTTAACGCTACAGGGGCCGATTTATGACTTTAGAACAGGGATCGGAAACCGGTATTTTCTCCATACTAAAATACCGGTTAATTTCGTTCTCTTTTCGTTCTTTTGCCTCCTATTTCATTTTTAATGAGGCAATCTAATAACACCAAGGCAATACTTAAATACAATATTGAGTTCTACATGAAGCCCATAAAATAATTAAATATATCACATGATATCGGGGTTTTTTGAAAATACCGGTTAAGATCCCTGCTTTAGAATGCTAGAAATCAAATAAATTAAGCTCAAATATACTCGTACACATAAGTTTGTCATATCCATATATCAAATCGCCCCCCCAGGCAAGGGTTTACGATTGTAGGCTTTTGCTAAAACTATAGGCGCTATATTTTGTACTCTTGTTCTATAATACTTTCCAATTAAATTTCAGTCCAAAGGTCAGTTTTGGTAACAGCTACTAAACTTCTGTGACACTCAACCGGCTTATGTTTTCACCCTGAATATTCTTTTGCCATAGCCGATCATTAATTGATCTGGAGTCATATTTATTGTTCAACAAATGGTATGTTTCATGGTCAAATGAGCCACCACCTGAGAAGTTGTTTCTACTCTACATGGTATAAATAATCCTTAATGGCGAGGCTCTTTCAATTACCGAATGCACGCTGTCACCTTCAATATCGGCATGCCCAACTTCGAGAAATTTTTGTGATATGATAGGCATAGAGAAAGAACACAATTTGGTTGGGTTCATTTACAACAGCAAAGACTGAAAAATCATTTTCTTGATCTGTAAAAGGCATTGATTGGGGTAACAGATTACTCAAATGCGGTTGGGGACATTGTTTGATAGTGGTGTGGGACGTTGATGAACCTGAACAAATGTACTCACAACGTTTCTGACGCATCTTCGTGTTAGATTAATCTGAGTTGTTTCTAGTCTCAAAACGTTTTAAAAAAACAGGCGTTGTATCAAAAGTCTTATGCTGGTCATGTCCTAAACTCCATTACGTACTATTATCTCCACAACGGCGATAGAATAATAGAAGATGGCATTGGAGTAGAGTATGTGTCTTGTAGAAAGTTTACAATAGACGTAGCCGAAGAGCAGTCAAAGCTGGAACCTGGTTCGATATTGAAGGGAGTGCTGTCTGACCCGATACTGCTACAAAGACCATTTCTTTCATCTGTCTGGCATGGCAGAACTGACCTTAACCTGGTTCAGGGACTATTATTTCATTCATCTGGTTGGTACGGTAGAACTGGCCGGAAACTTCTACATGCTACTTTTTTCTTATACTGCTACTACACTGATGTTATATAACGTAAAAAAAAACAGTGTAACAAGGATGTCATTATTATGACATTAGGTATAGCGGCAACGGCATCCTTCTGTGTCGTATGACATTTTGTAACATCATTGCAGTGTAGCATCAGCATTCATTACATCTGGCTGAACGGTATATTATATAACTTCTTAGGAATAGGTTCTTTATCTTATCTTCCTCCGAGTTGGTTTTACCGAAATTTGACTCGTGAAATGATATACCCCAAAAATCCACGACTAATTTGAAACTGTACCTAAGAACGATTTAGAAATAAAATTAGCCATTCATCCCTAAGTATAAATAGACAATGAAAAGAATAGTATTTTATGCAATAGTTGTATAAGAGGGTTCAAAAAAGGTGAGTGGCGTGTGTAACAATTTGAGGCGAAGCCGAAAATTGTTAATAAAGACGCCATGAGCCTTTTTTGAACTACTTATACAACGTTGCATACATTACTTTTTCTTCGACTAGGGTTTAAATAAAATACAAAACTAAACGCAGTTTGCTTTAAGAAAGAGCGAGAAATTGAAAAGTGGTGGCAAATGACAGTTGAGAGAACGTAATCAATGATTACGTTCTCTCAAAAAAAAAAAATTACCGTGTCTATGATTACTAATCATAGACACGGTAATATTTTTTTTTTTCAAATATCATCAACTTACTTGCTTTTTTCCTTATGTTGGCAGCAATTATTTTAGTTTTGTTATTGTTCCAAACCATATGAATTCAGTCGTTTGTTAAGTTGGCAGTTTTGATTTTCGTTGTAAATTTAGTGTTGTTTTTCTTTTTTATCTGTTGGGTTCACAGGGCACCACTGTTAAACGGCTATTAGACATTACAACCTGCAGGGCCCAATCTGTTGTGTGCCCTGCCTCTCCCTAACCCTCCTTCAGCTCCCTAAGGGCCCTACTCTTAATTACACCTTCCAACCTGACAAATTGGGCCCTGCAGGTTGCAATGTCTAATACCGCTTTTAGCAGTTGCTTTTTATCACATAATAACCATACACCGGCTTCGCGGGGGCAAATCTGTACTGACGTTTAATAGTGCGAGGACACATTAAACTAATTTTATTAGTTGATATCGATAAATGACGTCTTTCAGAGTTGTACGTACAACAGTTGCGTAGTTTCAAGAATTTGAATGAAGAAGAAAACTACAGACGCAAAAATAAACTTTTTGAGGAATTAACTTTCTTTAATATTTAATATTATTTTCATAATATACAATCAATTTTTTTTCCACATTTTCAGACTTTAATCATCGTCGCCTGGGTGACAATAACCATTAGCCATTAGTTTAGGCGATTATCACACTGGCGACGGATCCGCATGTGCCGCCGGTGCGCGAGCGAGATAGCGCTATACACATGCAGAGCGCTATCTCGCTCGCGTATGCGGATCCGTCGCCAGTGTGATAATCGCCTTAGTTATGATAATGATGGTTAAATTTTTTTTTATGGATGTCGATAAACTAAGTCGATTTTTAATGAATCACTAGCACTGGTACATTTTTGCCCCCGCGAAACCGGTGTCTGATAATAACCCTAGGGTCTTTATGAAGAATAGACAGGATAGACTTTTTTGAAATGTCATAAGACATGCTTTTATATTCGTTGGCGGGACCATATAATTGACAGATAAAAGTACCGGAGTAGAAAAATATTTTAAAAGTAAATTTTAAAATTATCGTTAAAAGTTTTATCGGCCATGTTTTTTACTAAGCTAAGTTGAATTCGTACATTGTGTGATACTAATAAAAACAAACGGAATTAAATAAATTGAATGTAAAGTAATGTTGTAATAGGTAAATGTATGACGTAAAATTATATATATATATCATATTAATCATATAAATAAAGAATTGTGGCATTGGTACATAAAATATATCTTTTTTGTGCATTTAAACTTTCTGATAACGATGGATCTTAGATAACGACCTAAAATAATGACGCATGTGCACATATAAGTAATACCTACCGTATCCGTCAAATAACGCAACATATTGACATACGACTATGAATAGTTCGTGTAACATAATTGTAAGTGAACATACGACCATCAATTTAAGAAACGATAAAAATACTTCGAATTCGTATTAGAACATTAAGATAATACAATTAACAGCTTAGTAAAGTATTTTTATTAATACGTTAAAAATCAACAAAAAATATCGTATGTGATCATGCGACTGGCAATTTTATTGCAACAATTAAAACTTTATCAGCCGGATGTTCACATGTAACTTTCTTGTACAAAACTATATTTTTATTATTTTAAAAATACCAACCATTGTTATTTCTATTTCGGCATCTATTTTTGTTAATTTTGATCAAGTGCGCGACAAATTCTTATAGTCCGGGAACACTGACGCGACTGACTTTACGACGGCGCGCGCGCCGGACTGCGCTCGCGGGAACGCCGTAAAAGAACGAAGCATACGCATTTGTTGCATTGTTTTACGTTCACTGATTACTTGCGTCGTTTTTCGCTTAAATTATCTCAGAAACTAACAATGTTAAAAATAAAATTATTTTTGTGTGATGTAGAACGCACCGTTTTAAGACTATTTAGACGACTTATAAGACTAGACGCATTTATGCAAACGTATCGGATACGTCGTGTCAAACTAATTTTTTTTGACAGATTTACACTGAGTTGCACACCCCTGGTACCGTCCAACGGCCCGAATTAAACAAGGAAAATTTATGTAAGATAAAATATATGTATTTATTATTACTAATATTGTATTTTAATTATATTTCAAATAAAATAATACGAAACCGGGATATTATACTTTATACCACGATATTATTTTTCAAACATTAGTTTGGACCAGACCCAACAAGCGGACATGCGCGTTGGACTGTAGCGGTCCTAATTACACCTGAGGCATACTTGAGATAAAAATTAGTAACAATATTTTTGTTTATAACTTTCCGAAAAATATATAATTCATTCTGGTTTAATACAAATAACAACAGGACATGTTTAATTTATCCAAGATCTATTTAATTAAATGTTTTAAATTAAGGTACCAAAATGGAGGACTAAGATTCCATTAGGAATCAATAACTCGGGTTGGATTCGATAAATGGAAAATTAAAAAGCTACTTTAAAAGAAGCACTTTCTAAATATGCATGTGTCGACCTACACAAAAGAGCACTCTCTGAGCATATGCATTGTAAAATATACTTACATAATGGGTACTTGACTGGTTAACAAGACATACGACACTTTAGTTTTGTAAATGTGAAAATGGGTCGTGTTTTTTACATGAGCTTTGCTTGCGTTTACCCGTCCTGATATCATAAGTCCATGATTTTCCCATACGTTCTGTACGAACCATCACAAAACTGACTATTCATTTTTGGCATCTAACTCTATATCATTTTTTTTCTGAAAACACCCACCCATAATGGCGCTTCACAATCCGGTCGCATCCGCGACATTCCAAAACCGATGATGACGTGTACTGTTCCAGTGGAGCTGAGGAGCCTGCCGCTGTTCTGGCTGAACCGCTACGTGCGCCTGTTCCCACTGCTGGCGATGACGGTGCTGCTGCAGGCGTCGTCGGTGCTGCCGCGCGTCTTCGACGGCCCCACGACCACATACTATACTAATCGAGTCAGTATTTAAATCCAGTCCAACATAACTACACAGGATTTTATACTGCTCATATACGGACTCTCAATTTATACATATATTATGTATGACTGCTACATACCTACAACGCCAACAAATTTAGGTAAGTACTAAAGTTATCGCAGGACAAACGCCCAAAATAAACCCCACCATAACGTAAGTTAATGTAATACCTATGTGTTTATACTTTTTATTTAATTCAGTTTATAAGGTTATAAGAATTCTCAGAATCGACTTAGTTTTAGTTACTATAAGTTTTATTAGATCCATAAATACAAAAAATCACATGTCATTACTAAAACTAAATTATATCATCTACATAATGTCAAAATACTCGTATACACCTAATAAAACAAAACATAACTAATACTAAAGAAATCAACCTTAAAAAACGTATAAAACTAAAAGCGGTATTACACATTGCAACCTGCAGGGCCCAATCTGTTGTGTACCCTGCCTCTTCCTACCCCTCCTTCAGCTCCCTACGGGCCCTACCTTCAATTACACCTTCCAACCTGACAGATTGGGCCCTGCAGGTTGCAATGTGTAATACCGCTTTAAACTACAGCACACGGTAGAGTTGGGCGTTATTTAGATACTTTCTTATCTAGATAACTATTTCAAATAAAATCATTTCAAATAAATTTATTCGAATAATCGCAAATAGTGCGTTGACAACTTTATTATTTAGATAAATTATCTAGATGAAGATAACTGACCTCGTTTTTTATTGAAGTATAGCCCTACCAGAAATATATGAGTATTGCCAAGAGGGCGCTTTTTTTTCAATGTATATGGTGACAGTTCAGTTTAGTATGAAAAATTTAGTTCTAATTGGTTCTAAGGAAGTTCCGCAATATGGCGCGTGCTCATATATTTCTGGTAGGGCTTTAATAAAATAATCACAGGCCAAAACAGGCTGTATACCAATTACATATCAGTGTCGTCATGATCAGTCAACAGCTTCATCTTTTATTTAAAATCCCAACTAATTTATTTAGATAATAAACCGGCCAAGTGCGAGTCGGATTCGCGCATGAAGGGTTCCGTACCGTACCATTATTTACAAAAACCAGCCGTATCTACAATCGAATAAATTATTATCATATTATCAGCAAGGTCGTATTATTATTATTATTTTTGTAAATCTTTTGCTATCTCGGCTTTCACCGGTGTACTGCTGTGTCTGCTATGCACGGGCCTGGGCCAAGTGCATATCAGGTAAGTACTTATACTATTTATATATCACACTGTCAGTTCTGTGGCTCAGTAGAGTCAGAAGTTTGCGGTATGCTAGAGTTTAAGGGGGGATTAATGGTCGGTTGTGAGGTGGCTCTATTTGTAGCAAGAACTTTCTTACTATTCGACATGTGTTTAGGATAACTGCTTTCTGAAGGAGGTGAAATGTATTGGGCGATAGTTTTAAGGGTTTCAGTGATTGGTAGAGTTGTTTAGGTATCACGCCTGTAGTGGACAATAGGGACTATTATTATTTTTTGGAGGTGCCATAATCGGGTTATTTCGTCTTTCAGCTCGATGTATTTGGTAAGTTTTTCGGCTATGGTACTCTGTAAATTGTGTGTATTAGGAACAGCTATATCTATGAGGTATCCAGTTTTGCAGGTTTTGTCTATTAATGTGATCTCTTCTCTCTTCGGTCGTTCCCTCATGACTGAGGATCGTGGTCATCACCGGATGATCTGTACTTTGCGTGTATGAAACGTCTCCATCGGCTTCTGTCCATGGCGTTCTGTACAACAGCGTAAAGTTTTGAGGAAGATGATTACTTTACTTGATCTGTCCATCTATTAGGAGATTTGTATCTTCGGCGTCCCTCCGTGTTTCCAACTACTATTAGTTTTTCGAGGCTCTCATCTCCCTTTCTCACTATATGGCCGAAATAGGCCAGAATTCGCTGCTGGCATATCGTGGATAGTCGGGGTTATGATTTTTAGCTGCGAAAGGATTGACTTGTTGGTGCGCCGGGCGGTCCAGGGTATCCTTAACATGCGCCTCCAGCACCACATCTCCAAAGCGTCAATCCTTTGCCTCTCGCGCGTCAGGATAGTCCATGTCTCAGCACCGTAAAGGAAGATGGGGAATATCAAGGCCCGAACCAACCGGATCTTGGTGTTGATTGACAACCCCCTCTTCTTCCAAACATTGTTAAGGCGAGTCATGGCGTCTTTGGTCATCCCGATCCGTCTCTTTATCTCTGGTGCGCAGCTACCGTCCTTGTTCACTTGTGCGCCTAGATAAATGTAGTGATCCACCGTATCTACGCCAGGAATAATGCTACCCGAGTTTGCCAGACTATTAGGACGATCCACCACCATGATTTTAGTCTTACTCCTGTTTACTGCGAGACCCATCCGATTGCTTTCAGTCTCGAGTCTCTGAAACAGCTCCTGTATTTCGTCGACGGTGGAGGCCAAAAGTACTCTGTTGTCAGCGTATCTGAGGTTCGATATTCTCTTCCCACCTATAGGTGTTATCAGGTCTATTATGATGAGTGGTTTGGTCAGTTAGTATGGTTCGGTCAAAGTACATTTTCGATGTAGGGTTATCTAGCACGCTTTCAGGTTTGTATTTATAATATGGCTCTACCGTAATAAAGTGTTGTTGGTAGGCAAGTTTTTGATGGATAATATTCGCAACTTGGTCATGTCTATGTTTGTAGTCGGTCTGGGCTATTGTTTTGCATGCTCCAGTAAAATGCTGAATTGTTTCTGGGCAATTAATGCATTTTCTACTAGTGTCTGTGGTCAGTAAAGTCTTAGTTATATGTTTCTGGTAGTTCCTAGTCGCTGTTACCTGATCCTGTATTGCCACCATGAAACCTTCAGTCTCCGGAAACAGCTCACCACGGCTCAGCCACGCGTTCGACGCTTCTTTGTCGACGTTATGTTGGCCTAAGTCATGATAATGTCTGCCGTGAAGAGACTTCCTAGCCCAGTCGGCGTGTTTGGTTTTATCATCAGTTAGGTTTTCATTTTTTTGAGTTGTTTCATCTTGCAGATTTAGTGGTGTGAATTTACGGTCATTATGTGATGTTGCTTTATGCAGTGTAGAAGACTCTTGATTTGGTAAAAAAATACTGTCGTAGATTCATGATTTGTCTGTTGTGTAGATTTGTAATATCCATAAGGCACCTTCCCCCTTCTTCCCTTGGCAGCGTCTGTCTCTGTACACATGATCTTGGGTGGTGTTTACGGAATTTGGTCATGGTCGTGTTAATTGTGCGTTGCAGTGCTTTGAGCTCAGATTTGTTCCAGTTTATTACACCGAAAGAGTAAGTTAAAATAGGTATGGCAAATGTGTTTATAGCTTTTACAGTATTACGGGCATAAAGTTGTGATTTCAAGATTATATTAAGTCTATGGCGGAATTGTTGCTTTATTTTTAGCTTTATATCTTTATACTTTATTTGGCGTGACTGGTTGTACCCTAAATATTTATACATCTCCTGCTCGTCAAGCGGTTCTATACTTTCACCAGATCCTAATGTGTAGTTGTGTTGGTGTAGCTGTCCTGCTTTAACAGAATTTATTCGTCATTTGTCTATTCCAAAGTCCATTTTAATGTCGTTGCTAAATTGTTCTGTCATATCTGTCAATGTGTAAAGGTCCTGTTCATTGTCAGTGTACAGTTTTATGTCGTCCATATAAAGTAAGTGGTTAATATTCTCAGTTTGTCTGTCATTGTCTGTATAATGTAAGTGGTATCCTGCTGTCGTTGAATTAAGAATATTAGAAAGGGGGTTTAAAGCTAAACAGAACCACAATGGGCTAAGAGAATCGCCCTGGAATATACCTCGCTGTATTCGAATTGGTTCTGTTTCTAGTGTTGTGGTGGGAATAGTGAGCTTAAGGCGAGTTACCCAGTTGGTCATGGCAGTCTTTAATAGATTAACTATTTTCGGGTGTATTTTATATATTTCCAGGATTTGTATCAACCACGAGTGAGGGACAGAGTCGTAAGATTTTTTATAATATATGTACATATAATATAAATCAGATTTGGATTTACTGGCTTGTTTCATTATTATCGCGTCTATGGTAAGTTGTTCCTTGCAGCCTTGACTAAACTTACGGCATCCCTTCTGTTGTTCAGCCAGGATGTTATTGCTATCAATATGTTTATATATTAATTCAGAGATACAGGCTGTCAAATCTTATACAGGGTTTGCAAACATGTAATGGGTCTGTATTTAGCTGGATTGGTAAGGTCATTTTGGTCTTTCGGTATCATAAATGTAGTTCCTAAAGGATGTAAAGTGGTATTGTACTAGGGTCGTCAGTAAATTTATTTAAGAAGTTGTGTAGGTAGGGGTGGACGTTCGTGAACTTTTTATACCAGTAACTGTGAATGTGATCAGACCCAGGTGTTTTCCAATTATGTAATTTACTTAATACTTTTTAAAAAATGTCAATCGGGATATAGTCAAAAGTCATGTCTGTTATAGTGGTACTATTTTTAATAGTATCGGTTTGTATCCATTCATCTTCATTATTATGATGAGGTGGTTGTTCCCATATTCCTGTCCAAAAGTTCTTTAATTCCTGCGGGTCAGGAAGGTTACTTACTGCATTGTTTGTTGTTGTTTGCCTTATATTTCTATAAAACCGTTTTTCATTATTATTAAATAGATTATTCTGTTGTTTTCTTAGTTTACATACTTTATATCTATCTAAACGTCCTGATATAAGTGCTAGTTTTTGTTTTAGTGTGTCCAATGTGTGTGTAAGCTGTGTGTTTGGTTCTTCATGTACAGAATGAATTTTATATTGCTCCATTATATCATTTTCTTGACTTTCGAGGTTTCTGCTTCTAGTCCCGTTCATGAAATGTGTTATTCTACCTATTTTAGCTCGTACATCTTGTAGTCGTCTCTCTAGTCGTCTTTGCCACTGTGGTCTAATGTCTTCATTTACAGAGCGAGATCTGGAGTTATCTCCGGGTTCAAGAGATATTCTTGCACCATTTATTTTAGCAGCTGTCCATGCTGCACAATATATTGCTGTTTGTAGGGTGTTGAAGTCAGTATCTAAGTTAATATATTCAGGGAAAGTTATGTTATTAAGATAATGTACTATAGTCGCGAATTTTTTGGATGTTTTTTGTTTTGGAATGTATGGTCTGCATGTTGGGTCGGTATCTTTAAAATGTTCGAACGTCTGTCTAAAAGTGTCATCAATCAAAGAATTTCTTTCAAGAGGCTGACTATTGCGAGGAATGTCGTTATGGGAATTTTGTTCTGTATTGAGCTCCATATTTTGCAAGAACTGAGTTTCGTTATCGAATAGTTGGCTAATATTGGTTATTTCATTTTCGTGACTATGACCGTTTACATTGGGGATGTTCATAGATAGTTCATCAGCAACTTGTTGTTTTAACTCAATTAATCTGTCATCACTAATGTATTTGCTGTTATTTATTACCCTTCGCTGATCGGCTATACGTTGTTCGCTAAAATGTGCAAGTGCAGGCAAACTGTTTATAAAAGCTTCGTGTAACGGTTTTCGGTATGAAGTTCTGTCTGTTTCAAGTCTGGTAATTCTGTAGTATAGCATAATAGCTTCGTTTTGTTCATTTGTCCATCTTAATCGTGTTTGTGTGCTATTTGCCGCTCGCGTATTTGATATGGCGGGTGTGTAAGTGGTTGGAATGCTAGCCTGTAGGTTAGTCAATTCGACTTTAACTTCTTCGTAAATGTGGTCCAATATTTCTTGTGACAGCAGTTTATTTCGGATAATTGCTCTCCTCTGGTCCCCTACTCTTTGACGACTAACTATCATATTTGGAAACTTTTCTATAAATTTTAAGTGAAGAGGTTGCAGGTAAGTTTTCTTGTCAGTATCTAGTGCGGTAAGATAAAGGTATGTGCGCATTATAAACGTATTCATTTCATTCGTCCATCATTTGCGCGTTTGGGAAACGCCCGAAGTGGGTACAATTTTAATGTCGGGAATGATATCTTGCACAACACTGTCGGGCGTGCTAGTAGATGAAATGGTCTCTGATTTTTTTGTCGGGCGAGTTGAAGGGATAGAAGAAAACAGAGACTCTGTATCATCGCCCGAATCGGCTGTAACTTCGCCATCGATGGCCCGCCTGCTCAGCTCCCGATGACCGGCTGTAACAAATTGTTCGATGGGAGCCCGCCTGCTCAATTCCACATCGCCGTTGGATCGCATGCTGTGGCACCCAGCAACGGCTCCAGATGCGCCCCGACCATCACCCTCGGGCAGCGGCCCGGTACGTAGTCTTCTCGATCGCAACTGCATTGTGAAACTATATAAAGAAGAAAAGCAAGAATAGGAGGGAAGAAGAAGAAAGATAGGAGAGATGGAATCTTAGTTTGGGAAGGGTGAGCCTGATGACATTGGCAATTTTGTACCTCCCTAATTGGGGTATGGTCTTGATTGTTACGACCCGATATTAGTATCACCTACCCGTAAGCCCGCCCACCACGACAAGGTGATTCCTTTGGGGTCGATTATTATTATTATTATTGTTTAACACACTAGCAGTTATAAACTGATGCGTGTATCTGCCTAAGTACGTAGTTTTTTGGAGATAACTCAAAAACCCCTATACCGATAATGCTCAAAATAATTTTCATTTAAAAAATATTTAAAGGTGGTTCTTCCTTTAAATATTCTTTCAACACACTTGATTTTTTTCATAATTTTTGGACTTACGGTTCAAAAGTTACAGGGGGGGGGGACCATTTTTATTTGGAGCGATTAATCAAAAAATGTTCAAAGAAACCTCAATGTTATTTTTAGAGACCTATCGATTGATGTGCATCATGTTGATATTTGGCAAAAAAAAATTTTTGACAATTAGTTACATATATGGAGTGCCCCCAGCCAGTTTCGTAACTCTTTCCAAGTCAGAGTGTATAAAAGCGGGGGCCGATTTCAGGACATAGAATTTTTTATTTCGCATTTTCGCTATCTTTTCGATTAAAACTTTATACAACACATTTAGATAAGCATCTTTTATTGATTACAATTTTTTGATTAACTTGCCCGTTTAAGAACTAAAGCGGTCCTAAGTTGCAAGTTTGGCCACTACGAATCTAGGGACTTGAAAATTAATATTCTTCTGGCGCTCGCCGGCCGCTGCCGCGGCACGCTCGCTTCGCTCACTCGGCTTCGCGCGCTGTTAGGTCACGGTTCACCTAACACACTCCTCCTCGCTTCGCTCGTCGTCGCTCCTATCTTGACTCTGTGACACGGCAGTCTCCCGTGATTATTATTACCAAACGCCATAAAGCTCTATACCTGGAGTAAGCTTAGGTACATTTCCCCTCTGTCAACGTTATTAGCAGGAAAATCTAATAGGTTTATAAAAACTATTTCAAAAATCGATTACACGCATTCAGTTCATCGTTTTCAGTGAGTAAATAGCTCCGTGAAAATGCATTTATGTATTGTTTTTAGGTGTAAAAAATGTTCTATTATGTCTAGTTTACAAAAATATGAAATATAATTTCACATTATATGATTTTAAGCTAACATGGTCATTAACATTACAAAAACTATTTAAAACGGGATATTTACCATGTGAGTTTTTTATTTTGAGCTTCCGATGCTCCGATGCTTCCGATGTTTTTTGTTGCGCATGCAACTGTGCCGAAATATCGGAAGCTCAAAATAAAAAACTCACATGGTAAATATCCCGTTTTAAATAGTTTTTGTAATAATTTCACATGTAATTATAGTTTTCCTTTTTTTATCATTACTATTATGATTAAAAATTAATCCATATCGAAAATCCAGCGTCGTTTACTGAATCGATTCAAAGATAATCGTTTATTTTCTGACGGGCAGTAACTATTTTGCCGTTTGACACTTATGCATATTTAACGCCCCTAAGGATTACTGCCTTCTATATTTTGTTTGAAAATACAAGCAAAAATGATCCTTGGGTTTTTTGTTTGACATTTGCAAGGACTGCATCCAATAATGAACCATATTTCAACATATGTAAAATCAACTATTTGTTGCTCCATTTAGTGTCGTGACTTACTGTCAAATATGCGTGATATTTTCAAGTGAAAGGTACATCATTGTCCTTTATCAATAAGGCGATGCTGCTATAAAAATTCATTTAGAAATAAACTTTATTAACAACCGACAATGATGTACCTTTAAATTGAAAACGCCATACGTATGCGTCCTCGCCCCCCTCAGATTTTGGCAGACTTTTTTGTTTGGAAAGATGAGGCGATAGCTCCTCCCAAATGCCAATCGTGTCCATTTATGAGCCAATATCTTGTCAATTATCAAGTTTAGAGAAAAGTCGCCTATACAAAACATGCTTATTTTAGCGTCTTCTATACGTAACTTTATTCAAAATAGGTGTCATAATGATAAGTCCCAGCCCCCCCTTAGCTACACCCTAACCAAAATTAGCCAAATCGGTTTAGCCGTTCTCGAGTTTTAGCGATTCGAACATAACGAACAGCAATTCATTTTTATTTATATAGATAGAAGATAGATATCACCTGTATGCGAATATTTTCGAATAAGATGCTATTACAATGAGATTGACAACAGTGAGTTGTCACACGCTAAAATGATGGCTAAGTGGCCAGTGTAAATATGTCGTTCCACGAAAATAATGTCAAAGATTTGTTTTAATAATTTATAACTACGATTAAAGCAGGCGTAAAACGGAACTGCCAAAGCATTTTTTTTTATCCACGCATCCACTATTTCAATTTAAAGATTTTATTTTTTCTTATTTACGATTTACGATTAAAACTGAACGCGGAATTATACATGAAACGGAAAACTCAGCAGTGTCAGATTTTGACAGCCGTATCTTATGGAATAAGGGCTAATTTATTAACAATTTGTAAGAAACTATCGCCTTAACGGCTTTAGTGCTGGAATAATATAAAGTAACTATCTATATATCTAAAGTGAAATCCTGCGGCGCTTCCGCCTTTCTTGAGCGAAAGCAGAGACTAAAAAAAAAACGGCCAAGAGCATGTCGGGCCATCCTCAGTGTAGGGTTCCGTAGTTGCCGGCATGTTGCAATTCATTAATTCAAAAGGTCGTTTCTTACGGGAAATTTGGCGGCGCTTAGGTCATTTTAACTTACGTCCTTTCACGGTACGGTTTCGAGTGATAACTCAAAAACGGCTCCACCGATTTAATTCAATATAGTTTTCATTGAAGGTACTTATTAGGCCTCACTTTCTTTTTTTTTCAAAATTTTTGGACCCACGGTTCAAAAGTTAGATGGGGGGGGGGGGGACGCCCTGTTTTAAACTTGCGGAGTTATTATTTACGAAAATATTAACGCCCCCCACTTCACGTGTACGGGAGATACCCTAACAAAATATATTTTTCCAGTTTTTATTCTACAATTTTTTCGTCTTGGTTAATGCACATATTCAAAAAAAAATTCAGCTTTCTAGTGCTAACAATCACTGAGCTAGACTGCGGACGGACGGACGGACGGACGGACGGACGGACGAACGGCCGGAAGGACGGGCGGACATGGCAAAACTATAAGGGTTCCTAGTTGACAACACTGAATCTGATCCTTCATACCAACTATCTCACCCTTTAAATCCGAGATTTCGTTAGCTACTTAGTTTGGATACGGCCGCTGTATTTGCCGCCTGTTGCCCCAGTGTTTTTGCCATTTTCACTGATATTTTATAGACACTAAACGGTCTTTATTATAATTTTACGTATTTTCTTAGATAATATTAAGATAATTGTATAGAATTAAATAAATAATAACTATTTTGAGAGGAGCTTTAAGAGTAATGATTATTGAATACACCTTAAGTCAGTAATTTACAATTCAAAATCCCTACGTCACATTTTATGTTCACAAATATTTTGGGATGACATTTTTGACACATAGTTATAGTTATAGCGTATTTATTTATAGCGTAACTGCAATGACATGGAATTGAACTTTAAGGTAAATATCTTTGACGCTTTATGCGTTCAGATGTTTTTTCCTCGCTGTGTGTTCAGAACTTACTGAAAAATTGCTGCTCATATATTTATGAAAAACTCTACGTACAGATGTTATTGGCCTCAAGTAGTGTAAAGAATTTATTGAAAATTGAGGCTGCTCAGAAGTATTTGAGGACCTCGCCCGCTACGATATATCTCATGGCGACTGTATACATTACATATCATCTTAAAGTTAGAATAAGGCCTAGTCGCCGCGTCTTGGTCTGTGGTTGTGAAGGGAACGTTGTCGGCAGGTGGAGGTGTGCCGGGACTACTGGTGGAGCGCTCTGTTGCACGTGCAGAATATTGTCAACTCGGAACAAATCGTAACTATTATATTTGTATCTCCTTTGAGAATCACGAGCCTTTACATTTTACATCCCGGTCTTTTGGTAGGCTTGCGTGGGAACAGTTGGGTCATCAGGCCCAGACCCCGTTATCAGTGGGTGGGGGACATCGTGTCATAGGGTTCTCATACAATATTTATGATAGGATTAAACGAACTTACCTGAAGTGAAGTTCTATCCTGATTATATGAAATATTTTGTCCGATATACAATTGTATATTTCCCTTCTACGTTCCCCAATACACGCGAATTTAGAGACGCCGAGAGAGAAAAAAATAATAATTTTTAACACCTGTCAACATTACACATGTCACATCAATTCGTTTAGAGCTGTGGTTTAGAGTATTACAAAATAAAGGGGATGTAAACCCTATGGTTTACTTGAGGAGGGTGGGAGTCTCCTTATATCGGACAAAATATTTCATATAATCAGGATAGAACTTCACTTCAGGTAAGTTCGTTTAATCCTATCATTTTCATATTTTGTCCGAAATACAATTGTAGATGTTTAGAGGCTAAAACATTATTAAATAATATGTACCTATAAGTATATAAGTAAACTACATGGCATTAGTCAAAAACAAGTAGGAAGGATTATAAGCATAATACCTTACAAAAAACCAAGTACTCTTGTTTCAACATCTTTGACTTTAGAACATAAGTGAATATTAGATTAGACATAGCGAGATGCCCTTAATATACAAATTGCCTCTTATGTCAATGATTAAGCACATTTCCTAACACCATTCCTATGCTTATAATTATAATGTTTTTAAGATAAAACCCCGGATTACTGATGTATTACCAAAAATTATTTGCCAGATTTTCACTTCCCAAAATAATGTTTCCCAAAGACATGAATA
Source organism: Pammene fasciana (assembly GCA_911728535.1). NCBI lineage: Eukaryota > Metazoa > Arthropoda > Insecta > Lepidoptera > Tortricidae > Pammene > Pammene fasciana. The sequence continues at coordinate 821,793 of OU452274.1, read as the reverse complement.
CCAAATAATCATTTCCCAACTAATCTCGAAACTGGAATTCAAGGCCAAAAAATCTACGACAGATATGTCAGTGTCATAACCATCATTGTCGCTTATGTCACTGTCAAGTAAACTTTTCAGGTTTCGCCAACCTTTTTATAATATGCTGCTTTATATAGGCCAACATTATCATATTATTTATTCTGTGACATTATCTAAAGAGTGGAGCGTAAGCGAAGTGATGTACTTACAGACGTACGGATACAACGGAACTGTCAGCTGGCTACCTAGACGTCTCTGCATTTCGATAGATTTTTGATTTTAAATAATTGTTCCACGATAACTTTATAAAATTTCTTGGGGATGCAGCATAGTTAAATAATATAATTTGAGTGTTCAAATATGACCAGATTTATCAAGGCGTTATGGAGCTTAGAAGGCGCGAAAAAATCATCATAAAGTGTCTTGTTATATTGGTCCACTCGTTTGCATGTAAATCACGAGTTCTCGGTTCGAGCGGGCTACTAGTTATAATAAGGTTTTTGTAAAAAAAAGGTAGGTATGAACTTTTGTCGCCGACTGTACTCTACTTTCAACAGTAAACTAACACGGAGACAATTCTAACGAACATATTAAACACGATAAGGTTTCGTTTTTGACTTGATGTAGTTCTTAACTTAGTCGTAAATTATTGTACCAAATGTTATGAATACCCGAAGTAATACAAGTGCAATACCAGCTTTGCAACCAAAAATCACGGATGTTTAACTTTTTATTAGGGCGTCTTTTATTTATGTAAAATAATTAAATACAATTACTTCTTTAAATTATAGGATTGAAATTACCAACAAATAAATTATCTTAGCGTGTTTTTAATAAAAAAGGGAATATACCATTGTACAAACATTTTACTGCAGTGGCAACATTGTAGTAACTTTTTTGGCCTTGAATTACAGTTTCGAGTATAAATATTACGCAAACATTTTTTTGGCAACTCAACAATATGCAAATAAATGTTTCGGCAATTCCTTATTTTGACAATGTTCACTTCACCAATTCTTAATTAACCGAATGCATTAATTAGTTGCCAAAACATACGAAACGCAAAACAAGTCATGGCAAACGTATCATTCAGCAAATATTTTTTTAGCAAATGACACATTTGGTAATTTTTTATTTCACAAAATTTCATATGCCAATTCATCATTCAGCAAACTAATTTATCCCAAATCGTCATTAGGCAAATGATTTTTTAAACAAAAATCCGTTTGGTAGTTTTTTCATGTTTCGTTCAATTTATAATCATATCCCAAATTATGGCATTACCAAACAAATTATGGCAAATAATAAGACAGTTAATGTTATCGTTTACTAGGATTTATGACAGAAATTAATTTCCGTGGGGTCGCGGTTCTAACCTAATCTACTTTTCTGACAGAAGTTCATTTCCGTGGGGTCGTAGTTCTAACCTAACCTAACCTACTTTTCTGATAGAAGTTAGTTTCCGTGGAGTCGGACTTCTAACCTAAGTTAACCTACTTTTCTGACAGAAGTTCATTTCCGTGGGGTCGCGGTTCTAACCTAACCTAACCTACTTTTGTGACAGAAGTTCATTTCCGTAGGGTTGCGGTTCTAACCTAACCTACTTTTCTGACAGAAGTTCATTTCCGTGGGGTCACGGTTCTAACCTAACCTAACCTACTTTTCTGACAGAAGTTCATTTCCGTGGGGTCGCAGTTCTAACCTAACCTAACCTACGTTTGTGATAGAAATTCATTTCCGTGGGGTTGCGGTTCTAACCTAACCTACTTTTCTGACAGAAATTCATTTCCGTGGGGTCGCAGTTCTAACCTAACCTAACCTACTTTTCTGACAGAAGTTCAATTCCGTGGGGTCGCGGTTCTAACCTAACCTAACCTACTTCTCTGGCAGAAGTTCGTTTCGATGGGAGGTCACAGTTCTAATCTAACCTAACCTACTTTTCTGGCAGAGGTTCGTTTCCGTGGGGGTCGCGGGTCTAACCTAACCTAACCTACTTTTCTGGCAGAAGTTCGCGGGCTTCTATTTCCGCTCTGAATTATTCAGATTATCTCATCAAAATATCTATAAATGTATGGGCCTGTACCCCAACGCTATTAGCACAGATATCTGACAGCTAAGACAATTATTTCTCAAATATACTGACACGGTCGATTCCTATAGAAACCATAGACAAGGGCGCCTCTATCCTAAGAACGACTACGCACTAAAGAGGTCGGTCATCTGTGAGCGATACCTAAAGTCGTAAACCTAATTAGATTCCAATATACGTCAAAAAAGTATTGCCATTAAAATGACATGTTCGGTGGATCGGTAAATTTTCAATTTGTAAAAGTTATAGGGAGCTGTTTCTTTTATTTATAATATTAAAGGCAACATTTAATTTGCCTTCTTAAATAAACAATCATATTTAAATACTCGTCGCAAAAAAAGATATTTGATTAAATTGTTTTATAGGAGAAAAGTTTAAATTACAATGGCAATAACTCAGAGATTAATAACATTTGGTACCAATTATTTGTCTCATAACGTGCGATTACATTTTTAGGAAAAGAAAACATCGTATTTTTACATTCGTCTTCAAAACTTGACAACTTATAATGTGTGGTAACCTTTATGGTGGACATAGTGGTTCTGTGGCGGCCATAACTATTGTCACTTCACTTCTTTGTCTTCATTCGACATCTGACGTTTGGATAGCTCGAATGTTTTCTGTACTCGTCGTGGTGATTTCCATTAAAAGATAAAAAAGATAAAAGATATTTATTCTTCAATTTAGGCACATTACAATGCACTTATGAACGTCAGAGAGAAAAGAAACTACCACCGGTTCTAACCCTACACCTCTGACCCGAGAAGTATTACTTATTACCGGCAAGAAACTCGGCGGGACTTATTTTTTCAAAACAGTACTACAAATACATTAAAGATACTATATACAATAATGCGTAGTTCTTCAAGAAGGCATATCAAAACAGCTTGAGAGACAGACATGTACCTGCCTATTGTGTAATTAAAATGAAAAATAAAAATAAAATCCAAATCTGACTGCTTCGCAATACGTTTGATATTCTTTCTTACTTGAACTGTGTCCTCTAAATGTTAGATGATTGTTAAGTTTTTGTTTTCTGTTAAGTTTCCCGTTAAGTTTTTGTTGTTTCATTTCGTTATTGTTTCAAGTTTGTGTTTTGCTCGTGGGTTTTGCTTTATTGCAAGTAAAATGGAGCCTGTACCAGGTCCGTCTCACAGCAAAGAGAATGATCCTATATCTCCACCAAAAAAGCGTCCTAAAAGTCATATGAGTGTCTCGGAGAAAATATTAATTATAATATAATAATTATGATCTCCTAGGCTTTATGTCCGACAATTCAGTGTAATAACTAAGGCACTGGCTGAAGCTAGCATTTATCTTCGTCGTCTAATTTTGTTTTATTTTAACATAATTATTGTACCAAAAGGTTGGTTTTTCCTGAAACGTCACAATGACAATGACATATGTAATTGTGACCTTCCGCCATCTTCGGTAGTTTTTTTGACGTATATTGGAATCTAATTAGGTTTTCGACTTTACTGTTAATGTGACAGATAAAACCAACAGGAATACCGTCGCAATAGAGCCGCAATACAATCGCAATAGAGGTGACATATATATGTTAGTGTTACACTTAGTCGAGTCGAATAGAGGTCCGGTGAAAGATATTTATAATATATCGCTTAGTAACGGAATGAGGTGAGGTGTATCGCTTAGTAACGGAATGTGGACGACGTCACGGGTGTCCTTTTGGATGCCATTCATTTATTACGTAGGTATGACAATTTAGGGGGGGGGGATTGACCATGCACTACTTCTACTTACAAGAGGAGGACTTTTTCTCTTACGTAAGGGCGGAAGGGGGTCAAAAAGTGGCAAAATTGGCTTATGTATGTATGTATGTATCACTTTATTGCACATTAAACAAGTATAACATTAAAACATTAATAAAATACAAAAAAGATATGCACAAAAGATATGTAATAAATTTACGACCCACTTGTCTATTCTAAAACCTTCTCCAGGGGGTAACAAATACTCTTCTGAAACCAAACATACATACAAACATACATGTATACAAAGGTACGGGTTAAACTGAGAACCTCCTTTTTTTTGAAGTCGGTAAAAAAGTAGGGTAGGTATAATTAGTATTATGATCATAATCATTTGAGAAAAATTACTTATGCCAATCAATAGATTCGACAAATCTATAAAAGACATTTTGAAACGTGACCAACTAAATATTTTGTCAAATAATAATATTCTAAACTAAATAATCAATTGCGACATGTTATATATATATATATATATATATATAATCAACCCATCACGGTAAAAGTTGATCCAGTACTGTTTTAGAACAAATGTTGATCCACCTGTTTTGTGCGTACATTCCGCTCCGGATAGAGATACGGTTGTACAGCTCGAATATATGAAATCAGCGTGTGACGTCAGTGGATGTGCATTTATCCATTTTCGAAAAACTTGTCATAAAATTTTAAGGTTTTCGTTGATCCATTAACGGTCAAAAAAATTATACGTAAGCGCATAATGTGGCTCCGATTTATGTCCGACTTAGTGGTAAATGTGGCTCCGGAGCTGAATGTGAAGGGTAAGTACGGCAACGTCGCGCTATTGTGCGAATGAAACAAACATACGTCCCAACTTCAAGTTAAAGTGAGACAACACCATCGTGTATACTGTCGACTATAAGGTACTTAAGTAGTCCTTGACAGTCGCTGGACGTTTCGTGAGCATTTTAAATGCCATGGCGCCTACATTGATCAGGGCAGCGTCGGCTCTTAGCCGTCTTCTCCCAAGTGACACTGGGCCGAACACCGGAAGTCGGAGACTGTACGCAGGAGTGGTATGGTCGATGGCCCTGTACGGGGCACCCATATGGGCTGGGTCCCTGTCTGCCCAAAACCAGGCCCAATTACGCAGGCCGCAACGGGTCATCGCGGTCAGGATGGCGAGGGCATACTGATCCGTCTCTTGCGAGGCAGTGTGCGTTATGGCGGGAACCCCGCCCTGGGACCTGGACGCCGCGGTTCTGGCCGATATTTATTGGCGTGTCACCGAGGCGCGGACGGGAGGAAATTTCCCCCGTCTAGAAGAGGTCAGACGGTGGAGGCTATACTCTCGTCGAGTGCTCCTAGAAAAATGAAACAGGAGGTTGAGGAGCCCAGTGCTGGCCATCGGAGCAATTCTTCTGGAGAAATGGTTCGAAAGACGTGATAAGTTTCTCTCCTTCCACCTCACACAGATCCTTTCTGGGCATGGCTGCTTCGGCAAATACCTGTGTAGGGTGGCGGGATGAGAACTAACGGCGGAATGCCACGGGTGCGGCGACGCCGAAGACACGGTACTACATACCGACGTGGGTGGAGCAGCGGGCCGCACTCGTGGTGGTTGTAGGACGTTACCTTTCCCTGCCTGCCATGATGCAAGCCTTGGTCGATAGCGACAAAGCCTGGAAAGCGGTGGTCTCCTTCTGCGAGAATGTGATGGCTCAGGAGACAGCGGAGTGTGTAAGGGAGGAAGATCCGGCCTCCCACCCAATGCTTCGCAAGCATATGGGGCGGCAACGGCTGGCGTATGACCGCCGACTGCCACCCTAACGGCGTCTGTGGGCGATAGACTCGGGGACGTATGCTGCCTATACATGGGCCCCTGAGTTGGAAAGCGCACGATTATGTCTCTCAGTTCGCATCTTAGAGAGGAAATAGGGAGAAAACGCTCGCAGAGAAGAGTCCGCTGTGGGGACAATTGGTGACGGAGTTACGGTAGTGTGCCTTATCGTTGTCGCGACCCCGCCCATTAGTACCGAGGCGGCAAACAGAGGGGTTTTTAGTGGGTAAATTAAATATCCGCCTGACAAATCCTGCTCTTAGTTATATCAGTTATATTGGAAACTTAAACTGTAAAAATAGAATGAAAATAAATGATAAAAAGGCGAATCTTATTTATTTGAACCTAACTGAACTAAATCTGCCAGAAGGGACAGCAATTGTTGATCCGATCGGAGCTGTATGCAAAGTTATGACTTTGCAAAGTAACGCACGTTACTCATACAAAAGATTCTAAAAATCCTTCCTATTTCCTTGCCTATGCCGCGAGTTTTTGTGGATCTAATATTAGATCCACAAAAACTCGCGGATCAACAATAGTTGGCAAATAGCGAACGGATCAACAATTGACTCATGCCACAACCCATCTGATCAACATTTGTTGAGTTGAGTGAAATTATATTTCACCGATCATCTATCTATACAGGTTTTATTTATTTATTATAAAAACAAAAGTATAACTACAGACAAAATAAAGATACCTTAAACTAAAAACTATATCAATACACATAAAAGGAAAGGTCCTGTCCTGACTGACTGACTGGCTGACTGAAACATCAACGCAGACCCGAAACTACTTAACCTTTAAGTCTCTAGACTTGAAATTTTCACAGTCGTAGGCAAGGAAATAGGAAGGAATTTTAGAATCCTTTGTATGAATAACGTGCGTTACTTTGAGCAAGCGATGTGATATTTTGAGTGTAGCCTTTGAGGTCATTAAACCTTTGAGGTCATTGAACCTGTACAGGTTCGAAAGAAATATAATTATATATATATAGATGAGAGAAATATAATTTGACTCAACAAATGTTGATCAGATGGGTTGTGGCGTGAGTTAATTGTTGATCCGTTCGCTATTTGCCAACTATTGTTGATCCACGAGTTTTTGTGGATCTAATCTATGACTTTGCATACAGCTCCGATCGGATCAATAATTGCTGTCCCTTACAGTTTAAGATTCTAATATATTAAAGATCATTTATTATATCAGAGCAGGATTTGTGATATTTAATGAAATGCGATCAGTTAATTGATGGGTGGGATTTTGCGAAATGAGTTATTGGATGGGTGGTTGTTTGGTAAGGGTGTATGGTTGGTTGGGATAGATTTCCACATCCTTGCGGAGAGCGTCAGAATCAGAACCGTTAACTGATTTGATGATGAAAGATGCAAAGTTTATATTTGGCTCTGAAGATGGCCCTTTGGGGCCGGCGGATGGGCGGCATTTTGCCTCCTATGGAGAAAGTCCGCACAGATTGGGACCCTGTAAAGGGTCATGCTCCCCAAATTCGGCAGGAGTCACCAGACACCGGCCGCGGCCTTCAGCAGGCGCGCCGACAGCCCGCAAAAATGCGGGCCGAAGTGCCACCTGCTGTCTAGTATGAAACCCAGATACTATACTAATAATCCGCCTCGAACTAAGAACTTGCTCGTTGACGTTTGGGGTATTTTGGCTTCACAACCCCTTGATTGATCTTGCTCACATTTTAATGATGAAATTTTGTGCGCCACAGCTGTAACTCTACCAAATTTTGTAAAGATTGGAAAAATGATACTCTAGTTATCGTCTAACATACTATCGAAATGAAAAAGCTGATAAAATGCACGGCCGTCCCACTGGCTCGCTAAAAATTGAATTAAAGAACTTCGTTTACTACCGCGCACTCGTCCAATGATTTTCAATTGATTTTTTGTCAAACTATTAAAATATAATTTTAAACAAATGATAAAAAAGCGAATCTTACTTATTTAGACCTAATTTAACCTACAAGAAGGGCCAGCAATTGTTGATCCGATCCGAGCAACATCTGTTTGTATGCAGAGTTATACATTAGATCAAATAAAACTGTTCGGATCAACAATAGTTGGCAATAGCCAACGGATCAACAATTGACGCATACCAAAACCCATCGGATTAACATTTGTCGGTTAAATTATATTTCTCGGTGAGGCCATTGAACTTGTACAGGTTCAATGAATTCAAAAGTTCAATGACCTCAAAGCCTACAGTCAAAGTATCACATCCCTTGCTCAAAGTAACGCACGTTACTCAATTGATCGGGGCTGCGTTGGCTCTTAGCAGTCTTTTGCCAAATGTCACTGGGCCGAACCTTTATTTTTCTATTTATTTATCAAAAACAATATATTGCCTTGGCATTACAGTGTGCACCAATGCGCCGCGTAACTAAATATATTAAAAGTGTAATAATAACAACATTACATAATAAGACTAACGTCATTCCACTGATTCAAATATGAACATCGTATGTCGGAGACTGTACGCAGGAGTGGCACGGTCGATGGCCTTGTACGCCGCCCATATGGGCCGGGTCCCTGACCGCCCTAAACCAGGCCCAATTACGGAGGCCGCAACGGGCCATCACGGTCAGGATGGCGAGGGCATACCGAACCGTCTCCTACGAGGCAGCGTGCGTACTGGCGGGAACCCCGCCCTGGGACCTGGACGCCGCGGTTCTGTCGATATTTATTGGCGTGTCACCGAGGCGCGGCCGGTAGGAAATTTCCCCCTTCTAAAAGAGGTCAGAGGTCAGACGGTGGAGGCTAGACTCTCGTCGAGTGTTCCTAGAAAATGGAAGAGGAGGTTGAAGGAGGCCAGTGCTGGCCATTGGACCATCGGAGCAATTCTTCTGGAGAAATGGGTTGAAAGACATGATTAGTTTCTCTCCTTCCACCTCACACAGATTTTTTCGGGGCATGGCTGCTTCGGCAACTACTTGTGTAGGGTGGCGGGATGGCAAAAAACGGCGGAATGCCACGGGTGCGGCGATGCCGAAGACACGGCACTGTCGGCACTACATACGCTGGCTGTGTGCCCGACGTGGGCGGAGCAGCAGGGCAGGTCGCACTCGTGGTGGTTGTAGGACGTTGCCTCTCCCTGCCTGCCGTGGTGCAAGCCATGGTCAACAGCGACAGGGCCTGGAAAGCGGTGGTCTCCTTCTGCGAGGATGTGATGGCTCAGAAGGAGACAGCGGAGCGTGTAAGGAAGGGAGGCAGATACGGCCTCCCACCCAATGCGCCGCAAGCATGTGGGGCGGTGACGACTGGCGTACGACCGCTGACTGCCACCCTAACGGTGTCTGTGGACGGCAGACTCGGGGACGTTTGCTGCCTACACATGGGCCCCTGTGCTGGAAGGCGAACGATTAAGTCTCTCGGTTCGTATCTTAGAGCGGAAATAGGGAGAAAACGCTCGCACAGAAGAGTCCGCTGTGGAGACAACCGCTAACGGAATTGCAGTAGTGTGCCAGGCCTATAACCGCGAAACACTTCGTTCATCGAATCGCCTATTTGCATCACTCTCTTTCGTATATGCAAGAGCGATAGAGACGGGACAATCGTTTTGTCGATTTTCGAACTTCGCGGTAGCCCACCTGATCGCTCTCGCAACCCCGCCCATTAGCACCGAGTCGGCAAACAAAAGGGTTTTTAGTAATAATAATAATTTCACTTAACTAATATTGATCAGATGGGTTGTGGCGTGAGTTAATTGTTGATCCGTTCGCTATTTGCAAACTATTGTTGATCCGCAAGTTTTTGTGGATCTAATGTATGACTTTGCATACAGTTTCGATCGGATCAACAATTGCTGTCCCTTACAGTTAAGATTCTAATATATTAAAGATCATTTATTTAACTAAGAGCAGGATTTGTCAGGCGGATATTTAATGAAATGCGGTCAGTTATTGAATGGGTGTTTGTATGGTATGGGTGTATGGTCGGTTGGTATAAATTTCCACATCTTTGCGGAGAGCGGCAAGATAAGAACCGTCAACTGAGTTAATGAAGAAAGATGCAAAGTTTATATTTGGCGGCTCTGAAGATGGCCCTATGGGGCCGGCGGATGGCAGCGGCATTTTGCCTCCTATGTAGGGAGTCCGCCCACATTGGGACCCCGTAAAGGGCCATGCTCACCAGATTCTGGAGGAGCCAGGAGACACAGCCGCGGCCTTCAGCAGGCGCGCCGATAGCCCGCTAAAATGCAGGCCGAAACGCCACCTGCTGTCTAGTATGAAGCCCAGATACTATACTAATAATCCGCCTAGAACTGAGAAGTTGCTCATTGACGTTTGGGGTCTTTTGGCTTCACAACCCCTTGATTGATCTTGCTCACATTTTAATGATGAAATTCTGTGCGCCTCAGCTATAATCCTACCAAGTTTTGTAAAGATTGGAAAAATGATACTCAAGTTATCGTCTAACAAACTATCTAAATGGAAGTGCCATCAAAATGCACGGCCGTTCCACTGACACGCTAAAAGTTGAATTAAAGAACTTCGTTTGCTACCGCGCACTCGTCCAATGATCTTTAATTTATTTTAATGTCAAACTATAAAAATACCATTTTAAATAAATGATAAGAAGGCGAATCTTATTTATTTGGACCTAATTTAATCTAGCAGAAGAGACAGCAATTGTTGATCCGAGCGTTGGCAATAGCTCACGGAACAAAAATTAACGCATACCACAACCCATCGGATCAACATTTGTTAAGTGAAATTATATTTCTCTGTGAGGGTGAACCTCAAAGGTTCAATGACCATCGCTTGCTCAAAGTAACGAACGTTACTCATACAAAAGATTCTAAAAATCGTTCTTTTTTCCTTGCCTACATTATAAACAATGTCTACTGTAAAAAATGTCAAGTATCTAGGTTAAGTAGTTTCGGGTCTGCGTTGAAGTTTCAGTCAGTCAGTCAAGACAGGACCTTTCCTTTTATATGTATAGATAGATGATCGGTGAAATATAATTTCACTCAACAAATGTTGATCAGATGGGTTGTGGCTTGAGTTGATTGTTGATCCGTTCGCTATTTGCCAACTATTGTTGATCCGTGAGTTTTTGTGGATCTAAGTAATGTATGACTTTAATAAATATAATAAATAAATAGGATTCGCCTTTTTAGCATTTATTTTAAATAGTATTTATGCAGATTAACATTTAAATAAATTTATGATCATTAAACGAGTGTGAGGTAGTGAAAGTTCTTTAATTCTACTTTTAGCGAGCCAGTGGGACGGCCGAACATATCGATGACATTTCAATTTTGACAGTTTGTAAGACGATAACTTGAGTATCGTTTTATCAATCTTTACAAAATGTGGTAGGGTTACAGCTTAGGCGCACAAAATTTCATCATTATATTAAAATCAGAGCAGGAGCAATCAAGGGGTTGTGGAGCCAGAAGACCCTAAATGTCAACAAACAAGTTCTTAGTTTGAGGCGGACTACTAGTATAGTATCTGGGCCTCATACCGGACAGTAGGTGGCGCTTCGGCCTGCATTTTAGCGGGCTGTCGGCGCGCCTACTTGAGGCCGCAGACGCTCTCTTCTGGCTCCTCTCGAATCTGGCGAGCATGTTCCTTTACGGGGTCCCAATCTGGGCGGACTCCCTCCATAGGAGGCAGAATGCCGTCGTCATCCACCGGACCCAAAGGGCCATTGGACAGTGGATGGCGAGGGCTTAACGTTTGGTAGGCTTCACGGTCGCGTGCGCTCTGACCGGCACCCTGCCTTGGTAACTCGAGGCGTAAGTCAATCATTCGGGACTTACCCTTTTATCTATATAGATAGATAATCACTCTTTCAACCTGTACAAGTGCAATGGCCTCACCAAGAAATATAATTTCACTCAACAAATGTTGATCCGATGGGTTGTGGAATGAGTTAATTGTTGATCCGTTGGCTATTGCCAACTATTGTTGATCCGAACAGTTTTTGTTGATATAATGTATCACTTTGCATACAACTTCGATCGGATCAACACTTGCTGTCCTTTCTGGCAGGTTCAATTAGGTCCAAATAAATAAGATTCGCCTTTTTATCATTTATTTTAAATCTATTTTTATAGTTTAAGATTCTAATATATTAGAGATCATTTAATTAACTAGGAGCAGGATTTGTCAGGCGGATATTTAATGAAATGCTTTCAGTTATTAGATGGGTGGGATTTTGAGAAACGTGTTATTGGATGGTTGGTTGTTCGGTATGGGTGTATGGTTGGTTGGGATAGATTTCCACATCTTTGGGGAGAGCGTCAGGACCAGAACCGTAAACTGATTTTATGAAGAAAGATGCAAAGTTTTTATTAGGTTCTGAATGGAGTTGCCCCTGATTGGGACCCCGTAAAGGGCCATGCTCTCCTGATTCGGGAGGAGCCAGGAGACACCGGCCGCAGCCTTCAGCAGGCGCGCCGACAGCTCGCTACAATGCGGGCCGAAGCGCCACCTGCTGTCTAGTATAAAATATCACATCGTTTGCTCAAAGAAACTCACGTTCCCTATACAAAAGATCACAAAAATCCTTCCTTCTCTTTGCTTACGTTAGTTATAAATAATGTCTACTGTGAAAATTCGAGTCTGTAGGTTTAGAAGTTTCGGGTCTGCATTGATGTATCAGTCAGTCAGTCAGGGTTTTTCCTTTTATATGTATGAATTATAGATGATCACTCATCCAACCTGTACAAAATCAATGGTCTCACCGAAAAATATAATTTCACTCGACAAATGTTGATCCGATGGGTTGTGGTATGCGTTTAATTGTGGATCCGTTGGCTATTGCCGACTATTGTTCGGCCTCACACCCAATGCGTCGCAAGCATATAGGGTGGCGGCGACGGCTGGCGTACGAACGCTGACTACCACTGTGGGCGGCAGAATCGGGGACGTTTGCTGCCTACACATGGGCCCTTGAGCTGAAAGGCGAACGATTAAGTCTATCGGTTCGTATCTTAGAGAGGAAATAGGGAGAAAACGCTCGCAGAGAAGCGTCCGCTGTGGGGACAACCGCTGACGGAGTTGCGGTAGTGTGCCTGATCGCTCTCTCAACCCCGCCCATTAGCACCGAGGCGGCAAACAAAAGGGTTTTTTAAGTAACAATAATAATTTCACTCAACATGGTATATGACGTGAGGTAATTGTTGATCCGTTCGCTATTTGCAAACTATTGTTGATCCGAGTTTTTGTGGATCTAATGAATGACTTTGCATACAGTTCCGATCGGATCAACAATTGCTGTCCTTTACAGTTTGAGATTCAAATATATTAAAGATCATTTACTTAACTAAGAGAAGGATTTGTCAGGCGGATATTTAATGAAATTCGGTCAGTTATTGGATGGGTGGTTGTTTGGTATGGTTGTATGGTTGGTTGGAATAGATTTCCACATCTTTGCGGAGAGCGTCAGGATCAGAACCGTATACTGATTTGATGAAGATAGATGCAAAGTTTATATTTGGCGGCTCTGAAGATGGCTTTATGGGGCCGGCGGATGGCGGCGGCATTTTGCCTCCTATGGAGGGAGTCCGCCCACATTGGGACCCCGTAAAGGGCCATGCTCTCCAGATTCGGGAGAAGCCAGAAGACACGGGCCGCGGCCTTCAGCAGGCGCGCCGATAGCCCGCTAAAATGCGGGCCGAAGCGCCACCTGCTGTCTAGTATGACGCCCAGATACTATACTAATAATCCGCCACGAACTAAGAACTTGCTCGTTGACGTTTGGGGTATTCTGACTTCACAACCCCTTAATTGATCTTGCTGACATTTTAATGATAAAATTTTGTGCGCCTCATCTGTAACCCTACCAAATTTTGTAAAGATTGGAAAAATGATACTCAGGTAATCGTCTATCAAATCTAAATGGAAATGCCATCAAAATGCACGGCCGTCCCACTGGCACGCTAAAAGTTGAATTAAAGAACTTCGTCCGCTACCGCGCACTCGTCCAATGATCTTTAAAATATTTTAATGTCAAACTGTAAAAATACCATTTTAAATAAATGATAAAATGGCGAATCTCAGTTATTTGGACCTAATTTAACGTAGCATAAGAGACGGCAATTGTTGATCCGATAGTTGGCAATAGCTAACGGATCAACAATTAACGCATACCACAACCCATCGGATCAACATTTGTTAAGTGAAATTATATTTCTCGGTGAGGTGAACCTCAAAGGTTCAATGACCTTAAAGCTTACAAAATCATCGCTTGCTCAAAGTAACGCACGTACCTCATACAAAAATCCTTCCTTTTTCCTTGCCGGGACCGGAACCGGTTACCAATGAAAGGGTATTAGATAGATATTATACATATAAACCTTCCTCTTGAATTACTCCTATTAAAAAAACGCACCAAAATCCGTTGTTTAGTTTTAAAGATAAAAGCACACATACAGGCAGACAGCGGAAACGACTTTGTTTTTAAACTTAGTAGTGATGGTATTTTTACAGTTTGACATTAAAATAAATTAAAGATCATTGGACGAGTGCGCGCCGCGCGGTAGCGAACGAAGTTCTTTAATTTTACTTTTAGCGAGCCAGTGGGACGGCCGTGCATTTCGTTTCGATGGCATTTCCATTTCGATTGTTTGTTAGACGATAACGTGAGTATCATTTTTCCAATCTTTACAAAATTTAGTGGGGTTACAGCTGAGGTGCACAAAATTTCTTCATTAAAATCTGAGCGGGGTCAATCAAGGGGTTGTGAAGTCAGAAGACCCCAAACGTCAACGAGCAACTTCTTAGTTCGAGGCGGATTATTAGTATAGTATCTGGGCCTCATACTAGACGGCAGGTGGCGCTTCGGCCTGCATTTTAGCGGGCTGTCGGCGCGCATGATGATGGCTGCGGCCGGTGTCTCCTGGCTCCTCCCAATCTGGGCAGCATGGCCCTTTACGAGATCCCAATCTGGGCGGACTCCCTCCATAGGAGGCAAAATGCCGCCGACATCCGCCGGCCCCAAAGGGCCATCTTCAGAGCCAAATAAAAACTTTGCATCTTGCTTCATCACATCAGTTTACAGTTCTGATCCTGACGCTCTCCGCAAAGATGTGGAAATCTATCCCAACCAACCATACACCCACACCAAACAACCAGCCATCCAATAACTCGTCTCGCAAAATCCCACGCATCCAATAACTGACCGCATTTCTTTAAATATCCGCCTGACAAATCCTGCTCTTATTTAAAAAAAGAAAAGATAAAAGATATTTATTCTCTAATTTAGGCACATTACAATGCACTTATGAACGTCAGAGAGAAAAATAAACTACTACCGGTTCTAACCCTACACCTCTGACCGGCGACTATTACCGGTAAGAAACTCGGCGGGACTTATTTTTTCAAAACAGTAATACTAATACATTAAAGATAGTATATACAATAGTGTAATTAAAATGAAAAATAAAAATAAAATCCAAATCTGGCTGCTTCGCAAAACGTTTGATATGCTTTCTTACATGAACTGTGTCCTCTAAATAAATAAATGATCTTTAATCTATTAGAATCTTAAACTGTAAGGGACTGCAATTGTTGACCCGATCGGAGCTGTATGCAAAGTCATACATTAGATCCATAAAAACTCGCGGATCAACAATAGTTGCCAAATAGCGGACGGATCAACAATTAACTCACGCCATAACCCATATGAACAATATGTACAATATATAGCCTACCAGAAGGGACATCAATTGTTGATCCGATCGGAGCAACATCTGTCTGTATGCAGACTCATACATTAGATCAACAAAAACTGTTCGGATCAACAATAGCTGGCAAATAGCGAACGGATCAACCATTAACTCACGCCACAACCCATATGATCAATATATATAGCCTACCAGAAGGGACATCAATTGTTGATCCGATCGGAGCAACATCTGTCTGTATGCAGACTCATACATTAGATCAACAAAAACTGTTCGGACCAACAATAGTTGGCAAATAGCGAACGGATCAACAATTAACTCACGCCACAACCCATATGTACAATATTTGTTGAGTGAAATTATATTTCTCGGTGAGGTGAACCTCAAAGGTTTAATGACCTCAAAACCTACACTCAAAATATCACATCGCTTGCTCAAAGTAACGCACGTTACTCATACAAAAGATTCTAAAAAGCCTTCCTTTTTCCTTGTCTACATTATAATTTATGTCTACTGTGAAAATTTCAAGTCTCTAGGTTAGGTTAAGTAGTTTCGGTTCTGCGTTGATGTTTCAGTTAGTCAGTCAATCCGCACAGGGCCTTTTCTTTTATTTGTATAGATAGATGATCGGGGAAATATAATTACACTCAACAAATATTGATCAAATGGTGGCGTGAGTTAATTGCTGATCCGTTCGCTATTTGCCAACTATTGTTGATCCGCGAGTTTTTGTGGATCTAATGTATGAGTTTGCATACAGCTCCGATGGGATCAACAATTGCTGTCCCTTCTGGCAGGTTCAGTTAGGTCCAAATAAATGAGATTCACCTTTTTATCATTTATTTTAAATCTATTTTTACGGTTTAATATTCTAATATATTAAAGATCATTTATTTACCTAAGAGCAGGATTTGTCAGGCAGATATTTAATTTACACTAAAAACCCCTTTGCCGCCTCGGTGCTAATGGTCGGGGTCGCGAGAACGATAAGGCACACTACCGTAACCCCGTCAGCGATTGCCCGCACAGCAGACTCTTCTCTGCGAGCATTTTTTTCCTATTTTTTCTCTAATTTGCGCACCGAGAGACTTAATCGTTCGCCTTCCAGCTAAGGGGCCCATGTATAGGCAGAAAACGTCCCCAAGTCTTCCACCCACAGATGCTGTTAGGGTGGCAGTCGGAGGTCATACGCCAGCAGTCGTCGCCCCACACAACAATTGATGTCCCTTCTGGTAGGCTATATATATTGATAATATGGGTTGTGGCGTGAGTTAATTGTTGATCCGTTCGCTATTTGCCAACTATTGTTGATCCAAACAGTTTTTGTTGATTTAATGTCTGAGTCTGCATACAGGCATATGTTGCTCCGATCGGATCAACAATTGATGTCCCTTCTGATAGGCTATATATTGTATATATTGATCATATGGGTTGTGGCGTGCGTTAATTGTTGATCCGTTCGCTATTTGCCAACTATTGTTGATCCGCGGGTTTTTGTGGATCTAATGTATGACTTTGCATACAGCTCCGATGAGATCAACAATTGCTGTCCCTTTTGGCAGGTTCAGTTTGGTCCAAATAAATGAGATTCCTCTTTTTATCATTTATTTTAAATATAGTTTTAGGGTTTAATATTCGAATATATAAAAGATCATTTATTTACCTACGAGCAGGATTTGTCAGGCGGATATTTAATTTACACTAAAAACCTTTTTGCCACCTCGGTGCTAATGGTCGGGGTCACGAGAACGATAAGGCACACTACCGTAACCCTGTCAGCGATTGCCCACGCAGCAGACTCTTCTCTGCGAGCATTTTTTCCCTATTTTTTCTGGGCGGACTCCCTCCATAGGAGGCAAAATGCCGCCGACATCAGCCGGCCCCAAAGGGCCATCTTCAGAGCCAAATAAAAACTTGGCATCTTGCTTCATCAGATCAGTTTACAGTTCTGATCCTGACGCTCTCCGCAAAGATGTGGAAATCTATCCCAACCAACCATACACCCACACCAAACAACCAGCCATCCAATAACTCGTCTCGCAAAATCCCACGCATCCAATAACTGACCGCATTTCTTTAAATATCCGCCTGACAAATCCTGCTCTTATTTAAAAAAAGAAAAGATAAAAGATATTTATTCTCTAATTTAGGCACATTACAATGCACTTATGAACGTCAGAGAGAAAAATAAACTACTACCGGTTCTAACCCAACACATCTGACCGGCGACTATTACCGGTAAGAAACTCGGCGGGACTTATTTTTTCAAAACAGTAATACTAATACATTAAAGATGGTTTATACAATAGTGTAATTAAAATGAAAAATAAAAATAAAATCCAAATCTGGCTGCTTCGCAAAACGTTTGATATGCTTTCTTACCTGAACTGTGTCCTCTAAATAAATAAGAGAGTTAAATAAATGACCTTTAATCTATTAGAATTTTAAACTGTAAGGGACTGCAATTGTTGATCCGATCGGAGCTGTATGCAAAGTCATACATTAGATCCACAAAAACTCGCGGATCAACAATAGTTGCCAAATAGCGAACGGATCAACAATTTATTAACTCACGCCACAACCCATATGATCAATATATACAATATATAGCCTACCAGAAGGGACATCAATTGTTGATCCGCTCGGAGCAACATCTGTCTGTATGCAGACTCATACATTAGATCAACAAAAACTGTTCGGATCAACAATAGCTGGCAAATAGCGAACGGATCAACAATTAACTCACGCCACAACCCATATGTTCAATATTTGTTGAGTGAAATTATATTTCTCGGCTATATATATTGATCACATTGGTTGTGGCGTGAGTTATTTGTTGATCCGTTCGCTATTTGCCAACTATTGTTGATCCAAACAGTTTTTTTAGATTTAATGTCTGAGTCTGCATACAGGCAGATGTTGCTCCGATCGGATCAACAATTGATGTCCCTTCTGGTAGGCTATATATTGTATATATTGATGATATGGGTTGTGGCGTGAGTTAATTGTTGATCCGTTCGCTATTTGCCAACTATTGTTGATCCGCGAGTTTTTGTGGATCTAATGTATGACTTTGCATACAGCTCTGATGAGATCAACAATTGCTGTCCCTTCTGGCAGGTTCAGTTAGGTCCAAATAAATGAGATTCCTCTTTTTATCATTTATTTTAAATCTATTTTTAGGGTTTAATTATCTAATATATTAAAAATCATTTATTTACCTACGAGAAGGATTTGTCAGGCGGATATTTAATTTACACTAAAAACCCCTTTGCCGCCTCGGTGCTAATGGTCGGGGTCGCGAGAACGATAGGGCACACTACCGTAACCCCGTCAGCGATTGCCCGCGCAGCAGACTCTTCTCTGCGAGCATTTTTTCCCTACCTTTTCTCTAATATGCGCACCGAGAGACTTAATCGTTCACCTTCCAGCTAAGGGGCCCATGTGTAGGCAGCAAACGTCCCCGAGTTTTCCACCCACAGACGCCGTTAGGGTGGCAGTCGCCGCCCCACACGCTTGCGACGAATTGGGTGGAAGGCCGGATCTGCCTCCCTTACACGCTCCGCTGTCTCCTGCGGAGCCATCACGTCCTCGCAGTAGGAGGAGACCATTGCTTTCCAGGCCCTGTCACTGTCGACCATGGCTTGCACCGGTAACGTCCTACAACCACCATGAGTGCGGCCCGCTGCTCTGCCTACGACGGGCACACAGCCAGCGTATGTAGTGCCGTGTCTTCGGCGTCGCCGCACCATTTGTGGCATTTTGCCGTTGGTTCCCAACCCGCCACCCTACACAGGTATTTGTCGAAGCAGCGATGCTCCGAAAGGATCTGTGTGAGGTGGAAGGAGAGAAACTTATCACGCCTTTCGACCTATTTCTTCAGAAGAATTGCTCCGATGGTCCAGTGGCCAGCACTGGGCTCCTCCAACCTTCTCTTCCATTTTCCTAGGAGCACTTGACGAGAGCCTAGCCTCCACCGTCTGACCTCTTCTAGAAGGGGGAAATTTCCTCCCGCCCGCGCCTCAGTGACACGCCAATAAATATCGGCCAGAACCGCGGCGTCCAGGTCCCAGGGCGGGGTTCCCGCCAGTACGCACGGTGCCTTGTAGGAGAGGGTTCGGTATGCCCTCGCCATCCTGACCGCCATGACCCGTTGCGGCCTCCGTAATTGGACCTGGTTTTGGGAGGACAGGGACCCAGCCCATATGGGTGCCCCGTGCAGAGCCATCGACCATACCACTCCTGCGTACAGTATCCGACATCCGATGTTCGGCCTAGCGATTTGGCAGAAGACGGCTAAGAGCCGACGCTGCCCCGATTAATTTTGCGCCAGGCATTTAAAATGCTCCCAAAACGTCCAGCGACTGTCAAGGATAATGCCCAGGTACCTTATAGTGGATTTGACTTCGATAGCCGTTCCTCCTATTTATTTGGACTTAACTTAGCCTACCAGAAGGGACATCAATTGTTGATCCGATCGGAGCAACATCTGTCTGTATGCAGACTCATACATTAGATGAACAAAAATTGTTCAGATCAATAATAGTTGGCAATAGCCAAAGGATCAACAATTAACTCATGCCACAACCCATCGGATCAACATTTGTTGAGTAAAATAATATTTCTCGGTGAGATCATTGAACCTGTTCAGGTTGGATGAGTAATCATCTATCTATACATATAAAAGGAAAAGTCCTGACTGACTGACATATCAATGCAGACCCGAACCTACTAAATCTAGACACTTGAAATTTTCACAGTAGACCTTATTTGTAGCAAGGAATAAGGAAGGATGTTTGTGATCATTTGTATGGGAACCATTCGTTTGTTTTAGCATGGGATGTGAATGATGTGATATTTTGTGTTTAGACTCTTAATTAAAAACTAAGAAACAAATTTTCACTGTTTTGGAAAATTCATCCCGTGACCTGAAACTACTAAACTAAGAGATTTGATATTTTCACAGTAGACATAATTTTAATTTATAACGTAAGCAAGGAATAAGAAAGGATTTTTGTGATATTTCGTATGGGGAACGTACGTTTCTTTGATTACCGCTCTTGTGACCACTCGAGCCAACCTTGTAGGACTGATCCCAGCGCGTCCAATGTCCGGCGGCCGAAAGTAGCGGAAGTGAGGTCATCCACCCAGTGTAGGATGAGTGCGTTCCCAGCCTCCTACCGAATGGCCTCCCGCTCTTCCAGGGCCGGGCGCTCCCCAAGCGCTCTCCGTGCCGCCGTTCACTCGTACACTCTGGCGAGCACCCACGCCTCAAGCTACCAAGGCGGGGTGCCGACCAGAGCGCACGCGGCCGTGAAACTTACCGAACGGTAAGCCCTCGCCAGCCGCTGTGCGATGGCCCTTTGGGGACGGCTGATGGCGGCGGCATTTTCCCTCCTATAGAGAGAGTCCGCCCAGATTGGGACCCCGGAAAGGGCCATGCTCCCCAGATTCGGGAGGAGCCAAGAAAAAGCGTCCGCGGCCTTCAGCAGGCGCGCCGACATTCCGCTTAAATGCGGGCCGAAGCGCCACCTGCTGTCTAGCATGAGGCCCAGATATTTCATCTGGGCCTTTACTTCGATCCTGATGCCCTCCACAAACACGTGGAAATCTATCCCAACCAACCATACAACCCATACCAAACAACTAACCATCCAATCACTCGTTCCGCCGAATCCCCCCCATCCAATAACTGACCGCATTTTATTAAAATCAATTCAAACGAATGCATATTCTTATATTAATATAAAAACTTTGATTTTCGATTCTCAACGGATCAACAAATCTAGTAAGCAGAACGGCAACGTTGCATTGACTTCCATCGGCCAATCACAGAAGAAGTCATAAAGTGCTTCATCGTGATTGGTCCGTTTGAATCGGATCAACATTTATCGGAGCGGATTTGTATATTGGAGCCACATTTGACAAGCGTTATTTTCAGCCATGTCATGTGACTAAAATGGCAAATGTTGATCCGATCAGAGCCACATCAGTATTAGAAAAAGCGTAATAGATCAACATAAGGCCTCCGGATCAACATTTGTTTTTGGATCAACAATTAACTGATCATACGTCTCGAAAGATCAACATTTACCGTGTTGGTATCTCTATATATATATATATATATATATATATATATATATATATTATAACATATTCTACACGATACAGTAATAGAAAAAACTTGACGCAAAAAAAAAGTGCTTAAATTGTGTCCATTTAGGAGCCAATATCTCGGTCCAGTGGCCAAGAAACTCTTTCACGATGTGCCCGGTATATAGCTAGGAATAACGACGAATGCGTTGCTCTAATCGATCTGCCGTATTGTTTATCAGGCACATCGTGATATTCCTGGCCAACTTTTAGGCATATCATGAAATGGCGGCGTTTCTCGATATGTCTAGGAAATTCGTGATCTGGCGGATTTGACGATCGGCCGCCGACATATATAAAATCATTGGCTAGGTATTTGCGAATGTTAGGTTAGAACTGCGACCTCCACGGAAACGAACTTCTGCCGAAAAGTAGGCTAGGTTAGGTTCACGGTTGGGAAGTATTTCAAATACATGTATTTGAAATACGTATTTGAAATACAAATACGTATTTTGTATTTGTATTTCAAATACTCCAAAAGTATTTGTATTTGTATTTCAAATACTTCTTCCAAAAGTATTTGTCTTTATTATGGGTTGATTTAATACAACATGTCACACTTAATAATAAAACGATTACAATTTAAGTACCGTCAAGTCTGGCAACTTTGCCACTTTACACAGGTGTTGAAAAGTCATAGTACATTTTTAACCAGAATTCATATGAAACCACTGAAGTATTAATGACGCGACACATAATATATTTATCAACGAATGCATAAATAAGATGGTTTATAAATTAAATGATGGATAATAAATGGATAAAGGTTTTACGAGTAAAAAAAAACTGGCAAAGTTACCTATACCATGTGGCAACTTTGCCAACTGCATTTTTACGTTGTATAGTAATTTAGTTGTATTTACAATATTAGTAAAGAATATTCAATATTTAGGATACAATAGTTTCGGAATTTGATCCTTAATGATATACTATTATTACAAAAAAAAACACAGCAAAAGTGGCAAAGTTGATCACCCATTTAAGAAAATTTCATAGAAAGTCAGTGAATGTGGTCAGGGTTGAAACAAATGAAAAAATATTAATTATTTAAGTACTTATTTATTTTGTTACATACGAGTAATCAGGTTACATAAGTACTCAGGAAAAACTCGCTACCCTCCTTCAGCTCCCTACGGGCCCTACCTTTAATTACACCTTCCAACCTGACAGATTGGGCCCTGCAGGTTGCAATGTCTAATACCGCTTTTAGAGAGAGTTACCATAGACGCATAATGATGGTGACCGAAACCTATATAGGTGGTCCACAGATGAGAACGACATGTCAAAGCAACAGAGTGAGAGGCATGTGAGAGGTGGATTGAAATTTAGATGAGACAAAAACTGTCAAATCTGAAGCAATTTCGTCGCGGTAAAATTTTGCGCATCAACCGCACAATGGGGTTGGCCGGTGAAAACTTTTGCAGAGGGCGCTGGGGGGGTGATTTTTGAGATTCGAGCACTCGAAAGTGACATTTTAAACTCTGAATAAAACGATGAAATTATATTTTAATAATAATTGCGATAGAAATTTACAATCATGATTATTTAAACTAATAATTCCATGCCAAAAAATTGGCGACAAACTTTTGTGTGCGATTATTTTCGTGCTTGAATTTTTTGAATTCGAGCGTCCGGCTGTCAAAAATCGCCCCCCTGTTCCAGATTCCATACAATAAGAGAAAGAGATACAAACAATGATAGAAAGAAACACACGATTAATGGTCCCTAACTTGTATGCAAGCATAAAGCTTTTCTTAGGCAAAAACCTTCCCTATGGCGTTAATCTACATCATTTTAATTTTAGTGTATTCCAAAAACGGATGGATTTCAATTCGAGACAAAACATTGAGTCATTTTCGCGAAAATAAATAAAAACTACTTCGCGCCGTACAAATCTAGCTTTTCTAGGGACCAATTTTGAAGATGTCACTTTGACAGTTGCCAACCCCATTTAATATGGACGTTTAGTTTCACCGTGATGGTTAGTTGAGAAAAAAATACCCGATACCTATTTTTGGTATTTGTAGTAATTCTACTATTGCACATTTCTGGCGAAACACAAGATTCGCGAGTTCACAGTTCGGGGCGAACTACTAGTTAGTAGGACATTAGGCCTGTGGCAACACTGAGTATTTAAACTGTCAACGTCAAACTTTAAGTTTCATGTCACAGTTGGTCTTGCGGCCATCTTGGCGAGCAAGGTGGTTAGGTTTCGTGATTAACTTCTTATTTTTTGTTCATTTTCGTGATTCAGTGTGTAATATATAGCTTATTCTGCAGTGATTTAACGAACTAGTGGGCAACTAATGAAGAATTGATCTCGAAACGGGTGTAACCCCTGTTTGAGTTAGATATCCGTTAGTCCACGTGCTGTTTGTAGGGAGTAGCTATCTCCTTATAAAAAGCATAACCTCACCGTACAACGTCCAGCTCTTGGAGCAAAATTTTAACTAATTAACCGTACACTTGTCGTCTCTACTGTGACATTGGCAAAATTGTCCCAATATTGTGGACAGAATGCCATTTATTTTAAAAATTGAATTGAATGTCACAGTTTAATTTGTTATGAGACTTGCGGCCATCTTGTCGAGCAAGGTGGTTTGGTTTCGGGAAAAACTTCTTATTTTATGTTCATTTTCGTGATTAAATGTGTAATATATAGCTTATTCTGCAGTGATTTAACGAACTAGTGAGCAACTAATGAAGAATTAGTCTCGAAACATGTGTAACCCCTGTTTGAGTTAGATATCCGTTAGCCCACGTGCTGTTTGTAAGGAGTAGCTATCTCCTTATAAAAAGCCTAACCTCACCGTACAACGTCCAGCTCTTGGAGCGACTTCGACATTGGCAAAATTGTCCCAATATTGTGGACAGAATGCCATATTTTAAAAATTGAATTGAATTGAATTAATTTGTTATAAGCACAAGCTGTAGTTTGCATTCGATTTCCAAAATGGCCGGTTGATCTTGGGGATAGTTCTTTGTTTTTTGCTCACTAAAGATGTTCAGTGTGTAATATTGATAGCGTATAGTGCAGTGATCTATAGAATAAGTGGTGCAGATAATGAAAAACTAGTCTCAAAACGTGTCTTTCCATGTTTTGATCATCGAATGTTAACCCCGTGGTTGATCGCCACGTGCTCTTTGTAAAATACAGCTATCACTTTACAAAGAGCTGTTTCACCGTACAAAGTCAAGCTTTAAAAGCTTTTATAACTTTTAATCGACCGTACATTTGTCGCCACTACTTTGATACTGGCTGAATTGCCCCAAGTATAATATGTGAATGGTTGTTGTCGGCAGTGCATGAGTCACACCTGGTACCTGTCGATGGACACGCAGCTGTACGTGGTGTCGTCGCTGATGCTGTGCGCCGTGCGACGCGTGCGCAGCGTGCGCGCCACGTGGCTCGTGCTGGCCGCGGGCGCGCTGGCCGCCCTGGTCGCCATGCTCGCCATTGGTTTCTATTTTAACTATGCGCAAGAGTTTAGGTAAATAAAACTGGAATTAAAATCATTTACATTTATATTTTAAGGGGCGGATATAGGACGAAGTCGTTTTAGATCTCATTTTGAACAATGAATTTATATAGTTAATGTTACGTAATCGCATGAATATTTACTTATTTATAAAGAAGCCGTGCAGAGGCCCAAATTGATAGTTTATTTTTAATAAGCTTTGATTATCTATAAACCGACTCCAAAAGTACCGAAAAATCAAAATATGTATAGCGTTCCGTTTGAACACGTCGCATTACGATTTTGTCTTCGACAGTAATTCGATCGTTTTGTTATTTTGGAAGCCAGATAACTGGACTAGTGCATCGGAGCATATTCGTATTTTTCCTCATAAAGATCACAAAGAAATTCAATCGTAAACATAAAATTTTGAAAATTTCCCATACATTCGCCATATTGTCAAATTGTCTTTGTGACTCAGATGCCCCTCGGGGCTCCTTGGAAGCAGACGTATGTTGGATTTTTAGCCGTGACATTTCATTTTGACAATAATTCTGACAGAACGAATCGAATGATACCACGCATGAAAAAAATTCATCTAGCCTAATAGACGTGACATTTCATTTTGACAATTATTCTGACAGAAAATCATATACGTACACGAAAGAGGATACCAGTAGCTAGATTGTATTCTAAATAAATAGGGAAAACTAATGAAGACCGAGAGTCCCTTTAAATTCGATTTTTTCATATTTACATGTCGTAATATTAGAAACATACAACTAATGATTGAATAAAAGACACTTTTCTACAGAATCCTCATAATAATTTGCTTAAAAACCTGTTCAAAATTAAAAGAGTTTTTGGATTCGTTTTTAATAGGGATGATGACACATGTTGAATTAGGCAATGAAATTTAGTTGATAGGATGCAAAATGATCAAAATATACAAATAAAGTAAACATTTAAAAAATCTATTGAAATGGTGCAAAGATATCAGGCTTCAAAATTTCAATTTTTTTCGAATTTTGAAAGTACAAAATTTAAAAAAACCAATGATACCATTCGATTTCTAACATTTTACTGTGAAATAAATTGTATGGCAACCATATTCATAAACGCAATATTTCACTGTAAAAATAGCAATTTCATAATTTTTCCATACTTTAAACAGGGCAACTATGAAGCCATGACGTCACAGCTTTATATCATTTTGTTAGGAGCGTTTTGAGAAACAAAAGCAAATCACAGACTTTAAGTTTCTTTTCTGTCTTTTATGTTGATTTAAGGCAATTGGCCCCATATAATCTCGAAACTGTAATTCAAGGCCTAAAAAGTTACTACAATGTTGCCACTGCAGTAAAATGTTTGTACAATGGTATACTCCTTTTTTTATTAAAAACACGCTAACATAATTTATTTGTTGGTAATTTCAATCCTATAATTTAACGAAGTAATTGTATTTACTTATTTTACATAAATAAAAGACGTCCTAATAAAAAGTTAAACATCCGTGATTTTTGGTTGCAAAGCTGGTATTGCACTTGTATTACTTCGGGTATTCATAACATTTGGTACAATAATTTACGACTAAGTTAAGAACTACATCAAGTCAAAAACGAAACGTTATCGTGTTTAATATGTTCGTTAGAATTGTCTCCGTGTTAGTTTACTGTTGAAAGTAGAGTACAGTCGGCGCCAAAAGTTCATACCTACCTTTTTTTTACAAAAACCTTATTTTAACTAGTAGCCCGCTTCGAACCGAGAACTCGTGATTTACATGCAAACGAGTGGACCAATATAACAAGACACTTTATGATGATTGTTTCGCGTCTTCTAAGCTCCATAACGCCTTGATCAATCTGGTCATATTTGAACACTCAAATTATATTATTTATCTATGCTGCATCCCCAAGAAATTTTATAAAGTTCTCGTGGAACAATTATTTAAAATCAAAAATCTATCGAAATGCAGAGATGTCTAGGTAGCCAGCTGACAGTTCCGTTGTATCCGTACGTCTGTATTTAATTCACTTCGCTTACGCTCCACTCTTTAGATAATGTCACAGAATCACTACATACTACATAGTATAAAGCAAAGTCGCTTCCTGCTGTCTGTCCCTATGTATGCTTAGATCTTTAAAACTACACAACGGATTTTGATGCGGTTTTTTTTTAATAGATAGAGTGATTTAAGAGGAAGGTTTATATGTGTAAAGACTGTATCGTTTATTATGGGTACAACTTTACTTAGCCGTTTCTTTTTTGTTTTATATTTTTATTTCAAAATCACACATGTGTTTAATCAGTGCTTTAATAAGGTACACATTTCGTCATGGGAGCTCGACGTAAAGCATATGGTTTGGACGAAATTTACCCAATCCTCTCGAGTAACAATAACGATTTTGGACAAATACTACAAGCCAATTTGCGGTTTGTAAACAAGACAATATCATACAAAAAAAATCGTACTATGTAAACAGCAATTACACATGATTTGTATAGCGAAACATCTGGACATAGTCTAAGCATTTTTTTTCGTTAAAAAAAAAGCTTAGGGTCTGTGCATGATGGCCTTTTAGAGAATATGGCATGTTACTTACGACAACTCTGACTTTGACATCTAATATAACTATCACGGAGCGTTTCTATCGACCCGTTTTAGCGATGGATCAACGCCATGAATGTCCGTTATGCTTTGGTTTTTAGCTTATTTTTCTAGCCGTCTCTTTCATTTGGCTTGCATCAAAAATTGAAGGGGTTGCAAAACGTGGGGTGAAAAATCGTATTTTCGTAAAAATAAAAATTCACCACATTTATTCCGCAGCTGCTCAATTGAACAATCATGAAGAGGACACTTGGATAACATGTTTTGGTAGCCTATTAATCTGTTTTTACTTTAAATCGTACCAAAGAGTCGGTGAAATAGTCTCAAATTCAGCTCGATAGGCTTGTCCAGATTGTATTTGCTATACGGTATTAAAAGCATCATGAAGTCCCTGAAATAAAAAAAATGTTAAACCTTCTTAAATCAGATATTGCTTAAAAATACCCTCAGATCAAACTCTTAGAACATAGTAATACAAAATAATACACATGCTAGCCGTTAGACCAGGTTTTATCTGTACCCATAATTGACGATACAGTCCTTAATTGCACCCGTGCGAAGCTGGGGCGGGTCGCTAGTAAATAATATCATAAGATAATGTTGGCCAATATAAATAGTCTAGTTCCATTTTTCAAAAAATCCATGTCGAGAAGCAAACGATATTACTTTTGGGCAACCGGGCTTTTTACCTGATTTAGACCCTGCTGTATCCGAATCGCCGGTTGCCTTCAAAGAAAATTTGTCCGGAAGTGAGATATTCAAGATGGCGGCCAAATAAATTACCCATTTTTTACTTTTTCTTAAATAACTCGTAAACCGTGACCCCTACCAAAAAATCTTCTGTTACTTAAATAATTCACATAAAATTCTCTATAAAAAAGGTTCTATACAGTTTTTTGCTGGGATCAAAGTTTAATGAGATATCGAGGGTATAAGATAGACCTTAAAAATATAGACTAATTACCCTTTTCCCGCGACTTCGTCTGCGTGGGATTAACATTCGCTATAATACATTTATGAAACACCTTAGTGAAATCTTATAGCAAATATAAATTTAACGAACATACTTTTTTACGTCTACAGTGAGCAACAATTCCATACAAAGTTTCACCCCCCTTTTCACCCTTTCAAAAGATGATTTCTGAGATAAAAACTATTTCATGTCCTTTTCCATAACTCAAACTATCATCATGCCAAATTTAATCTAAATCGGTTCAGCGGTTTAAGCGTGAAGAGGTAACAGACACACTAACTGTTTAAAGATAAATTATATTTTAAATACTCTGTTTGAGGCTGCTAGGAGTTGTGTGGTATCATTTCCGTATAAAACAGACATGCACAATTCATTTTTGATAGAAAAAAAATATAAATCTATATTTAAAAAAAGTTCTGCGAAGAGGGAAAACTCTCAAATCACATCAGAGGGGATTTTGACGTGAACGTCCAAAAATTTTACGGACCTCCAACAGTAAAAAATATTCATCGTGGGGCACTCTATCCATGGTCAAAAATTTAAAACTTTTTCTCAATGCGCACGATTTTTTCATACCAATATTATAAATGCGAAAGTGTGTCTGTTACCTCTTCACGCTTAAACCGCTGAACCGATTTAGATGAAATTTGGTATGATGATAGTTTGAGTTATGGAAAAGGACATAAAATAGTTTTTATCCCTGAAATCATCTTTTGAAGGGGTGAAAAGGGGGGTGAAACTTTGTATGCAATTGTTGCTCACTGTAGACGTAAAAAAGTATATACGTTAAATTTATATTTGCTATAAGATTTCACTAAGGTGTTTCATAAATTTATTATGGCGAATGTTAATCCCACGCAGACAAAGTCGCGGGAAAAAGCTAATTAGTCTATATGTTTAATGGCTGTCTTATACCCTCGATATCTCATTAAACTTTGATCCCAGCAAAAAACTGTATAGAACCTTTTTAATAGAAAATTGTATGTGGATTACTAAAGTAGAAGAACATTTTTTGGTAGGCGTCACGGTTTACGATTTATTTAAGAAACAGTAAAAAATGGGTATCTTTTTTGGCCGCCATCTTGAATATCTCACTTCCGGTCAAATTTTCTTTGAAGGCAACCGGCAATTCGGATACAGCTAAGTCTAAACCAGGTAAAAAGCCCGGTTGCCCAAAAGTAATATCGTTTGCCTGTCGCATCGAAAAGGAGAGCGATTTTGAAATTTTGTGCCCTGTCTAAAAGCAGCATATTATAAAAAGGTTGGCGAAACCTGAAAAGTTTACTTGACAGTGACATAAGCGACAATGATGGTTATGACACTGACGTATCTGTCGTAGATTTTTTGGCCTTGAAAGGGGTACATGAAAGGAGCCTCCCCGAACGACGCACTCGAAGTATTTATACGATTTAATCATAGCGTCTGGCGTACCCTGGGCAACGTTCGGTATTCAGTTACCGAGCGGCAAATCCTTTCACCACGATGGTTCCACCAAATCATACATGCGATCAGCGGAGTTATACATGCAATCAACGGCGCTTCTCAGAGCCAGCCCTGACAATCATCTCTATTAACATAGAGGGCTTCTCACAAGACAAAGCGCTACTCCTCTCGGAGTTGTGCCGCGAGACGCAATGCCACATTCTATGCGTCCAGGAAACCCATCGAGACACAGGCCAAACAAGGCCACAGATACCTGGACTGACTTTGATAGCAGAAATACCACACCCAAAGCACGGCAGCGCTATCTTTTCTAAACCGGATTTACTGATTACATCCTCTTCCGTACTTCAAAACACGATGGAAGTTATTACAGTGGACATTGGCTCATGTACGATTACATCTGTTTATAAACCGCCCACACAACCATTCCAGCCCTGGTTTCCCAATGACACGTCCGATGGCCGGACCAAACTAGTGATCGGCGACTTTAACAGTCACCACACTACATGGGGCTACCGCGAAACTAACGGCGACGGTGAGGCGGTTGAAGCATGGGCTGAGGCAAACGGGCTTACTCTCCTGCACAACCCCAAACTACCGGGGTCTTTCAACAGCGGTAGATGGCGACGCAGCTACAATCCGGATCTTATCTTCGTAAGCGAAAATATCAGCGTTCAGTGCATTAAGGAGGTCTGCGCCCCCATTCCCAGAACGCAACACAGGCCCATAATGTGCCGGGTTCAGGCTGTCGTGCAGCCCATCAGGGTCCCTTTCCGACGGCGATTCAACTTCGCGAAAGCCGACTGGTGTAAATACTCCGCGAACATCGACGAGAAGCTGCGCTGCCTGCAACCCGTCAGCGCCAACTACGATGAGTTCATTAGGATCGTCCAATCCGTATCACGTCAGTCGATTCCGCGAGGTTGCCGGTCAAATTACATCCCTGGCCTGAACCCAGCGGCGTCACAACTGTTGCGGACCTATGAAGCCAATTTCTCAAACGACCCCTTCTCTGCTGATACTATACTGACAGGTGCAGAGCTAATGGATGAATTGGCTAAGTCTCGCAGGGATAAGTGGGCGGATACCGTTGCAAATGTCAACCTGACGCATAACAGCAAAAAGGCGTGGCACACACTCCACAAGCTTACCGGCGATGCGCCCGCAGGCACGCAGCCCGGCGTAATTACGGCTAACCAGATTGCGAGCCAATTGCTGCTGAACGGCAAGCCGCCCCACCGCACACCCAGACACCCAACAACCCTTGAAGTGCAGGACTACTCCAACCGAAGTCTGAGCACGCTTTTTACTCTAAGTGAACTCGAAACTGCAGTAAAAAACCTGAAAAACGGGAAAGCGTCTGGTGTGGATGACCTCACGGTGGAACAAATCAAACATCTTGGACCTGTGGCGACTTCTTGGCTCCTGGACCTCTTCAATAACTGCTTGGTGAAGCTCAATTTACCAAGAGTTTGGCGCAAATCAAAAGTAGTCGCGCTACTAAAACCCGGGAAATCCCCCGACGATGCCAAGAGCTACCGCCCTATCTCCTTGCTGTGCCATACCTATAAGCTGTTCGAACGTCTTCTACTCAACCGGCTAACACAGGTAGTAGATCCCCTCCTTATCAAAGAACAGGCTGGTTTCCGCCCCGGGAAGTCATGTACAAGCCAGACCCTAAAACTGACGCAGCACATTGAGGACGGTTTCGAGCTTGGCATGGTCACCGGTGTGGCCTTCGTCGACCTATCTGCAGCCTACGACACCGTGAACATCAAGATCCTACTATCCAAAGTTGCAAGTGTTACGCGAGACAGGGGCTTCGTCTGTATTCTTGGTGAGCTACTACGTAACCGCCGCTTCCAGGTCCATCTTAACACAGGAAAAAGCCGTTGGCGAAACCAAAAGAATGGCCTCCCTCAAGGTAGCGTGCTGGCCCCAACTCTCTTCAACATCTACACTAATGACCAGCCAAGTCCAGCAGGAACTCAACGCTTTCTCTATGCAGACGATCTTGCTCTCGCAGCGCAGTGCCGTTCTTTCGAAGATGTGGAGAGGAATTTGTCCGACGCGTTGGAGCACCTCGGAGACTATTACAGAGCTAACTGCCTTCGGCCAAACCCTAGCAAAACTCAGACATGTGCGTTCCATCTGCGCAACCACCAAGCAAGTAGACCCCTAAGCGTAAAGTGGAATGGTGCGACAATTGAACACTGTCCTCACCCGCGATACCTGGGAATCACACTGGATAGAGCGCTTACCTACAAGACGCATT
Organism: Pammene fasciana; assembly: GCA_911728535.1. Classification (NCBI taxonomy): domain Eukaryota; kingdom Metazoa; phylum Arthropoda; class Insecta; order Lepidoptera; family Tortricidae; genus Pammene; species Pammene fasciana. The sequence continues at coordinate 789,543 of OU452274.1, read as the reverse complement.
GCACCAATACCCGCATGAAGGTCAGCGCGCGGAACAACTTGCTGCGGCGGCTAACTTCGACAAGCTGGGGCGCAACCGCGCACACATTACGTACCACCGGTCTTGCACTGTGCTTTTCTGCTGGAGAATTTGCTTGCCCAGTCTGGCATCGGTCTCCGCACGCCAGCCAAGTGACCGCCGCGCTTAACGACACCTGTCGCACCATTACGGGCTGTCTCAAGCCGACTCCACTCGACAAGCTGTACCCACTCGCGGGTGTCGCCCCTCCAGATGTCCGCAGGGAGGTGGCTTGCGCTGTCGAAAAGCAGAAACAAGAGCATGATGAGCGCCACTCGCTGCACGGACATAGCCTGCCACCTGCTCGTCTTAGAAGTCGCAGGAGCTTCATGCGGAGCACCAGCCCACTGCGGGGCGACCCGTCCAATGCACGCCACATGCTGCGGCGTGCACAAATCGGTTCAGCGGTTTAAGCGTGAAGAGGTAACAGACACACTAACTGTTTAAAGATAAATTATATTTTAAATACTCTGTTTGAGGCTGCTAGGAGTTGTGTGGTATCATTTCCGTATAAAACAGACATGCACAATTCATTTTTGATAGAAAAAAAATATAAATCTATATTTAAAAAAAGTTCTGCGAAGAGGGAAAACTCTCAAATCACATCAGAGGGGATTTTGACGTGAACGTCCAAAAATTTTACGGACCTCCAACAGTAAAAAATATTCATCGTGGGGCACTCTATCCATGGTCAAAAATTTAAAACTTTTTCTCAATGCGCACGATTTTTTCATACTAATATTATAAATGCGAAAGTGTGTCTGTTACCTCTTCACGCTTAAACCGCTGAACCGATTTAGATGAAATTTGGTATGATGATAGTTTGAGTTATGGAAAAGGACATAAAATAGTTTTTATCCCTGAAATCATCTTTTGAAGGGGTGAAAAGGGGGGTGAAACTTTGTATGCAATTGTTGCTCACTGTAGACGTAAAAAAGTATATACGTTAAATTTATATTTGCTATAAGATTTCACTAAGGTGTTTCATAAATTTATTATGGCGAATGTTAATCCCACGCAGACAAAGTCGCGGGAAAAAGCTAATTAGTCTATATGTTTAATGGCTGTCTTATACCCTCGATATCTCATTAAACTTTGATCCCAGCAAAAAACTGTATAGAACCTTTTTAATAGAAAATTGTATGTGGATTACTAAAGTAGAAGAACATTTTTTGGTAGGCGTCACGGTTTACGATTTATTTAAGAAACAGTAAAAAATGGGTATCTTTTTTGGCCGCCATCTTGAATATCTCACTTCCGGTCAAATTTTCTTTGAAGGCAACCGGCAATTCGGATACAGCTAAGTCTAAACCAGGTAAAAAGCCCGGTTGCCCAAAAGTAATATCGTTTGCCTGTCGCATCGAAAAGGAGAGCGATTTTGAAATTTTGTGCCCTGTCTAAAAGCAGCATATTATAAAAAGGTTGGCGAAACCTGAAAAGTTTACTTGACAGTGACATAAGCGACAATGATGGTTATGACACTGACGTATCTGTCGTAGATTTTTTGGCCTTGAATTCCAGTTTCGAGATTAGACATTTGATCCTCACAACAAAACGAATCGAATGATACCACGCATGAAAAAAATTCATCTAGAATAGACGTGACATTTCATTTTGACAATTATTCTGACAGAAAATCGTATACGTACACGAAAGAGGATACCAGTAGCTAGATTGTATTCAAAATAAATAGGGAAAACTAATAAAGACCGTGAGCCCCTTTAAATTCGATTTTTTCATATTTACACGTCATAATACTAGAAACATACAACTAATGATTGAATAAAAGACACTTTTCTACAGAATCCTCATAATAAAATGCTTAAAAACCTGTTCAAAATTAAAAGAGTTTTTGGATTCGTTTTTAATTAGTGGACTTTATTTTTATTACATTGGCATAATACTAGTGATTCTGTGAACCGTAGACTTCGGAGAACATAAATAACGCGACAGCAAACTTTCCCCCTTTCCCCCTCATTTTCCCCCCAATAAAAAAAATGGCTCGACAATTTTTGGCAAATAAATCAAGGAACGTACATGCCAAGTTTCATCGAAATCGGATGAAAAATGCGACCTCTAGACCGACACTGACCAACCAACCAACCAACCAACCAACCAACCAATACACACACATCAATTGCCAAATCGTCGTACCAGTGAAAACGGAGACGTTCGTCGCCTCGCTACGCTCGGCTCCTCAGTCAATTACGACATTTTAACATTACTTTAAACGTCAAAATACTTGAATGACAATTTTATTATAACTTCAATCCATATTTTCTCAAACATGCAATGAAATATCTTCGTTATGTGCGTCATAATACGCTTCAAAGTGTCACGTTTAGGGCGGATCAACTCCAGAGAACAGGTAACGATTTTCATATAAAATTGACGGCCGGAAGACGGGAAATAATTTTTTTTAAATTTCCATTCCACATATGTTTGTGGCACAGGATCATGGCATTCAGCCATTTAAGGTTATAGGCGATATTTACTTTTTGGTTCATTTGACATTCTGCCACTACTTATGCATATTTAAAAAAAACAATAATCATCATAATATTAGTTTTCTTTGTTTTTTTTTTGCTTTTTTTTCCTTTTTTTTTGAATTTTTTTGCTTTTTTTCGAAAAAAAAATTTTTTTTTTGGATTTTTTTTATATTTATTTCATTGCATGTTTGAGAAAAGCACTATACATACCTCGGCGTGAAAAGGGGTTGCCAGCCTCGTAACTATCCGGCCTCGCTACGCTCGGCCGTCTATATAACTCAGCCGGCAACCCCCTACTTCCCAGCCTCTGTAGTAATATACTATTACTTAATATTAAAAAATGATTTTACTTTTACAAAAATATAATCTAATATTTAATGCATATAGTCATGGGCATTGGCCCAACGCATGCGTACCTACATAACATGAAGAACGTCGAACGACACCGTCTGCATCTTATACTTACAAATCGATACGCGCAATAATCTGTTGTCGTACGTTAACAAACGGGAATTACGAGCTCATGATACGAGTACGCCTCTCGATTTGAGCTCCGCTACTAACGTCACTTCAACACATCACCTGAACAGCATCCAACTCCTACCCGCGCCGCGCCGCCATGAAAGCGAGGGAGGACCCAACCTACGTTCACCTTTTGGCGATTTCCAGGTAGATTTTGTGCCGGAATCTTTTATATTTTTGCTTTACATTTATCTATCGTTTCGTTAGATAAATGATGAAATAAATGAAGGAATCATAGTTTATTTCAAAATTATTTACATTGTCAAAAATAGTAAAATAAAATAAAAGACATATATCCCTAAAAACTAAACCTTACAAATTCAAATAAGTAGCCTAAACTTAAAAACTCTAAATATAAAACACCTCGCCAAAATCCCCCACCTCAGGCATAGACCCCAAAATACTGGCCGCATTACCCCTCTGCACCGCCAGACTCAACCTCTGGGCAAAGAAAGAGCCCGCCCTGTAGTCCCCCGAAACGCCTATGAGACGTTCCGACACCTTTTTAACAAACTTCTTGGTGTCGGACGACCATGGACCCATGGTTTCAACCGCGAGCGCCGCAAATAGGGAATGCAAACCGGTTATAACCGTAACCGAAATAATCGGTTACAACCGGTTATTTGGCCAATTTTCATAATCGGTTATTGAGAGTTTAGAATAACCGGTTTCGGTTATTATCGGTTATTTCTCGTATGAAATTTTTGCCTATAATTTGCTACAACAAATACCAATTGACATATAAATCCTGAATTTGTTAATTGTAATAAACATATACGCAGTGATTATTAAATAACTTCAGATATATTTCAAGTCAAAACTAAATATATGCGGGTCTACCGGTTAACAATAGACATAATAAATAGTGCTAATACTAGCTGATAATCCCGAATTTATTTACTATTTTTAGTCATTTATAATTTAATTTATCTGTCTATTTAACAAGACTTACATATTATTTTACATCATGTCATGATACTGATGATAATCATGTGTCTTTGCTTAAATTTAACTTATAATGTAATGCTAACCAAACACAAAAACTATTTTACATTGTATTACTATTAAGTGTTTGTTAATTCAGTGGATCTTGTGCGCCTCTTTAAAAAAAGTGGACACACGTTGCCTAAATCTGCCAATACGATTAGAAAAATTGTGTTGATGGAGTGCGAAAAGGCTAAATTAAAAGTAGGTAACCCAAAAATTGGTGCAATTTACAAAGAACAAACACAAATTGTCTTTAACAGCTGATGAGTGGAGTTCAACAAGAAATCGCAGGTATATAAACGTTAACCTGGACTCGCCTCTTTTTGAATCAACACAAAAATACATTCGTTTGGGGTACGTACGCATCGCATAGTGGGCAATGCAACAGCAGCAAAGTGTGGATCATTAATTCTTTAGCAAAGTTTTAGCTTTTGTTTTGATGACGTAGTGGGCCTTACTGGTTACTTTACTAATGTTGATTGTTAAATTTAAAATAATATTCATAAATCCCTTTAAAATTGATAAAACAAGTCAAAATTAAGCTTTTGTTTCATTTGCTATACCCGATACCTAGTTTATACCGTTATTTAGTGATATTTACCCGTTTTATTCAGTAACGAAAAATAACCGGTTATAACCGAAACCGGTTATTTGTCGGTCATAACCGTAACCGAAACCGGTTATGGAATTTGGCCGGTTATTGCATTCCCTAGCCGCAAACTCATAGTCATTTGTTAAAAATGAGTATTTGCGGCGCTTTAACGTTTGGGCTTGGTCAGCGGCAGTCCCAGGTTTCCGAGCCGAGCCCTCGACGTGGGACGGAGCCAACGTGTCCACGCAAGTGGCGTCCCAAGCCAAGGCGCAACCCAGGCTCCAGGGTACCAGAGTGCAGCCATCAGGTCTCTTGCCATCCACTGCAGAGAGGCCCAAAGGCTCCAGAGTCGCCGGGAGTGAGGCCGTGGAGAGGGCACGCCTAATTAAATCATTAATTGCAGCATGCCTGAAGAACCGACCCGCGCTCCACAGTGTGTTACAAACCCTCATTTTGTCTCATTCAGTTTTTATTTGAAAAATGCATAGTTCTAATCGTAATAAGCAGCTCACAAAAACTTCGGCTTGCCAAAACTTTCTAGTTTTTATGTAATTTGATGTCAAAGTTGACCCGGGTATAGGTGAAGAAAATTGAAAAATAATTTATTGTCATAAAACTAAGCGTCCTATTTTATTTTTGTTAATATGCAAGTATTGCAAATGAAATGCCTAACATTTGTTCAAAATTTTGTTACTATGCCGTGAATAGTTTAGAAGATAAATTGATTTTCATGATCTTTGGTTTTATTTTTTTTACTCCTAGATTCCGCCGTATTAGATCGCGATTCCCACACAAAACGGTTAATTAAATATGTATTTATTTATAGAATTAAAATCACGATCTAATTCCGTGGAATCTAGAAAAAATAAGAATTTTAAATTTTATCCGGATTTTCGGACCCTAGGGTTGTCACGCTTTAAAATCGACCCGGTGTATATTTGAAATACTAATGTTACTTTTTGTGACAACAGCGTAATATACATATATTCAGGTCTCGTAAAATACGTTTACATTCAAAGTGTCAAAAAATATGTAAAAGGTGGACAAAGACTTTTGAAGATTTCATCATTGGGATCAGGCACGTGATGAAACTTGTAGCTGTGGCAGGATTATATACTATGGATTTTTTTTTGTATCCGGAGTATCCGGACTAATATTTGACTTATTATAAACACGTAATTCAGTGGGGAAATAACACAGGTTATTACCTATACTATTATATATTACATAGTTTTTAACAATTTTTAAAAACGTAATAAATCGAATTAATTCATTATTATTGTAGCAATTTTATGTGGCAAAAAGTGTGTTGAGGAGTATGGGTGGCTTAATATGACTGTCACTAAGAATTCATGGAGTAAAGATAATAAGCCTTATCGTGTGTACAACAATGTTCTCCGAACAAGTAGCAAAGTCGCGAAACAAATACTGGTGATCTGATAGAGAGCATCACTGCCGCAAAACAAATCGGTTGTCAAACATGAGTGATCTGTTACTATATGGCACTATGGCTGAATGGAACCGCAAGACAAAAAAAAACTTCTTCCAGCTGCTGTGTTGGTGAAAGCCATCAACGTGAACGAGAAACAGTGCAGCTTCGTAAAAACTGCGGAATACTAAAAAATAAATAAAAAAGTAAAAAATAAATAGTATTAAATTTAGATATCAGTTAAAACTTAGTTACGAATTTTGCTTAATACGTTAGTGTCATTTTGTATACAGTCCGATATATTAATCACCGTTCAGATTGAGCGAGGTGATACTGAACAACTTTTACAATGGGGCCAACTCCGAGATCAACATCGAGAAAAATTTTGGCTTCCCCATAGAAAACGACAACATCTGATGATAATCCGATTAAAATATAACGGGCACCCGGATATACAACCCTGACAGAAAGTTTTAAATTGTAATATCTTCTGGATTCCACGGAATTAGATAATGATTTTAATTCTATACATAAATACATATTTAATCAATCGTTTTGTGTAGGAATCGCGATCTAATACGGCGGAATCAAGGAGTAAAAAAAATTAAAGTAAAGATCATGAAAATCAATTTATCTTCTAAACTATTCACGGTATAGTAATATTTTTTTGTACAAATGTTAGGCATTTTATTTGAAATATTTGCATATTAACAAAAATAAAATAGGACGCTTAGTTTTATGACAATAAATTATTTTTTAATTTTCTTCACCTATACCCGGGTCAACTTTGACATCAAATAACATAAAAACTAGAAAGTTTTGGCAAGCCGGAGTTTTTGTGAGCTGCTTATTACGATTAGAACTATTCATTTTTCAAATAAAAACTGAATGAGACAAAATGAGGGTTTCTAACACACTGTGCGCTCCGAAGACAGTGCAAACCATGACGGCCCAGTGTGCCCACCGGATCACCACAGCGGCTGCACGAGTGCGGCTCACAGATTTTAAGACCCAGGCGAAGGCATACTGCAATACGCATTGCCGAGGGGTCCAGCACAGAGCCAATGTTCCGCGAAGGCAGCGCATGCAACCAATGACCCGATTCCGGCTCGGATACAGCCAGCAGTCTAGCACGTTCACAGGCGTTCTGCGAGTTCGCAATCAAAACTTCGTGCTGAGACTTGATGTACGCGGAATCCCAAGCTGCTTGACTGGCTTTCTCCATAGGTAACCTTTCAACGGAATGATTCGCGACCCAAGCCGATTCAGCGACTGCCAGACACGCCACCGGGACATCAGCGGTTGAGGGTAAGCGTAAAATACCGCCAATGAGGGTAAGAGTGCCGTGGACAGACGAGAGAAAGGCAGGGAGTGCTAAACTGCTCGTCGTACGGATACCGAGACCGCCGTATTTGATAGGCAGAGTCGCTTGCGACCAACTGGAAGGCGTAAAAACTAGGTTTAAAATTTTGCTTACTGTGTCCTTCAACAATTGGTCCACACTCTCCGTGACCGAAGCGAATTTAAAAATTGGGGAACAGCGGAGAATGTACAACAGTTTCGGTGAAAAGACACATAGGCGAAGAATGTAGATGGCAATGTGAGGGTTTATTTTGAGGAGTAGATCTGAACATTTTTCAAACTTTTCGATTTTAGAATTAACAGCCTCCACAATGGATTCCTCGAAAATAGGGGCTCCTAACAACGTGAGGCTCTCCCGAGTGAGTACTGCAATATTTGGCATGATGCTATTTATACCCTGAATGACCGACTCTCGGACATCAGGTGAAATAGCTTCTGAAATGAAGACTTCACACTTGTCAAAATTGACTGTGAGGCCAATCTCTGCAAATCTTTCTGTGATGGTTTTTAAATCTGCAAATAATGCTAAAATTGAAATAAATTATAATAATTATAAACAATGTTGTTCACTGACCTAAATTCACATAAGTTTTAATCCTCATCCTCTTAATATTTTGTCTGTATTTTGTGGTTTTTTGCCGTGGCCCAAGTATCTCAACCTGCTAGTCTACCATGGTCGTGTTTTTATCGCCTGTCACCATAGCTGTCACTTTCTAACAATGTAAGTGCGAAAGTGACGCATGACGTGATAGGTGATAAAATGACAACCATGGTAGACGTTCTGGGGTCCGCTTGGCAATTACCCCATGAATTGGCGTTGGCACTTATTTTTACGAAAGCCGTATTGTCGTCTGACCTTCCAACTCGGAGGGAGAATAGGCCTTATTGGAATTAGATATGGTTTCCTCACGATGTTTTCCTTCACCGAAAAACGACTGGTAAATATGAAATGATATTTCGTACACGAACGTGAATATGTTCAAGAGTACATATACCTCGGGAAACAAATTACTTTTAGCCCATCTAGCAATGAAGATGAAGTAGCCAGACGTGTCAATAATGCATGGAAAAAATATTGGGCACATAAAGAAATCCTAAAACTCTCTACCACTAAAGAAACATGTAATGGACACTAATATCTTACCGAGCCTAACATATGGTAGCCAAACTTGGATATTTACAAATAAAGTAAGAAACGCAATCACAACATGCCAACTGCAATATGAAGTCTCCTTAATATTAGGAAAATACAAAAAATTAGAAGTGAAAACATAAGAAAGAAAACTAAGCTAACAGATGCCCTCTATCAATATCTACGTCTCATGGCTCCTCTACATGATGGGCCATCATAGGGACGCAGCTATGCGTTAGAGAGAGCTAACGATATTGCCATCTCGTTCCGTCGTATAGCTGCGTCCCTATGATGGCCCATCATGTAGAGGCGCCATCAAATGGAAATGGGCAGGGCATATAGCCAGATACAGAGACAGAAGATGGACACTAGAATCTACAAAATGGAAGGGACCAGCAGGGAAAAGACGCAGAGGAAAACCAAAAACCGGCCAAGTGCGAGTTGGACTCGCGCACCGAGGGTTCCGTACAAACCTATAACAATTGCTATTTCTTATGATTGCGTGGACATGAAAGTGTCGTTTTGCTACAGCACAAAGATATTATAAAGCTGAGTATATGATACTCGCAGTTGCCCGCGGCTTCGCCCGCGTACATAATGATTAATGCAGATTTCTACTCTTGAATAAAGTTTTTCCCCGCGACTTCCTTTGCATAGAATTAGTAATTGACCCCCCTTTTTACCCTCTCAGGGAATGACTTCTGGGATAACTACTATGTATCCATCCCCAGAACTCAAACTATCTCTATACCAAATCATCTAAATAGGTTTAGCGGTTATAAATTCCCCATATAAACTTTCAACCCCCTTTTCACCTCATAAAGGGTTGATTTTCGGGATAAAACTATCCTATGTCGTTTTCCGAGACTCAAACTAACTCTATACCAAGTTTCATCTGAATCGGTTCAACTGAAAATAATTATCTATAAAACTTCCAACCCCTTTGCTATGCTACCCCGTAAGCGTTGTTTTTGGGGATAAATACAATTTTGCCCCTTCCCGGGACCCAAACTATCTCCATACCAAGTTTCATCTAAATCGGTTCAACATTTAAAAATGCCCCATACAAACTCTTCACCCCCATTTCATCCCTTTAAGTAATGATTTTAGGAAATTAAAAAAACCAGGCAAGTCCGGGTCTTACTTGCGCCTCAAAGGTTTCGTACGAACAACTTTTTTATTACATTTTTGAAAAAAGACGCTATCAGCATGATTCCATGAGAATTTATAGGGCGTCTGAGTGCGAATCGGACTCGTACCCCGATTTTTTTTTGTCTTAAGTCGGACTGGTGCTTGACTGCACTCTTATTAGTTTTCCTGTAATTTATACGTAAATAACTATTATATCTGTAATTTTTGCAAATTTTTCTGTCGAACAGTTTCCGATATTGATTAATTTTATGTTAAAGTTATGTATGTTAAAATGATACTAATTAGAGATCCTCACATTAAGCACTTTTATTTGATACGCCACACGATAAAGTTATTTGTTTTTTGATTTCTCATTTACCTACCCACAAATCCCCCCCCCCCCCCCTTCATGTTTAAAATTCATAAATTGGCGTTACATGCCTGCCTTAAGGTCACTGACTTACAAACAAAGTCGCACCATAAGGGTTCCTTTTCTACCATTTTGGTACGAAACCCTAAAAACATCCTTTTCGCTTCCCGGGACTCTCTATACTAAGATTTATCAAAATCGATTCAGCTGTTAAAAATTCCCCATTCAAACCTCCAACGCCATTTCATCCCCTTAACCTTTAGGGCTGATATAAACTATTTTATGTTCCTTCTCGGGACTCAAACTATCTGTATGCTAATTAGCATTAAGTTTCATCTGAAATGGTCCAGGTGTTGAAAATTTCCTAATCAAAATTCCAACCCCTTTTTCACTCCTTCGAGGGATGATTTTCGGAATGAAAACAACCCTTACTCATTTCCAGGTATTCACACTTACTATACCGGGTGCTTCCTGTAATAGGAGCAATAAATTCAAACCTAGACTCTACTCCTCACACCAGACAACGTTTGTTCAGCAACTTTTAAAAATAACTTAAGGTTTGATTTTTATTTCACTTTAAAGTTTATTCGAACACGCAATGTATTCGGCAATTGATTATGTCTGTAAGGTGACAAGGCTGACAAGCAATGTCAATTGGACGGATTTTGACGTACATTGAAAATACTATTTAGTTTGTATGAAAAAGAGACAATCTAAAAAATACATATTGTTTAAAAGTTGTTGAACAAATGTTTTGTTGTTTGAGGAGTACAATCTACGTTTTAATTTATTGCTCATGTTACAGGAAACACTCTGTATACAAAGTTTCGTCTAAATCGGTTCGACGGTTTTAAAATTCCCTATACAAACCTGCAACCCCCGTTTTACCCTTAACTTTTTTACCTGTAAGGGTAGTTTTCGGGAAAAAAACTAGTTTTTATTCCTCCCCGGGCCTCAAACTATCTGTATACCAATTTTCATCTAATTCGGTTCAGCTGTGAAAAAATCCTATACAAACTACCAACCCTCTTTTCACCCCTTTACGGGTTAATTTTTTTCAATGAAAATAACCCTTAGTCGTTTCCCGGGATTCAAACTATCTATTATATCAAGTTTCATTTAAATCGGTTCAACGGTTAAAAATTCTCTATACAACCTTCCAATCCCCTTTTCACCCGCTTAAAGGCTGATTTTCGGTACAGAAACTACCGTATGTCCTTTCCCGGAATAAAAATTTTGAAATTGATGCCATTTTCGTACTTAATTAACGTCCCAAAATACCAAACATCGACTCCCATATTGATATTTAGTAATTTCAACCCTATCGCACCCCAACAGGGGGATGATATTTCACGCCCGCCACGTTGTATGATAAAATGGTTGTTGTTTTCGTAATCAGCGACCCGATAAACCAAAGAAACGATACCCATATTGATTTTCAGACTTTTACCCCCATTTCCCCCTTTAAGGAGTTGAATTTTCAAAAAATCTGAAACACGTGTTTACTCATTTATTGTTAGAAATACTCCGATAAAGTTTCAAATAAAATAGTCTAACTAATCTTGTTTCCCTATACAAACTTTGGACCACCATTTCACCCCCTGGGGGATGATATTTTACACCTGCCACGTTGTATAATAAAATGGTTGTTATTTTCGTAATCAGCGACCCGATAAACCATAGTAACGATACCCATGTTGATTTTCAGACTTTGTCACCCCCATTTCCCCTTTATGGGGTTGCATTTTCAAAAAACCTGAAACACGTGTTTACTCATTTATTGTTAGGAATACTCCTGTGAAGTTTCAAATAAAACAGTCTAACTAATCTCGTTTCCCTATACAAACTTTGGACCCCCATTTCACCCCCTGGGGGATGATATTTTACACTTGCCACGTTGTATAATAAAATGGTTGTTGTTTTCGTAATCAGCGACCCGATAAACCATAGAAACGATACCCATATTGATTTTCAGACTTTTTCACCCCCATTTCCTTTTCAAAAAAGCTGAAACACGTGTTTACTCATTTATTGTTAGGAATACTCCGGTGAAGTTTCAAATAAAATAGTCTAACCAATATTGTTTCCCCATACAAACTTTGGACCCCCATTTCACCCCCTTACAGGGTGAATTTTGAAAAATCCTTTCTTAGTGCACCCCTAGACCTTATAAGGGACCTACGTGCCAAATTTGGAAACTCTAGACCCAGCGGTTTAGGCTGTGCGTTGATATGTCAGTCAGTCAGTCAGTTTCTTCTTTTATATATTTAGATGAATTTCAATTTAATACCTCTACGCGTTTACGAGGAAACAGGTAGTAGGTAAGTTTAAAATTAAAAAAAATATTTTATGTACGATTTTACTAAAAATGTCTACTTCTCGTAATTTTTCCTTTGTCTATGCTGTATGACGTTGCTTCGTGCCAAATTTCAAGTTTCTGAGTTCAAGGGAAGTACCCCGTAGGTTTTGCGAGTACCGAAAACTCTAAAATTTGCAGCATAAACGACTGTATCTTTTGATTGCGTTAGCTTTTAAGTTTGATTTTTTCACAGCTTCAAGGGACAATAGACTTGTGTATTTGATATAAATTTCAGCTTGATACCTCCACGCGTTCCTGAGAAAAATCGTCTTGACAGACAGACAGACAGACAGACGGACAACAAAGTGATCCTATAAGGGTTCCGTTTTTTCCTTTTGAGGTACGGAACCCTAAAAAGAGATGGATAGATGATATTGTCTCAGTAGCGGGTCCAGAATGGATTAATACAGCTCAAGACAGAGATAAATGGAAAAAGTGTGAGGAGGCTTTTGCCCGTAAGGGATCCACACAAGAAAAATTTAATCAAAATATGTAACTTAACTCTAATAATATGTAACCTTTAAAAATGTGGAAATAAAAAGCGATTTTATTATTATTATATTATTATTTCGTACACGACGTGATATAATTTTCACAACTGGTACAGTCAGCATCAAATATATCGTAACACCTAGAGTAGCCAAATAGATGGCCATACAAAATATATGGTGTGACGAACTATTTGATAACTTTGGCTGTTACAATATATTTGATGCTGACTGTACGAGCCGGGGTTTGAAGCAGAGACCATCGGATTGTAAATCGGATGGCTTACTGATAGGCTATCATAGACGGAGAGCTAGTCACGCCAGATATGACACAATAATGAGAGCAACGAAACCCCTCTAGTTAGTTTGCTATACTATACTTATTTCTAGATTCGGACATCTGGCAGCTGTAAATGGTGGACGTCAATGAATGCAAATAACTTGTAGAAAACAAATCCTAGAGTTTTGGGTTTGATGCAATATTAAGGAAAATTATGTAATTAATGATTTATATCATAAACAGAAGTTTCTGTTGGGGGAAGTAGTGCCTAATGATGTATAAAGCAATTTTTAGTTACTCGTCTAAGACTACTAACGTAACGACTAAGAGCTGGCCACGTCAGATATGTCTCAATAATGAGAGCAGTGAAACCTGTCCAGTTAGATTGCATAATCATTCTACTTGTTAGATCCGGGCATCTGGCAGCTTTCAATGGGTGGAGATCAGAGTGACAGACTAACTACTTAAGTTTTTAAGTAGGAAAAAAGTAATACCGAAATAGGTAAAAACTGCAGAAGTTGTGTCATTTATAGAGAAAAGGGCCTATATTCTAACGTTAGACTAAGATTTCTTAGTCTTAAAATCCAAACCAGCCAGGAGGGACTTATTTTTTGTAAAAAAAGATTAATATTGTCAACCAAACCCTTTGGTTTGGTTATTCTGAAAATATCAACAGACTTATACCTTAAAAATATTTTAACGGCATAAATATCATCATCATCATATATTTAAGAGCTAGGCTCTTGTCGGTGGAGCAATTTCCATGCCTGTCTGTCATTTGCCTTCTCCTTTACAGCCTGATAGGACACGACGTTTATTTTTTTCCTTTACTTGATCCATGTATGCTCTCCTTGGCTTTCCTGGCTTCCTTTCTGCCTCAACTCTACCTTCTATGATATTTCTTATAAACTCATCGTGCCGCAGCAGGTGTCCAAGCATCTTTCCTCTCCTGTTATCTATGGCATAAATATACTAAGATGATAATATTTAAACTCATAAAGCCTATGTCCTAAATATGTGTATTAATTAACTTTATCATAAACGTCTCTTAGGTCTCAATTAGTTAATCTATGTTTGTTACTTATCTGTCACTTTGACAGTTGTATTTGTGAGAAACAGGCAAAATATAAATTCACTAATTGAAGCCTAGAGAGATTTATGAATAAGAGGATAAGTCGTTAAATTGATAAAATGGTCGTAATATTACTGCGCTGTGAGTCTTTTACCATATTTTTTAAGCTTTAATTCACAAAACACTATTTACAGGGCAAAACAAATTTGCATCTAGTTGAAGTACTTCATCATTCAAATTTCTTTGTAATTTGAGTGATTGAAGAACTCAAAAGTTTTATTTAATAGTTTTAGCTCCTAAATAAAGCATAAGTGTCAAGGCGATACGTGCATGTACAGATATTTTTGAGTACCTTGGCCGCTCCAATATATTTAATGGTGACTGTATAGCAGGCTACAAAATTTATTTGGAGCTAAAGTTCGTGATTTAAACTGGTCTTAAAATTCAAATTGACCAAAAGAATGGTTTCAAATTTGATGTGTAGGTCATTTGAAGTGTTTCATACCTTGTGCCAAAGTTTGGAGCGATGGGATCAAAGAACATGTTCCTAGAGTGCAATCTAACTTGATGCTAATCTAATATCTATTTGCGGTTACTATTATAAGCAACGAGTAGAATTTTTTTATATGCATGACGCCCGCTTGTGACTTCAGTAATATTATTCAAACTCAAAGTCAAACTCAATCATTTATTCAGTAAGTAGACCCTAAGAGCACTTCTACACGTCAAATATTATAGCTAAAAGAGAAAAAAAACTATTACGGTTCTAACCAGTACACCTGAACCTACACAACCCGAGAAGAATTACTTAGGACCGGCGAGAAACTCAGCGGGACTTATTTCTTCAAAACGACAGTAGGTACATACAATTTCAAAATACATATAATTACGTTGTTCTATAAGAAAACACATCAAACCAGTTTAAGAGAAATATAAGAAAATAAGAATGTATATGTATATGAGTCCAAATCTGACTAGGTATGTAAAAAAAAGAAATATACATAAGTTTGATATACTTTATTACCTGAACTGTCTTACTTAAATTCCCAAATTACAATAATCCATCAACAGTTAGAAACAATTGAAATGTAAATAATAATCGTAGAAGTAGCCAGTGATCCTACTATAGTTACAAAAAAATACATATTCCAAATTATGCTTAGAGATGTAAAAGGTCTCCAAGTGACGTCTTTATCTATTTATTCTATATAATTAAAAGACATCTAAATTTAAGGATAAACAAGCAACAAATGTGTCTAAAAAAAGTTCACAGAAACGTTCACAGAAAAGACGCATAACATAAACGTTGTACGCCTTTTCTGTGAGAGTTATAAAATTAATGGACTTTAATTTAAAGCCTAATTTTCTTGTTAAACCATCAGGTGCAATCTTCTTTAAGTCCTTATAGTTGGCATTAGTAGTTATAAATTATAATGTACCGAAATCGTTAACTTTTCTATTGTCCACAGAAAACTCGCCCATTGCCCCAAATCTGTTTGACCCCTAACGCCAAATAAATCAAAAATATATATAATTAATAAAAAGTTACGTAATTGTTTAGCCACAGTGAACGAAAACACACCGGTCTCCACAAACAGCTTATATATTATACTATAGTAAATTGATTATTATATTATAATCGATTTATTTAGTAGTATAATTTTTTGGCATATTTTATTTCATGGTACTTAAATACGTATGAGTCTGAAAGTGTGTTTGTGCCATTTTTATACATTTATTGCTATTTATTCATATAACATCAATTACTTCTTTAAATGGTCTTGAAATCTTAAGCATCTACCGGGTCTTAAAGTTGGTGTGTACAGTCGCCATCAAATATAGCGGCCAAGGTACTCAAAAATATCTGAACATGCACTTTATCGCCTTGACAATAGAGGCGTTGTTCAGATATTTGTGACCATCTTGGCCGCTCCGATATATCTGATGGCGACTGTACTTAATCGTCGCTGCGCTTGTAAAATCCGACATGTAATAAAACACAACTTTACAGGAGACACAAAAAACATGTTTATTTTTTACTCTATTATAAATCAAAAATTAAAGATTCCAATATGACTCTAAATAATGTTAGATTTGAAAATTTTATTAAGTTAATTTAGGAGCTACAATTTTTTTTTCTACATTTTTTTTAAGCACATAGCTGAATTTATCTTTCCGGTGGCGAATGCACTAGTCCCAAAACGCACTATTAGTCAATACACTCTAATTTCTAAAGCCTCTCTTCTCATAAGAAACTAGGCCCAAAATACCATAATTCCAAAAAGGCTCATTCTCGATTTACACGAGAACCATTGAGAACTAGTCCCAAAATACACCTTTCCCAAAATACCCCAAATTGTGTTCACCTGTAAGTGGCGTAATACTTTATTCTCATAATGCATAGTTCTCAAAACACTCTTGTGCCAAAATACCCTATGGAAATATGGTATTTTGGGCCTAGTTTCTTATGAGAAGAGAGGCTTTAGAAATTAGAGTGTATTGACTAATAGTGCGTTTTGGGACTAGTGCATTCGCCACCGGAAAGGAATTTCTTTGTGTTGTAAAAACCGCTATGTGATTGTGATTACCGAGGCACAAAACGGTTTAATATTTCTCTAAAGTGACATTTCGAATAATCACTAAGCGGATTTATACTGCAAATAAATTAAAACCATAAAAATGCTTATACGACTGTTTATTAACACTGCTGAATATATTACATATTGAATTATATATTATTTGTCATGAACCAATTTCATAAAATATTAAATAAAATCCGCTGTGTGCCATCACAAAGCGCAATATTATTAAAATGCATTCATTGATAAAAACCGCTTTGTGCTATTTGGTCACATAGCGCCTTTTGCGCGGCTAATGAAGGCCTTTTTCACATAGCTGATTTTATTTTTTTGTGATCCAGTAAACTTAGAGAAAAAAGTATTTTTGAGAAATAAGCACCTTTAAAAATACTTTTAAATGAAGTCAAAAACCATTTTTCAAAAAAAGTCACATGACACACGTTATGTAGGTTATTCAAAGTGCACCATAGCATGTGGTAGGGTTAAAGATAAATTAATGTAATTTTTGCATATTTTCAAATTGATGCAATATAATAATATTTTTTTATGAATAGATTATTTACAACTCGGCTACATACTTGATAAGTCATACAACCAAACCAACACTTCAGTGTATTATGAACATTTTATTTTTATTTATGTGTAACGCAGCAACGCTTTTATCACAAAAGATAATAAGTGTCTTAAAAGTTGATTCACCCACATAACTACTAGCGACCATTTAGGACTTTAGATTTATGACTTCTTGGTCTCCAAGATATCCTCTACAAAGTAAAATGGAAGCCAGCCGGTAAGAATTTTGATTTTACAGTATGGCGGGCTCCAGTACTAAAACTAAAATCACACAAGTATGCGAAACATTAGTTAGTACATAATAGTACATTACTACAGAGGCCGGGAAGTAGGGGGTTGCCGGCTGAGATATATAGACGGCCGAGCGTAGCGAGGCTGGATAGTTACGAGGCTGGCAACCCCTTTTCACGCCGAGGTATGTATAGTGCTTTTCTTAAACATGCAATGAAATAAATATGAAAATTATCCAATTTTTTTTCCGACATACGCAAGGCAAAAGTCTACTCGTAAACTTGTGTTAATAATGTATATGGTGACTGAATAAATTCAGAACGTTACAAATAAATTAAAAAAAAAACAACAACAACAACAAAAACAACAACAAAAACAAAAACAAAAACTAAAACTAAAACTAAAACAAGAACAAGAACAAGAACAAGAACAAGAACAAGAACAAGAACTAGAACAAGAACAAGAAAAAGAACAAGAACAAGAACAAGAACAAGAACAATGTCGGAGCTGTTATTCACGAGCAGCTCAGCTGAGGGGTTGACTCTTCAAGAAAACTCCTGCTTCAAGTTAACTTAATGAATTTAATATACTTTTTACAAAGCTTTAGGTAAGACAAGTAGGTATGCGTATGTGACGGTCGGTGGTTGATTTTCGTGTGTGGCGCGCGCGGCGAGCGCCCGCCGCGGTCGCGACGTCAGCCTCCTCAGCCTTCACCCCTCGGAGACTGGTTTAGACGCTGATGCGTTAACAACCTGCCCCCCTTGAAAGCTGCTGCTTTCAAGCTCATTCATACAGGGCAGGGGGCACACTCGGTTGAGTGCTCTTCTGACCACGCCTTTGTGTGTGGAGAAATCTGCAACCCTGCAGACCTCATCAGTCCCTGGATATAGGCGCAAGACTCGCCCGAGTCTCCATTTCAATGGTGGGGTGTTCTCCTCTTTGAACACCACCAGGTCTCCAACTTTGAGCTCCTTCTGCCTCTGGCGCCACTTCGTGCGTTGCTGCAACTCGGCTAGGTACTCGTTCCGCCATCTTTGCCAGAAGTGCTGGCGTAGCTGCTCGATCCGCTGGTACCTATCAGGGTTTTTAAGACAAACGGGTGGTGACGGTAGCGAAGTCATGGGTCGTCCCACCAGAAAGTGCCCTGGAGTCAGAGGAGAGAGATCAGTTGGGTCTGACGAGAGAGGAGTGAGAGGTCTGGAGTTCAAAATGGATTCAATATGAATGAATAAGCTGCTCAGTTCCTCAAACGTCAGACTAGCATTACCCATAATTCGCTTTAGATGGAACTTGGCTGATTTAACAGCTGCTTCCCAAATTCCACCGAAAGTGGGAGAGTAAGGGGGAGAAAATTTAAACTTTATGTGCTCCTCATTACCAAACTCATAAATTGAATTTTGAGCGGATCTTAGCATTCTACCTAACTCATTATTTGCCCCGACAAAATTAGTCCCATTGTCACAATAAATTGTATGAGGTCTACATCTACGACCTACAAAACGACGCAGGCTTAAAATGAAGGCATTAGTGCTAAGATCACTGACTGCTTCCAGGTGGACGGCCTTAGTCGCGAAGCAGACAAAGATATTTAAATAACATTTTGTTATGCGGTTGCCCTTTCCCTTTTTACTGGAAATCATGAAGGGTCCCGCAAAGTCAAGGCCGCACACCTGGAAGGGATAAAATGATGTAACCCTATCTGCAGGTAAGTTTCCCATCAGTGGCTCCATAGCTTCTCCTCGAAGTCTTACACATGTGACGCATTTATGGACCACACTACGCGCTAACGATCTGCCACCTATCGGCCAGCATTCGTCGCGTAAGGAGCTAAGGAGCAACTGAGGGCCAGCGTGTAATAGACGTAGGTGTTCGCTTTCCATCAAGAGCCTTGCAAAGTGATGCTTACCGTCCAATAGAACCGGATGTTTCTTTTCATAATTGCAATCGGCATTTTGTAAGCGACCACCTACTCTAATCACTCCGTCGCCGTCAACAAAGACAGCTAACTGTAGAAGGTACGATTTAGTTTTAAGCCGTTTTCCTTTTTCCTTGTAACAGTGTAGATAGTTCGGTTTCATAAGTTTCTTTTTGTGATAATTTAATTAAGTATTTTAATGCATTATTTATTTCTTCTAGTTTTAAGGTTCCATTTGCTTTAGTTTTAGGATTTTTACAATTGTGAATAAAGCGCAAAATATAAGCCACAATTCTTTTTAATTTATTGGCTTTGGAATAATTTTCAAACCTTATTAAGGGTGATTGCTCAATATTAGTCATGGCAAATATTGAGCGTTCACTCTGTTCTTTCCTTTCAGGTAAATTGTCGTCTATATAACCCAAGTTTTGAGGCCAGCTACTCTCGTCATGCGTTAAAAAGGATGGCCCGTGCCACCATAAACTTAGGTCTGGTAGTTGACTGGGTTCGACTCCTCGAGAGGCCAAGTCCGCAGGATTTAATGCCGTTGGCACGTGCCGCCAAGAGTCCCTCGCACAGTAGAACGACTTCATACTAAAGACATGACATTCACGTATGATACCAACTATGCTCACTGATGAATGTTATATGATTTTTCATAATAAGATATCATGAAATGTCAGGTTTGGCCTCTTAATGGTTAATTATTGCATTGCAATGATCTTTTTATACTCGGCGACTGTAATACTCGAATTGAGATTGTGGTGGCGGAACTACTAGCGCATACTTTTTGATAGAGCTTCTATGGTCGCATATTGTAGCATCCATAACAATCACAGAAAGGATTTCCATACAATATTGTGAAACTGTTGTCGGGCCCCGCATTGCGTGTTAGTCTAGTCAAACTAGATCAAATTTCACTAAAGTCAGGAACTAATTCTAAAGACTAATAAAATCACTTCGGATTGTTTTGTATGGGCTAAAAATCGAACTTTATACAACCCCTACTAAATTCACCCCCCCGGAAAGGGGTGAAATCGGTTGAAAACAATGTAATGGTTATAACTACGAAGAGAAAAGTGGTGTACTCGGCGTAATTTGGCGTACGTTTTAAAACACGTATATCTAAATTTGCACGTGTTACTTATATTAATTTAAGCTACGGAACAGGTAAAAAAAAAACAACATAACAAAAAATATTATTTTGGCCATTGCGGGTCTGGAGAAAGTATTGTACTCGGTGCAAATTGAGTAAATAATTAGAAAAAAATACTAAATCCAATATCAAATTCGCACCAGGGTGCGACACCCGGAAAGTAGTTTTTCATGTTTTTACTGTCGTTGTACTAAAAGGGAAATTTTAATACTTTTGGAATTTGACGCAATCATATTCATTTGATTTCGTTTACATTCGCACGCAATAAAAAATTGACATTTTTAAACGGAACATGCAGTTCTGTAATCAAGTAACAAAAACGTAGAGCAATAACAATAAATACACAGAAGCGACAACGGCGTGATTAATGGCAAGAGAAGGAAAGCGCGTAGACGTACTGACGAAGCACGGCTCTTGAGGCAAGAGTAGTGACATGTACTGCAAAAATAGTAGGGTTTCTGAGTATGCAGAAAGACATTCAACAAATTAAATACAGGTACGCCCAAAGTTTGTTAAATTCGTAAAAACGTTTTTCACCAGACTTACGTATTAATCTTAAGTCCTAATCTGCACGCTCTATCATTCTGAGAGAAGGCCTCTGACTAGCAGTGGGGCGTATATATGCTGCTGATGTTGATGAGGTTTTTATTATGAGAGACTTTAAATATTAAAACGACACCTATTTTTTATCAATAAGTTATATAAATGAAAAAAAAAAACAATAATTTATCTTAATATTAAAACAACACCTATTTTTAACCGACTTCAAATAAGGAGGAGGTTCTCAATTGGACTGAATTTTTTTTTATATTTTTTTGTAAAATCGGTTCACGATTCACGGAGATATCGAGTAACATACTCGATATCTCCGTGAATCGTGAACCGATTTTCAAAATCATTTTTTAATCGAACGGGTATAACCCCTAGATGGTCCCATTGTCACCAAGTCGGGATCTTATGATGGGATCCTGCAGAAATCGAGGGAACTCTTCAACTATTATAGGCACGCCTATAGTGATTTCACTATTTTTTACAGCAACTCGGCCACTTCCTCTTGAAATAGCGGATCCTAAGTGAAGTCGGTTCTTTTTTTGTTTAAAATTATATTTTTTCTCAATAAGAATTATAATTGAAACAAAACAATAATATCTCTCCAGTATTTCAAATAGGTATTTAGCAAAATCTGACGTAATTTTAAATTTTAAAATAAATAATTATTAAACCAACTTAAGCGCTAAACCTTAACCCACATATTCATAAACTTACTTCAAACCTCATTTAACTAAATCATCTTTTGACCTTATCTGTCAATTTGACAGTAAAAGATAAAAGATATTTATTCTTCAATTTAGGCACATTACAATGCACTTATGAACGTCAGACAGAAAAAGAAACTACCACCGGTTCTAACTCTACACCTCTGACCCGAGAAGTATTACTTATTACCGGCAAGAAACTCGGCGTGACTTATTTTTTCAAAACAGTAATTCAAATACATTAAAGATACTATATACAATAATGCGTAGTTCTTCAAAAAGGCATATCAAAACAGCTTGAAAGACAGACATGTGCCTGCCTATTGTGTAATTAAAATGAAAAATAAAATAAAATCCAAATCTGACTGCTTCGCAAAACGTTTGATATGCCTTCTTACCTGAACTGTGTCCTCTAAATGCTAGATGATTTTATAGTTTCTGGTTTGGGCCATGCATATATGTCTGTCATATAGTCCTCGACCCTGTAATAACCCTTTGACATTAAAGTTTTTTTTGAAGTATTTCTTAAGAGCGGGAAATGATAGATTCAAAACATCGACGGGTAACTTGTTATAAATATGAATACCCTGACCAAAAAATTACTTATATGCTTTGCGGATACGACATCTTCTGACAGCAAGCTTGTTTTTATTTATAGTGTTATAGCTGTGTTTGTGTTTGTTAGAAACTAACAAAACATAATTTAGCTAAATAAGGATTGGAACACGTTTATGAATAAGCGGGTAAGAGTCCGGTAACGATTTGAAATCAAAAATTGCTAATAATGACAATGCACATGGATCGCATTTGGTAAGATAGTTTGAAGTCTTGTTATTGCAATAAAAGTACTTTAGGTCTATATACATTTATTAATATTTCATAAACGAAAACTCAATTCTTACAGAGCTTATTTAGTGAGGACGTTAATTCGTGCAATTTTCGAGAACATCGAGATAATATATTAAAGAGGCCTCGACTCGAACAAGATTTTCCTAAAAGTAAAACATTGTGACCGGCCAGTGCGAATTATTTAACATCATTAAGGTTGTGTTACAGATTAAAAGAAAGATATGATAAAATTTTACCTTACGTTCAACTGACATTACAAAATCACATGGCAAATAAGAGCAATGGAGTCGCTCTTGGATCAATTACTTTATTATTTGTAATTTTTTGATTGATTTTGTAATAAATATTGATAACTTCATAATTATATCTATTTCGTTTATTAGTTGGTTTTAATCGATTTTTATAGTGTGTATTTTATTAAATTGGCTTCATATGGTAGGTAGTTAAAAAATATTATGAAATTATTAACTATACAGGATGGATTTTCTTTTTGGGTCAGTGAGGGCAGCTACCAGATCCCGTGCTGCTACGCGAAAATGGTCTTTAAAGACCTTCCCTCGATTTCAAATTGACGAAGATTCGCGTTTACAGATTTTAGAAAAAACATACAGGGTGCGAGAAAAAGGTAATTTTTGACACACTCTTTTTTTGATGCCATTTGATCCCATTCCTATCCAGGATCAAAAGCTTGTATAAGACCAAAAATAAATAAATAAATAAATAAATAAATAAATATTTAGGGACAATCTTACGCAAATCAACCTAACCCCAAACTAAGCAAAGCTTGTACTATGGGTGCTAGGCGACGATATACATACTTAGATAGATAAATACATACTTATATACATAGAAAACATCCATAACTCAGGAACAAATATTTGAGATTAGCACACAAATAAATGCCCTTACCAGGATTCGAACCCGGGACCTCCTGCTTCGTAGGCAGGGTCACTACCAACTGGGCTATGGAGGCCGTTCCAAATTCCAGCTAGAAAAGTCACAAATCGAGAAAAGCTTTCCCCATACATTTTGCATGAAAAAGAAAACTTTTTATTTTTCACATGCTATTTTTTTATGCCAATCGATCCCATTCCTGTTCAGTATTAATAGTTTCTATGGGGCCAACTTACTACTTAAGCCACAAATTGAAAAACAATTTTACATATATTTACTGCTTTGAAACCCTATTTTTTGATATTTTGAATGCTTTTACTGTAATGGCTGATTGGCGTGATAGAAAAATGAAAATAAATTCTCCATAGTAAATGTATGAAAAAAAAAACATCTTCAATTTGTGGCTTTTTAGTACATTACCGCTAGTTGGCCCCTACGAAACTATTAATACTGGATAGGAATGAAATCGATTGGCATAAAAAAACAGCACGTTAAACATAAAAGTTTTCATTTTCATACAAAGCTGGTTAAGCCCCCTAGCCGCGAGTACGAGTGGTGACTACCCATTGAGGCATTGGCAGTCGGGTAATTTGCAGAAAAAAAGTACCTTTACTTTTTTATTTTATTTCATATATATTTTGAGTCTGTCGCATGCAGAATCATGAGCTCTATCGAGTCTGGTAGAATAAAAAAAATGGCCCAACTGTCCCAAAATTAACATCCAAAAAATTCGTTACGTTCATAAAAAAATGTAACGAAACTGATAATTTGTCAGTTTCGTTACACTTTTTTTATGAACGTAACGAATTATTTTGTATGTAAATTTTGGTACAGTTGGGACTAAGTAAAGGTACATTTTTTCTGCAAATTACCCAGTCAGCCTTGATATAGCTAAGGCTTTAGATCGGGTCTGGCATCAGGGTCTTCTGTCGAAGTTCCCAGCTTACGGACTGCTTGAGGGATTGTGCAGATGGGTTGCCAGCTTTTTGTCCGGCAGAAGCATACGAGCCGTACTAGCTAAAATCTAATAATAAAATTATCATGAATAAGAAAGTGGTGGACCCTTGGAGGGGTTATGTAAATTTGATTTTGAAACGAAGAATACAGTTATCTTTCTCTTTAATTTTATTACCATATTTTTTAGTAATTTGTGTATATTTTTTAGTAAGTTTTAATTATTTTCTGACTTTCGTAATTAAATAAAACAACAATTACTCCACTAGGCTTATGCCTCAATGCTGTCAGTTCGGTTTATATTTATGAAACTTTTACTTCCTAACGCCAATTGTGCCCTAGTCTCACTTACACTGTTAATATTTTAACGAAGCGTTTGTTAGTCCTGTGTGAATAGCGTCCCCGGAACGATCGGGCTTTGCTCGGCTCTCTTCGGCTCGTTTTACTGTGCCACATTTGGCGTGCTGATTGGGTATCTCTAACTTATATGAGATCTATGCTGGTTGTCCGTTAAAAGTGTCGAACGAACGGTCTCAACGTACGGCGGGAGTAAAACAATTGCTGCGCGCTGCGCTATCTTCCCGCCCCGCGCGCCCCGCGCCGCGTGCTAACACCCACCGTTGCTTGCAGTTCGTTGCAATACATTATATTTACTTTTTGACAAACTTCCGGTAAAAAAATCCTATTTTTTATTTAGTGCAAATGTAGTGTCTTTAGATAAGTACTGTTCTAAAAATTTTCACGTGTCTCTTAATTTCCCTTTCCAATTTAAAATAACAAAATAATCAAAAATACATGTTCCATAATTTGCTCAGGCGTGCAAATTTAACTGAATGTTTATAATGCTTTAAAAAGCTTAACTTGAAGTCGCACCAACCGACTGACTTATCCTCGAGCCGCAATCGAAAAAAAAAATTTTTAAAGGGTGTCATACATCGCACATCTTTTTAATTAAGATACACTATGCACCAAGCTGTTCTCTATACACTACTAAGCTTGAACCCAATAGCTTTTAACTTACTCCAAAATTACAGCACTTTATAGTTTACACCTAAAATTTAACAGTCTTCCGTATATAACAGAAACGGTGCAACTCGGGGGAAACAATCTAGTTGCGCCCTCTAACGAATCCAAAAAGAACCACGACTACACGACTTACTTCCATACTTTTTTTTAATTAGACCATACTATGTCGCCGCCGGCACAATCCACCGGGAGATCGAAGTTACTCAATTACATAGAAGCAGTAGGTTGTGCACGGCTTTCGTCGAACTCAATTCTTACCGGCTTGCTTAAGCACTCGTATAAAAACTATTGTGTGCAACGGTACATAATAAGGGTTCTTAAAATTCTCGGGTCTGTTTTTACAAAATTCGGCTTCGCCTCATTTTGTAACTTCGACCCTCGAATCTTAAGAACCCTCATTATGTAACTGTTGCACAAAATACTATAAAAATGGAACCTAATTTCGACTTTACAGTTGGACTTTCTGAAGCGTTATGTTTGTGAGCTTAATTGCGAAGTATTAATAATGTTATTTATGTATGTTTTTGATCCGATACAGTATTTTACTATTTTATTACGTATTTCAAATATTAAAAATCGAAGAAACAAAGTATTTTACACATGAGGGATAGTTCAAAGGGGCGTCCGCTCGTAACCTATTTTTAAGGATTTAGAAAAAAACGCCACCGTTTCCCCGGGTAGTGTCGTGTATATTCTGAAAGCTTAACTTTTTCTCCTTACTTCCCGGTAAATTTTACGGCCGTCTATAACCACCTTTTAAAATAAATTACGAAAATGTATTTGATTTATTAACGCCTGCAAACACGACTATGGCAACAATACAACGATTCGCAATTGTATAAAATATGGTAAGGATTTTTATTATTTTGACACCGCGACCGTGACGACGTCCTCCGTCAATCAAATCGCTATCGTGCAATGCAATATATTATAATTATTATTTCAAAATGAAGTGGCATTGTATAAAAACAAATAGGTATTTGTACAATTTGATAAAATTTGCAACATGGGTAAATTTTATGTGATTTCCACTCAGAATCGCGAGCTCTGTCGATCCTAATGGGAGAAAAATTTTGTCCTAAGATTTCCATACATTTTCCGAACTTTCCATTCCGTTACCGTCATACAAAATGTATGAAAAAATGGTAACGGAATGGAAAAAAACCTTGGGACACTTTTTTCCTCCTACTAGGATCGAAAGAGCCCGCGATTCTGAGACGAAATCACCTAAAAAAGTCCAAATTAAAAAAAAAGTTGGAGGTACAACTTTGAAAAAAATGGCCCATGTATTCAGTTTTTCAGATAATAAATGGAGATTCGATAACGATACCTACAGATATTTATTGAATACTTATGTTTGCTACTTATTTACTCTAAATTATGTTGGTCTACGAGTATATGACAACTATTAGAGTTTTTACATTTTACGCCTGAGAAAAATGATGAGCAAAATCACAAGAACGTAATACGCCAGGTGCACGATATCAGCTCTTTCAACCTGTTTGGTTTGAAAGAATATATAAGATTTATTCATGAGTAGTACACCAATAAATATAAAAAAAATATGTTTGTTAGGTTAACCATAAAAAAAAAGTTGTAAGGAAAACTTTTTTTTCCGTCTATTTTTTTATATATTTCAGGTATATACTTTTTATAAACAGACATTTTTCTCTTGGCAATCTATCAAGGAGTGTGCACCCCAATTTTCGTTGCTCAATGTTAACCCAATAAGAAGTTACAGTTAAATTACTAACATGAGGTACTCGTGTCAGGCTAAAAGTATGGAGTCGTTCTACTGTGGCCTCGTTGTTAACTCATGTATGTCGTTAACACGATTTGACACAAAAGCCTTAAACAGTTTTGGTTTGTTTCGTATCCAACCCAAATTTATGGAACTGTCCGTCCAGAATATCTTGCGATCGACGGCACAACGCAAGGCACTGACGACCTTGGCAGCTAACCGCGCACCTAATAAAGCTCCTGAAAGTTCAAGTCTAGGAATAGTTAGCTTTATAAGAGGTGCTACACGCGTTTTGGCACACAAAAGATTAACGGTGACATTGCCAGCGTCGTCCGTAGACCGCAAGTAGATACAAGCAGTATATGCTGCTTGAGAGGCATCGACAAAACAATGCATCTGAATTGAGGTAGGGTTGGGACACAAAATATGTCGATGTACCTGTAGGTTTGCCAGTACATGCACATTTGACAAAAACTTAAGCCATATTTTTTTTATTTCCATAGGAACTTCATCTTCCCAGGACAATTTAAGAGCCCATAAACCTTGAAGCAATATTTTTAGCTTGATTGTGCATGCACTGAGCAAGCCCAGTGGGTCAAATATTTTACAGGTATTAGACAAAATTACCCGTTTTGTTATGACACAGGTATTTTTGTCCAATTTTACAGAGAACTGTAAGTTATCATGTTCAGGAGACCAAATTAAGCCTGATACACTAGACTGTTTATTCAAGTCTAATGACTGAATTGAAGTACAGTCATCAGAAAAAATCCGTGCACAATTTGTTCGAAATTTGTGAATAGGAAAGCAAGCTGAGGCAAGCGTCGCCTTAACTATCTCGTAAATGT
This sequence comes from Pammene fasciana, assembly GCA_911728535.1. Classification (NCBI taxonomy): domain Eukaryota; kingdom Metazoa; phylum Arthropoda; class Insecta; order Lepidoptera; family Tortricidae; genus Pammene; species Pammene fasciana. Next base: position 761,251 of record OU452274.1, on the reverse strand, counting down.
GCCTTAACTCGCTTTCACTTTCAGCGCCACTCAGAAAATCGTCATAATAAAAATCATGCCTTATTATTTCCGATACTTTTTTGTCGGAACATTCACTAGCACTTAAAAAGGGAGCCGAGCTGGTCCCATAAGTCACCGTATTTAGCCTGAGTACGTCTAATGGTTTGTTTTTATCATCCCTCCAAAGAATTAATTGCAGGTGGCGCTGATATTCATCTAAAATAATTTGTCGGTACATTTTTTGTATGTCACCGGACAAAACAAAATTATGTTGTCTGAACCGGATAAGGATATCAAACAATTCATCCTGTATAACGGGTCCTATATGCTGAATATCATTCAGTGATTTTTTGGAGGTGGATTTAGCACTACAATCGAAAACTACCCTCAATTTTGTAGTTTCACTTTCGCGGATAACTGCGTGATGTGGAGCGTAGTATCCGAAATCGGGTTTGTCAATTCTATTCAAGTGACCTAGGTCTTCGTACTCCCGGATAAAGTCGCAGTATTGTTTTTTAAGAACCGGATTTTTATCCAGTTTGGTTTCAAGATTCAAAAACCGTTTTTTCGCCATGTTAAAAGAATCGCCTAATGCGGTTTCCGGTTTTTCATTTAACGGCATTTTAACTAAAAATCTCCCATTATCTAAACGTCGCGTGTTTTCTAAAAAGTGTTTTTCGCATATATTATCGTCGTTGCTAGAAGAGACATTCGGTGATGAAATTTCCTCAAGCTCCCAAAACCGTGCCAAATTTTGTGAAATAAGTTTTGTGAAATTACAATAGACAATATCGTCCTCATCATCAAGATCGGGGTCGTCACCCACGGGCCCTGCAACCAACCAGCCTAAGTGTGAAGATTGAAGAGTGGGCTTGTTAGGTCCTAATTTGATTTTCTCCGAAGTCGTAATGTCGAAGAAGAATTCATTGCTCAGCACCAGGTCGACTTCTGAAGGACGATAGAACCCAGGATCCGCCAGTTGGATGCCCGCAGGTATGTTCAAGTCTGAAGTATCGACATAACTGTTAGGTAAATTGTCTATAAGATTTGCCACTACGAAACAACGAACGTTAAAGTTATATGAACTCGTTAATGAGCTAACGTTGAGTTCACACCGGTCAGAAACATTAAATGACATTTTTTCTACTCGTCGACTGTAATCTGTGTATTAGGATTTTATAGACCAGACTTAAACCTTACACATTTAAATGTTGGATAGTCTATGGCACTTCCGGGATCATTAAATAAATTTATTAAACAACCCGCCCCTAAACTAAAATAATTTTGAAAAGAGAATGTCATTCACATCTCGGTAAAATGTGTAGAGTTTGTCCGGAAAGAAAAGTGTCATGGTTTATATGGGAGCTCATACATTGTACGACACTTTTCTTTTCGGACAGACTCAACTTTATAATTTCTGAACGTACTTAATCTGTCAAATTTTCTTCTACAAACTTGCTTCTACGTTGTGATTGGATTATAAAAAGACCAATCACAACTACACCGACATCTTGGAAGTAAGTTTAGACACAGTTTATTCTATCCATCTCTTTCTACTACGCACACAATCATATGTATATCTCTTTTCGGTGGTGTCTGTACCACCGAATAGGCCCAGATACAATTACTTCCGGTTTGAAAAATAGTGTTTGACGTTTGATTGGGAAAAATTTAGAAAGAATGAAAGAAAATCAATTCTTACTTAATACTCGTAGAAAAAGTATTGTATACAATAGTGACATAATTAAGCTTTTCAATCTCGTACCTTAATTAGGCCACTCAGCAAGCTTCGTGGCCTAAACGCGGTACTCGACTGAAAAGCACTTGATTATGTCACTATTGTATAAAATACTATTATTCAAGCCAAACACGCGAGTCGGTTTTTTATTACTGTTTGTAAACCCTAACTTATTTTTCATTCGCTCAGTTAAGAAACATCTCTGCGCGCCAGGGTCTAACATAGCCCTAGCAATGTGAGTTTTATTATTTTGCACATTTGTTTTTTTTACTAAAGCCGTGCATAACAAAACCTCCCTATCGCCTACCGCGGCGCACGCGCTGGTCGCGCTAATGACGGGCGCCGGGCCAGCTGATTTATTTTCCGTATTTAAAGACGGCAATTGATTATAATATTTATAATTATGCAATAATGTATTATGTTTTGCCTTACAGACCTGACAAGAGCCGAGCCGACATTGCTCAGCATTATGACCACGCCTCAAGCAGTTCAAGCAAAGATGTAACTTCAAGACTTCACTTGACCTACTTTCGACGCTCATGTCCTTGAACTTGACACACTCCGTTATCCTATGCGCTCCGTGGCACACCGGACACGTCGGTGCGCTACTATTTTGTTTACGGGGGGTGCAGTTGCAGTAGCGACAAAAGCCTTATTATTATTAGTACTATTAGTACTCTTAGGGTGGAGATATTTATGATCGGTTGGTTTGTCGCTCCTGCAAGCTACCACGGTTTCTAGAACATCGGCCCGGCTGCGCAAGAATTTTAAGAATTCGGATAATACAGGCAAGTCCTTTAAGTCAGCCTTATATTCTTCCCATTTTCTTGCCGTAGCGGGATCTAGTTTACTCGCGACTAGGTATATAATGACGTCATCCCACGAGTCAGTCGGGCGGCCTAAAAATTTAAGGGCGCTCAAGTTTTTTGTAACGTGATCAATTAGAAACCGAATTGATCGATGAGATTCACGATTCTGTTGATCTATGTTAAATAATGCCTTCATGTGATTATTTATAAGTAAATGTTTGTTATCAAACCGTTCACACACTAATTGCCATGCAGTTTTGTAGTTCTTAGCGGTAAACTCCAGTGATTTTATTACGATACTGGCACTGCCCTCTAAAGAGGAGCGTAAATAATGATATTTATTTATGTCAGGGATCGCTTCGTTCGCATGAATCATGGCTTCGAAGGTGTCACGAAACTCCAACCATTTTAGGTAGTTTCCATCAAACGAAGGGAGCGAAATGGTTGGTAACCGGATTTTACTTACGGGGCCCGAATCGAAAGTCGACTGGGCTGTTCGCGCACCCTCGGAACCATGGTCAAAGCTGTTGGAGTGAGAATCTATAATTTCCTGAGTGGCTGAGATGAGAGAAAAGAACTGCGTTTCCATGGCGTCCGTCTCTTCCATCTGCTCATCTAACCTTGCACTTTTCATTTCAATTTGCATTTGGATCGCGTCAAATTCCGAAAATAAAGTTTGCAACCTAGCCAAACGAAGACTTAACTCTTTAATCAGTAACGTTGTTATGTTTGAAGGATCAATTTTTTGAATAATGCTAAGATAATCCTTGTATTTAGTTACACGACCCTTATAGGTCCCTCTCTGACGAACCAGCTCTTTTATGACTTCCTCTGACATTTTAAATTATTTATTTTAACTAAACAGGTACACAAATTTAATTAGGAGCAAATAAAGAAATAGATAAAATAACTTGTGCACTCAAACCCAATCCAAAAGTCTTGATAATCGAGCCACCAGCACTTTTATTCGCAGCGAAGTAGGTGACGTACACGCCACGTAAGCCGTGCACGCCAGCACGCCCAGCACGGCGAAGAAATGCCCCGTACACACGTAGTCACTGGAATGCACGGTTAGGACGATATAAGCAAAATATCACAAACTAATATCGCTGATTTAGGGAATAAGCTAAAAGATTGAAGTGAAATTCCTAACGGGGTTCTTATTAAGCTGGTTTTTATCCAAGAAGAAGTATGAATCTAATATTTGAATGATGAGCACTTAATTTTTTTTACTTGAATAGGATTATGTAGCATAAAGCAAATTATTTTTGAAGAATAAAGCTTAGTTTTTATGCGAATAATGCAGTAGAAATGCAGTTGCTAGGCAAAGCTGATGCAACACAAAATGGACGCTCGCTTATCGCACTGAGTAGATACACCTATTTATGCTTGCAATTTACGTAGTTGATGGATACAAGTAGGCTTCTCTTAACTTCATGCACAGCGACGAATAAGCAGTGAATTTAATAAATGTAGCACTTGCACTGATTTTAATCCTATTCTGACGAATTATGGGCACTTCAAGGTCTAGACGCAACGTGGACGAGCACCACTTATTCACACAAATTATGGAAAAGGATCACAAGCGTTAAGGAAAATATAGGATGGGCTACTTTCCTTATTACTGCGATGACGATGCGCTCGCTGCAGGTGTAATTGTTGCAATCCGTAGGTATGGAATATTCCGTTCGTCCGCCGTTGTCCCGTTAGATAGGTATGTGGACTTTGGTACTGTCCTGTCACGGTCGCCAATTGTCGGAGCTGTTATTCACGAGCAGCTCAGCTGAGGGGTTGACTCTTCAAGAAAACTCCTGCTTCAAGTTAACTTAATGAATTTAATATACTTTTTAAAAAGCTTTAGGTAAGACAAGTAGGTATGCGTATGTGACGGTCGGTGGTTGATTTTCGTGTGTGGCGCGCGCGGCGAGCGCCCGCCGCGGTCGCGACGTCAGCCTCCTCAGCCTTCACCCCTCGGAGACTGGTTTAGACGCTGATGCGTTAACAACAAGAACAAGAACAAGAACATATAATCCGTCTATATAACTCAGCCGGCAACCCCCTACTTCCCGGCCTCTGTAGTAATGTACTATAATTTAATATAGCATCACATTTAGATTTTGCTTGAAAGTTTATAGGTCTTCTTCTTCCTCGTTTCCTCATGGCTGAGAGTCGCGATCAGATGAGGTCGTCGCTTTAATCATAATCACCAAGGCTCTCCAAGCTGCACGATCTTCTACTGTCCGGATGATAGGCTCTAGTATGGAACCTTGGCAAAGAAAGGCTTGGAAAGTTTATAGATATTCCTACCTAATTAATAATTCCTCGAAACAACTCTCAAAACGTTATTCAGACTTATTTGCGTTCATTTCTACCTAAGGTATTTCGTCAGGTGACAAGCAAAACTCACAAATTACAAAAATAATAACCGGCCAAGTGCAAGTCGGACTCGCCGAGGGTTCCGTAAAAATCTATAACAATTTTTCGTTTTGCTACAGCAGAAAGATATTATAGAGCTGAGTATATGATATGAATTTCAATTTAATACCTCTACGCGTTTACGAGGAAACAGGTAGTAAGTTTAAAATTAAAAAAAAATATTTTAAGTACTACATATTTTACTAAAAATGTCTACTTTTCGTGATTTGTCTCGGTCAAAGTTGTAGCAGTTGAGGGTACGTGTGTGCGTATCTCGTAGGGAATGCAAACCGGTTATTTTTTGTATGAAAATAACCGGTTAACCGGTTAATAACCGGTTATTTTCATACAAAAAATAACCGGTTTGCATTCCCTAGTATCTCGTCACCTTAACTTGAATTATAATAAACCATTCATTACAAAATAATCAATGAGATGTCTTATTAACTTGTCTTTATTGATTCTAGGGACCATGGTGCTTATGGCCGCCCTTACTATAACATCATAATTCGCTCCCCTCCGTTCTTCATCGGGATTCTGGTCGGGTACGGCCTGCACGTCTACAGGGGTGATAAGCTTCAATTGCCCAAGGTGATCGTAATGGAACAATTACTTACGTCATCAATCATTTATATATTTTTTTACAAGTTTTTATTTAGTTTCACCTGTCCCGTGGTCTATTTGAAATCAAATCTTGCAAGTTAAAGGAAGTTGCCAATTATTTTATAGAGAGTGGTCCCGGCCAAAAGGTACGTAAGGCAGGCAGTAATACCCAATCTAATTTGTCGACACTAAAATGGAGATCACGAATCTCTTAGTTTTTTACATTTGCCCTGGCCAGAGAAGCCATATGGGGCCGATGTGGGACTCCCTCTACTCACCACCCCTCTTTACTCGAGAGGGGAGGGAGGGGAGTCATCCCGCTAAAACCCACTATAGTGCTCACCCTGCTTGCCATTTATGATTTATGAAGATGCCACGGGGTCCCGAGGATTCAACCGTGACGTTTTCCGGCAGCCCTAGCTTTAACTATAGGTGCACGCCGAAGAAGACGAGAGTTGAAGCCACTAGGTTCTAATATAAGTGTAATGAAACGCGAATGCGCGATCATCGCTAGTTCGCGCGAATCGCGCAAACTATGTTTAGTTCCCTTGGCCGTTTGTGTACTAAATAAATTAAAAAAAGAATGTTAAAGAACTTGGAGTCCAATTGTTTCGAGTATTCGAAATATAAAATCTGCGCGAGAGCGCCGTCACGCACACTACAGCAAATCTATACATACTGATGCACGCACACAAGAAAACAGATTACGGTCCGACAGCTGTCGGGGCTCTGACATGCCCACCGATATCGGAAGTGCATCGCCGATAGCCTGTGTTAGGCATTGTCCTAATGAAAGGCGAATGCGCGATCATCGCTAGTTGTTCGCGCATAGTTCGAGTGGTAATATGGCTTTTAGACCCAAGTCATACATACTATTTTTCACTTCGATTGCGAGAAAATATTGAAATAAAATAATATAAAATAATGATTATTTACGCACAATAACTAATCTAAGGTGAAAATTTGATTTAACTTGACCGAATTTCGTAGTCTGCTCTGCATGGCGCCCAGCCCATCACCGCGGGCCCTGGCTCGCACAGCGCCCAGCCACAGATTATATAATAGTTCTTACGAACAGATAAGACATGAATCTCTCATAGAAAAAGTAAATACCTACCGCTTTAAGTACCTACCTCAAAGCAAGCATTAACTAGAGCCCGCACACGTGTACCCCCGTATGGGATAGATATATAGATGCCCATAATCACTTCTACAGCATAAAACAGAACAATTTACCAATCTTTTCCTTAGCCGACACAACTTTCTAGGAAAAATAACAGCTTTTCTTGTAGCAATCACAGAAATTCTTGAAGAAATCGCGCATTATATCTGTTTGTTACCCTCCACTGCTAGAAGTAACGCGTGGAGGGTAATAGAAACTATGACAAGGACCAACGATAATAGCACCTCTCTGCCGTATCTATTGAAAGTGTAATAAGACCATCCCGTTCTATCTTGGTATTATTAGTTCCGTGTCAGATCTATGGGTGGTATATCTATGGTACCTACGCAAAAATACAATGGAGCGACCGTCGACGCGCGCACCCCGCACGATCGCTAGGGTTGCCTACGCTTGGAAATGATTTTTCTCAAAAATGTCCCGCAAGGTTGACTTTTACGGTTTAATATCAGGCGGTGAAGTGCTTCGTTTATGGTCAGTTAAAAATTTAAAAAGTTACGGAAATTGCAGTCTTGATTTCGATCCGTAAATTTCCAATACAAATTCCATTATTGTCGAGGTACATACTTTTTAGGGTTCCGTAGCCAAAATGGCAAAAACGGAACCCTTATAGTTTCGCCATGTCCGTCCGTCCGTCCGTCCGTCCGTCCGTCCGTCCGTCCGTCCGTCCGCGGTCTAGCTCAGTGACCGTTAGCACTAGAAAGCTGAAATTTGGTTTGAATATGTGCATTAACCAAGCCGACAAAACGGTAGAATAAAAACGCGAAAAATATATTTTGTTAGGGTACCTCCCGTACACGTGAAGTGGGGGGCGAAATTTTTTTTCGTTCCAACCAAGTTGTGTGGGGTATCGTTGGATAGATCTTTTAAAAAGAATTAGGGTCTTCTAAAAGAGTTTTTCGATAAAACTAATACTTTCGGAAATAATAGCTCCGAAAGTTTAAAACAGGGCGTCCCCCCCCCCCCATCTAACTTTTGAATCGTGGGTCCTAAAATTATGAAAAAATTCATGAAACTGAGGCCTAATGAGTACCTTCAATGAAAACTATATTGAAATAAATCGGTTCAGCCGTTTTTGAGTTATCATACTTATCATTCAAAAACCCATAGTGAAAGGACGTAAGTAAAAATGACGTAAGCGCCGCCAAATTTCCCGTAAGATACGACCTTTTGAATTAATGGTCTCAGTTTACGGAACCCTACACTGAGCATGGTCCGACATGCTCTTGGCCGGTTTTTTTTAAGTAGTAACGGCTATAGAACTAGGTGGAACAGTTCCTAAACAGCCAAAATAGAGAACGAGTTACAATTATTTATAATGTAGGTACCGCGTGTTTTTAGCTGTCTCAAATAGATTGGCGTTGTTCGGCAGAAAAATACACTTCTATTGAATATTAAAAAAAAGTAAATGGCGGTAAAGCAAATGTTTTTACTTTTTCTATGAAAATTAGTAGCTAACGAAGTAAACGAAATACTAATAGTAGTAATAGTGAAAGTATTTATTTAAAGAAAATGAGTTCCACTTCATGTGACGAGAATATGGAATATACGCCTCCAGAATTAAGAGCAGAGGCGAATTCTGCAATAAATATTAACTTGTTTCCAGCGAAATCTAAGGACAAATATGTGAAGGCATACGAGGATTTTATGAAATGGCGAGAAGTAAAGCAAGCCTCATCATTTTCTGAAACTGTTTTCCTGGCATACTTCAACGAACTATCTAAAACAAAAATGCCATCTACTCTGTGGGCAAAATACTCAATGTTAAAGTTCACAATCAATATAAAAATTTATTTCGATTGACATACCTACTTATTTTTATTTTCTTGCACCATTTTTGAGAAAAGCACTATATTTGACTCGGCGTGAAGAGCCAGCCGGCTTCGTATCAACTTAAACGGACGACCGGAACGGGAGTAACATAATACTCAGCCCGCAATGGGCTACTTCACCTCCTCGACAATAATGTACTATTTCTCAAACATGCGCGTAAATGTTGTCGTTACGTTCGTGAAAATAGACTTGAAAGTATCGCGTTTCGGGCGCCGTAGTGAGACTTGCTATGAAAAGGATTTTCATACTACTTTGCAGGCCTAGGCCTGCAAAGTAGCCGGCGCCCGCCACGCGCTCGCCCGCGCGGGCGGGCCGGGCGCGGCTGGTCACTGTCGGGCGGGCGCCGCCGCGCCGGCACACGATCCCCGCATTATACCGAGAGATACCGAGTGCTATAGACTTTTAGGCTATAAGTATTAGGTTTTAGGTCTTATTTCCACGCATTATTTTGAGAAAAGCACTATACATGCCTCAGCGTGAAAACGGATTCCCAGCCTCTGCTGTAATGTACTATTTCTCAAACATGCGCGGAAATGTTGTCGTTACGTTCGTGAAAATAGACTTGAATGTATCACGTTTCGGGCGCCGTAGTGACACTTGATAGGAAAAGGATTTTCATACTACTTTGCAGGCCTAGGCCTGCAAAGTAGCCGGAGCTCGCCACGCGCTCTGCCGCGCGGGCGGGCTGGGCGCGGCCCCGCATTATACCGAGAGATACCGAGTGCGATAGACTTTTAGGCTTTAAGTATTAGGTTTTAGGTCTTATTTCCACGCATTTTTTTGAGAAAAGCACTATACATGCCTCGGCGTGAAAACGGATTCCCGGCCTCGTATCCCTATCCTTATATACCTACTTGGCCGGAAATCCCTGTTTTCCCAGCCTCTGCTGTAATGTACTATTATAGTTTACGCAATATTTTGCATTGGTTCAAAGTTAAAGAAGACGCTCTTTTTAAATTTTCGGAGCTACCTATCATTTACGAAACGAAAATCCTAGTTTTATGTGTAAGAAAACCCGTATTCCTTTTTAAAATACCTACCTATTCAATGATAAGATATAGTGTGGTAAACGAATGATTCTAGCTGGAAAAGTGCAAAGCAGACATTTTGACTTTGGAACTTTATTAAGACTTGTAACGAGACTAACTTAAAGTCCCCAGCCCCGGAGGTGAGCCCGAGGAGGGGGGAGCCAAAGAAGGTCCCGTTTTTTTGGTTTTTTGCTTATATCTTTAAAACCATGCTTCACAGACAATTTTGTTGTAGGACATAAATAAAGCTGATAAAATTCTCTACAACTCTCATGAACTCAATTTTTACCTAACACTAATGGTTGTCCTGATATCAGCTCTGAAAAACGGACGAGTTTGTAAAGTATTATCCACAATTCTTGTCATACTAACTGGCAAAAGTTAATCTGGATAAAAAACAATAAAAAAAATTGTCTTTTAGAATATCTGCACATATACTGATATACACTGTGTCCAATAAGTTCGCATACAATTAAGAATTATTCAAAAAAAATTAACAAATAATGAATCTGTATTGATACATATACAAAATGTATAATTCTTAACTTTTTTTGCCAGTTGACTACATTTTTTGACTCAGTGCACGTGAGACTGAAAGGTACTAAAATATACTATTCTAAAAGATTATTAATATTATTATTATTCAACGGCCTCCTAGCCTAGTTGGTAGTGACCCTGCCTATGAAGCAGGAGGTCCCGGGTTCGAATCCTGGTCAGGGCATTTATTTGTATGCTTGTCACAGATATTTGTTCCTGAGTTATGGATGTTTTCTATGTATTTAAGTATTTATCAATATCTATCTATTATATATATCGTCGCCTAGTACCCACAACACAAGCCTTATTGAGCTTACTGTGGGACTAGGTTGATTTGTGTAAGACTGTCCTAATATTTATTTAATTCTTTATAAGATTTATAGGGTGGCTTTTTATCCAGACTAACTTTTGCCAGTGAGTATGACAAGAATTGTGGAGAATAACCCCCCCTCTTTACAAAATCTTCCGATTTGCAGAGCTCATATCTAGACAACCATTAGTGTTAGATAAAAAGTGAATTCATGAGAGTTGTAGAGAATCTTATGTACTACAACAAAATCGTCTATGATGCATGGTTTTAAAGTTGTAAGCAAAAAACCAAAAAACGGGACCTTCTTTGCCTCCCCCCTCCTCGGGCTCACCTCCGGGGGCTGGGGACTTTTAATATGTTAGTCCGCTAACTAGTCTTAACAAAGTCCCAAAGTCAAAATTTCTGCTTTCGACTTTTCCAGCTAGACCCGTTTTTGAGCATTCATTTACCAGGCTAATAACCCGCACGGTAGGTAGAGTTAAAGAGGAAAATAAATTCACCCACCCCTCATGTGTACGGGAGGTACCCTAAAAATAAGATTTTTCCAGATATTTTTTTACCGCCCTGTCTGCCTGATTAAAACACATACTCATACCAAATTTCAGTTTTATAGTACTATAAACAAAGCCGCGGACAGACGGTCATGTCGAAACTATAAGGGTTCGTACTGTTCGAAGTTGACTACGGAACCCTAGAAACAGTGAAGCCGCATTTTGTGCACACATACTCATTTTCACACAAGAAAATCGGCTAGTTCGGCTACTGATTGAATTTCATTTCAATCAAATTACAGTCTTCACTGGATTACGTCCGTTGTATTTTAGGTCCATGGATGAAATCCCAATTTTGTCACCGTAGCGCGGTATCCGTAATTATTTCATACATCCGAGGAAAATAGCGTTAAAATATTTTTTTCACCTCAGCAGTTCGAACAAGCCTACTTTCCTCACTCCCTGGAGTGACGAAAGTGCGACTTTCATCACTCCAGGGAGTGAGGAATGTTGCCACTTTCGTCACTCCAGGGAGTGAAATTTTGTTTCTAGAAGCTTTTCGTCATAATGATGATGCCTTTCATTCAGGAATGTAAATAAATGTGTTTTTTTAACTTAAATATGTTCTCTCTACTGAGGTGAAAAGTTGTATGTGTCACACGAGAGGAAAGTTTTTTTACATCTCGTGTTCTTGAGATCCCTCGCTACGCTCAAGATTCAAACTTAGAATCACTCGCTTCGCTCGTGATTCAATTATAGAATCTTTCGCTTACTCGGGACTCAAAATCAACATTTGCAAGAAAAATCAACTTTCCTCTCTTGTTGCACAAATAACTATTTCACCTCAGCAGTTCGAACAAGCCTACTTTCCTCACTCCCTGGAGTGACGAAAGTGCGACTTTTATCACTCCAGGGAGTGATGAAAGTTGCTAGTTTCGCCACTCCAGGGAGTGAAATTTTGTTTCTAGAAGCTTTTCGTCATAACTCATAATGATGATGCCTTTCATTCGTGAATGTAAATAAATGTGTTTTTTTTTACTTGAATATGTTCTCACTACTGAGGTGAAAAGTTGTATGTGTCACACGAGAGGAAAGTTCTCCTCGCTACGCTCAAGTTTCAATCTTAGAATCACTCGCTTCGCTCGTGATTCAATTATAGAGTCTTTCGCTTACTCGAGACTCAAAATCAACACTCGCAAGAAAAATCAACTTTCCTCTTTTGTTGCACAAATAACTATTTCACCTCAGCAGTTCGAACAAGCCTACTTTCCTCACTCCCTGGAGTGACGAAAGTGCGACTTTCATCACTCCAGGGAGTGATGAAAGTTGCTACTTTCGCCACTCCAGGGAGTGAAATTTTGTTTCTAGAAGCTTTTCGTCATAATGATGATGCCTTTCATTCGTGAATGTAAATAAATGTGTTTTTTTTTACTTGAATATGTTCTTACTACTGAGGTGAAAAGCTGTATGTGTCACACGAGAGGAAAGTTTTTTTACATCTCGTGTTCTTGAGATCCCTCGCTACGCTCAAGTTTCAAACTTAGAATCACTCGCTTCGCTCGTGATTCAATTATAGAGTCTTTCGCTTACTCGAGACTCAAAATCAACACTCGCAAGAAAAATCAACTTTCCTCTTTTGTTGCACAAATAACTATTTCACCTCAGCAGTTCGAACAAGCCTACTTTCCTCACTCCCTGGAGTGACGAAAGTGCGACTTTCATCACTCCAGGGAGTGACGAAAGTTGCTACTTTCGCCACTCCAGGGAGTGAAATTTTGTTTCTAGAAGCTTTTCGTCATAATGATGATGCCTTTCATTCGTGAATGTAAATAAATGTGTTTTTTTTAACTTGAATATGTTCTCACTGCTGAGGTGAAAAGTTGTGTGTGTCACACGAGAGGAAAGTTTTTTTTACATCTCGTTTTCTTGAGATCCCTCGCTACGCTCAAGATTCAAGCTTAGAATCTTTCGCTTACTCGGGACTCAAAATCAACACTCGCAAGAAAAACCAACTTTCCTCTCTCTTGTTGCACAAATAACTATTGCCATTGTTTAACTGTTAGAGATTATATTCCATAAGTTTTGTCCTCTCGGGATTATGTCCCTATATTTTATTCGTCCATGGTAATTACTTCTTCTTATCGATAGCAGTACCTATGCACCTTTCAAAACATAGTAATCGTAGTAAAAATTCGAAAATTATTACAATAAGTGATCGCCGAATGGTGTTTTAACGTGCCCATAATTAAAATAACTTGGATAGGTATATAATTATACTCGTATAAACTGATACCTAACCTCGACATTATTATTATATTATATGGGATTGAAGTGCCGTATCAACCAGTTTTGATCTATTTTGGCAGTATCCAGCAATCTGGCCATATAATCAGTACCATGAAATTACATTAAAATACCTACCTAGATAAGTTATTTAGGTCGAAACAAAACAAAAGTTAGGTACTTTGAGTAGGTACCTCCCTACTTAAATAAATATGTATTTTGGAAAGGTGAGAGGTACGTCAATATAGGCAACAACGCTTCGTAATAAATAAAAATCAAAAAACACGACTGCGTTTGTTTTAAATGAACTGAAAAGGTAAAAATAAGTTCTAAACATGATTGAGAATGTCTTTGAAACCTTATTATGGTTGAGAATGTGCCTTCCTACACCCTGATGTATGCTGGATCTTTTAAAATCTTATTTTAGTTCGACTGTAGTCGGGGGACCTTTAAACTGTATAACACAATACCTATAAAAAGGTCCCCCGACTGCGATCGAAGTAAAATAAGATTTTAAAAGATCCAGCATACATCAGGGTGTAGGAAGGCACATTCTCAACCATAATAAGGTTTCAAAGACATTCTCAATCATGTTTAGAACTTATTTTTAACTTTTCAGTTCATTTAAAACAAACGCAGTCGTGTTTTTTAATTTTTTTTATTTTATTTATTTTATCTACACCCATATCATAAACCCTCCATGATGCGTTCAAAACCCGCACGTTATAACCACCATAAAAATTGATTGTTTCGTTTGTAGTTAGAACAAATGTCTTATCTGTAACGATGTTATTATTATCAAATAATAAGCAAAAATTAGATTTCATTATGAAAATCCGGGTGGGCCCCGCCCGCCGGCATGCGCCGCCCGACCGCCGACACAATCGTTGGCCATGGCGATGGCGTGCAATCCGTGCAATTGCAGTCATTCAATCATCATTTCGGATTTATAATATGTGTGTAGATAAAGCAGTGTATGCAACTGTACGTAATTAGGCCTTAAAACACTCGTGTGATCTTATTATGAAACTCACTTCGTTCGTTTCATAAAACCACACTCGTGTTTTAAGGACCCCTATTACGTAACAGTTACATAAACTACTATAAAACCTTTTAGTGACATAGAATAATTAAACGAACTTTGGATTAGTAGTCGAAAGTATAAAAACCGGTCAAGAGCATGTCGGGCCATGCTCAATGTAGGATTCCGTAGTTGCCGGCCTGTTACAATTCATTAATTTAAAAGGTCGTTTCTTACGGGAAATTTGGCGGCGCTTACGTCATTTCACTTACATCCTTTCACTATGGGTTTTTTAGTGATAACTCAAAAAAGGCTCAACCGATTTAATTCAATATAGTTTTCATTGAAGGTACTTATTAAGTATGCCTCACTTTCATGATTTTTGGAAAATTTTTGGACCCACGGTTCGAAAGTTAGATGGGAGGGACGCCCTGTTTTAAACTTTCGGAGCTATTATTTACGAAAATATTAGTTTTATTCAAAAACTGTTTTAATAGACCCTATTTTTTTTAAAGACCTATCCAACGATACCCCACACAACTGAGTTGGAACAAAACAAATTTCGCCCCCCACTTCACGTGTACGGGAGGTACCCTAACAAAATATATTTTCCAGTTTTTATTCTACCATTTTGTCGGCTTGGTTAATGCACATAATATATTCAAAACAAATTTCAGCTTTCTATTGCTAACGGTCACTGAGCTAGACCGCGGACGGACGGACGGGCATGGCGAAACTATAAAGGTTTTTATATAGTTGACTACGGAACCCTAAAAAATTGTTTAATTACTTTTTATCACGTAAAAAGCGCTGGTAGCCTGGCAGTAAGACGTCCGAAAGTCTGGTATTCAAACCCCCGGCTTGTACCGATGAGTTTTTTGGAACTTCTGTACGAAATATCATTTGATATTTACCAGTCGCTTTTCGGTGAAGGAAAATTTCGTGAGACAAACCGAATAACCTAATCTCAATAAGGCCCAGGTTTCCCCTCTGTGTTGAAAGAAAAGATGGCATTCGCTGTCGTAAAAAAACGAGTGCATACGCCAATTCATGGAATAAGGTTGCCAAGCGGACCCCAGGCTCAATTGAGCCGTGGCAAAAAGCAGGGATAAACGCTAGGAGCTTGCTTACTTGTTTTTTAGGATCCAAGAGGCGAATTACATTCAGCGTAATGACGCGTAGTTGCAGTGTCCGCGAGGCAACCGGATGGCTCACGGTATTAGAGGTCATTAGAGCGCCTCGGCAGCCGACTGAGTCGACCCACACCGCCTCGCCACTCAGCGTCCACTCGTTGTCGAGTAGATGTAGTGAGCGCATGGTCATACAAATTCATATAAAGAAAAACTATTTAACCGCTCGAAGTGAGGCGGTGACGGTCGGGTGCCGAGGCGCTCTAATGAGCTGTGACCTTTAAGCTCCCTACGTGCTGTGGAACCACCCTATGCAACCCGAAATGACTCACGTTGGACTTCGTTTTTCATCCTCCTCCTCTCAATTTCCAATATTTTTATGTGATCCAGATCGAGCATGCAAATCGCCCTGTGCACGGGATGGTCGGTAATCGATTCGTCAGCCATCAGAAAAAGGAGGGGGGGGGATGAAACACAAAGTACAACGTGGGTAAATCTGGGTTGCACAGGTTTGTTCCACAACTCTCGGATACTGTAACTACGAGCCATTGCTATAACTATTATTATTCCTCCCTAGTCTCTAATACTTATTACAAGTAAACATGTAAGTTTTATACATCTTTCGACCCAACTTCCAACGCCCTTTCTTTTGACTTTTGATTAAATTTCTAAAATGTTCGTATTCACGAAAGAAGAATTTTAGATATGTATTATATACATTTTTGTAACCAGCGTGTAAAGCTCTTCATTTTGATACCCCACTCGATAGGTTTGCAAGATTTTTTTTTCTTAGGGCTACGCAACGATTCTAATGATACCCCATACATTTAAATCGGTTCAGCCGTTCAGTTGTTATAGTGGAAAAAAGAATGTTATTTTACCCACATAGATACATACATGTACCCTGAAAACAATACACTCCTTTTTTTGGGCAGTCGTGTAAAAACATTACAATTTTAGAAAAATAGGAAAGGTACCTAAGTAAGTACCTACTTTGCAAGAAGTAGGTACTTACTTACCTTTCGTCGTCCGTCGGTAGAGCAAAACACGATAATAGTACATTACGCACCTAGGGCGGTAAAATAAAGAACGGCTCAGATCGCGGATATTTGTGGCCCGAACCGAAGGTAAGGGCCATAGACAAGCGATCTGAGGCCTTCTTTATTACCGCCCGTGGTGCGTACACAATTTTACGTCTTCTCTTGGGTGTGAAGTAAGATTTGCCGCTACGCCCGTGGGCGTAAAATCTCACTTACCGCCCAGAGTGACGTAAATGTTAATTAGTTTTGTCGTTTTTACAACCATCTACACTGCAATAAGTAGAATTAATTCGTGACGAAGACATTTTTTCGTTCCGAGTAATATTCATTGCGCGCGAGCGGAGCGGCGTGCGTCGGTAAGCGCGTGTGGCAACCAACTGACTCTCGTTAGTCGTTTGTCCCGCCGGCGGTGATCGGGCGGCGAGCGGCGCGTAGGTATTTAACGAGCTCGCGCGGGCGAGTTTCATAGGCCGGGCCCATCTCCTGACCGTCTGGCCCAGCCCAGGCAGGAGATGGGCTGGGCGCCGTGCAGACTTTACGAAATTATACTTTAAGCACATAACAATAAGAAATATGAGAAGTGAAATTACATATTTAGCCCTAGGGGTTAAATGTACTACTTTAGTCCGCCTACGTAAGCCTAATACGACACACTTTTTGAGCATGAGAAGTGAAAACAACGTAGGTGTAGGTAGTTCAAGAATAATATAATAATATAGATCGATACAGGATGGATTTTCTTTTTGGGTCAGTAAGGGTACCTACCCTACCAGATCCCGTGCTGCTACGCGAAAATGGTCTTAGAAGACCTTCCCTCGATTTCAAATGAATGAAGTTTGGCGTTTACCGTTTTTTAAAAAAAACATACATTATGCGAGAAACATATGTTACTATAGGATATTTGGCAAACTTTATTTTTTAGTGCAAATCGATCCTATTCCTATCCAGGATCAAAAGCTTGTATAGGACCAAAAAAACTCTGGCTAGAAAAGCCATAAATTGAGGAAAACTTTTCGAAGAATTCTCGAGGCGAGATATCTCGAGAAATTTGTCCTTCGTCGAGACGGAAAAAAAACGCAATGCCTCGAGAACTCGAGAAATAAATCGCAAAAGCGATAAATAAGAAAAAATGTATGTATAACACTTAATGTGTCTAGCTTATTAAATCACTGGCACGCACGTACATACGCACACATATATTGTACAAAAAAACCAGCCATATCTGGAGGAGGCCAAACTTGGTATGTTTTGAAAATAATTTTAGTTTGAATTAAAAAAAAAATTACTGAAATGTAATGATGTGATATATTTTTAGAACCGCCTCTCTAAGCCCTTTAATATGACACCACACACGATCGGTTTAAAAAAAAATTTACACATACATAATAAATATGAATCTGCAACCCCCTCCTATGGGATTTTTTTTAAGAACTGCGGGTCAAAAATTTTGTTTTGACCTCTAGTATGCGTGTGCCAAATGGCTGAACTGTACATCGATTTGCGGTATTTCAGTAAAATTATTATTAGGCTCGTACTCGTACACCGTCCACTATCACTTTTCATTAAATTGTCGAAAGGGCCTCTGCGCGTTGGCTTCGGCTCAGCATACGCCGCCCAAAGCTCCGGAACACCATTGTTCCGTGGTCGATAAAGACATACAAATATAATAAAACTAATAAAGCATACAATTTTAAAATAATATAGTGTTTTATTAGAACCTCTAAAATTTCTCGAGATACTCGAGAAACTCGAGAAATCCTGGTCGAGAATTCCCGTGCCTCGAGAAATAAAAAGGTCGAGAAACCAGAAACTCTACCTAGAGGTCAACTTACGGTAGTATACTAAAAAGCTACATGTTAAAGAAAAAAAAATCTATAGTAATTTTAGTTACTTTTTTCTATCGCGCCAATCAGTCCTGTTACGTTTAAGGACCATAATACTGTATGAGGACATTACAGTAAAAGCATTCAAAATATCAAAAAACCGGCCAAGAGCATGTCGGGCCATGCTCAGTCTAGGGTTCCGTAGTTGCCGGCCTGTTACAATACATCCGTTTAAGAGTCGCCAGGACGCTCGCGTTCCCATACAAACATAGTTTAGCTCTCATTTTAAAATGACATGCTTTAGAACCACGAAATTTGGCATGGGCATTTTAGTAGTACAGATCTATGTCGGTAATTCATTTTGGTTGCTAAAAATTGTAATACAAAGAAAATACAGCCAGATACAGATTTACATACAAAACTTATTTTTGCTATATTTTCTTTGTATTACAAATTTTAGCAACGAAAATGAATTACCGACATATATCTGTACTGCTAAAATGCCCATGCCAAATTTCGTGGTTCTAAAGCATGTCGTTTTAAAATGAGAGCTGAACTACGTTTGTATGGGGACGCGAGTTCACGCGAGCGTCCTGGCGACTCTTAAAAGGTCGTTAATTACGGGATAGTTTGCGTAAGTAATTTTACTCACCGGCACTTACGTCCTTTCACTATGCTTTTAACCGATTTAATTCAGTATAATTTTCATTGAAGGTACCAGGCCTCACTTTCATGAATTTTTCTAAATTTTTTTGGACCCGCGGTTCAAAAGTTACGTGGGTGGGGACGCCCTTTTTTGAACTTTCAGGGCTATTATTCACGAAATTATTTGTTATATCCAAAAAACGTTTTAAAGACCTCTAAATCTGTTTGAAAGACCTAATATCCAGCAATACCCGGAGCGAAAAGACATACACCCCCCACTTCATGTGTAGGCGAGTTTTTATTCTACCATTTTGTCGGCGTGATCAATGCACATACTCATACCAAATTTAAGCTTTCTAGTGCTGGGTCACTGAGCTAGACCGCGGACGGATGAACGGACGGACGGAAGGATATGGCGAAACCCTAAGGGTTCCTTTACTAGTTGACTACGGAACCCTAAAAATGGGGATTTTAAAGCAGTAAATGTATGGAAAAAGTTTCTTCAATTTGTGGCTTTTTGGTACATTACCTTAAGTTGACCCCATGGAAACTATTGATACTGTAACAGGAATGACATCGATTGGCATCAAAAAATAGCATGTGAAAAATAAAAGTTTTCATTTTCATACAAAATGTATGCGGAAAGTTACCTCGATTTGTGGCTTTTCTAGACGGAATTTTTTTTTGGTCCCATACAAGCTTTTGATCCTGGATAGGAATGGGATCGAATATCATAAAAAAGTTTATCAGAAATGACCTTTTTCCCACAACCTGTATTTTTTTCCAAAATACGTAAACGCGAATCTTCATTAATTTGAAATCGAGGGAAGGTCTTCTAACACCATTTTCAAGTAGGCGCACGGTATCTGGTAGCCAGCACTGACCCAAAAATAAAATCCACCCTGTACCTATACAAAAAGTTTTCTCGCAAAACTGGCTTTACATAGCTACTAGTAAAAAGTAACTAAAAGTACTTTTAATAATTTTATAAGACTGAGCACCACCACATATTATGAGAGGCAAATTGTTTGAGAACTTTTTGTCTCATTCTACTCGTACCTATATTATCTTAGACTATTCAACCAACCGGACCGGCCATGCTGTAATTTTCTATACAAAAAAGTCTGCCGATTTTAGCGGGGGAGGGGAAAGTCAAATGTATGCGAAACGTCAAAAAGGCCGCGTCAGATAAACGTCAGTCCATAGTATACGTACTTACATACAGTGTGTAAATCTAATACGGCCGATAAATTAAACCAGACATAGAACTCATTAGTGTAATCGTTAATTAAGATGTTTTTTTAAGTTACACCAGGTTACACTTAAGAGTCGCCAGGACGCTCGCGTGAACTCGCGTCCCCATACAAACGTAGTTCAGCTCTCATTTTATAACGACATGCTTTAGAACCACGAAATTTGGCATGGGCATTCTAGTAGTACAGATCTAGATCGGACATTCAATTTCGTTGCTAAAAATTGTAATACAAAGAAAATATAGCAAAAATAAGTTTTGTATGTAAATCTGTAACTGGCTGTATTTTCTTTGTATTACAATTTTTTGCAACAAAAATAAATGTCCGACCTAGATCTGTACTGCTATAATGCCCATGCCAAATTTCGTGGTTCTAAAGCATGTCGTTTTAAGAGTCCGGTAACGATTTGAAAACGAAAATCGTTAATAAAGAATTTTCTCGCATGAATCGTATTTGATAAGATAGTTTGAAATCTTGTTATTGCAAAAAACTGCTTTTGGTCTATATATATTATAGTACTAGAGCCCACGACCAAAACCATGTCTCATAGCAATACGGCAAAAACCCTATAAAATCGTTAGATTATATGATTCTGAACCTGACTAGGTGTGTAGTAACGGTCGAAAGTGTAGCAACTGCGTGGGAGGCCATTTCTGCTGTGTCAAAAAAAAAAGGCAGTCGGTATTATAGCAATACGTCTGATATTGAAAATGTACATAGATTTTATAATTGTATTACGAAAAAGTTTGTTTTCAGACATTTTGCGCGTAGCATATAGCCTGAGCGCTTTATTGAAAATGTCAACAAATTTAGCCGACCTGTATCATAGCAATACGGATTTTTTTTTTTTAAACTTTTCGTATTGCTGCCAGGATTACCAAAAACCTGTTTTCAGACACTTTAAGTGTAGCATATACTCCCAAAAACGAAAATAACGTTTCGGAGTCGCCTGGCCGACGCCTTAGCGCTTGTTACGCTCCTGCGGCGGGTATGGCTTTTCGCGTGTTACCTACGCTCCTGCCCCTTTCTTACTATTATACAGCTCACTCGGCAGCTGCTCCAAACGTTGGAACGACGCTCACTTAGTTCAGTGGCGTGAGGGTTTTGAAATAGGGCAAGCCGAAAGCATGGCCTAAAAATTTTGTAACTTTGAATAAACCGTTTTTTTTCAACTTCATCCCAGTTTCCTTTTGTGCGATTTATTTCAGTCCTTCAACTTCAATGTTACGGTTTCGGGTAAATTCTTTGTTAATTATCATCTAATAAATTCAGGGTCGCAACGTATTTACGATTCTCAAAACTCAATACGATTTTTAAATGATATCTGAGTATCGAAAAGTTGTCTGATAGAGAAGGTGCTACACTTAATTTGTCTGATATAAATTTTTTGCACATGTGGACAACTTATTTTATCATGTCCAACAATTTTCAGACATATTGCTATGATACCGATCGGTAAAATTTGTTAACATTTTCAAAACGGTCTCAAAATTTAATGCGTTCACATTTTCGTCTGAAAATTGTTTTGTTCGCATCAAATAACCAAAATTTACTAATATAAAAGATTTTCAGACGTATTACTATGAGACATTTTTTTTGTCTCATTTTTAATTTTTTTAAGTGATTTTACGGGTTTGCGCTACACCACTAACGTCTGAAGAATATGTTTCCGGTATCTCAAAAGTATCATTCAACTACAGTCTGCAAATCAGACATATTGCTATGATGCAGTTCGGTAAAATTCTTTGACAATTTTGAAAATTCGGTCAGATCAAACGCTACGCGGAAAATGTCTGATATTGGTATTTTCGAGTTCAGGATAATCGTATCTAATTATTTGATGCGGTTTTGGCCGTATTGCTATGAGACAAAAATTTTGTCGTGGGCTGTCTAACTATTAATATTTAATACCCTAAAACTCAATTCTTACAAAGCTTGTTTAGTGAGGACGTTTATTCGTGCAATATTGTCGTTTGATTTTTAATTATTATTTTTATGGCCCCTAATATATTTTAAATTATTTGAATACAGCATAAAGTGATGTTTATTTATTTTTGTAAAATACTTTAATATCTTCCCAAAAAGATCACCTAAACTTCAACAAATTTTCAAAAAATTGCTCTAGCAAAACATACTCTCCTTTAAAAAATATAAATGAAAATGAAAAAAACTGTTACATTTATTCCTCAGACGACTCATTTTCCAACGTATTTATATATTTAACGTACTAGTATAAGTTCATTTTAATCAATAAAATCCTTACTCTTTTCACCTCTCCAAGCAAAAATCGCGAAACAGGTGTTAGATCAAGGCGAATTATTTATAAATGAAACATAAAATAAAAAAAATCGTTGTATTTATTCCATTCATAAAAACACGATCTTTCATAATATGTATACACACCAATAGAAGTTATGTTAGTTACTGCAAAATAGCATCAAAAAATTGAGCGAAATCGAAAAAAAAGTTTACCGGACTCTTAAGATGAGAGCTGAACTACGTTTGTATGGGAACGCGTGCGTCCTAGCGACTCTTAACTGTGACCCAATAATTAATTTCTGAAAATTTCATCAGCAGCTGTACTATGTACTGTAAATAAGTAGGTAACTGTCAACGAGCATTTAACGCGCGTGTGTTTGCAACATTTTAATTGCAATTCTAATTAAAAGTTATCACTTATCTTACATTTCTTATATCCTATACTATAATCATCGTTAAGAGATTCGCACTGTATTAGATTTACACACTGTATAATAAATGTTGGAGGAGACTGAATCGAGGAGAAGAGGGGAGGCCTTTGCCCAGCAGTGGGACACGAAAATAGGCTATTAATAATAAAAAAAAATAATATTAAATGTTATTTTTCAGTGGAGCATCTTCCTGGGATACAGCGTGGCACTTGTATTGTCCTCACTGGCCGTCTTCGCTACCGATATATATAAGTACTCGCTGGAGCGTTCCTGCTGGGCGCTGGCGCTGGGCTGGCTCATACTAGCCTGTACCCAAGGTTATGGAGGTATTAACCCATTCAGTGCTAGACGACACGTTGTCGTCACGGCTCTACGAAGCATTTTCGCTACATAGCGGGGAAACCCATGTTATCGGCTACGGCGTAGCGCTACGCGCGTAGCATAGCGGTGAATGTGTTAAGGCGCTAGGCTCTGGTTGTGGCTGAAAACTGTTACTTTCAAAGGGATATATATCCTGAAGGAAAAAATCATACTTCTCATAATGCTCTGAAAATAAATTTGGTCTTGTAAGTAGGTATCACAGATAGAAAAAATCTCTTCAACCAAAGAAACCTATTTGAATCAAGAGATATCCAGTTTCCCATATAAGGAAAAAATAAAATTCATTGCTTTAAGATATAAAATGTTTCAAAGTTTATTACTTAACCTAATAAATTCAATACTTTATCCGAGATATAAAAATCTTTTTTTTAATATAGCTTAATATTCTCACGAAGAGCGTTTGAATTTTGTTTTTGTATTGTATTTTTTTTAATTGAACTTTATGTGTCTTAGTGCAATACATAAAGAACTTACGCCAAGAAACTTTGTTTCTTGGGTAAAGACTCATAATTTAAATTGAGAATTGAATTTCTCCACGGAAACAAGAAAACGCATTAGTTCAAGAGCATGTGTAACTTAATGTAAAATTTGATATTTTCACACTAAGATCTAAAATTTCTTGGCGTATGAAATCGGTTACTTGAAACAAACAATAACATTTTCTGAGGCGGTTATCACACTGGCGCGGATCCGCATGCAACACCGGTGCGCGAGCGATATAGCGCTCTGTTTGTGTATAGCGCTATCTCGCTCGCACACCGGCGCCGCATGCGGATCCGTCGTCAGTGTGATTATCGCCTTAGTGTCTCAGTGCACTACTTAAAAAGCTAGTAGCAGAAACTGTGTTTCTCGGGACTAATCCCAAGAAAGGAATCTATATACTCACAATTTATAATCGTATTAACTAAGATTGCTATTGTGAATCTCAAATAAGCCCGGGTAAAGCGCCGAGGGTCATGAAGTTACGTCGAACAAACGTTCGCGCGATCTAACCTACACGCAGAGACATCTATTGATGCGCAGGGTAACTAACGTCCAAAACTTGAATGTTTCAAAGCAAACATTATGTGCTTCTTCTTTGTAATAGCTGTGGCTCTTGACTGTAGGTTGAAAACATCAAAGCAAAAAATTATCTTTCTTGCCTAAAAACTTAAAAATTTCAAATCAAACTTTTGGTGCTACTTATTTGAATTAGGTTTGGCTCTTAGCTGTAGATTGAAAACATCAAACCAAGAACTAATCGCTCTTACGTAAACACATAAAACTCTTAAAGGAAAATTTTGGTGCTTTTTTGCCGTAAATAATTATTATCTTAACTCAAATCATTACCATTCGCTTTAAAAATGTGTAAAGATAAAGCTAAATAATTTTAATTCTTCTTTAAAAAAATCATGATATTTTTAACTCAAGTCATGTTTATTGGTCTAAGGTATTTATTACTCTCTTTAAGAAACGCGTGCAAGAGAGTTTTGCGTTTTGAATTAAGATATTATTTCTATCTGTGACACTACAAATATTATGTATTAATTAGTAGACTAATACATCACGCAAAATAAAAACCTGCTAGTATGTACTACAATACAATACAATAGATAGACTAATAAATTATTTATAAAAAAATCCGAAGATTTTGTCGATATGGTAGCTTAAATTTGTCTATGGCCTCCATACATTTTACTTCCTCCATTCAGCTCAAGTGTATTTTGCCCCTAAGTTAGATAAAACAAAACTGGCAAAGTCAAACGTGGCAACTTTACCACATTTTCTAAAACTAAAATATAATTTACCTAGCCAAAAACAGATATCTATAATGTAATAAATGGAGTACTATAGGTATACATATACCCAGGAGTTGAATTTTGTAACAACTTCTTAAAAATACCCATAAAATAATATTTTATGGAGGGAAAACGAACACAGGTAAAGTTGATACATGTTGGGCATCTTTATCTACATACATAGAATTATTCATGCTATTCGGAAGCCAGGTAAAGTTTCTATTGACTTTTCGAATACACTAAATGTATGTATATTTGTGCAACAACGTACTTAGTTACAAATACTGGCAACGCTGCCTAGTAGGTAAAGTTGCCGCAGGATTCCTCATGATTTTCATACTAATAATTTGTATAAACTTAAGGCTGTCACAATTATATGTAACAATTTTTTTAATGAAGATGAAGACTTTTGTACACGTCACAGTTCTAATGAAGACTTGATGATACTGCCGTTAAGGAGAGTATTTTCAAGTCATAAGTATTGTATTTTGTACAAATAATACGTCCCTGAAATAGGAAAGGAAAAAATAAAACTGCGCAAATAATAGGGAATATTTCGCAAAACTCTGCTGCGTACACGGAAAAAAAAGCTTCTGGCATATTCTCAATCCAAGACATTATTATTTTCTTGAAAATATTTCCTCGTGACAAGTATTTATTTCCTTTACCAAAAATTTGATTCTTCTCTTATTAAAACCACGTTTTCTTAAAATAGAAATAAAAAATGTATTGTTTCAAGAGTATATTGAGTAAATAAGAGAGATTTTACTTTATCAAACAAGTATTATCTCAGGTAAAAGAAAACTAGAAAATCTGTAAGAATATATTCGCTTCGTTATATTTAAAACTTTAATTTATTTTCGTTAAAGGAAATAAATGCTTGTCACGAGGAAATATTTTCAACATAATATAATAATGTCTTAGATTGAGAATATCCTGGAACCTTTTTTTTCCGTGTAGGGGGCGGCACTAGCACAACCAGAGGGCCTACCGCGAAACACGAAAATAAAAGTTTCGTTACCTGGTTCTCTGTCACTCTTACATATTATTAGAGCGATAGAGAGGCAGAAGTCAAAATTTCGATTCTTTCGTTTCACGATAGGCCCTCTGTAAACAAACCGCCTTGGTGCGCAAATGACATATTTTTTCGTTATAAATTATCTATGAAAACTTTAAAAAAACTGTTTAAGGCCTAGTATGTATTAAGAACTCTATGGTTTACCGGTGTGCTAGTGCTGCACTCTGGTCGCAGAACATTGCAGTAATATCCCTATTACAGCGAAAGCGTACCACGACTGTGTTGCTGCGTTTTAGTAGAGCAATGTTTAGAATTTTACACAATTCGTTTTTTATGTACCAACTGTTAATAATTTGATTTGCTTTAAGATTCAACTGTAAAAGGCCAGACACGTTCATGGATCGAATATGGTGCGACACCTACGTGCAAGCAAAGTCTGCGCTAAAATCAGATCCCTAAAACTATATCTTATATCGTGATTTCAAGTTTAATAAATTACTACAAATTAAATAAATTACTAAATTGGGGTCGTATCTGGTGGAATACAAACTATTGTCATATTTTCGATTCTCATAACACTTTTCGCATATCATTTTTACTCCGAATAGTCTTTTGTCCGAATTATTTAAGCACGATAGTTTCACTGTCATAATTTAGATACGCCATAACTTTTATACTCATAGATTTATATCGAATACAAATTTTGGTCATATTATTGATTACTATAAAAGGGTTAAGTTCGATGTATTATAACGCATAATAGGAACATCGCACACAAATTGAATATCATATATTCGGCGCTCATAATGTGATTTACTTATAAATATTTCAAGGTATAAGGCTTTTTATTAGTCACAACTATGCCGATACCAATAAAAGGGGCGACGGGGGGAGAAAAAAGTACTATTGATAAAATGCAAGGTGTACTGCCTTTTTGCCGAATTATGTTTCGTCAAATTTCATTTAGCAACCAACTTTTCGCCGAAGTTTAATTTCGGGTTAGGGTTATTTTTTTTATGACCCTAAAAACAAAACTGCTCCCAGAGATAGGTAGGTTAGGGTTATTTTTTTTATGACCCTAAAACGAAACTGCTCCCAGAGATAGGTAGGTTAGGGTTATTTTTTTATGACCCTAAAACGAAACTGCTCCCAGAGATAGGTAGGTTAGGGTTATTTTTTTATGACCCTAAAACGAAACTGCTCCCAGAGATAGGTAGGTTAGGGTTATTTTTTTTTATGACCCTAAAAATAAAACTGCTCCCAGAGATAGGTAGGTTAGGGTAATTTTTTTTTATGACCCTAATTCGAAACTGCTCCCAGAGATAGGTAGGTTAGGGTTATTTTTTATGACCCTAAAACAAAACTGCTCCCAGAGTTAGGTAGGTTAGGGTAATTTTTTTATGACCCTAAAACATGGACCCCAACCCCCTACACCGGGTCCATATTGAGTCGTAGAAAGTTTTGAAACATATTTTTGGTATGCATAACTGCTTGTGTCATACTCATCATTGCTCATACTATCGAAAAGTCATATTTTTTTGTGTCATACTCAGGGATCGTTACCGGTATTCTTACTACCGGTTTAAAATAAGGTATAACCGGTTATAGTTGCAATTCGCTATTTATACCGCTAAAGCTCTGATTAGCGGTATTACCAAAACAGGTATTCAAATGTATAAGTGGTTTTGTCAATTGACAATAATACCTCTAAATGGCACTTTACCTCTTAAAACGAATACCGGTAATAGCTGTCAGTGTCAATATTGATGTAGTGAAAGGGAGCGTCGCATCGCGAGAGTCATAATTGTCAATTGACATCCTATCTTTCAAGTGCTATGATTACCGCTATTGAATACAGGTATTTTATATCGTAAATAGTGTAACCATAGTGATGTAAATAAAAGCGAAATTACAGCAATACCTGTAATTAGAATACAGGTATTATTTTATTACCGGTAATAGTTTGTCAATTTCTATACATGTATTTAATAAAACCTGTTTTACAATCCCTGACTCTTACTTTTTTACTCCGAATATTTGAAATCACACTTAGCAGTTGTCATATAATTTGTACGCAGATCGTTATATATCCTAATAATACATACGCATAAAAGTTTTAGGTATATTTATCGATAATTATAGTAGTTATAGCTATAACGATTTATATCATATTGATCTGATATCATAACGGTTTTAAGTATACTCATTGTTAGTTATACGCCTTTATTTTAAACAGAATGTACGCTTAAAAACATGCACATCTTATTCCTTACTCCTCCATACGTTTTTAGGGCCATAAAAAAAAATTACCCTAACCTACCTATCTCTGGGAGCAGTTTCGTTTTAGGGTCATAAAAAAAAATTACCCTAACCTACCTATCTCTGGGAGCAGTTTTGTTTTTAGGGTCATAAAAAAATAACCCTAACCTACCTATCTCTGGAAGCAGTTTCGTTTTAGGGTCATAAAAAAATAACCCTAACCTACCTATCTCTGGGAGCAGTTTCGAATTAGGGTCATAAAAAAAAATTACCCTAACCTACCTATCTCTGGGAGCAGTTTTATTTTTAGGGTCATAAAAAAATTACCCTAACCTACCTATCTCTGGGAGCAGTTTCGTTTAAGGGTCATAAAAAAAACACTAACCTACCTAGCTCTGGGAGCAGTTTCGTTTTAGGGTCATAAAAAATAACCCTAACCTACCTATCTCTAGGAGCAGTTTTTTTTAGGGTCATAAAAAAAATAACCCTAACCCGAAATTAAACTTCGGCGAAAAGTTGGTTGCTAAATGAAATTTGACGAAACAAAACTGAACATAATTCGGCAAAAAGGCAGTACACCTTGCATTTTATCAATAGTACTTTTTTCTCCCCCCGTCGCCCCTTTTATTGGTATCGGCATAGTTGTGACTAATAAAAAGCCTTATACCTTGAAATATTTATAAGTAAATCACATTATGAGCGCCGAATATATGATATTCAATTTGTGTGCGATGTTCCTATTATGCGTTATAATACATCGAACTTAACCCTTTTATAGTAATCAATAATATGACCAAAATTTGTATTCGATATAAATCTATGAGTATAATAGTTATTTGTTATACAAGGGGTGAAAGTTGTATTTTACATGCGAGTGTTATTTGAAACACGAGCTAGCGAAAGGATTCTATTATTGACCACGAGCGAAGCGAGTGGTTCAAAATAGAATCCTGAGCGTAGCGAGTGCTTTAATACACGAGACGTAAAATAACTTTCACCCGTGTATAACACAAAACTTTTCACCTCACTACAGCGAGGAAAATAAGAAAAAGGGTGCATTTTGCTCGGTTTCCCGTAATTCCTCAGGTGTTTAATACTTCTTCATCACTCGAATCACTAATTTTTAACAAAACAACCTAGAAAAACATGCGAATATTTAACGTTGATATGATGGATGAATTGAAATGAAAAGTTTTGACGTAAAAGGTTTTATTAAATGTCAGATGCGTTTTGTTCGTACGTAGACTTATTCGGCTGTCAGAACAATTTATCCGTTTTTACAAAAAGAATGAAGATTAATGTTGAATGCTGTTATTTATGAATTAAAATAAAGTTGTAAGACTGTATTAAGTGTTTTTACTCGATGCAATTCATTAATTGCGATGTTAAAAATTCTGCACTTTTAACGTTTTACGTTTTGTTAGCTGTCAAATGTCACTTAAGCCACTTGTCACTTATGTCAAAACTCTTTCACCACATGTGGATAAAAAGCGATTTTCACAATAGAAATTAAACAAACAAAAAGGGCTTTCCGAGCTAGTGAGGTGAAAAAGTTATGGCGTATCTAAATTATGACAGTGAAACTATCGTGCTTAAATCATTCGGACGAAAGACTATTCGGAGTAAAAATTATATGCGAAAAGTGTTATGAGAATCGAAAATATGACAATAGTTTGTATTCCACCAGATACGACCCCAATTTAGTAATTTATTTAATTTGTAGTAATTTATTAAACTTGAAATCACGATATAAGATATAGTTTTAGGGATCTGATTTTAGCGCAGACTTTGCTTGCACGTAGGTGTCGCACCATATTCGATCCATGAACGTGTCTGGCCTTTTACAGTTGAATCTTAAAGCAAATCAAATTATTACCAGTTGGTTCATAAAAAACGAATTGTGTAAAATTCTAAACATTACTCTACTAAAAGTTACGGAATCGAAATGATTACTCTGACAAACGATTTTTTACCAATAATAGTTCTGCGAATTGAAACAGATGCAAACTGAACCGGTTGCGAACCGTAGAGCTGCCAAACGTTAGTCGACCAAAAGATACATCTACGAATAAACCATTCTGCGAATCGTTGTTCGGCTAGTCGTTGTCTGCGAATCGAAAATTCGGAGAATCATTAGGTAGCCCTAGGGGAGGTACCCTAATAAAAAGTATTTTTCCAGTTTTTATTCTATCATTTTGTTGGCGTGATTAACGCACATACTCATACCAAATATCGGCTTTCTAGTGCTAACTCGCAGTCACTGAGCTAGACCGCGGACGGACGGACGGACATGGCGAAACTATACTATAAGGGTCCCTTGTTAACTACGGAACCCTTAAAAGCATGGCTTCGTGCGTCGTAAAAAATTGCATTAATAATTCAAAAATAAATAATAAAAGACACGGAATCACTTTCTACCGGTATGTATGTGAGTGCAAAGTTTTTTCACAGACAGGCCGATATTGTCAGGCGGACTGATAGTCGATGCCCCCCCCCCCCCCCCCTTAGGGATGTCATCTCCTTTTAGGTACAGTCACCGGCAATAGTTATTTGTGCAACAAGAGAGGACAGTTGGTTTTTCTTGCGAGTGTTGATTTTGAGTCCCGAGTAAGCGAAAGATTCTATAATTGAATCACGAGCGAAGCGAGTGATTCTAAGTTGGAATCTTGACCGTAGCGAGGATTCTCAAGAACACGAGATGTAAAAAAACTTTCCTCTCGTGTGACACATACAACTTTTCACCTGAGTAGTGAGAACTGAGAACATATTAAAGTTAAAAAAAACACATTTATTTACATTCCTGAATGAAAGGCTAATGATGATGCCTTTGATGAGGCTAATGATGATGCCTTGACAAAAAGCTTCTAGAAACAAAATTTCACTCCCTGGAGTGAGGAAAGTAGCAACTTTCGTCAATCCTTGGAGTGATGGAAGTCGCACTTTCGTCACTCCAGGGAGTGAGGAAAGTAGGCTTGTTCGAACTGCTGAGGTGAAAAAGTATCTTCCTACACGAAGGCCGCAAAAATATGTGACACGCTCTTATGGCCTCACAAATAAGAGCGTGTCACATATTTTTGCGGCCTTCGTGTAGGAAGATACTTTTTAATACAGTTGCTCAAAAAAGTGCTATTCTGGTAGTAGTTTAGCTTGCGGAAAGTTATATTTCTCGCACTAGTGCTTTTTACTTTTCCAGGCTATCGAGTCCGACACGAGTTGTTGGCTTCGAACGAAATCTGAGAGCTATGTTTTGGTATCTGAATTTCAAACAAATAATTGCATAGATTTTAGACACAGTAAACATCTTATGCATTAATTGTCTTTTGTATTAAATCAGGTTAAATACACTGTGTATTTAACCTGATTTAATACAAAAGACAATTAATGCATAAGATGTTTACTGTGTCTAAAATCTATGCAATTATTTGTTTGTTCTCCGCAAAGTTTTAAACAAAAATATTGTTACAAATTTTATCTCTTAGTTAGTATAATTAGGACTCATAGTCATAACCCATGCCATGCCCGTTATCCGTTGTCCAATATGCCAGCGGTCCGGTGTCCAAACTAGTGTTTCAAAAATTTTCTTTGCAGTATTTGTAATTTTTTTACATCAAAACAATTAAAAATAAAGATATACAAAGTAAAAAAAAGTGAAATAAGCTGGATATTTATTACCTCATTTGAAAATATTACGAATATACAATATTAATTATAATTTGAAAATATTTTTTATCAATCGTAGTTTTCTTAGAGCCTTAGTCTAATTCGGACCGTTCAAACCGCGCATTTTTTTAATTTAAAAAACTTTAATCTGCTGTTATTTCTAGTGATTTTAATTGAAATATAAACACTGTTTTATACTTATATTAGTTTTGAACTTAAAATAACAGTTTAATATAGTGGAGAGCGCTATTTTTACACGACTGCCAAAAAAAGGAGTGTATTGTTTTCAGGGTTCATGTATGTATGTGGGTAAAATAAAATTATTTGTTCCACTATATCAACTGAACGGCTGAACCGATTTTGATGTATGGGATATCATTAAAATCGTTACGTTATCCCGAGTAACATAGGCTACGTGACGTCACAGTAAAAGCAATATGGCGGACAAAATATTCTAGATTGCGTAGCCCTAAGAAAAAAAAATCTTGCAAACCTATCGAGTGGGGTATCAAAATGAAGAGCTTTTCACGCTGATTACAAAAATGTATATAATACATAAATAAAATTCTTCTTTCGTGAATACGAACATTTTAGAAATTTAATCAAAAGTCAAAAGAAAGGGCGTTGGAAGTTGGGTCGAAAGATGTATAAAACTTACATGTTTACTTGTAATAAAATAAGTATTAGAGACTAGGGAGGAATAATAATAGTTATAGCAATGGCTCGTAGTTACAGTATCCGAGAGGCAACCGGATAGCTCGCGGTATTTAACGGCTCTCTACGTGTTGTGGAACAAACCTGTGCAACCCAGATTTACCCACGTTGTACTTTGTGTTTCATCCCCCCCCCTCCTTTTTCTGATGGCTGACGAATCGATTACCGACCATCCGGTGCACAGGGCGATTTGCATGCTCGATCTGGATCACATAAAAATATTGGAAATTGAGAGGAGGAGGATGAAAAACGAAGTCCAACGTGAGTCATTTCGGGTTGCATAGCGATAACTTTGGGTTCAATTGGCGTAAAGGACATTTTGGCGAAAATGAGTTATATATACAGCTGTGTTCAGAATTTCAAGCGCTATCGTTCTGTATATTTAAAATTTCGATATCTCTTAAAAAGGTGCCTTTACGACCCAATTTTTATACTATGAGCTTGCAAAAACAGCTTATTTAAAGGGACGTAAATGACCAGTTAAAATTTACAGTTTAAAGATATAATCGTAAAGGAAGCCCCTAAACATAAATATTATCGTAAGTGACTTTCATCTCGTTTATCGTCCTTTAAGCCCTTCATTTTTTTTTGCGTATTTTTCAAATCGTATGGGCTAGATGGGTGTAAAGGGCATGTTTTATTACGTTTGTCCTTTACGACCTGCTTTAAAATGATTTTGCCATACGCGTAATGAAGTGAACATGGTTGTAAAGGACTTTTCTAATATTTTGTGACCTTTACTGCTATAAAGGAGTTTATAAATTCCTAAATTGACAGAATTAACATGGATGTAAAGGTGTATAATGTTAAATAAGTAGTTTCATGTGACCTTTATCACTATAATATAATGTTTGACCTTCAAATTAGTAAATATTTCCGCTCAGTGCAAATGTAAACTAACGGTGTAAAGGACACTTATCATGAATACAGTTAAGTTTTGTAGGAAAACACGTCCTTTATATGTTTTTATTAATTACCAGATTATTAAGGGCACGTGAGTGTTATTAGGTATTTGTTTGTATTTTAATGAGAGAAGTTAAATTGAACGTGTTATAAATCTAATAATTGTTTGAAAATAAATAATCGGCTCTGTTAAAATGCAATATTATCACCAATTATCAATATTTTATCGTTTTAATTCATAGCAAAAACATCAATTACAATTTAAATTAACATAATAAAATTAACTACTGCTCTAGTTACACCGAACTATTACCAATTTCGTCGGCTAAGTATAAGATCTAAAACAGCATTGTGATCAACCTACACTATGTACACGCCGTTTTCATTCACTACGTTACCTTTTTAATAAAAAGTAAGATATGGATGAAGATATGTATCCTTTAGAAAAGAGGGTACACTGGGTTGAAGGCTAAAGAGACAAGAGGGTCCCCCCGTCGTCAACATATTGCATCAATTTAGAGCTCTCTGGCGACCTTGCTCACCGACAGGAACACAACCTATTTACCTAAGGTTTTCGGTGAGGTGGAGGTACTTTCCCAGTCGGGCTCTGCTCCAGATTTGAGCAACATGATATTCGCAAATCTGTGCCCTACCACACAAAACTAGATGAGATGACATTCGCAGTGCCCATGCCCCTCTTTTAGATGCAAGTAGTCTAAGGACGTACCCGGTCGAAAACTAAACGTGACAGGTTTGAAACGTATCCGGATAGGACGTTATGATAGATTTGGTTTTAATTTATTCATATAATTGTCTCGTATATTCTTTAATTATAATACAAATTATATTTTTTTATTGTGTGAAATTGGAAATTATAGGCGTTAAATGAAATATTTTGCGCCTTAGCTAAAGTTAACCCTCTTTTCACTTGAGACTCTATCTAGAGACACAGAAATTTCTAAGTACCTATAGAAGAGTTAATAATTGCTTTCAAATTAAAATCTCTTTGTTTTTTTCGTATTTTACAATACGATATCTTGAAATATTGGAATAATATTATTAGTATTATATTTACAGTAATTTTACCCAATAAGTAAACGTCCTAATTCTTGATATCCTAATAGTAATCATCTTCCGATCTGTTACTTCCCTTGTTATGACTTAAGGTATCAACAATTAATACAGATTTAAACATTTACTTTATCTTCATTACCGGAATATATTAGCTACAAACTATGTTCACCAAAGATGTTCATATCATAGCACCCTTCATTAGGTTTTGCACACGAGTAGAAGTGGTTTACCAGGGCGTGGCCGCTGCACACACAACAGCTACTACGAGCTACAAGTAAACATATTATGAGGTGTTGCAGACCAGGCAGCAGCCGTCTCCTGCTTGCGGGTCAACCGACGGCTTTGTAAAGGTACTATGTACTGCTGAACACCCCAATACGCCCCAACGGTACCGTATAGCATTTGAACGTTGGGACAATATGGCGCTGCAGCGGTCGGAATGGCGATGAATGAATGAATATTAGCTAGTTTTTGAGCAAGCTATTCATTTCTATTTCATAACTGATTGAAAATATTGCGTTTTCTATATTATAAATGTAATCCGGATGTACCTAATCAAATCAGCCACGTTTTGATACACTTTTCAGGCTTCCTAAGAGTAAACTAAGCTAAATACAGTTAACGTGTGTACTGTCACCGGTAATTATACGCCCCAAATTTAGGGTAAAATAATCTAAGATCGTTACTAACGCCCCGAATTTGGAGTAAAATAATCTAGGACCGTCACTTACGACCCCATCATTTTTAAATTATCATAAATTTCATGGGCATAAAGGACACTCATAGCGTTTTTAACCAATTGTAAAGGACATTAACTTCTAAAGTATTTAGTTTATGGATAGGATTCCTAATTCAGATTAGAGATACCAACAATTTGAGTACTTTTCTAATACACATCAAAGATATAGCTCGATAAACAAAAAATATATTATCAACATTAAAAAAAAACTCTGTTTTTTGCGTCTCCTGAAAACCAGCATTTTGTCCTTTACGCCAATTGAACCTAAAGGTATCGATAGGGTGGTTCCACAGCACGTAGGGAGCTTAAAGGTCACAGCTCATTAGAGCGCCTCGGCACCCGACCCTCACCGCCTCACTTCGAGCGGTTAAATAGTTATTCTTTATATGAATTTGTATGACCATGCGCTCACTACATCTACTCGACAACGAGTGGACGCTGAGTGACGAGGCGGTGTGGGTCGACTCAGTCGGCTGCCGAGGCGCTCTAATGACCTCTAATACCGTGAGCCATCCGGTTGCCTCGCGGACACTGCAACTACCTACGTGTCATTACTCTGAATGTAATTAGCCTCTTGGATCCTAAAAAACGAGTAAAGAGGTACGTATGTAAATGAAAAGTTATTATCCTCCTAGCGTTTATCCCTGCTTTTTGCCACGGCTCAATTGAGCCTGGGGTCCGCTTGGCAACCTTATTGCATGAATTGGCGTATGTACTAGTTATTTTACGACAGCGAATGCCATCTTTTCTTTCAACACAGAGGGAAAACCTGGGCCTTATTGAGATTAGGTTATTCGGTTTGTCTCACGAAATTTTCCTTAATAAATATAAAAAGCGACTGGTAAATATCAAATGATATTTCGTACAGAAGTTCCAAAAAACTCATCGGTACAAGCCGGGGGTTTGAATACCAGACTTTCGGACGTCTTACTGCCAGGCTACCAGCGCTTTTTACGTGATAAAAAGTAATTAAACAATTTTTTAGGGTTCCGTAGTCGACTATATAAAAACCTTTATAGTTTCGCCATGCTCGTCCGTCCGTCCGCGGTCTAGCTCAGTGACCGTTAGCACTAGAAAGCTGAAATTTGTTTTGAATATATTATGTGCATTAAACCAAGCTGACAAAATGGTAGAATAAAAACTGGAAAACATATTTTGTTAGGGTACCTCCCGTACACGTGAAGTGGGGGGCGAAATTTGTTTTGTTCCAATCCAGTTGTGTGGGGTATCGTTGGATAGGTCTTTAAAAAAAATAGGGTCTTTTAAAACAGTTTTTGAATAAAACTAATATTTTCGTAAATAATAGCTCCGAAAGTTTAAAACAGGGCGTCCCCCCATCTAACTTTCGAACCGTGGGTCCAAAAATTTTGCAAAAATCATGAAAGTGAGGCATACTTAATAAGTACCTTCAGTGAAAACTATATTGAATGAAATCGGTTGAGCCTTTTTTGAGTTATCACTAAAAAACCCATAGTGAAAGGACGTAAGTGAAATGACGTAAGCGCCACCAAATTTCCCGTAAGAAACGACCTTTGAAATTAATGAATTGTAACAGGCCGGCAACTACGGAACCCTACATTGAGAATGGCCCGACATGCTCTTGACCGGTTTTTATACTTTCGACTACTAATCCAAAGTTCGTTTAATTATTCTATGTCACTAAAAGGTTTTAAATAAATTCGATCGCAGTCGGGGGACATGTTTAGAACTTATTTTTAACTTTTCAGTTCATTTAAAACAAACGCAGTCGTGTTTTTTAATTTTTAATTATTTTATTTATGTGATATTTAAATTTAAACAGTAATGCCAATTCATTTCCCGTGATTTGTCTGATTGATCGAAGGAAATGTTTTCTGTAGGTATATGAACTTCGCGGTACTTTGTGTGAAAATAACTTGATTGAAGCTCGATCATGCGATCTAAATTTAGTTTCCATTGTGTGTTTGGATTGGAAAAAGTGATAAATTCAAGTTATGTGATGTAAAATACTTAACGCACTCTGAGTTTTTCCAAGAACCACTAAAAGCACTAGACCCGCTCTTCCTTACTAGTAAGTAGGTGGCTATTATATAAAATGAGCTGTTCTGTATTATTTCTGCTTAGTAGGTATCGCTTTTATTTATTTAGTTTTATCGCTAAGCAGATATGTTTAATAAGAAACCTTTTCGACTTGGTGACGTTAATGTAAACATTTGTGACTGTAGGTGTAGTATTAAGGTAACCTCAAAGGGTCTAGCAGGCTAACAAGAAGTGCCCCCAACGACGGATTTGGTCATTCTTTCAGGTGGTGTCCTGGCAGGTCCTAAGAACACTCCATGCTAAATATCAGTCCTCGATCTTCTTTTGTTTTAGAGTTATTCAGGATAATGTAAAATAATCAGAGATTCATTGAAAGTGTCATATTTTGTAAACTGTTCAAGTTAGAGTAACCAAACAAATTATATTTAACAATTATAAAATTGACTACAAAATGCATATTTTTAACCTGCTTCATGTTCTAATACTTCATTATAAAAAAATGAATGAATTAATGACTGATGGAGTGTTCCTAGGACCTGCCAGGACACCACCTGAAAGAATGACCAAATCCGTCGTTGGGGGCACTTCTTGTTCGCTTAGCCTGCTAGACCCCTTACTCATAATACTTATGTTTTCGAAATTTTTTGGCAACTGTATTCAAAAAACGTCGTTCGATACACGGACGGAATGTCATTATCTTCACTCGTT
This sequence comes from Pammene fasciana, assembly GCA_911728535.1. NCBI lineage: Eukaryota > Metazoa > Arthropoda > Insecta > Lepidoptera > Tortricidae > Pammene > Pammene fasciana. The sequence continues at coordinate 723,169 of OU452274.1, read as the reverse complement.
TAAAATCTAACTTTTTTTTCATCACACCTGCTCGTAAATGATGTTATTTTAAGAATAAGAATAAGAATAAGAATATTTTTTATTAGCACAAAAACTAAACTAATACATAAAACATTACTGCCTGTACACAGAAAAAAAAGATATCTTAATCCAAGATATTCATTCTTGTATATAAGGAAAATCGATATTTTCTTGAACCAAGTATGATTTTGTTGAACCAAGTATGATTTTGTTGAACTAAGTATGATTTTGTTGATCCAAGATAGAACTTACTTGGTTCAAGATATTTTTAATTGATTAAAGAAATTATCGATTTTCCTGATATATTTTCCTTATATCTTGGATTAAGATATCTTTTTTTTCTGTGTATACAGAAGGACAATGACCTAAATTGTTCCCGTGGGAATAATGGCGAGATATTATCCCCACGGAAGTAATGACTCTCGTTTTAAAATTTGCAACTGATTTCGTACTTCATTTCAGAACTAAGGAGGTATGATGTTCAGCCAAATATTCAAAAAGTTTACTTTCATCTTTAAAATTTAGCTATATTCTAAAATTACATCACACACAATCTATACGTTTCAATTTTTTCATTATTTTTAAAGTATTTATCATTAATTTTGGTAATTGTTATAAAAATTTAGCTATATTCTAACCCGCTTATTCATAAACGTACTTCAAACCTCATTTAACTAAATCATCTTTTCTCCTTATCTGTCAATTTGACAGTCGTGGTTGTTAGAAACAGACAAAATATAATTTAACTAAATGAGGTTTGAAGCACTTTTATGAATAAACGGGTAAAACTACATGACACGCAATCTATACGTTTCAATTTCTTCATTATTTTTAATATTTAAAGTATTGATCATTAATTTTGGTAAATATTGTTATAATAATTTTGCAAAATCTGGTTGTTTAGCCATTCTAAAAAAATATGTCGTAATAACAAAACGCACGGAATGTTTGTACCGCGTTGCTAAGCAACGGCGCATGCGTGGGGCTGAGCGCTATCATGTACGTTGTCAACTTTTGCTGCCTAATTAACTTTCTTGAATTTATCTTTGCTTTTTTTCCTCGCAAGTGTGATGAATGATGAAAACCATTATGTGTAACTCGAGGCGTAAGAATATTACAAACTCGAGTCTTTAAATCGCTCCGGCAAGCCGTCGCGATTTAACTAAACTCTCCTTTCGTTTGTAATATTCATCTTTACGGTTACCATGAGTTTGACTTTGTCACTTTTCGTTAACGAGTAACGAATTTACTATCTGTGCATCTCGTTTACACTAATACGTTACAAGCAAGATGCACAGATAGAATACTCGATACTCATTCTCGAAAACGTCAATGTCATAACTCATGGTAAGCGTACTTACGCCCCATGTTGCACAATGTACTGTACTGTAGGAGGTTTCTATAAGTTATTTATATGTAGTATGTAGTAATACCATATTTTGTAACTCAAGGTAGACTATGGGAGGGTTGCTTGCAAAAGGTAAAGATGCCACGTTTGACGGTACTTACTTAATATCTTTTTAACCTAAGTTATTTATAATAATTTAGGCAAAGAGATAGCATGTGTAGGTATTTATATCAATTTATCTAACAGTACCGGGGCTTCCGTACTATAATGATGACACGTATTTTTGGAAAGGTCCCGTGAACTGGTTCCTGTCGCTGCAGCTGTGGCAGCTCGTGTCGCGCCTCTCCTACGCGATGTACTTACTCGGCTGGACCATACAATTAGCAAAAAGTGTCCCCGGCAACGCCAAGTTCATCTACTTCGACATGCAGTCGCTGGTCAGTATTATCAGTCACTTACCCTTACCACGATGCAAGCACGACCGTAGCTAGCGACTGCGTAAAGCACTTGTAGGGTCAAAGTGTTAACGCGGGCGCTAGCGAATACGGCCGCGTGAAACTCTAATAGCTCCGTCGGCGCGGTTTGTTAAGGCTACCTAATGATTCTCCGAAATATTACTCGCAGATTTTCGATTCGCAGACAACGTCTCACAGAACAACGATTCGCATAATGGTCTATTCGTAAATGTATCTTTTGGCCGACTAACGTTTGGCAGCTCTACGGTTCACAACTGGTTCAGTTCGCATCTGTTTCAATTCGCAGAACTATTATTGGACGAAATTCGTTTGGCAGAGTAATCATTTCGATTCCGTAACTTTTAGTAGAGTAATGTTTAGAATTTCACAAAATTAGTTTTTTAGAAACTGTAAAAGGCCAAACACGTTCACGGTTCAAATATGGCGCAACACCTGAGTGCAAGCTAGGGCTTCCAAATACCGGACCTTCTGTGATGTCGGTATTAATACCGAAATTGATTTCTCCAAGACCGGGATCCCGGGATCCCGGGATTTTTCGGGAAAAAAATTGAAATGTATGAAAACATGAAAAAAATGCCTTGTTTCAATCAAATCCGTATTTATTGCGCAAACATATTACGTGTGTAGTTTGCAACACCACAATAGAGAGAAAAGAGGCGAATAGACAAATCGTATTTTTCAAAAAATCCATGTCGACGAGAAGCAAATCATATTACTTTTAGGTAACCAGACTATTTACCCTATTGAGAGTATTGAGTTGAGATCCTGTTGTATCCGAATTGCCGATTGCCTTCAAATAATATATGACCGAAAGTGAGATATTCATGATGGCGTGCGGCGGCCCAAGATAAAACCGCATATATGTAAAATTTATATTTGCTACGGCGATTCATAAACTTAATGTGGCGAATGTTAATTCCACGCAGACGAAGTCGCAGGAAAAAGCTAACAAGTCAATATGTTTATGGTTTATCTTATTCCCTCAATATCTCATTAAACATTGACCCCAGCAAAAAACTGTATATAACCTTTTTTATAGAGAATTTTATGTGAATTACTTAAGTAGTAGAACATTTGTTGGTAGAGGCCACTGTTTATGGATATTTAAGAAAACCTAAAAAGTGGGACGTTTTTTGGCCGCCGTCTTGAATACCTCACTTCCAGTCATGTGTATTGAAGGAAACCGGCAATTCGGATACAATACAACAGGGTCTCCATAGGGTAAAAAGTTTGGTTACCTAAAAGTAATATGGATTGCTTCTCGACATGGATTTTTTGAAAAATAAGGACTGGTGTATATGGCATAACTTTAGGTAAGGTGCGTTGGGATAAGATAGAATGGTATTTTTTTAGGGGTAAGATAAAAAGTAGTCTGTAATGCTCCGGAATATGGACAATTTTTTTGTCTTACCCCTAAAAAAATACCTTTCTATCTTACCCCAACGCACATTAGCTCACAATTTTATGAACAAGTTGCAACCTGCACTGGTGCCGTGGCTAAGCCACTTGCTTGCTCGAATTAGCTTAACATTTTTGACAAAATATCCGGCGACCACATGTATAAACATGTCTAAAACGTGTGTGATTTATGTAACCAACAGCCGGCGCGGTAGGTGGCGCCAGTGGCGCCAGTGCAGGGCAGAGAAAGAAATCATCAGAATAGTTAAACTAAAGAGAGAAACAGACGTTAAACAGCCGCGCACGGCTACCTAATGATTCCCCGAAATATTACTCGCAGATTTTCGATTCGCAGACAACGACTCGCCGAACAACGATTCGCAGAATGGTTTATTAGTAGATGTATCTTTTGGTCGACTAACGTTTGGCAGCTCTACGGTTCGCAACCGATTCAGTTCGCATCTGTTTCAATTCGCAGAACTATTATTGGAAAAAAATTGTTTGTCAGAGTAATCATTTCGATTCCGTAACTTTTAGTAGAGTAATGTTTAGAATTTTACACAATTCAATTTTTAGGAACCAACTGGTAAAGACCAAACACGTTCACGGTTCGAATATGGTGCGACACCTACGTGCAAGCGAAGTCTGCGCTAAAATCAGATCCCTAAAACTATATTTTAAATCGTCATTTCAAGTTTAATAAGGTACTATAAATTAAATAAATTTATTCCTAAATTCTTCTGCGAGCCCTATGTCCCAGGGATAACAGGAAGAAATCATCATCATCATCATCATCATTCCTAAATTAAAAAAAAACACTGGTAACGGCCCTGACAATGGTTCACTCTATATGTATGAATAGTAATTACCCTACTTACGATATGGTTTGCCGTCAAGAGATGAACTTTCAACCATATGACGGATGTTAGTTATTAGGCATATCATATCATAAAATGATGCCTAGGAAACAATACTTATTGATACCAAATGATCATTCTTCGAACCGTTTTTCGACTAATGGTTGGTCGGCTTATCGTGTCACTTACAAAAAGATCATTCTGCGAAAAGAAATTCTGCGAATCAATAATCTGCGCACTGACTGGTCTTCGAAAAGATTACTCTGCGTAATGAAATTCTGCCAATCGTGTTTCTACCAAAGAACCCATCTGCGAGTGGTTGTCTGCGAATCAATAATCGGCGAATAATATTTCGGAGAATCAATAGGTCACCGCCGCGCACATTAGCCGCTATTGCCAGTAAGCTGCGCAGCGATGCCTAATTTAAATATTTGGATGGGTAGTTTATGTTTGTTACACATATTTTGACAGTTTAACTAGTTTAAAAAAATACCGGGATCCCGGTATTGAATCAGAAAATACCGGGATTGGAAAACGTCCTTAAAAAGCCGGTATCCGGGGATCCCGGGATTGGAAGCCCTAGTGCAAGCCAAATCTGCGCTAAAATTAAATCCCTAAAACCACATTTTATATAATGATTTCAAGTTTAATAAATAAATACTAAAATAAATTAATAATTTTAAACAAAAAATAGCCGATTTTACTTAGACTCCACTCCACCTTTCCAAAAGAGTGCCCGACTTGCCCGAGCTACTGTAAAAAATATTAAAATCCCTAGGTGTGCCTATAACATTTAAAGAGTTCTCTCGATTTCTCCAGGATCCCATCATCAGACCCTGACCTGGTTACAATGGAATCAAATGTAAAGTATACTACTAAGTATACCACTCCTTCAATCAAAAAAAGAATGTTTGAAATCGGTTCTTTTTAAATTATGATTTTTTTCCCCTTGTGAAATAAGAAATTTTTATTATTTTCATCAAAAACCTTCGTGGCTTCACTTCTCAAATCCATCGTTGGGACCCAAGGAACAATCATGACGACGGAAATCTTTTAATTGTTCTCGAAAAGCTAATACCAAATGACAATTACTACTAATGGTTGGTCGGCTTATCGTGTCACTTACAAAACGATCATTCTACGAAAAGAAAATCTGCGAATCTATAATCTGCGCATTGACTGGTCTTCGAAAAGATTACTCTGCCTAATGAAATTCTGCCAATCGTGTTTCGACCAAAAAACCCATCTGGGAATGGTTGTCTGCGAATCGATAATCGGCGAATAATATTTCGGAGAATCAATAGGTCACCGTTTGGGCTACCTAATGATTCTCCGAAATATTACTCGCAGATTTTCGATTCGCAGACAACGACTCGCCGAACAACGATTCGCAGAATGGTTTATTCGTAGATGTATCTTTTGGTCGACAAACCTTTGGCAGCTCTACGGTTCGCAACTGATTCAGTTCGCATCTGTTTCAATTCGCAGAACTATTATTAGAAAAAAGTCGTTTGGCAGAGTAATCATTTCGATTCCGTAACTTTTAGTAGAGTAATGTTTAGAATTTTACACAATTAGTTTTTTAGGAACCAACTGTGAAAGGCCAAACTTGCAAGCGTAGTCTGCGCTAAAATCAGATCCCTAAAACTATATTTTATATCGTGATTTCAAGTTTAATAAATTACTATACATTAAATAAATTACTAAATTACTCTTAAATAAATTTAAAAACATACTGGTAACGGTCCTGACAATGGTTCACTCTATATGTATAAATACCCTACTTACGATATGGCTAATGCCATCAAGGGATGAGCTTTCAACGATATGACGGATGTTAGCTATTAGGCATATCATATCATAAAATTGCGGCATTTTATGATATTCCTAGGAAACAATAATTCTTGATACCAAATGATCATTCTTCGAACCGTTTTTCGACTAATGGTTGGTCGGCTTATCGTGTCACTTACAAAACGATCATTCTACGAAAAGAAAATCTGCGAATCTATAATCTGCGCATTGACTGGTCTTCGAAAAGATTACTCTGCGTAATGAAATTCTGCCAATCGTGTTTCTACCAAAGAACCCATCTGCGAGTGGTTGTCTGCGAATCGATAATCGGCGAATCATATTTCGGAGAATCAATAGGTCACCATTATTTTTATATTTCAATAACTAACATGAAGCTACGCGAATGTTTGTGCGTCGATATATATATCTGTCTCTTTCAAACTTATTCATTTTGAGCATAATTTCTCTCTTTCATTCAAATTCCTTATCTTAAATGAGAGAATGCTACCTGCGGTCAAAGTTTGGGGTCAGAAACTATTTAAAACCGGATATTTACCATGTGAGTTTTTTATTGTGAGCTTCCGATATTTCGGCACAGTTGCATGCGCCATTAACACGGAGTAACTGAAGTTGCTGCGAGTGTCAGTTGTGGGGTGACCTATTGATTCTCCGAAATATTATTCGCCGATTATCGATTCGCAGACAACCATTCCCATATGGGTTTTTTGGTAGAAACACGATTGGCAGAATTTCATTACGCAGAGTAATCTTTTCGAAGACCAGTCAATGTGCAGATTATTGATTCGCAGATTTTCTTTTCGTAGAATGATCGTTTTGTAAGTGACACGATAAGCCGACCAACCATTAGTAGTAATTGTCATTTGGTATTAGCTTTTCGAGAACAATTAAAAGATTTCCGTCGTCATGATTGTTCCTTGGGTCCCAACGATGGATTTGAGAAGTGAAGCCACGAAGATTTTTGATGAAAATAATAAAAATTTCTTATTTCACAAGGGAAAAAAAATCATTTCTTTGAGGAAATTTAGTAGTTTAAAATTTAAAATATATATTTTTGTATGATTTTACTAAAAATGTCTACTTTTTATAATTTTTCCATTGTCTATGCTATATGACGTTGCTTTGTGCCAAATTTCAAGTTTCTGAGTTCACGGGAAGTACCCCGTAGGTTTCGCGAGTGCCGAAAAATTCTAAAATTCGCAGCATAAACGACTGTATCTTTTGATTGTGTTGGCTTTTAAGTTTGATTTTTTCACAGCTCCAAGGGACAATAGACCTAAGTATTAGATATATATTTCAGCTTGATACCTCCACGCATTCCTGAGAAAAATGGTCTTGACAGACAGACAGACAGACAGACAGACAGACGGACAACAAAGTGATCCTATAAGGGTTTTGTTTTTTCCTTTCGAGGTACGGAACCCTAAAAAGGGAAGATTTATGGGATAAAAACTGTCTTATGAGGGGGCTTAAATTATCGTCATAACAAATTTTGATTCTTATTGGTTAAACCGTTTAAGCGGGAAGAGGTAACAGACATACGGACAAACTTTTGCATTTACAATATTAGTAAAGTAGGTATAGATATAGATTGAAGAAATTAAAACAAAATTTAACATGCGGTCTATACAAGTGACGTAAATATCGTTGGGAGTCAATAGGAGTGAGTGAAGACAATGGAAGGGTTTGAAAGTGTGAAACTGGCGCAGGAGCCAGTGGGAATGGGATTAAAGTCGATGGGATTGAAGCAGGAGCCGATAGGAGAAGGGCGGAAGGGAATAGGAGAGGGTGGGAGAGTGGTACGAGTCAGTAGGAATGGGGTAAGAGACTGTACGACGGGCGTAGGAGTGAAGTTGAGGTCGATGGGAGTCGGTGGAAGTAGCCGGTACGAAGTCAATATAAATGGGTGGAGACAATGGGAGTGGGTGGGAGACGGCAAAACTGGCGTAGAAGTCGGTGGTAATAAGGTTAAAGTCGATGGGAGTACCGTCGGTGGAAGAAGAGTGGAAGACAGGACGAGAGTGGGAGATGGGTTGATAATAGTGAAAGAGTGGTGGGAGATGGTAGGAATTGGGGTAACAGACTGGACTGACGTAGGAGTGAAGTTGATGTCGATGTAGTGGCTCGAAGTTGGCGGTACGAAGTGCGCCGGCGCCGGGTCAGCTAGTAATTCATATGCGAAAAAATTTAATGAAGGTAATTTATGTTTAACGAAATGACTTTTTGTTTTAAATATTTTTCCGTAAATGAGCGTTTCTTTTTTTTTTTGCCACTTTTCTCGACTTTTTATTTTATGGTAAGTTTTATGTTTTTCCTGATCAGAATCACGAGCTGATCCGATTTATGCAATAAAAAAAGATGTCCCATAAAACTCCATACATTTTTTGATTTTTTTTACTTTTCCTATTGTGTTACCTCCATAGAAAACATATGGCAAGAGGAAAAACATTTTTGGGACACATTTTTTTCTTGCATGAATCGAATCAGCTCGCGATTCTGACTAGAAAAAACATAAAACTTACCATAAAATAAAAAGTCGAGAAAAGTGGCAAAAAAAAAAGAAACGCTCAAATAAAAATGAAGTCTGGTTTTATCGAGGGAAGAAAACATCGTGATGAAGCCAGAACTGATCCCAGTAAGGCCTAGTTTCCCCCATGGTTTGGTAGGTCAGATGACTGTCGTTAAAATCGCTAAGAGGATGCATGTATTGGTTTATACCACAAAATTAACTTTATTCCAAATAACATTTTAATTGAAAACGTTATTTGGAATAATACTGATCCTAGAATAATTATTCCGTTTCTCATTCTACATTTAAAATAAGAATAGCATGATTTATTCCCTTTTTTTTAATAAAGAGTGCAAGAATTATTCTTGTTTAATCCGTTTTGAATAAGAATAAGAATTGTATGTTTGATCTTATTCTTATTCAAGTTATTTTTTGCCTAATTCATATGTTACTATTGAACAGCTGTGGGCGTTCTCGGGGGAGCTGGGGGTCACGCTGGTGCTGTCGGTGGCGGCCAGCGTCGTCGTCGAGGCGCCGCTGCTCACGCTCTACCGGCTGCTACTCAAGCCCCGCCCAAAGGAGGACTCACGATCTCAAAATAAACTATAGTATTTTCACCTGAAGCCTGTGTCAACAAAATAAATACATTTCAAATTTTTTTAATAATAGCAATACATCTTCCTGGCGTAAATCCTGGCTTTTTGCCACGGCTTAATAGAGCTTTGGCTGGTCCACTTGAAAACCTAATCCTAAGAATTGGCGTAGACACTAGTTATTACGAAAGCGCCTGCCACATCCCAGAGGGTAACTGGGCCGTGTTGGAATTAGGCCCGGTATCCTCACGACACGACGATTTCCTTTACCGAAAAGCGACTGTTAAATATCAAACATATTTTCGAGAAAATCAGTGGTACGAGCCCAGGACCGCAGCCAGAGTTGCAGTTGAGATAGAGCAGTGCTAATGAGGTGGGAATGGCCAATTTTAAGGTAGATCCTTACCCCATAATCCCTTCCCTAGCTCTGGCCTGTACGAGCCGTGATCTAAATCTTCAATGCATGGGATTGAAGGTAAAAATCCTTCCACCAGAATAAATACTTACCTAAGTTTTGTAAAGCGGCAATAAATTATTAGTAATTAATAAAGGTATGGAAGGTCAACATTACAAATAGACAAAATTACAACTCACGAGCGATATTGAACCTTTGAGTCTAAGGAGGGACTTCGCTTCCTTATGTGTGTTCTATCGCTTGTACAATGGGTTGTATTCTGAAGAACTGTTTGATATGATGCCCACGGCCACATTTTATCACCGCACCGCTCGCCGTCGGCAGGGTGTTCATCCTCACACCCTGGAGCCGAAAGGGTCGCGCACTGCACGGTTTAAGAGGAATTTCCTCCCGCGCACGCTCAGACTGTGGAATGAACTCCCTGCCGAGGTTATCCCAGAGGGCTACAGTATGAGGTTCTTCAAAAAAGGAGTGTATAGGTTCTTAAAAGGTAGGCAACGCGCATGTGAATCCTCTGGAGTTGCAGGCGTCCATAGGCTACGGTAACTGCTTACCATCAGGCGGGCCGTATGCTTGTTTGCTGCCGTCTTAGTATATAAAAAAAAAAAAAGTGGTCTATAATCTCCCATTACGCAGCTAGCCTATAATCAAACGTATCTGGCATGTAATGGTATCATGGCGAATCAATCTGTATGCTTTGAGATGCTCACGGTAAATGAGTCTTTGTTTAGTTCGACCATAGACTTATATGTTCGACCAAATCTGAATCACAACTCTTTAGGACTTGTATTACACATAAATTAGTGTTTACGGTTGCTACTAGTTTTTTTATACCACGACGGAGGCAAACAAGAATAATGGTAAGCAACTACCGTATTAGCATAAGGACGCCTGTAACTCCTGAGGATTCACATGCACGTTGCCGGATTTGTTAGATCATTTTCCCGAACTCATTATTTCTTCGAAGTAAATTTTCCGTTCGCATTTTTCCCCGATTGGTAAAATTCGTATGCAACATAATTTATTTCTCGTTATTTTAATCAGTAGTACACTTTCCGTTCGCATTTTTCCCCGATCGGTAAAATCCATACGCAGGTTAATTTTTTTTCTTTCTTTTTTCGATTCGCGTTTCTTCTTAAACGTAATTTATACTTATTACTAGCAGTTGCCCGCGGCTTCGCCCGCGTATATTATGATTAATGCAGATTTCTACTCTTGAATAAAAGTTTTTCTCCGCGACTTCCTTTGCGTAGAATTAGTAATTGACCCCCCTTTTTACCCTCTTAGGGAATGACTTCTGGGATAACTATTATGTATCCATCCCCAGAACTCAAACTATCTCTATAGCAAATCATCTAAATAGGTTCAGCGGTTATCAATTCCCCATATAAACTTTCAACCCCCTTTTCACCTCTTAAAGGGTCGATTTTCGGGATAAAACTATCCTATGTTGTTTTCCGAGACTCAAACTATCTCTATACCAAGTTTCATCTAAATCGGTTCAACTGAAAATAATTCTCTATAAAACTTCCAACCCCTTTGCTATGCACCCCCGTAAGCGTTGTTTTTCGAGATAAATACAATTTTGCCCCTTCCCGCGGGACCCAAACTATCTCCATACCAAGTTTCATCTAAATCGGTTCAACATTTAAAAATGCCCCATAGAAACTTTTAACCACATTTCACCCCTTTAAGTAATGATATTAGGAAATTTAAAAAAAACCACGCAAGTACAGGTCTTACTTGCGCCTCAAAGGTTTCGTACGAACAACTTTTTTATTACATTTTTGAAAAAAGACGCTTTCAGCATGATTTCATGAGAATTTATAGGGCGGCTGAGTGCGAATCGGACTCGTACCCCGATTTTTTTTTGTCTTAAGTCGGACTGGTGCTTGATTGCACTCTTATTAGTTTTCCTGTAATTTATACGTAAATAACTATTATATCTGTAATTTTTGCAATTTTTTCTGTCGAACAGTTTCCGATATTGATTAATTTACACCTTTTTTTAAATAACTGCAAAGTTATGTATGTTAAAATTATACTAATTAGAGATCCTCACATTAAGCCCTTTTATTTGATACGCCACACAATAAAGTTATTTGTTATTTGATTTCTCATTTACCTACGAGAGCAATTTAACCTAAATATACAAGAATAGTAGGAGAAAATGACATGACAATGCGCTGCAGTGCCATCTAGTGACGAGTAGCGTACCGTAGTGCAGTATATGCACTTATAATTAATAAAAACTTGATTATTTTCTTTGACCCTAGACTGAGACACGTCCATCAGACCATAGAGTAACTTATGAAATAGATCAGTACAGTCTAAGAACTTTTTGAAGCTCATGTCGGAAAGCGCCATCTACTCGAAAGCCGCCTAAAGGTATAAAAATGAAAGGAAAAATAAAAAATATAGAAAAATGTAGCTCTACTACTGTACGCTACTCGTTCCTAGATGTATAAAAATAGGAAGAAAATATGGCATTGCGTCGCAGCGACAGGAACAATGAGCTTCAAAAGGCTCTTAGACTGTGGCTGTCTATATTATCTATAGACTCCTTTGACTATTCAACCAACCGGACCGGCCATGTCTGTCATTTTCTATACAAAAAAAGTCTGCCGATTTTTGCGGGGGAGGGGAACGTCAAATGTATGCGAAACGTCAAAATAGCCACGTCAAATAAACGTCAGTTCATACAATGAGTATGACCACTGGTCATATATTTTCGGCAGAGGGAACGCCTGTCAATTGCTACTCCGGTTGGTTTAAAGCTCTAAGATAGACTCTGGTCGGACAAATATACATAATGGGTGCGGGCATGGCATACCTCTCGACGCTATTTATTGATATTCAAACGAATTATAAGCGGCGCTGACATCAGTCATCTGTTTTATGTATATTTGATTACCGTTCGCGCAATGTGTAGCTAAATTAATACTCCAATACGCTTACAAGAGACGTAATAACCATTGGAAAACTCATCCAATTTTGAATCTTTGTATCATGCAATAGAGTCTATTTATTTCAATGGCAGTTACAACTGTTATCTGTGGTGGGCAAGAAGTGTGTAAAACACGTCATATACTTTTGAATCTGCATAATACTATATGAGTACTTATGTGATTATGCAAATATTTTATAAATTGCCTATTAAAATAGAACTGACAAGTTATGGAAATATAATAATTTGCAGTTTTCTTTTATGATGTTTATAATAAGTAAGTATCACATCAATTATAATACATTGACCACGGTTACAATTGTAATTTTCTGACATATCCTAATTACTGGCGTCACAGGCATCCATGAGCTACGGAAACCGCTTACCATTGACAGTCTGCACGCTTGTTTGCCACCAACGTAGTATTTAAAGAAAAACTTCACTTATTATCACTAAAACTACTACTTTTCTAAACAGTATCGAAAAAGTCGATAATTGTCACGAAATACCGACACAAGCCCAATCTTATGTCGAGAAATATTTACAGTTCTTCTAAGTACTATGGTTTTTCGTGCCAATTGTCGTGAGCACTTCAGCAAACTTAGTACCTATTTATTGACGATATTATATAAATATGTTGAATTTATTAAAAATATTATGGTAGTAGCAAACAAGTATGCAGCCCGCCTGCTGGTAGGCGGTTACCGTAGCCTGTGGACGCCTGTGACGTCAATAATTTGGATATGTCAGAAATTGTGAATATTGTCACCGTGGTGAAACAGGGGCCTGGCCGTTCGTATATGCGCAAGCGGTGCCCTTATTGTTGGCCAATTGCGTGCGTTCTTACTTTTCTGGTACTAACTTTCTTATGCGAATGAGGTATAGTCCCTCTCAACATAAAACGCGCGCAATCTATCGGTTGCTTTAAATTACAACTTAAGGAATATTATTTATCTCTTCCTTAGGTTTTCAGATTGACACTGTTGTTTCTTTACTGTGTGTATTATGTATATGTACGTGTATGTATGTTTATGTTATATTTATTTAAGTATGTATATTTTTGTTAATGTATTGTATCTTTCTTTTCTTTTCTTTTTCTCTCTCTGCACCACCTACTGCTTATTATTTTTCTCTGGTCTCCACTACCCAAAGGTTGTCTGGAAGAAATGGCTTCTTAGCGATAAGACCGCCTATTGTTACCTCTATCTAAGTATAATTAATTGTTTAACTTTGTACTGTACTTAAACTGTATGAGTGCAATAAAGAGTATTTATTATTGACTTAAAAAACTTATAGCTACAACTTATCACGCTATAAGTAGGTATATAACTATGTATAAGCCTAACTTAAAAGCTATTGGTACCTAAACTATACATGATATTTATAATAATAAGCCAATACCTAAGGTGCGTTGGGATAAGATTGAAAGGTTTTTAGACGATATAAGTAGTGTTTTCTTTAAAGCTTCATTGTAAAAACGACATAAGAACCAGGTACATGAAACTATGTTTTTAGTAAAGAGAACATATTTTTCTGTATATTTAATTTAAAAAAAAACGTTTTTTCCGATACTTTAAGCTTTAAAAAACTTTGAATAAAGTTACACTTTTGACTTTAAAACCCTGGGTGGGATAAGATCGATATAGTTTTTAAAATCGTTTATACATGTCGTAGGTATATTTGATGCTTATACTCCCACGCTATGGCAACGTAGCTATTTGAAACTGTACTTCAAATTTGAAAAAAGCCATTATTTACCACAAAAATTAGATTATCCAAAAAGTAATATTTCAATCTTACCCCATTTTCAGGTGATGTGGACTAGGATTCTCAAACTACTGCCAAGTTCGAAACATAACCACAAAAAAAATAGTTTACAATAGAGTTAAATGTTCAGTTTAAATTTAAATAATGTAGGTACTGTGTGTAGAGGTAGTATAACTAACCTCGCTAACCTCGACAGTACTACGTCTACTCGTAGAACGTAGGTATATTGAGAGCCACAAGTTATCCCTCTACATTTAGATAACCACTTGCTACCACTATGCGATTTGAATGCGGATTAAGATGAAAAAATTGGTATTACCGTCTTACCCCACGAAAAGTAACCGGGTCAAGATAAAAACTCAGCAAAATACTTAAAGACAATTTAAATCCTCATTGTCAGATGATTCAAATAACAATAACGAGCAAACATACTAAGTATAAACTCAGAATATTTATAGTTGCACTGAAAAAGAAGTTACAGACCATAGGGTAAGATAAAAACCGGCCAAGAGCATGTCGGGCCATGCTCAGTGTAGGGTTCCGTAAACTGAGACCATTAATTCAAAAGGTCGTTTCTTACGGGAAATTTGGCGGCGCTTACGACATTTTTACTTTCGTCCTTTCACTATGGGTTTTTGAATGGCTCAACCGATTTATTTCAATATAGTTTTCATTGAAGGTACTCATTAGGCCTCAGTTAAATGATTTTTTACAAAATTTTAGGACCCACGATTCAAAAGTTAGATGGGGGGGACGCCCTGTTATAAAACTTTCGGAGCTATTATTTCCGAAAGTATTAGTTTTATCCAAAAACTGTTTTAGAAGACCCTAATTCTTTTTAAAAGACCTATCTAACGATACCCCACACAACTTGGTTGGAACGAAAAAAAAATTCGCCCCCCACTTCACGTGTAAGGGAGGTACCCTAACAAAATATATTTTTCGCGTTTTTATTCTACCGTTTTGTCGGCTTGGTTAATGCACATATTCAAACCAAATTTCAGTTTTCTAGTGCTAACGGTCACGGACGGACGGATGGACGGACGGACGGACGGACGGACGGACGGACGGACGGACGGACGGACGGACGGACGGACGGACGGACATGGCGAAACTATAAGGGTTCCGTTTTTGCCATTTTGGCTACGGAGCCCTAAAAACAGGACTGTATGTAGAAAAACACAGCTTGTTGAAAATTGCCAATAACGGTTCTCTGCCTTTTCGCCGAAAATTTGTATTGCCATATTTCACTTCCCAAACAAATGAAACTTTCTGCGAAAAGTTGGTTAGGAAGTAAAATTCAGCAATACAATTTTACTACAGCAGCAGATACCGTCAATAACAATAACACATTTCCACTCTCACTCAGCGGACGGAACCGCCTGAAGAGCGGGAAACAAAATAATATTAAACAAAAAAAGAACCGACTTCACTTAGGATCCGCTATTCCAAGAGGAAGTGGCCGAGTTGCTGTAAAAAATAGTGAAATCACTAGGTATAGGTGTGCCTGTAATAGTTGAAGAGTTCCCTCGATTTCTCCAGGATCCCATCTTCAGACCCCGACTTGGTGACAATGGGACTATCTAGGAGTTATACCCGTTCGGTTCACGATTCACGGAGATATCGAGTAAATAACATACACAAAAAAATCAGTCGAATTGAAAACCTCCTCCTCTTTGAATTCGGTTAAAAAAAAATCCCAATAAAGTGGTCAGGAACAAAAAATGTGCCAGAAGTAGGGAGCTACAAAATGTTTTTATCTTCCCTCGTTGTTCAGCTTACCCCAACGACCCGACAGATTTGCCAGTCAGATCTGTCTGACAGAAAAATAACACTGGCGGAAAAATCTATTCATATAAAAGATAAGGCACACAATGCACATATAAATGTGAATGCTAGAAACCTGACGCAGGCGCTAAATGTTCAATACTAAAGAAAAACATAACATTTTTATTCGATTTATTTTAATTTCATTTTTTTACGAAAATATAGCTACAAATAAATAATCGCTCTTATTCCTAAAATTAAATAAACTAAGTAAGCGTTGGTAGTCAATCGTAGTAATTATATACCTATACTGGAAGTCAATAAAATTGGGTCATTTGTATGGAAATTTCAATAAGAAGTAACTTGTTTTGATTATCCTTGACTATAGTTTGATTAGAGAAGGTATATATTTACAATTAACATATTTTCTACGTACGATAATAAAATGCCTTCAAGCGGTAAACATTCGTTACATCTACATATACATGGTGTTTCCTGTAATAAGAGCAATTAATTAAAACGTAGATTCTACTCCTCAAACAATAAAACTTTTGCTCAACAACTTTTAAAAAATATGTATTTTGGAGATTGTCTCTTTTTCATACAAACTAAATAGTATTTCATTTTCAATGTAAATAACTAACTAAAATTTAAATTTTCTTTTTGTGAAATTGAGTCCGTCATTCATGTTTAAGTAGGTATGTGATTTTTTCTTTTTACAACTTCTTTAAATTATTTGATAAACCCTAAGTAGAGGATAAGATTTAAATATGTAGATACTTAAGCGAACTACAATATACCGATTTAAGTTCTGAATCATCTCGAAAGTAGGTACCTAATGCAATAGATAGGTAGATCTCAAAACTTTAATCAAACTTTTCTGACCACAGACAATTGAACTAATGAAGGAATGACTTGATTCAAGATCAATTGGCAGTCATTAAGCTGTAGATTCTTAAATTATACCTGGTGCATAGCTGCGTGACTTCATACGTGTGCTCTTGGTGTACAAAGGCCAAACTTTTTAGGGTTTTTCACATTGATTTGTTATAATAGTCTACTAGATATGACAGCTAGAACAAATTTTGTGTTTTGTGCGCCATGTTTGGCGGTTGACAGCTGTGACAGAATGAAAGAGTAGTATACATATACAAAGAGAATAAAGTACCTAGAGTGTTCTTACCATACATGGCTAAATGCGTATATATAATAAGTTTTAATCGAGCTTTGCTAAAAGTTATTATTCAAAAGACAACAGCTTAATACGTATTACGATTTAAGTGTGCTTAAATTAAAACCTAGTAAAAATGAGTTTAACTATACCTCCCATACGACTAATTATTTAATTAGTAGTTTTGCTATGTATGGAGTTAGCAATCTATCTACTCATTTATCTATGACATATATTAGTGATTTTCACTACAACTTTTGGGACAAAAAATTTTTAGGGATTTCATCTCCTGTTACTCAATGGTTTTTAACCACTACTTATAATAAAATGATGTCCTTAGGCTCGTTTGTTCTCGTCACTTATGTATTTGATTTGATTTGTCGGATCTTTTTTGAAAGCTTTGTTTGTTTGGTACTTAGTTATTACTTAATAAATATAACTTAGTGTAGGTACGTAGAGAGTACCTATACCTAAGAACATGATACTGAATAAGAGTTAGGTTTTGTAGCATTCATAAATGAATTAAGCCCTAACGTGTACAACGCCTGCCTGATAAACAAAATGTCCACTTTACGAAAACAGTAAGTACTACTTATACTTCGTTTTACGAAAACAGTAAGTACTACTTATACTTCGTTTTTTCAGATTAGAAAAATCGTGCGATTGTCGCCGTTCGATTTTTGGGACAACCATTTTGAAATTTGCCATTTTGCATCTTATTGGATTAAGCGTATCAGTATCACTAATAGTGGAAAAAATAGTCTAATTTTAATTTTCCCAGATATGGCTGAAAAAAATAAAGATAAAGTGTCAAAAAACGCCCGATATTTTTGTAATCTGAAAAAAAAACGAGGTATAAGTCTTTTTTTTAAATTTTTATATTAACTTTTGATATCATTATGGCTATTGAGTATCTTTCAATCCGTGATCAAACGCAATAATTACTTAACATAGAGATTCACTTACAAATGCTCAAGGTGAAGTTGTAACGTAATACAAGACCTGAATTGTAATTACCTAGTAAAGTTTTAGGTCATCTCCGACACGACGACCTTCTATAGTCGGAAAACGCGACATAACGTTGACAATACACGACTAGGACATTAACGTTTCATTTCACACAACACACACTCAGATTATAAGCTAGGAATACACTTGTCCTTTATGTCTGCTTGGTAGATGTGTCCGACGGACAAATCCGTTATTATATGGCAGAAATCAGGCATGGATGTGATGCGCAGATCTCAGACACATCTGTACCTAATCTATAATTAGACCACTGACGGGATCGAATATACTCCAGCAAATAACACGATTTCAGTCGGCTTGTCTACTAACATAAATGCAAAGGGTCTGTTGGCTACAAACTCTATCGGTTGCTTCAAAACATCAAGATTAATCAGATTCTGAACAGTCTCAGCCGCAACACCTTCCTCCGTCACCTCTATATCGGCTACTTGCTTAATTCTGTTCACTCTTATCGGAAACTGACTTATACCTCTAAGATTACCAGTAGGTTTAAAAATATATTTAACACCCATATCGTTAATCAACTCTGGCAAGTTCACGATTTCACTGCTTATTTTAAAACGGGGCAATCTTAAGATAACAAATTGGTTTTTGGACTTCTTGAAGAGGTTGAAAATAGTCGCTATTCTTATGCCCTTCATGTTGAAAAATAAATCTTTGATATTGCCAGTCGTGGGTAGGAATATGAGCATAGAACGCTTTCCATCAACACAAGGAAGTTCTAGAACTTCAGCGTGAATGGCGGTTAGATTTGTGTAGTTGAAATGTGCTAACTGAGACATCATTTTGACTTCGCCCACATTTTCACTTCCGTGATAGAAATGCTCTCGAGTGGTAAAAACAGGATCAAAAGGATATCTCCAAGTGGCTTTGAATGTTGATACATCAGCAAGCATAAGGGAAGTCTGCTTAAATTCGTACGGGTCGATGCTGTTTCGAATTCCAGTAGCTTCTTCTATAATTACACTGGCTTGATCCGCAGAGTCGTAAGGAGTGTCTCTATCCAAAGATTCCACTTTAACTGTTTTTGATCGTTCAACTCTCCTTTTAAAATTATTTTTCACTGCTAAATATTTATCCACTATCACTAAACTTTGGCTTTTATAGTTTTTGTTCATTTCTCCATACAAGTTATTGAGGGATTTTCGTAATGTCCGTTGCATGCAGGGTTTTCCATGGCCGGTGACCTTCCAGATCTGTTTCAGCGTGGCTCCGCGGGCTCCTTCTCCAAGATTCACAAGCTGCATCCATGAATTTATCGGGGAACAAACGAAATGCCCATCTGTTTCTTGAGACACTCTATCCAATAGCCCGGTCGAGAACTCATAGATAGGCTTTTTATAGTACGCGGTAACGGACCGCTCATCGCAGTTTCTGGCTAACGAGTAACAGCAAAAACTTAGCAAAAAAACGGCGCGTCTCATTTTCGGAGCGCTTCGAAACAGGCTCTGTTGTTGACTGACTCGGACCACTGTTGTTATTGTGTTATATATCGCACGCGGATGCGATAACGGCGAATTTTTAGAAGCCCTACGCACAGCGAATTCTTTCGCCGCTTGTTTGCTGGTTGCTTAAAATTTTATGATAAACTTGTCCTTTGGTTTATTAGCATATTGAGATTAGATAGTGTCTTGCGCAAGTTTGTCTAGGAAACTGGTCGTTAAATGAGAGGAGTAGTAAACTGATGGGTACGATGTTTGCGTCGCGGAGCGTCGGCCCGACTGGAATAGCAACTGGGTATGAAGTGAGCACCGTTAGGCACGTCTAATCAATTTCACAGCTCACTGCCGTGGAGATACACGCCCTGTGATTGTTGCCGTTGGCTCCCAATATTCAATATACTAAGTAGATAAACTAAACGACTGAGGTTATCGTTGGTCCGTCCGGGGATATGTCCTAGTTTGGAACTCGTCTGTCTTGGTGGCCGGCATTTACCAAACGATTTGTTAAAATATAAAACAAAATAATCTACGACGTCCAGAAAAAATCGGGTTTCTGATCTAGCCAGTCTAATATACTATGCCATAAGTATAACTAAATTATTATGATCACGAATGTGTCATTGCAAAAAAAAATTTCAGCCCATGTCGTAGAGAGCTGACTTCGAAAAATAACAGATGTACTTACCTATAACACGCATACATGATTAGGTACATAATATTACCTAGACCGAGATAAAAAAAAACAATAGGTACAAACTTTTAATATCGCAATGCGTGCCAGTGGCAAATCAGTCTGTTGACACATGAACACTAATAATTTCAAATGACAGATCCTCAACAGATCAATTCACTCAGATTTATTCGCGACCACATATTACCGTGCAACATCAAACCTTGACCCGCGGTCATAAGGTTCAAAGTCATGATTGAATTATGCTAAAATTTCAGAACCAAACAAACACTAAAGCGAGGTTTAGACTAGCAAGTTTACTTGCGGCAACTAGGGATGCAACTATATGCTAATGGGACATGAATATCACTATCTCATTCTAGCATATAGCTGCGTCCCTACTTGCCGCAAGTAAACTTGCTAGTCTAAAACTAGCTTAAGAATTTGGAAACAGTACTTGATATCCGAGTACAGTTTAGCAAAAAACCTTTTAGAAGTACCTAAAGTTAGTTTTAAATTGCGCACTGAATCATCTTAGGATATTGAAAATGAACTATATGCACGCTGAAACTACGATACTGTAGGTACTTTCATGTTTCTGTTGAGACCCACCATTAATATTCCTGAATAAAAAAATAATCTTAATTTATCCAAAAGTACCTACCGTGTGCGTTTTAATAGGTAGGTACAAAACTTCAATAGGGGTTTTCATTATCATCTCATCCATAAGGCGTCCAGCTGAACATAGGCCCCCCTTTTGGACCTCCATAAGTATCAGTCAGAAGCGACTTGCATCCAGCGTTTTCCGGCGACCTTTATAAGGTCGTCTGTCCATCATTAAAGGGGGGGTTATAGGGGTTTTAGGTTTTACATTAAATATGTATAAGAGTAGAAGAGACTAGGTGCTCTTAGCCCTCGGGCCCCTCGACTCCAGCGGCGTACAGACTTAACCTATTACAATTTTTAATATTCTATTTTCAATGGTTTAGGCTGTGTGTTGTCTGTCAATCACAAGGTGACGCGGCGGTTTTATATACATATTTAGATAAAAAACCGGTCAAGTGCGAGTCGCACTCGCGCATGAAGGGTTCCGTACCATTATTTATAAAAACCAGCCGTAGTAGCTACTATCGAATAAATAAGTGCATAGTTTTTTGGAGATAACTCAAAAACACCTAAACCGATAATGTTCAAAATAATTTTCGTTGAAAGAATATTTAAAGGTATATAATTTTTGGACTTACGGTTCAAAAGTTACAGGGGGGGGACACAATTTTTATGACTTTCGGAGTGATTATTACTAAAAATATCCACTTAATCAAAAAATGTTCAAATAAACCTCAATGTTATTTTTAGAGACCTATCGATTGATGTGCATCATGTTGATATTTGACAAAAAAAATTTTTGACAATTAGTTACATGTATGGAGTGCCCCCCTAAAAATTTTTTTTAGCAAATTTCTCAACAAAACTAAGCAGCGGGAAACACAATACACTTTATGCAAAAATTTGTTAATGATACGTCTTATGGTTTCCGAGTAAAATGGCTGTGACATACGGACGGACAGACAGACAGACATGACGAATCTATAAGGGTTCCGTATTTTGCCATTTGGCTACGGAACCCTAAAAAGACAAAACATATTCATGACACATACCTACTAGTTCACAATAAAATGTATAAGATAACAGAAAAAACGGACTTGGTATCTGTTGGCACGAAGCGGATCCTACTCGGCATAATGATATATACAGGCTGTAACAAAAATACTGGTGATCCGTTTAAGGGCATAATTGGTATCGTATTACGACTAAGAAAAAGTAGGATAAATACATTTTTGACGCGAAAAAAATTTTTTTTTCTATGGGACAGGTGGTCCCGGCCGGCCGACCCTCCATACTAAACCAAAATTTTTTTTCGCGCGAAAAAAAATTTTTTTTTACTTTTTCGTCATTAGAATGCCATACCAATTATGCCCTCAAAAGGGTCACCAGTATTTTTGTTACACCTTGTAGATATGATATGAAATCTAGATATGATATCAAAGATATCTACATATGTCGAACTGAAGTGAATTAAGCCTTAGATGAAAAGATATTGACATAATGTCTGTTTCGGTGATGTCATATAGCTTCAAAGTCAAGTAGGTGACCTCAGGAATACTTGTATAACAATTAGTTTTCCCCGAGATACCTAGTTGTCAGTTAGCTGTGTTAATTTACATTGAACTGCAGCCATGACAAAACCAGATGCTTTAAAAATCCCGAAATAATACAGCTTCAGGTACTTAACGAGTTAAAAAATATTTGAGGACAATCACTGGAATATCATCTCTTTAACCTAACCTTTACAAAAATCCGCAACGAAATTCAAGAAGCCATTTTAAAGATATGTACCTAAATATCTATAAAATATTTGCTTGTATACACAAAGATATTATCTTACTTATATGCACAAATAAACAGCCGATCATCCTAAATATAAATGCCTACCGTATGTCCGTTCCGTCGACAAAACAGAAAATTAAATATAAAGCCTGACCAGAAATATATGACCATTTTCAAGAGGGCGCTTTTTTCTTATGTATATGGTGACAGCATGGATATATATGAAGCGGATGAAATACTTCGGTCAAAAAGTGAGGCTGAAAGAGAAGGTTATCTAGGGGATTGTGTCTCGTTTTGACTAAGGAGGTAATGACGTCATCAGACATCAAAAGGTCAATATGTGTCAAATGTGACAATTTTGTAACGAGGCGAGTGGGACACCGCCCCCTACTTTAAGCACTCTTGGGAACGTTTTTACTACTTTTTAATAGTCTCCTGTAATCAACTGTTATGCTCGGTAATAATAAGGTTCAACTGTGGTTAGGGAAAAAGTGTAAGAATTAAATCCACTTCATACTAGTGGTTCTGTGAACCGTAGACTTCGGAGAAGATAAATAACGCGACAACAATCTTCCCCCCTTTTCCCCCTCATTTTCCCCCCAATCAAAAAATGGCTCAACAATTTTTGGCAAATAAATCAAGGAACGTACATGCCAAGTTTCATCGAAATCGGATGAAAAATGCGACCTCTAGACCGACACTGACCAACCAACCAACCAACCAACCAACCAACCAACTAACCAACCAATACACACACATCATTCTGCCAAATCGTCGTACCAGTGAAAACGGAGACGTTCGTCGCCTCGCTACGCTCGGCTCTTCAGTCAATAAATTCATGGGTGACAGTTCAGTTTAGTATGAAAAATTTAGTTTCAATGAAGTTCCGCAACATGGCGCACGGTCATATATTTCTGGTCAGGGTTTCCATCAATATTGAAAAAATGTACATTACAGTGATTGAACTAAAATATAAAGCATTCCATCGTCTACGCGTAACTAAAACATATTGGTCTGCTTCCGTTTAATAATATTGTTCGCTAAATTTAGCGGAATAGCATAGCCATATTGTTTTAGTTATTACTATGAACATCCGCAAACTAACACTAGATTCAATAAACTACTTGAAGTATGTCAATTATTCCATTGGGTAGATATCGCTATGTGCGAAGTGCATGGTGGGGGTAACGAGAACGATCGCAGTGCGATCGCAGTGCACAATGTGACAAGAAATGAAACTGCATAGGCCCCTGTCCGCTGTCAAAATAGTGAATCAGCCAGTGACATTTCATAGGCTGGCTCTAAGGTAGAATTCATAAATCCGCGGACTGATTTGACAGCTCTTTTCAAACATTTGACAATTGCTTTGTATGCCAGGAGCTGTCAAATCAGTCCGTGGAATTGTGGATTTTACCTTACATGATGGGTCATCATAGGGACGCAGCTATGCGTTAGAGGGAGCTAACAATATTGCGATCTCGTTCCGTCGTATAGCTACGTCTCTATGATGGCCCATCATGTAGAGGAGCCATAAGCAAGGAATACAACCTATTTATAAAAAAGAAAAAAAAAATGAACACCTGCCCAAGAGATGGCGCCACAATCATGCACACAGCGAATAGTTTCCGGTCTTTACTTTTTTGATGATGATTATATCTTATGATGTCCCTATAGGGAACTCCTCAATTTACCGGTCTTTGCTACGTTCACACATGACACAGTCGTAAACCACTTTTCGCCTACTCTCGCGTATTAGAACTTCCACACTTTGAACTCTTATTTCGTCTCTTTAGGGAGTTAATTCCGGGATGAAAAGTACACATCGTGATATTCCTGGCCAACTTTTAGGCATATCTATCTATCTGTGAGTTCCTATAATTGGCTTTGTATTGTTACCTAAGTGTCTATTATGTTAATTCTAGCTGTTGGTACTCCTTAAACTTAATAAAAAAATAAAGAAATAAAAAATATCATGAAATGGCGGCGTTTCTTGATATGCCTAGGAAATTCGTGATCTGGCGGATTTGACGATCGGCCGCCGAAATATTTTATTTTATTTATTTTATTTTATTTTATATAAACCAAATGGCTTTTGTCCTCGAATTCTGACAGCTTATGTTTATGTAGCTTATGTTCATAAATATATGTAGGTACATATATGTTTGTCAAATGAGACACGTGTGTATGATAAATATCGACTGTTTTCTTTTACAACATATATTTTCGAACAAACTACGTCCTGTGGCCTATGTAATGGAACGAGTGGAGCGTAAGCGAAGTGAGTGGCTACTGGGGGTACTGGGACGTCTCGGAATTTTAATGGCGTTTTGTCTTTGAGAGTTTGTTCGACGATAAATATACAGGGTGTAACAAAAATGCTGGTGATCCGTTCAAGGACATAATTGGTACCGTATTGTGAGTAAGAAAAAGTAGGAGAAAAAGTTTTTGGACGCGAAAAAAAATTTTTTTTATGGGAGACGTCGTCTCAGGCGCACAGTGTGTTAGAAACCCTCATTTTGTCTCATTCAGTTTTTATTTGAAAAATGCATAGTTCTAATCGTAATAAGCAGCTCACAAAAACTACGGCTTGCCAAAACTTTCTAGTTTTTATGTTATTTGATGTCAAAGTTGACCCGGGTATAGGTGAAGAAAATTGAAAAATAATTTATTGTCATAAAACTAAGCGTCCTGTTTTATTTTTGTTAATATGCAAGTATTGAAAATGAAATGCCTAAAATTTGTAAAAAAAATATATTACTATACCGTGAATAGTTTAGAAGATAAATTGATTTTCATGATCTTTACTTAAATTTTTTTTACTCCTTAATTCCGCCGTATTAGATCGCGATACCTACACAAAACGATTGATTAAATATGCCTTTATTTTTAGAATTAAAATCACGATCTAATTCCGTGGAATCCAGAAGATATTACAATTTAAAACTTTCTTTCAGGGTTGTCACTTACGTATATCCAGGTGCCCGTTATATT
The DNA here is from genome assembly GCA_911728535.1 of Pammene fasciana. Classification (NCBI taxonomy): domain Eukaryota; kingdom Metazoa; phylum Arthropoda; class Insecta; order Lepidoptera; family Tortricidae; genus Pammene; species Pammene fasciana. The sequence continues at coordinate 697,568 of OU452274.1, read as the reverse complement.
TTAATCGGATTATCATCAGATGTTGTCGTTTTCTATGGGGAAGCCAACATTTTTCTCGATGTTGATCTCGGAGTTGGTCCCATTGTAAAAGTTGTTCAGTATGGCCTTCCTAATCACCTCGCTCAATATGAACGGTGATTCCTTCAACTTTGACATCAAATAACATAAAAACTAGAAAGTTTTGGCAAGCCGGAGTTTTTGTGAGCTGCTTATTACGATTAAAACTATGCATTTTTCAAATAAAAACTGAATGAGACAAAATGAGGGTTTCTAACACACTGTGAGGCGGCCAACCCTCCATGCAAAACCAAAAAATTTTTTCGCGAGAATTTTTTTGTTCTTAGTTTTTTACAATGAGAATACGATACCAAATATGTCTTTAAAAGGATCACCAGTATTTGTGTTACACCTTGTATTAAGAGGATGATAACTGATAAGAGCTAAATTCCCTCCCTATCTTTTTCAGCGCGAGTGAAAGAGAAACACTGCGTTACGATTAGTATGGGAGCTCATTGCAAATTTTGCAAAATGATGAATTAAAAAAAAACTATGCATTAATTGAGAAATTTAAGGCAACGAAGTTTTTAGTATTAGTGTGATGGAAAGTTGTCCTTAATTACAGACATATAAGCCAAGAAACTAAAGACGTGCAATTGTTTTAAGCGAATTTTAGATGTAACTTTGGAATTAATTTCAATCGAGCCGATTTCGTCCAATCGTGTATTGGAATTAACCAAGTTCTTTTGAATATAATGAATATTAAGATATATTTTTTTTACGTTTCCAAAATAAGTAGTTATAGCTATATGACTGTTTAAGTAAAGTCAATTTGAAGGTCATCGGGTCTTGTCAGCCTCTTATAAAACGTTTTTCTTCGTGAAATTTGATGGGGTTGTAGCAGTGATGCATATAATTTGAGAGTTCGTATATGAGCTGCACGCCTAGCACATGACTGATGCGACAGTATCTCGCACGCGAGATAGACTACCCGTCTCTTTTTAAATGACACAGTCAGAAAAGGACGAATAGACTATCTCGCGCGCGAGATACTGTCGCGTCACTCATGTGCTAGGCGTGCATAGAGATGTGCCGTTCCCGAGAATTCTCGAGAACGTTTCCAGTTTTGTATGCGAAACGTTTTCGCTCGAGAATATTTCCCATAGCAGACTGAGAACGTTCTCGAGAACGGCACATCTCTAGGCGTGCAGGATCGATTAAGGAGTCATGAAGCTAGAAGAAACGAAAAAATCATTTACAGTTCGAGGCGGACTACTAGTAAACCTACACGTGACAATTTACAAACGGAAATCTCTAACACACTGGTTGAAAATCGGACGCATGAACGTATCAAGAGACTTCTGCTTGCCTGACAAATTGGAAACAACAAGAATTCTTGGGTACGAAGTAGCACATCTTCGTTAGAGAGAGACATAAATAAACAAAACAAATATATAAAGAGGGAGAGACATCAACATTAGACCACAGTGTGACAGGATCTTATCCCTTATCTTATCGTCATCCTGTAGCTTCGGGTTTGTACCTTGGGATTTACATTGTCGAACCCTCTACGACTTAAACTAAACTCTTTCATTGGTTATACTCATAGGTACTTAAACGAATTTAATGATTCCATTCCATTATAATCAGCAGACAGCGACTGCACGGCCCGTCACCTTCCACGTTCATTTTTAATCACGAGAAGTATGCAACACTCGTAAGAATAAAGTTAACACCGCTATTTTTAGAATGCAGTGAAGCTTGTGAGAATAGTGCTTCCAGAGGTCTCATTTTTAGCGGAGCGTCCCAACTTCCAGGGTCAGTGCTCACCTTCCTCGCGGGACCCCTATTGTTCATTGTCCCAAATTCAAAGGCCGGGACGTATTTCGAACTTTTTAATTTAAGTATGTCAAAAGGATATCATGTTAAATCATTGCTGTGAAAAATGGACTAACACCTTAACGCAAACGAAACAGCTGTTATCTGTTTACAATTAAATTCAGACATTCCTAGAATTGTTTGTCTGGCCGTGCCTCGCGCGGAATAATTTACTATGTAAATACTTCTTCTTAAAAAAATATTGTTACCAAGAAAACCATTGTTTGTTATAATACTTATAATTATAACCAACACGGCTGTACGAAATCGAGTTCACTGACTGTAAAACTTGATATTATTCAACGTTTGCTACGGATGACAAGAACTGCTGCTGAATTTAGCATTACAGAAACATTAACCCAGTAACACTTGGCCTACAAAAACTGAGTTTAAATTGACTTTATCACAATTAAGAAAAAAATATCTCACTCGCAAACACTGCACAATCGGACTTCATGCCAAACTCCGTGACCTTTTATCAAAGTTCAGCCGATAAAAACAAATTGTAACTATGTTCCATTCATTCGTTCGACGCCGACCAAAATGGCCACTTCTTTGTACTTACTGGCCATTTTTCTGCCTTCAATATTAGGACAGTGTACCGTCGAAAAGGCTGGCCCTAGCTTCAGTCGCGCGGTGTACGAGTTCTCCTTGGATTTAATAGAAAGAGTGGGACAAGAAAAGGAAAACCACTTCGTAACGTCACCGTTCTCGCTATGGACGATCCTCACGACGGCATCTTTAGGCGCAGACGACGAGACTCTCTCTGAAATGAAGAGGATTCTCCGTCTTCATCCTTACCCGTGCTTCAACGACAGGTACTTAGAGATCATCAAGAGAATCGCAGTATCCGACTCTAAAACTACATTGGAGAGAAGTTCCACGCTCTTCATTGACCAGACTGTTCCGTTGCACGAAGCTTTCCAAAGAAAACTGACAGGCAGCGGCGTTTGTGACATCATGATCCTGCCTTTCAACAACTACAACAACGTAGCTACAACTATAAACAACTACGTGAGCGAAGCCACCCACAACACCATCCAAGAAGTAGTGTCTCCGAACGATATCGAAGGCGTCTACCTTCTGCTGCTCGACGCCGTATACTTTAAAGGAATGTGGAATATTCCCTTCGAGACTTCAGAGACGGAGATCACCGCATTCTACAATGAGAAGAACACCCCTATCGGCGATGTTAACATGATGTATTCAATGCGGCAATATAATATGGCATCCGTGGACCAGATCCAAGCGAAAGTGTTAGAGCTGCCCTACGGGGACGGCGGCCGTTTCTCCATGCTCCTATTCCTTCCTTACCAATCCAGTTCTGTCGCTAAAATCACAGACCAGCTGAAAAGAGTCACCTTAAAATCCATTTTCAACATCTTCAAACGCAACGGAATAGAAACTGTCCAGGTACAGATCCCGCGATTCAAAATTACTTCCGATTTGGATAATCTTAAGGAGCTTCTACAGGACATGGGTCTGAAGTCAATGTTTGACAGCAATGCTCAGTTCCCGCTTATATCTGACTATAGTTTCTACATATCGAATGTGCTGCAGAAGGCTGATATTGAGGTGACGGAGGAGGGTACGGTGGCGTCTGCGGCGTCGGCCGCGGAGTTCGAAGCCAGGCGTTTGCCGGACACCTTTTTGGCGAACAGGCCGTTCTTCTACATGATTGTGGATAAGGAGCACTATATTCCTCTGTTCGCTGGAGCGTTTTCGAAGCCGACCACGACCATCTTTTAAATAAATTGTGGGAAGTACCTATGTTATGATATTTTTATCATCCTTTGGATTCTTATTTGACTTCTCTGCGCGTCAGAAAAATAAGCAATACCTACCCTGCTTCAATTTGTTCGAGTATACAAAGTATTAATTTGGATGATACCGAAGATCCTAAAATAATATACAGTCATATTATACAATTTTGACAGTGTTCTCATTTTATCTTTGCATAGGTACCCGAGAGTTATTAAATGCCCACCGTTTAGGTACCATCGGGTTCATAGTTGTATACTTATTCAATTTATGAATGAATTTATTGATAAATTGGTTACCTATGTAATTATGAACCCGATCAGGGCCGGATCTAGGGTAGAGCGAGTGGAGCGGCCGCTCTAGGCGCCGATGGCAAGGGGGACGCCAAAATGGCAAATGAGAAAAAAAAGTTTTAAAAGACGCTAGTGTGGCGGGGGCCCCAAAATACGCTTGAAAACTTCGACGAAGGGCGCCAAAACCCAATTTCGCTCTAGCCTGATCAAGGGCTCGGGCCGGCACTGAACCCGATGGTAGATAAATTATCCTAAAACTACACACGATCGCGACAAAAACTTTGTGCTTGTATGACTCTTACATTACACTATGGAACCGTCAAACGTTTTCATACCTGGGTGTGCATATTTGCATAGCAATTAAATTGTTGATGACAACATTCTGCTCACCACAACCCCACCTCAGAATGGAAACGTCCTACAGTCTCTTTAAGATCTACACACATATGCCTTATTTTCTGAAGCAACTTAAATCATTTGTATTCAGGCTAAGTTCGAACGTATGTATTAAACAATTGTCCTTTTGCTGTTGATAGCCTTACAGATTGCCTATAGTTAGAAATGTTTTTTTTAATTACTTAAGTAACTACACTACCGTCAAAAAGTTTAAGACCAAACACAATGTTTTGTTTCATTGTTATAAACTCTTCTAAAAAACCTCAAACTTTTGCAATCAATAGAAAACAACGTAGACTTATTACACAACTTTACCACCTATTTATGTAATTTGTTGTCACAGTTACATATTAAATTAAATTAAATTAAAATTGTTTATTGTAAAGAAGATACAGAAGGGGTACACTTTTAATTGACCTCCACACTAGGCAAGACCTGATGTCCCGTGGAGGAGAAATAACTTCATAAATTTATAATCTAGACAAAATTTACCTTAATTAAAATTAATTACCTACAAATATGTAGTCCACTTACACAATTCAAAAAGAAGTGTGCTTTCAAAATATGCAAGCAATACTAATAGAAGTTTTTCCGTTACTGGAAAATAGTATCAAAAACTTGAGCGAAATCAAAATAAAAGTTTATCGGTCCCTTAACACCAACGCAACCATACTTACTGTCTTCATTTACGATCAAGACTCTCAAAAAACCGAAGATATGCTTACCACCAATCCATCTTGACAACAATCTGCCTCATTATTAGGATTCGTTGAGTCAGCTGTTTTAATTAAAACATTCTTAATCGAGATGAGATGGCCTATTGTGGTCTGAATCGTTTCGCCATTAGTTGCTATTCCCCGAAGTTGATCAACTGGCACTTAACTTGTAGCATGTTATTAGGGTCATAAAAGTTATCATTACTGCCAATCTACCGCCGGGATCGACCTTTAAAAACAAAAGTAAACCGGTCGTATGATTATTTTTACAACCGTTTTTTTAGTGTATAAATACCTAGTAGACGCAAGCAACATTGTTCTAGTTTATTTCGTGGAAATCAACGGGGCGGTATTTAATTTGATGTGATGTTGACTGTTTTGGCAATGTTTAGATATTATCTGTTATATATGTTGTTCTATATGTGTGGAGTGGACAGATATCAAATCAAATTCGTAGTACCTATACCTATACAGGCGAGCTAGCATGTCTTACGTTGTCGGCTGTCACTTCATACTAACAGTTCGAATCGCGCTTGAAATATGGAGAGTCGTACAACGTAAGATGTGCTAGCTGTGCCGGTCCGTATCCAGACTTTTGGTTTGGGAGCGACATTAATTGAAACAACCATGTGGATTGTGAAAAATATGTAATCACTGTAGTATAATAGATTTCGGGGGGGGGGGGGGCAAGTCCCAAGAATCCCACCTCCCTTGAATACATCCCTGCCTATCTATCTTTGAAAGTATTATAATTTATAAGGAAACAACACACCTATAAAAAAAATGCTAGGTATTTCGAGCGCGGACATCTCATTTAGCTCCACCACCAAATAAACAATTGCGTTAAAATGAGTTCCTTGTATTAATTATGTATTATGTAAGCAGGTACGTATGTAATAACTTTGAACTGGATGAAGTATAGTCAGTAGCAGAATGAGCTATTGCGGGCACAGGCACGGATCCAGGATTTCATTCAGGTAGGGTCACTTTCCTACACAAAGTCACGGTCAACAGGGGGAAATTGCCCCCGCAATTGTATCCGCGCCTTTTTCCACTGTGGCAGACTGCAGAGATTAGGGGAGAAAAGAGGAGACCTACAGGAATCAACCAATAGCACCGTCCGCCACTCAGTGGAAAGCTCAGCTGAGCTGACCTACTGCAAAGGGTCCATGTAGTGAGTGCTGAGTATGGACTTCAAATCCACTTATCCAAGACCAAGCTGATGTTTGTGGACCGAGCAGGCTCCCTAGAGCGGACGGGTGAACTGGCTGACCTAGACACAGTGCAAGAATTGGTTTACCTGGGGTCACTGATCACTAATGATGGAGACTGTGACAAGGAGGTAATCAGAAGAGCGCATATCGCTAAATCAGCAGTGAAGCGTTTGGAGAAGATTTGGCGGAACAGAGGAATAGGCAAGAAAACGAAAGTTAAACTCATGCAGACCCTTATCTTTTCCATTTTCCTTTATACTTCTGAGACATGGACGCTAAAAGCACGCACTCGAAGCAGGGTTGACGTGTTCGAGATGTGGTGTTGGCGTAAGATGTTGGGAATCTCTTGGACAGAACAACAAACGCTTCCATCTTGAAGGAACTCAGCATTAGAACTCGTCTGTCAACTGTATGCATGCAACGACTTCTCCAGTACTTCGGTCACGTGGCCCAACGCGACCCAGATAATCTGGAGAGGCTTATTGTTGTCGGCCAAGTGGAAGGAAAAAGAAGCCGTGGGAGATCACCCACCCGATGGACCGACGCGGTGGAGGAAGTCTGCCAAGCAAACCTGCAGACATCTATCCGAAAAGCTGAAGATAGAACCATGTGGAAAGCTTTCGTGAAAAAAGTTGCCACCGATTGCTGTCACGACCCTCAGTCATGAGGAAACGAGAATGAAGAGAGATCAATTTGAGTTCGGTTTTTGTACCAACAAATATATTTAGTACTCGTACCAAGGTCAAAAACGTAGAACAAAACCAGTTTACCTACCGACGTGATGTGAGCAGATATGTATCTAACAATAAGAATGAATTTCTATTTTTAATTCGGTCTTAGATAGATTCTTATTATCTTCTCCCAACCCAACTATATTGACAACAAAAAAAGGCTCTACATTGAACAATCGCACTGAATTTTGCACGACTGGACTGTGCACTTTCTAATTAACCAGACTATAATAATTATATCGCCTAAATCGTCTTATCTTAAATTGCGATGGCTATAAAAATCCTCATTAAAACACCAATCAAGTTGTTTTGGAACGCTGCAGTACGTAAATTTGTGCTATTAACAATTATTATTTCCGAACGTTCCCGTAAACTGAAACGTCAAACTGAAACAGTGTTGCCACCTTAGGGCTTAGCGATTTTGTCGCTAGATCTAGCGACTTTTAGAGCTGAACAGCGAATTTTTTTGAAATATTTTGTCGCTATAAAATATTTTAGTGACATCTAGCGATTATTTAAGTTTCTGAACGATTTTGAGGATTTTTACTAAATTGCACCGATTGTAGAGTAGAGGCCATTACAATTACGGCAACTTTCCTTGACTTGCATTCTGAGTTCCGCATATAGAAAATTTGAATGGTTACCGCCCATCGAAAACCAAAATTTCGATATCTGCCTCTGTTGCTTGAATTTCAAGAGCGATAGAGGCACAGATAGTCAATCTTCAATTTTGATCTTCGCTATTTTTGATATCAAATATGCTATTTTTCGGGCGCCATTTTTGCATGGGCGTTATTGCAATTTCGATGGCCCAATGTGTCAGATTGTGAAGTGTAATAAAAGTTAGGGCACTTAGGAAGCTGAGGGATGCAAGGCATAGGCAGGGTACACGACAGATTGGGCCCTAGAAATTGCAATGTCTAATACTAGTTTTAGGTCACTTAAAGACCTGTTACACTTGTCCTAGTTAGCTTCATACTTGATTTAGTTTCTAAATTTAGTCAAGTGTAATCGCATTTAGCAAGTAAATTTATTATTGAAAAAAGTTACGATCCTAATTAGGGTAAAAAAGTAAAGTGTAACAGGGCCACTATGGGTATGATATGGCCCGAGAACGAGCGCCATTTTAGCGATTTCTAGCGTTTATTTTTTATACAAAATGATTGAAATCTAGCGAGTTTTGAGACCGATTCTAGTGACTTATTTGTATGCGAGGTGGCAACACTGGACTGAAACTGGTGGGTTACCGCGAAGTTCGAAAATCGAAAAAACGATGGTCCCGTCTCTATCGCTCTTGCATATACGAAAGAGAGGGATGCAAATAGACGATTCGATGAACGAAGTGCTTCGCGGTTATAGCACTGAAACGTCAAAGTTGTTGACGTTGTTGTGATGTTGTGATGGACGATGGACCATTGATGCACATTAGACGTGATAGACGACTACCTTTACTTTACATGTTGTGTTCCTACTACGTAAAGCAACTTATCTTCTGTGTTCAGGCGATAATTTAATTGTTTTGATAAAGGTCTATTAATAAGCACCTTCATTTACACAAACAACTGATTAGTGCAGAAACCCTTCCGGAACTTATGCCGAGTCGGAGTGCAGAGATAGTGCGGAAAGTTTGTTGGAACTATTGAAAAATATTTATAACATTTTTATTTGTGCTTTAACTTGCTAAAACATGGAATATAAGAAAAGTACTTTAAAAGTAGTACCAAAGAAGTAAGTCAAAAATTCTATTCAACCTTTGTTCAAATATTACCTGTATTATTTCTGTTTTTCTGTAGGTAAATACTAACTATTAATTTTTCTATATATTTTCTTTAATACATTGATACGTTAGTTTAGTAACGCTAGTATAGGTTAGTTTATTAACATTAATATGAGTAATATGACTTAGTATTTATAAAAATATTTTTGCAGTGTGCTTGCGGAACTTCCAGAAACTTACACATTGTCGGAGGCTGAAAAGAGTTATTTAGCTAAACATGGCTTCCTTGTGATAAAGGGGCTGATTGATTTCACTACATTGTACAGTTGCAAGTAAGTTTAAAATAACTTTAAAATAAAAACTCAGGAATAGACCCCAAAACAGCTGAACCAATTTGATAGAACATATCTAAGATCACTCGCTAGAAAACTTGTTCACCGGTTAAAGTGCTCCGGTGCCACAGACAGATAGACAGACACACATAAAGGTCAAATATAACACCCCTCTTTTTGTGTTGGCCTGGCACACTGGCATGACCGCCAAACTACTTATGATGTGTAAATCTCAGCTTGGAATCATTCAAGCTAATAGATTAACTACCGCTACCGTGTGAACATAGACAAATACCTAATATCTATAGTTTGGATTAAGAATATTCTCCAGCAAGAATAAGAAAATAAAAATACAGTTGACTGTTGTTAGTTCGAAACTCAAGGTACCTTCAAAATATTACGAATTATCGAGAGTTTGAAATATCAAATGGTTCTTCGAACTTATCAAGAGTAAAAAAATTAAACTTCGAACTGAGTAATAATCAAATATTATTTTAGGACTCATAATTAACACAAAAATTTTATCTGTATACGTAGAACCAACTAAAAAGTCACTGTAGCTAAAATAACCAAACATATAAGTAGGTACGACAGTGTGTGTCAGACTAAACATTACAAAAATGAATGCTCCTGTAACGATTAATTGTCTCAAAATTTTGGTAGGTAGGCACTCGACAATTCAAAGTTATCAGAGGTCTATGCAATCTAAAAAAATAAGTCCCGCCGAGTTTCTTGCCGGTATTAAGTAATACTTCTCGGGTCAGAGGTGTAGGGTTAGAACCGGTGGTAGTTTCTTTTTCTCTCTGATGTTCATAAGTGCATTGTAATGTGCCTAAATTGAAGAATATACAGGGTGTTTGGTAACCGGATGCAAAGCCGAAAGTAGGAGATAGTCTAGGTCATGTAGAACATTTTTAGCCATACTTGTCTTAGACAAATGTTATTAGTTTTTTTTTAATTTAAATTTTAAGATTTGTCGGAGAAAACTGCAAAACTTCAGACTAAATCGATAATTAGTACTTTTTTTACTGCAGGTAGATTTTTTTTTGTTTTATTTCGTATTGTGCAATGTCTATCAAACACTAGAAAAGTGATTTCAAACATCTGTGTCTAAAGAAAACAAGTTGACAGCGATTTAAAATTTTAGTTACATGAAAATGTAAACGATTTAAGTGATTTCAAAGTACGATAAAAAAAAAACTAAAATAGCCACGAATTTTCAAACCATTTTAAAAACATGCTTGGCTTTTACCCTTTTATTTAAGCTATCAAACACGACTGTAGCTACTGTATCCTTGAAAATAAGCCACCTAAACCAACTGGGTAGCTAAAATGTTTCACTCTACTTGTGATACTTGTGGTAGTTGTGGTGACGAATCTCATTATGATTTTACAATAAAACATTGGTTCTGAATACTAAGTTGGCGTTGACTTGACATTTGACTTGTTTTAAAAGGGTTAAGTGTACTGGACAAAACTACCACATGCAATTTTAACAAACAAAGGCTTGCGGCGGTGAGAGACAAAAGAGACTGATAGCGGCAGGCGGTGAGCGGCGTTAAACAAAGATGATCGGTTTTGTGCTTTATTGACAAAGATAAACTGATTAGCTACATGAGTATTTGTGCAAAAACTAGTAATTTAGTCTAGTTACAACTTCAGTTGCGATTAGACGTTCATTGTGGTTTAATTTCCCGCTCTCATCTCAATTTACCGTGTCAAGTTGTAGCTGCCGTAGGCGCTCCTTCACGTGTAATTACGACTTCTTCATTGTGGTAGTTTTGTCCAGTACACTTAACCCTTTTAAAACAAGTCAAATGTCAAGTCAACGCCAACTTAGTATTCAGAACCAATGTTTTATTGTAAAATCATAATGAGATTCGTCACCACAACTACCACAAGTATCACAAGTAGAGTGAAACATTTTAGCTACCCAGTTGGTTTAGGTGGCTTATTTTCAAGGATACAGTAGCTACAGTCGTGTTTGATAGCTTAAATAAAAGGGTAATAGCCAAGCATGTTTTTAAAATGGTTTGAAAATTCGTGGCTATTTTAGTTTTTTTTTCGTACTTTGAAATCACTTAAATCGTTTACATTTTCATGTAACTAAAATTTTAAATCGCTGTCAACTTGTTTTCTTTAGACACAGATGTTTGAAACCACTTTTCTAGTGTTTGATAGACATTGCACAATACGAAATAAAACAAAAAAAAATCTACCTGCAGTAAAAAAGTACTAATTATCGATTTAGTCTGAAGTTTTGCAGTTTTCTCCGACAAATCTTAAAATTTAAATTAAAAAAAAACTAATAACATTTGTCTAAGACAAGTATGGCTAAAAATGTTCTACATGACCTAGACTATCTCCTACTTTCGGCTTTGCATCCGGTTACCAAACACCCTGTATATCTTTTATCTTTTTAAAAACTACGAACTGGGTGTTTGATGCCAATCAGTTGGAATTAACGTGTGGTTTTGTTACGCAGCGATGACTTTTTTGTTCGAATTACCAAGTGTTTAAAAATGTATGGAATTTATTCGAAATATTAAGAGATTTTCTAGGGAACCCATGAACCCATGATAACTTCGAATTATAGAGATATTTGAATTATCGCGTGTTCGAATTAATGAGAGGCGACTGTAATAATAGAACAATGGGAATAAGATTTACGGCGGAGGTTTGCAAATATTAATGTATGCAGAAATACTCAAACAAGAAGGGTTGTCACTAATTAACTAGCATTTTAATATACCGCGGAATAGCAAAGCAATATTATTGTAGTTGAGAATAAGAAACTTTTAATAAACCCCTGGGTAATAGTTATTTATGCCACACCTGGCCATAAAGTGGCTTTTTCCGCACGCTGCGCGTACGGAAAAAGACGCTTTCTGCCCAAGTGTAGACATAAAATGATGTACACAACACGGGAGGTAACAAAGAAAGGCCGAGATCGCAGAAATTTGCGGCCCGAGCTGCAAGCGAGGGACGTAAATATGCGATCGAGGGATTTTACCACCCTAGTTGTGTAATGTACTATTATGCTACAAGTGTAGAAAACAAGTAATTTCCGAACGAGTGGCGGTGTGAATTAAAACACGACCGAAGGGAGTGTTTTAACACCGACACGAGTAGATGTAGCATACAACATTTTACAATGCATTATGCGAGGAAATTAATAATAATAATTGGCTTTAGTGTAGGTAGTATATAACTAGCACTGTGCTGACTCGCAGAGAAGTACACCATGTCGCGTGGCGGGCGGGCGCCGGCCGGTTGTGCAGAAAAGTTCTATGCAAATCCTTTGCCGCACACGTGCGGCTAAGGATTTGCATGTGTCATTTCCTCTTACAATTTCGGTATCTTTAGGCGGCTTTCGGACAGAGGGCGCAATTGACTTGAGCTTCAAAAAGTTCTTAGGCTGTGGTCGTCTATATCTCTATAGTCTCTGCTATCAGTGTATGCGTTAACTTTACAGACAGCAGTTCTCCAAGATCTGCAAAGGTGTGCAGGATCCCGGCAACATCCTGGTCGTGAAGGAGCCGTCGCTGATCAACACCGGCGCCAAGGGAGAGGACCTCATCAATAAAGTATGCTTCCATAGGTTGCAACTGTAGTTAAATAGTAGGCTGCCTTTGTGTTTTATAGAAAGCTACTGTGTGCCACTATGAAAAAAGGACTTGGCCACATGTTGAAGTTTATTGAATTTCAACTATATGGGCCACGCAATAAAACTTAATATGAAGTTGTACTAAAAAGCCCAGAGTTCTTTATGGTTGTGTACAGCGCAGACGACACAAACGCTCTCGAACTAGTGTAACATGAAACCGAGATTGAAAACAAATGGGGGGGTAATTGAAATGCGCGCATCCACTGGTATTCCGAGCGCTCGGCTATTCAGCGCTTAGGAGGCAATTGAAATTTTTCCCAAACGGGCAGGTAAAAACAAGTTGGGTATAAAAAACTACAAGTAATTTAGGGTTAGTGTTTCGTGAGATTGCAACGTATATAAAGGCAAAAGGAAAACCGGCAAGGACAGTTCCACTATACTTATTAAACGGTTACCTAGTACCTACACCTTTTTTAACCTTTTCAACGCTTTCTCTCTCGCATCAAAATGTGGCATACACGCCAACATTTCAACTAGTGAGATACTAATTTAAACCTTATCTGTCAACAGTAAAATTGATTTGACAGCGTCTGCCATAGCCTTTTTAGTGGTTGTTGGCGTGGTAGGCACGACAGTACTCGACCACTTTAATGGCTCTTGGCGTTGAAACTAGTTTTTTCAAGTTCTTACTTTAGGAAATAAGATAAATTATAAATATAAAGCTACATACATACATATACTTATATAACACTTAGGATAAGTTATAATCATAAATACTTAGATAAATAAGTTGTTAAGATAAGATCGGGTACACAAAAACTGTAAATGAGTGCAACATTCGCCGATAAACATTATGTTTGGCGAAACTTAATATAAATTTAAATTGTACCAACTTTGTTAATAAATAAATTAAAAAAAAAAAAAAAAAGAAAAGGTTAAGTATGATAATTGACAACTGTTTCTGTTTCTTGTGCAGTTGCAAGATATTCACCACGACGAGGTTTTTATAAACTACACGGAGCACCCTCGCCTCCTCCATGTGCTGTCGCAGCTGATCGGCGAGGACATGTCGGTCATGCACAGTATGCTGATCAACAAGCCACCGGGCACCGCGAGGCATCCGCCGCATCAGGTATATCATCAAAAACAATTAAAAAATATCATAGGTTTGGGACTAATTGGGGCTTCTCGGCAGGGCCGTAGCAGGGGGGGCAATGCCCTACCTTAAAAACCCATCCTGTATTCTTGATTCTTGCGGTAAAGCTACACATCGCTTTCCGCGCATTTTTAACTGACTTTTAAGATTTCGAAGGAGGAGATTATCAATTCGTCGGAATCTTTGTTTTTTTTTACATATATATATATATATATTTTATGTATGTTCACCGATTATTCGAAGACGGCTGGACCGATTTGGAAAATTCTTTTTATGTTTGAAAGAGTATACTTCACAGATGGTCCCATTGTCACCAGGTCCAGATCTGATGATGGGATCCTGGAGAAATCGAGGGAACTCTTCAACTATCATAGGCACACCTATAGTGATTTCACTATTTTTTACAGCAAGACACTTTCTCTTGGAAAAACGGATCCGAAGTGAAGTCGGTTCTTTTTTGTTTAAAATTATAATTCTATAACTATTGATTTTGTTTGGTGTCTAATGAAAACTTTATAAATAAAAAGTTATTGATGACGTGTGCAAATATTTTTGCCTACCGAAAAACTGTTTACCTGGCGAAAGTGAACGAACAAAAGGTAATCCTTAATCAAATAACGTAATAAAAAAATAACGTTTTTTATCACATCCCCCAACAATTCAGTTCCGCCTCATATCATACATATCACACACACACACAACAAAAATTATTCACCAGATAGGAGATAAAATTAGTGTGAACTGGGTTTTTTCTCTACTTTACATCATTGTATTCGTGAATAATAATTTTAAACAAAAAAGAACCGACTTCACTTAGGATCCGCTATTCCAAGAGGAAGTGGCCGAGTTGCTGTAAAAAATTGTGAAATCACTATAGGTGTGCCTATAATAGTTGAAGAGTTCCCTCGATTTCTCCAGGATCCCATCATCAGACCCCGACTTGGTGACAATGGGACCATCTAGGGGTTATACCCGTTCGATTAAAAAAAAATTGAAAATCGGTTCACGATACACGGAGATATCGAGTAACATGCATACAAAAAAAAACAGTCGAATTGAGAACCTCTTCCTTTTTTGAAGTCGGTTAAAAACTTGGAATGCAAAGGCAAATTACGGTTAAAAGATACGAGACGTTACGCAAATTTAGCCTTGGAATTATCTGAGTGTCACGCATCCATGATGGCGGCAGAAACTAACAATTTTTCGTGCAAAATAAATAAATTTGAATTTAATAGTAGGACGTTTTGTTTTAAGTGATTTCTAGCTATCAATGCAAATGTGTTGTTCTGTTCGAAAAAAGTTTACGTATTTATTGAGCTTATTGTAATAAAAACTAAAAAATCTAAAACACCTAACACACACATAGGAATAAGGTACCTGAAGTGGTAATAACAATACAAGTTAACGGATAGAATATTAGTAGTAGCATAGAGTAACTTATATAGTAGAACAGCACAGCCTAAGAACTTTTTGAAGCTCAAGTCGATTGCGCCCTCTGTCCGAAAGCCCACTAAAGATACCGAAAATGTAAGAGGAAATGTCACCTGCACTGCTACTCCACCTACTAGCTTTCTCTTTTATCTTACGGTAAACATAGTAAGAAGTATTTGGGTAATAGGGGTGATTACACATGTTGAATTATGCAATGAAATTTAGTTGATAGGATGCAAAATGATCAAAATATCCAAATAAAGTAAACATTTAAAAAATCTATTGAAATGGTTCAAAGATATCGGGCTTCAAAGTTTCAAATTTTTTAGATTTTTGAAAGTACGAAATTTAAAAAACCAATGATACCATTCGATTTCTAACATTTTATTGTGAAATAAATTGTATAGCAACCATATACATAAACGCAACATTTCACTGTAAAAATAGCAATTTCATAATTTTTCCATACTTTAAACAGGGCAAATATGAAGCCGTGACGTCACTGCTTCATATAATTAATTACTAAGGGATACATACAATGGCGAGGAATTTCGAAAATTGTTTTTCTGATGGAATGGAATACGAGTGATTTCCGGTATTATCTGATAGTATATACCTAGAGCTAGACAGACACCTTATGTAGGTAACTGCACTTTGAATGTAAATAGTACATTACGTACCTAGGGCGGTAAAATAAAGAAGGGTTCAGATCGCTGGCATTTCTGGCCCGAACCGAAGGTAAGGGCCATAAACAAGCGATCTGAGGCCTTCTTTTTTACCGCCCGTGGTGCGTACATAATTTTACGTCTTCTCCTGGGTGTGAAGTGAGATTTGCCGCTGCGCCCTAGGGCGGTAAATCTCACTTAGCGCCCAGAGTGACGTAAAAGCAATTACTTACTCATGTCATAACATAAACGACTGCTATAACCTGTGTTGTTTTAATTGAAGGACTTGTTCTACTTCCCCTTCCGGCCCGTGGAATGGATCATGGCGGCCTGGACGGCCATCGACGACGTGACGATAGACAACGGCTGTCTGTTCGTCATACCCGGCTCGCACCTGCAGAACAAGTTGCACGACCATGGGACGGTGCCGGTAAGTCAGTCACGGTGGTGGAGCATCCGTCAAACTTGATTTCCATCGGCTTGCCTAGTTACACAATTGTCACTTCACGCGGCTGTACTCACTTGTGTTTAGTCACTACGCGCGCCATGTTTACATGACCTTAGGTCTCATCCTCAAGCACTGCTAGGCGGATCGATCCACGACCCGTCGCCGCGGCGCCGCAACGACGGGTCGTGGACTTAAAGAGAACAATGTAAATATTTATAAAGAAAAACTTATTAACAGAAAAAGTATAATAACTACAGCTACAACGTAACAATCCAATTACCACGTATCTGGCCGGACATACCTTGGCCTAGTACAGTCAGCATCAATAGCATCTTCCTACACGAAGGCCTCAAAAATATGTGACACGCTCCTATGGCTCTACAAATAAGAGCGTGTCACATAATTATTTTTGCGGCCTTCGCGTAGGAAGATACTATTGATGCTGACTGTATTATAAATCTTATAGCCACTAGCGCCAGCGTCGATGCCTTCAAACGGCTAACACTAGAAACATAGCATAGCACAAGACAATACACTCTAACATTCGTGGCTTACATACTATACACTGTATAATTTGTATGGGGGGTTGGCCGGCTGGGATCACGTGGCCGAATCAGTCCGATACTAAAACATTTTTTTCGCGTACAAAAAAATTTCACGTACTTTTTAGGCGCTATGAATGAATGAAAATATTTATTTCAGACACCAGGTATCCATATTTTGACTATAGAACTACGTTAGTAAAAATAAAATAAGTAATACTTCTCGGGTCAGAGGTGTAGGGTTAGAACCGGTGGTAGTTTCTTTTCTCTCTGACGTTCATAAGTGCATTGTAATGTGCCTAAATTGAAGAATAAATATCTTTTATCTTTTTTTTATCTTTAAAATAAAAATAGTAAAAACAATATTATGTTAGTAACAATATAATGCTCATTGGTTCGAACGTGCATGGACATCGAATGAGTAATAAGAGGGCTATCGACCCTCTCCGCAATCCCCTTCAGGAGAGTGTTGGTGCGGCCCCGTACGCGGTCCCACAGGGACGCCACCCTCTGTCACAGCACCGCGTGGAAGCCGTCGGCTATAAGATACCAATTAATGGACCACTATTTTTGTTTCTTCTTGTATATATCTTTTCAGAACTCCAACCGCCTGTACCACGGCATCCTGGCCGAGGCGGGCGCGGCGCCGGAGCAGCAGCGCGTGCACCTGGAGATGAGTCCCGGCGACACCGTGCTCTTCCACCCGCTGCTCGTTCACGGCTCGGGGCCTAACGTCTCCAAGGTCTTGTTGACACATCAATCTACGGCTAAATGTCTCGAAACTCGTGGGATAATGACATTCTTTCTGACCTAGTATCGAAATGTACTATTTCACCGAGCTCTTTATCCACTGAGACCGATTACCGAAATGCAAGTAATCGGTGTTTGAACTAGGTTTAATATTTATGGAGTACGCTTACTGCTACTTGTTTTATCGTATAGAGAGAGATATAACACGCATAACGAATAACGCATAGCGAAGTGTGGTTCGGGCATAAAACCTAGGTTCTTAAAGAATGGATTTGACTTTTCTGCCTATCCTTTTGACAGAGGGTAAATGTAGGTACCTGAGCGTACTCCATAAATATAGAACTTTACGTATCAAACCAAACAAAGTTATTTAAAAAAATGGTTTTATTTTTACCATAGACTTAAATATATAGTAGACGGCCATAGCCTAAGAACTTTTTGAGGCTCCGAGTATTTAGCACCATCTAGTTCAGAGCCACCTAAACAGAGCCAATATGTATGAGATAAAATCAGCGCCACCTAGTAACGACTAGTGTACTACTAGTACGTTATTCGTTACTAGGTGGCGCTGATTTTATCTCTTACATATTGGCTCTGTTTAGGTGGCTCTGAACTAGATGGTGCTAAATACTCAGAGCCTCAAAAAGTTCTTAGGCTATGGCCGTCTATTTTACCTAACAATTGGGTTGTAAAAACATAGTGTACAATTTTTTAATTTTATTTTGACAGCGGTACCGCAAAGCGATCAGCGCTCACTACGCCAACCAGCGCTGTCAGTTCCATGACGAGAAAGGAGAGCTGGCGCAGCAGATCGAAGCCGAAGTTAAGAAGAAGGGATACCAGCTCTCTTACACGGTACGGTGTTTACAGGCGTGACGGCCTCCTGGCCTAGTCGGTAGGGGCCCTGGCTACGAACCAGGCTTCGAATCCTGGTCAGGCCGTTTATTTGTATGTACACATATTTTTATGAAGCAGGAGGTCCCGGGTTCGAATCCTGGTCAGGGCATTTATTTGTGTGTTTATCACGGATATTTGTTCCTGAGTTATGGATGTTTTCTATGTATTTAAGTATTTATCTATATCTATCTATTATATATATTGTCGCCTAGTACCCACAACACAAGCCTTATTGAGCTTAGAACTCGATCGATTTGTGTAAGATTATAATATTCATTTATGCCACACCTAGCCATAAAGTGGCTTTTTTCGCACGCTGCGCGTACGGAAAAAGACGCTTTCTGGCCAGGTGTAGACATAAAATGATGTACACAACACGGGAGGCAATAAAGAAAGCCCTCGATCGCATATTTACGTCCCTCGCTTGCAGCTCGGGCCGCAAACTTCTGCGATCTCGGCCTTTCTTTGTTTTACCACCCTAGTTGTGTAATGTACTATTATTAAAATTTCGTTCAAATAATATTTGAAAAAGAAGACTAGTACCAGAGAGTAATAGAGCAGCACAGTCTAAGATCTTTTTGAAGCTGCAAGACTAAAGCGCCATCTGAACGAGAGCAACCTAATAGTATCCAAAATGTAGAGCAGAGAGTACAGCGCCATCTAGTAATTGATAGCGTTACTGTTATTACGGTATTACTCATATGCTATTATTGACATAAAAATCGTCAGACGGCTATAGGTACGTATTCTGCCTTCAAGGCATCAACTGAGGCCAGTTTTATAAAGCTACAAGTTACAATTTACAAGCGGAAGTCTCTTTCTAACACATAGGGTTAGAAAGAGAGTTCCGCTTGTGCATAAGACCATATATAAACTGATACTATCTGGCAATCTATCAAAAGTGCTGCGGAGCGGATAGCTGCCGTTCCTAAACCCACCAACGGAGCGGCAGCTGGCGTTCACGAGGCACTTATTCGGCGAGTGATATATTAGGCATTTTTTTTAAACAAACATTTTTTTTAGGACGCGTGGAAATTGAAAAGCAAACAAATTACTATGAAGAGTCGACTGTAAAAGAAAGTTGGGAAATTAGGACTGAAGGGAACAATTAAGGGACTGGGTATGTACTATGGTGACTGTTATATTATATTATATAAGGCTACTTGTTGTGATATATTATTGACATTATTATTTATACCAAATTGAATATATTATACTCTTGTTTACTGGTTACACCGAGTGTTTTCATCGCCAAATCGACCTGTATTAAGTAAAACGACTTTTTAAAATAAAGAACACATAATATACATATATTGACAACTGATTTATTTCAATCTTAGGTCCAGTATATCTTTAAACATTGTGAAAAAAATGCTTTTAACACATCATTCGTCCCAGCGAAAAAAATTGATTCTTTTACTGAATAAATACAGACAACAGATATTTTCTCGTTTTAAACTGTATAAAAATAACTTGTAAGTTGGAGGTTAAGTGAGAATATAATATAGCGTTAAAACAAACTTATTTAACTGTCTTTTGCCAGAATCGGGAAATATTTTACAAGATAGTTATACTAATTCTGAAATGTTTTTTTAAACAAATTATGAAACAAACCTAAAACTTCTTTGAGCTTTGTTTTACAATATTTTGAGGTCGTTTTATTTGGTTATAATGTATGAATCAAATCAACCCTCTGTAAACAAATTATTACTTGTATTAAAAGTGAGCAAAGTTTTAATTTATTTGTGATTACTAATCTACAATCTCTTTGTAAAAATACTTATCTAGTTTACATTTATATTAGTTAATTTATTCTTTAAAAATATTAATTTTAATGCTGTATTTACAAAACTTAGAAAATAATCTTATCAAATAAAACGTATCAATATTTAAAGTACACATTTCATATAAAATAATTGAACCTTTTATCCTCATGCTGATATTCTGTTGATTTACTAATAAAGATGACACACAATATTCATTAACAGGTAATGAAAGTCACGTCTTTAAAATATCCAATATTAAAAATGAGGACGGCAAACGGTCACACTGACATTTCCAAAATGGTCCTCAAAAACCCTAAATTAGTTTTTATTTATATTCACGCACTTGATTCCAATGTTTCTGTTTTGTCTATAATTTCTCCGAAATGTAATTCGCCGGTTTCCGGAATAACCTAACAGTAAATTGCAGTAGTTCAACCCTGTAGAGAAGTTTATTTGCTTGAGAAGTTTTTACCGGCCTTCCCGGTTAATTTCTAATTTAAATGCTTAGTCAACCACTTTTATTTTGAAGAGAAAAATAATGTAAATAATTAAAGAGATTAATTTCCTTCACATTCATTTGATCATGATTCAACATCTATACTTAAACTATTATTATTGTCATAAAATAAACATATATTTTAATATTATTTATACTATTTCTTGAAGGTACGTTCACGTTACAATTAAATAAGTATAGAACCCGCCACTCGCTTCGTAATATATAGATATTTCGCAATATAAGTACAGCAATTATTTACAAATATCTTCTTAGAGTAAGAGGTGTAATAAAATAACTTAGTTTTAAAACTGTGACACGAGACTAGATCTGGTTTGGGAGTAATAATATAAAGTGGGATTGTCTTAATGTACATAAAATGTTCGGTGCAAGAGAAATTATTGGTAACTAGAAATTATCGCCCGTCAACTCCGTCAAAAATCTGGAAAAAATAAATAGTTCAAATAAATATCGAGATAATTATTTACAGAAAGTTATTGTTGTTAATGTTTTAGAAAATAAGTAATTTTGGATAGGTTAAACGTTATAATATTTATTTTAAGTACGTGCAAAACACCAGATCATTCTCTACAAAATATCTACTTTTTGAAGCCTTAGTAAAATTAACTGTTAAAATAATAAAATACGTTACTGACATTAAAATATATTTTAACAACAAAAACATACTTATCAATTTCTGAACAAATACATTATTACAACATGCTCAATAATATGTATAAGTGCAAACATATAATAAGTGCATCCCACAAAGCGTTGAAAGCCATATTACTACTTAACCCAAATCACATTTACCATAAGTAAATAGGTCAACTCGGCGAAGACAGTATAGCAAAGAATTACAGCAAATTCTGCATAGCTTTTCTTTACGTAATTAGTAATGGTAAAACTGTTACCATTACTGTTACTTTAATGTACCATTTCGTACATTACAGAACCATTTCGTAAAAAAAACTATGCAGAATTTGCTGCAAATCTTTGCTATGCGGTCTTCGCCAACTGATGGTCTTCGCCGAGTTGACTTACACATTATTTTCTCGCGTTATCGCTAATAGTATTTTTGACTTACTAATTGTGTTAAAGCATTATATTTTTTTCTAAATTTACTTTCGTGTGTTATATTTATTTACATTTTGAGTTAATCATTATTTATTTCATGCAGTCATATCGGAATCATTAAGCTTTGATGCACTTTTACTTATTTGAGTTATTTTTATCAGAAAGCAATTATTATGGTATTTCCACCGAGCAAAATAAATTAATATGTTATACATAAACTACATTATTTAAGGTAGAAGAGTGTTCGCATCTTAGTTATTATTTGATACAATACAAAACAAAAATAGTACATAAATAATTGTTATAATAAAATATTATAATTACACAACCCCAACTATTGAATACACTGGCACATTTCAACATTAACAATATACACAACCAACTAACTACACTACATTAAAGCTTGTCACCTGTCATTTAACTTATACCTACTATACTATCCGCAAAACTAACTGGCCGCTGCGGTCATAACGCTGTCTCCTTCACTCTTGCTGCGGCCGTGCAAGTGTGAAAGAGAAGTTTAATGACCGCAGCGGCCAGTTAGTTTTGCGGATAGTATAACCATATTAGCCGCTTTTACTACTATAAATTGTCTATTACTATTAAAGAGGCATACAAATGTATTGTCCAGAAAAAGGGATGCTATCTGAACATAGATAACGTCCCTTTTTCGTGATAACAAGAATAAGTGACACTAAATACAAATAAAAACTCCAATATCCCCGCAAATTACAACTCCAAAAAGCAATAGGCACAACATAATTATTAATTAATAATGTACTTAAAATTCTACTGCGTAAGTAAGTATTCTTTTTCTAAACGGCTTAAGAGTCGCCAGGACGCTCGCGTTCCCATACAAACGTAGTTCAGCTCTCATTTTAAAACGACATGCTTTAGAACCACGAAATTTGGCATGGGCATTCTAATAGTACAGATCTATGTCGGTAATTTTTCTTCGTTGCAAAAAATTGTAATACAAAGAAAATACAGCCAGATACAGATTTACATACAAAACTTATTTTTGCTGTATATTATTTGTATTACAATATTTAGCAACGAAAACACATGCCACATTGCCGACATAGATCTGTACTGCTAGAATGCCCATGCCAAATTTCGTGGTTCTAAAGCATGTCGTTTTAAAATGAGAGCTGAACTACGTTTGTATGGGGACGCGAGTTCACGCGAGCGTCCTGGCGACTCTTAAGTTCAGACATTGTATTAGGTTGTTTATTACGAGACATTATTATGGGGTAAGTCGGGATCTCTGGCGGGTTTACGGTTTCAAGTCCCCGTACTTGAATCGAGCAGGCTTCTATTTCATGTAGTATGCATATGTTAGACTAATATACTGGTAGGGCACTGTGTTATGGGGAAGTACTGGTTCCTCGTAAACCCCTCGGTAAGAAGGGGTACAATAGCAGGTATTATTCCCTGTCCCTATCGCTATAGTCGACGTAGACCCTAACGACTTCACCTTCGTACTTGCGCTGCGACGGCATGAAGTAGAAGTCGGGCTGCGCCGGGGCGCGGCCGCGCGGGAGCGAGTAGGTGGCGCGCGGCGCCCGCGCCGAGTACCTGCGGGTGTCGTCAACACTACTCTATATTATTTATTATATCTATTTATTTTACCATATAAATTAACATGGTTTATTTAATCAGCAAAAACACGTAAAGAATATACATGTTCAAATTTGTGCTTATAAACTAGTAGTCCGCCTCGAACTGAGAACTCGCGATTTCCTTGAAAACGAGTTGACATATATACAAGAGCCTTTTAAGGATTTTGTCACGTCTTTTAGCTCCACAACACCTTGACGGATCTTTCCCATATACAAATTATATGTATCTCTGCTACAATCCCAAAAAATCATAAAGATCAGAAATACGTTACTAAAGTTATCGTCGAACAAACTCTCAAAAAGCCATCGAAATGCAGAGACTTCCCAGTAGCGAATTATTTGTATGAACTCGCTCCGCTCGTTCGATAAACTGTGTTTCATTTCCTGTACAAATTCGTGCTCTAAATATGAGCAAAATTGTAAATTGAATGAAAATGACAGTTATTATTATACGTAACAAAAATGTAATCGCGTTTAAGGAAAAAAAACTAGCGAGTGTTTCAGTACATAATCAAAAATCTACATGCATTAAGTATATTTTCAATACATCAAACAAAACTATGACACTATTACTAAAAAATACGCTTCAAATTTAAAGAAAAAATCAAAAACGAGTTTTCGACCGTGACAGGACTCGAACCTGCAATCTTCGGATCCGAAGTCCGACGCCTTATCCATTAGGCCACACGGTCGTACGGAAGGCTCCGCGAAATTTCTCGCTGCTTGACAGAGTGCGTTTTTACCCCTATTGATCCACCCTTAACACTTTTTTGAAAATAAGGGCGGAGAAGTGAAGAATAATAGAGTATTATTCACTATCGTTATGGCTTTGAATACTATTATTCTTGGCGTTACTGTTTCAATTCTGTTATGTAGATGCGTATTTTAGACAATGCAAAAAGGATTCCTATTGTTTAAGTTCGAAAGTACAGTCGCCGTCAAATATATATGAGCGGCCAAGGTACTCAAAAATATCTCAACGTGTACTTTATTGCCTTGATAGAGGCGTTGTTCAGATATTTGTGACCACATTGGCCGCTCCGATATAATTATCTCATGGCGACTGTACGAGTGCAAATATTTCTGCAACCTTATAATGTGACATTTAGAAACAGTTTCATAATAATCATAAATTACTCGTATTTTCTCCGTTTCCCGTTTTCCATAGGGAGATTTATATCTGATTTGTGCCAGTTATAACTGTAACGTTGTTTTCCTGTTTTTAATTTTGACTACTAGAGACTAAAAACCGTTAGTAAAATAATTAATTAAAGTAGTAAGTTCTTTTTATTTGACAAAAGTCATCTGGGTGCAATTCGACCATTTTTTTAAACTCCGATCCATGATCGCAATATTTATAATGACAATGTGTTTTGGCCCCCTATATACTTTCGACTTTTTACCACATAAGTATATTGTAGGTATGGATATGCCATAAAGACATAACACACAAGATTTTTTAGCGCCATTTAGGCATTACTTTGCGCGTTTTCTCGTTGGATTCCAAGTTTGGTTTGTTTTATTTTACAGTCCGAAATTGGTTCCGAAATCCCTTTTTTTGTAAATTTTTTTCAATGCCTGGTAGTGATCGGCATTGTTAATTTTTTTTATGATAGGAGGCAAACGAGCAGTCGAATCGCCTGATGGTAAGCAATTACCGCCGCCCGTGGACGCCGGCAACACCGGGGGGTCACAAGCGCGTTGTACGAGTAACAGTAGTAGCTCACCCGTACTGCTCTTGCGGCGGCCGGGGCCGCTGCAGCGAGCGTGTCTCGTGGTAGTACTGCGCCGCGCTGTTCGGGTGCTTGGGCGCCATCTTGCCATTACCGTTCCCGTTGGCGGCCATCTTGCCGTTACCGTTCACCGCCATCTTGCCGTTCTTTCCGTTCGGCGCCATTTTGTTGTTGCTTCCTGAAAGTATTTTGGAAAAGAGATAAATTAGCAAATTAAACAAACCGTTTGCAAAGATGCAAGACTATACAACTCTTGTTAAGTGTAATTAAAGCCAACCTCTGCCTATAATATTTGTTATTTAATATAATTTCAATTTGTCTCATCGAAAAGAGACAATATACACGGCTTTTTTCCGAGCCTAGGTGGAGGTGGGTTCTTAGTAAGCGCTTACGCTCCTTTGAGGCCTAAGAACTTCTAAGGCCTCAAAGGAGCAGACGTCGGCATCCCGCAGGGGTACGGTGAAAGTTGTACTATTGTGTTTGCCGTCGTTTTCCAACAGCTAGATGTAGTAGGTATTGATAGTAATAGGTTAAATAACTTGATAGTCATGGGTTGTCCCTGGCCTGGGTGGAGGTGGGTTCGTAGGCCTCAAAGGAGCGGACGTCGGCCTCTCGCAGCGGCGAGGTGGTGGTCGTGCTGCTGTACTTGTCGTTATCTAACGGCTTGAGCGTAGATATTGATAGTCATGTGTTGGATACCTGGTCTAGGCGGAGGTGGGTTGGTGGGCCTGAGTGGAGCAGAAGTGGGTCTCTCTCGCAGCGGCGCGGTGGAGGTGGTGCTGTTGTACTTGTCGTCGTTCTCGAAGGGCTCGAAGGCGTAGTTGGTGTTGGCGGTGGAGTAGTCCTTCCAGGCCGCGTTGGGAATCAGTTGCTCCTGAGAAACACAAATATAGATGTCATATACTTATACAACTAGTGCCTTCGTCAATTTCTGGGATTAGGTTGCCGAGCAGACCCCAGGCTCAATTGAGCCGTGGCTAGACCGGGACAAACGCTAGGAGGATGATAGATGTCATATACTTCAGAACAAGTGAGTAAGTCAAGTTAATAAAAATAACTAGATTCGTTGTGTGATATTGTGTAGACATTTATGAAAAAAAAGCATTTTCACAGTACAAAGATAATATAAGCGAGTATATTTCTGAAACAGAAAAAGGGCCAACAATTTACATGTTTTCCGTATTGACAATTTAATAGTTAAAGACAAGTTTTTTTACAACTTTTGAAACATGTTATGCCTTTACTAACGTATTTAGTATTAGTTTGGTCTTGGCGAGGCCCAAAAACACGCGAGGCCTACGACTTGCGAAATGTTCATACCTTCCTCTTCCCGCTGCTGCTCCTATACAAGGTGCAGCCAGCTTGCAGTAGTGCTACTAGTATCAGCGCGACCACACAGCCAACCACAACGTATAGTTTGGTCTCTGCGAGGCCGAAGAACGAACGAGCATTGCCGCTGTCGTCCTCAGGAATGTATTGTGTTGATATTACTGAAAATAAAAGTGGGTTATGTAGGTAAATAAGTCATGCAACTGTTTTCAACCGACTTCAAGATTTCGAAGGATGAGGTTATCAATTCGTCGGGATCTTTGTTTTTTTATGTATGTCCACCGATTATTCGGAGACGGCTGGACCGATTTGGAATATTATTTTTTAGTTTGAAAGAGTCACAGTTGGTCCCATTGTCACCAGGTCCAGATGATGATGAGATCCTGGAGAAATCGAGGTAACTCTTCAACTAATATAGGCATACCTATAGTGATTTCACTATTTTTTATAGCAACTCGGCCACTTTCTCTTGGAATAAGAGATCTTAAGTGAAGTCGGTTCTTTTTTTGTTTCAAATTATTAAGCTAAAACATTGATGACACTAAAATAGTCACTTATAAAAATCTAACCTAGGTCTCGGTTATTTCTTAGCGCGCCCAGATTGTAAGCCGCATTTCGGCAGTCGATAATAAATAAAAGGAACTTACGACTCTGCGGCACGAGCACCAAGAACTCCGGGTCCACATTGAGATTGCCGACTTTCCCCTGCGCCAGAGTGTCTCTCACGGCACGCTCCCACCGCTGCCTGTCGCCGTCCTTGTCGCTCTCGTTGCGCGGCGCGGCGCCGAGCGAGCGCGCGCTAGAGCCCTCGATGGCGTTGCTCTCGATGGACTTTAGGGTTAGTTCGGCGATTATGGCTTTCGTTTCGTTCCTGGAAGTGGTTGAAGTTATAAGAATTAGCAAAATTGGAATCATTCAGGAAAATATTAGAGGCTTTCCTGGCCGTTAATTAGGATTTTACATAAAAGATAAGTAGACGAGAAAAAACCTTTTGGACTAGACAAGCAAAGAAATACCCAATATGTATCATGTGCACTTAGAAATAAGTTACAGTTATTTGTATTTTTATGGGTGTTTAACTTAATTAAGCTTGTTTAAACTGCAAAAAAATCTAGCATTTTTACTTACTGCATAAACCCATTCAGCTTCAGCCCCTGGTATCCCTTGTTCTTGGAGACTTCTTTGATGAGACTGTCCTCGACCTGCCTCTTCAGCTCCGCGAACTCCTGGGACCCTTCAGCTGGAGGCTTGAAGCTGTCAGCTAAGCCGGTGATGCGGATCAGCATGGTGTATGCTGTCTGTCCGGGGATCACGGCTTCGGTGGTCACCTCATCTTCCGCCGGTTCTAAAAACGTAAAAAAACCGATAATTCAGCTCCAAAACGTGCAAACATCCGGTCCCATTTGGAAGAAAATGTGATACTTTGAATGCACGTAGAAGTGTAAAAAATAGAAGTGGAAAAGGGTCTTCAATGTAGATCGTATTACGACCCCTTTTCTGTGCCACTTTTGCATACTGATGGTAATGCTCTATTCGAGTATAAGTTCAATGGTTTGTAACTCACCTGGTCCACAAGGCTTGATGCAGACCCTGTGCTCGGAGACGATGGGGGTCTGCGCGTGTTTGCTGGTGCGCTTGTTCACGGGGTCGAAGCCTCCGCCGTGGGGGATGAACATCATGTACAGGCACTGGCTGTCGGTGAACGCCAAATCCTGAAATCAAAAAGTATAGATATCAATCACATTTTCAAATCAATACGATATGAGATTCAAACGGCACTGTATCACGCAGATGGAACACAGAATGAGACCCATAAAAGGACAAGTCGAGAAAAACGCCTGTTTACCTGTATCATCACTTGATATAAGCTGCTACAAAACTAAGAATTGTATTTGATGCCATACCCATAACTGAAGCTATTTTGGATTTCGCAGTATCCCGCTTTCGTAGAATTACGTCTCGGAACTTGCAACTACTAAACTACGAGTGATGTTTGAGGCTAGCCAATGGACTACCTTAGAATCCTTAGTATCCCGCTTCCTCACAAAGCTGAGGGTCGTCACTCCGTCCACGAGACTGCCGTACTCCTTGCTGATGTCCTGCTGCCCGTCGACCCGGGGCGCCGCGTAGCCGGAGACCCACGTGTCCATGATGAACGGCCGCGAAGACCGAGGGTCCACCCAGCCGATGATGGCATCCGTCTGGGACTGTGATATGATTACAATATAAATCACGAACAATATTGACACAAACGGATGGAATTATACACATGTTTTTGAGTACCGATATTGTATAGCGAGAACCGGGAATTCCCGGTTCCGGTACTGGACTTGTATAGAAATCGAGTACTGGGAGCATACCCTAATGCATACCGTATTACTGATAAAATAAATTATCGACACTATCGTATAAGCATAAGCAAACGCAAATTCCCTCTATTATCTAATAATTGAGAAAACTTTTGAAACTCGCCATCCTCTTATCGTTACTGAAGCCAATGCCAGTCCACAGCTTGCTCTCCTTGGTGACGATGGTGAACTTCACGGAGTCCTTGCCCCGCTTCTGGCCGAGGTACTCCCAGCTGGCGTGGTAGTCGCACGAGCCGTTGTTGAACGAGCAGTCAGCTGGCAGCTTGAAGTAGCCGCCGCATTTGTTCGCCAGCGGGAGGATGCCGCCCAGTGTCGCGGATTTAGTTTCTTCTGCAAACAATTTTTTATTTAACTATATTATTTCTGTTATATAAAAAAGTCGAAGGAGGCTTTCTTTTGATTTCGTCCAAAGACTTGCTTGTTTTATATAGCGACATTGATTGGAAGGAATTGTTCTTCGCCTCACGACTTACCGAAGAAGTTAAGCTTAGTGACGCCTCTCTGTCCCCCGTGTCCGTGATACTTCAGCTCGTCCTGCCTATAGAAGTCCTTGACAGAGGCCGTTCCTTGTTCGATGCCGGAAGGCGGCGAGTGCCGGTACTTGCCCGGCTCCTGGCCGCGCGCCCAGATCACGTGCATAGTGTCGTCTACGATCGAGTGGTCGGTGGGCTCTTTAGCCTGTTAGGATATCATGGTTCATTAATTGAGAGACAAAAATAACGTTAAATCATAACTAGTCATAAAAGAGCGTTTAAATAAATAAAAAATCAGGACACAATACCAAATAAAAGGTAAACTTTAATAAGTCAAGTGAATAAGAATTACTTAATTCCGACTGAAATTAGCTTCATTCACCTTACTTGCATCAATCTCCGCAAATGAACAATAAAAAGAAAAATGTAACTGGACATTGTTAGTACCTGCAGTTTTTTCCGGAACATGATGGTAGTTACACCATTCTCTTCAAAGCCGGAAGATGCCGTGATGTCATCGTGTCCGCCCCAAAACGTGTCTACGCGAGGTGTCGACCTAATAATCAATATATGTTTACAATTTGGTGCCGTGACCAGGATTACTAAAACTAAGTGCACAAGCATTGCTTTATGTTAAAATACGTAAAGTACACTTATACTTTACGTATTTTAACATAAAGCAATGCTAATATAGGAATCAAATAATTAGATTACATTGGTATCTCCCATTTATTTGTGTAGACCAATGTCTTACCTGTCCCTTGTGTAATAATCCAGGACTCTGTGGTAGTTGCCCCTGGCAGTTCCGATGACAATATCGGTGCAGTCCATGGGATTGAAGTCGTGACCCGGTACGTATTCGTGTGCGGGGAAATAACCTGGAAATTATTTTATATTAACCAAATATACACTTACAATAGTTTTATAGTTTGTTTTATCCACTATACTGACGCATAAGTTAATAATTTGCCACGTTTTAATTGAAAGGGAAAATTAAAGCAATTAAGTTATGCATATCACAATTTCACGACATTGAAACAGTAATCAACATAGTATTTTATTATTGATACAAAATTTGACAAACACAAAATACCTATTTACTCGTATATGTACCTAACAAATAACAAGTTACATTATTACAAATAACAATTAAGTAAACTTAAAATAAATGAATTATTACAGAAATGTCAAAAGAAAATGACCACATCCGTTTGATGACCACATCCACTCGTATTAGAACATAAAACGTTAAAGATCACACCCGAGTAAGACGGGAAAGGTAAGAAGTAAAACAGAGGTAAGGGGAGGGAGAGAAGAGGAAATCGGAAAAGCATAGGCCAAGCTCGGCAAAGCGAAGCACGAAGAAAGCGCTAAAAGCTAACAGTACAACAGTTTTAAAATGGCGAATTTCACAAACTGTATGTATGTAGAAAATAACTACTTCTGTATACTTACAGGACAAATACTGCTTTACAATGTGACGTAATAGACGAAGGATATATCGCAATAATACTTACTTACCAATTTTTTTGGTGTTTGAAGAAAAGTTTGAAGTGTGTGATTTAGGGGTATAGAAATAAATGCAGTTTAGTTACCTCCAACCAGTAATAATATGGTGATGTTGGTGATAAGTGCTGTACAAACATAAACGCATTCAATGACAAATTATTATTTTTGTTACAATTTGGTTGTTACGGCTTTTTTTATCGTTTAGAAAATTTTATTACAGTGTTTGATTAAACAAAACAAAAGTAGTTTACCTCAGTATTGGCTCACACAATTTTGACAATAAGATTCATTGTATTGCTCAATTGGTAAAAGTGGTCTTTAGTCACTTTACATTATTTGTTATTGAATGCGTTTTAAAACATGTGCAAAGCAAGTGCGTTACCTGTTTCTTCTTTAAGTCCTTTCACTAGCAAAGTCTCGCGTTCTGGTTCCGCTTTAGGTTCTGAGGAGGGTTTGGGTTCAGATTTAGGTTCAGGACTAGGTTCTGGTTCCGATTTAGGCTCTGGGGAAGGCTCTGGTTCCGATTTCGGTTCTGGGGAGGGTTCTGGTTCTGATTTAGGTTCTGGGGAGGGTTCTGGTTCCGATTTGGGTTCTGGAGAAGGCTCTGGTTCCGATTTGGGCTCAGGGGAAGGTTCCGGTTCTGATTTTGGTTCAGGGGAAGGCTCTGGTTCTGACTTAGGTTCAGGGGAAGGCTCAGGTTCTGACTTAGGTTCAGGGGAAGGCTCAGGTTCTGATTTAGGTTCTGGAGAAGGTTCAGGTTCCGACTTGGGTGCAGGAGAAGGTTCAGGCTCTGATTTAGGTTCTGGAGATGGTTCAGGTTCTGATTTAGGTTCTTGCGAAGGCTCAGGGTCTGACTTTGGCTCTGGAGTCGGCTCAGGCTTTGATTTAGGTTCAGGAGTAGTTTGTGGTTTGGCTTTAAGTTTTGACAATGTTTTGGGACTAGGTACACGTTCTTTTGGTTTTGGTGATGGTTTAGGCTCAGATGTAGGTGTGGGTGTCGGTTCTGGTTCAGCCTTCGGTTCTGTAGTAGGTTCAGGTTCAGTTGAAGGTTCTGGTTCTGCTTTAGGCTCAGCAGTCGGGTCTGGGATGGAATTCGGCTCAGGGGTAGGTTCAGACTTAGGTTCAGCGGTAGGCTCCGGTTCAGAGGTGGGTTCAGCAGTAGGTTCAGAAGTAGGTTCAGGTTCAGCTTTTGGTTCTGGGGTTGTGGGTGGATCAGTAGGTACCGGAGTGGTTGGTACGGGGGTAGTAACAGTAGTCGTAGTAGTTCGTTTAGATTTAGGAACAAATTTAGTTCTTTTAGGTAAAGGTTTAGGTTCTGAGGATGGCACGGAATGATCATGGTTATGGTCATGGTCATGGGTTGAAGTTTCCACATCTGCAAAAACATAAGTGTCCATGCGGTATTGTGCGGGGCAGATAGCTTACTTTTACATGCTTTTGGGAATTTTGCAGAAAGGAAAAAACATTTGAACTTTAGAGATATATTTTTTTTAAATTTGCTACGCTAAAAGCTTTCAGCCTAAGTAACGCATAGTGGTCCACATTGCTTGAAAATATTATAAGTACTACTTAAGTACTTTTTATTGTCTACATCTTCCAGCGAATAAAAAATAACATTACTATATGTCTTGCAAATGTAGAATTACAATTTATTTGAACTACAGTAAAAATTCCCAAAAGAACAAGAATTTGTGCACGAGTTAAAACATTAAATGTTGTTTTCTGAAACCTGCAATATGTACATTAAATAGCTTAGTTTAGTGTGTGCTTTGCGTGTGCTCGCACTGTGTTGTGTTGTGCTGTGTAAACTCCAATTAGAATTTAGTATTTTTGGTTGATCGAAAAGTAATTTTGTAAAACGTTAGACATGTGACGTCCTATCGAATCTTTCTGTTAATTAGGAATTTAATTACAATATAACGCACTATATCTTGACAAACGGTACGAAGCACTTGAAGAAAAAGTAGGTCTGGTCTTGGGGAAGTCACTACCGTGCGCCTAAATTACAACATTTCGTTTAAGTATATTCATTTGGATAGTGAGTACCCATTGAAGTTCTCAGTTAATTTGTTTGACTAATTTAGCTTTTCCTTTGTTTTCGAATTTTCCAAAATAGGGACGAATATTTTCTTTACCTACTATTTACATCTTTATTTTTCGATAGAACGCCACAAGAACCATTATATATTAATTGATATCCTTCTTTATCCCAACAAGCCCCAAACTAAACTAAATACTTACTTTCGTCAGCAGCGGCTCGCTTACGTCGACCTTTAATATAACAATAACGACATTTAAAATTACACAATACTTTAAACCATTTGTCAGCAAATAATTCTCCTAAATGTCTTAGTGCTTTCCTCCTATCAAAAGTTATGACAATTGAAGAGACAAAGTGTAAAAAATATAATGAGGGTGTCAAACATTGATATGTTTCAATAGTTAGTTTCAATTATTTAGAAGTAAGTTAGGCATCTGTTTTAATTAAGATTACCTTTCTGTTCAAATTGTATTATAATTAGATATACTACACACACATACATACAATCACGCCTATATCCCAAAAGGGGTAGGCAGAGATCACGGATTTCCATTTGCTACGATCAATGCAGCACAACGGCTCTCCGTGATACTCCGTGTGTTAGATATACTTTTTTTATATTAATAGTAAAATAATTTGGAAATTACCTTTAGAGCTCGACACTTTGTAAGACACGCTGGTCTTCACTTGCACATCATCGCCCAAATTCTTGAAGTCGATTCCATCTAATGAGTGCATCGCAACTCTCTTATTTCTATTGTCATATTCAGACAATTTCGTCGTCGATTCAGGCTCCGGTTCTGCCGTCGGTCCAGGTTCTGCTTTCGGTTCCGCTGTCGGTTCGGGTTCCGGTTCAGCCTTAGGTTCAGCGATTGGTTCTGGCTCTGCTTTCGGTTCTGCGCTAGGCTCCGGCTCCGCTTTTGGTTCTGCGCTAGGTTCGGGTTCTGATTTCGGTTCCGGGCTCGGTTCTGGCGACGCGCCTGGTTCTGCCTCGGGTTCAGGTTTTGGTAGTGGTTCCGGTTTCGGGGTGCTTGCTAAAAAGCATTTTTTTATTTTATTTTATAGTTATTTATTTATTTAATTAACGCAAAACTGGTCAAATTTTGGCCAAGTATCTTGGTTTTAAGCTAACTTACTTTTGTCAACTAGCGGAGGTCCTATGACTGGGAAATTTTTGCACTGTTTCGTTAAGCCGCTTGGTCTCCAACCGATTGCTGAAAATATTTAAAAGCATAATTAAAGTTACGTAAAAAAACTGAACATATTTGTATTTATTATACACGAACGACTTCGACTTTCTTGTAATAAACCTTCGGTATTCTATTAGTCATCTCTGCAAGAGATGGGTAGTTGGAGTAGTGTTTTATACCCCTGTTTCACATAAAGTAAGTAGAACCTTGAATGTCGACTTACGGAAAATATCCAGTACCTAAGTATAAAAACTAGTAGTGAGGGAGGACTATTACCTAGTTAGTCTAAATTGTCTCTCCAGTAGAGATGCACCGAATATCCGGTTACTATCCGGTATCCGGCCTATCCGGCCCTTATTTTAGTATCCGGCCGGATACCGGATATCTTCGTACTATCCGGCCGGATACCGGATGTAGTCATAGTCGCCCACTAGTCATACAAAAAAATTTTTTTACACAAAAATACGCGAGCGCGTGTGTACTTTTGAAAGAAGTTACTCCGTACTGACATAATAAAATTCGTTTTGTTGCCTAGAATTCCTAGGAATGTATCCGCGCGAACGTTCACTACGACACAGGTCGAAACCTGCACGCCTAGCACATGAGTGACGCGACAGTATCCCGCGCGCGAGTTAGACTACCCGTCTCTTTTTAATTGACACAGTCAGAAAAGGACGGATAAACTATCTCGCGCGCAAGATACTGTCGCGTCACTCATGTGCTAGGCGTGCTGCACGACGCGCACCTGCGAAACTCAAATTGTAGGTATAGTACCGCCGGCCGAATATTCGGCGGCCGGATACCGAATATTCGGCGGAGGGTCAGGCCGAATATCCGGTATCCGGTATCCGGCCAAACCACTATCCGTTGCATCTCTACTCTCCAGTTCTCAGTGACATTATAACTTGTTTTTTTTTTTACTTTCCTCTAGTCTTTGTAAACCAAACATAATATTTCTCTAAGGGTCACGTTAACTTGACATATTTCTAGTTTCTATTCCACATGCAGTATAAACAAGCTTTACAATAAACCGCTGTAGGTTAGGTTACTGACCCGCATAAGAGGTCCCGTTGACCACCATGACGACCTCCAACTCCTGCTCGTGTGGGACCACACGCCAGTACAAGTTGAAGTCGGGGGAGAGCTCGCGGCGGCTGTACCGCTCGAGGTCCAGGCTCTTGTCCTTCCAGGGGGATTCTGGGAAAGGAATAATATTCAATAAGTAAGTAAGGAACGCCAACGACACAAAAAATTATACTCAAGCTTGAGGACAATTAAAAACGAGTTTCAATGAGTGGAAAATGTTTTTACAAAATGACCTCTCTTCATTTTTCTTGAAGCCTAGTAATGCTCAGGTATACTTTTGTGACGGCAGACTCGATTAATTAAAATCGCCCTCACATCCACATATTGCCTCGTAGACACAGACTACACAGACACCTCATCATTAAACTTTTACAGGGAGCACGAGGTCACCACACATCAGTGCAATTTTATTCGTAAATTTCTACGATACGAACAGCAAATCTCAATAGTATTATACACCAATTTGTAGTATAACAATCCAGGTTCACCCCTGTAACTTGATTTTTGTGGCTATTTTTAATCCACATGAGTAATGATCAAAAACGTTACCTCAATTGAAATACGCACTCGCGCTCTCATACAAAATTAGTACGGGAGCACTGATGCGTGGTGACCCCGAGTTGTACTGATGATCTATCTAGTGTTGAGGTTATCTGTGCTCGTAGACCATCGTCAGTATCTAGCAGTAGGAGAGTGGAAGTAACTCACTCTTATTACAGCCCTTGCCGTAGAACCCGTGCGGGCAATAGCACATCTTGCTGGGCGACTCCGTGGCCCTCACGTCCACGCATTGGCCTCGCAGACCGCAGTCGGTATCCTCCGCGCACTCGTCGCTGAACTGGCAGCGGGACCCCGAGTACATCTTGTTGCACTTGCAGCGGCCGAGGATGTGGAAGCCGTGGCCGGAACATGTCTCGTGGTATTCTTTTCCTGGAAAACGGTCAAGGGTGAAAATATAAGTCGACTGTTAAAGGAAGTTATTTAATGTTTTGAAAAAAAAGGACGCCATAGAAAAGTGGACACGCACCAATTACTCCATTGACGGGGCATAACAAAATTCTACGGGGCGAGGGGGATTTTCGAGGAAAAGGTAGCATAGTTATGGGCTAAAACTACTTTCAGAACATTATACTAATCGAGTTCAATTCAAACAAGGCTTCAAACTAGTCTGCACTGCAGTACTCTAGACTAACTTCTTTCTAAACCGCCTCTGTTAAACAATAGAACTGGAGTTCGATTTTTGAATCTCACCGGTGACTTTTTTTGTATGCAGCCGATGACTATTTAGTACGAAATAAGTCACCCGATGAGATTCAAAAATCGAACTCCTGGAAGAATTGTGAATATGGTAGGTAAGGTAAGTAAGCCTCATTAGGCCTTTGATTGATTTTTTACAGGTTGCTTAGAACATCGAGAAGACCAAATTTTTACACAGTTTTATTTAGCTTGACCCCGTATATTTGTTTGTTTATTTATTTATATGCTTATACGCATCAAATCTTGTAAGTTAAATATCAACCACTTCCCGGTGCCTGATTGAGCTGAAATTTGGTATACTTCCGTAGTTTACATGACGATGCAACTAGGTACAGTCAGCAATAAAACTGTGTACCAAAAAAAATTTGGAAGTTACTTGTTGTAATATAAGACATAGACATGTAAAGTACCTACTTAGTTATTTTTTTTGTAGGTAAAAAAAATATTTCATAACCGAGTAAGTATTTTAATTCAGTAGTGGGTAAAACGCATTTAGACAGAATCTTATAAATGGGGTTGGCAACTGTCAACGGTTTGCCCAGATGGCGCCAGCATAAATAGGTCCCTTTCACTAGTATTGTTGTATGGGATTTGGCTTAAAGGCTAGCCCATCCAGGTCAAAAAAAATTAAAAAAAAAACAAGGTTTTGACACTATTTGTAGGACTGACAGGTACCAGCTATGCTGGCGCCATCTGTAAATACTTTCCACCGGCCAACCCCATTGTTGGAGGAGTCTTTAACATGGCACTTTATGATTGTTTACCTTCTCGCTCAAATGAGCGCAATTTGTGCCCAACACAATGTCTCCCAACAAGGCCAATTTCCGCATAAATTAATATGATTAGCGCTGCATTGCGATGCAGGACGCCGATTTGAATTTCAAAATCCTAACTCGTTTCGTTATTATTCTGATACGACCTTGACGCGACCCGCAGTGAGTCGCGCGCACTAATAAGTGCAAGCATTAGTATCGTAACTATTTGCTATGTGCGAAGTGCACGGTGGGGGTAACGAGAACGATCGCAGTTTCGCAGTGCACAATGTGACAAGAAATGAAACTACAAAAGCCCCTAGCAGCTGTCAAAATAGTGAACGGGCCAGTGAAATTTCATACAAGCAAGGAATTATATAATAGGTTGTAACCTATTTATAAAAAGAAAAAAATTATACCTGCCCTGCCCAAGAGATGGCGCCATAATCATGCACACAGCGAATAACAAATCAAGATATTAATTTTGAATTTCTAATTGGTTTGTAGTATGCGCCGATGTTATGTAAATACGAGTCCAAGGCATCAAAAACAATGCCAGCTGTCAAACCGTTTACAATTTACATTATCTCCGAATGTAAACCGGCTACATTCGCCTGACCTTGGAATAGTTGGGCTTATGAAGCTATTAGTAATCGGCGTTTAATTGACACAGTCAGAAGCAGTATATAGCACACACCACACAAGTACAGTCACCGACAATAGTATGTTCCTACATGAAGGCCGCAAAAATATGTGACCATTCTTATTTGTAGGGCCATAAGAGCGTGTCACATATTTTTGCGGCCTTCATGTAGGAAGATACTATTGCCGGTGACTGTACACACTGAACAGCTTACCCAAAGAAGTACATAATTGGAAACAGATTATAAGCGTGATATAATTAAAAACATTGTAAAGAAAAGC
Source organism: Pammene fasciana (assembly GCA_911728535.1). NCBI lineage: Eukaryota > Metazoa > Arthropoda > Insecta > Lepidoptera > Tortricidae > Pammene > Pammene fasciana. The sequence goes on along the minus strand of OU452274.1, from coordinate 659,413 downwards.
ACTGAAACTTAGATGTACCTAGGTACTTACCTACTTAATTGTATTTTTTAAAAGAAACAAACAGCTTTTTTGAGCAGTCGAGGTGTTAAAAATGAGCTTATTTACTGCCCTTTACGACCAGGGGGCCAATTTTTGACTTTCGAGCGCCCGATTTCAAAAAGTTTAAGCTCGAAAATAATCGCACACAAAAGCTTACGGCCAATTTTTTCGCATGAAATTAATAGTTTCAATACTCATGATTTCAAATTCCTATCGCTGTTATTTTTAAAACATAATTTCATCGTTTTATTCTGAGTTGTAAATGTCACTTTCGAGTACTCGAATCTCAAAAATCACCCCCCTGGATTTTTGAATCTCACCGGGTGACTTATTTCGTACTAACTAGTCATCGGCTGCATACAAAAAAAGGCACCGGTGAGATTCAAAAATCGAACTCCTGAACCGCGATTTATTCGTAGGTACTTATATATTTATTTTGCTAAATGCTAATAATCGTTTGAGGCGATTAGGTTATTTAAGCCCAGAAATAACTAGATTGATTTTATATGTTTATCGAACTCGCGGAGCGTAAGCGAAGTGAGTTCTTACAAACAACTCCAGACCGAACTGTCACCTACTACTGGGACGTCTCGGCATTTGGATGGCTTTTTGATTTCGATAGTTTGTCTGACGATAACTTTAGTAACGTTTTTCTGATCTTTATGAAATTTCTTGGGGCTGTAGCAGAGATACATAAAATTTGTAAGTTCGTATATGAGCAAGATCGATCAAGTGGTTACGGAGCTAGAAGGAGAAAAAAAATCCTCCTTGGGGTCTTGTTATATTGGTCAACTCGTTTGCAAGTAAATCGCGAGTTCTCAGTTCGAGGCGGACTACTAGTGTAAGTAAAGTAACTTAATTTTTTTACAATTCTAGGGGACGTGACGAAGTAGCCACACGATTAGAATAATTTTAGATTAAAAAAACTGATTAGTATTCATCAAACCTTTATATTAAAAAAATTGGTTTATTGCACGTGTTACAGCCATTTAAGTTAGATTTATTTTACGACTTGTTTTGAGACTATTTGTGTTTAAATTATAGTTAAAATAAGCATTTACGAGTATTATGTTGGTAGAATATATTATGCAAATCTGATTGAAACGTGCTTCCTAAAATTAGAAAGAGGTTATTTAGGTATGTATTAGTCAGACAATTTTAAAGAGACAAAATGGGACGAATGGCAACTAAACAATTTTGATTTGACTTGACAGACAGGCAGGCACTGCTGGGGTACATTGGACTGCCCAAGCGTTTCAGCATTGGCAGCTCTGCTAGTTTCTTTGGCCCACGTCTGTGGAATGGTCATCATTGCACCGCCATTTTGTGGACGGCTGAAGCGTCGTAGCATACCACCGGCTCGAAACGACGAGAGGCCGAACTGTGCTACTCACGGGTGGCTATGTCGATGTCGGCGCAGGACCAGAAGCGGTACCCGCTAAACTGTGCTACTCACGGGTGACTATGTCGATGTCGGCGCAGGACCAGAAGCGGTACCCGCTGAACTGTGCTACTCCCGGGTGACTATGCCGATGTCGGCGCAGGACCAGAAGCAGTACCCGTTGAACTGTGCTACTCACGGGTGACTAAGTCGATGTCGGCGCAGGACCAGAAGCGGTACCCGCTGAACTGTGCTACTCACGGGTGACTATGTCGATGTCGGCGCAGGACCAGAAGCGGTACCCGCTGCCCCACTCCCCCGCCTCCCTCTGCAGCTGAAGCGTGCAGTTCTCGCAGGTGAAGTCGCTCGGGAGACGCACCTCGTACTTCTGGGCGCTGGGGAAAACGTTCCATATGATGAGTTTCTCGCTCTTTAGCGATAAGACCGCGTTGTTTAACCGGGTAGGGTCATGTAGTTAATCCCAGGCCCCGGGGGGATGCGTAAAGCATTTTCACACCGACAAAAAAAAGGGTCATGTAGTTAACCTTATATCTGTAGTTTATTTTGTCGTTTTTGTTTGAAATGTGAAATAAAGATAAGAATCATTATACAATGCAAAAGGATTATACCTACAGTATGTTTTTTTCAGCCCTTTGTCGTGATAAAGGGCGAGGTGATTGATTTAGGTAGGGTAGGCCAAACTGACCAATTCTTACTTAAACTCAGAAATACCCACTTTTTTAGTAGGTAGGGTAGGGGTTTTTTAGTCTTTTTTAGGGGGTAGGTAGGGTGGTCAAGCGGAACGTATCAAATAACCCTTTGGTTAGATTCTCTAAGCAAGGATTAACTAGAGACCGCATACGCGACACACCCTAAACTTTAGAACATACGCAACGCGACTGATTTTAAAACACGTTTCAATAAATAAACGTTTCTATTGTACTTAGGGCCTTTTGGGAGTAAGCAATAATCACAAGGGTGAGTCTATGATAAGGACAACGATAATAGCGCCTTCTCTGTCATATCTATGGAATGTGTAATAAGACCATCCCGTTCAATCTTGGTATTATTATTTCCGTGTCAGGTCTATGGGTGGCATGTCTATGGTTAGATTATAGTAGGGTGGCCAAGTTGAAGCGGAGAACTCTTCGTAGGACTGAAAAGGTTTATACCAACAAGTGGTATCGTTGGAATCAGCATAAGCTACTGATTATTAAACTATCTCTTGTCACTTCATAAAGTGGTGGAATGAGTTTTTATGACGTCACAAAGATGGCGCGCGACTTAGGGTTAGATTTTGTCGATTATTTCGAAAACTATTTAGTCGATTTAAGCAAGCAAGGTGTCATATGATTGATATTTTCATGCTTAATAAAATATGTTAATCTACCTTCAACCAAAAAGTTAAATAAAAGCCAAATTTATTTTTATTTACATTTCTAACACGCATTAATTTACATTATTAATTATGTTAAACTTTATTGCACAATAATAATAAAATAAGTCCAAAAGGCGTACTTTATGCTTCAAGGCATTCTGTTCCAGTCAACCATAGGACCAAACAGAAATTTGCTATGGTGTGTGCAGTGAGATAAAAGGATTGTGAAATTATTAATCTCATATGAGTATCCTAATTTCTAACTCTACATATTGTAAAGAAATATTTGTAGCTAATATATATGTATAATTATGTATTATATGTAATAATCTTTATCTTTATTTAGCCTTATCATTATATATTTTATCATTAAGTAGTGTATTTTACAGTGTGTTTTAACATACTGTTTACGCTTTTGGGGCAGCTCCTGCAATACAGTTATCATCGAGGCCGAAAGAGCACAGCGTGCTGTCCTTAAAACAATGTTAAAGAAACCCTTCAGGTATTCCACACTTTTACTATATAAAAAGTCCGAAGTGTTGACGGTTCGTCAATTTATCTACTCAAAATTGTTGTTGATAAGCACAAGCAAATACTTGAAACGAAGAGTGTATTGAACACAGGTTCCGTCCGTGAATACTGCCTTTGCAAAACGATTTCAACCGTATATATCTAGTTTTGTTTATAATTCCGTGACTAGACACTTAAGTCTAATTAGACATTAAAGATAACCCGTTTTAAAGCCAAACAAGTCATTACAAAAGCAAAAGCAATGGCTAGCCAGCTTAACCTATGAATATGCTGAAAATATTATCCAAATCAGAAATAGTTAGACCTTCGTGATAGTCAAAATAAGCTTAGAGTTAATTTCATGCTCTTTTACTTAAGTATAGTTATAATAAATTAGCTTAAGTAATATGTATACTTATGTATTGTGATGGTTGTAGACAACATCATACTTAAAAAAAACTTTAATTTATCAATATGTAGCATATATTGTCATAACATGTGATATTGGTCCCCGCGATACAGGCATGCCTAGTGCGAGTATCAAGGTTAACTAACACGAATAGTAATGCTTATTAGTGAATTAATTAATATTTAACATTTTATATCATTTATGTTCAGTAATTAACAATTAAAATCTTGATTTGTTTATTTAATTTAAAATCTAGCTTCGATTTGGCTGATATTAGATTATGCTTATATTTAAGTATTTATTCATATTTATATTTATTTAAGGAGTTCCAACAGCTAACATACAAACAGAGAAGTTCGGAGTGGACGAATTATTCTTTTGCATTATGTCGAGCACCCAAAGTTTGTATGGAATAAGTAGAATGACCCGGCGTTCGCACAGTAAGTTAGGTACATAATCCGATATAGTTAAATAGATTTTATTGCGTTTCTATTTAATTGTCCTGTGCAACTGCGAAATCATTTTATTTATTATAAAAATATAGACATCTAATATTGAAACGGCCACAATGAACTGTTGTTAGTAAACTCCAGTGGGGATAGAGTTCTAAGGACACCGGCTTGGTTTTCTTTAGATATCGATACTTTTTGCGGTCTAAGAACAGTATTACGAGTCTTGTGTTCTTTCACATGTAATGTTTTTAATGGGATCTCATTCCTTTTTGTAAGTAGGGCTCCCTTTTCTCGTTCCACGATCATGCCGTGCACATTCCCATACCTATTCTCACCCATGAACCCGTACGCATGCCCACATCTGAAGGTATTAATGGGCACCTAAAAACTGTCTTTATTTTACTATTAACTCTTCTATCTAATAAAGTGGTCAAAAATAGATCAAAATAATATCAACTGAAAATGTAACTTTGCAGTTCTTTATATGGGATTGCAATGTACTTGTAAGGTTTGTAAAACCAGGCAACCCGGCTGTAATTGCAGTATGTTAAGATTTTCAGGGGCTTTATAGCTCCAATATTAGATGCATGTGTTCAAAATTTGGAGCTTGTGGATTAGCTAGAGTTAGAATTCGTATGATCTGTCATATAATAGTCAGTCAGTAACAAAACTAAGGAACTTTGACTTGCAATAATTCTCAAATTATAAGTTAAAATTAAATGATTTTGAGAATATGTCTTCCTTGTGTAATGACTTCTTTTTCACTGAAGATTCAGACTTCTAGCTACCACCAAACACCAGAATACCAGAATTAGAGGGCGTCGGCCGTGCTTTTGTTGTTTGTTTTGCTCAACTTGGCAGGAGCACTGCCGTGCCCCCAGTATGTATGGCAGGATAGGACAATTAAATACCTATCATATGACACTTTGTTTGCGTCAATCGAATAGATAGTTTATGAAATAATGAACAAAATCTAACACTAAGTCGCGCCATCTTTGTGACGTCATAAAAACTTATTCCACCACTTTATGACGTGACAAGAGATATTTTCATAATCAGTAGCTCACGCTGATTCCAACGATACCACTTGTTGGTATAAACCTTTTGGGTCCTACGAACATCGAAAATAACATAGCTCCTACGATTTGGCCTTTCCTCTATTAGATTTAGAATAAACTTCTGTAAAATTTCGGTAGTAGGTATAGTTACCAACAAATAATTATTCCTTAAAAAACTGTAATGTTTTTACAACCAAATGTAACTAATAGAAACCTAATTCCGTTTGGTTTAAAAAAGACAGCATAACAATTGATATAAACGTGTAAATACTTACGTAACATCGTCTCTAACCCATTCGGATCCGCCCGCTCTTGGAGTCAAATCCAACACAGGCCGTTCAAGGAAGTCCAAAATTCGTAAACTGAATCCTCCCTAAAAAAATAAAATCCAAATTAAATACAAAAATAATTCGCCCAACGTGGGGCTCGAACCCACGACCCTGAGATTAAGAGTCTCATGCTCTACCGACTGAGCTAGCCGGGCAGTTGTTAGTGGAATCTAAATTATGAATCACTTACCCTATGCGCGTAAGCCAAGTGCCAATGCACAGTAAAATTTGATCCTGCGAGGAATGAAGTCTTCGAAGAACCTGTAACAACAGAAATATAATTTTAATCATTTAAAATCAAATCACAGCCATCAATCTTGACTACCTACGAATACCTTGTAATAAGCTTTATTATATGCGCCATCTAGAGTTGAGTAGCTAAACCATCAAAGTGTCAACATGTTTCGGGAGTTCATGTATAGATGTCGCAACCGGTCGCAAAACTATTTGATACGTGAGAACATTCAACATTGTAACCGACAGCACAATTCCTTACATAATGAATTTATTCCCACAGTTGATTAGTATTTCGCTCTAGCAAATTAAGTTAGTAGACGAATTTACTTGTTGTATAACAGTGACATAATACCTATTTAATACGTTTTCGGCAGTTTTTGGGTCAATAGCGGCTAGTAAGGTAAGATTGATGGTAGGAATTATGGACAAAACAAAATACAGCTAAACTTTTACCTAATTTTTTAGACTACATATTTTAAAGCATGTGCTCTTTTATATTGATCTGCTAAACAATCTTCATTCACGCCTAAAAACCTAATAACAAAACGATACACTCCTTTTTTCGTGCAGTCGTGTAAAAATAACTAAGTCATCTGCATACAATTGCAAAACAAAACAGTATCTTCGACCGTGACAGGACTCGAACCTGCAATCTTCGGATCCGAAGTCCGACGCCTTATCCATTAGGCCACACGGTCTCATGACGTGGCTGGCCTCAGAGCTCAACACTTGCTGTGCTAGGATTGCGCGCGCAAGCTGCCGCTGCTACCACAATCAATAATGTCCTCTGACTTAGGGTTGTCACTTGAACAGATTTATCCAGAGTTTTATGTGGTTTTAGGGAAGCGTCTGACTTTCACAGTGACATCGAGTCGTACGCTCAGTTTTAACGACGTGCTACATTTAGAATATAGTATATGTATATAGAAAAATACAACAAAATACTATATTATCAAAGACATCCACATCCCTGTAAGGGATATCGTCTAACTAAAACATAAACCTGGAGTTCGATTTTTGAATCTCACCGGTGCCTTTTTTTGCGGGTTTTAACCGTGGTACCACGGCCTTTGTACCACGGGGGACCACGGGTAAAAAAAATTCTCCGTAGACCCACAACACCGAAATGGGACTATGGGTAATTGAAAAGAACCGGGTATTAACCGTGGTCCCACTGCTATGAGTGGATCCACGAGTACTAATTTTGTCCCCATAGACCCACTGCTCGAGAATGGTATGGCATGATAATGGCATTTGCTAGTATTTAAAGGCACAGCAAAAAAAAATAACCAAAACCTACCTTGCCTATTAAAAAAAGAATAGTATTTAGAGGCGTAATTTATGACATATTTATTGCTGTGGGACTACGGGAAATATTTATTTTCGAGGAATGACCCGTGGACCCACGGACAGTTTCGTATTCAAAAAGATAACTTAAAACTGGAGCAGTGGGGTCTACGGGGAAAATACGGGGAAAAAAATTCCCGTGGTCCCCCGTGGTACAAAAACCGTGGTACCACGGGTAAAACCCTTTTTTTTGTATGCAGCCGATGACTATTTAGTACGAAATAAGTCACCCGGTGAGATTCAAAAATCGAACTCCAGCACCAACTCAAATGCAATATATGGGACAGCCCTATAAACTACCTGAGTAACTTGACATCTTAGATGAGATAAAATGCAAGACGGCTGGGTTGCATGGTGCAATGTTCAAGCTCAGGGTTTATTAGGGTAAAGACAGGGCATATCACTACAAACGCGTAACTGCATTCGTTGTGAAATAATTCTTCAGAAAAGAGTTCGCATTCGCAGTGGTTAATATAAAAGCAGTGTGGGTCCACCAGAAAAACAGGGGTACGTCAGGATATAAGTTTGAGAAACGCTGGTATAGTCAATAGGACTTGATTTGCATTGAACATAGGCGACGAGCAAGATGCCTCACGAATTACCTCATTATGAGATCATTTATTTTTGCCTTAGATACCGCTTACTCGCTTAGAAATCAACCCAAACTAAGGTACACTGGTAATACTTCATTTATATTTTAACACAAAAAATATTGACCGACCATTGGCCGACCCGTTAATTTAAAGGAGGGTTATGGGAGAAAAGGGTTCCCCGTCGTCAAGCTCTGTGGCGACGTATTTATCCTCAAAAGGGTTCCGTTTTCACGGAACCCTGCCTCACGATGAGTCACGGCCGCAGACCGCAGGATCCGCCGACTAGTTTGGCTAATAGCTAAAACTAATTATGACTACAAACATAGGCATGCCTTCCGCAAGGTCGATGCAATAGGGATGTTGACACATGTTGAATTAGGCAATGAAATTCAGTTGATAGGATGCAAAATGATCAAAATATACAAATAAAGTAAACATTTAAAAAATCTATTGAAATGGTGCAAAGATATCAGGCTTCAAAATTTCAATTTTTTTCGAATTTTGAAAGTACAAAATTAAAAAAAACCAATGATACCATTTGATTTCTAACATTTTACTGTGAAATAAATTGTATGGCAACCATATACATAAACGCAATATTTCACTGTAAAAATAGCAATTTCATAATTTTTCCATACTTTAAACAGGGCAACTATGAAGCCATGACGTCACAGCTTTATATCATTTTGTTAGGAGCGTTTTGAGAAACAAAAGCAAATCACAGACTTTAAGTCTCTTTTCTGTCTTTTATGTTGATTTAAGGCAATTGGCCCCATATAGACATTTGATCCTCACAACAAAACGAATCGAATGATACCACTTTTGAAAAAAATTCATCTAGCCTATTAGGAATTTGTTTGCTATTTAAATATTAGATAAAACTTCTGCCTAATGTTTTGCCGTAGTGTCTACCTAAATGTTACCTAAAGTGATGCTGATGGATGAGGTATACATAATATAAAACCAGATAATTTAGGTAGGCAGATATACGTTAAATAATATGTACTAGATTGATCCTGATTATTACAAAGTTCTATTTTTTATTTGTAGGGGTGTATTTATTACATTTATTTTGTTTAACATAGACAAAACTTAAATTACTTAAATGAGGCTTGTAAGACGTTAATGACTAAACTTAAAGGGATTAAGTGAAGAATAAGTAGTACTGTACTTTAACACATAACATAAATCAGAAGATAAAAGATATTTATTCTTCAATTTAGGCACATTACAATGCACTTATGAACGTCAGAGAGAAAAGAAACTACCACCGGTTCTAACCCTACACCTCTGACCCGAGAAGTATTACTTATTACCGGCAAGAAACTCGGCGGGACTAATTTTTTCAAAACAGTACTACAAACACATTAAAAAAGAGAAGAGTAGTTTAATTAGCTTACCAGCTGCAGAAGTGCAATTGAAATTAAAATGCAAAAAGATTCGCAGCCGGTAGGATTCGAACCTACGCTCCCAGAGGGAATCTGATTTCGAGTCAGACGCCTTAACCACTCGGCCACGACTGCCATACGAAAGAGTGCGAAAATTGGGGTCCGCAGCCACAGCAGCCTTTTCTGCTACTTAAGGGGATGTTATGCTTAAGAGTCGCCAGGACGCTCGCGTTCCCATACAAACGTAGTTTAGCTCTCATTTTAAAACGACATGCTTTAGAACCACGAACTATTAGACTTTTAAATTAATATAAAATATTAAGAGTCGCCAGGACGCTCGCGTGAACTCGCGTCCCCATACAAAAGTAGTTCAGCTCTCATTTTAAAACAACATGCTTTAGAACCACGAAATTTGGCATGGGCATTCTAGCAGTACAGATCTATGTCGGTAATTCGTTTTCGTTGCTAAAAATTGTAATACAAAGAAAATATAGCCAGATACAGATTTACATACAAAACTTATTTATGCTATATTTTCTTTGTATTACAATTTTTAGCAACGAAAACGAATTACCGACATAGATCTGTACTGCTAGAATGCCCATGCCAAATTTCGTGGTTCTAAAGCATGTTGTTTTAAAATGAGAGCTGAACTACTTTTGTATGGGGACGCGAGTTCACGCGAGCGTCCTGGCGACTCTTAATATTTTATATTAATTTAAAAGTCTAATAGTTAAGTACGAAATTAATTAACCGAGAAACAGAATTCTGTCTATGTATAATGATGAATAATAAAACTGATAATTTTAAGTAATACCACCGATAATTTATCAGTAGGTATGTTTATATACAAAAAGTTACTTGTTTTACAAAAGCTATAGGATTATATCAATAATAATCTGTACCATAGTAATAAAGAAGAAAACTAATCTAATGAAAAAAAAAGTGAGAGATTAAAATAAAAAAGGTCCAAGAAGTAAATAAGTGATATTACTAAAAGTGCAACTAAACCACAAGCGGCAAGCCCAAGTGCAGTAATACAGTTACTTAGTCACCGCCGAGGTCAGTGCCCCCGCCGCGAACACGGCATTATCTGCACTATCTCTGGTTGCTGTTTGTTTACGGGGAGTCGTTCCAGTCACCCACCGAGCTAGGTAATAGGTTCAAAGCTCAACCCAGCTAGTATTAGGGACGAAGCTAACGACACTTATCTCAGATTCATAAAAAAAAATTGGGTGACACTTGGTTTTTGTATAAATTAAATGATAATGGTTAATATTAATAAGAAGTGATAATAATTTAATTTAATGTTTACATTCCACTATCACTCATCTTTTCATTTTTGTTCATTAATTGTATTGACATCATGCAAATATGTATTTCTATTATTATTGTTAAGTGGTATTATTTGATTTGAATTGTAAATTGTATCTTAAAAATTGTATGCAGGTATTTATATACCTATGTTTATGAATGAATAATAAATAAATAAAAATTCTGACATTAATACCTACTTTAATTTGTATCAATGCTTTACGTACGCAAAACTTGCAAGTGTAAATCTGCCTAAGTAAGAGTCCTGGGGGTCGACTTTTGACATCCGAGCGCTCGAATTCAAGAAAATTAAGCCCGAAAATATTCGCACATAAAAGTTTGACGCTATTATTTTGACGTTAAATTAATAGTTTAATTAAACGCAATACTCACACTAGCGCAACAAATGCCGGTTTACAGTTGGCCTTCGCTCTGTTTACAGTTGACATCGTTACTTTAATGTGGTGACGGTACTTAATTGCCTCTATTACACGTTTGTTAATCCTTAACTACAAATGGAGTAAATAACGTAACGGCATAAACTATTAAATTAAATTGGAACTTAAAACTAAGTATATAAAGACCTACAGTCAACGCCTAAAATATGTATACACTTTTGAACTTTATAACAATGGAGTAAGGAGCAAAAGTGTACACATATTTATGGCGTTGACTGTACATTCACTAATTAGTTATTTAATTACAAAACTATGTACTTGTTTTTTCTAACAGCTTAAAAATTAGAGCGATTTGTAAGCTATATAATTGCTTTTGTGTGTTTTCCTGTAGGCATCGTTAATGGAGAGTTAAGAGAATAAAGTATGACAAAAATTTTACGATGCATCCTTACTAAAAATTTGAGTTCAGTCAAACATAGTAACAGAAGTATTTGTATTTACCTTTCGGCATTCCACATGGTGGCTTCGTCCTGGAATTATCCAAGAAGTCCAGGTCATACCGCCTCGCCGGCGGGAACGTCAGCGCCACGTGCGCCCACGCACTCCCCAGGCAACACAACACACACAACAATGACAACGACGCCATCTTAGACTTATGCACTTTGGTTTTCACACATTTTTGTTCACAGATATTGTGTAGTTCACTTTGTTATTTACACTTGTAATTTGTTCACTTGGGTTTTACGTCATTTTTGGAGGTATTTGGTTTCGTTGAAGGAAGCGTATCTGTAACAAAGGAGACATTTGTTATTGGTAAATAAGTATACAATAATACGTAGCGTAGGTAATTCATTACAGTTTGTACAAAAAGATTTCATGGTTTATATATATATTATACTTTTTTTACGACACTGCTCTCGTCTTAATCTCTAAATGTACAGTGTACAATTTTATCAGCGTTAGTAGTAGGTACTAGAACCGTCCGAGTGTAAATACTAGGTACATGTGCTCTGGTACTGAATCAAATGAACTTTACATTTGATTTAACAATAGGTAATGTTTACAATACATACGACTCGTACGAGAGGAGTTTAGAAATACCCGAGGCCTGACGAATGATTATAAGAGTTTATAACAATGTCATATGCAACGACTGTGCGACTGCGGATCAGTAGACTTAGGGCCGGTTGCACTATAGTAGCCCTCAACCAATGTGACGACCGGAGCCATAAAAGTCCACAATGCAACACAATGGATAACTGATAACGCGAGCTCAAGGGTTTTATGGCCCCGGTCGTCACATTGGTTGAGGGCTACTATAAACGTCAACGTCATCGTTAAAAAAATCTTGTACTTATGAGAAGTTTGACGGTTTTCTATGCATGGAATGACAGTTCCGCCGCCATATTTAACGTTGATCAGTTCGTTAGTTATGCGTGGTACAACCCTAAGTTAGAAGGGCGCATACTTCAATTATTAAATCTTGCAAAATGTATCCAACAAAGCTTAACCAAAATTGCATGCAAATGAGTCTAGCTCTAACCTAATCTACGTTGCAATATTCACAGACCAGCTTCTTATTTAGTTTACTGTAATGGACAAGAAATATGAAGTTAACCACGTCGCTCTAGAAATAGTAATAACATTTTAAGATCTAATCAATATAATTCCAGTATCCCAAAGGTTTCCAGATCATTAACTTGTAAGGAAACTTTCTAAGAAAGTCCAAACAATTTGCCGTAACATTGTTATAAGATTGGACCAATTTTCTTCGAACGACAGCTTGTTAGACTTGTTAAAACAACCCGCCAATCTCCGCCAATCACAGTAGTTAATTCGCAGTTAACGACGTAAAAGAAAATATAAGGAAACGGAAGTAGTTTAGGAATGCAACAGTGAGAGTGGAGGTTACCATGTCCGCATACAAAACGATTTGTTTAGATTGAATTGATGTACAATCCTGACAGGCTGACATGCCATGATCACGAGCGGCATTTTTCAGAGTAATTACTTGTTTAAATTGTTGTTGGTATATTTTCTTCAATGCTTCATATTTTTCTCCAAAGTCGTAAGGAACCGCTGGACGAGAGCACTAAGGGTAGTAAAAGGAATCATTCAGAACGTTGTACAAATATAAAGGTACGCCTTTAGGCGATTATCACACTGGCGACGGATCCGCATGCGGCGCCAGTGTAATAATCGTCTTATACAGCAGTGGATGTGAACGGATTTACACTATAAAGTACCTAACTAGTAAAATGTTCTATCACTTCCAACCGAACATAACACTTAACCAGCCGCAAACTACAATACCATAATAATAATAAGATAATGGCGTTGGCATCGCTGTAATGGAGCTGATTATCTGTCCATCACCACTTTCATTACTTTCTCTACGACGCCATTTGTAAGTATGTAATAATTGTAATATGCATCATTACGACTTATTTTATTGTTTTCAGTGTCTTAAACGGTTCGAAATTTAATTGGTTTGGAAAAGTTTTAGCTTAGAGTATTTGCTTAGACTAATATAAGGTAGCATGGTAACCGAATTACTATAATCTGCTATAACATATAGGTAGCTGTCAAAAGTGTGTTGTCAAAAAAGTTTGTGATTTTTTTCTAACCCGGTAAATTAACCAAAATCGTGTAGGTATAGGTATGGTTAACCATTTTACCTTTTATCTCTTTTCAGAGGGTGACTTCGCCTTAAGATAGTCAAGTCAGTAAATTAAGTCGGGACAAGCGATTGTATTTTTTTTTTCAATATAAATTGTAATATTTAATAACAAATAACTTTCTTGATAATCTTGATATGTTTCCATCGAATGTTATTAACTATAATATTTATAATTGTTGTATTTTAATTTTAACATTTTTTTTAAGCTTTTATAAGCCATGTTTGCTTGAAATAAAGATATACATATAATAATAAAAGGTAAGAAATTACCATGTCCTGTTCTATGTACGCTATCAACTCCGTAATTCGGATGCGTCGCATGAGCGTTGCCGCCTCCGAACACTACTAAAAACAATCACATGTTCATGCCGTCCTCATCAGTTTCAAGTCGTCGAATTATGACGCATTATCGATCAAAGAGTAAACTTATTAATCCCGACCGCCACAGCAGGCTCTCAGGCTGCGCAGGTCGAAATTCGAAGCCCATCATCTCGGGCGTCGACCGCTCGCGTGCGCAGGTGGACACTTTCCCCGCATTCCGCGCACGCGCCATCGGACCACCGCAGAGACAACAGCTTATGTCGCCGGCCTTTAAATCTTTAAAAAAAATCGTATCTCATACTAAAAAAACTACATATTTGGTTTCTTACATCGGATTGAAAAAAAAATACAAATATGAACAAGAACGTAGGTAATATGTAAATTCCATACGGAAAATATCTGAATGCTAGTCAATAGTGTCATTATAGTTGTGACTATTTTCTAAAAAGTAAGAACTATTGGGGGCCTCTAAAAATATACAACTTTGACTTTAATGGAATTGGTCCCATACAGATATTTCGTCAAACCGATTAGTTTATCATTGCCTCCCTACATACTTAGCCTACATTGTTTGTGTATTTAGCGACAAGCACAATATTAAATTAATACATTAATAAAATTAGTAATACATGAGTTCCTGGTTGATAATGAATTTATATAAAAGCTTATTCGCTATGTGCATGATTGTGGCGCCATCTCTCTTGGGCAGGTGTCCAATCTCTTTTTTTTTCATTTTTATAAATAGTTTGTATTCCTAGCTTATATGAAATGTCACTGGCTGATTCACTATTTTGAAAGCGGGCAGGGGCTTTTGCAGTTTCTTTTCTTGTCGTTCTCGTTACGTTACCCCCACCATGCACTTAGCACTTTTGCACATAGCGAATAGAAAATAGAAATACCACCGCCTTAATGAGTTATAGCCCATTAGGACTTTTTTGAGCTATATAAGTATTTCAATAAAATATGCAACATCCGATATGGTCTAGTGGCTAGGATACCTGGCTCTCACCCAGGAGGCTCGGGTTCGATTCCCGGTATCGGAATAACTTTTTGCATTTTTTTCTCGGTGGTTTAGCAGCTGTTTAACTGCCCTTGCCCACAAACTATTAAATCATTTTACAATTGATTATTAAACTATAATTATTTCTGTTCACAATACCGACTGAAGAAACAAAGACTATCTTTTTGCTAACTTGTAACGGTATCATGATGTGCATGCGCTTCTTGCCTGACATAACCACTCTATTACAAGAATGTAACCACCGATTATTAAACATTATTCAATCGCGCCCGCCACGCTCTACCTATAACCACACTAATAGCTCAACATAATGAGCCAAGGAAGGACGCCACCTGGCGGATCAACTTCCCAACCAGCCCCATTATTCAAATTACAACTTAATTCGTATGCAATATAAACCAAAATTAATCCTTCAACTAGTTAAGTTCTTAACTTGCTATGTCATTGAAATGTCAACCTATTTAAAGACACGTACGAGTTGAAATCAATTATACCGTGACATTGCGCCACCTAGCGTGGAGTAGCGGGACCTAATTGGAGCTTATCGAACTAAATCTGTTTAAGATTGCAATGCTTGGGAATCTTGCCAATGCAAGTTTATTGTTCGGTGCAATGGCGTTTTCTGTTGAAACTGTGTAGTGGGGTCATTGTTTTATGTTTTTGTTATGTATGTCGTATTGAGAATAGAACTGTAAAGCAATTTATGTTATGCAAATGAAGTCAGTTGGTCAAATCTTATCTTATAATTACATTGTAAAGTCATAATTGTAACATCAACATCTTTTGTGTTTATGATTAATGACCCCTTTAAGAGATTTCAAATACATCCACGATGAAAATTTTGATGTACTTACAAGTACCTACCTAAAGGATTTTTTTTAAATTTGGTCTTCAATACCTACCTATTGCATTGTAATGCAAAAGAATTTGATACTATTTTTTTTTTCTATTTCGAAAATGTTACAACATTCGTTCCAAGCTTTACATTTCTCATGCAACCTCTGATAGCATCTATTTCCTATTAATTAAATAAATTCCGTAAACCAAGACAATGACGGAAGCAGTTTCCTACTCACATTAAACAACATTAGCAATCAATCATCATCAATCAAAATGAGCTTTATGACTACTACAATAAGACAAAATGTCACGCAAATGCTAAAGTTGTGAGAACTTTTTAAACAATCAATACTCTGTCTATTCGTATTTGAATTTAGCCCCTAAGGTCAGGGAGTAAAGTTGAGATAGACTGTATTTTTATATTGGTTTTATATAAATTTTCAACAAAGTTAGTGATCGACGTGTCATTACAATTTAGCTCTTATACTTGAAAGTTTAAAGTTGATAGTGGCTGCAGTTGTATGATAGCAGCAGTAACAAGCACGAAGCCGGCAGATAATGACGAATCGGTTGGCTACGACGTTTCACAGCTGTTACGGTCATTTTATGCAATTTTCGAACTGCATTGTAATATGAGCATCTTTGCATTCCTGCTTGTTAACTTCACCTTTGCAAATGCCTGTTTCTTGTCAATGTTTAATAAGAACAAAGACATTTATGATGCAATTTATGAAATATCTTAATACCTAACTCATCTCCTTGAAGCATCCCAGAAGAGATAACTAGAAAACATATTCGTCTAGTTAGTTAAAAGTAAGAAGTAATTACACAACCTATCCACTAAATAATATATTTTTGTACTAAGGAGTATTCATTTATTGATGCACAAATGAAAACCAAATTATTATATAGATAAAGATAACAACAAAAATTCCAATTTAGAAACGCTAATAAAACAATAAAACCGCCATTGTTCCATAAAACCTTAACCATTCACAGAACAATTGATAAACTTAAGCAGCTACAGAAAAATAATCATAGAAAGTATAAACGCAAAAACAGTCATTACATAATTGTCATTGTGCGTAGGGCCGTCGTGGAAGACAACTAGTCCATTAATGGAACAGTTATCGCAATAGGTCGGTAACCGGAGTTTTTGTGGACACTAAGGCTTCTGAGGTCTAAAGAGACGCTAGTGAAGTTGATTTCTGGTTTGCTTTAGAACCTTTCAAAGCGTTTGATGGCGTGTGGTTGGGCCCGTTACTGTGGTATCGCGGTTTGGTGCTTTGGATAGAATTTTTCGTTATGTTTATGCAGAACAGCAAAGGTCGACTTATAGTACAAAGGATTACAGTTTCGTTGCTATAATCTTCAAGTACCTGTCCGTCGAAATCTATAGGTAGATTGCTATTAGGTAAGTTTTTTGTTTAAATCATTTGATTCCAGGTGTATCTAAACCTCATATAAGACAAACATTCATTCATATGTGTCAAAGTTACACGAAATAAACGATTTTGAATTAAATTCAAAATTCAGTCAAATTTAAAGTTAAATATTCTCTAGAGGTAACTGAATTTATCTTTCCCACGTTGTTGATTCCACAAACGCATGCCAAAGGAATTTACATTTAACATAGTGTTATTCAATACCTGTTACTTGCTGTTGCAAAACGCTTCAATTATTTTGCTAAATTATTATTTATAATGGACAATAAACACGCACTTCCTTAAAACAGCGGAATAATTGCAAAATGGGGACATTTCTTTGCTTCGCTCCGAAACCTAATCGATTACCAATTTGCATATCCACGTAATCTATTGGTCAATGGTATTGTAAAGAAGTTTTTTCAGTTATTATATCATCACGACGAGATACGATATCGTCCGTCGACGAGCAGATGTTCTTGGAGTTGGACTAAGTTTCTGACTGAAGTTTAAGATTAAAATCAAAACCGGACGAGACGACTATCTGAAATCATTAATCAATTGTCGTGGTCTTAATTAATTAAGTAAGAAAGTAACCGGCGAGATTGATACGGCAGATTACAAAACACTTAATGATACTTATTACCGGTCATAAGATCAAAAATTTGCAGCATACATCAGCAGACATTGCAAAGGAAAATCCCTTTAAATTTAGGGCATCGTTTAATCTGTTCTGTATGAAGAGGAGAGTCGCGTATTGAGTTATTTTAAATAATTTGTTGATTCTCTTGGCCTTTCCAACTATACAATGAAAATACATTCAGTGCTAGATTGCTAATTTAGGGCACTACAACTACATCAAGGAGGGCACCAAAATAAAACCTTATCCAAATTCCTTAACCCGGCGCTGGGCATTTTTCTCCAATACTCCAAACAGCCGTTATATTCAAGCTTCTCATCTCCAGTTCCATGTTTAGATAAGTAGATTTTAAACCTTAAAATCCCAATTGAAAAACCCTTTAGGAAAAAATGCATCGTAAACTTCTTTAGGTAAGTACAGTGCGAAGATCGGCGATGACACACGAAGGCAATATTGCTGTTCTGCTTTTTCATGTGTCACTACTGTCACTGTTGAATGATACCCGACGTCCCTTTCTAAAACCCGATGGTTCTTTTAGAGCTCACGGACTGTACTTTATTTATTTTAAGATCAACAACAGATATTAATTAGCTAGACCCAGAATCTTATACTAAACGTATAATACAGAAAATTCAAGTAAAGTAAAGTAAAATTAAAATCAAGTAAAGATGCATAGCTATATCCGCTTATCTATGACTATATAGGTGACCGGTACCGCTCAAACATCAAACTTCCAAATAATTGAATATTGCAAAAATTGGCGAAATCAGATTTGTTCAGGTGTTGAGCAAAGGATGATATCGTTCGTTACGAAACGACGGCTGAACTGCAGCAATGCAAAATAATTGCAGTCTTTGTTCATCTTCAGAAAGATGTACCAATTTTGAAACGCAGATAAATCCAAATGGTACTGTAGTCTTTACACGTCGGCCATTGAGTTGGTTTACTTAGTTGGTGGAACCAAGGAAACCAATTATTTTAACTAAACGTTGTTATGTAGCTATTCCAAGTAAATTAAAAGAATTCTTTCATAAAATAAAGATTTATCAGCAGTTAAAGTATAAAATACAATAATAAAACGCACGAAGACGCAGAGAAAGAAAAATGTAAAAGTTACTACTAACGTAAAATAATTTGTAGAAAACATTATTCTCGGCTTCATGATTTATTATATTATGAGTATTATGACATTCCTGTCCCAGTTCGCAATATTATGAACATGAATATCGATGATAAAATGATATGTCTCGCAACCAGTAGGCCTACATATACAAGAATTCAGTTGCTCGCGAGATTGCCAACATGTCGAGTTGGTCAACACCGAATCGGTAATGATCGTTATAATAACCATTTCACGGTAATTTATTCTATTCTAGCGAGCAACGAGCTAATGTGGTTAGGTAACGGTGTGAAATTGATATAGGCTGATCAATCAGGTATGGAAGCTTAAATATTTTAGGTCAAAAACTTCAAAAACATAAAAAGACAAACATAAAAAAAAATGTAATAGGAAAGATTTAATTAAAAGACTTCTTATATCAGATAAGTACACTTTTAAGATATATCTAAGGTAAAATCCACAATTCCACGGACTGATTTGACAGCTCCTGGCATACAAAGCGATTGTCAAGTGTATGAAAAGAGCTGTCAAATCAGTCCGTGGATTTATGAATTCTACCTTAGTTCCAAGTTTTACTCTTTATTATTTTTTACTTAACTAAATAGAAAACTAACGAATTAAGTGAACAACTAACGATATCGTTATATCAGTATCAATGTAATAAGACTCATGTTTCTAATGTCGCTAGATTAAAGCAAGCAGAGACTGGGGGCCGATTTTTGACAGCCGGACGCTCGAATTCAAAAAATTCAAGCTCGAGAATAATCGCACACAAAAGTTTGTCACCAATTTTTTCCCATGGAATTGATGGAATAAGGAGGAGTGGAGTTGTAAATGTCACTTTCGAGTGCCCGAATCTCAAAAATCACCCCCCTGGTGTTTTAGCCATCTGCGTTAGCCGAAATCACTGTCATTGTTCATTACTATTATGGCAGTAACCACAATCTAACAACCAAATTCCATCACGCAAACGTCTATTTTCTCAAAACAAATATAATAATATAGCCTAAGATTAAAAATGAATAAAGAGATTAATAATAACACCTTTCCTAAAGTACCCAATCAAATCCAGCCACATTCTTCATGTAAACTTGCACTTGTAGCGCAAAAAGTAAAAGTGGTCATCTCGTCACGCCGGCGAGCAAGTGAATGCCCTGTTTTTTTACAACATAAAGTATTTACGGTCATTACTCATTACTCGTAGTAAAGAAGTGATCTGAGATATGCTTGCAAAAAAATTAAAGACGTGAAGTTGTACAAGAAAATGTTCGGTATATTTTTAATGAGTACATTAAATATTAGTAGAGAGAAAAATATTGATATCTAATCAAAAAGTGCAACTGCTTCGGAGAAAACTGATCACCGAAGTGAGAAAAGAATTTGATGACTCCTGTTGTAGGAGGACTAGGGGGGCATTTTACGTCACTCTGGGCGGTAAGTGAGAATTGCCGCCCACGGGCGTAGCGGCAAATCTCACTTCACACCCAGGAGAAGACGTAAAATTGTGTACGCACCACGGGCGGTAATAAAGAAGGCCTCAGATCACTTGTTTATGGCCCTTACCTTCGGTTCGGGCCACAAATGCCCGCAATCTGAGGCTTTCTTTATTTTACCGCCCTAGGTACGTAATGTACTACTACAAGCGCGCCAGCTCGAGCGTTATGGTAAGTACCAATGATCAAAATTAATTCTTATTTTAAATCAATACCTATGTGAAAAGACATAGTTTATTTAAGTTTTTTCATGTACCTATTTTGTACTTAATAAACTCCTTTGAACCAACCAAAAAAAAGTAAATATGATTATGATGATGTCAAAATGAGTCAATCAATGATACTTGCTAATTGCTAATGGGTTCTTTTATCCTTTTATCTAATCTGTCCTTAATTTTCTCAGTTTCACTCACGATAATTAGCTATATAAATGTATGGCTATTTTTGTAACGAAACTGAGAAAATTAAGAAAAGGTAAGACAAACAAAGGTATAAAACATTTTCAAATGACCCTAATAAGTAAAACTAGTAAAAGTACTGATAACGAATAACATTGTGAAATTAATTATTTATCGTTAAATCTCTAGGACAAGAACATTTATATTAGTTTTATACGCGTAAATCGTGTTTTTATTTGACTGGTTTAGTTAAATTGTAGCTATATATTACTTAACTATGTGGTAATAGTAATATTTGTTAAATAACGTTAGTTTGAAGGTTAATCGCAGTTTAAATCGTAGTAGAGGCCATAATGCGTGTAATTGGTCTACGAAATGGAATAACATTCTAGTTTAAAACCAACCTTAGCTTAGAAGGTAATCTAAGATCAAAATTTTGTTTACACAAGTAGATATACACTGATAGTAATTAGGAGTGCGTTACTTGCAAAAACAAGTTAACTTACTATAATAGAACAAATGATTTATTTAACGTAAAATAGTGTTACAGTTTTAATTAATCATTAGCCAACAACAAGAACGTGGCATTAGTGCAGGGCTGAGGTAGACGGGCTGGGTAGGGCAGCGCCGTCGATGAAACTGAAGAAATGTTGGGTGGATTGCTATAATATAAATGCCTCTTGGCATTAAGTTCGCCTTTTGTACTATAAGATTTTCTTTTGTGCAATAAAGATTAAATAAATAAATCACGTAGTAGAATTAGTGGAATCTAAGCTAAAGACCCATAAAATATTACTGTTAAGAGAAAATTGCATACTTACCTACGAGTCCTATACGATACGACACATCTTTAAAGATCTAATAACTTCTCATTTGATAATCTAATATGTATTTGGAATAGATATAAATTATAAACTTATAATATTTACTATCATGAAACTAAAAAGTTAATTAATAAAATATTTTTGTCAAACTAACAAACAAAGTTTTGGTTTTAGAATAAGTACATATTTGGAAAAAAAATTGAAACGAAAGACTTTACAGTAATATATCTAGACATACATTGCCTACGACTGAACCTGGAGTTCGATTTTTGAATCTCATCGGGTGACTTATTTCGTACTAAATAGTCATCGGCTGCATACAAAAAAAGTCACCGGTGAGATTCAAAAATCGAACTCCTGGCCTATAACCGCGAAGCACTTCGGTCATCGAATCGAATATTTCCAACACTCTCTTTCGTATATGCAAGAGCGATAGACACGGGACGGGACCATCGCTTTGTCGATTTTCGAACTTCGCGCTAGGCCCTCTGGCCTATAACCGCGAAGCACTTCGTCCATCGAATCGTCTATTTGCATCACTCTTTTTCGTATATGCAAGAGCGATAGAGACGGGACCATCGTTTTGTCGATTTTCGAACTTCGCGGTAGGCCCTCTGGTTATGTCGGCGAGTTTTACGGCCAATACATATCATAGGTACATATGGCATTGAACAGGTAAGCGAGGTAACAACAGGGGGGTGATTTTTGAGATTCGAGTACTCGAAAGTGACATTTACAACTCAGAATAAAACGATCAAATTATGTTTTAAAAATAACAGCGATAGGAATTTGAAATGGCGAGTATTTAAACTATTAATTTCATGCGAGAAAATTGGCGGTAAGCTTTTGTGTGCGATTATTTCCGAGCTTAAACTTTTTGAATTCGGGCGCTCGAAAGTCAAAAATTGGTCCCTAGGTCTAGTGCGTACATAATATTAAGTTGCTTCATTGAATATTTTAGTTAAACCAACCAACTAACCTTTGGTACTAAAATTTGAACAAAAACATATTTTAAACCACTAACGTCGTCACAGGAATACGCATCGCATACTTTTTCGAAAGGTTAAGGGCCGGTTGCACCAAACTGTCTGTGAACGTAAACGTAATCGTAAAAAAAATCTTGTATGAACAGTTTGACAGTTTTCTATGGGATGACAGCTCCGTCGCCATATTTAACGTTGATGAGTCTGTTAATTGTACGTGGTGCAACCCACCCTAAGTATGCCAGTTTGCCTGTAACAAAACATGATCCACATACACAAATAAGGCATGGAATAGAGCGACAGGACAGGTGGCAGCCCTATCGGTGCGTAGATCGTGACTTGCGCAAGCGCATGATCGCAATAATTGGCGCCGCCGTACATCGATTTGTCATCGTGAGATCTTCGTTAGCCCTCTGGCGGGAGCAGAGGGTACTGTTACGTAAAATTTGCTGTTGGAATATCAGAAATGGAAGTTCGCAGGTGTTGCTATATAGTATCAACAAACTATAGGCTGCTATAGGTTAGTTGTTGACGCATAAATTATATAACAAATTAATGAACACAGTTTAATGACCAAGGCATGATTTAATTTTACTCGTACAATGTTGTTCAGGAAGTTCATACGGAACTCTAAAACGAATATTAATAATCTCAACATCATTTTATATATATTTCTGCAAAATATAAAAAGTATTATTTCCAATTTAAGACATAAAGTTTAGTTTTATTTTATTATTCTTAAACTAGTAATATTGCACACATCTACTCAATAATAGATGGCGCTAATATCAATTTCCATCCCGTACAAAATTCGCATTGGAAAGCGCCCCCCGAACTAGGACGTACGTGAGCTCGCCCGCGGGGAAATTGCTCAGACTACTCGTAAGTAATGAAAGTGTTTGTTAGTTTTTGTTTGCGAGAATTGTATCGAAAGTTTACTGCGCATTTCGTAATCGAAATGAATGTGAAGAGTTTTTCTTAAGGTCACTTTGATAATAATGAAAATATATTTTCGTTTAAAGGCAGCAAAGAAAGCAACAGTTTAGTTGGTCCGTCCTATACAAATCTTAAATTCATTCGTAATGACTTGTTTTATACGAAAACCAAGCAGTTTTCCTTTAACACGAGGCTGCTGATGTAAACTTGACCTAGGTATAAACTGTCACGTATCGTGTAAGGTTGGAATTTATTTGCACTGTTTGACCTACAATTTTATTTATGAAGTACCACCCGACATTTAGTAACTCTACATCATATAATTATCAGATAATTTATTTAAAATTCATCACACAACTTTTTTTATTCGATGTACAAAATAAACAGATTTTACAGGATTGCCAAAAAACTGTGTATTTTAAAGAATCGATGCAATAAAAAAATATAATTGGGTTATTGGCGTTATTGCCTTAGCAAGTACGAGTAAATCTTGATCCAACTTCAAGTGTTAAATTGTACCATAAACAACTATCAAATTTTAAATTAAAATAGACTTTTTAATTGAGTGAAATAATTTGACAGCTCCTGGTAAAGTGCTGCCAATTACTCTACTCATTTAAAAAATCTACTTTAAAACCAATGAAAATTTAAATGGACCCAGCGTCAGTATTTATGTCTTGTGGTAAATGGTACAATGGCTTAATTTATGTTTAACCAATTGTATTGATCCGTGATCGATACGAATATTCAGTTCAGTATGCCAGCAGTGTCATAATCATAATCCCAACATAACCAGTCTTCCTCATTCCTCATACCAATCTGTCAAGCCCTCCGCAGGGAAGGGACGGAACTAGAAATGGAAAGTGACACATGTCAGTAGGCGTTCACAATGCTAATAGCGACATTATACCTTAGCAATCGAATAACGTCGTAAGCACCTTGGAACTATGTCACGTATATGTAAATCGTTTGTCAGTTTAAAATATTATTGCTGTTACATAAACATCGTATAACTCGAAAAGGTATAATGCAAGTTTGTGTTTGGCTGAAGATGTGATCTTTTGGCAGTGAGATGGCAGACGCGTCTAAGGTGTGTCAAGATTCTTCAAGTTATGTGAAGAATATAACGGAATTATGACAATATAATGGAATCTTTATACATATCGTAATTAATTTGTTTCATAAAATGGTTAGATTAGGAAGGTATCGTACCTATTCAAAGTCTCTATCTAACTCTCTTTTTACCACAAAAATACTTAAGGAAATTCATATTTGATTATAGTCTGAGAATTAGTAATATGAATTATTTTACCTATTATATGATAAATTACAGTTAACAATGAGTCAGAGATTATTAAATTCGCGGTCATAAAACACCGTCTCCAAAAGATAAAAGTGAAAGATTCCCAGCATTAAACCAAGTTAGATATGGCAAAGATCGATTCCAAGTAAAACCATAAAACATAGTATGCTTTCTACAGATCGCAGATTAGGAGACAATGGAGGTCGATACCATCGGTTAATTAAACCATTGTGCTGCGCCTGCGCCAGGATGTGGTCGAGATGTAAAAACACTTGTTCGTTTCTAAAACAAGAACACAAGCCGGTTCTTATTTATTTATCATTGTCAATTCTGTGAATGGATTTTGTATCTTATAAACATTATTGTATTATATGTATACGAGTATATTTTGTTTACTAATAGCTACAATTGTTTAAACAAATGAACCCATTCAATAATGAACTTCCCTTCAATGTCTAATGAAATTGCTGTTTTTTGTTGCTGGAACAGATTTTTAGATATACATATTTTATTTATTTCACACAGTTAGAAGTTTATCATTATTTTGATGTATAGGTGTAGGTAATGTAGGTATAACGCAACGTCACCTCAATTTGTTTTAAGTAGCTATTTTTTATTTACTTCGTAAATACACCTATTCCTAAGTTCTTTACCGTCTCGAACACGGAAGTTCTAAAGGACTCCGTCGTTTGGGTGCTAAACCACAACATGACCTTGCATTTGCATCGAACAGTTTAATTACATAAAAACTTCAACAGAAACTAGCTACATATTTGTTTTAACACTTTCGGCGCAGCCTTGCGTATAAAACAAACTTAACTTTCGTATTAACCAGTAAATAATATTTAACGAGCATTAGAAATTCAATTTTCCCTGTCATGTAGTAAAATTAATTTATTATTCTCACATTTTCTACAAATTAGAAATAAGTGAGAACATTTATTAATATAATGCACATGTTATGTAAAATCAGTTTTTTACTTGATATGTTCTTTGCCTAGAGTGAATTAAATACTTATACTGTGTGAAGTGAGAAGTGCATTGCATTAATTCCAGAATGACGGAAAGATTAGTTCACTTTTAGAACAATTCAATATAAAAAAGACGCGTGCATTGTATATTAAATACTTAGTAATCTCAGCCTTAACTATTTTAACCTATGTAACTTTATTCGCAAAGCTCTTAAAACTACGTTATGATTATAACGTGCTACAATAATGATGTCATTCCATTTTCATTCACATATATTTGCTTGTATTTAAATGCACAAACATTATAAATAGTTCATTCATAGTTCTTATTCCTACCGAGATATAGCATCAAAGGCAAATTAATCACAATGCCCTACGGAGAAAGTATGTCACGGTTCCTACTTAACGGAATACATTAATACATTAAATATAATATTTATGAACGTCCATCTAAGGAAATTAGTACATTACCTACGCATCTAGAGCGGTAAAATAAAGAACGGCTCAGATCGCGGGTAGGTACTTTGGGCCCGAACCGAAGGGCCATAAACAAGCTATCTGAGGCCTTCTGTATATATTACCGCCCGGGGTGTGTACACAATTTTACGTCTTCTCCGGTGTGAAGTGAGATTTTCCACTGCGCCGTTGGGCGGCCAACCTCACTTACCGCCCAGAGTGACGTAACGTAATAGTTATTAATTGACGTAGACAAAGATTTGTACATGCTACTTAGCCTAAAACAAGTGTTATTTTGAAAGTGAAACCCCTAAACTAAAGTTTTGTCAATATTTGGAAGTTACACTACAAAGTCAGCGCGCAACGCCAAAGACTCATTTACCTACTTCTTTTAATTAACTAATTTGACAGATAAATAAAAACCCAAAAAACCATTACGCTTGGCGTCCTACGGCATTTTTGATTATCTATTTCCCAGACGGTTTGAGCCCTTTCTCTCTCAACAATAACGCCGTTTTTCGATTAACAAAGGATTGTGTAAGAACGAAAGTGCCGCGCCCTGAGAGAGCGACAATGAATGAGGAATGGACTCGCATCGACAGTCCATGTCCGTGATCGTTGTACAAGTGATTTGGTACAGCGAACAAGTTGATTCACAAGTTTCATAATCGGCTTTAACATCTGAATCGCGTGGCATTTCTTCACTTTTCGACTGCGAACTGTGTTTTGATTTGATTAATGCTTTTTATTTAAACTTTGCAAGTTCATTTATGGTTTGTTTTTGTATGTTTTTGTATGTTGTCTACTAGTACAAGTCTGACTATAGTTTCTCAACGAGCATTACGATTTCGCAAAATAAGTTTCAACCCATTACTGCCGGTTAAAAGTCTTTACAGACTGCATCAAGAGAGCTAGCGGGCTTGGTGGCGGGTGTGGTAGTGTGTGGCTCTTTCATTATTCAAAACAAAGTTGTGTGAAGACCATTTGGAACACCTGACCCGCTTAGCAGCTTCTGCTTCTAACTATACCTATAGGTAATCTATGAACTGCATCATAAAATCATTAATGGATGTTGGTAGATACACTAAGTAATTTCAACTATTGAGTATTGACCTCTTTCGTTTTTTATTCATACTGCGAATAATTGCTAGCTGCTTATGTTAGCCATGTGCGAAATAGTGGGTGGATAATTACCAATGAGATGCGACGCGACCTACGCCACGCTGCCAAGGTCGCGTTTCGCAAACGCAGGCAAAGCCGTGACGCAACGCTAGTCTAAACCGTGTTAACGATATGCTTCGCAAACTGTTCAATATTTAGACACTATACTCGTTTGGAGTTATAAGGAACAAGTGAACAAGTGAGAAGTTAAGGAACGAGTGAACAAGTGAGAAGTTATAAGGAACGAGTGAACAAGTGAGAAGTATAAACAAAGCTACATAATGTTCATTTGTAACGTGTTAAAATTTCTAAGCTAACCTATATATCTGACATAGATGGCGCAATCGACATGAGTTTCAAAAAGTTCTTAAGCTGTGGTCGACTATATCTATAGTCTCTGCTAATATTAGTATTATTTACTTATAGCCCTCCAAACGAAGGAAAACTTAGGGGAAATAATTCGTGTATAGCTGAATTTTGGTGAAGTTGTAGATAAAGGTGTCTTACACAACATACTAAAAGTACTCATGGATAGGGGTGCCGCTAACGGGGAGAGGGGGGTGTAAAGGTCCCCTTTTTTGGCTTTTCGTAAATAACTCAGTAGCGGTGGCTCATATGAAAAAATGTTCTGCTACTTAATTAATCCACAAATAATTTTCTACAAAAAAGGTTCTTTACACTTTTTTGCTGGGATCAATGTATAATGAGATTTCGAGGAAATACGATAATCACTTTCGGAGCTATTATTTACGAAACTATAAGTTTTGTCTAAAAATTGTTTTAGAAAACCCATATTTATATTAAAATACCTATCCAACGATACCCCACACATTAGGGGTGGATTAAAAAACAGAATTTACCCCCCACTTCATGTGTTCGGGAGGTACCCTAAAAAATAATATTTTTTCAGATTTTGTTTTAAAACTTTGTCTGCGTGTTCAAAACACATACTCATACGAAGTTTAACTATTCAAGTACTAACCGTCACTGAGCAGGTTGAAGAGGGTATTTTTTTACTTTTTATTTTTTATGCCACGACGGTGGCAAACAAGCATACGACCCGTCTGATGGTAAGCAGTTCCCATAGCCTATGGACGCCTGCAATCAATTTCCTAAGCTTATAGTTTCGGTGTCCGTTTGTCCCAGTCTATCCGTTCACGGCTTTGCGCAGTGATGGTTAGTACTAGAATAGTTAAACTTCGTATGAGTATGTGTTTTAAACACGCAGACAAAGTTTTAAAACAAAATCTAAAAAAATATTTTTTTTTAGGGTAGCTCCCGAACACATGAAGTGGGGGGTAAATTATGTTTTTTAAATCCCCCCTAATGTGTGGGGTGTCGTTGGATAGGTCTTTTAATATAAATATGGGTTTTCAAAAACAATTTTTGGACAAAACTAATAGTTTCGTAAATAAAAGCTCCGAAAGTTTCTGAAAGTGATTATCGTATTTCTTCGAAATCTCATTATACATTGATCTCAGCAAAAAAGTGTAAAGAACCTTTTTTGTACAAAATCATTTGTGGATTAATTAAGTAGAAGAACATTTTTTCGTATGAGCCACCGCTACTGAGTTATTTACGAAAAGCCAAAAAAGGGGACCTTTACACCCCCCTCTCCCCGTTAGCGGCACCCCTATCCATGAGTACTTTTAGTATGTTGTGTAAGACACCTTTATCTACAACTTCACCAAAATTCAGCTATACACGAATTATTTCTCCTATCGAGCAGTTAGTGGGCTTCCTTCGGTGAGCTATTAGGCAAAGAAGTAGGTAACTTATGAAGGTAACAATGGGTCCTTGGTCGGCTGACATGAAAACTTTTATGGGAGTCCTGTCGAAACGGCTGGTCGACGCTTCAGGGGACCCTAGAGCTGGTACTTACCTCTGCCAACGCATCTCGTTGGCAATACAAAGAGGTAACTCGGCCAGCGTTATGGGTTCCCTGCCGCAGGGGGACCTCTTGGAGGGGGTATTCTTTTTGTAGCTGGGATTTTAGGTAAGCTTTTAGGTAGTTTTATATATTTATATTTGTATTTAGTTTTAATTTAGTTTATTTTAATATTAATTTAGTTTAGTTATTTTAATTTGTTACGTGTAATATGAATAAAGCATTTTAACACCCACTTATGAAGTTAAATCAAAGTAAGTACGTACGTTTACCTACCTAATACATTACATTACAACCTGAATCGCCTCAAGTTTTTAAAACCACTCTCATCTCCGTTTCATCACATCTTGATGGTTTGCCTCGTACCCGCAGCACCAGCTCCATATTAAGACTTGCTTCAAGTTCAAACTGGACACATAAAGAAATTACCTATAACTGCGACCCGCTTGACAAGGTAGAAAGGCGATTTCGCCAAAACTCCGGGCTCTGTTGGAAACTTACAGGGATCGGCCATTCATTAAGAAAACCTTACATTATATTATAATTAAATACTGTTGTTAGTAACTATAACGTCATAGGTATATAGGCATAACTATAACATCAACGTCAGATAAATATTAACTAGGGCTTGCAATTATGTGGATAATTTGGCTAATATCCGGATAATACCGTACAAATTACTATTCGAAATATCCGGATTACAAGCACTAATATTAACCCACCCCTTTTCTGCAAGATTAGTGTAAGAATGTGTTAGGAGTTTTATTTAACTTTGCCTGGATGGAATGGAATGCTTTTTAAGTACTTAGTTACTTATTTAAATATATTTCTGTGTTTGTAACTGGTAAATATGTTTTTTTTTCTAAAATACGGTCAGAGAACAGGGGGGTGATTTTTGAGATTCGAGCACTCGAAAGTGACATTTAAAACTCTGAATAAAACGATGAAATTATGTTTTAAAAATAAAAGCGATAGAAATTTAAAATAATGATTATTTAATTTAAACTATTCATTCTATGCGAAAAATTGGCGACAAACTTTTGTGTGCGATTATTTTCGAGCTTGAATTTTTTGAATTCGAGCGTCCGGCTGTCAAAAATGGGCCCCCAGTAATCTCTAATGATTATATAAATTTCGTCTATACCTATGTATAAAAAATCAAACAATTTGAACTGATTATACGGATAGTAATCCGTTTGTATTGTTTTATTTAAATGCGTGTTAGCGCGGAAACCACGACAATACAACTTCCTATTAAATTTCCGCTGTAGTTTGTATCTGTACTATTTTGTACCTCCTCGTAGTTCAGTGAACATGAAAGTATTGTAACTACGGAACTCTTGATTACATGCGGTTGGCTCTACCAGGCTCTGCTCTTACTTGGGTGTGAGCATAATTTTTAATGAAAATTAGGTACAGCAATTTGTCACAAAATCACTGAATGTCATTATAACGATGGTGATAATATGTTTCGAGAATAATATTGTTGGTGCGTAAAAGAAACGTTGCTTTCTTACGGTAAAGGTTCGACTATCAGATAAAACTAATAACCCTTCTTCGGCATTCAGGTAAAAATAAAATGATAATCATTTCATTTGGTATGAAATCGGGCGCCAATATTCAAACAAACATTGTATTCAAACAAAGCAAAAAGGAAAGTTATAAAAAGGTAATATAACGAATAACGATATAATTCTTTACGTCACTCTGGGCGGTAAGTGAGATTTGCCGCCCACGGGCGCAGCGGCAAATCTCACTTCATACCCAGGAAAAGACGTAAAATTGTGTACGCACCACGGGTGGTAATAAAGAAGGCCTCAGATCGCTTGTTTATGGCCCTTACCTTCGGTTCGGGCCACGAATGCCCGCGATCTGAGCCGTTCGTTATTTTACCGCCCTAGGTACGTAATGGACTATTAATAGCTACAACAGAAAACAAGATCTTAACAAAGGCTTTAAAGACCTTTAAACATTTATCGGAGACATGCGACGGTAACTTATTGGTACGAATCAGATCAACGGCTCTGTAGTCACGCACTCGGCAATGTTCCAATGTCGTTCAGGGCGCCGCTGAATATGTCAATATGTATGCATTCCAAGCTTTATCTAATTTGCATGTAGCAAACTGTTGAACGCTTATTTGTGCTAAAAATATTGGCGTGTGAAAACCCTGAAACCATAGGAGCCTTAAATCTACTTCAAGTTAAAAACTGCGCTACATGCATTAAAATAACTCACTGTACCACCTGGTATTCATAATATTATCTGTCTTCTCTTACAGAGGCTATGACAATAGAAAGTCCCTTTCAGACTGTAATATTAATACCGTTAATATTTATTTACAGACGTAATAGTTATCTTGACATTCTCGAGTTTCTCGACGGACCGGCTACCGCCTTTTTCGTGTAAATATCAACAACTTCATTTCTTACTCTCTTTAAAAAACGAGAATTGCGTCCTACATGCCATGCATCTTATGCAATTTAAACGTAATTGAATAACCACAATAATTATTACCTACTATACAATTGAGCAATTCCTAATTTTATTAATTTTTATTATTTAACACGCCACGTAATAATTGCGATATTACTCCCTTAAAAAACCGGCCAAGAGCATGTCGGGCCATGCTCAGTGTAGGGTTCCGTAAACTGAGACCATTAATTCAAAAGGTCGTTTCTTACGGGAAATTTGGCGGCGCTTACGTCATTTTTACTTACGTCCTTTCACTATGGGTTTTTGTGTGATAACTCAAAAACGGCTCAACCGATTTATTTCAATATAGTTTTCATTGGAGGTACTCATTAGGCCTCAGTTTCATGATTGTTTTCAAAATTTTAGGACCCACGATGCAAAAGTTAGATGGGGGGAACGCCCTGTTTTAAACTTTCGGAGCTATTATTTCCGAAAGTATTAGTTTTATCCAAAAACTGTTTTAGAAGACCCTAATTATTTTTAAAATACCTCTCCAACGATACCCCACACAACTTGGTTGGAACGAAAAAAAATTTCGCCCCCCACTTCACGTGTACGGGAGTTACCCTAACAAAATATATTTTTCGCGTTTTTATTCTACCGTTTTGTCGGCTTGGTTAATTCACATATTCAAACCAAATTTCAGCTTTCTAGTGCTAACGGTCACTGAGCTAGACCGCGGACGGACGGACGGACGAACGGACATGGCGAAACTATAAGGGTTCTGTTTTTGCCATTTTGGTTACGGAACCCTAAAAAATTACCACCTTACCTATACCAGAGACTGATATAGACGACCACAGCTTAAGAACTTTTTGAAGCTCATGTCGATTGCGCCATCTATGTTAAAGCCCCCTAAAAATACCGAATATGTAAGAGAAATGTCACCTGCACAGCTACTCCATCTAGTAGCTACTAGTATACTACTAGTACGCTATTTGTTACTAGGTGGAGTAGCAGTGCAGGTGACATTTGGCGCAATCGACATGAGCTTGAAAAGTCGTCTATATCTCTATAGTCTCTGATATAAAATAACAGTAACGCTATCAATTACTAGATGGCGCTGTACTCTCTGCTCTTCAGCTACATCTACATTCTTCTCACATTCTTGGTTCACTAGAAATTTCATTTATCAAAAAAAGATTTTCACAACTCAAAAAATCAAACAACCAAAGCACAATCCGCGCGGCCTTACGATGACCTTAGCCAGTTTACATAATGCGTCATTGTTTGGCCGCCGCCTTCTTCGCATGCACCTGTGCAACAAAATACAAGCCAGTTTGACCACTAGCACCATATAAATAAGATACAACGATATCTCTAATACAGACAAGTTTTACCGGTAGAGTTATTACTAAACGAATACTATCCGCTTATAAATTTCATTGAAGATGGCCTATCGATAGCAGCTTATTTATGTAAACAATTACGTCATTTCATTCACGACAAAAATTAATAAATTTTACTTACTTTATTATTTAAGTCACTTGTCAAAAATCTGAAACAAAAACAACAAAAATGAGTCATTAGATACAGTTTATCTATCCACCAACAGATGGCGCTGATATCAATCAATTGAATACTCCTTTCACTATTGAGCCAGTATGAGCTGTGCTGCTATTGCTATGCTCATTATTTTTGTACTTAGCAATTAGGCACGTTTAGTTTGAAATGTGGGTAGACTGGAATAGCAGGTACGCATTGTTTAGAAGACGGCAAATTAACATATTGCGTGCCGTTTCATAATAAACGCCTAGTGCGTATAGATTGATTGCGACAACTGGTAGCGAAACAAGTTCTATGGCCTTGTTTTGTTGTTTAAATAAAAATACGAGGAAGGAATGAAAAAGGCAAATAAAATGCAAAAAAATATGCCCCGGGTGAGGATCGAACTCACGACCTTAAGATTATGAGACTTACGCGCTGCCTACTGCGCTACCGAGGCTGGTGACTCACTGAGCGAAATAGGTCACCTGTATGTAAGTAATCCCTTTAACAATTTTTACCATGAGACAACCTGCTGCGTCTTGGACGAGCTGCCCCCATAGACGAGTTGCTAATTAGACCTCGTGCTACTAACTAACCCGATGTCCATGGGTTTATTTTAATTTGGGAATTTCTATTGTTTTTTTTTTCAGTTTTCTTACTTGTTTTGTAACACTTAGAGCAATCGTATTCTAATAACTTCAAATTCTTATTCAGTGGGTACGTACATTAAATAGGTATTCAAAGACGCTTAGTACCTGAATGCCAATAGTTTGTGAGTTACCTCAGAGCAAGACAAATAGACAACGCACGCGTAACAACTTTCACTTAATTACCTTGCTGTTATCGCCTATGAGAAGCGACATACATACGGACAGACAATGCATGAAATTCTCTATGTAAGTTCGGCAAAAAGCCTTACTGAAATTCCCAGGCTTAAATAAAAGACTGACACAGTGATCTAGCCTAGAAAATTTTAAGTGCTTCATTATTTGGTCTAGGTTGTTATTACAGTTTTATTTAGCTTGACTCCGTATATTTGTTTGTTTATTTATTTATTTGTTTATACGCATCAAATCTTGTTAGTTAAATTTCAACCACTTCCCGGTGTCTGATTGAGCTGAAATTTGGTATACTTCCGTAGTTTACATGACAATGCAACTAGGTACAGTCAGCAATAAAACTGTGTACCAAAATAATTTTTGGGAGTTACTTGTTAGAAGGTTGCAATAGTTTTCTAGGCCTCAGCAAGGATCTATTATATTTTCATACAAGTAGTGACACTAATCCGATCAGGGGGGTGATTTTTGAGATTCGAGCACTCGAAAGTGACATATAAAACTCTGAATAAAACGATAAAATTATGTTTGAAAAATAAAAGCGATAGAAATTTAAAATAATGATTATTTAAACTATTAATTCCATGCGAAAAAATTGGCTACAAACTTTTGTGTGCGATTATTTTCGAGCTTGAATTTTTTGAATTCGATCGTCCGGCTGTCAAAAATCGGCCCCCCGGTCTTACCTACCGCTAGGTGAAAAAAAGCTAGATTGGAACATTAGAACTTCAGTACCTACACCTGTAGTGGTATTTTACATACTACCTACATATTGATGTATGATGTATGCTTGTTTTGGGCAAACTTGGTGTTTGTTAAAAGAATATATTCAATGAGTCAAATACCTAAAGACCTTACAAAGTCAACATTGACCGGACCTGTTTCAACTGCAACCGTAGAAGTAAATTAAGGCCGAATGACCTTATGCGGCCCATACATTTATGGCATAGAGCTAGGGTCGGTATGATGGTCTAAATATGGTCTACACTAGAAATTAGAGGCATGCCGAGAGTTAATTTAATAAGGAATAGATATTCGGTGGAAACATGTTTCTATCTCATGTTATAGTAGGTAATTTATACAATTTTAATACGTATTTTACTTTTTACTTTGACATAATTTTTTCTACAGATTTAGGTGTAATGATCATACATGATTTGTTTTGTATTTTTATGTTTTGAAATTCAAAACTAAGTTGGGACTTGGGAGTGGTTTCGAACGTGCCTTATTTTGATTTCACGAAGAAAAAAAACTTGCGTAGGTATCTGGGAGGTATGACTTTTCTGAAATATTTTCACAAAAATCTTTCTAATTGTTTCTTCATATCTTGACCCTGTTCAGTTTACTCACATTTCGAGTAATTGCTAACAAATGAAAGCAAGAGCGAGTGCGCCTGCGCCGATTCCCAAATATTAGCGTTTTGGTGTTTTCTCTCGAAAGCATGAAATCGATCACACACACAACGTTCCATCCTCCACGGTCCGGTTCGGCGTCCGGCTCCGGCGTGAGAATGTGTGCTCATTGTAGTCATTGTTTATGAACGGCGCGGCGACTGTGTGAACCATCTACTACAGTGGTTGTAAGTTGGCTAAACTGAGGTGCCGTCACGTGCTACAACTTTGCCTACACTGCCTACAGCTTATATCTTATTCCTGAGATGGGAGAAAGGCGGCCATCTCCAGAAATAAGATATTTGTAAATAGCTAATTGGTAAAGAAAACATGTTTTTCAAGTCAGGTAAAGTTGTGCATCGTAGGCAAAGATGTAGCACGTGACGGTGGTTCGTAAGCTGTTATAGTTAAAAGGAACTACGGGACTAACATCTAAGCTTTTTACTAACCTTCAGAGTTAAGAAATCGACGGTAAACCTTTCATATGCTTACCAGAAGCTGATGCCA
Source organism: Pammene fasciana (assembly GCA_911728535.1). Classification (NCBI taxonomy): domain Eukaryota; kingdom Metazoa; phylum Arthropoda; class Insecta; order Lepidoptera; family Tortricidae; genus Pammene; species Pammene fasciana. The sequence continues at coordinate 623,424 of OU452274.1, read as the reverse complement.
AAAGAAGTCCATTGCTATCCCCAAGGATCTAAATACAGCGCTGCCCTCATATAACCAACAACAACAAAAACCTATAAGTATCCTCCAACGAAATAAATATAACAAGATATCTCATCCATTAAAATGATCACGCTTCTTTTATCCCTACAAAAAGCCGCAAAAACTTGATGAGGCAAACCAACGCGTTTTTGCAACTAAATAATTCACAAAACTTCTCAGCGGTGATCTTAGTCTTGGTATAATATAATTTGACCTTTCAATTTGTTAGACGTCTTTGTAACACGACGATGAACAATAAACTTGTGACCTGCCTGATGATAAGCGACCTCTTCAGCCTATGGGTGCTTGAAATTCCAGCGGAGTCACAAACACGATGCCGACCTTGGCTGATAGTGTTATAATTAAAGGGGCAAATAAAATAGGCCCTCACAGCGTCACAGCCAACACAGAGCATCTTTGAAAGCTCCAGAAATTTCTCTCACCACCAGGAACACAACACTACATTCCCACAGAGTAGCTGCTATGTTTAATTGCCGTGAGGTCGTCTCGTCTGTAAGGTCTATAAGGTAGCTTTCGGAATGCAGGGCCAGGCATAAGGTTCTCCAGAGTTGCAGAGCATGCAAAATACTTTAATCTAATCAAAGTGCTGTCTGCGTTGTAGTGATGCCAATACTTTTCTTCTACACTTCTACCATGATATAAGGTATAGCCGGATCCGTAAGCATTATGAATCGCAGCCCTGACGTCATCACCTCATCATGCACCAAGGCCGAAGCGATCATCCTAAACTTATACTACACTTAGATTGATATACACACCACACATCATTAAGTATAATGGGCGTATACACGACGGCGTGGGGGTTTGTCTAATTTTGTTCGACGCTGTGCCTGTTACTGCGACTAAATAAATTTTGAATACACATATTAAATAATTGTAAATAAATAAATAGATCCTAATATTATATATTCTTATATCAACGAATCATACTAAGATGCCAACCAACTTACATACCATCATATCCAATTATTACTGTAACGGTAGTATTACCTAACTACTTATTCCCTTACAAGTCAAGAATGTTAAAGAAGAGATATTGATCCTATAGGATTTTATATAAGGTTCACATTCAAACGACTGTAGTGATGACATAATGCTTTTTACAGTTTTTGGTACACGACCGTGACCACATACGCAAGGGACTGCGAAGAGTGCGAAGAAGGGCAATAGTATTCATTTTATTCCGCTGACCCTACCGATGTGGGTCATACGCTTAACGTTCTTATAAATATCTCTAATTTACATCTTTAGTGCAGGCATTTTAGGAAATCTATTCGAATTCGATAAGGTTGGATGGAGCAAGTCTTCATTACTGAGATAGTAGTGTTTCTCCGAAGATCTCTTCATCGGCCGGTCCTCACGGTCTTGTGCTACACTCATGCAAACGTGTCTTTCTTAATATTCTTCATCTTAATAAATAGTTTTCAGAATATTTCTGCCCTATGTATTGACCATTGGTTCTACAGGCCACCTGACCACTGTTGCTTTAGTCTTATAAAGTGGGTTAAGCAATTTTGTTGAGTTTAAAACTTTTGAGACATCACTGAAATGACCTAACGGGACCAAACTAGTAACGGCATCAAACTCATCCCAAGTTCTAACATCATTACATAAAAATACCCGTTTAGACTTTGGAGGTATTAACTTGTCATTCGGGGTAATGTGGTTGCGTGATGTCATGGTGTGTGGCCGCTGTTGCAACTCGTCAGCAACAGTGTTAAAGTTGTTAAACATAACGTTTAAAACTTACGACACCAAGTGCTAATGCTTACATATGAATGGACAAATAAATATGCGAGTCGAGCGCTGGATGCCACAGGTATTTCCAATACGCAAATACGAGTATATTGTAGACCGAAAATAAACACAAATAGTTAGGTCAGTGGGCGTTTTCACAAAAAGTTTTTAAGAATTTTTTGCATATTCCTACTCAGAATCGTGAGTACTATCAACTCCACTATGAAATTAAAAGTGTCCTGTTCCTCTTACGCCACTTTTCTATGAAAAATTGTATGAAAATTTTGGGACACTTTTCATTTCCTAGCAGAATGAATAGTACTCTCGATTCTAAGGAGGAATATCTAAAAAATTCTTAAAATTTCAAAAACACGAAAACCAACAACGTTTTGTGAAAACGCCCCAGTACTATATCATGTATGCAGCAGAATACAAAGGAAAATACAATAGTACGGGCGGGACCGTACGATCTGCTACGTTACGTGATACAAAGATTAGCGCCATGGCACATATTTATAAGTGATGCTGAGCTCTGAAAAAATAGTAAAAAAATAGAATTGGCCGAAATCGCCAAAAAGTACCACTTCCGGTGTAAGAAATGGATGACATTTCGCTACGCCATGGATATAAAGAAGAGACTTGTGGCAACTTTCATTTGTTTTTAGGTACAGAAAAACCCAGTCTGCCAGTTCCTGCATGGCCCGGCAGACTATTTTGAAAGTAACGAATTTGACTCCACGTCACTTTTGAACCAGTCTGCCGGACACTACTGTACTGATACTACTATTGATGGTATTAAATTAATTAATATCTAGTCGAGTACTAATAAATAGGGTCGACCCATTGGAGCTCTACGTTTTGCGTTTCGAATTTGACAGTCTAAGTTGATTCCCCCTTACGTCTACGCATAGACTTAAATATATAGCGTCTAGTATACACTGGACTGGAATACTAAATAGCTTTCGGCTTTGACTAAACCATCATAGGTTAGGTAGGTAAACATTTTTGCTATATTAGCCGAATGTCCGCCTCCAACCATATAGTTAACTGCACCTACTGAAGATTCCTCAGATGGGTTACATAAGTAAGTACATGGAGATCGGAATCGTGCAGAGGGCACTGAGGGCAGAAGGCCAGCCGTAATTACACGTATCTAATAAACGATTACACCTGGCCCTAGTGTCGCAATTGGCCTTGTGCGGACCATCTCAAAACGAATGTATGTAACTTTTAAGGTTTCTTTTTGTACTGATGACTTCTTGCTGAGAACATCTGAATTCTGAAATTCCTGCGAAAAACTTTATGACAAGACTGTTAAGGTTTAATTTTGAACTGAGTTTCCGAAGTGGTCTTTTGAAGAATCCCTGGTGGATTATCGATGCTCTTATCTCATGTCAAAACCAACCACCATATTATGTTTATTATCTACACTTCAGTAAGTATCTGTGAATTTTTTAGCTATAAATCAGGGTTTCCCAAGTTCCCAACCAGTGGGGGCGTAGAGTGAACCAAGGGGGGCGCAGCGAGCGGCTCCAGATTTAAACTGTATAAGGCCTGTACCGCGGCGGCATGACATGGATCATACATGGACATTCAACATAAAAACTTATCCAAATAAAAAACACCAATTCATAATAGTCAGAAAAAAACTAATTTGAATTGTACAAGTACGTATACGAGATTATCAAAAATATTTAATTAGGTATATCTGATTTTATTTAGATTAGATTTTGTTTGAGCCGTTTGGGGTGGAGGGAGACGCTTGGGCCGTGGGGACCAGGAGCTCACAAAATTTATAAGGAGTTAGCCAAGCGCCTTATTATGCGGGCTTTCCACTAAAAAAGGGTAATGAGCGGAAACGGAGCTAGCGAACTGAGCGGACCGGAGGAAATTAGCTTTGCACTTCCACCAAAAAAGAGTTTCAGCATTTGCCTTCCACTGCCAGCGGATTTTGCGGAGTGAGCGACTGGGTCAGCTGAGCGGAGCGGGGCGGGGGTCTGAGCGGAGTCCGTTAAAAACTAGCGTGCGACGCCATGACGCAGCGGACCCATTTTAACTCGCTCAGGCCGCTCCACTTTACTCGCACGCGATTGACGCGATGGATGTACTTGTATGAAATACGTGTTGCGAGTCGAGCGGAGTCCGCTCGGAATCCGCTCGACTCTGCGACCTCTTTTGTGACTCTTTAAACTCGTTTAGTCCGCTCCGCTCACTCTTATTCAGTGGAAGCACTTATATGCAATTCGCCATTGCGAGTTAAACGGACTCCGTACGGACCTCGTTCCGCTCGCAGTGGAAAGTGGGCATTAATGCGACGGGTGACCAGTAGGGTTTGCTCCCGGGAAATACCGGAACCGAAAGTACCGGGAATTCCCGGGATTTCGAGTCGTGTAAAGAACCGGGACTGGAAAATAAAAATCCCGGTACTTTCGGGATTTTCGGGAAAAACATTTTTTACTTTTTTGGGCCCATTTATTCTTCGGAGTTCAAATATTTCATCGCGTAATGTTTTAAATAAACGCGGGCCGTCCAACCGGCGGCCGTGGTCACGGCGGTCGCCCGCCAGGCGTCAAGCTGGCGGTGAGGACAGCTACGCCAGTTACCAGATCCCGTGCTGCTACGCGAAAATGGCCTTAGAAGACCTTCCCTCGATTTCAAATGTATGAAGATTTGCGTTAACAGATTTTGGAAAAAACATTCAAGGTGCGAGAAAAAGGTCATTTTTGACAAAATTTTTTTTGTAACCATTGGATCCCATTCCTATCCAAGATCAAAAGTTTGTATGGGACCAAAAAAAATCTCCAGCTAGAAGAGCCACAAATCGAGGAAATTTTTTCCGATATATTTTGTATCAAAATGAAAACTTATTTTTCACGTGCTGTTTTTTATGTCAATCGATTCCATTCCTATCCATTATCAATAGTTTCCTAGGGGCCAACTAACGGTAATGTACTAAAAAGCCACAAATAAAAAAAAACATACATTTACTATATAGAAAATGTGAATTTACATTTTTCTATCACGTAGACACACACGTTTAAGGACGTTAATAATGTATGACATAATTACAGTAAAAGCATAATATCAGAAAACAGGGATTTTAAAGCAGTAAATGTATGTAAAATTGTTCTTCAATTTGTGGCTTTTTGATACATTACTGTAAGTTGATCCTATAGAAACTATTGATACTGAACAGGAATGGGATCGATTGACATAAAAAAATAGCTAGTAAAAAATTAAAGTTTTCTTTTTCATACCAGATGTATTGGGTATCTTTCCTCGATTTGTGGCTTTTCTAACCGGATTTTTTTTGGTTCCGTACAAGCTTTTGATCCTGGATAGGAATGGGATCAAATAAGAATAAAAAAAAATTCAAAAATTATCTTTTTCTGCACCCTGTATGTTTTTTCTAAAATCTGTAAACGCCAATCTTCATAAATTTGAAATCGAGGGAAAGTCTTCTAAGGCCATTTTCGCGTAGCAGCACGGGATCTGGCAGCTGCCCTCAGCGCCTTGGTGGCCGGCTTGTCGCCTGGCGGGCAACCGCCGTGACCACGGCCGCCGGTTGGCCGGCCCGCGTTTATTTAAAACATTACTCGATGAAATTTTTACAACCAAAATCAACGTCAGAAGTTTTGGAAGATTTTTCCCGAAAGTACCGAAATTACCGGGAAATCCCGGTTCCATTATTGGCTAGTACCGAAAATCCCGGTTCTACGAAACAGTACCGGTACTGCATTCCCTAGTGACCAGAGGGCTGGGGCATACTTTGCCCAGCGCATCGGTATTGCCGTCCAACGCGGCAATGCCGCCAGCCTTCTGGGCACCCTACCGAGTGGTACTGATCTGGAGCCCATTTTTTATTTGTAAGTATGTTTTAGGTTTTAGTATTAGTTTAGTTTATATGTAGTTTTTATTTGGAATAAAACAAAAAGTTGATTTTCATTTTAATATTTTTTTTAGATACACTCAATATTTTTATTTTAAGTGCGCTAATGCCTATAATTATTCCGTGAATTGCAATAAAATGCTGATTTAATGGACTCCATCGCGATTTTTTAATGTTAACCAGTTAACCTGCATAACTATTCGATTTATATATTTATGTGTCAACTCAACACTCAACATAGCTCTAGAAGGTTGCCTCTAATAGACCGTGTGTCCTCAATCCAGTATTTTAATGTGCACATGTACGGCACTATAATGCCAATTGGACATCTTTTATAGAAGTGTAGTTGAAACTGAGTTTAATCCAATTTCAATCGTATTGCTATTTCTATTGGTTACAAAATTAACGTGATTAATATTACTTACGTCTTTTTAAATTTATTAGTGTAACATTTAAATTTAAGATACGCACATACGAGTATGGTCGTGTAGAGTAATTAAAAGGTCGATTTTCTATCGATTTAAGAAATATATTGCGAATCGGGTACCTAGTTTAAGGTGGTTGCGTTATTTTGTATTACTTTGTGGTTTTACGGTGCTTGCTGGTGCCGCCGCTGTTACTAGTATTAGATCATTTTAAATTGGTATTTCACAAGATGAATCAATCTTCTGAATAAATCAAAAGGAACAAGAGCAAAATAAAATATTTGCGTAGCCATAGCCAGCCGTTATGTCATATTTTGTGAATGCATTATATCCTGAAGTATTTTATATATATTGATAAACAGTTTAAGTACTAGCTATAACAAGCGAAACGTTAGCAAAGTACGTCCATTCATAAGAACCATGATAATGATAACACATTATCAATCTTCAACAAAATAATAATCTTTACAAGATTGATTTCTTAAGACGTTTTTATATTATAACATCCGCTTTTGTAACATGTAAATCAATCATTTGCCTTAATTAATAAACCGATCTATGCCTTATTTATATACGCGAAAACTACAAAGTTACCATTGCAACTCACGAGTACGCCACCATAAAAGATTTTGCGTAAGTTAATTATTGGCCTAATTTAGTTTGAAGTTTTACCACCTGCTCATATAAGTTTGTCAAATGCCTTATTGGCACAATTCTGCCGTTCACTATGTTTCCACACTGTTAGAAAAAGTAGATCAATCAAAGTAAGACTTTGTACCCGAGATTTAGAGCCTGAATTGGCGCAATTTATGATCGATGTGGTAATGTGGAATGCTGCTAAGAACCTATATAATGATAGTGTTGATTGAGAACTGAAATTAGTTGAGCAATTTAAAAGAATTTGTTACACCTTGTATATAAAAAGTTACTATAAGTAGTATAAGTATAAGTACCTATCTTACGTATTCCGCAAATACAAATGAAGCTATATATTATATAAGACTTATTAACTTATTTTTTTTAAAGTATTTATAGAGTTACCATTAATGCATTTACAATCTAACTAATCTAATTAATTTATAATACATACGTACCATCGGGTACATAATTGCTTGGCCAATTTGTCAATTAATTCATTCATAAATTGCCCATGCATTTTTGAACCCGATGGTACAATCATTTAAAATAATTTGAAAATTTGTGGACTGAGTAACTATTATTGAATAAATTATTTTTATAGGAATAATCACTTGGAAATCTTGAAATGGAAAGGCAAACCAAATAATTGTTCGTCAAAATATTAAAAATCAACTGGAATTATAGTAATCAGAAGAATAATTATTCTTTTGGAGTTGAATACTTCATACTAGATTTTTAGTTTATAATATTTTTAAGTAATAAGACTAATAAGTAATTTTTAGGTTAGGTACTCGCATAGTTTATTTAAGTTTTCTCATGTACCTACCTATTTTGTACCTAAATATTGTTGTTATATAACAACAAGTTATTCAAAAACGAAGTAAAAAGTATCTACCCAATTGTAGAATATAACATACCTATAGACGCATTTATGTTCACTGTGTTAGATTTAATTTAGTCTTTGGTAAGCTGTGAAAACCAAGCAATTATCTATTAACTAAATGAAAAAAAAAATTTAACAAGTTTGCAAGCGAAAAGAAAAAAAAGAAAATGGCCAACGCCGCAAGCCCACAAATAGCTAGAGTGACCACGCGGTTAGATTCCGCAAACCGGTCCCCGCGCATACTTGGCCGTTGCGTCATGCGAGACCAGAAAAAGTTGTGTACCTTTGATAAATGGGTTCTGTCATGCTATTGCAGCCAATAAAACGCTATGACAATAATATTGATTTAATTTTCCGCTACTTATTCTGTCCTAATTAATATGGACTACTTTTTGCAACGTTACGTTTGATTCAATTACTTATTTTATTTCATGAAATATGTCTATACAAATGTGTATGAATATTTGCCGGAATTATTAGTTTATTTGACTATGTTGAGTAAAAATTTGAATCGGAATTACTTACCTATCTACTCATTAGTAAAATAAAAGCTAGTTTGAAAATGTTTTCGTTTCATTCTAAAAATATAATCTAGGAGGAGAGGAGCATATCAATAGATATAAAAGCAACTTGAAATTATAAATATTGTTATGTCGATTTCTGTAATTCTCTTCTAGTTTTTTTTTTTTCAAGTAAATCAAAAAAGTATTTCTTGTTCATATTTCATGGTATTTGTACTTTTTGTGGGGATCTCTAAAAAATAGCGATGGTGTTGTAACCGTCTAATGGTTGTATTTGTCGCTATGTGTGGCGTTAGATAAAAGTGTGCTTATTAGTGGTAGTGAGCTGAAATCTTTTTTCGTCTCTAAGACGGATTTAAAGACATTTCTGGATTACAAGCTCGGAAAACGTTTAGGCTAGGTCTATTCGTCCAACTTGTGAGGTAGTCAAATGATCTGATCTCACACGCTTATGCCCAATAGTTGACACCCTGCTTATACCTTTATTGATGATGACATACATTTTAAGATTACTGTATAGGGCCAGTGACGAGCGCTCGAACGTTTACCTTAGCAATCCAAGTTGCATGGAAGCACTAGAATTATATAAATAATTTTATCGTATAAACGTGTTATGCTTATACTTTATAAAGAGTGCATCGAGTTCCTGCACCCAGCTGAGGTCATTAGAATTGCAAAGGATGCATGCATCAAATCAAGGTCGGTAAATCATCTGCCATTTCAATTACTTTTTACATGCATATATAGAGCCACGTAAAAACACTAAAAACTGCGATATCTGCTATTAATTCTTTAATTTATCAGTTTATCGGTCCCTTTCGCTATGGAATGAACTGTAAGTTTTTTGACCTTGGGTTGACAGGTTTGTGCTTTAAGTGAGACATTAAGTTTTAATTAACTGGAATAAACTGACGTTTCTTGTTATATTAGTTGAGCAGTGTTTGTCAATTTAAGTAAGGTACTTTTATTGATATTATTTCATAAAATCCTTAAATATCTACAAAATACATACAAAAAGAAAAGACAGAGAACCGGAATGCGATACCGATTGATAATAAGGATGCAGGATGTCAAAACAAAAAACGGCTTATTGTCTTAATTTTGTTATGATTCTCATATACAAGTGACCTGACTAACAATGGTAGATATATACATACAATAACCAATATCTTTGTAGAGTCGTAGGTAGTTCTTTATTAGTAGGTACTTGGAGTAAATTGACGGTTCTCTGCCTTTTCGACGAAAATTGTATTGCCGAATTTCACTTGCCAGCCAACTTTTCGCAGAAGTTACATTTTGGAAAAGTTGGTTGACTCCGCATTCCTAATGCTCACTTTCTTTGTGACTAATGTTGTACTGTACATGATTTATAATTCAGTTTAGTCTAGGACTCGAGGCAAATTCTCAGCGCCCTTTAGAAAACGAAATGTAATAGAAATCGTGAGGCTCATGCTAATCTAACCCTGCCCATTAAATTATAACTAGAGAAACTCTAATTATTGAGGCCACGTGTCATACGATACGGCCAAAGAAAACGAAGTTCGTTCACGATTTTTTGAAGCTACTACATGTTAATACTACAACTTCCAAGTAACAGCATTGCGGACTGAACGGAATAATGACGTATACTGTGTTTTTTTTCTACTCTATGTAATGTAACTAATGTACCTAACCTACCATAGCAGCCTATGGGCTTGTATGTCCAGACTTCTAGAGGTGCTACAGGTGACACGTACCTACTTTGTTTTGTAGGTATACAAGGATTCGTTACTGACAGTTTGAATGCAGTTTATTAGTTAAGTTGGAAGCTTTGACTAGCTAAGCTATCTGAAACAGTAACAAACAACATACCTAAGGTGTTATTATAGCTGTGAACTGTTTACATTTTAATTTTAACGCCTCTTTAGTTTACACTCGAAGTAAAAACGTCCTATATCACAAAAACTCCCCTGATACTTAAGTCTTTTTAGTAAATTTGAATTTAATCATGAGAGCACGTTTAGTTCTCATTCATTACTGTATGTGTGTATGGGAACATCTAAATTTCCGCATGCTCCATAGATAAACGATGTGTACAGCGATCTCACGTTTTGTAATGATTTTGAGATACGGTGCGTATTTTTTGCGTGTAGGTACGCTTAGTTTAGATGTGTCATCATTTTTTAGATAATCATACTGATTGTGATATGTACATTTTAAAATATTGAAAAGCATGATATGCGTGAGAAAATCTAAATTCTCATATTATTCTGAAGATAAGTGATGTGATCACGAAGGTTTTGAGATTTTGTGTTTTTTTGGCTCAATCTTTTTAACGAATAGACACAACCAATACCTTATTGAAATATGTATTCGTTAATGAAATAATATACTACATACTAACTGAGCCTAGTAACCATCTAAGTGTAAAAAAATGTGGCACGGTACACATTTATTATTAGTATTAGATTAGATATGTATAAAAATGTATATCATGTCGCTAATTTAATATCAAGCCCAACCAACTCGGTCTAAAGAATTCTTCATACCTTCTGAATACAGATATAGTATAAATACTAGCCCAAACTAGGCATCCAAGCCGGCATACTTAATGCTAACATAACTAACTGTGAATGGGCTAGTGGGCACATTTCGCCGCGTGCCGGGCCAAATACGGCAGCTGGAGCTGGCCACTTGTTGGTCGTACTTAGTAGTGAAACGGAAAGGCAGATTTTTTGCAAACTCTAGTTTCTATCTGGGTTTCGAAATGTTCTGATTTGAAACTTAACTGCTCAGACTTGCCATATATTTTATGCGACAGTAGGTTTCTTATTCTTATTTCGGTAGTGGTATCTAAAGAAACTAAAAGACATTAGTAGCCGAATAAAAGTGGATGCGATATGCGATACGATTAATAGCAATATATATATATATATTAAGGTGCTAACAAATTAAATACAAATATTTTAGCAGAAGTTAACCGTAATTTGAGTGATTGATCACAGAGTTGGAATTAATTGTATAATAATTTTACATTCTATTTTATATCGATAATCTTCGGAGTCCAATATAGGTTGGATCCTATGTAATAGATATTCGACTTCAATCATTCCTGAATCCTGATTAAATAACTAGAACTTAAATTAGTACCTTGCATAGAAGACAGAAGGTAATCACCAGACCAGGGTGCCCCAGTTAGGTTGTCGTAGTTTTCTTATTCAATATCGGCCGAAAGTTCAGGCATAGGTACACACAGCAGGGCAGGGTTTTGACTTACTCTTGGATATTACTACATTCACACTTTTCTTTCTCATCCCGCTAAACAAAGCTTCAAACCATTTAAACTCACAGGGCAAAATGATCAGGTCGGATTGTGCAACCAATTGTTCTGAGTTTCGCTATGAGACCATTACTCATAGGCTAGTAAACGTATGTGATTACGGTTACGCCATTTTTAGGAAGTACAGAGGGCGGTTACAATGGTGTTTGCAAACAGATGAATAGATGGGATATAGAGATAAGCTGTATTTTTTAGGAAGATGTAGATGCAACGGGCTATTGGACACACGTCTTCACCGAGGGAGAGACGGTGACGGTATTCACCAAAAACTTAAAGAAAAGAGAAGAAGGAATGTGAAATAAAACACTGCTGTGTCAGAATGTAGACTACCTAGAATATAGTGAGGATCATGTACTAATAAGAGTAGGTACTTAATTGAATTCTTTAGTCTTCGATTCCATCCAACAGCTGTCATTGTTATCTTGCTTAAGATAGGTAAGGATAAACAATAGCAACTGACTATTGGAATCATATCACAACAAATGCCATGCTGAATTTAAATTAGAAAAAAAAAACAGACGTACGGTCACTAGGGTGGTCCAAAAATATTAAGTTTAGATTTTTTATTTCCACCAGCTTCTTTTAGTTTCAATACTCCTAAAAGATATTTGCACCTAATTTGAGAACAGTTAAACTTTATTTTGGGGGTCGCTATGAATGACACAATTTTGCGATACAAAAATGTATGAAGAGAAATTATACAATCAATAATTATTAATTGGAAATGTTTTTGATAGTGTTTATACACTATTTATATTAAGTTATAACTGAGTAACTAATAAAGCGCTTAAATTTTAAATTTTAGGGTAATTCAGATTTTTCCATTTGTATGGGGATATTATAAATATTGAAATCATAGCGACCAGTAAATTATCATCAAATGAGCTCAAGTTTTGGATATAGACTTCGTTTTCTTAACAGAACAAAAGGAGTCTGGTGGAGATAAGATTTGTAATACTTTTTTCTTCTCCATACATTCATGGACCACCCTAACGGTCACGGATATTAATTGAGTAGTATTTAGGATTCACTTTACATTTCATAGTAAGTATAAACATAAACAAAATAAAATAACTAAATAGTAGGATGCAGTTCAATTTGAAACTCCAAGTAGGTGCCCGGAAGAAATAGGACATTCAATTATTTCAATTCAGAGAGTATAATACATTATTTGTACTGTATTTAATGCATTTTCCTTTCCTTCGCAGTCCAGCAATAGACTCTATAGACAGGGTTCACATTTTCCCACGAACACACAAAAGGGCTCCATCATCATTACACAAAACAAAAAACACTTTCGGACCGTAGGCGGAGTCCTTTGACCTCGCACAACCAGAGCAATTGTACCGTGTCAGTTATAAATTCCTGGTATCTTTGTTGAATAGGTATTGTGAAGCTGGGAGCCGCAGCCGACGTGGGAGGCAGAGACAATCGCGTGTAAACATTGCAGAGGTATTTAGTGAACCGCAATCGGCCGTTAACGACGCATTAAAATGTTTTGTGACAGCTACATTTAATTGTTTCTGGCGGCTTAGTACAGAAAGAAGTGGTATCTTGACTTGACAAAAATGTACGAGTATGTAGGTAAACTACCTATTACATAAACTCATCGATCAATTTATGAGCACAGTCCAACTTCAGTAGGTATGGTTACCCTGATATATCTGAAATTCGGTGATCGGTCCCGTCCTTTAAGAAAACGGACTTGCCTGGTTGGACCAACAATGACGTACCTACATAATTCCGATCTTTTCTTATACCAGTTACCAGTATTGGTCCCCGAGTTAAATATTAAAATAAAACTTTCACGAAGAAAGTAATTGCATACACCTTAATTAATCCGACAACCCGGTAAATTTAATAAAGTTTTACAATATTTTAGCCACGCCGTAACAATTATCATAAATTCATCAGCCGACGGCTAATTACATGTAGTATTCAACACCCACTAAGCTTCGGCAGATGATCAAAAATGGAGACTTTATCTATGAACTCCTGAGTTTGGGAGCGGCGAAGATGAGCCGAGATAATCGCTGATTAGCATATGTACGAGAATTTATTTAAGGAGTTATGTAAGGGAAAGTTGTTTGAGCAAAGCCGAGGTGCGCCTTGCAAAATATATTGTTTAACGTTGCGTGCCTGCGTGACTGCCTATTTGTTAGGGTTTTCTTATTTTACTACCGTTGTGTAAGTGTTAACATAATATTGTATGTTAACAAAGTCATGTCACGTACCTAGCTTTTTAGGGAAACTATATATTTTTTTAATGAAACTCTTGAAGTCATAGATTATACATATAGTTTCTTAGTACTAGTAGGAAATAATAGGAACTCTAATTAAGGAATAATACATATAAAAAGCCCTGCTCTTAAATTAATACAATCTTTTATGTAGGTAATAAAATAAGTGGATTTACTATAAAAAGTTTATTAAAGAGACCGTTTGTAAGACATTTCTTTAATTGACACAATGAAATTAAAAGTAGATACATTACTCAACACACGTCTAAGTCAACTGCAACAGTTCCAATTCCCTTCTTAATTACCAATTAAGTACCTTGCTCACAAGCGGGTTCCATACAAACTTCATTCAGAATTTAATTATGACACTTGACATTTGTAAGTTGACGCAACACTGGCCTTAATCTACCTGTAATGGGAACCGTTCTTCAAGAACACCTGTTCCATTGATAAACAGACTTTTAAGCTATTTTTAATTGACAATTGTAGTTTAATAACTAAATAAGCGTGTTGTGCCTAGATAGATATATAGACTTCTACAACAAATACACGGGAAATGAATCATCGACTATTTTTGAATAACTGTTAATTGTATAATTTGACAGTGAGCACAAATTAAATAGGTATACCTACCTAATCTCCTATAAGATCAATCATTGGAGCATTTTGCCTTACGAAAAGTGGATAGAAAATGTTTTAATGAATATCGAAGTTCGCTGTAAGTAGGCCCGCTAAACGAATAAACTAACTTTAGGTAGGTTGTACACAACAGTAGAAAACCTATCTAAATATATAAAAGAAGAAACTGACTGACTGACTGACTGACTGACTGACTGACTGACATATCAACGCACAGCCTAAACCGCTGGGTCTAGAGTTTCCAAATTTGGCATGTAGGTCCCTTATAAGGTCTAGGGGTGCACTAAGAAAGGATTTTTCAAAGTTCACCCCGTAAGGGGGTGAAATGGGGGTCCAAAGTTTGTATGGGGAAACAAGATTAGTTAGACTATTTTATTTGAAACTTCACATGAGTATTCCTAACAATAAATGAGTAAACACGTGTTTCAGGTTTTTTGAAAATTCAACCCCATAAAGGGGGAACTGGGGGTGACCAAGTCTGAAAATCAACATGGGTATCGTTTCTATGGTTTATCGGGTCGCTGATTACGAAAACACCAATGATTTTATGATACAACGTGGCAGGTGTAAAATATCATCCTCCTGTTGGGGTGCGATAGGGTTGAAATGACAAAATATCAATATAGGAGTCGATTGATGGTATTTTGGGACGTTAATTAAGTACGAAAATGGCATCAATTTAGAAATTTTGGTATAGAAATAATCTAAAATCCGGGAAAGGACATAGGGTAGTTTCTATACCGAAAATCAGCCCTTAACACATTCAGCACCGAGAACCCGACTGTTGGCTTCTCTGTTCGTAGCTACTACGCGCTACATACGAGGAATACCTGGCTACGCGCTACGAGCGTAGCGTGTAGCGCTACGCGGTACGGAAAGTGTTAAGGGGGTGAAAAGGGGATTAAAAGGTTGTATAGAGAATTTTTAACCGTTGAACCGATTTAAATGAATCTTGATATAATAGATAGTTTAAATCCCGGGAAACGACTAAGGGTTATTTTCATTGAAAAAATTAACCCGTAAAGGGGTGAAAAGAGGGTTGGAATTTTGTATAGGATTTTTTCACAGCTGAACGGATTTAGATGAAACTTGGTATACAGATAGTTTGAGGCCCGGGGTGAAACAAAAAATAGTTTTTTTCGCGAAAACTACCCTTAAAGGTAAAAAAGTTAAGGGTGAAACGGGGGTTGCAGGTTTATATAGGGAATTTTAAACCGTCGAACCGATTTAGACGAAACTTGGTATATAGTAAGTGTGAACTGGCAATGACTAAGGGTTGTTTTTATTCCGAAAATCATCCCTTGAAGGAGTGAAAAAGGGGTTGGAATTTTTATTAGGAAATGTTTAACACCTAGACCGATTTAGATGAAACTTAATGCTTATTAGCATACATATAGTTTAAGTCCCGAGAACGGACATAAAAATAGTTTTTATTTCGAAAATTAACCCTAAGGTTAAGGGGATGAAATTGTGTTGGAGGTTTGAATGGGGAATTTTTAACAACTGAACCGATTTTGAAAAATCTTAGTATAGAGAGTCCCGGGAAGCGAAAAGGATGTTTTTTGGGTTTCGTACCAAAATGTTAGAAAAGGAACCCTTATGGTGCGACTTTGTTTGTAAGTCAGTGACCCAAAGGCAGGCATGTAACGCCAATTTATTAATTTTAAACATGAATGGGGGTGGGGGATTTCTGGGTAGGTGAATGAGAAATCAAAAACAAATAACTTTATTGTGTGGCGTATCAAATAAACGGGCTTAATGTGAGGATCTCTAATTAGTATAATTTTAACATATCTACATAACTTTGAAGTTATTAAAAAAAGGTGTAAATTAATCAATATCGGAAACTGTTCGACAGAAAAATTTACAAAAGTTACAGATATAATAGTTATTTACGTATAAATTACAGGAAAACTAATAAAAGTGCAGACAAGCACCAGTCCGATTTAAGACAAAAAAATCGGGGTACGAGTCCGATTCGCACTCAGCCGCCCTATTCTCATGAAATCATGCTGAAAGCGTCTTTTTTCAAAAATGTAATAAAAAAGATGTTCGTACGAAACCTTTAAGGCGCAAGTAACACCCGTACTGGGGCCGTATTCTAACTTTAAAACACGCACAGACACGATCCAACTTCAATGCAAATCCAATGCAATAACAACACAACACAGCTAACGCCTACACGTCAACACGTCTGAATAAAAAATGACGGAATTTGCTTGAAAACTACTGCGATATGCAACTACAATATTGGTTGATTATTGGTTGTGTGTTGGAGTTATGTTTGAGATGGATTGTGTTTTTAATGTATTGTTTAAGTATTTTAAAATTAGAATACGGCACCTTGCCTGTTTTTGTTAATTTCCTAAAATCATTACTGAAAGGGGTGAAATGGGGGTTAAAAGTTTGTATGGGGCTTTTTTAAATGTTGAACCGATTTTGATGAAACTTGGTATGGAGATAGTTTGGGTCCCGGGAATGGGCAAAATTGTATTTATCCCGAAAAACAACGCTTACGGGGATGCATAGCAAAGGGGTTGGAAGTTTTATAGAGAATTATTTTCAGTTGAACCGATTTAGATGAAATAAATATGTTGTTGTATAGAGATAGTTTGAGTCTCGGAAAACGACATAGGATAGTTTTATCCCGAAAATCAACCCTTTAAGAGGTGAAAAGGGGGTCGAAAGTTTATATGGGGAATTGATAACCGCTGAACCTATTTAGATGATTTGGTATAGAGATAGTTTGAGTTCTGGGGATGGATACATAGTAGTTATCCCAGAAGTCATTCCCTAAGAGAGTAAAAAGGGGGGTCAATTACTAATTCTACGCAAAGGAAGTCGCGGGGAAAAACTTTTATTCAAGAGTAGAAATCTGCATTAATCATGATGTACGCGGGCGAAGCCGCGGGCAACTGCTAGTTAATTATGTGAGAAGGAATCAGATCAAAATCTCGTCTCAAATCAACATCAAGTCTTAAAAAGTACACAAGCAGATTAGGTAGAACCTATCTAATTGTCTAACTGAGAATGTCCTACTTTTTGTGTGATAGCATGGTCACCCTACCTATCGATCGTAT
The DNA here is from genome assembly GCA_911728535.1 of Pammene fasciana. NCBI lineage: Eukaryota > Metazoa > Arthropoda > Insecta > Lepidoptera > Tortricidae > Pammene > Pammene fasciana. The sequence goes on along the minus strand of OU452274.1, from coordinate 605,992 downwards.
CATTTTGAAGATCACGTTTCATATCATTTCCGCTATTCCGCTACCCGTACGGGCTCGTCCACATGTGCGTGGTGCGGCGCCGCCGCCGCAAAGCGGTGCGGTGCCGCAGGAATTTGCGACGCCGCGCCGCTTTCGCGGCGCCGCAGCGCGACACCGCAAATTTCTGCGGTGCGGCGCCGCACCGCGCGCGCGGTGCCGCAAATTAGCAGTGCGGCGCCGCGCCGCGACTGCGGCACCGTTAGTTTCTTATTAACAACTTAACAAGTTTATATTTTGTAAGCAGTTTATTTATAATTATTAATTATAAGTATAAAAGTTGTTAAGTTTGTATCTAATGATTAATATGTAGCGATACTTGAATCGATATTGTTGATGATTAATACTCATATGAATGTTATTGATTTTGATATGGAAATCAAATAAGTAGTTGATTTTAAAAATATCTGATTTCTCTATGATCTCACTATACTCTTATAGTAGTTAGAGTCAATCCCAACATCTCCAGACGTCCAGCTGGTTTTCTAGATAAATACCGATGAGCTACTTATTAATTCGAGGAGATACTTTGCTTATCAGTTCATCAAAACATTCGGAAACAGTTTTGGAATTTGTTGCCATTTATTTTCAACGCCTGATAATTTATTAAAAATATTTATAACGGGTTACTCACGTAATTTTTGTCGATTTTTGCTCCTGGGCAGCGCGTCGGCTACTGCGCAGGCGCGCAGTAGCCGACGCGCTGCCGTCGCGGAAGGCCGCTCATGAGAATGATCATCGTAAATTGATCGAAACATGTCGAGCAAAAATCGACAAAAATTACGTGAGTAGCCTGATAATTTATTTTGAAATGACCATCTACATCTTCATTTTTTTCCTGTGCCTTCTTAACAGCAACATAAGTATTCAACATTGTTTTTTCCCGAGGCCCTGGAGCTACATGGTGCCGCCGCCGCAGCGCGGCGCCGCAATGCCGTTTTGCGGCGCCGCGCCGCGGCAATTAGCGGTGCCGCGTTGCGGCGCCGCAAAAGCGGCGCGGCGTCGCAAAATCCTGCGGCGCCGCACCGCCTTGCGGTGGCGGCGCCGCACCGCGGACATGGGGACGGGCCCTACCATAAGGCCATTCTATTTTTAATAAATTGAAGCCACAGAATCTGCGTAAATTCAGATAACCACAGTATTACATGCATACCTACTTACTAGTTTTTAATATAATAGAGGTACTTAGGTATAACCTACGAATCCTACGATCAACTGCGTGTAGTTAAGAGGTAAATTAAAAAAAAAAAACATATTAAATTCAAGATATTACAATAAATAAAAGACGACGAATGATCAGGCCAATAATAAGTTTTAAGTTATAGTATAGGTACAGGTATACAATAGGTACACTCGCCATCAGATATATCGGAGCGGCCAAGGTGGTCAAATATCTGAACAACGCCTCAATTGTCAAGGCGATAAAGTTCATTTTCAGATATTTTTGAGTAGCCTGGCCGCTCCGATATATTTGATGGCGACTGTACCTATATATAATAAATATAACTTAATGTTAAAATATCCCGGTGTCCTTAACTTTTTATTGCTTCCTAGAGATTTTATAAACCTCAATATACGACAAGGTTAATTTTATGAATAATTTTAAACAAAAAAGAACCGACTTCACTTAGGATCCGCTATTCCAAGAGGAAGTGGCCGAGTTGCTGTAAAAAATAGTGAAATCACTATAGGTGTGCCTATAATAGTTGAAGAGTTCCCTCGATTTCTCCAGGATCCCATCATCAGATCCCGACTTGGTGACAATGGGACCATCTAGGGGTTATACCTGTTCGATTCAAAAAAAAATTTTGAAAATCGGTTCACGATTCACGGAGATATGGAGTAACATACATACAAAAAAAAAAAAATTATGATAAAAAAAAAAAAAAAAAAAAATTCAGTCGAATTGAGAACCTCCTCCTTTTTTGAAGTCGGTTAATAAATATCTAACAGCAAAACCGATTTTATTAAGTAATTTTATAAACAACAAAAAGGGTACGCGCTTGCGCAGATGGGTTTTTTTTATGACAAGCAAGTTGACTTGAGGTACCTTAATAAAATAAAACTTATTGTATGAAAAACATTTCTTACCTTTCCAATTAGAATCCAATAAGACTCGTGTATGTCAATTTTATAACTCACTAGACCAGTGCCTGGTGCAGGTAAACAATAATCATAAAATTATGCAAGTTACAAAATATCCAGTCGATGGGGCCGAAACCCGTTTTCGAACCTACGTGGTAAATTCCAATACCCTTGGCAAAACAACCACTGAGCCACGCACTAAAGTTTATATAAAAGTTAATTTAAAAACTCAAAACGTCAAAGTCTTCAATAGTTCACAAGAAAAACACCGTTCTTTTTTCAAAAACATCCACAATATGGCGTCTTTCTACACGCATGCGCTGTGCGTTCGCGCCTTTCGTCGGCGAAGAAACGACTGTTGAGAGCCAATCGGCGCGTTGCATTCTCCAAAGATCGTGTAAGACAACAATCTTATTTTTTACAACTACCAAGATGTAACTCAAGCTAACCTAAACCTTATGCAGTTGTGATAAGGGTGTAAAGTAAACTAGCGAACGGCAAACTAGTATTTGTTTTAAAGTACTACACAAACGAGTTTAAATGGTCGGCGAATAACGTAAATAAGTATTCTCAAGCTATACATTCTCGTTCGACCGGCTTATACTTACCTTTAAGATTGTCGCGCTATTTTCAAATTAATTCACAAGAACATAAATATGATATTGGCGTGAATGACGTCCGCGTGTAAGGAGGCATCTACTTGACTTTTAAGTTACCTTACTGCGTTTGTCATAGAGTGGTTTTTTGCGTAATAGTTACTTAAGAGAATGGGGGATATATTTATTAGTATATGCACTGTAGTACCTTCAGAATAAGATTCTTAATCCTTAGGAGTTGGTTCAAGAAGTTGATCACCTCAGAAGAAATGCTTTGGCCTCGCGTGGTATGCGCGGGCTGGGTCGGCTGCAGAATTTAAACAGCCGCAGGTAGGTGGTAGGTAGATAGATACCTTCTTTTCGTATAACGTAATTGTTATTTTCACACTTTGTTCCCACTGTTCTTAGTATAAGTATAGGTTCTTCTTGATCTTCTAAAGGTCCCAAAATATAATAATTATAGGTAGGTATCAAACCTTATGAAAAAGTTATAAAATGCAACTACTCTAGGTTTCAAATTCTCTTGCCACGAATGGCACGAATCAATAGCTTCCGTCAACACACCACCAGCAAACTTTAGAGTACAGCCGACGAAATGCAGAACTACCGTACGCCCATACAAACTGTTTCAGGAACCTGCTCAGTGGCGCCCTCGACGGATGAACATGTAACTTTGTCGGTTATGACGTGACTTCCGCCGTGTAGGGTGTAAAAATTGCGTCGCTAGTTGCATCCAAATGAGGTGAAATGTTTGTATCCGTGTATCCGTGGTAAAAATAATAACTACATTAAATATGGCTAAACAGCTAGCCTACTATGGTCGGGTTTTTATCGCCTGTCACCATAGCTGTCACGCTCTAACAAGTATGTAAGTGTGAAAGTGACGCATAGCGCGATAAGTGATAAAATGGCAACCATGGATGACCTTCAGGTTTCATGCCTTATCCATAGAGCCAAAGATTATAATATACAGCCATAGTCTAAGAACTTTTTGAGGCTCCAAGTCTCAAGCGCCACGCCATCTGAACGAGAGCAACCGAAAATGTACGTACAGCGGCATCTAGTAACGAGTAGCGTTACTACGATACCTCCCACACTTTCGGTACCTTTAGGTTGCTCTCGTTCAGATGGCGCTTCAGACTTGGAGCTTCGAAAAATTCTTAGGCTGTGCGCCTCTATAAAATAGATACTCTCTGGTTAGAGGGAGCAAGCGATATTGAAATCTCCTTGCGCCGTATTGCTGCATCCCTATCCCTTAGATTGGTCGACTTTAGTGTAACGGAACGGACAATAAGTTGATAGAGGACCGGCCCCAAAACTAAATCGAAAAGTTAGAAAACCATAGAAAATTTACAGTTGTAAAGTAGTTACTTCACGGCAATAGTCGGTGCTGCCCTCTATAGCTCACGCACTCACCCTCGTGCGTGTTGTACAGTCAGCATCAATAGTATCTTCCTACACGAAGGCCGCAAAAATATGTGACACGCTCCTATGGCTCTACAAATAAGAGCGTGTCACGATCACGAGTATCACGACGACGAGACCAACCCTCTTGTTACTTTAGTTAGCCGTAAATACAGCGAATCCTCCTTTTGTAAAGGGTCGGTAAGAGGGCCGTATGCTTCTTTGCCGCCGCCGTGGTATAAAAATAAGCAAAAAGCCAACGACACGAGGTGTTCCCAGGCGGTCACCCATCCAAGTACTGACCTCGCCCGACGTTGCTTAACTTCGGTGATCGGACGAGAACCGGTGTATTCAACGTGGTATGGACGTTGGCGATATAAAAAGCAAAAATTCCGTACCCTAGACTAAATAGAGCTCAATAATACAAAAAAGACACGCTAGATGTATCTGTCCCACACCTCGGTCGTTGAGCATAATACAAGATAATTCTACTAGATGGCGCAACGAGCAAGAAATATTAATGGACGCGACATATATTTTAACCGAACAATGGTTTTCGCTCTCTGTTCGCATATGTTTTGGTTTATAATCTTAACATATTTAACTAATGACTTATACACGTCGGGTCGCCAAAATCGTAAGATTCGTTATGTATAACACAATGATAAAATGTATATTCCCTTGATACATTAATGAAAATTAAATAATTATTTCTAAACTTTTCTTAATTTTATAAATGAAACCATATTCGTATTACATTTTTTTTTAATTTAATCGTATGGCTAGGGAAAAACAGAAGTATAATACATTATTAATAAAGTAGGTATTAAATGTTAACATGTATTACATAATAGTATAATTCATCCAAATGTAAAACTAATATAAGCGCCATCTACATCCCAGCACGCAAATGGATTGAGATCAAGCCAATATACAATTACACCTTACATTTTAATACATATAATAACAACGCTATAATTTGTACTACAACTATTCAATAAATACTTTTGTATGATTATATTAATAATACTTTATCAGATACATTTTCTTTAGATCGGTACATTCAACGCTAGGGGACCAGAATGACAATTAAAAATCTGGTTTGACAAGCGATAATACACTTTAATAATAAAACTTAAGGTAGGTATAGACTAAGATTAGGTGGTAGTGCACCCTACCTAATCGGGTAGCAAGATTCGGCATATATAGGGGGTAGCACCTTAAAAAGTTATGACTTTTAGTATGGGACACTATGAGCCAAACCTGGAGCGTTCGGAATGCAGCCAACTTTTCAGGTACCAAAAAAAGTCAGAAAATACCTCATCGGGTAGCAAGATTCGACATATACAGGGGGTAGCACCTTAAAAAGTTATGACTTTTTGTATGGAACACTATGAGCCAAACCTGGAGCATTCGGAATGCAGCCTGATTTTAGGGTGCCAGAAAATATCAAAAAATACCTCATCGGGTAGCAAGATGAAACTAATGCCAAATGAAAGTACTAATCATCCTGTAAATAAAAAAAATTGGTAGTCGGTCCTAAACCTGGAGCATTTCAAATGCAGCCTACTTTTGTGATCGAACAAAAAACTCATCTGATACCATTACAACGTAGAAATGGCCCCAGATGATGGTTCAAAAGACATAAACAAGCCTAATTTGACAGAATTTATCAAAAAGTGCCAAAATATTTCAGGTTTACTCACCCAAACTTATCACTTTCGTGATTTGGCTTAATTTTAGGGTACCTGAAGATTAAAAAAAATACCTTATTGAGTAGCACGATAATATGTATGCCAAATGAAAGGACTTATCATCCTGTTAATAGAAAAAAATAGCAGCGGGTCCTAAACCTGGAACATTCCAAATGCAGCCAACTTTTGTGATCGAACAAAAAACTCATCTGATACCATTACAACGTAGAAATGGCCCCAGAAGGTGGTTCCAAAGACATAAACAAGCTTAATTTGATAGAATTTATCAAAAAGTGCCAAAATATATTAGGTTTACTCACCCAAACTTATCACTTTCGTGATTTGGCTTAATTTTAGGGTACCTGAAGATTTAAAAAAATACCTTATTGAGTAGCACGATAATATGTATGCCAAATGAAAGGACTTATCATTCTGTTAATAGAAAAAAATAGCAGCGGGTCCTAAACCTGGAACATTCCAAATGCAGCCAACTTTTGTGATCGAACAAAAAACTCATCTGATACCATTACAACGTAGAAATGGCCACAGAAGATGGTTCAAAAGACATAAACAAGCTTAATATGATAGAATTTATCAAAAAGTGCCAAAATATATTAGGTTTACTCACCCAAACTTATCACTTTCGTGATTTGGCTTAATTTTAGGGTACCTGAAGATTAAAAAAAAAAACCTTATTGAGTGGCACGATAAGATGTAAGCCAAATGAAAGGACTTATCGTCCTGTTAATAGAAAAAAATAGCAGCGGGTCCTAAACCTGGAACATTCCAAATGCAGCCAACTTTTGAGATCGAACAAAGAACTCACCTGATACCATTACAACGTAGAAATGGCCACAGAAGATGGTTCCAAAGACATAAACAAGCTTAATTTGATAGAATTTATCAAAAAGTGCCAAAACATATTAGGTTTACTCACCCAAACTTATGACTTTCGTGATTTGGCTTAATTTTAGGGTACCTGAAGATTAAAAAAAATACTTTATTGAGTAGCACGATAAAATGTATGCCAAATGAAAGGACTTATCATCCTGTTAATAAAAAAAAAATAGCAGCGCGTCCTAAACCTATAACATTCCAAATGCAGCCAACTTTTGTGATCGAACAAAAAACTCATCTGATACCATTACAACGTAGAAATGGCCCCAGAAGATGGTTCAAAAGACATAAACAAGCTTAATATGATAGAATTTATCAAAAAATGCCAAAATATATTAGGTTTACTCACCCAAACTTATCACTTTCGTGATTTGGCTTAATTTTAGGGTACCTGAAGATTAAAAAAAAAACCTTATTGAGTGGCACGATAAGATGTAAGCCAAATGAAAGGACTTATCGTCCTGTTAATAGAAAAAAAAAAGCAGCGGGTCCTAAACCTGGAACATTTCAAATGCAGCCAACTTTTGAGATCGAACAAAGAACTCACCTGATACCATTACAACGTAGAAATGGCCGCAGAAGATGGTTCAAAAGACATAAACAAGCTTAATTTGATGGAATTTATCAAAAAGTGCCAAATATATTAGGTTTACTCACCCAAACTTATCACTTTCGTGATTTAGCTTATCAGATGAGTTTTTTGTTCGATCACAAAAGTTGGCTGCATTTGGAATGATCCAGGTTTAGAAGCCGTTGTAATTTTTTTTTATTAACAGGATAATAAGTCCTTTCATTTGGCATACATCTTATCGTGCTGCTCAATAAGGTATTTTTTTAAATCTTCAGGTACCCTAAAATTAAGCCAAATCACGAAAGTCATAAGTTTGGGTGAGTAACCCTAATATATTTTGGCACTTTTTGATAAATTCCATCAAATTAAGCTTGTATGTCTTTTGAACCATCTTCTGGGGCCATTTCTACATTGTAATGGTATCAGATGAGTTCTTTGTTCGATCACAAAAGTTGGCTGCATTTGGAATGCTCCAGGTTTAGGACCCGCTGCTATTTTTTTCTATTAACAAGATGATAAGTCCTTTCATTTGGCTCACATCTTATCTTGCCACTCAATAAGGTATTTTATTTAATCTTCAGGTACCCTAAAATTAAGCCAAATCACGAAAGTGATAAGTTTGGGTGAGTAAACCTAATATATTTTGGCACTTTTTGATAAATTCTATCAAATTAAGCTTGTTTATGTCTTTGGAACCACCTTCTGGGGCCATTTCTACGTTGTAATGGTATCAGATGAGTTTTTTGTTCGATCACAAAAGTTGGCTGCATTTGGAATGTTCCAGGTTTAGGACCCGTTGCTATATTTTTTTATTAACAGGATGATAAGTCCTTTCATTTAGCTTACATCTTATCGTGCCACTCAATAAGGTATTTTTTTTAATCTTCAGGTACCCTAAAATTAAGCCAAATCACGAAAGTCATAAGTTTGGGTGAGTAAACTTAATATATTTTGGCACTTTTTGATAAATTCCATCAAATTAAGCTTGTTTATGTCTTTTGAACCATCTTCTGGGGCCATTTCTACGTTGTAATGGTATCAGATGAGTTTTTTGTTCGATCACAAAAGTTGGCTGCATTTGGAATGTTATAGGTTTAGCACCCGCTGCTATTTTTTTTTATTAACAGGATGATAAGTCCTTTCATTTGGCTTACATATTATCGTGCTACTCAATAAGGTATTTTTTTAAATCTTCAGGTACCCTAAAATTAAGCCAAATCACGAAAGTGATAAGTTTGGGTGAGTAAACCTGAAATATTTTGGCACTTTTTGATAAATTCTGTCAAATTAAACTTGTTTATGTCTTTTGAACCATCATCTGGGGCCATTTCTACGTTGTAATGGTATCAGATGAGTTTTTTGTTCGATCACAAGAGTTGGCTGCATTTGAAATGCTCCAGGTTTAGGACCGACTACCAATTTTTTTTATTAACAGGATGATTAGTACTTTCATTTGGCATTAGTTTCATCTTGCTACCCGATGAGGTATTTTTCGATATTTTCTGGCACCCTAAAATCAGGCTGCATTCCGAATGCTCCAGGTTTGGCTCATAGTGTTCCATACAAAAAGTCATAACTTTTTAAGGTGCTACCCCCTGTATATGTCGAATCTTGCTACCCGATGAGGTATTTTCTGACTTTTTTTGGTACCCGAAAAGTTGGCTGCATTCCGAACGCTCCAGGTTTGGCTCATAGTGTCCCATACTAAAAGTCATAACTTTTTAAGGTGCTACCCCCTATATATGCCGAATCTTGCTACCCGATTAGGTAGGGTGCACTACCATCTAATCTTAGTCTAGTATATAATATTCTTAACGTGTTTGCTTAACTCTTGCCTTATTTTTCCGCGTATTGCAAAACATTTAGGAATTTTGGGTACAGTAATCTTTGGAGACTAGGAGCTAAGTTCTTAAGTACATTCACAAGATTATTAAAAAAAGGTACAGTCGCCATTAGATATATCTGAGCGGCCACGGTGGTCACAAATATTCTAACAACAAGGCGATAAAGGGCATGTGCAGGTATTTTTGAGCACCTTGGCCGCTTGGATATATTTTATGGCGACTGCACTTGACATTAATGGATAATTACATACAGATTGTTGTGTTAAATGAGTTAAAAATCTAAATAAAAAAAAATCAGTTCTCATAAGTTATTTTTCTGTAATAATTTGTAGAGTCGGTAAGTTTCAATAAAAGCGCCAAAGGGTATAGCCGGGTTAGTATGGCACAACTGCCCTTAGCGAAAAAAAGAATTTCCTTTTAGTGGATTATTAACCTTTACATATGTAGTGCTTTCACCAAAAATTAAGCCTCAAATCCTTCAGGTTACAAAAAAAAAACGCATAAATTGAAATATATATTTTATTTTATTTTAGCTAAAGTACTGATCCGATTTCTTTGTAATTTGGATATGTTGTAAGCAAAATTAAGGTCGCTTTTTAGAAAAAATAAAATAATAATTTTTAGAAAAAAAAAGAAAAAAAATTGAGATAACAATATTCAAAAAATAAATAAATATAGGTACGAGATTGCGACAATTACCTAATTTATATATTTTATGTACAATTTAATAATCTTTAACATATATTTTTTTTAATAACTAAAATTGGGATTAACGATATGAAAAATTCGAATTTGTAACATCCCATACTTTTATTCCCATACTTGTATTCCCAACAATCCCAATGCATTTTGAATTTGAATTTAGAATGTGACAAAATCAAAATCAAAGATTTATTCAGCAAATAGGCCACAAGGGCACTTTTACCGGTTAACCGGCAGTAATAGACATAAATCCTACGAATGCTGCTAAATCACAAAAGATTGCTTAGTTTAAAGTAAAAAATTAACGAATTTAAGTACCTAATGATAAAACTTACATTTTCTGCCAAGGAGTAACGACTTTCTTCTTCGAAATACTCTGTCACGTATCTTCGTAGTTTTAGACAAATATTATCATAAGCGAGACTATACAACGATTTTACGTGGTATTTTTTCGAAAAAAGTATTTTTAAAGCTTCATATTTATTCAAAGAAGGAACAGACATCTTGAAATCGATATTCGTTAACATTCATTATAAAATAAAGTTCTTACAATTCTCCCCTTCCCGCCTTTTTGTTCTTTTTTAAGCCCTAGCCGCATACAGCCACGGATTTTATTAAGGCCCGCACTCAGCACAATAAGTCGCGTTCCAAATTCAAAATGTATTGGGATTGTTGGGAATACAACTTCACAGTGTAATACGTAGAAGTTATCTTGTTTGAAAATAATGTATGGGATGTTACAAATTCGATTTTTTTACATCGTTAATCCCGATTTTAGTTATTAAAAAAAAATATATGTTAAAGATTATTAAATTCTACATAAAATATATAAATTAGGTAATTGTCGCAATCTCGTACCTATATTTATTTATTTTTTGAATATTGTTATCTCAATTTTTTTTCTTTTTTTTTTCTAAAAATTATTATTTTATTTTTTCTTTAAAGCGACCTTAATTTTGCTTACAACATATCTAAATTACAAAGAAATCGGATCAGTACTTTAGCTAAAATAAAATAAAATATATATTTCAATTTATGCGTTTTTTTTTGTAACCTGAAGGATTTGAGGCTTAATTTTTGGTGAAAGCACTACATATGTAAAGGTTAATAATCCACTAAAAGGAAATTCTTTTTTTCGCTAAGGGCAGTTGTGCCATACTAACCCGGCTATACCCTTTGTATATTTTAGACGCCAGGCAGACAGGCGGACATAACAAAACAATAAGGGCTCCGTTTTTGCCATTTTGGCTAAGGAACCCTAAATATGAAGTCCACGCACAGTTAGCGTGTTTGTACTTCATGGAAAAAAATGTCAGCCATTTTGATAGACAATATTTTTGTTACCGTATAGAGTTAAAAAAAAGTAACTCGTGACACTTCAGCGGTCGAAATTAACAAATATTTTGCACTAAACTTAGAGGTCTACAAGGCGTAACAAAAATGCTTGTGATCCTTTTTAAGGCATAATTTCTAATTATGAAAAACTAAGAAAAAAAATTCATGGTTAAAATAAAAATGCGCGAAAATAAAATAAAAAGGTTTCGTATGGAGGGTTGGCCAGCTGGGACCACCTAGAGTTCGATTTTTGAATCTCACCGACATCATACGACAGAGAAAAACATAATATAAAGTGTATTCTTGTATTTGACCTAAGTACTAATAAATTCATGTCATTATCATTAAATTTAATAAGTATACAATCGATACCCAAGAGTTGCCTGGATATCTAGTAATAAATACACATTAAGTTGACTAGCTAGACCTAAGGTTTACTCTACGACCTAAATGTAATCCTACTCGAAAATGCTAAAAGTCTAATTTTTTATAATTTTTGGACCATAGTTTAAGGCTCAATCTACTAGTAAATTTATAGTCAACACAAATTGAACTCTTGAAAATAATATTTTTGAGAAAACACGAGATCTTTTCAAACGTGTGATTCATAGCTACTGGTAGTGCTAACTGCTAACTAATATATATTTTATCTGAATTCCCATTCAATAATGTATACAGGTAAATATTCAATAATACCTACTCCCTTGCACATAAATTTCACTTTTTCAGTAGGGAACAATTATTCAATTTGTGGCTTTTTGGTATATTACCGTAGACCCCTAGGAAATTATTGATACTGAATAGGAAAGAAATCGATTGGCATAAAAAATTAGCATGTGAAAAATTTAAGATTTCATTTTCATACAATTTGTACGGGAAAAGACCCTAGGAATGGGACCTTTTTCTCGCACCCTGTATGTTTCTATCCCACAATCTGTAAACGCCAATCTTAATTAATTTGAAATCGGAAGGTCTTCTAATACCATTTTCTCGTAGCAGCACGGGATCTGGTAGTTGCCCTGACTCGAAAAGAAATCCACCTGTATATATTTTTTGTCTTTGTGTGTGGAGACAACGCGCATATAAATTATATTATCTAAAAAATAAAAATAAAGAAAAATCTAAATAAATGTTTTTCTAAATGAATTCAAGAGATTCTTTCAGCATAGTTTTAATGAAATTCATAATTTGTAGCCTCTCTTTAATTTTGAAGACGCCGAAAGATTTCCTAATCGTTACTACATGATTTTTAATACTAATTTTTAATAAATTATGCGAGGTGATTTAGTAGCTCAAACTAAATAACTTTTACTGCGGAACCAACTCCGAAATCTCAAACAAAAAATTGTCTGTTTCACACATTTCGGCCGACGATGTCGACGTTTTCTATGGGAAGGCTAATTTTTTTTTGCAATTTCGGGGTTGGTCCCATACAAACAGTTGTTCAGTATGACTTACGTAATCACCTCTCACAATATGGCTAGTTATTGAAAAAACATCCTGTATAAGTAGTACTAATTTTAGTTTTTTCATGCATACTATTAATTACTTAAATTACCTGAGTGTATAGACACTGGTAGTATTGCAGTGCTGGCAACAGACATGTTTGTTTTCGTACTCCTGTGACCTAATTTATAAAGCTACAATTGACAATTTACAAGCGGTAGTCTCTTTCTAATACATTGGGTTAGAAAGAGACTTCCGCTTGTAAATTGTCACTTGTAGCTTTATTAAATAGGCCCCTGATATTCTAAGACTGTGACATGTCACGACCATGATTTTTCACAACAGTGACATGTCACCGCCATGTTTTCATGCAACAGATGGTCAGTCATGTTGGACTCGTTTAGACATGTCACGACCAAGGCATGTTCAGCTATGTTCGAGCGTTCTACCAAGGTGAATGCTGCGTTCCCACCAGAGATGAGCGAGGATGCGTTTGCGAGGAATGTGTTTGTTTTAACCAATCCTAGGGCTGCGTTGTGCGAGGATAAGTAAATGAAGTGATTCTATTGGTTCTTTAAATACATTTCTCGCAACGCTTTCTCGCTCATCTCTGGTGGAAACGCAGCCTATGTGTCTTGTAAGTGTGGATAAGGAAGGCGTTCAGGAAAGTTTGAGTTTAGGTACGAACAGTAGAAGCGTCCAGCAAAACGTATTGTTAGTGTTGTTGAACACGTTCAGCCGGGAGACGTGTCTGGACATGTTCAGCCGGGTGGCCGCCAGTCGTCGTGCACTTGCGGCCAGTCGACGTGGCGGAAGTACGGGTGCTGCTTGATCTCGGCGATGCCGTCACGGCCCAGGCGTTCGGCCGGGTCGTACGTCAGCAGCTGAAGCAAATATGCTCGTCAGTTACCATTATACAGTCGACTAGAAAGAGATTTATCCACTTTTTCACCTTATTTCAACGCAATAAGGTCCAAAAGTGGATACATCTCTTTCTAGTCGACTGTACAATGACCTTTTTCCATATTAAAAACAATATGAAGCATGGTTAACCAAGAACATTATGTCGGCTGCAAGTGTTACATGTAACTATAACTATGTATATGTTACCTGTGTGAGGAGAGACTGCTCCTCGACCGGTAGTTCCTCCGGCAGCACCAGCACGGTGTGGCGCGTGAACACGCTGCGGTGGTACAGTCAGCGGCCGCTAGTGTTACATGTAACTATGTATATGTTACCTGTGTGAGGAGAGACTGCTCCTCGACCGGTAGTTCCTCCGGCAGCACCAGCACGGTGTGGCGCGTGAACACGCTGCGGTGGTACAGTCAGCGGCCGCTAGTGTTACATGTAATGGCTCTATGCATAGAAACACTGTAGGTTTTATGTTTAGAATAGTTTATTATGATATACAGATAAATAGATCATTAAATTCTTCTTAGAAAACGTAGCTACAATCAATCCTTCTTCTATCGTGCGCCAAAAGTGACATTGACATCTCAAGCGATGGTCAACCCAACTGTCACCTGTCAAAGTTTAAAGACGTTTAATGAACGTTCGTAAATCCTTAATCATCATCATCGTCCAGGATATCTAACATTCGGCCAACCTGACATAACAGGAGTTTGTCCTCAAACTAGATCTACACATTACACACACCACACACCCCAATCAACAACCTTTGAGTAGTCTCAATCTATAATTCACAACATTAAACCCAATGCATCCCCTCACTACACTAGTCTCTAGTGCAGTAATATGAACCTGATTCACTCCTCTCCACACTAATTCTCTATTGCATCCATGTACACCACATTAGTCTCTAATACAACCTTGTGAACCTTCTCACCACATTAGTCTCTAATGCAGCGTTATCTTATCAACTTGATTCACCGCTCACCACACCAGTCTCTGATGCGGTCGTGTGAACCTGATTCACCCCTCACTACATTAGTCTCTAATGTAGCCGTGTGAACCTCCCACTACATTAGTCTCTAATGAAGTCTTCTCAACTTGATTCACCCCTCAACACACCAGTCTCTGATGCGGTCGTGTGAACCTGATTCACCCCTCACTACACTAGTCTCTAATGTAGCCGTGTGAACCTCCCACTACATTAGTCTCTAATGAAGTCTTCTCAACTTGATTCACCCCTCACCACACCAGTCTCTGATGCGGTCGTGTGAACCTGATTCACCCCTCACTACACTAGTCTCTAATGTAGCCGTGTGAACCTCCCACTACATTAGTCTCTAATGCAGTCTTGTCAACTTGATTCACCCCTCACCACACCAGTCTCTGATGCAGTCGTGTGAACCTGATTCACCCCTCACTACACTAGTCTCTAATGTAGCCGTGTGAACCTCCCACTACATTAGTCTCTAATGCAGTCTTGTCAACTTGATTCACCCCTCACCACACTAGTCTCTAATGCGGTCGTGTGAACCTGCTTCACCCCTCACTACACTAGTCTCTAATGCAGCCGTGTGAAACTTCTCACCACATTAGTCTCTAATGCGGCCTTGCAAACCCAATTAACTCCTCAACCATACTAGTCTCTAATACGGTCTTGTAAATCTCACCCTTTCCGCTCTCGCACTCGGATCTCTACATCACAATTAACCTCGCCAGAAACGACTGTTCATGCTGAACCACACTACCTAGTATCTAATGCAGGAGAATAAAGCTTCCCACTCCCACACTCAAATCAAATCTCTATAAATAGGTATCACAAAAGCAATTCACACTTCACCACACTAGTCTCTAATGCGGCAGCGTAAACCTCCTACAAACCTCCATTTAATAAAGCGTTACATAAATTTTAACTAAAACTGTAGACTATATGTATCTGACTTTGACTATAAGTTGCAGACACAGGAAAAGTTCAAATTAAAACCATTTCTCCAGTAGGTAAGTCCCTGTTATACTCAACTCAATATGCTGCACAACACGACATTACAGATTCTGAACAAATAGATCCGCATTTCAAGTACGTAAGTATTATTTAGTTATTTTATTTTAACTATACGCCTTGTAACACCAGTGGTCACCACAACCTCAGCTACCTAATGCCCATCCCCATCTCCGAAAGGCTGGTACACAACACACACCATTTCAACAACGAGAAATCACAATCCGGGGCACAGTGTTGTCCCTGTCAAGTCGAGCAGAACAAACAATAAAAACACAGTTGCAAGGTCCTTTTCCCAAACCACTTCCTCGAACTCATCTCTCTCTGTGCTGCGATTAAAGCCATAAGCCTTAATTTTCAATGACTAGAAGTGGATAGTATAAGATAAATACACCTCCTTACATCCTATTCGAACCTGTAATTTAAGACTATTGCAAGCCAATTATCCTCCATCCATCGATCATCAACATTCCAAAGCACCTCCAAAACTTATCACACTTGTTTTGCAATCGCACGGGAAAATAAAATAGACATACAATTCTTCCTCTCAAACTAGCACACACATAGCCTGCCCTATTCGATCGCACGATGGCAAGCAACTCAACCTGTTTAATAAAAATATCAAATAATCACAATCACAGGGCCTTAATTAACTCCAGTAAACATTACGAGTAAGTTCAATGGACAACAATCTGATTTTACATTTTAGAAATACCTACTCTGCACTCTGTAGTCCAAAAACTGTATTGCATGGGCTTGGTGGGATATGAATATTTTTTCAAAATAAACAGAAAACTTGAACACAAAATACACTGAAACAGATGGTAAGACCATCTTCTTCTCTCTTATCATTTCTCGACATTTTGGAACAATTAGGTACATATTACACATTTTATCCGATCATATAACAATTTTGACATACTTATATAAAAATTGTTTCATGTAAGGTCGGTCACTACTAACTAACGTAATCTCACAAGTCTCACAATCTCTTGCTAATACAAAATGTATACATATGTAATTCTGTATTTTTGGACATTTGGCCCGTAGACGCACTAGTCCCGACTAATCTTAACAAATTTTTTTTAAAGGTGTCATCAAGTACATTTGTAAGTACATTAACAGTTTCTAAATGTACCTACACTATATCCTCACTTAATCATACAAAAATCCAGTACCTACTGTGTTGAAAATCTATCGTATTTACATTCTTAGCGCTATCATAAGAAGTAGGTATTCTGTCAATTAGAAAGTCAGTCAAGTTGTAGACTATTACAGGTGCAAGTACCTTACAGAAAAGCTTAAGTTGACACTACTGTATCCCATCCGTTTGTTATCAAGAAAGTTATTATTAACATTAAATTCACATTCTTACATTACATTACATAGGATTACATTTACAAATTATTACCAAATGTAAATAAACTATATGTATAGCAAGAATCCATTTATATAGTCTGGCTGGCCAAAAAAGTAGTAGTAGTAATAAACACTCCATTTCACAAAACAAGTACATGATCAGCAAAAATATAGCAAGTGTGTACAAAGGCGAACCCATCCCTTTAAGAGATCTCTTCCAGCTAACCTTTAGTGTAGTCTAAGTGCAGTCACAGTGGAAGTATTAAGCTATACTCATCCCCATTTTTTTTTTTAACAAGGGTACTAGCATAAGTATGAGACAGTATGATTCCCCCTGTCTATACTTGAAGTAAAACAGTCCCTAGCCAAACTATAAGTAGGCTTTTCGATTCATTAATTTCAAAATGTTATTGCCAACTCTATTTTTCTTATAACAGTCATCTGCTGTTTATCAATTGAAACAAATCAGAGGTCAATAACGTTAATTAAATTATATATACCATATCTGATTACATCTAGTGTATACCAGTATTGCCATTACATGTCTAGATCCTTCTATTGCGAAACACTTGTTTTTTTTTAAAGGGCTTTCAACTTATTCATATTATACACAACATAACAATGCTAAATTTCCTATCTTTCAAGTTGATAGTCTTTCCTTGAGCAAAATAATCCATACCATTCTCATAGCAAATACTACTACTTATCAGAGTAGTAACAAGCCTGTTAAGAAAGATAAGTATCCTTCACAAGACAATACCATAATACTGATAGGCTACTGGTATAACATGATAAATTTATGAAATTTAGTTTTGAATTTATTCGCCAAGCTTTGGTGAAGAAATAAAAATATCCATCGTATAATATTATACCTAGGACCTTTTAGCCGCAAGCAATAATTGAAAATGTCACAAGGACAAACCATATTTAGTGCCTTCTCTAGTTTCTCTACCATACCTACTGAAAATTGTTTTTACCTTGTCATATTCATGTTTTCATTCCAAACTATGGTAGGTATACTTTTATTGTTACAATACAATAAGTTCGTTTTATTTCACATAATATTAAGAGCAATTAACCATCCATCGTTTTCTTGACACATAGTATACAAAATTAAATTATGTTTAAAGTAAATAGTATCTCTGGAACTTATCCATACAATATTCAATTATTTCTCAATTTCCATGGTTCAATTATTGAAATTCTGTGTAATAAACGTCAGTGGTTTATGCTACCACATCGACAGTAAATGTAACTACCTAGAAATCTGAATATTGGTATGGTAAATGTTATGAAACGTCAGCAGGAGGCACCTGACAAAACTGACAAAATATCTATGTATATCTTCAACATACTTACAGTAATACCACAATTTAACATACTATTCTCATGAACCTATCTATTATATTATTATACTTACATTGCTTATGACATTTAGACTACAAGTAATTGCACTTGCTTATCTTGTTTTGGGTATTGAGTAAAATGAGATGACATCCCTGAGACATTCTTTGCACCAAAAGTAATAGTGAAAATGACTACAAGTACCTATAACCTACTCTTTGATTTAGTGGAGGGGCAACTATCAACCGTCAAACATGGTGCACTAAATTTGTTCTTAATATCCCATCTAGTAGAATACATAGTAATCAATGGTCTTCATTTAAACAAGTGGTCTGGAACAATCTTAGCTATATTAATTTGACAAACCAAAGACAATTTTGCAAATAAAGTTATTGTTCGTATATGAGGCTTACCATCCTACATTCACCAGATCACAACACCAATATCATATAACATAAATGTGGTTGACATAACATAACCATGAATAAAAATAATTTATGAGTTTAAAACCTTTCAATTACTTAACCCAGTACAATTAAGATGACTAACTCTTTAGTTTCTATTCAAATTACATATCTGAAAGTAGGTACAAAAACAATAATAAACCAAATTACAATACCTACTTATAAATAAAAAACAATTAAATAACAAAAATAATGCTACTTATGGCAAAGCCTTAATAAGTCCTTAAAAATATCACTACCAACCTACCAACCCATATACAGAAACTTCAAATGTGGTCTCAAAGCAAAAACAATTTAGAAGTGAATGTCATATACTACTATCAGTTTTAACCACCAGTCAAAATATTGTGTTTCAATAAAAATAAAATCTCAGCGGGACTACTTTTTTTTGAAGATTTAGTTTACTTCAAAGTTATAAAAATACTTAATGATTTAAAGTTTTGGTAGGAACTATATCAAAATACTTTTAAAAAATCACCATAACGAAGACAAAGAAAGGAAAAAAAATAACATGATGAAATAAACCGATATTACTGTTAGCTCAGGCGGCAATGGCCCGATATTACTGTTTCACATTAAATATACAAAATGTTGGTCGCCTCACACATGCTTAATTGCTTATGTACATCAATTAGAGGACAGCTAAAATAAAAGTGTTACATTCTTACAAAATGTTTCATTACCTAACATTTTCAGTAAGATAACTATTATTCAAAGATACTAGGGTAATAAGTGTATATACCTAATAACCAAGTAGATGATAATACAGACACTTACCCATAGTACAACTGCTTGTGTACCAACTCTGGGTGTACATTGACATACGAGCATACAATGTATAGCATACAATGATTTAAATGTTAAAATAAACAATACATTTTTACTGCTCTGAAATCTAGACATTTAAAGATCAAACAATGGTTATATAAACTTAGTACATATTTAAATTTATTTCAGTAAAATATCCGTCCTTAATATTTATGGGATAAATCCCCAATCAGTATGTAAATCGCTAGAAAAGTTTGTCTTAAAAATATTACTACTTTGGAACTTTTGAATGTCATTCAAGTAACTATATTATTATAATCGTAGTCTCTTTTCTTTATCACTGGTCTTTTGTTAGACTTCATAATCTTCAACACTGATATCAGCAAACTCCGTCTGCCTTGTCAGCTGCAGTGACGAGCCACCCGGCTTCAGTGGTGGTGTTCGCGGCGCCATCAACATCCACGCCTCTAACTCTGCACCAGCGGCATCCTCAGCGGTTGCAATGACAAAATTCATGTCTAACTTTTCGATGAACTGACTATGACTCCGAAAGCTTTTTGTGAGCGTGTAGGCCTATTTTCGAAGGCTGTAGTCTGTCTTTGATTCTCATTTGTTACATCACTGATCGCACTTCTGATAATGGCTCTATGCATAGAAACACTGTAGGTTTTATGTTTAGAATAGTTTATTATGATATACAGATAAATAGATCATTAAATTCTTCTTAGAAAACGTAGCTACAATCAATCCTTCTTCTATCGTGCGCCAAAAGTGACATTGACATCTCAAGCGATGGTCAACCCAACTGTCACCTGTCAAAGTTTAAAGACGTTTAATGAACGTTCGTAAATCCTTAATCATCATCATCGTCCAGGATATCTAACACATGTAACTATGTATATGTTACCTGTGTGAGGAGAGACTGCTCCTCGACCGGTAGTTCCTCCGGCAGCACCAGCACGGTGTGGCGCGTGAACACGCTGCGGTGGTACAGTCAGCGGCCGCTAGTGTTACATGTAACTATGTATATGTTACCTGTGTGAGGAGAGACTGCTCCTCGACCGGTAGTTCCTCCGGCAGCACCAGCACGGTGTGGCGCGTGAACACGCTGCGGTGGTACAGTCAGCGGCCGCTAGTGTTACATGTAACTATGTATATGTTACCTGTGTGAGGAGAGACTGCTCCTCGACCGGTAGTTCCTCCGGCAGCACCAGCACGGTGTGGCGCGTGAACACGCTGCGGTGGTACAGTCAGCGGCCGCTAGTGTTACATGTAACTATGTATATGTTACCTGTGTGAGGAGAGACTGCTCCTCGACCGGTAGTTCCTCCGGCAGCACCAGCACGGTGTGGCGCGTGAACACGCTGCGGTGGTACAGTCAGCGGCCGCTAGTGTTACATGTAACTATGTATATGTTACCTGTGTGAGGAGAGACTGCTCCTCGACCGGTAGTTCCTCCGGCAGCACCAGCACGGTGTGGCGCGTGAACACGCTGCGGTGGTACAGTCAGCGGCCGCTAGTGTTACATGTAACTATGTATATGTTACCTGTGTGAGGAGAGACTGCTCCTCGACCGGTAGTTCCTCCGGCAGCACCAGCACGGTGTGGCGCGTGAACACGCTGCGGTGGTACAGTCAGCGGCCGCTAGTGTTACATGTAACTATGTATATGTTACCTGTGTGAGGAGAGACTGCTCCTCGACCGGTAGTTCCTCCGGCAGCACCAGCACGGTGTGGCGCGTGAACACGCTGCGGTGGTACAGTCAGCGGCCGCTAGTGTTACATGTAACTATGTATATGTTACCTGTGTGAGGAGAGACTGCTCCTCGACCGGTAGTTCCTCCGGCAGCACCAGCACGGTGTGGCGCGTGAACACGCTGCGGTGGTACAGTCAGCGGCCGCTAGTGTTACATGTAACTATGTATATGTTACCTGTGTGAGGAGAGACTGCTCCTCGACCGGTAGTTCCTCCGGCAGCACCAGCACGGTGTGGTGCGTGAACACGCTGCGGTGGTACAGTCAGCGGCCGCTAGTGTTACATGTAACTATGTATATGTTACCTGTGTGAGGAGAGACTGCTCCTCGACCGGTAGTTCCTCCGGCAGCACCAGCACGGTGTGGCGCGTGAACACGCTGCGGTGGTACAGTCAGCGGCCGCTAGTGTTACATGTAACTATGTATATGTTACCTGTGTGAGGAGAGACTGCTCCTCGACCGGTAGTTCCTCCGGCAGCACCAGCACGGTGTGGCGCGTGAACACGCTGCGGTGGTACAGTCAGCGGCCGCTAGTGTTACATGTAATGGCTCTATGCATAGAAACACTGTAGGTTTTATGTTTAGAATAGTTTATTATGATATACAGATAAATAGATCATTAAATTCTTCTTAGAAAACGTAGCTACAATCAATCCTTCTTCTATCGTGCGCCAAAAGTGACATTGACATCTCAAGCGATGGTCAACCCAACTGTCACCTGTCAAAGTTTAAAGACGTTTAATGAACGTTCGTAAATCCTTAATCATCATCATCGTCCAGGATATCTAACACATGTAACTATGTATATGTTACCTGTGTGAGGAGAGACTGCTCCTCGACCGGTAGTTCCTCCGGCAGCACCAGCACGGTGTGGCGCGTGAACACGCTGCGGTGGTACAGTCAGCGGCCGCTAGTGTTACATGTAACTATGTATATGTTACCTGTGTGAGGAGAGACTGCTCCTCGACCGGTAGTTCCTCCGGCAGCACCAGCACGGTGTGGCGCGTGAACACGCTGCGGTGGTACAGTCAGCGGCCGCTAGTGTTACATGTAACTATGTATATGTTACCTGTGTGAGGAGAGACTGCTCCTCGACCGGTAGTTCCTCCGGCAGCACCAGCACGGTGTGGCGCGTGAACACGCTGCGGTGGTACAGTCAGCGGCCGCTAGTGTTACATGTAACTATGTATATGTTACCTGTGTGAGGAGAGACTGCTCCTCGACCGGTAGTTCCTCCGGCAGCACCAGCACGGTGTGGCGCGTGAACACGCTGCGGTGGTACAGTCAGCGGCCGCTAGTGTTACATGTAACTATGTATATGTTACCTGTGTGAGGAGAGACTGCTCCTCGACCGGTAGTTCCTCCGGCAGCACCAGCACGGTGTGGCGCGTGAACACGCTGCGGTGGTACAGTCAGCGGCCGCTAGTGTTACATGTAACTATGTATATGTTACCTGTGTGAGGAGAGACTGCTCCTCGACCGGTAGTTCCTCCGGCAGCACCAGCACGGTGTGGCGCGTGAACACGCTGCGGTGGTACAGTCAGCGGCCGCTAGTGTTACATGTAACTATGTATATGTTACCTGTGTGAGGAGAGACTGCTCCTCGACCGGTAGTTCCTCCGGCAGCACCAGCACGGTGTGGCGCGTGAACACGCTGCGGTGGTACAGTCAGCGGCCGCTAGTGTTACATGTAACTATGTATATGTTACCTGTGTGAGGAGAGACTGCTCCTCGACCGGTAGTTCCTCCGGCAGCACCAGCACGGTGTGGCGCGTGAACACGCTGCGGTGGTACAGTCAGCGGCCGCTAGTGTTACATGTAACTATGTATATGTTACCTGTGTGAGGAGAGACTGCTCCTCGACCGGTAGTTCCTCCGGCAGCACCAGCACGGTGTGGCGCGTGAACACGCTGCGGTGATACGCAGACAGCGGCTGCAAGCAAGTGTTACATGGCAATATATTGAAACTATTCAAAGGAAAAAAAAACAACTAAATATATTTATTCTCAGGTAACTAGCCCGTAGATAAATATCATAAGACTAGCATAAATAATACATAAGATGAACTAAAAAAAATGCAACGAAAAGGTCGATTCGACCCAGTAACCGGGGTTACATAGATATTGTTCTAGAAAAAAATCCTTGAACTATGTGAAGTTAACAGGTGTTAGTCTAAAATAATTATTGTTCAGCTAATACAAAATCACCCCGAAGCCTCAAAAATCATACCTCTCGTCTTCAATATACATTGTTAACCGATACAGATACAGATATTTTATTGGTAAAATTAAAATTTTACAGGTCATGAAATATACACTTTTTATGATGTGAGGGTACTTAGTTATTAATTAGTTTGATACATACAATGTTAGTTCCGTATTAAAAATGTCGATACATGTCAAGGTCAAAAATAGGTGTCACAATTAGACATAATATACATTAAGAAATATATTTAAATAGCATTTTGATAGATATTAGGTACTATATTAACATTTTCTAAGGATTCTTAGGAACCATAAACTCGTTTACATTGAAGCAGGCTAATTCAGTCAGCAGCGTTTTTAATTTTTTTATGAAAATAGTGTCACTTGCTGAGTTTCTTATTTCCATCGGAATACAGTTATATAATTATAACCCTGGTGCTACGAGCAGGTCGATTCGGCCCGGTGATATAAAATCACTGTATTAGCTTAGACACGTCGATGTATGCAAACATTATAGCTTATTTAGTATACCTCCAATTAACTCGGCGACAATGTATGGCACTTGTACCCTTTTTCGCTGACCCAATTTGACTTATACCCCTTTTCACTAGTCATTTTATTTTTTTATCATAAGGAGATACAACGGAATCATACAAATGAAGAAAATTATAGGTAGAATATACGTACATAGATTACGATGTTCCCTTGGTTCCTTATTCATAAATAAATACTCACCACTCCACATAGCAGCTCGTACATGATGACCCCAAAGCTCCAGAAGTCGCACACCCTCTCGTCCGCGACCTCCGCACACACGTGGTACAGCTCGGGCGCCACGTGCAGCTCCACGCGGCCCGAGGATACAGCCAGCGAGCGCCGCGGCAGGGACACGGCGGCCGGGTAGCCGGGGAAGTAGGTGAGGATCACCTGCCCGCCGTCTCCGAGTAGGATGTTTGAGGGGTTCAAGTCTCTGGAATATAAATATACAATTGTATAACAGTTCAAAAATAATATAGGTGCGTCATATTTTATTTTTTTATAACATGGCATCTGATTGCCGCCATATTGAATTTAGATTGCTATTTTGTTACTTTCTGTGACACTCGCTCAATCGAGATGAATCGATTGACGTACGAATCAGCGAAATCGGCCCACTCGTTGTGCGCGCTTACGGCTCAAATTGTAACCCACGCCACTCACCTTTTTTACCCTCTTTACCTTTACAACTGTTGCATAATAGTAGGGGTGTAGATAAAATAGTATAAAAGTGAGATAATTTAGTGATAGTAAGTTACCTGCAGATGACGCCCGCGTTGTGCAGGCTCTCGAGCGCCGTGAGCAGCTGCGCGCCCCACGCGCGCACCGCGCCCGCCGGCAGCGCCCCCCCGCCCGCCCCCCCGCGCGGCACCGGCGTGCACTGTAAGAATAGGGATGATGACACATGTTGAATTAATGTAATTTAGTTGATAGGATGCAAAATGATCAAAATATACAAATAAAGTAAACATTAAAAAATCTATTGAAATGGTGCAAAGATATCAGGCTTCAAAATTTCAATTTTTTTCCAATTTTGAAAGTACAAAATTTAAAAAAACCAATGATACCATTCGATTTCTAACATTTTACTGTGAAATAAATTGTATGGCAACCATATACATAAACGCAATATTTCACTGTAAAAATAGCAATTTCATAATTTTTCCATACTTTAAACAGGGCAACTATGAAGCCATGACGTCACGGCTTTATATCATTTTGTTAGGAGCGTTTTGAGAAACAAAAGCAAATCACAGACTTTAAGTCTCTTTTCTGTCTTTTATGTTGATTTAAGGCAATTGGCCCCATATAGACATTTGATCCTCACAACAAAACGAATCGAATGATACCACGCATGAAAAAAATTCATCTAGCCTATTGTTCCTATATCAGTACATTGTGTATCGACAGCGGTACACAACAATTCTAGAACAAGTGTGAATTGAAGCCATAAGTCGAAGGCGAGGGCTTAATTCACACGAGTTCATAATTTCTATACCATCCGTGGTATGCGGAGCGGAGAAGAAAAAAACAAAAAGTCTGCCTAATTTCGTACGCTTATCGAGTGGCGACGCGTGGCAGTTTAATGTAGGGTCGGTCTCGTGTCCGCGCCCCCCGAGTCCCCGCGCCCCCCGAGTCCCCGCGCCCCCCGAGTCCCCGCGCCCCCGAGTCCCCGCGCCCCCGAGTCCCCGCGCCCCCCGAGTCCCCGCGCCCCCCGAGTCCCCGCGCCCCTCGAGTCCCCGCGCCCCCTGAGTCCCCGCGCCCCCCGAGTCCCCGCGCGCCGGCCTCCGGCCCCGCGATGTAAGAAAGAGATGAAACTTACATTACAGCCCTAGATCGAAATGAAGGATGTACGGCCCGCATCGCCTACTTGTAACAACAGCCTTTACGAACAAATGTAATGAAACAGTTTATAATTGTCGCCAATTCCCAAGTGGTGAAGTTTTAGAATGGTTAAATTGATGTTCTAAAACACGTGATAATCACAAAATGTCTACATTTCAAACTCCTACGAAATTTCACAAATACTTATACATCAAACTTAATCAACCAAAGTACTCACCCTAAACTGCACCGGCGACTCCTCCCCCCTCCCGTTCCTCTCCTCCTCCTCCTTCTCCTCATTCAACGCCCTGTCCACACTCTTCAGCAGCGTCTGCGAGTTCCTCACCAACTCCTCAATCTCATCACCTTTCTCCACGAGTTCCTCTTTCTTCATCGGCTCAGTAAACACGTTCTCCAGATTGACTTCTCTGGCTGGGGTCGTTGGTATAGATTTGACATAGTTTTTGATGTAGTCTAGTAGTTTTTCCCCAGGGGCGTACGTTAGTATGAGGAAGATGAGAGAGTTAGTTTCGATGTAGGCGTGTAGCGAGACCATGTAGGGGATACTGGTCGGTAGGGTCGGTTGGCGAGTCTCGTTGGTTCGCTGGAGGAAATATTCGTCGAACTCGGTCAGGTTGTTGGGAATTTTCTGGAGCACCTGGAAAAAACGTGAAGTTAGTTACGTTAATTTATTTTTAATATTTATCTACTAAAGCAATTTAGGGGACTATTATGAATATAGCCTTAAATAATTAAACAGGATAATGAATTAATAATAGCATTCTAATTTTAATTTTATGTATGATTTAACTGTATTTGCGGTTAGGATTTAAATTTAAATTTTGATTAAATTTTAATTGTATTTATTAATAATGATTTTTTAAATATTAATTTATTTATAATTTAAATTGTGATGTTTAATATGGACCACTACTTTGTTTGCAATAAATGATTTTTATTTTAAATACCCCTACAAGGTAAACACCCTAGAAAAAAATCGTAAGAACACATATGTAGATGGATTTTTTTAGTATGATGAGTTGATGATACTAATGATTATTAAACAATGGGAAATTTACGTGTAATTGCGACCTGTACGGAGTCAGGTTTTCATACAACCTTCGTAGTATGAAAAATGGTTCCTGGCAATGCACTGGTGTACACACTAGCTTCAGTCGGCTTTAACATCAACTATGTATAATTGTGGACGAGTTAAAGGAACGAGCTCACTTCGTCCTAAGGACACTTAATTTTGTCACTAATGGATAGCGTATATCGTGTAGGTTTAGGATAAATCCCTATAAACAAAGTGGGCCCTTACACAGACACATGTACCTTCATAGCGTAGCATGCTTGCTCCGCCTTGTGCAGGACTAGCATCATGGAGTCCCCGACCACCGCGAGCACCCTGTATAGCGCCAGGTCTTCGTACGGCCGCCTTAGCATGGACAACGGTACGGGGCAGTGGAGAGGCGTAGGCACTGGCTCTGGTATTAGCTGCGACATACAAAAACAATTAGAACATTTGGAAAAGGAATTCCCGGAGTGTAATTTGAACGGACGAGCGAGGCGAGACCGTTTATTAAACTTAAGACTTTGTGTATTCAGGTCGAGGTATATTTAACGCTTCTTAAAGTCTAATGCCGTAAAACATTAAAGGGATCCCCTCATATAAAAAAAAAGATAACAGTTCTACGTATGTCTATAGTCAGTCGTCGACAACTTACGCTTTCATCGACGTTGCAGAGATGGTTCTTGTAGATGTCCTCGGCGTACGAGAGGTACTTGTTGGTCTTCTCCTTGATGAGGGCTCGTCTCTGCGGGTCCGAGTCGCCTGCGCAAGTACAATACCAATCAATAAATATAGTTTAGACTTCACTTAGCCTTCACCTTTCCAAAAGCAAATGTTCGTGCTACTATAATAATTTTACCAAAAAAAGAACCGACTTAATTTAGGATCCGCTTTTCCAAGAGGAAATGCCCGAGTTGCTGTAAAAAATACTGTAATCACTATAGGTGTGCTTATAATAGTTGAAGAGTTCCCTCGATTTCTCCAGGATCCCATCATCAGATCCAGATCTGGTGACAATGGGACCAACTATGAAGTATAAGCCTGTAAAAAACCAAATCGGTCTAGCCGTCTTAGAATAATCGGTGAACATACATTAAGAAAAATTGCAGAAGTAAAGATCCCGACGAACTGAAAACCTCCTCCTTCGAGATCTTGAAGGCGGTTGAAAACCACATCAAAATTCCGAACTCCATTTGGTGTAAACACTACTCGGAATTCCTTATTTTATAAACTTTCTAAATCTCAAACAACAACACATACTTACAGACATGGACACACACATACAGTAATTAAGTCTTTGATTTATTCATCAAGCATCTGTGAAGAATTATACGAGTATATGATGTGTTTTGCACATTGAGTTAGAATATAGTAGAGGTACAGTCAAACAAGATTTTACCGAAAATACGGCTCTTGAAATATGTCACCGGCCAGTCTATCACTGACTAAAGTCTACCGTACAATGCGGTGGGTCAAAATTTATCTTAGGCAAGCCGATGAATTTGGCTTAAATTTCTTAATGACCTTAGGAAAACTCCTCCCGACGCCTGAAACTTAGGCAAGCCGACGGGAATCGTGTTCTATGGATACGCCGCCACTGCTACTGTAATGACTCCTCTACATGGTGGGCCATCATAGGGACGCTGCTATGCGTTAGAGGGAGCTAACGATATTGCGATCTCGTTCCGACGTATAGTATAGCTGCGTCCCTATCAAGCAGCCATCAAACTGACCGAGAAACTGGTGTACGAGTCGTTCTATTGTGGGGACATTTTTTGGGCTGATTGTGTATCTCGTTCTTTATTATATTACACATCGGTGGTTTTGCACCATTCATATTATGATTACTACGTTTTGTTATTATATTCTTACTCTCAATCGCTAGTCCAGCATAATCGCACTCCTGCACATATTCACACAAGAAAAGGAAGTTCATTTTAACGGCCTCCTAGCCTAGTTGGTAGTGACACTGCCTATGAAGCAGGAGGTCCCGGGTTCGAATCCTGGTCAGGGCATTTATTTGTGTGTTTATCACAGATATTTGTTCCTGAGTTATGGATGTTTTCTATGTATTTAAGTATTTATCTATATCTGTCTATTATATATATCGTCGCCTAGTACCCACAACACAAGCCTTATTGAGCTTACTGTGAGGCTAGGTGGATTTGTGTAAGATTGTCCCATAATATTTATTTATTTATTTATTTATTTATTTTATTTATTTTGATATTTTGTCACTAGATAATTATCACTGAAATAATTTTCGCACTAAGTAATAATTAGTATATGCAATATGCACCACTATCAAGTAACTTGAGTGTAATAAGGATGATAGCGATAGCCGCAAGTTAGTGTGGATATCTAATATCTAGTGGTGTACCGGTCAACACTCGAGTCTATGACTCGACTTATTATTCGCTATGTGCATGATTGTGGCGCCATCTCTTGGGCAGGTGTTCAATCTCTTTTTTTTCTTTTTTATAAATAGGTTGTATTGCTTGCTTAATATGAAATCTCATTGGCTGATTGACTAGTTTGACAGCTAATAGGGGCTTTTGCAGTTTCATTTCTTGTCACATTGTGCACTGCGATCGCTCTCGTTACCCGCAGTCCCCACCATTATAGAGAAATAATAAGCCTTATAGAGTTCTCACTCCATACAACTGGTTATTAGCCCGCAAGCTTGACATTTTGAAGGCTAGACGACTAAGGGGTTGAGGGAGGAGCGGGCAAGAGGTGTGATTAGGGCACCCGTTGTAAAACCTTGGTATTCACGCCCGGCGCCCCCTGCCCGCTCCTCCCTCAACCCCTTAGTCGTCTAGCCTTCAAAATGTCAAGCTTGCGGGCTAATAACCAGTTGTATGGAGTGAGAACTCTAGGCTTATTATTTCTCTATGCCACCATGCACTTCGCACATAGCGAATAGACTTGTTGAACTTGAGTCTTCTGTAGAAACTCGAGTCCCTTCTAGAGAAGGCTCAACTTTTATACAACGGATTACAAAGTGAAATAGACGTTGTATATACGATATTAATGAAAAAATTAAAAAAAACCAAGGCTGTCAAAATAAATAAGGTAGTTAACTAGTCAATAATAGTAGTTGTAAGTACATAAGGGAGGATTAAAAATATACCTACAATTTTAATTTAGAGTTTGTTTCACTTCAGCTTAGACAGGGAGAATCATACTGTCTTTATCTAATGCTAGTACTCTCACTACTAAAAACGGGATGGGTATAGCATGTTACTCTGACTGTTACTGCGCTTTTTGGTTTGCCAGACTATATTTGTTTACATAGAATCTACTAAATTAATAATGCTCTTGATTAATTAAATGAATTAAATTATAGGAACCCTTACTAACCAGAGCCCGAAAAAACTGAAGTGAAGACTGTCCCGCTTATTCATAAACGCGTTTCAAACCTCATTTGGTTGAATTATGTTTCGTCTGGTCCTAACAACTACAGTCAAAGCAGAGACTATAGAGATATAGACGACCACAACCTAAGAACTTTTTGAAGCTCATGTCGATTGCGCCATCTATGTCAAAGCCCCCTAAAGATACCGAATATGTAAGAGAAATGTCACCTGCACTGCTACTCCACCTAGTAGCAAATAGCGTACTAGTAGTATACTAGAAGCTCTGGTCAAAGTGACAGATAAAAACACAATACGTTTACGAACAAGCGGGTGTGTTTTTACAGTAAAAAGTCTTGTAAAACAAAGTCGAGATGTGTTATTTAGACTCGTAGGACTCGAGTTTTTCCCAACTCTATGGATTACTGTTATCAGTCAAGATAAAAGGTATTTGACTCACTGTTAATTTTAAACAAACATTCTCAAGTAGGCCGAGTTGTAAATGATAAGAAATCATTACAATAGTGAGCTTATCTCCAAGGTAGGAAAGGGTTAAATTACAAAAACAGAAAATAGTCCGTATCTTCTTATGGTTTGGTACAGTCACCATCTAATATATCGGAGCGGCCAGGGTACTCAAAAATATCTGATCATGCACTTTATCGCCTTGACAATAGAGGTGTTGTTCAGATATTTGTGACCACTTTACTTTGACCGCCGACCGACTGTACTTGGTAGACATGAGTAAATAAGGAAAAGCATTTGTTTTTATCAATTCTCGGAAATACAAAGTAACGTAGCTTATTGAGAAATTGGTAGTAATTCTAATCAATCTATAGGTTTGGCTTTTTCGATATTTCTGAACTATAATCTCATAACTCATTTGACGGCCTCCATAGCTTAGTTGGTAGTGACCCTGCCTACGAAGCTGGAGGTCCCGGGTTCAAATCCTGGTAAGGGCATTTATTTGTGTGCTAATCTCAAATATTTGTTCCTGAGTTATGGATGTTTTCTATGTATATAAGTATGTATTTACATATCTAAGTATCATATCGTCGCCTAGCACCCATAGTACAAGCTTTGCTTAGTTTGGGGTTAGGCTGATTTGTGTAAGATTGTCCCCAAAATATTTATTTATTTATTTAAATATTTATAAGTTTTGTCCCCACCAACTTACACTTTGTATGGAGATTGGTAATCTTTATTTCCTTTTTTAATACCACGACGATGGCAAACAAGCACACGGCCCGCCTGGTGGTAAGCAGCTACAACCTCCAACTCCAAGGTGTCACATACGCGGCCCCTTTAATATAGGAGGATTCACTATGTTGAAAAAGGACAAGAGCGTCCCCCTTCGTCATCGACGTGAACGGCCACGGACTTTAATTTTTGAGCCATTTAGAGCTCACTTTACACTGGACATTTCATAGAGTATGTACTAAACAAAAGAAACTTGAACCCTTTGACTGCCAAGCAACGAACAGATTTTTTTTATATTTTGTTGCAACTCGGTTATATTTTGGACGTGATATCACGTACATGCGCGGGATTCGACGTCTTCGCCGTACAAAGGGCTAAATTAAATATACTCAATTACTCACTCTGAACTCCGACCAGCATCTTCTCGATCCCCGACTTGTAGAAATCAAACGCCCTCTGGTACTCCCTCATATCCTCGCACCGCGCCGCCATATTCAACAGGTACCCCGCCTCGAACACGTAGCTGTCCTCCGTCCTTGTCCTGCTCTCCGCGCCAGACAGGGACGCCTTGCTGTATATCGACATTCGACTGTTGCTTCGACTCGACGACGTTAAAGATTGAGTTTCGTTTGTGAGTGAACTAGATGGCGCTGGCGCGTCGAAACATATCAGATCTGGTAGTTTCTTGACCGCGCTTCTGTTTTGCACTGTTAGCTTGGTGAGTTGGTCGTAGAGGTCGTCGTGGAGGCTGTCGAGAGAGTTGAGGGACTCTAGGGAGGAGGAGGGCTTCCGTTCGACGTCGGCCGCCTCGTACACGGGTATGTGGGGGATGGAGGCGAAGTCTGTTTCGTCGCGGGTCGAGGGTTGCTCTGGAATATGAGAACATGAAATATATTAATTTTTCGCCGCTCGCTAAGCTTAGCCGTCTACACCTTTACTACTCGTAGGCCGATATTTCCTTTTCCCATCGTCTACCGTAATTTATAGTCGCCAAAATATCGGAGCGGCCAGGGTACTCAAAATTTCTGAACATGCACTTTATAGCATTGACAATGGAGGCGTTGTTCAGATGTTTGTGACCACTTTAGCCGTTCCGATATATTTGATGGCGACTGTACTGTGTGCGCTTTTATTTAATATTAAATTATAAAGATGTGCGTAAGTATGTCAATTCTTCATCATTAATTAATAAGATTAAAATATAAATTCAGTTTAATTAGAAAGTTGCTACGGGTATATAACTACAATAACTTCAGATAAAGGCATTCTAGGTGTGGAAATTGTACACAGATAGAAAAAATCTCTTCAACCAAAGAAACCTATTTGAATCAAGAGATATCCAGTTTCCCATATAAGGAAAAAATAAAATTCTTTATTTTAAGATATAAAATGTTTCAAAGTTTATTACTTAACCTAATAAATTAAATACTTTATCCGAGATATAAAAATCTTCTTTTTAAAATAGCTTAATATTCTCACGAAGAGCGTTTGAATTTTGTTTTTGTATTGTATTTTTTTTAAATTTAACTTTATGTGTCTTAGTGCAATACATAAAGAAATTAAGCCAAGAAACTTTGTTTCTTGGATGAAGACTCATAGTTTAAATCGAGAATTGAATTTCTCCACGGAAACAAGAAAACGCATTAGTTCAAGAGCATGTGTTACTTGATGTAAAATTTGATATTTTCACACCAAGATCTAAAATTTCTTGGCGTATGAAATCGATTACTTAAAACAAACAATAACATTTTCTAAGGCGGTTATCACACTGGCGCGGATCCGCATGCGGCACCGGTGCGCGAGCGAGATAGCGCTCTGCATGTGTATAGCGCTATCTCGCTCGCACACCGGCGCCGCATGCGGATCCGTCGTCAGTGTGATAATCGCCTTAGTGTCTCAGTGCACTACTTAAAAAGCTAGTAGCAGAAACTGTGTTTCTCGGGACTAATCCCAAGAAAGGAAGTTTCACTAAAAGTAGATAATACAAATATAAATTATGATTATTTATATACTCACAATTTATAATCGTATTAACTAGAGCTGAGATTGCTATTGTGAATCTCAAATAAGCCCGGGTAAAGCGCCGAGGGTCATGAAGTTACGTCGAACAGACGTTCGCGTGTTCTAACCTACACGCAGAGACATCTATTGATGCGCAGGGTAACTAACGTCCAAAACTTGAATGTTTCAAAGCAAAAATTATGTGCTTCTTCTTTGGAATAGCTGTGGCTCTTGATTGTAGGTTGAAAACATCAAAGCAAAAATTAATATCTCTTGCCTAAAAACTTAAAAATCTTAAATCAAACTTTTGGCGCTACTTCTTTGAATTAGCTTTGGCTCTTAGTTGTAGATTGAAAACATCAAACCAAGAACTAATCGCTTTTGACGTAAACACATAAAACTCTTAAAGGAAAATTTTGGTGCTTTTTTGCCGTAAATAATTATTATCTTAACTCAAATCATTACTATTCGCTATAAAAATGGGTAAAGCTAAAGCTGAATAATTTTAATTCTTCTTTTAAAAATCATGATATTTTTAACTCAAGTCATGTATATTGGTCTAAGGTATTTATTACTCTCTTTAAGAAACCGCGTGCAAGAGAGTTTTGCGTTTTGAATTAAGATATTATTTCTATCTGTGTAGTCGCATCATAAACCCAGTTAATTGATTTGTAGATCACACTGCGATAAGGTTTATACGTAATTACTAAACCTGTTGTTATTAGAATAGCTCCATCAATTTGCAATATTAGTCATGGAACCTTTTGCTTTGCTGCGATGCCTTTCGAGACAATATGTAGTTTTGTACGGTTAAGATCGATCTAAGGCTTACGGAGCTATTAGAAGGCGCAAAAGTGATCTTCATGAGTGTCTAGATATATTGGTCCATTCGTTTGCAAGTGGATCGTGAGTCGTCAGTTCTCGGAAGAGTCTCAGTGACGTACCAGTTCCTGTGGGGCTGGTCGCGGGGGGCGCGGGCGGGAGGCGCAGCGCCGCGCGGATGGAGTCGATGGCGCCGCCGCGCTCCGCCGCCGCCGCCGGCGCCGCGTACCCGCTCTACAACAACACACCATCCAACCAGGGCCGTACGATATAAACCACATAATAACAAAACAGTCCTCAATATCATCTTATTCGAAATACATCAAGAAAATCATAAACAGACTCAAAAAGTTTAACAACACAAACACATAACACAGAACGCAACAAAAACGCAGTATAATGGAAAATAGTTCGCCCGTTTACCTCGCGGGGTTTTATTTCCTAATATCAAAATAAAAAAAAAAAACAGTGCCGTGGCTTATAATGCCTCCTAAACAGAGAGTATGTATTAAATAGAGGCGCTGCAGCTGTACGATCCCCCCTACATGATGCGGTAACTTTGGTTTGCTCTCGCTCAGATTGGAGCCTCAATAAGTTCTTAGACTATGCTTCTCTCAGAACTTTTTGAGACTCTAAATTACCGCATAATGTAGGGGGACCGTACAGCTACAGCGCCTCTATTTAATACATACCCCCTGCTTAATATATACTTTTTCTACTCGCCGACTATAATGCTTGAATTGAGACTTTGTACAGAAAACTACTAGCGCATACATTTCGATGGTCGCATATTCGCCGCGTGGCCGGGCGGGGTTCGGCACCTATTTTAGTTTTGTCGACAAAACTAAAATGGATTTTCATATAGTACGTTTTATTTAAGGTGTCGGAATTGTAGGTAGAAATCCCTAGTCAATTTCCGACATC
Organism: Pammene fasciana; assembly: GCA_911728535.1. NCBI lineage: Eukaryota > Metazoa > Arthropoda > Insecta > Lepidoptera > Tortricidae > Pammene > Pammene fasciana. The sequence continues at coordinate 570,845 of OU452274.1, read as the reverse complement.
TTAAATAATTACTACTTTACAATATTATAGTTCTCTCAGGTGTCGAGCACCGCCCGACCGCGACAGCGTGGCCGGGCGGCGCTCGATACAATATAGAGGCAGCAGGTTGTTACGCATTTATTGAACTCTATTCTAACCGACTTGCTTAATTTGAGTGCTCGTAGAAAAAGTATTGTATACAATAGTGACATAATTGAGCTTTTCAATCTCGTATCTTACTTAGGCCACTCAGCAAGCTTCGTGGCCTAAACACGGTAATCGACTGTAAAGCTCTTTATTATGTCACGATTATATAAAATACTATTCTGCTAGGGAGTCATTATGAAGTAATGCCCTACCTTCAGATACTAACGCCCTAGCTTAAAAGTTACCATTACCGCTCAATTACTATGGCAATAAAGTAAATACTCAATTTTAAAATTATTCATCTCTGGCTACGGCCCTGCATCAAACTGCGTACACCAATATTTTAGCGATTTAGAGATGAAATGCCCAATTTGAGGCCAAATACATCCAGCGAATAGCTACCTCCCTAACGCGTATTTCAATTAGAAAAAGTAACAATACTTTACACCGTCAAAATATAAAATAATTGATATACATACCTCCTCAACACCCCAAATATACTTGACCGTGGTCACAATCTTAGCGACGTAATAATTATCGTATAAGTTAACTACTTTATTAACGTAACTATACATGTTCAACACGAAACAACAGTCCGAATGAATTAGATCAAATTAGAACAAATACTCTAATTAATCTAATTTAACAGGTTTCTAAAAGACAATTTAATAATAAAAACTTTTAAAAATATGCAGAATCAAAATGCGCCTATAAAACATCACACACCTAATCCATTGGATGCTAACATTTATGACAATACACATTTTTACATCGTAGACCCCAGGGGCCGATTTTTGAAGTTCGAGCGCTCAAATCTGACATTTAAAACTGTCTAAAACGATGAAATGGTGTTTTAAAAATAACAGCGATAGGAATTTAAAATCATGATTATTTGAACTATATGCGAAGAGAATGGCGACATACATTTTGTGTGCGTTTATTTTTCAGCTTAATTTCCTTGAATTCGAGCGCTCGAATCTAAAAAATCGCCCCCAGATGCCTTAGCAGTCCACCACCGTCATCAATAAACGAGACACGCGAATTCTAATGAACATTAACAGTCTTCACTTAAGTGTCTCTGGTTCTAACCAGTTTTCAATTAATTCTAATTAGTTGTCAGAAACTACGTCAGCGATAACGATAAATAGTTACAATTGAATAGATTACCTGCAGGAAGTTGACAAACTCTGTGCTAGTGAAGAGGAGGCGGTGCTCCGCGATGAACTCTAGGACTCTTTTGATGGCCTTGGCCCGCTCCTCGATCACCTGCGAACAAGCCACCTAATATAATACTAAACAAAAACTAGGACCTGGAGACCTGAAGACGTTAGTCATTGCCATTTTAAGTCAGTTAGATCGAAAGGCAAAAGATTTTTTAAAAGGAAAAACCAGAGCCTAGATGCGGTGATTCATTTTAGACCTCAGCGCCTTTAGGGTTGTCAGATCAAAAGTCAAAAATTGTTTTTTTTTTAAGGAGACGATTTTGGGGTACTTTAACACACTTTTGATTATTATTGAACCAACCGTTCCAACTCATTTCCATCGGAAAAAGTCTGCCGTTTTTTACGGGGGAGGGGAACGTCAAATGTATGCGAAACGTCAAAATAGCCACGTCAAATAAACGTCAGTCCATACAATGAGTATGACCGCTGGTGATACTCATTCGGCAGAGGGGAACGCCTGTCAATGGCTACTCCCCTTGGGTTAAAGCTCTAAGGTACTATACTCGAAACTGGAATTCAAGGCCAATAAATCTATGACAGATACGTCACTGTCATAACCATCATTGTCGCTTATGTCACTGTCAAGTAAACTTTTCAGGTTTCGCCAACCTTTTTATAATATGCTGCTTGGCCAGCATTATCATAATAATAATAATAAAATAATAAATACTCTTTATTGCACACTCATACAGTTTACGTACAAAAATTAAACAGTTTCTTAAATCATATTATTTATTCTGTGACATTATCTAAAGAGTGCCGTAAGCGAAGTGAAGTACTTACAGACGTACGGATACAACGGAACTGTCAGCTGGCTACCTAGACGTCTCTGCATTTCGATAGATTTTTGATTTTAAATAATTGTTCCACGATAACTTTATAAAATTTCTTGGGGATGAAGCATATATAGATAAATAATATAATTTGAGTGTTCAAATATGACCAGATTGATCAAAGCGTTATGGAGCTTAGAAGGCGCGAAACAATCATCATAAAGTGTCTGGTTATATTGGTACACTCGTTTGCATGTAAATCACGAGTTCTCGGTTCGAAGCGGGCTACTAGTTAAAATAAGGCTTTTGTAAAAAAAAGGTAGGTATGAACGTTTGGCGCCGACTGTACTCTACTTTCAACAGTAAACTAACACGGAGACAAATCTAACGAACATATTAAACACGATAAGTTTTCGTTTTTGACTTGATGTAGTTCTTAACTTAGTCGTAAATTATTGTACCAAATGTTTTGAATACCCGAAGTAATACAAGTGCAATACCAGCTTTGCAACCAAAAATCACGGATGTTTAACTTTTTATTATGGCGTCTTTTATTTATATAAAGTAAGTAAATACAATTACTTCTTTAAATTATAGGATTGAAATTACCAACAAATAAATTATGTTAGCGTGTTTTTAATAAAAAAAGGAATTGTACAAACATTTTACTGCAGTGGCAACATTGTAGTAACTTTTTTGGCCTTGAATTACAGTTTCGAGATTAAATGTTATAGTTGAATTATCGAGAGCGTGGAATTGCATATGTAGTGGTTGTACCGTGTTGTGCCTCTTTGTGTGCGGATTCAAATATAGAATGCCTGTACACAAACAATACTCTACATATGCAATTCCACGCTCTCGATAATTCATCTATAGAAGCAGAGTGATGAAATATTAAGGTTAAGTTAAAAAGTCAGTTTCAAACTCGTCTGTTGAATCAGTCCTTTTCTAGGGATGTTTCGTATAAATTATACACATAAAAAATATAAATATAAAATGTGTCCAAAAACTTTATCCGGAGCAAAAGCCAGAGTTATTATATGTATAATTATTATCATAATCAACATGTGAAACATGTCTCATCAGGGTTAATTGAAATTCCTAGAAAATCTTATTCATCTCTCGTCTGGCAACCATGTAGCCGAGAAAGCACTTAACTCTGGAAAAGTATAGCAGTTAATGAAGCCAATTTGCAGCCTGCTCATTTGCTCAGTTATATAAAAATAACCAAAATATCTTCTATCCATTATTTAACTTCATTGAAACTGCTTATATTTAATAAACAGTATAATATGCATTATGCACAATCTAACATTTAATGACGTCTTCACGGTTGTGAGTTCCGCTCTCTTTTCTAGAAAACATTTTAGGCGAGCGTTACAGTTATGTCCGACTCAAATCAGCTAAAAACTAAAAATGTCTGCTGAGTTTTAATTTTAACCGACTTCAAATTTTCAAAAGATAAATTTTTTGGTAAAGTTTTTAATGTAAATGCGGTTAAAACGTTAAGTGATTTATCCTGCCTGGGCCGAACCGGAACGACTGCGATTTTGTCAAAGGGCTACTGGCTAACACTTACGTGTTGCATAGGCAAAGAGCTTCAACTCAAAAATAATTTGCAAATATTCTTGAAATCAGAACATAATAAAAAACTGAATATTTAAATGAAATCAGACGACCACTAGTTTCAAGAGTAAACTAACAAATGAAGCTACACGTATTGAAATGAAATAAAGTCTACAATACAATTACATCAGCCTGTCTTTGTTTAAACACAAAAAAATGTGAATTCATGAAAAGAAGCACTTTTTTCCTGTTTCGTTATTGTTATTTAATCAATGTTCGATACAAGTGACCTTGATTAACGCCCCTTCCTTCCGTATTTTTTGTCCGTCAAATGTATGGCTTCCATACATAGAGGTATTCCCCGGGGCTTCCCTAGCTTGCAGCCCTTCCGGTGGGAGAAATGGCTGCCGGTGGGAAAAATTTCTAGCGGTGTATAGGGCGGCGCACTGCGTAACATCGTTATGCGTTGGTCTAGGTATTATGCCGACATCGGCGGCCCGTTACTACGGACCAGATCGTTCTAGATGCAAAATATATAAGTAGATATAATGCGAGACACGGCCACGTTTGGGCACGTTTCACATACTTACATAAAAAGGGGTTTTAATACACAATTACCCTTCATGTGTTTGAGTTCTGGATGTTTTCTATACATTTAAGTATTTAATTTTTATCCATCTCTTATCTATCTATACTATATATATATATATATTTTATTTTATTTTTTTATTTTATTTATTTAATAATAGCGACTATCTTTACAGGTTATCCTAATACAATAGTGCCTTAAAGTAAATAATCCTAATTACGTATTATAACACAACATATATACACAAATTTTAATGAAATCACACATATGGCAGTGAAATAGATCCGTCTTGTCGGCAACCAGATTTAGAATATGGATGGTGCGGCTGAGGGGCGCCTTCCGAAGCAGGTTAGTACTTCCGGTCGGCTGTGCCAGCAACCACGGCCGTCGCCGCCGTTCCGCGTACCTATTCGGAACGCAGAAATGTAACCTTTGCAGGATGTCCGGGTTGTAGATATTTCCACGGAGAATCCGAAGCAAGTAGCATGCGAATGCTAGATCCCTGCGAGTTTCCAACTTGTTATACCCTACCATACCCAACACAAAAAGTGTAGGGTACATTAGCGGATAGAAAGGATACACTCCATACAATTTCCAATATACGTACCTCGTGAACTTATTTTGAATCCTTTCTATCATCACGCTATACTTAGCTTCATGAGGAGCCCATATCGCAGCATTGAATTCCAGTTGGCTTCTTACTAAGGCATTGTACAGAGCTACGGTTGCTTTTGTATTTGTAAAGCCCGCAGCTTGCCTAAGTACGAAACCTATATATATATACCTTGCCTTATTGAGCATACGGCTGCGGTAGCTGCTTACAAGCAGGTGGGCCATATGAATGTTTGCTACCATTGTAGCATTAAAAAAGGGAATTGGATAAAAGCATCAGCTATCTATAAGGTATGTTCGCCCAATAAGGACCGGTTCCTAATAAGAGCCACCATTTCAAAAATCCCGCTCCTGATACTAAATTGAAATCAAGTCTCGCGCCGATGCTCCTCATTAACCAATTATTGAAGTGCATTGGCATTACTTGGGTTTTACGCCGCCATTCTGTCAGTATGCCTGTCGATGTAGTTCACGTCACGACGCGTAGGTCGTTTTGTATAATTTGTTGATGTTATTCGATTCATTCAAGGGGTTCTGATTCGTTTTCGCAAGAACTTAACACATGAAAAGGAAAAAGTAACATTTAGGCGTGGATTGTGAAGATAAGGTTATTGAAAGAACTATTTTTTTTGTCAAATTAGATTGGTTTGCTCCGGGATGGCGAAGTGCCTAACAAGGACCACCTCCTTGTCGCCAAATAAGGACCAGGCCTTTTTAATATCATGTTTAAAGACTTAATAAGGACCACGGGCTAATGACTGAAAATGTTCATAATTATGTTGTTTTATGCTTAAAATAGTTTCACTTAGTAAATATAAATACAATACAAAACTGTGTTTTATTAAAATACATAAATCAAGTCAATTATTCTGCGTTTAAGTTTCTGTAGACTTTTTAAGGACCAACAGTACAACTCATGTGAATTTTTAGATTAATCCATCGGGAATGACAAAAACAATTGTTACAATTAACAAAAAATATTAAATAAAAAAATTAAATAATGTAGTTTCGGAATTATCTACGGAACAGGAATGACCCTTATTGAGAACACCCATTCCTAATAAGGTCCATTTACAAGTTTTTTTTAAACAGTGTTTGTCATTAATTTACTTCGGATTCGTGATTTTTAGGGTTCCGTACATCAAAAGGAAAAAAACGGAACCCTTATAGGATCACTTTGTTGTCCGTCTGTCTGTCTGTCTGTCTGTCTGTCTGTCTGTCTGTCTGTCTGTCTGTCTGTCTGTCAAGACCATTTTTCTCAGGAACGCGTGGAGGTATCAAGCTGAAATTTATACCAAATACTTAAGTCTATTGTCCCTTGAAGCTGTGAAAAAATCAAACTTAAAAGCCAACGCAATCAAAAGATACAGTCGTTTATGCTGCAAATTTTAGAGTTTTCGGCACTCGCAAAACCTACGGGGTACTTCCCATGAACTCAGAAACTTGAAATTTGGCACGAAGCAACGTCATATAGCATAGACAAAGGAAAAATTATAAAAAGTAAAAAAATTTAGTAAAATCATACGAAAATATATATTTAAAATTTTAAACTTACTACCTTTTTCCTCGTAAACGCGTGAAGTTATTAAGTTGAAATTCATGTCAAATACTCAGGGCTATAGGACTTTTCAGATGTAGCAAAACCAAACTTTTATGTCAACGCAATCAAAAGAAATAGCAATTTAAGTTGCATATTTTGGAGCTGAGTACTCGCAAGAAACTCAAAACCTAAAGGGTACTTCCCGTAGACTCAGAAACTTGAAACTTGGCACGAAGAAACTTCATGTAGCACAGACAAAGGAAAAATTACGAAAAGTAGATTTTTTTTGTAAAATCATACAAAAAAATATATTTAAAATTTTAAACTTACTACCATTTTCCTCGTAAACGCGTGAAGTTATTCAATTGAAATTCATGTCAAATACTCAGGGCTACAGTATCTTTCAGATGTAGCAAAACCAAAGTTTTATGTCAACGCAATCAAAAGGAATAGCAATTTAAGTTGCATATTTTGAAACTGAGTACTCGCGAGATACTCAAAACGTAAAGGGTACTTCCCGCTAGCTCAGAATCTTTAAACTTGGCACGAAGCAACGTCACATAGCACAGACAAAGGAAAAATTATAAAAAGTAGACATTTTTAGTAGAATCATACTAAAAAAATTTTTTTAAATTTTAAACTTACTACCTTCTTCTTCGTAAACGCGTAAAGGTATTAAATAGAAATTCATATCAAATACTCAGGTCTTTAATACCTTTCAGCTGTGGCAAAAACAAACTTTCATGTTAACGCAATCAAAAGAAATAGCAATTTAAGTTGCATATTTTGGAGATGAGTACTCGCAAGAAACTCAAAACCTAAAGGGTACTTCCCGTAAACTCAGAAACTTGAAACTTGGCACGAAGAAACTTCATATAGCAAAGACAAAGGAAAAATTACGAAAAGTAGACATTTTTAGTAAAATAGTACTTAAAATATTTTTTTAAAATTTAAACTTACTACCTGTTTCCTCGTAAACGCGTAGAGGTATTGAATTGAAATTCATATCATATACTCAGCTCTATAATATCTTTCTGCTGTAGCAACACGAAACTTTCATTTCCACGCAATCATAAGAAATAGCAATTGTTTTAGGTTTTTACGGAACCCTCGGTGCGCGAGTCCGACTCGCACTTGGCCGGTTTTTTTACTTAATGTTTGTACTTCTAATATAGGCAATTTGTACATTTCAAATGTTTTTTAAGTTAAAATACTTCTTAAATCAGATTTATAAAGATTTACAAAAACCTGGTCCTTATTAGGCGAACTTACCTTATATCTATGTATGACATTAGTTGATTTGAAATTCGCTACAATGTACAGATTTTCTGGGAGGGATTTATTATTATTATTATTTACTAAGCAGGCAGGCAGTTGTGACAACTGATATTGCCTCAGAACAACTAGGATTCCCTCGGAAGCTATCAAAACCCTCCCACACTCCCCGGATAGATGACTAAACTAGAACAAACCAGAACCCAGACGGGTGGAAACCATTCTACTTACCTCAGGCTGGAAGCGGCGGAAGTAACTAGTGCTGGGCAAGGCGCAAGTCCCTCGGGCCGGCAGATGCAGACCAGCGTGCAGCGTGCACATGCTCCGGTGCAGCCGGCGGACGTCGCTGTAGCGCTTCCACACCGACACCACCGTCACTGCCTCCGGGGCATCTATCGGGAAGAGCTAGAAAGAAATGTTAACATTATTAACCAATTCTATTTTAAAAAATAACCAGTTATTGCTGAGTTACAATTTTAAAATGGAACAACAATTGAAAAGAAATGTACCATCGGGTTCAAAAATGCATGGGCAATCTAAGAATGAATTCATTGATAAATTGGCCATGCAATTATGAACCCGATGGTACATAACACCCTCCACCCCCATACGCCCAACGGCCTCCATAGCCCAGTTGGTAGTGACCCTGCCTACGAAGCTAAAGGTCCCGGTTTCGAATCCTGGTAAGGGCATTTATTTGTGTGCTAATCTCAAATATTTGTTCCTGAGTTATGGATGTTTTCTATGTATATAAGTATGTATTTATATATCTAAGTATGTATATCGTCGCCTAGCACCCATAGTACAAGCTTCGCTTAGTTTGGGGTTAGGTTGATTTGTGTAAGATTGTCCCCAAATATTTATTTATTTATTTATTTATTTATAATTATAACATAAGCTATTTTAAGCTCTTCAGAAATCGACGTCAAGCCGTAAATGGATGATAGACCAAGTTATAACAGTTATCAGAAAAATACAAAAAAAAAACTATCACATGTTCTTCAAAAATTATGGTCACTTTAAAAAAATACTAGAATATTCACGCCCTGGTCTCTTAACTTCTAGTAAATTTTTAAAGTGACCATAATTTTTGAAGAACATGTGATAGATTTTTTTTGTATTTTTCTGATAACTGTTATAACTTGGTCTATCATCCATTCACGGCTTGACATCGATTTCTGGGACACCCTGTATATCAGAGCGGCCACGGTACTCAAAAATATCTGAACATGCACTTTATCGCCTTGACAATAGAGGCGTTGTTCAGATATTTGTGACCACCTTGGCCGCTCTGATATTTCTGATGGCGACTGTACACTTTCCCTTCTTGAACAATACAGTCAGTATATGGGAGTTTCAGCAAGCCTTGCTAATAATACCAAGGATTAAAAAAAAAACAAGTATAAAAAATCTATAACTTTTTACATACTTTAACAAATAAACAGAAAATACTTGCAGACTGTACAGACTTACACCACTAATTCTAATGAATCATTAGTTCCTGCTCAAAATTGTATTTGTTCAGAAATTACTTATCTCAAGATCAGAATAATTGTCGTAGTAATAGTAAACTGATCACAACAACGACAAGGCTAGCTCACCCGTTCAACAGTGATCTATATTCATGCATGTTCAGTATGCATGAGTCACTGCCTCACTCGTTGTGCAATAATTACTGGAAAACCTCTCATAGCAAATAATTTATAATCATGTCACTAGTTTATTTATTTTAAATACTAGTTTTACTTACCAAATTATAATCAAAATCCAAGTTTACATTACTAAGTTTTAAGAAACTTGGTGGTAAAATGAAAATTTGAAAGTTTATAAGCATACTTCGCACTCCAGCTGGCATTTTGGGGGCACGTCATTTGGTAATCTTTACAAAATAAAGAGTTTGACACAATTTAGGATTGGTACATGATAACAGGTATTTTTGAATACTAACTACGTAGTAAATAATTAAATACTAAGTAATACCAAATGACGTGCCCCCAAAATGCGCGCTGGAGTGCAATGTATGTTTATAACTATCAAAAACTTCAAACCCGCTAGCTTTATTCAATGATTACTTTTGATTTTGAACTATATTTAGAAATATTGCACACACTACAGTGATAGTGTAAAGTCACAAATTGCTAAGGATAAGTATTGATTTATATTCACCATATTAATTACACAGCAAATTAATTATAATAAAATAGAAAAAATCTGTACAAGTAATAATTATATTTAAGAGAAATGTGATATGTGCAAAGTAACAAAAGTGAACCAAGGTTTTATTTTAATTAATAGCACGTAATAAAATAGTTATGGCCAGAAGAGGAAAACCATGAAATATGTACAGGAAACCGCAATAGATATAGCTGATTTTAAAGTGATTAAATAACGCTAACAACCGCAGGCAAGTAGCTATAACCGAGGTAGCTGCAGACATAAGCTATCCATAAATTACACTTACCACTGAAGTTATTTTGTAAATGGTAAAACCATTTTTGTGTTTCGCAGTTTCATCGACTGAAAACCGGCGGACCCACTTATCTTTTCCCGACATTTTGCCTTTTTTACCACCTTTACCTATTTCACATCATGTGTGGACACTACAAAACACTGACACGGAGACAGCAAATGTTAATTAGCGACATGAATTGAAAGGATTTCGCTTAAAATATGCATTAAGTGTTAGGTATGTTAGTGAAAACAAACATTTCGCTGATGTGATGTATGTGGTATGTGTACATTTCATGTCATTTTCATATACATTTTCTTTCACTTTGGTTACGGAACTGTCAAATTGAGCGAGTGTTTAAGTAGACGCATTACAATTATTAAGTAGAAGAAAAAAATACAATGTTATTCAACAAAAATGCAGTAAGCGCAATGTGTTCGAAGGTAAATATAAACATGATTTTATAAAATAGTCCATTGTATCGGTATTATTAGATTTTAATTTATAGCCACTGCTGCAATCAGCAATTTAATTGCATTTATCGATAATAGATGTCGTCAGAAACAACCTTTGAAGTAAAGTAAACTTGAGACTTGAGAATGAGTACTTAATTTAATTTTGTTTCTTGAAATGTAATGGATATACATAGATCACGCTAGAGGTCACTAGTATAACAATCCAGTTCAAACGCATATTTTACACTAGATGACGCTAATAATCACTTCAATGTTTATAAACAACAAACAACTAATTGTCAAAGAAACCCAGATCAAAGAGTGCTAACCTAGATAATTAATTAATTTTATTGCATACCTAACGTAAAGAAAGTGCGATGTTTAAATAATAAGCAACCTTTTGAAATGGGATTAGAGAAGAGTCAATAGGTCATTTCAAGCCTGTACCTTTATCCCCACTCAGTGGAATGGCGTGCGGCGAGAGGTTGTGTTCGCCTTGCGCGGGTTAGTATTTCGCTACGTCCGTGTAGTGTCGTGTTTCTCGCGTCCTCGACTGTGCCTTTTAAGACATGAATGGAAACAGTGCAACTTCAGAGAAGACATTATAACATTACCGATAACAAAAATATGTGTTAAGTGTCACAAGTTTAAGTGTTGTAAAATATATCCAGTATAATGGGTTCTAAAATCGAGTACGTGGATTCGTCACATTTGTACGCGACAAACTATGTCAGAAATTCGAAAGCTATTGGTGTACTTTGGGCGATTTTTACAATCTGCTACGCGATAATCAGCGTTGTTGCATTCGTTACTCCAGAGTGGATCGGTGATTTAGAAACTGAATACCCGAGAAAATTTGGGCTATGGCAAGTTTGCAGAACTGATGATGCCTTGGAAGACTGTAAAGGGCGGTTGGACGACTTCTTCTCAATAAATGGGCTTGTCTTTAAGATTGCGACTGGCCTCGTGGGTATAGCAGTCGCAGCAGCCCTATTTACCATCTGCACCATGTTACTCTTTTTCTTCTGTCAATCAACAACTGTGTTTCACATCTGTGGGTGGCTGCAACTTTTGTCTGGTAAGTACTTAAAGATCAAGGACTATAAGGATATGGTCATTAAATTAACCACTTTCATGTGTAGGTAACTAAACCGGATTTTACAGTGCTTTAGAATCTAAAGTTTAGATGATGATATGGTAAATATACCTATGTACCTAAAACTTAAACTAGTCAAATAAAAGATTTAGCTATTTTCGTCAAACAACATTTTCGTTCGATGGAAGGAAGTACCGAGACTAATATTAGGTAAGCTAGCTTTAACCTGAATCACGAACCATTGTTAAAATATAATACAAGTCAAGGTCCTAAGTGACAGCTACACAAGACAAGACATTTAATTCTCATAACAGCCTGTGCAACCGCACCTACCTATAAAGCGCAATGCAAATAGGGTACCTATAATTTCATTTTATCTAAATATTTTATTAAAGCTCTAGGCTAAAATTGAACTAAGGATATAAGCTTCGCATAACAAATGCATAAATACAATAAACGTCCTACGAAAGGTTATTAGCTACCTAAAACAGCTTTGCAGTATTCCTTATTATTATTAAACATTTTTGCATCGTTGTGCAGGCAGGTGTAATAGGTTTATGCCCTAACATCCGGCTAAGACAGGTGTGGCAAACTAGATTCCCACATTTTTGATCCCTGACTCAGCCAGTGTTGTATGCTGAGGCCGCATTCAATGTAGGTACCTACTTGAGAATATTGGTACTTACAACACTGCTTCAGGAATGAAATAGTTACCAGTATTTACCTTTTACGTATTTAGGCTATCTAGTATGTCAACAAATACCTATCTACCCATACTAAATTAAAGTGGAACAAATACTATTCCTCAGTTTCTTGTATCTAATGAAAAATTATAATCGTAGATAGTTAAACCCACGCAGAAAACTAACTTACCTGTGTAATAGTAAATATTATGAGTTTATGAGCGTTACTAGGTAGCACTTTAACAGGATTAAAGGCAAGCGATATCATGTACCTACCTAACAACTAATGTTGACAACAGAAACAAACACAAACTAGATATAGGAACCTAGAAAACGTAACAATCCAATTACCAACACTGTTTACGAACCAACTTATTGAATTGAAATAGGAAGGTACCTATAATCCGAGATAAGTACCTATTAAACTTGTATTCAGGTATTATTTAGATAATTTGAAGACTTCGTTTTTAAGGACCATTAAGCATACATTTAAATAAATAAAAATGAAACCGCAACACGGATATGTCACATAACTGGTAAACGCAGTCATGTAAGAATTACAAAATCTCTGAACTGAACTCATTAAAACAGTCTCAAAGCATATTCATTACTCTTAGCAGTCTTAGTAATTATCATTTCGTTCCTAATATAAAATTATGCAAAAAGGAAATATTTACGCAGCGGAAACTTTTACCTGATCGTTAAAATTACACAATTTAGTTAGTACCAAACCAAGTAAATCAACAACGTTAGTATAACACGTTCTCGTATCTACTCAAAATATTCAATTTAAATTCTTTTTTCTCGGTTCCGTTCTTGTAAGAATATTGGCATGAAGTGCAAATATTTTCTTTTCAAAACTGACACGTTTGAGTAGACAATGCGCATAGAAAATTATAGTGATTTCCATTACTTGCCGCTACGAAACAAAAATTGAACTGACCAATAAGTAAGATATACCTACTCATCCCTTTTTCAGTAGCGACTGTAGCGAGGTTACTAACGCAAGATAGAAATAGTATGTTTCACACTTGCGCAGGAGTTTTGGCATTTAAAATAATCTCATGAATTCGCTTATATATATTCAAATTTCAAATTAAACTCGTGTCAGTCATATTCATATTGGAACATGACTACGTGATAAGTCCGCGAGTCGTGACCTCATACGTGAGTTCACGAACCGCTATGTGTCCGGAAAAGTTTGTTTGCAAACGGTAGCGATTCTAACACGATAAGATGCGGCACTAGATGCTCGTAATAAACTTGCAAGAATCATTAGAACGATCTAATTTAATCGGTTCCGCTCCCACCTCGGGATGAAACATAATATAGTTCACTGAAATATTATATTTTAAAAGATTTCAATTTATTATTATTTTGAAACTTCTGAGCTCCTCGTCTCTAAGGCGTAAAGCTTCTTTAAAAAGGCTTTTTCTTAAGCTTTTTTATTCCTGCTAAAGATTTAAATCGAAACGAGAAATGAATGGCCAAATTTAGTTAAGAAATAACTATCGCGAATAAACGAGTAAAAACTAGCTCACCTTCAGTCTAGCCTCTACGAAGCGTTGACTGGCATTTACTTACTAGAGGTGTGCGCCGATAGCACAATCATCGGCGGCGGCGTCCGATCATTTTTTGACCGGCGGCGGCGGCGTAATCGGCGTTATCGGCGTGACCTTGGCGTAATATATATTTCAATATTACTGAGGAATTAGGCAACAAACCCTCTAAATCAAAGCACGCCTAGTATTTATAACCATACAAAATATAATATGCTGTAAATCATGCGATGAGAATGCTTTAGTAAAATATATATAGCGTAAATAAAACACCCCAAGTCTTTGAAAACGTTAGATTATCTTGCAAAATTTGCACATTTTAAATACAAGACATGAGTTTAGGCAATTTACTAAAATATGGTTAAGGTTAACCTACATAATTTAACTGGTCTAATGCATTCGAAGCTCTTCCTGCATAGACTTGACTCAATCTGGAGCAAAAACCTTTGGAAACTCAACAGAAAAGGCTCCAAATTATAAAAGGGGTTTTCACAGGCCATTACGCTAAGAAAGGAGTATTGGCTAGAATGGGATTGTCAGATAATACTGATTTTAGGATGTGTGGCGAAGAGGAAGAGACAATGAAACACTTAATATGTGAATGTCACGCTCTAGCCAGACAGAGAGTTAAGGACTTTGGTACTGGTCATCGAGATCTAGAGGAATTTAAAGCACTGCCCTTGAGCTCCATCATCCAACACATTGAGATGGTTGAGAAAAGCTCTCAAGTAACTAATGGGGGTACCGACACAAAAAATCCCTCTGTGTTGAAGTGTATCCATATGGGCCGTCAAATCCAATAAGATAACTTACATAATTATTTCATAGAACTGGCCATGCCAGAAATAGCTTTAATAATAGCACAAAAGCCCTGAAGTTAATAAGTCCAGAACGATGGGAGAGGTCTTAATCCAGTCCAAAATTGATAGCAAAAAATGGTTTATCTACGAACTTCGATGGAGGGATTCCATTGATCAACAGGTTAACTGACAGATTTTATTATTTTAAATGATTTGGGTTAATTCGTTATTTTGCCCAATCGTCCCCGCCGCGTGCAGCTTGTGAGGGTCTATGTTGATAGCAGAAACATGAAAGCTGATCAACATCGATGAACAGCGATAAATCTATGAGATATAACTGATTGAAATTAAGCTTACAATAACAAAATAATTTAAGTTGACATCATTTTGTAGTAATTATCCCTTGCACTTTATAATATCGCTGCGTAGAGATAAAATGTGTGTGTGTATTATATGAAAACACCCAAATCACAATTTACAGTAGGTGTAAGTGTAACATTTAAATAGTTTCCTGGATAAACACGACCTAATGAGAATAGGCCATGTAAATAACAAGTGCGAATTAGCAATTCTTTTCACGCCGATTTCACGCCGATCATCGGCCGGCGGCGGCGGCGTGGGTAAAAATGGCCGGCGGCGGCGGCGCGGCGTGGCGGCGCACACGTCTATTACTTACCTCTGAGCTAGGTAAATATAGAGTCAGTTTTAAAATATTAATATTAAATAAATAATAACGGGTAAATCACGTCTCTTGAGTCGAATATTTGCTTCAAATAATAAACAAAAAATGCTAAAAATTTAATTATTAAAATATTTCCACATTATCACGTCACGTCAGCGTTGCTGACGTCGCCGGTCAGCCAGGCGCAGCTAACCGGGTCACGGTGCCTTCTATAAGGCATGCGTGGTACGGGTTCCCGATAAGGAAAAGTCCTCCCGCATCAATGTGGATAAGGAGGGGTTCACACTGGTGGAAAGTAAGAGCAAGGCGCGCAGGGTGCCTCGTAAGACTCTGTGTGGCACTTCCGAGCCGGTTAATTCTGATCTTCGGATTGCGACACTCTACGTGTCGCGCTTGCATCACTCCGCCGTGGCTGACGATGTGGTGGAGTACGACCGCCGGAAGACTAGCTTCTCGTTGAGGTCGCACCAGCTGCGGTCCCGACACTACTGTGCACTTCAGCTCGTTTGTGGCGCGCGTGCCGTGGCCGCTGCAGGACACTATTGCGAGTGCAGACTTCTGGCCGAAGGGTGTTGTGTTTCGACGGTTCCGGGGCAATCTGCCGAATCCAGACCAGACCCGACACCAGATCAGACGACACAACGGAGCCACGCAGTTACGTCGCCTAAATCCTAAATTGTTTTTGAGTTCACAGTGCCTTGGTTTTACTGTAATGCTGTGTTACTTAAGTATTTGAATAATAATAAATAAATAAATTATACAAGCACACAACCTACATATTGCTGAAACACGATGATATTGCATGACATTAACTGGCTGTCATTAAAAAGTTAAAAAGTATAAATTACGCAAAGGAATATTTTTTTTGACTGACTAGTGTCAATACAACTTCATATTTTTAGACCTTCACTGTATTTTTTGTTTATAAAATGGCAGAATCAACTTTAACAACATTTCCAGAAGACCCCAAATGCCCCAAAGTTTGCAAAGATATTGGCGCGTTTAAAAAAGTTGAGTTTGCTAAAGAAACACCTAAAGAAACAGAAGCGGCACAAGCCGCTCCTCCGGCCGATGCTGCTCCGGTACAGGCCGAGGAAACAGCAACGGCCAGGCCGCCTCCCAGCGGGGAAGAGTATCTGCCCAACCTTAAACCAGGGCACGATGGAAAGGTGGACTGGACTCCTCTAGGAGGAATGACGGGCACCAGACCCAGCGTCAATAAGTACTCCATCAGCAGGTACTCACTCGGCGAATGGAGGAATCACAACGAACAAGTCCTCGACCCTGCCAGCATAACAGAATCAAACATAGTCGACTACAACGCCAAAACAGCCATCATGCAAGCTTTCGGCAACATCGACAAGACGCAGTTGGAGAACAATAAGAGACTCAAGCAGAAAGCAAAAGATATCTTCAGATGGAAAGTTGAAGTTGAAAAAGCTGTTAAGGCGATCACGGAAGAGGTGGAATTGCTGGAAATTGACCGGCAGCGGCTAAAGGGAGCTTCAAGAACGCTGATGTTGCCTGAATCAATATCCAAAGAGTGCTTAGATCTTCGTTCCAACCGCTACGTACCAGATTTAGTTGCCGATCTGGCTGAGCAGGAGCTGATTAAAGAAATGAACATGGTCAGTGAAGTGAGAAGTACCTTAGCCAAGACTTTAGACAATATAGAGAAGCAAATGGCTATCAATAAAGCTGCTAAGCATAAGATTGAGTACGACTGGTGCGATAAAAACATGGCGTACATCGGTGAAACTATTAATTTGGGACTCACTCCAAAATCCACTACCATCTTATTTAGACCGGGAGCTACAAAATTTGCAGATTACACCGCACCTTTAGAGTACTGGGAGTTCTTTTGCCGAGAGAATGTTCAGGAGGTCGAAGCCGCCAGACAAAAGTCTAGTGATTTAAGAGGCAGTCTCAACGCTATACTCGTGAACGGAGGTAGAAAGCTTAGAAACCAAGCGGACCGGACCGACATGGCCTTGGCCGAGACCATCGCTTTGACTACGGAGTTATGTACAAAATTGGAAGAGACTTTACGAAGCACGGTCCAAAGAATCGCTGATATGGAGTGTCTGATTGACAATCTTAAAGCTTCTATACAAAAGATGGATGCAGCGATGAAATTAGCTCAAACGAGACTGGATAATAGAAACCAATGGCGACCACACGGCGAGGCAGTACGAGACCAACCACACTTGGGTCTGATAGATGAAGTGAAGACTATCCATGAGACAGTGACGTCACTTCTTGGGCAGTTAAACAACGCGGAGAGGATACGAGAGGACCTGTTGAAGAAGAGGATCTCGTTGGAGGCGGCCATAGCGTCGAAGAGGAAGTCGTTAAACATAGACAGGGACAGATGTGGTATGATCCGCTCACACTATCCGTCTGCTTCGGAGCTGGCTGGTTTTTAGAAGCTATGCTATATTTTATCCAAATTAATAAATACAGATTTTTGTGTGCAATGAATTTTTCGCCTTTTCAGAAATTTGCCATATACTTATTGGGCATTGCAGTAGGATGCGGAGCTGGAGGGTGTAATAATACTAATAATGTTTACATTTCACGTAACACAGATTGAAGTCGTAGGTACATAGTATGCATAATCTATTGATTCGATTATGCATAGTAGCAGCAGAAGCGGCTAATCTGTGGTAGGGTGTTCAAAAATGACCTACACACGCTCTTATTCTCTTAACAATAAAGTCGTGTCCAGCTCATTTTGAATACCCTACCCGCTTAACTACTTCTGCTGCTGACTGTACAATTGTAGGATACATAGAGAGATTAGAGAGTTGAGGTGTGAGAGTCAAGACTGAAATCAAGAGAGCTTTCTGTCTTATTTCCAGAAACGACGAACGATGCCAACCAGTGCTTCTAGGCCCATCGTTCTGGTAGGGTATTTGATTCTCAGAAATTCGGTCGGCTTCTGTATTATTTCCGTCACACTCACGTGAGGTTCTTTCATCTGACAGCAAGACGGGTATTGATGCCTAACCGCGACTTCCTTCCTACATTACAAGTTGCTTACATTTTTGCCTCGCCTTTCACTCTCGCTTACGAAACCCGTATTATGTACATTTTATAATCTTTTGTTTATGTTTATTGGTTAACCTGACGAGGTGGCAATGTCCTCGAGCTTGCTGTCGAGTAAAGTTGCAGTTTTCCTGATTAAATAAATGCATTTGTATAATTTTGATTAACCCTTACAGAAAAAGAAGATTTTCACCTCACTTGTTTAATATAATATCTATTGTGAAAATCGCTTTTTATCCACATGTGGTGAAAGAGTTTTGACATAAGTGACATTTGACAGCTAACAAAACGTAAAACGTTAAAAGTGCAGAATTTTTAACATCGCAATTAATGAATTGCATCGAGTAAAAACACTTAATACAGTCTTACAACTTTATTTTAATTCATAAATATCAGCATTCAACATTAATCTTCATTCTTTTTGTAAAAACGGATAAATTGTTCTGACAGCCGAATAAGTCTACGTACGAACAAAACGCATCTGACATTTAATAAAACCTTTTACGTCAAAACTTTTCATTACAATTCATCCATCATATCAACGTTAAATATTCGCATGTTTTTCTAGGTTGTTTTGTTAAAAATTAGTGATTCGAGTGATGAAGAAGTATTAAACACCTGAGGAATTACGGGAAACCGAGCAAAATGCACCCTTTTTCTTATTTTCCTCGCTGTAGTGAGGTGAAAAGTTTTGTGTTATACACGGGTGAAAGTTATTTTACGTCTCGTGTATTAAAGCACTCGCTACGCTCAGGATTCTATTTTTGAACCACTCGCTTCGCTCGTGGTCAATAATAGAATCCTTTCGCTAGCTCGTGTTTCAAATAACACTCGCACGTAAAATACAACTTTCACCCCTTGTATAACAAATAACTATTTCTTAGTTGTCTGTTTATGGCACCGCAGATCCGAAACGATTAAATTGGATTGGCTGCGTTTTTAATCGAAACATAATCGGAAGATTTCGAGATAAAGTAATTCTTGGGTTTTAAGTTTTGCCTCTGGCGATATTATCAATTATCCATTTTGTGAGGGTTTTTGGAAAAAAATGGTGCACCTTGATCTTGGCAATCATGCAATCTTCGTAGTTTCAGAGCTTATTCGACATGAACCAATGAAGCGTTAAATCGTTGTACGCGCATGTCATGCGTATGCGTTGTATATTGGTTGTATAAACGAATAAAATAAATATAATGCCGATCACAAGCACAAGTCTCAATGAAAGAGACTATTCAACTATTTCGAGCCATCAATTACTGGATGTACTGTTAGAAAACCTGCCTTAACGAGCCTGTAATTAAACTAGTCCACATTATTGGTTAAAGATGGGAACCGAATTCCTATAGTTGTTGTTTGAGTAAAGTAAAGAGTAAATTCTCATGAGACGAGGCGCATTAAGAAAGATAAAATTAGGTAGGAAGATCAAGTGAGGAGTAGGTACGCCCAAGAGGTGTTCGAAATGAGCTGAGGGCCTCGAAAACAGCAATTTTGTTATCAACGTCTCTTTCGCTTGAATTAGCAAGTGTGATAGATAGATATAGGCATATATAGACGAAATTTAGATTTTCTAGGTTCCCGGTAGGCCCTTTGCTCATACATTCTACGACGATTCTCTTTCCGTACAAACTCATCTCTTGCACTCACTTTTAACTGTGATGTTGAACTCTGACTGACATGGGAACTGCTTGGGAAGCATTAGTGTCAAATTGTGTGAACTCTCTAAGGCTTTGTTTTAAAGGAAACGGGCCGTTATGCCCGTTGGTAGGTATGTCCGTGGAGATTGAAGTTCCATAACGTCTGTTCATCATGTTGGAGTAACACCGATAGTACCAACCACTGGCGTAGCTACCGGGCTAGGCGGGGCCCCCAAAACCTGATTAGCAAACCTCTTATTGAATATAAAGAGCTGTGTGTGTAGTTTAAGCTACGCCACTGGTACCAACAAGTCTGACACCAGCAAGAACACAAGGAAAACAGGCTATACCTACCTACTTACATAACTATATCTCTTCTTGTTGACTTTTATTTGGCGACGCGTGGTAAAAAAATACTCACAATATTTGGTTATATTTAACCGCGCCGTGGGGTGCCCGGCCTTAGAATTGTCCCCCACCATATCGTCCAGTGGTTGCAGTAGGAGTCTGCTAAGGGAATATACCGGGAGATGGGCAGCAGCCTCTTCCGAAAGCCTAAACAACAATAAACAAAAAAAAAACTGCGCGCGCCAACCCGCCTGCCAAGCGTGGCGCGTATGGCAAACCCCCTATAGAAGGGGAGGCCTATGTTCAGCAGTGGACGTCTTATGGCTGAGATGATGATGATGATGATTTATTTATAAGGCAGGAGATATATCCCATATGCTTGCTTGCCCAGTCCAGTATTAGTACTCGTATTCACCGTACTAACGTATCTTAACAATTTACTCGTAACATTGAGTAAAAAAACTAAAAAAACAATGGCGTCGTTACCAGTCTCTCACGGCTCTGGTACAGTTATCGACAATGAATACAATGATTGCTAGGTGATACGACCTTTTGTGTTCAATCATAGGGGCTATAATGAAATGGAATATTAACACATTTTAGTGATTGGCTGGTTGGTATGTTCGTAGGTACACTAGGTACCTACTTTATACACACAAAACTATCTAAGTAATACATTTTGTAACTTTTCAAGAAATGATACAGAGACTTATCTCACAGGTAGTCATCGAAAATCAAACTTTCGTGTTAGGTACAGTAAGCAGCAAAAGTAGCTAAGCGGGTAATATTAAGGTGTTCAAAATGAGCTGGACACGACTTTATTGTTAAGAGAATAAGAGCGCGTGTAGCGAGCTGCTGACTGTACAGTCAACGCCATAAATATGTATAAGTACACTTCTGCACCTTACTCCATTATAACAAAACGAATCGAACAATACCATAGTTAGGGAGGCGAATAGGGGAATTTTCGGCAATACTCGAGCGTGGCAGTTTAAGATATGAGAGATACCTTAGACCTAATAGAACAACCTTGTAAAGTATTTAGCTCTATATGTAGTGACGCGCGCCTAGGCTAGGATAGACGATCAGATTAGTAAAAAAAAATGGATAGTCTGAAATACTCCAGCGCGTCAGTTTAAGATATTGGGGGTCGCGACCCTATAACTCGGCGGCGTCAAGGACTTATCGTCAGATTAGTTAAATTTAGTCTTTAAACACTAAAGACTAAATTTAACTAATCTGACGATAAGTCCTTGACGCCGCCGAGTTATAGGGTCGCGAACTTGTAAAAAAAAAAACGTTAATCCGGCATTCTCGAGCGCGATTTTTTTTTATTTTGTTTTGAAGAATATAATCTAAAACTTACTAAAAATACAAAATCTGCCGGTTTCCGCATGACCGGAAGTGTGGAGGAGCCATTTCGTCTTCCTAAGAACGCGTTACGGCATATAAGTCGCGAACGATACATTTTACAAAAAAAAGTTTAAATAAACAAAAAAGGTAATTTTATTTTACACAAAAAATGTGTCTTTACATTTTTGTCCAAAGTTAAAACTTTTTGACTTGAAAGTTAAACCTTTTTCGGTCAGATTAAGAGAACCCACCAACATTTTTGTCAGATTAAAAAAATATGCTTTCAGGATACCGAGATAAACCTCCCCTATGAAAATCTGACGCGCTCGAGTATTTCAAAAAAACTTTTTTTTTTTGCATTTTCAAAAATTCATCGTAACTTATCGTCACGCCGAAATCGTCAGTTTTTTTAAAGGGAGCTTCCTTGGGGCCTACTTAACACCCCTTCCGAAAATCTGACGCGCTCGAGTAATTTTTTTTTTTTGCATTTTTGACTACTTTATATGCCTACCCCCACCACGCAAACCGGCAGATTAGTATACCGTTGTTATCAGAGGCACTCGGGGCATACGTAGTATGAATATCTGACGCGCTCGAGAATGCCCAAGTAACTGTTTTTTTTTAACATTTTTGAAAAACCGTACACGCCAAACCCACCGCTAAAATGGTTTTTGCCATACGAGCTTTTCTTTTCGAAATTATTTTATCTTTCGATTTTGATAGGTCTCGACGGCGCCGTTGAATTACGCCATTTAGCTACCTCGCCTCCCTAACTACCATGCATTAAAAGAATTCATCATGCCGAAGATTCAAACTTAATTATATGTGATGTGTACCTGTATTTAAAAAGTATTTGATCTTTAAATACTGGCTGAACCTTTACTTGTTACGTTAAAGGTAAAACAATTAGTAAGTTAATATGTCATTTTATTTGTCATTCGACAACGAGTAGCTTTAAGTAATTTATAAACATTATTTTTATTTAATTTAGAGAAGAACTCCAAATTTTCGTTACAATGGAATCTGGTGAACCGAATTTGAAGGACTGTCCTTACATTTGTGGGACGTCGAAAATGGAACAGAAGCCGCCGGAGTACTCAGCGCCGGCAGCAGGAAGCCGCGTCAGCCCGCACGAGAAACCCTACGTGCCGGGGCAGGTGCAGCCCCCCGTCCCTAAAGTTTACCCCCCAGGCGCCCCCCCAACCTATCTTCCCCAACCTACCGATAGCACCAACGGGGATTTTCTCGGCATGACTGCCGTAGGTCCCTATGCCGCAGGACATCTCGACTGGACGCCGCAAGCGGGCATCACCGGCGTCCGACCCGTCGTCGACAAGTACTCCATCACCAGGTACTCTACCGGCGACTGGAGGATAAACAACCAGCGCATTCTTACACCGAGAGCGACTGACAAAGCTATAGCGATGGAGAAGAGGTTCCAAAAAGAAATAGCGGACACTTTTGAGGCGATGAACAACGCATCGAACAACACTGGTGACAATTACAAGAAAAGAGTTAAGGATTTGTCATCGTGGAAGCAGAAGGTTCAAGCTGCAGAGCGTGGCATCTCCGAGGAACTTAACGCACTAGATGAATACAGGGCCAGGTTGAAGGGCGCCTGCCGTATCCTCATGCTGCCTGAATCTATTTCTAAGGAATGTCTCGAACTAAGAACGAATCGCTACGAACCTGACCTAGTCAGAGATGATGCCGAGCAAGAACTAATAACTGAAGTTGCAATAATCGGTGAAATACGGAGAGTTTTCACAGAAACTCTTGCCAAAGCTGAACAGCAAATGCTAAAAAATAGGGCAGCCAAAATGGCTATCGAGTTTGACTGGAGCTCCAAAATGGAAAGTCTAAAACTAGACAAGAGGAATTTACACATGACTCCAAAATCTTCCTTAGTCCTGGCACATCCAGGTGTAGCGAGATGGCCTGAAAACTCTACCACTTTAGAGTATTGGGAACATTACTGCGCCGAGAGCATCAGAAACTGTGATGACGTCAGACGTGAATCCGAAAATTTGAGAAATGACCTTATGACTGCTATCATAAAAGGAGCTCAGGACTTGAAGTTACAGGTAGACAGGACCAACATGGCCTTAGCGGAGTCCATATTGGCCGCCAAGCAGTGTTGCGACCACCTAGAGAAAAATCTTACAGAAAACTTGCAGAAAACTGCTGATGTTGAAAACCTGATAGATTATCTTAAAGATTGTTTGAGGAAGGCTGACGAATCTTGCAGGTTGTCCGAGACGCGGTTGTATGGGAGGAACTACGGGAGACCTAATGTGGAGAACTGTAGAGACGAGGCGCAGTATGCTCTGATGGCTGAGCACAAGCTGATAAAAGAGAAGGCTGAGGCTTTACGGGGGCAGGTGAGGGAAGCGGAGGGGGTGAGGAGCGAGCTGATGAAGTACAGAGGGGATTTGGAGAAGGAGATCGCGTGCAAGAGGAAGAGTCTGAACATAAACGAGGATCGATGCGCTAGAGCGAGGGCTCACATGCCTATGCCGGAAGATTTCGCTGCGTTGTAAATTGAAATTATACATTTCTGGGCAATAAATTATTAATAAATAAATAAATATTATGGGTATACGTATGACGTGTTGAAATTGAATTCGTTTCCACATACTACAGCTATATATGTATTGTACAGACGCCATCAGATATATCTGAGCTGTGGAGGTGCTCACAAATATCGGAACATGCACTTTATTGCCTTGACAATAGAGGCGATGTTCCGATATTTGTGACCATCACCACAGCTCCAATATATCTGATGGTGATTGTACCTAAATGTCCTATATTGTAAGTTACTGTAAGTATAATAATCATAATTCTATACGTAATTGCGCAGGTCATTTTGATGATGTTTTGATCAGCAATGCGCAGTCGGCGCAGACGTTCTCTCTAACTTTAACCGTTCCTAGGAATCTGAATCTAATCACAATCAGGTATAATAAACATAACACAATTTGTAAATCCAGAACGGCCATGCATTTCATAACGCAGTTATGTTCGGTTCGGTTGTATAATGAGTTCTCACCAACTTCTGTCATTGTTATTCGTTGGCCGCCTTTTGCCCCTTACATTTGATGCGCTACCTCGCTTCGCTGATGCAACATCATAGCGAAATATAAACCAATACCATTTAGAGATGAACTAATATTTTACTTGTTACGCGAAAGTAAACATAATCAGGTCAAGCCAATCTGGGTTACATCTGGTTATATTATATCATACTTTGCAAAAAATAATATACATAATTACCCAATGGATTCGAGATGCAGCCTGCAGGTCTTAACTGCGAAGTTATATTCTTCAAATTGCATTGCAATATTGTACCTAATTTATATCTAATAAAAGTAATAAAGGCCTTAATTAATCTAATTTAATAATTTTAATAAAGAAATAGATTAAATTAAAGCTCGAACTTAATTTGGGATTCCGTGATTTGGGTACAGTCGACCAAGAAAGTGGTCGACCAGTTTTAACAAAAGTTTCTGCGAGATCTAACGATCGCTAAGGTTGACTTTTCTAACGGAGTTTAAAACATGCACGACCTTGTTGTCTCATGACGTTCAAACAAACCTGGTAGACCTCATATTTGGCCGACTGTACCAACATAAACATTGCAATTCATGCTATTAACTTAAACTTCACGCTATCGTTATATATATCTTACCGATACCACTATTATCAATCACTTTCCGCGTGTTGTGATTTGGTTTCTATTGCGCTTGCGCAAGTAGCCAATCAACAGTAACGACTGAGTTGTAACTGCAATTGGACTGTGAAATCGCATCCGACGGATGCACTTTCCAAGCGACTGTAGTCGGGCTGAACTTTACTTACTCGTCGGGTGTAATATATACAAAGGCCACCGCTGCGCATTGGACAACCAGTTAAGAGGATGATAAGAGCTAAATTCCCTCCCTATCGTTTTCAGCGCGAGTGAAAGAGAAACACTGCGTTACGCTTAGTATGGGAGCTCATTGCAAATTTTGCAAATTGATGGATTAAAAAAAAAACTATGCATTAATTGAGAAATTTAAGGCAACGAAGTTTGTAGTATTAGTGTGGTGGAATGTTGTCCTTAATTACAGACATATAAGCCAAGAAACTAAAGACGTGCAATTGTTTTAAGCTAATTTTAGATGTAACTCTGGAATTATTTTCTATCGAGCCGATTTCGTCCAATTGTGTATTGGAATTAACCAAGTTCTTTTAAATATAATGAATATAAACATATATTTTTACTTTTCCAAAACAAGTAGTTATAGCTATATGACTGTTTAAGTAAAGTCGATTTGAAGGTCATCGGGTCTTCTCAGCCTCTTAAGTTGCGAGTTCGGAATTTTTTTCACGACACGACAATATGAAAACAATGGAATTGGCCGGTCGAAATTAAGTCTTTACAGGTGGCGCCAGCATAGCTTGTACCTGTCAGTCCTACCAAAAGTTATTATTATTATGTCGTATGGCTTTATTCCTGAATAACAATTACACTTAATGTACAATTTACACAGAAATGAAATATTTACAATTTAATATCTAAATTGAGTAGCCACTCCCTTGCATCCGGTGTGAGTAGGGTTGCCAGGTGTCCGGCTTTAGCCGGACATGTTTGGCTTTTTATGGGCGTGTCCGGCTAAATATTTGCTTGTCCGGCCTGTCCGGCTTTTGTTAGGCTTTTCGTCTGACTGCCACGCGAGTGGTACGAGTCCAAAGTCGACCGTAAATAACGAAGCAACTGCTCCGAGGGCTGTTAACAAGTTGATAAATTTGTTAAATAAGTGTATTATCATTTGCCAAAAGGCAGAACTCTTTAATTTTAAGTAAAAAAGGGGTATTCGTTTTTGTCCGAAATGGATATTTATGGTGGTTATTCACAAAGTAGACCCCTGATAGCTAGAATTTGTTTAGTTCCTTTCTCAGATAAAATTAAACGACCCTTTATCGGGAATAGGTTTCACATAGGTACATTTATGAATAAGAACGTTATAGTTTAATATGTCATTAAAAATAGATTTTTGATCTTTTTTTATATCTAGATTTTGTGTGGCTACAGAAAACTTAACCGTGTAATGGAATTCACTTAGTTGTTTCTTTTTTCGTAATTTTTAAGACCCGCGGTTTATAAATTTGAGACTCGTATTATTTTTAAGAGAACTATCCAATAACGGATGCACCCTAAAAAAATATGATTTTATGTTTATTTTTGGTTTTACCATTTTGTCGGCGTGGTTAATTACACATACCTACTCACTAATACTACATTTCAATTTTCTTGTAGGTAGAGTCGACGTCAAAGATGTTTATAATTTTGCACCTTATTACAAACGAGTACGATGAAAAGGTGTAAATATATATTTGACGTCAACTGTACTAACGATCACTGACTTAAGCCGCGGACACAAGGACCAGGCGAAAATATTAGGGTTCCTAGTTCCTGGTTGACTAAATAACCCTAAAAATAAATAAGTAATCGTTTCTTTTGTTATAAAATGTTGTCCGGCTTTTCGAACAACTGTCCGGCTTTTAAAAGGCTAAAATGAGCTATCAAAAAAGTTATGTCCGGCTTTCAGGGTAAAATGTAGGGAATGCAATACCCGGCCATTTTTGGTACCCGGGTATTACCCGACTTTGATTTTCAAAAACCCGGGTACCCGGGTAATACCCGGTTTTGAACAATTTTTTTTATGAATTATTGGATTTCATCGTTTTTACGGGTATTTAGTAATAAAATGCACTTTTGATTATTGAGTTTGCATTTATTAATTGACAAACAATGATTTCGTACATGAAATATATAAATTTAACAACTTATACTATTAAAACAGCTGTTAATCACAATATTAATATAGAGAGCATAAGACGTTAGGTTAGGTATACTTAATCTTTCTGTTTATTAATCAGAAATATCAAAGTTAACGGGAAATATGGAATATTAAAATGTAACAATAGATCTTCTTCTTCTTAGTCGTATACTCTTGTCAGATTAGTCGTGGTCATTGAGGTCGTTGTACGGCATTTTGTGTAGTTCTCCGCCATCCTTCTCTACTTAGTGCATTTTGCACGCACAGATTTAAGCGTGATCCGGTGAGGGCCTTCACTTGATCAGTCCATCGCATTGAGGTGCGTAATCTGGGTCTTGTACCATCCACTCTACCCTGAACAACAAGTCTCTCCATGGCGTCGTCTTCCTTGCGCGTCACGTGGCCGAAGTAACTAAGAATGCGAGAGTGCACGATTGCTGAAAGCCTTTGCTTAACCTTGAGCTCTTGGAGTATAGATATATTAGTGCGGCGCTGAGTCCACGATATCCGCAGCATTCTCCTCCAGCACCACATTTCCAAAGCATCAATACGTTTTCGTTCACTTTCTCTTACTGTCCACGTTTCTGCACCGTAAAATAACACTGGGAAAACGACGAGGCGAGTCTTAGTTGCCCTTGTGATATTGCGGTCTCTCCAGATCTTCGAGAGTTTCTCCATTGCAGACCTAGTTGTTGCTATGCGTCGCTTGATTTCATCTTCGGAGCCTCCACCATTTGAGACCAGTTACCCCAATACATATAGTATGATGATACAACTCCACAGTTTCCAATAGTTTTTGCCTTATTGGTGTTGTTACGGTCCATGAACATCATCTTGGTTTTTAGTCGGTTGATCTTCAAACCGAATTCGAGACTAACTGTTTCAACGCGACGCATTAGCGCTGCTATACAATCTTCGCTTGTTGCTGTGAGTGTGGTGTCGATGTCGTCAGCGTAACGCAGATTGGAGATATTCTTCCCGCCTATTGGAATACCATCCGTCCAGCCTTCAAGTGTTATCCTCATTATGTGCTCAATATAGATTACAGAAAAGAGCAAGGGCGATAGTATACACCCTTGACGTACCCCAGCCGAAGGGTGGAGTGGCTTTGACATTGTATTGTCCACTTTTACTGACGCGGAGTTGTTCTCATACAGCCCTCTTAATATATGGACGAGATGGTTGGGAGCGCCCATTCGTAAGAGAACATCCCACAGCAGCGGCCATTTAACTGAATCTAATGCCTTCTGAAAGTCAACAAAACATATGTACGTTGGTCTGTCGAACTCTCTGGCTTTCTCTATTATCTGGCGCAACAAGAGAATCTGTTCTCTAGTTTCTTTTCCTCTAACAAATCCGGCTTATTCTGGTGCGATTTCTTTGCTGATATACGCCTTTTGTCTCTCATTTAGGTTGTGCAGTAAAATTTTACTGGAATGATTGATTAAAACTATCAAGCGACAGTTACCGCACTTTAGAAATAGATAACAATATACCTGCGCGGCGGCAAGCGGCAAAACAAAGGGATAACATGGTTGAGTCCAATAAGTTAAGCGTTTAGAAAAAGAAAGTTTCGCAGTTGAAGTGTAAAATATGTTCGGACCATTTATGCAATGCATTTTTATTTTAATTTAATAGTTATAACACACACAGTAAGGTAGGGTTACAGTTACAGAAGTAATAGAACATTTTGTTTTAAGTTTATTCACGTTTTCTCTATTTTTCTACCGATTTCTAAATTACGGGTAAAACCCGGGTTATGAGTTAAAAACCCGGGTTTTACCCGACTCCAAATATAGACGGGTACCCGGGTACCCGGGTTTTCGGGTACCCGGGTTGCATTCCCTAGTAAAATGTCCGGCTAAATTAAGCGCGAAGTCCGGCTTTTGTGTTTTTGGGCCTGGCAACCCTAGGTGTGAGTGCCAGCAAGTCCTGCATGCTTCCGGCAAATCGCCTTCTAGGACATTTTCCTATTAAGTATTGTTTGAGTTAACCTACCAAAAGTGGCAAATTCTTTTTTTTTTAAGTTTTCTGAACTGGATGCTAGCCAGATCCCATACAACAATACCAGTGACAGGTACAAGCTATGCTGGCGCCATCTGGGTAATTTTTATTTAGTTGTACTGTACTTTTCTAGATTGAATTTTTGAATGTGGTTTCTACTCAAAATCGCGAGCTCTTTCGATCCTAATAGAAAGAAGGAGAAGAAAGAAATTAGTTGGGACGAGCAAATTAAAATTAGTTACAGTTACATCATAATCACATACGACCGCCTGACCAACCTATGTCACTTTGCCGTCTCTTTTTGTCGGGGGGTATAAAATAAAAATAATTTATAAGATGAATAAAGAACCCCTTCCATTCTCTGATTTCTAAATCTATATTATCAGCAATGCGCTGAACGTGATTAGCTAGTAATTTGTAACAACTAATACCAGCAGTAGATAATCTGACTGTGCTGACCGCCGAGATAGTTAGAAAGTCGACTCTCTAGAGAAAACTGTCGCTTTTCTAACGAGGAAACCTGATCACTGATCAGTGCAGTATAACCAGAATATAGAGCGACTAATGGCCTTGGCTCTGCATATGCGAGTAATGACCTTGCTAATGGTCATTTTGAAGTCAATAAAGAGATGGGGAGATCATTACAGGGTTGTAATAATTTGGTTTAGAGTTTGGCCAATCGTGGTTTGCGAGTGTACCGCTCTATTATTGTATAATTGCGACTCGATGCTCTTTACTATTCCAAAAAAACCGGCCATTAGCATGTTGGGCCATGCTCAGTGTAGGGTTCCGTAAACAGAGACCATTAATTCAAAAGGTCGTTTCTTACGGGAAATTTGGCGGCGCTTACATCATTTTTACGTCCTTTCACTATGGGTTTTTGAATGATAACTCAAAAACGGCTCAACCGATTTATTTCAATATAGTTTTCATTGAAGGTACTCATTAGGCCTCAGTTTCATGATTTTTTCAAAATTTTAGGACCCACGATTCAAAAGTTGGATGGGGGGGGGGGGGGGACGCCCTGTTTTAAACTTTCGGAGCTATTATTTCCGAAAGTATTCGTTTTATCCAAAAACTGTTTTAGAAGACCCTAATTCTTTTTAAAAGACCTATCCAACGATACCCCACAACTTGGTTGGAACGAAAAAAAATTTCGCCCCCCACTTCACGTGTACGGGAGGTACCTACCCTAACAAAATATATTTTTCGCGTTTTTATTCTACCGTTTTGTTGGCTTGGTTAATGCACATATTCAAACCAAATTTCAGCTTTCTAGTGCTAACGGTCACTGAGCTAGACCGCGGACGGACGGACGGACGGACGGCCATGGCGAAACTATAAGGGTTCCGTAAGTTCCGTTTTTGCCATTTTGGCTACGGAACCCTAAAAAGGGTTAGCTGATAAAACCCAAGAGATATTAGTCTTCGATATTTCAGGATTGGGTCATTGTTAAAGCAGCTAAAAAAATGTTGTAATTGTAAAGAACGGGAGTTATCAACCTTTGCTTTCTTACCGTCTTTCAATATCATGGGGCGGACGACAGGGCCTTGTTCTTGGGCCTGCAAACAAAGACAATCCGTAAATATGGTTTCAAAGTACAACCTTGAATCTTGATCAGCGATCACCCACAGCTACACCTACGATTAAAATGTAACTTTTACTTTTTCCACTGCCCTAATTACTAACAAAGCTTTTAAACTATAATTCACGCTTCACGGTGTGATTGCAATTATTTCGTCACACTTCACAAATACCTCATGTCACGACCGAGTACTACATAACATGATACTCCCGTCCGCTTGTGGATATATCTACCCATAGGAGAGCGGTACAGAAAACTAGTATAATTTCGCTTTTGTATTACGCATGGTTGTTACTCATCTTGAGGCAAGGTAACACTGGTTTCCGGAAAGCGTTGAGGCATTGTCAGTGGCTGAGCTTGGAACATATGAGTTATGACGGTGTATGACAATGGCATGGACTATGGTGGTCCTTTCACTTTTAAAAGCAAATTGGTGCTTCCGTACTCGTAACCATCAAATCCAGCTGATTTTGGGCAATTACATAGACAATAGGCCGTTGTGTTTCGCCTGCACTAAATTTATTTATGTCTCTGTTAGGTCCTAACTGGTTCGTCGAGAGTCGAGACTGTCATTTGGCAGTAAGTGCGCCATTTATATATTGGTTAACTGCAACAAACTTTAAATAAATAAACAATACAACTGGTGTGAGTTTTATATAGGTAAATTAAATTCCCACAGCGAGCACGGACCGTGACTTAATGATGTCGACGCGATTTGTAATTACGTAGCATTTCGCAACGACTGCTAATTACACCAACGTTACTGTGTTTGTGTGATTTCTTTCAGGTTTCTTTGTAATTTGAGGTCGAGTGCATGCATATGATATAATTATGATATATGAATCGGGAGATTGAGACCATTGTTATCGTAAAAATACCACATATTAAGGAACTTTGCCTCTGACCTACTTAGGTTAGCATTTTATGTTAAAACGAAAAAAACCAAGGGGGCAAACCTTTAAAAAATTTATAATTTCCTAAGTAATTCGCTCCACCCACGTTTGTTAGTGTACCATCAGGGCATAATTGCATATCCAATTTATCAATGAATTCATTCATAAATTGGGTAAGTATACGATTGTCGATTATGAACCCGATGGTAAAATACGGTCAAGGGTCAAGGATCACTTTTCACTTTACATTGGACATTTCATATAGTAGGCCTTGGGCGCGATTCGACAAGACAAAAAACGAAACGTGGACGTCACAGTAGAATCGTTAGGTGATAGAGTGATATCCATCTGTCCTGAGATGGACACGCCTAACTGTCAAATTTATAGTAGGTCTCGCTAGAGTGTTTGTCTATGGCTATTAGCCACCATTTTAGATATGTTGACAGGACATTGGGAATCCCATGGCAGAGACTAAAAGGCGGGTTTTTTTATACGAATATAGATAACACCATGTTAGTACTGGAACTGGAGCCCACCCTACTGTACATTTATCAAAAAACTTACCGGTTAGCTTCCATAGCGTTCCGTAGCGTTGTAGAACCCATCTCGGAGATCATGTAAACATACTTAAATTGTGGCTTTATGTATGGAGTCTAGTTGAAAAGCGTTGGTAGCCTGGCGGTTAGACGTCTGACTTTCAATTCGAAGGTCTCGGGTAACCCCCGCTCGTACCAATGAGTTTTTCGGAACTTATATACGAAATATACTTTACTATTTGGTGAAGGAAAACTTCGTGAGGAAACCTGCATACATATACGCGGAGAAATCCAAAGTTGT
Source organism: Pammene fasciana (assembly GCA_911728535.1). Classification (NCBI taxonomy): domain Eukaryota; kingdom Metazoa; phylum Arthropoda; class Insecta; order Lepidoptera; family Tortricidae; genus Pammene; species Pammene fasciana. Next base: position 537,890 of record OU452274.1, on the reverse strand, counting down.
ATGTGAAGTCGCCAATCTGCTTTGGACCAGCACAGCATGGGGACTATAGCTCGATCCCTCTTGTGTATGAAACGAGGCCTGTGTCCAGCAGTGGGACATATATAGGCTAACATATTTATTTATTTATTTCGATGGACGCATAAGATGTTAAGATTTTAAATCGTAATTTTTTGCTTTTCTGGTTCTGGGTGGGGCTGCCACGATATTGCAGCGCGTCCGGCATGTTTGCCGAGGCACGAACTGATGGCTTTGCTGCCATTATGAGAAAAAGAAGTGGGATCCTGTTTCGGCTTTGCGGCAGTCTCATCCGTATCCTCGGCGTTGAGATAGCCCTATACTAGCCCGGTCGACGTCAATACACGTTGTTAAAGATAGGATATAAGGAGCGTAATTTAATACGTGTTAGAGTAGTCTTATTAGCTTGGGTACATACACATATTAGATAACATTAAATTATAGGCAAATTACTATAACTAACAAGATGTATGGACTATTTGTCGATAATAAAGTTTTATTTGTTTATTTAATTTATGTTTGAGCTTACCATTCCAAATTTTCACTTCACATTTATACAGGGGTCCCATGCAAGGACCGGTACCGATTACCAATGAAGGGGTATACGGTTATTATTAACCGACTTCAAAAAAGGAGGAAGTTCTCGATTCGACTGTTTTTTTTTATCATTATTTTTTTATAATTTTTTTGTATGTATGTTACTCGATATCTCCGTGAATCGTGAACGGATTTTCAAATTTTTTTTATTGAACAGGTATAACCCCTAGATGGTCCCATTGTCACCATGTCGGGGTCTGATGAAGAACTACGCATTATTGTATATAGTATCTTTAATGTATTTGTAGTACTGTTTTGAAAAAATAAGTCCCGCCGAGTTTCTTGCCGGTAATAAGTAATACTTCTCGGGTCAGAGGTGTAGGGTTAGAACCGGTGGTAGTTTCTTTTCTCTCTGACGTTCATAAGTGCATTGTAATGTGCTTAAATTGAAGAATAAATATCTTTTATCTTTTTATCTTTTAGGATCCTGGAAAAATCGAGGGAACTCTTTTAGGCACACCTATAGTGATTTCACTATTTTTAACCGACTTCAAAAAAGGAGGAGGTTCTCAATTCGACTTTCGATTTTTTTTAATCGAACGGGTATAACCCCTAGATGGTCCCATTGTCACCAAGTCGGGGTCTGATGATGGGATTCTAGAGAAATAGAGGGAACTCTTCAACTATTATAGGCACACCTATAGTGATTTTACTATTTTTTACAGCAACTCGGCCACTTCTTCTTGGAATAGCAGGTCCTAAGTGAAGTCGGTTCTTTTTTGTTTAAAATTACTACAAATCCTATCAATTCGATAAGCACATCATTGGTTTAACCCAAAGGTAAGCGCTTACCGAAATCGAAAACCCCCAATAAGTTTACCCTATCAAGTGTTTTTAGAATGCGATCAAACTATTGTAAACTATATCGTTAAGACATTCGATAGAGAAATCACATTGAATATGGTTAACTTTATTTAAAATGGTTTCCGTAACAATAGGCTAACCCTAGTGATAGGGTAACCATATCATTATGTAACCATTTAATAGGTTTAATAGGTTTATCCTATCGAAAAGATTAATTAAATGGAGGGGTTTTCTGGGTCTGGTCCCATGCAATATGTTAGTACCCTCTGGTTAAAGCTGCTACGGGTTGTGTGGTGTTATCTTCGTAAAAAAAAGACTATATAAGTTATACAATTTTCATACAAAAAACTTCTGTATGAATAATAAAGAAAGAATTGTAAAATGTAGCTTACGTTAAGTATCTTAAACAGAAAACGGACAACATATGAATTTCTTGTAAAAATTCATAAATTTTCAGTACATATTCATAATTTTGTACAAGTTCTATAAGTGAAGCGTAGTTATATTGTTTATTGCTATGCTATTGCTACATAATACAAACTGATAATATATATACAGGTAAACAAATTATGTGATATTAATTTTCAAACCATAAGATACAATTCATGTGACGTCGAGAAATTACTAACTTACGGAAATTCTCACCATAAAGGGAGAATTCTCGGTAACATTTTCCTCAAGTAAATTTGACCACGATTAAAACTGGCTTAACTTGAGGTGCTAAAGGCGCTAATAGTAGTTTATGTAACTGTTACGTACGTTATAGGGGTCCTTAAAACACGAGTGTGGTTTTATGAAACGAACGAAGTGAGTTTCATAATAAGATCACACGAGTGTTTTAAGGCCTAATTACGTACAGTTGCATACACTGCTTTATCTACACACATATTATAAACCCGAAATGATGATTGGATGACTGCAATTGCACGGATTGCACCGCCATCGCTATGGCCAACTCGATTGTGCCGGCGGTCGGGCGGGCGCGTGCCGGCGGGCGGGGCCCACCCGGATTTTCATAATGAAATTGAATTTTTGATTATTATTTGAAAATAATAACATCGTTACAGATAAGACATTTATTCTAACTACTAACGAAACAATCTATTTTTATGGTGGTTATAACGTGCGGTTTTTAACGCATCATGGAGGGTTTATGATATGGGTGTAGATAAAGCATTTTATAGCTCGTATTATTAAGCAATAATGTTAATAATTTGCAATTATGTCGATGTGATCGGGTCGGTGGTTATCAGTTAGCGTTACGTTCTTACTTCAGGTACGAAAAAAAAACAACTTCTTGCAATATTTTTTCTAAAATGACGAGAATGAAATGGAAGATACATGGGGGCGGGGCTTATCTTTAGAATAGTTTAGAACGATGTCAATTGCGACACAAGCGGATTCTTACAAAGACATAATGCACTTAAATCTTAGTGTCGCCTGATTGGCGTTCACAATATCAGGCAGAAGAGGGGAAAATACAGGGTGTTTGGCACATGACATGACCCAACAAATTTGTTTGGGGTGTGGGTGGTGTCATATCCTTCCTTTCCGTCCTTGGTCGTTCTGGAGATACGATTTTTTAAATATTTTCCTAAATTTCCCAAAATCTGATACTTATTAGAAGCCCCATAACTTATTTTTGTGTGTGGTTTTAAATGCATAATTTATTTTCTTGTCTTACGTTTTGTCTGTCTTCTTCCAAATATTCGTTTTTTGTTACAAATATACCACAAAATGAACACAGGGGCCGGTTTAAATCCGATTATATTTATATCAATAAATAAACAATAATGTTGACTTAACGTGCATACATACCAATATTTTGATTAAGAATTAAAATGATATAATGTTGAAAAAGTAAGAATATTTGGAAATTTAAACTATTTTCTCGATAATTACCGCCGCGGAGAATGTTACCGAGAACTTTCCCCTTAAATTCTCTTCGTTTTCGTAAATTTCGGTAACGGCATAATTATCACTTTAGTTGAGTACCCTAAAAGTTCGTAAGCGCAATTTTTTTCCTTGTGATTGAACAACAAATTTTAATCTCTTTCGATTTAAGTCTTTAAGACTTATGTTTTTACGATCTCCGAGATTGGCTGTACATCGCTGTGGAAGCCGACCGATAAGATTTTTGATAAATTTACAGTATGGCAGGCTTCAGTACCTATTATGTTTATTTATGTGAAGTATATCAAATGTCAAATAATTATTTTAGGCATTGACATATAATCATGAAGAAACTTTAAACTGGAGCAATATCAGCCAAAAATATCAATAAGTCAAATATACTCTAATGTGATTACTTTAAGGTTAATTTTCGCTCGACATAGGTGAAGGAGGAAAACGAGCCGAGAGAGATGCTAAAACGGGGAGACCTCTGTCCCTCTCTAAACGTTGCCATTCGGAAAAAAAATAATTCTGTGGTAAAAAGTATTTAGCGTGAAATTAATAACAAAAAAAGTTTTTAAATATATTTGATTACAAGAATTACGTATGCTTATCATACGTTTTTATTTTTAACCGACTTCAAAAAAGGAGGAGGTTCTCAATTCGACTGAATTTTTTTTATCATGTTAATTTTTTTATTTTTCTTTATTTGTCATTTCTCTTAAGTCAGGTTTTTTACAATATTTTTATAAAAGTAAAATACAAAATACATCTAAAACATACAAAAACAATAAGAACATTATAAAAAACCTAACCTAGGGTGCCGCCGGCAACGGGGCAATTTTTATTATTATTACTTTTTTGTATGTATGTTACTCGATATCTCCGTGAATCGTGAAGCGATTTTCAAATATTTTTTTTAATCGAACGGGTATAACTAGAGTTGCCAACCGTCCCGCTATATGCGGGACGTCCCGTTTCTGGGGCCCTAGAGCATGCGTCCCGCAAGGGGTCCACGCGGGACGCCGATTGTCCCGTTTTCAGACTAGACTAGATCATCAGTACTTCAGCACCAAAACGAGCGTTGATTTGCATGTTAGAATCATTTTAAAGCGTGTAATTTTACTTGAATATACCGCGAGTAACGCGCGCTAGCGCCATCAACGCTCACTCGCTCGCTCGACACTCCCTGTCGCTGTGTATGGCGGCTATTATTTAAGGTTGTGATTTGTGAATTTAAGAATATTTCTTCTTGGGGAGGGGGGGGGGGGGGGGTGCATTATTGCAGTGAGAGTTAGGCCGCGTGTAGGTGTCCCGCGGTTTTAAGCCTGGTCCCGCAATGTGATCGTAAATGTACCGCGAATCTCTGAATCACAGTTGGCAACCCTAGGTATAACCCCTAGATGGTCCCATTGCCACCAAGTCGGGGCCTGATGATGGGATTCTGGAGAAATCGAGGGAACTCTTCAACTATTATAGGCACATCTATAGTGATTTCACTATTTTTTAAAGCAACTCGGCCACTTCCTCTTGGAATAGCGGATCCTAAGTGAAGTCGGTTCTATTTTTGTTTAAAATTATCGAACTCGCGAAGCGTAAGCGAAGAGAGTTCTTACAAACAACTCCAGACCGAATTGTCAACTGGCTACTGGGACGTCTCGGCATTTGGATGGCTTTTTGATTTCGATAGTTTGTCCGACTATAACTTTAGTAACGTTTTTCTGATCTTTGTGAAATTTCTTGGGGCTGTAGCAGAGATACATAAAATTTGTAAGTTCGTATATGAGCAGGATCCATCAAGTGGTTATGGAGCTAGAAGGAGAAAAAAAATCCTCCTTAGGGTCTTCTTATATTGGTTAACTCGTTTGCAAGTAAATCGCGAGTTCTCAGTTCGAGGCGGACTACTAGTTTTAATAAGTTAATAAACTAGCACGAAAAATCTTTAATAATTATTTTATAACTAGTAGTCCGTCTAGTAGTAAGTAAAAATATCGTTAAAAATCTTAAATCTTGAAATAGGGTGTCCGCTTCATATGACTAATGAGACAAGTTTAAGGTTTGAGTTTTGTTCTTTATGAGAATAATAGACCATCTATCTTCGGTTTTGATGCACAGTTGTATTTTGCTGTGCTGTCAGCATTATTTTGATAATCGACTTAAATATTTCTAGAATACCTACCTATGGTGTGTTTTATTTCCTTATGTTTTATTTTTCCAACGATAATAGATAATAGGAGCCTCCACACATCCAGTCAGTAGCAGAAGTAGCTAACGCACTGTTTTCTAAATTCAAACAACACTAACTGCAGCTTTCCCAATGGGTATGTACCTACTAGGGCTTGCAATTGTTTAACGGCCTCCTAGCCTAGTTGGTAGTGACCCTGCCTATGAAGGAGGAGATCCCGGGTTCGAATCCTGGTCAGGGCATTTATTTGTGTGCTAATCACAGATTTTTGTTCCTGAGTTATGGATGTTTTCTATGTATTTAAGTATTTATCTATATCTATCTATATCGTCACCTAGTAGCCATAAAACAAGCCTTATTGAGCTTACTGTGGGACTAGGTTGATTTGTGTAAGATTGTCCTAATATTTATTATTATTATTAATTGTCCGGATAATTCCATACAAATTACTATTCAAAATATCCGGATTGCAAGTCCTTGTATGTGCAGTCGCCATCAGATATATCGGAGCGGCCAAGGTAGTCACAAGTATTTGAACAACGCCTCTACTTCCAAGGCGATAAAGTGCATGTTCAGATGTTGAGTAACCTGGCCGGTCCGATATATTTGATGGCGACTGTACCTATGACGCGCGGCCGCTGAATCTTGCCAATAAGGTGGTTAGTACAGTATTGCAGTATTTGATGGCGACTGTATCTAATAACCGCCTGCTCACTCTACAGCAAGTTGAGATAGTTGCGTCCTTGTCAGTTTTGGTTGTGATTTTCGGATGCGAATGCGTAGGTGGACTAATTGCCAAGACTTTACCGAAATCCTCAGCCCAAAAATGGGAAAAATCATTACGTAGACATAGATAAGTAGCAGAGGAATGGTTGTTCGGAAAGATAAGTGTCGTGGCTGATATGAAAGCTCATGCATTCTAACAACACTTCTCTTTCCGAACTTCTACAAAATATCATTATGACTATAGGATTTAAAATGAGTTGAGTACCTACGAATAAAAATTTGTTAGGACTGAATATTATAACACATACTTAGCATTAATTGAACTAGGATTTCCCACGGAATTCCTAACTTTTGAAATTAACGTGGTCACCCTAATAGAAAGAGGTGAAGATGAAGGTCTCCCCGTGTGCCATCTCACTCGGCTCGTTTTTCCAAGGCCTGTGTATTATCTTGTTTATCTATGGTAAGTATATCTATGAAAATTACTACTCAACTGACAGACGATGACGGCATGGGCGCACAATATGGCGAATTTTTCGGCCGCATTGGGTTTTTACGTAAATACCCGTCTCTCTTTTTGATTATGGATATAGAGGTGAGTTAAAACGAGACGAACATATTTTTATGTGTTTTCATTTTCATATGTCGCGTCCCTTATATACAAATCTCGAATACAGTGCCACTAAAAAGAGTAGAAATTAAAAAGTGGCAACATCGTAGTGTCGTCCCGTTTTTTTAGATTGATTTGAAAGGGACGACACTACGATGTAGCCACTTTTTAATTTCTACTCTTATTGGTGGCACTGTACATATAGATGTCGCTTTCAAATGACTTTTCATAAAATGCTTCAAGGGGGCTGGCTCTCTTTACCTACTTTTACTTACTTTACTATTTGCTACGTGGGATTCCCCTAATATACTGACGTCTACGTCAAAACTAATAAGATGGCGCCCATGCCCATAGAGGCAATCCTCTAGCGAGACGTGTTGATTTTGACGTAGGTGGATATCACTTTTGAGTGATTCCATGGCGATTGTGGCTGTCACAAAAAAGTGATCTCGCAGTGGTCTCGTCAGCTAATGTCAATTATGCCATGTCGAATATGGCTCCAGTACAAGTATACTAAACAAAAGAAAATCGTTTGAACTACACGCGTGTATAGTTCAAACTATTTTCTTTTGTCCAATGTCCAATGTGAAGTTAACCCGAATAGGTTAACAACTAGAGTCCGCGACAGTACCTATATAAGAGAACGTACGAAGTTTGTAGGTACTGATGATATACATAAACGATTCACTGTTTACGGCAAATTAGAAAAACTACTTCCCATTCGAACAAAATGGAAGCAAATTACCTCAGGCAGGTAGTAATCGGTTCCTACGCAAAAGAAAGTGTTTACCATAGGCGACAGCGAAGGGCATATTGTCTGTGGGTACAGGAAGTAGAGATACCTGCCGACAGCAACAACGCTGTGTATTGTACTTTTGTGATTAGATTTGCACAACAATGCGTTATTGTTTTTTAGTGCTTGTGCGGTTATTAATGCCAATTATAACAATTAGATAAATCTTTTTAACAAAAAATATATATGAGCGCAAAACTCGGCAAACTGCGGCTCTTAAGATTTAATTGCGGCTCTTTTTTTTCCAGAGAACGGTTGATCGATGTTGTCTACAACTATCTTTAAACAGAGTAATTTGTACAAAGAGCTTAAAGAGGACCCACAGTGTGTTGACGACGAGGGACCTCTCTTGTTCCTTTAGCCGTCAACACAGTGAATCCTCCTGTTTTTAAAGGGTCGGCAACGCGCATGTGACACCTCTAGAGTTGCAGGCGTCCATAGGCCACGGTAGCTGCTTACCATCAGGTGGGCCGTATGCTTGTTTGCCACCGTCGTTTTATTTAAAAAAAATGTAAAGAATGAAAAAGATAGCGCTATGAAATAAGATTTCTGACACTGGTGATTAGGAAATGTATTTGCACTTGAGTAAAATCCCACAAACCATCGAACCATGAATTAATTTCCATCTTCACTGATTCAGAACATTTTCCCTTTGTCGCTTTCGACGTGGCCCGGCTGATCCGAATAATTGCTAAACACTTTCAAAGCAAATTGCAAGCGAGAAAAGTTAATTGATGACATTGCAACTCGGGTTTCTTTTGTTTTTAGGTACCTTAATACCTACTAGAAGTACTTATAGAGCGCCACGTATGCATGCAGCACGCACAGACAGCATTTATTTAAAAGATACCCTCTATTTGTTTTTGGTAGACTAGTTATTTTATACATACATGTATGTTATTCAGCTTTTACAAAAACTACTTATTTAAGACGGAGTATTACCATTGTGTATTTATTTGTTATCGCGAGTCTCCGATATAATAGTTTTTGTAATGTTAATGAAATGACCATGTTAGCTTAAAATCGTACATTCGGCTTTTGTCAACCTTTGAATATTTCATGTTTCATCCAAATTCTTTAGCAAAGGTCCTACTCGTCCCTAAAATTTGAAACGATTCATGTTTAACGCTTGCTTATCCTTGTAAATCTTTTTTACAGCGGCTTGCATGATCGCGGGGGTGTGCGTGTACCCCGCCGCGTGGAGCGAGCCCGCCGTGCAAGAGACCTGCGGACCCACGGCCGACCAGTACAACATAGGTGAGTGATGTCAGTGATGAACTCATCTCAACAAGCCGGGAGTGCGTGTACCCGCCGTGTAAGAGACCTGCGGACCCACGGCCGACCAGTACAACATAGGTGAGTGATGCTGATGAAGTCTTCTCCACATAAGGAGGAGTGCGTGTAGCCGCCGTGCAAGATACCCGCTGACCCGCGGCCAATCAGTACAACATAAGTTTCATCAACGAAGCAATCAGCGGTTTCATCAATTCCAAAGATCCTCAAACGTATGATTTGACTGGATTTATATTTTTTGGGAGGCTAAATCGAAAGTACGTGAAACAGCCGCATTTTCGATCCCTGGTCCGGTGGATACCCACATAAAAGGACCAAGAAAAATTACAAATACAAAATACAATTATATTTGTATTTGTAAGAAATATTGTGTACAATAGGTAACTTCAGAATGTCAAACATTTATTATGTTTGTGTGACCTTCCAGGTCGCTGCCACATCCGCTGGGCGTATCTCCTCGCCGTGATCGGCTGCCTGGACGGCATCGTGCTGGCCGCGCTGGCGTTCATCCTCGCTACGCGTCATGTTAGGCTCCAGCCTGACAGCCACTACCCACCACCGTCTTTGTATAAAGGTACCTTTTATTTATGGTTTCTTGGGGATAAGAGTGTGCGGTTAAAATCGTTCTAAAATCGACGCATGAAAGGCCTCCGCCGTGGACGCTACTTGGTGGAGATATATAAAAAAAATCCAAGCATTATAAATAACAGAGCCGAATGGCGCAAGTATACTTACACGGAGATTTTTTTTTACTAGAAACAAATAAAAAATAGTAATTCCCAGGACAAGTAAACGTTTCCTAAAATCAAGCAAAATTTTACTAAAAACAAGTAAAGTTTACTAAAAAATATTTTTTACTTGTTTCTAGTAACATTTTTTCTCCGTGTGAGCACCTATCTCAAATGAACTGCGACGAGGTAAGAAAGAAGACAGACCAAAGACTTGCATTCTTTAAAAAAATATCATGTAAACATTAAATATATCGTAGACCGGTGTTTCCGGCACGAAATTTAATGACCACGAAAGACCAGTTTGAAGGCACAGGCCAGCGGGCCAAGTTCGTTGATAGAGAAACCTTCCCATCGATTAGCGGCCGCCGGCGCCGGCCCGTGAAAATATCATAGCATGGCCGTTGAACCCGCCTAGATGAAAGTAGCAATTAACAACTAGTTATATACTTAAGTACAGTCACCGGCAAAAGTATCTTCCTTTCTACACGAAGGCCGCAAAAATTTGTGACACGCTCTTATGTCACAAATAAGAGCGTGTCACATATTTTTGCGGCCTTCGTGTAAGAAGATACTTTTGCCGGTGACTGTACTGTTTATGCAAAAAAAAACATGAAACTTTTGTGCATCTAAACTAAACATTATAAAAGATGAAATAATGCGTTTCATAAGAAGACTTTAGTATATGTGGGCGAGTTTAGGGCAAGGCAAGGGACCACTTTGTCGATTTACAAGGCCACTTTTTTCTTTCACTATAATAGGTAGTGTACATTGTGTAGTTTCAGAAAGTACTAGTAACTACATATCGACAAAGTGGTCCCTTTGTCCGTACACAGGCACATATGACAACTACTAGTCTCTATTTTAAAGAAAACTCAAGTCTGAAGCATGTTTTAACTAATAGGAACGTTTAGTATAGTATAAAAAATAACCATGTATACATAGTTAAAAAAATAACCATAACCTAACTATTAATTAAAAATTATACTGACTTGTGTGGAACAGATCGCTCTTTAGCGATAAGACCGCCTGTTACCTAATTTTAAGTTTATTGTAATATTTCTTTTATTACTCTTGTATTTTGGTGCAATAAAGAATATTTACTTACTTACTTAATTGCGCAGTAACAAAATGCATATCGAAGCGATGATTTGGTGCAAATCTGGATATTTATGCTGCGCAAGTCAGTATAGGTATAATAGTTAGGTTATGGTTATTTTTTGTAGTGCCTTTAAAGACTATCCTAAATACTTAATTAATTTTATACTTTCAAAACTCTTAAATCAAATCTGACTCAAGTCTTAAACATGCACTCTAAAATCCTGAGTTTTTGCTAATTATTATTATTTATTATTATATAAGAACTAGAGATGCACCGAATATCCGGTTACTATCCGGTATCCGGCCTATCCGGCCCTTATTTTAGTATCCGGCCGGATACCGGATATCTTCGTACTATCCGGCCGGATACCGGATGTAGTCAGAGTCGCCCACTAGTCATACAAACAATTTTTTACACGAAAATACGCGAGCCCGTGTGTACTTTTGAAAGAAGTTACTCCGTACTGACATAATAAAACTAGTTTTGTTGCCTAGAATTCCTAGGAATGTGTCCGCGCGAACGTTCACTACGAAACAGGTCAAAAACCTGCACGACGCGCACCTGCGATACTCAAATTGTAGGTACAGTACCGCCGGCCGAATATTCGGCGGCCGGATACCGAATATTCGGCGGAGGGTCAGGCCGAATATCCGGTATCCGGTATCCGGCCAAACCACTATCCGTTGCATCTCTAATAAGAACGGTTTACCCGTGTACTAATATTATAAAACGTATTATTTTGTCATGCAGTTAACTATTCCTTAATTATTTGTACAAAAGCATCATTATTTATTAAACAATAAGAACCATAAAACTTTTGTGAGACTCTAACATATGTATTAATTTTTTTTATAACGAGTCACTCACGTAATTTTAGTCGATTTTTGCTCGACATGTTTCCATCAATTTACAATGATCATAGTCTTGAGCGGCGTTCCACGACGCCAACAGAATCGACCAAAATTACGTGAGTGACCCGTTATAAATATTTTTAATAAAAACCATGTTAAGTAGAGATGCGCCGAATATTCGGTAATTATTCGGTATTCGGCATATTCGGCGTGTTTTTCTATGTTCGGTATTCGGCCGAATGATTCGGTAAAACTGCCGAATATTTACCGAATAAACATATGATATTTATCGGATAATAAATTAATCATTCATACAATTTTTAGCTCTTAAAAGTTAGGTTATTAAAAGATATATAGAAAACTTGATTTTTGTAAGCTTTATTATTCAGTTTAAGCACCATATCAGCGTCTGTCACCAATTCACCATCAATATTATCAATAACAATTGCAAATGTTGACATTTTCATTGACAATGCCAAGGTCGCGTACACATATTAATTTACTAGAAATAAAAAAACCGCGTACAGCGAGCCGCGCGGACCTGCATAAACCTGTTTAGATTTACCGAATAATTCGGCCGAATATTCGGTTCGGTAAGATCTGAACCGAACGTTCGGCCGAATATTCGTATTCGGTAAAGTCTATATTCGGCGCATCTCTAATGTTAAGCCTGCACATTGTGTTGATGAATTCATCGTTACATAACAGTTCCACCCTGATTCCTCTCACCTCACGGCAGCGGCAGCGGCCACGAGAGCGAGAACTAGGCTAGTACCTTTAATAGATACCTAGGTACCTTTAGACGACTCGGTTGCACCAAACTGTCTGTCACCGTTAAACCGTACGCTGTAATTTATTGTATGGTAATTTTCATAGTAATTTGCCGGTTGACGCTGATGAGTCCGTCAAAAGTGTTAGGTGCAACTGGCCCTAAGTTTGACTTAACTGTACGGGATATACACCTAAAATACTTTTCTTTCATGTCAATTGTGGATTCCCATCAGAAAAGAGCGCTTATACGCTGGTTACTTCTGTGGTGGAAAACCACAATTATACATGGATACACTTTAATACTAGGTATCTACATTATCTACACATAAAATCGCCATCTAGTTTTACAGTACAAACACCATAGATACAAGGAACCCGTTAAAATTCAATAAAATATGATTGTCAGTTTATTGTTAGAGAGTAATGTTAAAGGCCAGTTGCACCAACCATTTTGACAGACTCATCAGAGTCAGAGGGTCCCTGCATCGGCAGGATACTATGAAATTTCCCATACAATACAAATTTGCGAACTATATTAGGGTGACAGACTGTTTGGTCCAGTGCAACGTCACTGCAACCGACCCTAAGGTGAGTCCAGGTCCAATCAATCCAGAATCTTACACAGAAAAAATATATCTTAATCCAAGATATTAATTCTTGTATATGAGGAAAATCGATAATTTCTTGAACAAAGTATGAATTTGTTGAACCAAGTATGATTTTGTTGATCCAAGATAGAACTTACTTGGTTCAAGATATTTTTTACTTGGTTCAAGAAATTATCTATTTTCCTTATATACAAGTCTTGTATAGATATGTAGATATTCATTCTTGTATTACAAGAATGAATATCTTGGATTAAGATATCCTTTTATCTGTGTAGCTGTAGGTACCTTACCTTTATAATTAGTATAATACCTACTTCTTTACTTGAGCATGTAATACCAGTTATTGTATTTGTATTTTTCACTCTGCCCACCATACCATAAGAGTAGTATGATACCACAGCCTTAAAAGCAAAAACCATTGCGCTATGAACAACTCGTGGTTAGCATTGTATGGTCACGCGGAAGGTTTCACTTTACATTGGACATTTCATATAGTAAGTACTAAACAGAAGACAATAGTTGAACTATAGGTACGCGTACGGTTCTAATGTTCTATTTTCTTTTGAAATGTCCAATGTAAAGTACTTACTATATGAAATGTCCAATATAAAGTGGAACCTTCCGCGTGACCATACAATGCTAACCACGAGTTGTTCATAGCGCAATGGTTTTTGCTTTTAAGGCTGTGGTATCATACTACTCTTATGGTATGGTGGGCAGAGTGAAAAATACAAATTCAATAACTGGCATTACATGCTCAAGTATATAAGTATTATTTTTATAATAATACTAATTATAAAGGTAAGGTACCTACAGCTAAGATTCTGGATTGATTGGACCTGGAATAGGTTCACAATGAGAGAGAGACTGAGAGTCCGTGACTGTACCTACCTGAAAAAAAAACCAAAAAGAGCCAAGCTCCTTCGACACCTACTGTCATACAGAACGAGTTCCCCGTCCTTCGCTTATGAAACGCCGGCCGTCTGTCTGTCCGTCTGTCTCATGAATATGCTAAACTAACGGCAACACGTTTTGCAACCATCGCCTCGACTCAAGTATATCTACTGTTATTTATGCCACTAAACTTAGTGCACAAAGGTTTTTTTTTGTATTGGATATATGTATATTATAATAGATAGAAAATTCTTTATCTTTATCTTATCTTTTAAAATCGAATATAAAGTAAAATAGTAAAAAGACTAAAAAGAGAAAGGGTTGATGGTATCCAAATTATTTAACATTAACTATAAGTATACATAAGTACTAGTATATTAAATAAATAATCACGGGTAACTCACGTCTTTTAAGTCGAATATTGCTCGACATCCCGCCCGCAGTCTGCTCGCATGGCTCATGAATAAGCTCCTCGTCGTTATGGAGCGAAACATGTTGAGCAATATTCGGCTTAAAAGACGTGAGTAACCCGTGTTTATTTAGTTAAATAATATGTCTAAGTCTCACGAAAGTTTTGTGAGTATACTAGTACCTAGAAATATTTATTTGATTTGCATTACAGATTTGCATTATTAAAACATTTTAGTAAAACCAGGCGAAACTTAAGAGAAATAGAGCTAATTTAAATAATTACGTTCTCCGGTAGAGCCATAAATCACAGGTGACCTCGCTAATTGATATGAATAAGCCAATTTAAATCTAGATATAACTCAATATAATTCAAATTTTAAACTATGTGATACAAATACAACTATGTAAATAAAATAAATGGAGCGTTGCACCATCAGTAATAATTTGGTATTTTAAAGTAGAAATTACGATTATGCTTTAGAAATACATTTTAAGTTCGGTTTTCATGCTAGCCAGACTCGCTGCTCGGCCTTATAAAACACAGTCTTCCCAACTTAAACAAGCGAAACGACCGCCTGTTGGCTGCTTCTACTTTTAAATCGGTATCTATAGATAGTGTACTGTTCTATTAATGTGAGGTGTGATATTAGTATCCAGTATTTGTAAACAGTGATGTTAACTGTTCCAGGCGAGGTGAACAACGCCTACGTGACCGACGCGGCCTCCGTCGCCTCCCGCAAGTCCCTGGCCCTGCAGCCCGTACTGCTGGTACCACACGCGAGGGCCAGGGACCTGGACAGCTACTCGCACTACTCACAGCGCTCCAAGCACGGCTACGCTAACACCATGCACAACTATCAGCTCTAACTTTATATGAACAACTAGATAGTGCTAGGACTCATAACGAGTCAACTAACTCTAGAGCTAACGTGTGAGAATATTTCGCAAGTTACTTGCGTTACATTACATCGCGCAAGTAACTTGCGAAACATACGCATGCATACATATTATTTAAGACAACTAATCCCGTCCTGTATACGAAATTACGAATTATATAGAAATATGCAACTGGATAAATCGATATACTTACTTACCATTTTGTCACAGCGCGCAGCGCTACGCCAGCGCCACCTCGTGCCTTATTTAAGAATAGAGAGTAAAAATTCGAGTGTAGCCCGCGAGGTGGCGCTTTTATGAGATAATTTGTAATTATTTTTAAAATATTTTTCCATATAGAATAATATTGTACCATGAAGTGTTTGATAATGTTCTGTTAGTTTAAATTCTGCAATAATATTATTGGGTATTATTATATCGAATACTAAGCGACTGGTACGCTATCTAGTTTCATGTGATGTTTTTTTTTGTACTAATATTTTGTTGAACTCCAGACTACCTTATTATTTAGGTTTTATACCTGTTGTGTTGTGTTTTATTACAATAAATGTACATAGTTTTATTAATACTTACAATAAATTGGTCTATCGTTGTATAAAAGTAAAAGTACAAAAAGATAATCCGCCAAATGAATTTATTTTTGAATAATTTTGTAATGTATGCATATTTTAAAATATAATAAGAAAACTTCGACATTAATGAACTTACGAAGACAGGTCGCGATGTTCTCACCGTAAATACCGTCCAATATTAAAAATAAGTTTAAAGTAACAACGAACTTACAACGAATGCATTTGCTTTAAGAAATGCATGTTTTTTATAAGTAATTTTATAAAATACGTAAATAAAGTACTTAAGTATATTATATTTTTTGTATTATTTTACCTTAATCCCTTACAAGTACCTACAAGGGGCGTCGCAGACGCAGACACGCTCTTAGATTCGGACATTGTGTTGACAATAAACATCAGACACACACACACGTGACCAAATTATATATTATCCAATAAATTCGAGTACCTACTTCGAGCATTTTACGGGTAGTATGTCCGCTTGTTTGAGAGCATTGCATTAATTTTCATGTGACCACATGTTTAATACTATAATTATATTACTGACAGTTTTGAACTGTCATTTGGGTGGCAAATAATTATGTTTGCGTTAAAACTGTGTCGACCGCAGTAGCGCCCTCATTGGGCGAATTGTGTATCCTAATAAACGAATCATATTTTGTAAAAACCTCATGTTAAGTTGTAGTCGCACTAATTCCACAACTTTTGGTTTTTGTCGCATAGTTAATTTTGCGTATTTTTGGCTTCATTACCTAAATCGCAACACACTACACTGAGAGAAAATTACCAGTAAAAAATATTAATAGTTAGTACCTAAACTTTAGTGAATCCCAGGACAAGAGGAGATTATACTAACGGTTATAAAAGACTTGTATTTCCTAGAAATTAGTATAATTTTCTATTGCCTAGAAAAAACATGTAAAAATTAATAGTGTTTGATATTCCCGTCTTTTAGATATCGGGTTTTTAATTCGAACAATTTTTTTCTCCGTGTACAGAATAGATTTAGAACTAATACCGAGTTATTTATTGACTCAGCTTATACACTTTAAAATAAAAATACATTGAATAGATATCAAAGATGAACTTTATTGAACATCGAGCCGCCACAGCGTGGTGTCGGCGAAGCCCCTGTTCTCGAGACAGCTGTCGGGCGGGAGCCGGTACGTGGCCGCGCGGGTCAGGCCGCGGCGCCGCGCTTGTCCCGCCCGGCCCGGGTCGCCTATTAGAACCTGGAATGAGCGAGTTTGGTGGTAAAAGTAAAGACAAACATAGAATAGCATTTCGGCTGTTTTTATACAAGTTGCGAACGTATCTATCTAACAATTCCTTAGGTACTTATACAATAGAATATGTACTTAAGAGTCGCCAGGACGCTCTCGTTTCCATACAAACGTAGTTACAGATTTACATACAAAACTTATTTTTGCTATATTTTCTTTGTATTAAAATTTTTAGCAACGAAAACGAATTACCGACATAGATCTGTACTGCTAGAATGCCCATGCCAAATTTCGTAGTTCTAAAGCATGTCGTTTTAAAATGAGAGCTGAACTACGTTTGTATTGGCACGCGAGTTCACGTGAGCGTCCTGGTGACTCTTAACACTTATAATCTACATCGGTGTCGAAATCATAATTTCTAAACATGTATAAGTTTCCATTTTGTAAAGAGATATAATGTTTATAGTATTTCTCTCCACAACATAAACTACACTTCAGGACAATGAAAAAAGGTATAGTTAGAAGGTGGGTTTTCATTGTCCTTGAGTATAATGTCCCTCTTATCCAGTTTCACCTAGAATATCTGAGATTCTAGGTGAAACTGGGTAAGAATATCTGAAATATTCTAGGAATACTATAAACATCTTATGCTGGAACCACACTTCGGGTATTCGGCCAATTATTCGTGTTGCGTCTCTTTCTATTTTTATCGTATAGAGAGAGATATAACACGAATATTCGGCCGAATAACCCGAAGTCTGGTGCCAGCATTAGGTACATACAAGAGTTTCTTTTCAATCAAAAACTGTGTCAAAAAGTACCAGAAAAGTTTCCTTTATCAGAAAATTGTAATTGAATACTCACAGTGGTCCCTTTAAGCGTCTGAAGCCACGAGAACAGGTTGTCTGCAAACTCCGCGTCATAGAACATGTCGCCGACAAGCAGGGTGTCGCAGTGAACCCTGTCGCCGACAAGCCGGGTGCCGCAGTGAAGCCTGTCGCTGCTGCCGATGAGGTTAGAGCCGTTGGTCTCCACGGATACACCGTTGAGGGATGCGTTGATAGCGGTGGCTTCTAAGGCATCTGAAATCATATTAACAACATGAAAATACAGTTTTTTTTTATAGCCGATGTTGTGTCCCAGTGCTGGGCAAAGGCCTCCCCTCTCTTCCGCCACTAGTCACGTACGGCCTGGTGCATGTTCTCGCCGCCTTCTAGCCATCTACAGATATTTTATTTATTAAAAAATTGAGAACCGAACAAAGTAAAATATGAAATATGATCAATAAAAAAAAAAGAACGACACCAAATTAATAATAATGTACGAAGAAATATTGAAAAATTATTCTCAACAGAACTAAAGATCTATTTTAACAAACACATCGTCAGGGGATGTAGCTCAGTGGTAGAGCGTTCGCTTTGCATGTGAAAGGCCCCGGGTTCGATCCCCGGCATCTCCAACTTATTGTATTTTTTTTCTTACATGGATCGATGTCGTTGGCAAAAACTCTCTTCGCTTTCATTTTTGCTGCTGCAATGGCACCAGCTCCACAGCCTAGGTCCAAAACTACCCGGCCTTCGACGATTTTAGGATTGTCCAGTATGTATCTGAAAAAAAAACATTTTATCGGTAAATATAACACCTAAGAAGAAAAACGAAAAAAGGAATATGCACATTTTTAAAAGATACTTAATAAAGCCCAATTGCGGGGAACGAATGTAGATTGCCTGATTATACGCCATCTGTTGGTATTATTCAATAGTACTACGGTACATTATGAACAAGATGGAATCTGCGTCTGATTTCTACTCGACAACAGATGGCGGTAAAACTTCACACTATCGTTCAATAGATGTCAGCTAACGTTCAAGATTTTCTGGCGAATTCTTTATTTTTGGTTTTTGCGTTTCAGTAATAATTAATTTATGTTATAATCTTATAATTAACACGGTTATAGATTCTTCGATTTTTTTTTATCTCAGTAACATTAAAGTTCTACTCGTTTCTTGAATTCTTTATATTTGGATTTTGTTTTTCGTTAATTAAATGTTAGAACCTTATAAAACGACAGATATATTTTATTTATGTAAGGGTTTTTTTAATATATAGGCAGTATAGTTTTTTACAAGTGTATATTACATATTTCTCAAAGTAACGATTTTTCTATTGAACTTTGCCATTGTTTATTTTACTATCAATCTATCTCAGCTCATGTTATTTATTTTAAAACATTGATATTGTTTATATATTTAGTCAGAAACTATAAATATTTGTGATCTCTGATATACCTACTTTACAGTTTGATTTTATATTATCGTCGAAACAGCGCAATTTCACTACTTAACAAAATGTAACGTACTAAATTTCGCTCAAAAACCTACATACGCAGAAATCGTAATAAATATACCTAATTAATTTAGCACCGACTAAATATTCCAATTACCAGCATAACTAGCCACATCGAGAACTGGAGCCTTATTCATTGTCAGCCAGTCTGAACTTGTTAAGAGGCTCATGGGAGGCTGGTTCTGCAGATAGTGCAGATTTCACGGAAGGCCTGAAGCTGAAATGAAACATTCTTCTACGAAGTTGATAAACGCGTCAAGGAATAGTCTAACTTTTACTAGCCTTTACTAGGCCACATACACCATACACTGTTCTTTTCGCTCCAGTTGAAATTCAAAATATCGGTAAGTAGTTATAATTATTCTTTTGCGTTAGCGGAGTATCGGCGAACTTGAGATTAATGACATTATAAATTATAATGAACCTTTTTTTAAGGCAGCTGAAAAATTTATGGTACCTAATTTTGGTGACAAAAATAGCGATTAGTATTTAAAATTTCATAAGCGTCCATATGCTACGGTAGCTGCTAACTATCAATCAACTATCGTCTGCTTATTTGCCATGGTCGTGGTATAACAATTTTTATTCTTTCGAACTCGCGGAACGTAAGCGAAGAGAGTTCTTACAAAGAGAGAGGAGAAAAAAATCCTCCTTAGGGTTTTGTTATATATTGGTCAACTCGTATACAAGTAAATCGCGAGTTCTCAGTACGAGGCGGACTACTAGTATTATAAAAAAAAAAAAAAGCAAAAAGCCAACGACACGAGGTGTTCCCAGGCGGTCACCCATCCAAGTACTGACCTCGCCCGACGTTGCTTAACTTCGGTGATCGGACGAGAACCGGTGTATTCAACGTGGTATGGACGTTGGCGATAGCAAGTTCAAATATACTGTACACAAGCAAAGTTTTTTGATAATAATGATATTAACAGAGACTATAGAGATATAGACCGCCACAGCCTAAGAAATTTTTGAGGCTCCGAGTATTTAGCGCCATCTAGTTCAGAGCCACCAAAACAGAGAATATATGTATGAGATGAAAACAGCGCCACCTATAACGACTAGTGTACTACTGTAGTTCACTAGTCGTTATAGGTGGCGCTGTTTTCATCTCATACATATTATTCTCTGTTTTGGTGGCTCTGAACTAGATGGCGCTAAATACTCGGAGCCTCAAAAATTTCTTAGGCTGTGGCGGTCTATATCTCTATAGTCTCTGATATTAATGATAATGATAAGTGACGCCTTATAGCAGCAATATTATTATTTTATGGTGAGATCAAAACCAGAACCCAGTTCTGTACTGTATAGTAATAACTTGAAGTTGCATCGTGCGTTCCTTTCCAGTTTTACGCAAATGATCATCATCATCAGAACTTTTATTTTTAATTTCTAATGCATGCATTCCTGCATCTGAGTACCTATTGTTATTATTCTTAATTGCAGCCCTTTATAATTCATTACATTCCCGTTGAATTTAGAAACTTCCAGTTCCGTTGGGGTGTAAATTGTAGCTGATTGTAGTGTTGTAGGTACCTCATCGGGTTGCAATACATGTCGCTCTAGGCCCAAGGTGGGTACTTCTCATATTTCTGTGGTAAGTACTTCTTTTATGCATTAGTGGTGCTTAGGATTTGATGTGAGTAGAATGGGTACCTTTTTCTTTACCTTTTCTATTTTGCTTTTTAAGGGTTAATTGATAATTACATTTAACCTACATTTCTCCGTACATATTAAAACTAGGTTGAGTTTCAACTCCAGTCTCCACTTGAGTTAACAATTTCAAAGCATCGTACCTATATCGTGTCTCGACCTAACACAACCACGAAATTCCCTGAATTCAGATAGAACCTACTATTAAAACTAGGTCGAAGCCTACTTCAACTGCCACCCAACAGCCCACCGACCTAAATGCAGATTTTCTCCGAACTGAAGATTTCCCCGAACCTGCTGGCAACGTTAGGCCTGAACACAAATTGTCTGAAAACTAACATAATTGAATTTACTTGCTTTAATGCACTTTGATCAAGTAAGTACCTACATATTTACATCAATTCACAGTCCCATTTTCCAAAACGAAGATTTTTTCGAAAAAAAGGTCCATTCGACGCTCGCTAAGTCATACGCACACGTCAAGTCAAGGGCTCGTAATGTCTACTTCCCGTAATTTGTCAACATGTCAACCCTCGACATTTCACCAGCGGCCTACCGTCTACAGCCGTTAGTAGCGACGGTTATTCTATTGGTTAGTCAGCCGATGACACAATTCTTCAAGGTCGCCGCGGCGAGCCAACGCATGTGACCTTGAACTTGCCGTCGTCAGGGGAGATCAGGGGAGGGTCATGAATCGAAATTATAGGGAAATATTTATTATTTTATTAAGGCACAAGTACGTCTCACGATACGAATCGCTAAGATAAAAGTGAGTTGAGGCGAGAAGAGGTAGATATCTTCAAAATCTGTTTCCTTGGTGTTGTATAAATAGTCACTAGATCTCTTTTTAGCCCATTTTAAAAAAGGAGGTTCTTTTTACAATTTATCTATCAGACTGTCTATCTATAGGTCTGGACCAGGGTTGCCAACCGTACTATAATATATAATAAAAATAAAAAAATAAATAAAATAAATATTAGGACAATCTTACACAAATCAACCTAGTCCCACAGTAAGCTCAATAAGGCTTGTGTTGTGGGTACTAGGCGACGATATATATAATAGATAGATATAGATAAATACTTAAATACATAGAAAACATCCATAACTCAGGAACAAATATCTGTGATAAATACACAAATAACTGCCCTGACCAGGATTCGAACCCGGGACCTCCTGCTTCATAGGCAGGGTTGCTACCAACTATATAATATCGTACTATATTTTGGCTTGGTGTACTGTTGAAAATATGCAAAAAAGACGAAAATACTATATTTTTGGAACGTTTCATGTCATGAGACAGTACAACAAGGTGTACTATATTGTTTTGATGTAAGTTTGGAAAATACTATATTTCTCTCAAAAAAAGGTGGCAACCCTAGTCTGGACTAAACTTTCCTGTTGTATCTTACCTGGCTACATAACAATCCTCTTGCGGCCCACAAAGAAATAATTGCCAAGGCAAATGGAGTTCCGGTAGGTACTTAATGTCGACATAAAGATTCGAAATATAATGGAACAGGAGACCTTTTAGGTATCTGGACGGATAGCAGACCCAGCCGTCTGCCTAACAATGGATAATTTCAAAGGAATCTAGGTAAGTAAATATGTTTATCTACACCCATATCATAAACCCTCCATGATGCGTTCAAAAACCGCAAGTTATGACTTATGACCACCATAAAAATAGACTGTTTTGTTAGAAGTTGGAACAAATGTCTTATCTGTAACGATGTTATTATTATCAAATAATAAGCAAAAATTCGATATCATTATGAAAATCCAGGCTGCTCCCCGACAGCCGGCACGCGCCCCGCCGACCGACACAATCGAGTTGGCCATGGCGATGGCGGTACAATCCGTGCAATGGCAGTGATTCATTCATCATTTAGGGTTTATAATATGTGTGTAGATAAAGCAGTGTATGCAACTGTACGTAATTAGGCCTTAACTCGTGTGATGTTATTATGAAACTCACTTCGTTCGTTTCATAAAACCACACTACGTGTTTTAAGGACCCATATTACGTAACAGTTACATAAACTACTATTCCCTACTTAAAAAAACCTTTGACCTTTAATTTGTTAGTGTACATCCGGCTGGACAAATATTTTTATATCTTTGTTTAACTATTAATAGTTTTAATATTTGAATTTTTAAGATCCGCCGAGACTAGAACGCACAATTTTTTTTTGCCAATTTGTGTGCTTCATTCGTGTAAGTAGCTACTTTATCGATTGCAAGTGCGATTTACCCTAAATGACATAGGTACAGCCGGTTGCCATAACAACAAGGTACCGGCGAAATATTACTCACTTCACTACTCAGCCCTGACGGAAGTTGACATAATCCCTGAAGGTCGCCCGTCGCCCTCGAGCGGTCAGTGCTCTCAACCTTCGACTCTGCAGGTCGCCATCTCAAAGGGTGGCTAATGCAGCTGCCCGACCGGCAGCATGAATCAGTAGCGATACCAATTATGTATTATTGCTACAACCAGTGATCAGGATATGCATCATTCATACATAACATAAAGTACCAGGAGAGCCACTGCCGCTTCAAAAGTATTCGCAGCCCGCATTCGTACAAATATTAGCAGGTAAGCCGAATGATCAAATGTGGCTTTCTTTATCTTCTTGAAGGTAAAAGTACCCAAATTGGACAAGCCTTTATATGGACCATCAGTTATGAAGTGGACGCGTCGGCGTCGCTGTAAGTAGGTAATTAACGTTAAAAATTTTACGCGACTAGTTCTCATGCATGCGTTATGCGCGTTCACCCTGGACGAGCAGCTGCCTTTAATTTAACCACTGTGCAATCAATGCTTTCCGCCCTGCTCTTGCTACAAGCGCCATTACACATTGGACGAATAGTCAGTGAGTCGAAGGTCGAAGCGACAATCCCAAGGTCGCTCTTCGCGGTCAACACCACGTACGACCTTGACCGTGAACCTTGCGCCACGAGTCGCAATTAAGGATGATGCTTGATGTTGCAATGCTTCCAGAGTATTGTGGCACTTACTGCAAAATGTTTGGATATTTGCGAAATACTTGCATCTTAGGTACACGAAAATAAGAATGAATTGACGGGAACTAATAAAAAGCAATACATTCTGCTTCTCGATTATCTACTACCTACTAGTACCTACTTCAAATTGGTTTTCTATATATCAATATTAGTTCTGTTCTGACTCGTAAGGTCACACAAATTCTTCCACCCTGTGTACAGTGTGTACTGCGTGAGTCAGCTCTGACACAGTTCCCGGGCCGGGTCACAGTACGGCCACTCCCCGGGCAATGTTCGAGGCCGGAGCCTTGAACTTGAGGGGTGGCGGTGGCGGTAGATAAGCAGTACAGTAACAGCCAACAGCCCATTCGACAAGCGAAAACTGAATCGCTGGTGTGGCCACTTTGACACATTCTAGTAAGAACATGTGATTAGTGAACTCGCATATCCACAATTTAGCATGTTGATTAGGGGTCTCTCAGCTACTCCAGCTGGTAGAATGTTTATGTATCATATTGTAGCCTCGGGTTTCAACAAGCCTTAGGGGGCCACCGACTATCAGTTCGCCTGATGATATCGGCCTGTCAGTTAGGTTAGAACAAAAATTTGACAGCTCCCACAGCCGACTGATAGTGGGTGGGCCCCATTAGTGAGATACAGGGTTAGTTCCCTCCTGGCCCAGGCCCTGGCCCTGGCCCAGTCCTGGGTTCATAAAAATGAATCCCTACCCCAGGCATATAACCGCGAAGCACTTCGTTCATCGAATCGAATATTTCCATCACTCTCTTTCGTATACGCAAGAGCGATAGAGACGGGACCATCGTTTTGTCGATTTACGAACTTCGCGGTTATAGGCCAGCTCTCGGCATTAGGTCGCTATAGAAAAAGTATTAAAAGAAAGCATACATTAATAGTTACTCTACTGCCCCTATGAGTATGCTTGCCTTGTGGCAGTTTGGCTTCATGCCAACAGTTACGGTACTTCGAGCTTATCTGATTTCGGGGAATTCATAATTCGGCATTAGGTATTCGATGGAATCCAAATTGTTTTCTTTGCAATATGTATAAGTAAATTAACCAATCGTCTTGTCTTCGAATAATCGGTGAACACACAAAAAAAATGCAAAAAAAAACAAAGATCCCGACGAATTGAGAAGCTCCTCCTTCGAAATCTTGAAATCGGTTAAAAAGGAAAATAACATAACATAAATACTCTCAATTGCACACCTCAAAAAAAAGATAAACACAAAATACAAGTTACGACAAACAGTTAAAGTACCGTCAAGTCTGGCGACTTTGCCAAGGGTTACTAACTTTGCCACCAGCAGAGTGCATAAGGTAATCCTTTCATACCACCGACAACGTATATTTTTTAGTGTTGTGCCTACTTTTAGTAGAAAATATGGTTATCAATTGGCAAAATTATTATGAATGAGACAACACCACGGGAACCATTTTCTTACCATTTCAGTTCCAAATTCGTCACTCACATAATCATAAAAGTTAGTGCTCAAGAACTTTAAAAAGTTTAGAGTATAAACATCGCATCCAGGTACGTAAATTTTAGATATTATGTTATTTAAATGGTAAGGAATGAATTGATTACCTTATAAATGCCGTAGTGTTTGAATTGAGTCCCATAATTGTTTTGGCAAAGTTACCAGACCACGCCGACTAATATGGGAGGGCATCTTTGCCATGTTTTGTAGCGGCCTAGGGTTGGTACACAAGCAAAAAATTTAAATTACATTTTTCATAAGATAGATACTTTTTAGGGTTCCGTAGCCAAATGGCAAAAAACGGAACCCTTATAGATTCGTCATGTCTGTCTGTCCGTCCGTATGTCACAGCCATTTTACTCGGAAACTATAAGACGTATCATTATCAAATTTTTACATAAAGTGTATTGTGTGTGCAGCTACTTAGTTTTGTAGAGAAATTGCTAAAAAAAATATTTTTAGGGGGGCACTCCATATGTGTAAGTAATTATCAAAAAAAATATTTTTGCCAAATATCAACATGATGCACATCAATCGATAGGTCTCTAAAAATAACAATGTTCAAATAACTGAGATTTCTTTGAACATTTTTTGATTAAGTGGATATTATCAAAAATAATCGCTCCGAAAGTCATAAAAATTGTGTCCCCTCCCCCTGTAACTTTTGAACCGTAAGTCCAAAAATTATGAAAAAAATCAAGAAGATACTCCTTTTAATATTCTTTCAACCAAAATTATTTTGAGCATTATGGGTATAGGCGTTTTTGAGTTATCTCCAAAAAACTACGAACTTAGGCAGATACGACCTTGCGATAATAATTTATTCGATATGGTCTAAGAGCTGGCCACGTCAGATGTGACACAATAATGAGAGTTTTGTAACCAGTCCAATCAGATTGCATAACAATCCCTATTGCTAGATGCGGGCATCTGGCAGCTTTTAATGGTTGGAGCACAGAGTGACAGACCAACAAAGTTTTTAAGTTGGAAAAAAGTTATACCGAAATAGGTAAAGACTGCTGAAGTTGTATCATTTATAGAGAACAGGGCCTATATTTTAACATTAGAATCACAATTATTTGTGATTGGTTTTGTTGTTAACAATTCTATACAGAGTGTATGTTTTGTTTAAGTAAAAAAAAACACAAAGTTAACTGTGACATACTTATTTTATTGGTAATAATTACTACATATAAGTGTTTTGTTTCGATAATACTTTTGTTAAGAGGCGACGAGGCAGTTCGTGACGAAGCCCTTTTTTAAATATATATCGTCAAGTTTAAATAGGTACCTAGGTAATCACAATTATTTACGAGTGGACCTGTGATAGGGCTCTTAAAGAGTTTTCTATGTTTCGTTTTTGATAATATTTTAATTAAGGTGTCTTTTATGTTTTTCCTGAGTACTTATGTAACCTGATTACTCGTATGTAACAAAATAAATAAGTACTTAAATAATTAATATTTTTTCATTTGTGTCAACCCTGACCACATTCACTGACTTTCTATGAAATTTTCTTAAATGGGTGATCAACTTTGCCACTTTTGCTGTATCTTTTTTTGTAATAACATATCATTAAGGATCAAAGTCCGAAACTATTGTATCCTAAATACTGAATATTCTTTACTAATATTGTAAATACAACTAAATTACTATACAACGCAAAGATACAGTTGGCAAAGTTGCCACATGGTATAGGTAACTTTGCCAGTTTTTTTTTACTCGTAAAAGCTTATTATCCGTCAGTTAATTTATAAACCATCTTATTTATGCACTCGTTGATAAATATATTATGTGTCGCGTCATTCATACCTCAGTGGTTTCATATGAATTTTGGTTAAAAATGTACTATGACTTTTCAACACCTGTGAAAAGTGGCAAAGTTGCCAGACTTGACGGTATGTAGAATAGAAGTAAAAGAATTGGTGGTCGTATCACTAAAAGCGATCTCTTCCTAATAAAACTTTTGCTGTTCATGAATGTGCAAAATACTTGTATAATTCGCTTATATCATCTAAAATGTTTCTAGACTTTCTAGAAGTCGACCTTTAGTGTCCTTTAACAGAAATGAAACTATCTCCCAATGTTTTTTCAACGCAACCAATTCAATTCCAAGAATTTCTATCCCTAGTATGACTCACTTACTTAATTTATTCCCGAATTTCAGCATGACTCATACTAACTGTCCCTTTCTACAATACACTCTTTCTAACTTCACCGACACACATACACAAGACTGTCTCGTTCTTACACAGTGATGTTATATTCCGATCTCTGTCGCACAATATCCTGAATATTATCTGTCCTTTTCTTTACAATGAAAGTTGTAGTTTGTCCTTGTCTTCCTCTGATGACTCATAGGGATGAAGGAATTTAGGTTGTGAGGTCGAGAAAATATATGTATACAATTTGGAACTTTACTGCATTGTAATAAGGGTATACAATTTCTTACCGTTGCGTATCTTAATCTTATCAGTTATCATAGTTATCATTGAAACAAATGATGTTATCTTATCAAGATGGTACGCGACGCAAAACAAATGTTTGGTGTTTGATTAGGAATGCAATGATTGATAACAGTTTTACAAAGTTTTGTTTTCGTGCATTACGCATTTGGATAAATGTTATTTCCAGTACATTAACAAAACTATACTACATACCTAGTACGAGTACCAATATGTTTCTTAAGCGCATTCCGACCAAATAATATTTTATTATAAGAGTAAGAGGATACCTATAATATGTAATAATGTATATCTAAATTAAAATGCTACTGGCATGATAACGTATTCGCCTCTTAATTCTAACGGAAACTAGAAAGTTAGTATAATATTATAAGATGCACGCAAAAAGAACCTAAGTAACCTAGGTCCTAGTGATTATTGTGCGTATAAAAGAAGTATGTAAATGCAAACAGCTTGTTAATTAAATCTTTGATCTCAGACAAAGATTAAGATTATAATCTGAGCAAAGATAACGTTCATAAAAATATTATTGTATCTAATCAGTATACTTAGAGTAATTATCGAAAAACAACAGAAAATAATGGAAATTGTTAGTGTTTTGATCCATTCGAAGAAATCCTCATTAAGCAATCGGTTTAACAATTCCGTTATCAATAATTCACAGATAAGCCGTACGTGAAACCCCACGTAGGTGACTCACCCCGAGCCTCCATTTGATTAAGAACTTTACACGTAAGTGCGTAGAGTTCAATTCCCTTTAACCTAATAATTATAGTCTGTTGTATTGAAATGTCACGGACAACTAGATGAATGCGAATAAATTTCAACGCTGTGTCTGATGACGTTGAGTCTGGATTTGTTCGAGTGATGTTCGGTCTCGTGAGATGTGAATTGTTCCAAGAATTTTCATTCATGGATAAAATGATTGTGGACTGTCGCCATGGCGGGCGCTTGGTCATTCAATAAAACATACATATGTTCATTTTGCAACTTTGCAACATAAATATGTATAAGTCTGCAAGTGCGTCTCGTACAACCTAATTAAGTAATGAATTAATAAAAACAATAAAATAAAAGCATACATACCTATTACAACCCAAAAAAGCTAGCACGCGACTTATACATTAATTATCATAATCATTTGAGAACTATTATGTCATATGTATGTGTTCTGACCAAAACCTAACAACTATCAGATCAGCCATTGGAGTTCATATATCCATGCTTAGCAACAAAATACCTAAATGAATGGTGTTTCGACAGTTTATAGATAACGGGTAGATTGCGTAGGGTAGGCGTCATAGTATATATGAAGGGTACACGGAAAGAACATGTCTAGTCCCTTTTTTCGTGAAATGAGATTTTTGTATCAAAATGTAGAGCTTGCAATGAACTATTAGCAACAACTTTTGTAACAGCTGGAATTTTTAACACAAATCCGCTTTTTAAGTCATAAAAACCATCTAGTTATGAAAATAGTATGGTTAATTGAATCGTTCCAAACTTTAAAACCGCTATAACTCAAAATGTTGTCAAAGTGACTAGACATGTTCTTTCCGTGTACCCTTCATATGTATATAACTAAGTAATTACTTAATGATTAACAAGAACTAGAAGGATAACGAATTGAATTATCATAGCTTGATCAAATAAAAGTTTCCTTATAGCCTAATCAGATTCAAATCATAAAAATCCTAGTCAACCTATATTTCCAAGTTACCGACGTCACAGACACGCAAGTGGAATAAAGTTACGGAGACATCTTAGATGGAAGATATTGAGGAAACCGGTCGGGAAAACCCTCAATGCTTAAGCAACGGCAAGTTTGTATTCAATATTAATTGACTACTTAAAGTAACTTGACGATATTGACGACAGTTGGCTGTATTTTTAAACCTTAGCAACAAAATGTTTAGGTACTTACTAATTTCAATAAATAACACAAATATAATTATGAATTACATTTTATGCTGACGTCACTGACGACTAGTGGGAAGGCAACTAGGCAAGTCCTGAAGGGAATATGAAACGGTTCAAAAATCAAAAACAACAGTGAAGCTTCAAGACCGTCCGCAATGGATGACCGATCGCCCACGTAATGAATGATACCGATGATGGGATGTTCATATTGTTCATATTAAACATACTATAAAGAAATAAAAATATTTCACATACACGGAAAAAAAGCTTCCGGGATATTCTCAATCTAAGACATTATTATATTATGTTGAAAATATTTCCTCGTGACAAGCATTTTTTCCTTTGACGAAAATAAATTAAAGTTTTAAATATAACGAAGGGAATATATTCTTATACATTTTCTAGTTTTTTTTTACCTAAGATAATACTTGTTTGATTAAAGTACAATCTCACTTATTTACTCAATATACTCTTGAAACAATACATTTTTGTATTTCTATTTTAAGAAAACGTGGTTTTATTAAGCGAAGAATCATATTTTTGGTTAAGGAAATAAATACTTGTCGCGAGGAAATATTTTCCAGATAATAATAATGTCTTGGATTGAGAATATTCCGGAATCTTTTTTCCCGTGTACATTTTCGTTCGACTAAAAAAAAGATAAAAGCAACTCGAGAAAAGTAGAGTAAAATGAGAAACATAACTTAAGAAAGGACATACATACAAGGTACAATCATGAAGTTACAGGCCTAGGGAATCACCTATTCAGTTAATATACCTATTTAAATGTAATAAAGCATCTCTGCCGGATTCCGGTAGCAAGGGGAACCCCAGCAAATGTTGGTCTGACGTTTGTAATAAACCAGCAGTTGGTAACGGTTCCTTAGGAGGCGAGTTTAGGACTCGTAGGAAAAGGAAAGGTACGATTGAGAAAAAAAATATTGCGTCGCCAATGAAAGACGGGAGACATGGATTCAATAGTCGCACAAATGAGAAATGAAATAATCATCAGGAATCGTGTAAATCAGGAGTGTTTCAGAAGCTGAGGACGCAACTAGGATAAACAATAATTAAGGTCAGAGAGAAATTAAGACAGAGAAAGAGAGAAGTATATTATGTAGTGCCCCAAACGCATCTGAAACGATTGAAACGAATCGCTTTTGAAAAAGTAGGTAACAACTGAATTGCGTGGCTGGTTGTAAGGATTGCATGGCAACGTATATTTACAGATAAAACAGTGAATTTAATGAAATCTAGTCGGAAATCAAAATCAACGGGACTATGACTATTATGATGGTGAACCGTCTCCTCTACCCAAAGTGGTTTTTTTTAGTGTCCGACCGAAACATGTTTTTTTGCCGAAACCGAAACCGAAAACGAAGGTTCGGCTCTAGGTGCAGTTTCGGCCGAAACCGAAACCGAAACTTTTATAGACATGTTAAAATCGTTGAGTTAAATGTCAATTAGCCGTGGTAACTTGTATAGGATAGGTGGTACCTCGTAAGACCCGGGGAAAAGCCTAGCGTTTTTGAATTTGGAACCTACTTTTATTTCTATAAGAGTTCAAAACTCGATCTTGAATTTGTACTTATGCAAGTACGCGAGGACTTACGAGGTTATAGAAGAACAGGGTGAATAAGTATTGATACTACTGAATTATCATTCTCCTAGCGTTTGTGCTGGCGTTTTCCCACGGACTCAACTGAGCCTGGGGTCCACTTGGCAACCTAATCCCATGATTTTGTTCTAGTTTGTACATAAATCCAAGTTAAATCGGTGTAAGTCGTATTTTGATCCCTAAATTCGTTTTGGTTTGTAAAATTTTACATCGCTCTCGTTTGTTATGTAGCCGAGTTAAGCATTGTGCGGTTAGATCTTTCAGTTTTTTTTTTCGCGAAATAAATGCAGAACACGAAATATTTTCTAATAGAGGTCTCATATGAATAAACATAATTACTGCAACGCAAAATTTTATCCCCCTTATTGAAAGTATAATTGTCACAAGTCGACCATGTTTTCGTACATAGATATGTACGAAAACATGGGAAACAGACAGATGTCTGATATATTTTTTTTTTACTTTGGCATTTTTTTAGGATTTTGGATCTGCTACGTTAAAATTATCAATAAAATAACCCACACTATTTTAAACTTGAGAGATGTATTTTCAGAGTAAAATTACACAAAATAAAAATATGACATTTTTGTTCGATACTTGGAGTTAAATATTTCTAGCATCTATCTCTATGGTTAAAGTAATACGTTTTGTTAAAAAAAAGTACTGAGGAATATATGAGTCGGAAAAACAAACATTTGTGCTTTATTAAAATTGGTATGTTTTCTTTTAAATTATAAATACGATTTTTTAAATTTTAGCTTAAACTAACTGCAGTATAATTAATGAATAACTCATTAGTTATACTGCAGTTAGTTATACAGCAAAGTTTCATCGACTGAGACATCAATGCTCTTAACAAGTCTCTATAAAATAATTCGCCAAGATTGCATGGACTATTTTAGTTTTACACTCAGTATTTAAAATAAATCGTCTCGTGTTTTTACTTGATTTCTTCGTGTATCATTTTCAGCATAGGCCGATGCAGTTCCTTGGGCAGTCGTTTGCATGAACTCGACAGTTTAGTGTTAGATAAAATGAATACCTAAATGATATTATCATATTACAATTAATGAAATAATCTTCCAAATCACATGTACACTTTTTTGATATTTGTTTATTATAATTTTATCATTTAAAAACGTTACTGAGACGGAACTTGTGGACCGATTAAGTACAATGTTGTAAGTTTCGGCGCGGCCGAAAGGTTCGGCCGTTTTTTGGCCGAAACCGAAACTTGGGCCGAAACACGGTTTTTTGGCCGAAACTGGCCGAAACCGAAACCGAAACCGAAACTTCGGTCGGACACTAGTTTTTTTACATCGGTAAGATAAACTTAGTATAAGTAAATGCGTCAGAATAATGTGACTTGACTACACAGCCAATTAGCATAATGCAGTAAACGGGGAGGTACTGGAAACTGAATTTCCCACATGAATATTAATGTTTTTGAATTGTTGCTACCAGCCAGTGCCGATGCCGATGCCACGTTTACTCTCTTTGGTTTGATTAATAAATGTTAATAATAATAATAAGGGTGGGTTGCACCGCGCACAATTAACGGACTCATCAACGTTAAATTAGAGCGTCGGAGCTGTCATCCCATAGAAACCTGACAAACTTTTCGTACAAGATTGTTTTAACGATGACGTTGACGTTAACAGACTGGTGCAACCGACCTTAAGTATGTGTTATATCGATGTATCCATTAGCAGCTAATGGATATATAGCTAATGATTACCTAATTATTGATTGTGCCGTTTACTAATAATCATAAATTTTTTTTTAACCATAATGTAACATACGCAGGAAATATATCTTTTTGGCAAAAACTTTTCATGCATGGATGCCTGATGTAAAAATTGTAGAAGCAATTGCCTTAATTTAGTTTCCATCATAATAGTTTGACAGAAGGACAGAAGACCCGTAAAGAACAATTTATTTCCTTTTATATTTATAATAATATAATATAATAAAACGACATTAAACAATACAAAGTAACTACGTCAATGTGACTTGGTATTTCTACGTCTTGTGCAGAAATGGTATTGTCTTGGTTACTCTCGAGTTTTTTTAAAAAGGTCAGCTTTTTTGCAATGACAAGACAAGTAACAATGAGTTTGGGTTTTACCTCTGGTTTTACTCGGTAGCTAGGTATTACCGATTGGCGACCCCGCGCCGCGCCCCACGTTTCACTTCAATTGTTTTTTAATTTTCGGAACTGGGATTTTTACATTTGTTTCTATCACGTATAGTTAGATCAGAAAGTAAAAAAAAATCTTTTATTTTTTCACACAGTGGAAATGAAATCCACAAGATTACGTGTTAATAATGCACACAATGGTAGCAATGAATAATAATGCACTTTTTATGTATTCATCATAGTTGAAGATACACTATTTGCCTAGTGTGATCATGAAATTGTCCAGCTGTTATTTATGCTGTTTCGCTATTCTATATATCTACTACTATTATTATAGTTTTGTGGGGCAATGTACTAGTTTTTAAGTTAAACATATGCTTATTAAATAAAGAATAAATAAAATAATAAAATAAAGAATAAATAAATAAAAAAATATCTGATTAAAAACCTTTCCAGCAAAACTGAGTAAAAAGAGTTACACAAAATAAAAGTTTTAAATAATTATTAAATAAAGTCAAGTAACAACTGATTTGACCTCGACTATTAGGTTATCATAAGTTTGATAGTTATCTTGCGAACATTTTAAAAATAAACCATCACACGGATGTCGACAGTTGTCAAAGCGGATTGTAAAATGCTATCAATTGTACTATCGATATCGGTAAAGATTTCATAATGATTTTACATTAGACAATTAGAAAACTGAAACTGTCCCTGCTTTTCTTGACTTAAGGGGATATATGACAACAGCTAAATTCCATCCCTATCTTTTTCAGCGCGAGTGAAAGAGACGCTGTGTTAAGATACTTACGAATAGGATAGGGAGTATAGGGACTCATTGGAAATTTTGCAAAATGATGAATTTGTGATCAGAGGGCCTACCGCGAACTTCGAAAATCGACAAAACGATGGTCCCGTCTCTATCGCTCTTGCATATACGAAAGAGAGGGATACAAATAGACGATTCGATGAACGAAGTGCTTCGCGGTTATAGGCCAGACGTCAAAGTGATGTTGGCTAGACATACCTGGCGGTGGCCCGTCCCCCCGGCCAGTAGAAGCCCCAGAAGGGGTCAGGGAAGGGTAACTCGTCTCCCTTAGCCGTCCACAGTGGGCACGCCGGCGTGATCAGACGTCAAGGTGAGGTTGTGTAGACATACCTGGCGGTGGCCTGTCCCCCCGGCCAGTAGAAGCCCCAGAAGGGGTCAGGGAAGGGTAACTCGTCTCCCTTAGCCGTCCACAGTGGGCACGCCGGCGTGATCAGACGTCAAGGTGAGGTTGTGTAGACATACCTGGCGGTGGCCCGTCCCCCCGGCCAGTAGAAGCCCCAGAAGGGGTCAGGGAAGGGTAACTCGTCTCCCTTAGCCGTCCACAGTGGGCACGCCGGCGTGATCAGACGTCAAGGTGAGGTTGTGTAGACATACCTGGCGGTGGCCTGTCCCCCCGGCCAGTAGAAGCCCCAGAAGGGGTCAGGGAAGGGTAACTCGTCTCCCTTAGCCGTCCACAGTGGGCACGCCGGCGTGATCAGACGTCAAGGTGAGGTTGGCTAGACATACCTGGCGGTGGCCCGTCCCCCCGGCCAGTAGAAGCCCCAGAAGGGGTCAGGGAAGGGTAACTCGTCTCCCTTAGCCGTCCACAGTGGGCACGCCGGCGTGATCAGACGTCAAGGTGAGGTTGTGTAGACATACCTGGCGGTGGCCTGTCCCCCCGGCCAGTAGAAGCCCCAGAAGGGGTCAGGGAAGGGTAACTCGTCTCCCTTAGCCGTCCACAGTGGGCATGCCGGAGTGATCAGACGCAGTGCCAGCTCGGGCGTGAGATGCGCGCGGGAAGACACAGTGTGCTGCATTACCAGGGAGGCGGCTTTTCGGGACATCTAGAACAATTTTTATTTATTTGAAAAAACTTTTCTAGGCTTTCTAGTTTATGTAGCACGTGTATGTTGACATTGAAAACAAATTAAGCAACAAGACGATAACCTTAGTACACAGTACAAATACGATCAAATAGCGGACGCTGCTGATAATAATACGTTCAACAGTCGACGTCAAATATATTTTTACACTTATGCACCTTACCCCTTTGTAATAAGGCGTAAAAGTGTAAATATATCTTTGACGTCGCCTGTACCTAGTTCTTCATTACTGTCATTACATAATCATTGTATGAAAACAAGTGGTGTGCTGGTACTATTGGAGCATGGTGGTCTGATAAGACAGTGGAATGTTTCCTTTCTGATATCCATAAAATAAATGTATATAGTTAGTAATCATCTTGTGCGTTGATTAAATAAATATCTACTTAGCTACAATGAGGCTATGTTTGTTAAAGAATTTAATTACCTACGTTTGACTCGTCGAAAAAGTGAGCGCAATGGAATATTTTATATCAGAATCTTGCAAGGCCAGATAATATTGACTATCCGGGCAGCGCTTTATTTGGGAAGTAATGAAATGGTCAGCCAACAATAACATATTTAGGTCAGCAGAAAAGTTTAATAGTCTGATCGGCACGAGTTATTGGGTTAGGTTAGGTTGCTGACTGATTTTTATTGCAGACCAGTTAAACCATACCCGTTTTCTTTTTCGTCATGATGTGTAGGAAAACTGATAAGTAATGATTTTAACAGCAAGGGAAGCGGCGAGAATCGAGTTATATGGATGCCTCACCTCACCTCTCGCCACAGCTTTTGATGTATTTGCTTTTTTTAAAGTTTTTTCTTAGGTATTTGAGCTCGTTTCGAAATTAAAAAAATCTAATCTAGACTTAGAATTGACGTCGTCATGGAATCATTAGCCGACGATGTTGACTTATTATCAATTGACGTGAACACAAGACACACCCACCAATTGTTGACTCTGGCGTTGCGAGTCTATTATTAGGAACAAGAGTATGAACATGAACCAACAAACGTATTACGCCTTATGTACCTATTCAAGATTCTCAAGGGGAACATGAAACGACAAGCCAGGTGTATGAAGAGCAATACAATTACCATACCTTCTTGCCGCAGTAAGCCCAGAGACCTATTGAAGAACCCTTTGTATTATCCTCCAGCGATCATATAAGGATTATTATAAGACTACTAAGTCGTTCGACACCACAAAATGGGGTTGGCAACTGTCAATGTGACATCTTCAAAATTGGTCCCTAGAAAAGCTAAATTTGTATGGCGCGAAGTAGTTTTTATTTAATTTCGCGAAAATGACTCAATTTTTTGTCTCGAATTGCTCCGAAATTGAAATCCATCCGTTTTTGGAATACACTAAAATTCAAATGATGTAGATTAACGCCATAGGGAAGGTTTTTGCCTAAGAAAAGCTTTATGCCTGCATACAAGTTAGGGACCATTCATCGTCTGTTTCTTTCTATCATTGTTTGTATCTCTTTCTCTTATTGTATGGAATCTGGAACAGCGCCCTCTGCAAAAGTTTTCACCGGCCAACCCCATTGAGAAACTCCCGATAGTCCTGAGAAACTTTTCAACCGTCTTCCGAATTTAGAAGGAGAAGGTTCCCAATTCATCGGGATCTTTGTTTTTGCTATTTTCTTTTATGTTCTGGTGATCGAAGGTTTAAATAAATAATTAATTTGGTGTTTCAAAGTTGGTGACCGTTTCAATTACAATAGTGACAGATATATTTGTTGAAGGCAGATATAATAATTAGGAGAATACAAATTTGGTAGCAGATCAAAATTATGGTGGCAGAAAATTTTGTTGCCAAATATTTTTCATTTACGTAAGCTTTCGAAGTGCCCGAGTTATTAGGAAAATTCTTGTAACAGGGCACTAGCCTGATAGGGAATATTTCTCCTGGATATTAAACATTTCAATGTAAGACATCTCGTCATGGAATCATTTTGCGCCGCAGACAGAAGCTGTTGACTCCTGACGCAAGTCAAAGGCACACCCACTTTGGTTGTTGACTTTGACGCTGTAAGTCTACAATTAGTAGCAACACACAAAAACGCACACACACGCATACTATTAAGAGTATTAGATTGTAGGTAAGTGTACGCGTACGGTGTGTGCCTTAAATTACATCGAGGTTACCTCCTGCATTTTGGCGAAATATCTATTGTTGATCACCCGTTCAATTGGAAACCATTAATTTTTAGGAACAATATTGGGCCCAAACAATATACTCAAGAGTACAGGCATTACTCATTACTCATTAGATACATCGCATTTCATCACCAGTTTAATCGTCTACTATCGTCCAGTACCTACACTACTCATCTCCTCGAACATCTATCAAAACTAAGATATGTCTACCAACAAAAGAAATGTAAGAAAAAAAGGAAAAAGCAAAACTGAAAACTACGTGAAACGTTAGGATATTTACCTATTTGTCGAGTCGAAATAAGTAGTCACACCGTTTGCGTTGCGAACCATGTGACTATGACATGTGATTTGGCGTTTTGTGTGGGTAAGGTATATATTGTATTATTATTATTACTTTGTAGACAAATTTTAATGTTTAGAGTGTATAGGAACGCCTTAAGCATGACATTGACAGTAGCTGTCATTTTAGGCGCGAAACGGTAGACTGTACTGTCACTTGCTTGGACGCCGATACGCTGGTTCCTTGATTTCATTGTAAAACCTTTGATTATAGAACCCAAGTTTGATCTGGAAGTGTTTCATTTCCAAAAGTATATTGAGTGCCTTGTTTTGTTTTAAATTAAATGCACTCGACAACTCCTTAAATTAAGATAAACTAGGCTAAATCTGTTTCTTTAATGCAATTAAAAGACATTTCATTGACGAGACCACCATTGAATTCCTCACTCAAAACAAAAACGTAACGACAAGTCTACCGGCTGACTCACCTGCCCATTCGCACTAGCATTACCCACGCTATCTCTTTCACACTAGCCATTAACGAATAAGACGGAAGAATCTCAGGATATCGTACCACACTTCGTCGCGTGCGATGCGATCAGGAAGGTCATTGACATGGCCGATCGTTTGTGAGTCAGGTGCTGATTAGCATTAATGCTATGTTCTATTCTATGATGAGTTTGACCCTTATCGAGAAAGAATAGGGATCACCATTGTTGACCATCGGAACATGTTCTTAGTGTTGACTTTGACTGTGTTAATGAAGATTATTCGCGATTTGATTTGAAGTTTGCCTTACAATTTTTAAGAGAATATGCTAATGTTCATAAATTTAATAAATACAGACATAGTGATAACCTCAATACAACATTTCCACTTTAATCACATAAAAACTCAATTCTTAATAAAAATGTAAAGTAGGTGCCTAATTACAGATTACAGTACAGGCACACAACACAACTACAAAAAAACATTATAATACGCATTATATTGAGTAGTCA
The DNA here is from genome assembly GCA_911728535.1 of Pammene fasciana. Taxonomy (NCBI): domain Eukaryota; kingdom Metazoa; phylum Arthropoda; class Insecta; order Lepidoptera; family Tortricidae; genus Pammene; species Pammene fasciana. The sequence goes on along the minus strand of OU452274.1, from coordinate 498,931 downwards.
CGACACAAAAACGTCAAAATATTTATTTCTATTGAAGACTCAAGTCTCTGAAAAGTTTAAAAAAAACTCATGTTTCAGCATGTTTAAAACAAGACTAAATAAATAACATTGACGCCACTGACCTGATTGCCTGCTAACAATGCTAACGGCATCGCCCCCTTTAGAGATAAAAATAATGCGCAGATCAGATCTGTTCGGTTTTACGTAGAAAATTATTATCATGCACTCATACGTACAATTCGATTCATTTATTTTAATATCAGGGAATTTATTTCAAATAAATCGGGACACGGGGGCACGAAACGCAAAAATCTAAATTCGTCTTCATCTAATTGTTTATCTTTTTCACAAATACTTAGTCAATTTTCAAATTACGATGTCTGCTTAAGGTTTTAGGAATGGAATAAACTTTAGTCACTTATGTATGAAAGTGCATTACATTTTATAATATCCCAAGTAGCAAACAAGAATAGTGGCTAAACCTTATATATCTTAACTGTTTCTAAAATTAGAATTAGCTAAATTTAAAAAGACTTTCTTAAGTCATTTTAGTCTTTAAAACTAAATAGTTTTAAGGTACCCCTACTTTAGCAAATTAAGAATACCTATAACCTACTTAAGTATTTTTAAAACTATTTAGTGTTAAGTCTGTCTACGATTAAGTCTAAAAATGTGTTTTTTACTCAACTCAGATTATTTCAAGGCTCACTTAAGACTCAATGGTATAATTCAAGTATTGGTTTAGAATCGCAAAGTAAAAACTGATTTTGTAAATAAACTTAAGATGATTGTAACACCAAGTTGCATAAATTGGTTTACTAAAGACTAATTGTATTCTTTTTTCACTAAATTTACTCAAGTTTAAGTAAAAATAAGTTTAACGGGACGTTTTTCAACAAACTAGAACCAGTTACAGATGGATGAAATAAAAAGTTTATTTAATGTTTTTGTGATTTTGCTCTCCGCAGGTATAAAATTCGTTTAGAAAATATCACGTCTGAAATGAAATATTAAAGGAATGCCTGGGTCATTGACCCGATATTCGTATTAGCGAATATTAGCGGCAAATATTCGCATTCGCATTAATTTTCAAAACACAATATGGCTGGTAATTATTACTTTGTGCCTTTTGCGTGTGAGACGACTATTGAAGCGGACCAATATCGAAATATAGGAATTCCTGTATTGGACATTTTTCGTCAAATTTTATATAAAATTGATGAAATGAACGGGTAAAACTACAAATTTGCAGCTATTTAGTCTAAATTTTGGTAATATTTTACTTAGTCGGTCCTTAAGTTCTGCCACAAGAGTTTTGACTGATAAAACAAAATACAAAACTTTTATTCAAAAAATATATACATAAAGGAAGCTTATTTCATACAGATTAAAATATACTATGATTAATTTAAAATCACGATCGCGTATTTTATAGATCTTTGTAAACTTGGTGATTGTTGTCTGACAAAAACACGCCGATGATTTGTGAAAAGTATACTTCACAAAAGTTGGTGAAGATCATGCTGTAGTTATCCAGGAGTTACAAATTGTTATTTTTAGGAAAGTAGAAGATTAAATCAGATTCCGAAACCTATATTTAGTTGACTTACAAGTCTATACTTCAGATATTCTCCTCCTGAACCTTACCGTATTTTTCAGTTATGACCAAAACGCTTAGATTTTGCTGCTATACACAAAATTGTGTATACCAGTCTTCTTGTCGGTCAGACCCATGTTAATTATATATTCCAAGGAAGGTAAAAGACCAAGCTAATGCAGTATGCAAGATTTTAGTCTCTTAGAATTGAATAAAAATAATTAGGGTCTAAAAAAACTCAAATAGGGCGCGTGTTTTTAACGTAATTCTTTATTGCGCTTTTTAAAATGTTACAAGGAATTGTGTAAAATTGCCACAAGTATTTGCATTACATAATATCTTAAATTGATCACTGTTAACTAGGCTTTCTAACCATATATGAAAATAGTAAGGATTTGCTAACAGTTCCTATTTTACGAACCAAAACCCGAGTGACAGAACTTATGAACCGACTAAGTATATTATTTTATCTTTGGTTCTTCAGTTTAAGTTAAGTTAAGGGTATTTATAGGGCCTATTACATATATCCATTTGGTCGGATCCGATTTCAGGACTCTGGGTAGGGTCACCAGGAGTTGAGCAATTACATTTATCCGATGACCGAACAATGTTGCCAAGGTGATGAACTAGTTATAAAAACATTTGGTTATTTCGGCCTCATTCGCAAGAGCGATTTGTTAAAACGAAGAGCCTATTTCCTATATTTTATTAATATTTTAATAAATAATATTGTTTTGTGTTTCTTTTAGATGGCTGGAACAGTTTTAAAAATATTTCTCATTTGTAATAAAAATATGAAAGGGACGTATTTTATGTCATCCTAAAATCTTATTCACTTATAATACCACACGAGCTTCAAAATTATCGGGTATTTCCCGATAGGTTCGTTGCAAACAAATGAAGGAGTCAAGTTTTTCAGGTTAAAATTTTCCTGAAAAACTTGACGACTTTATTTGTTTGCAGGGAACCTTGAGGGAAATGCCAGATAATTTTGAAGCTCGTGTGGTATTCGGGGGATTATTTTTCCGTCCCAAATGTCGGCCAATAGAATTGCACCATGAGATGAAATGAACAGTTAACAAATAAACATTTCCTTTGACTTTTTTATCGATGGTGGACAGAGAACAAACTCCAAATCGACTCATTTTCATGCAAAATCTCCAATTTTCACAATTGAATTCAACCTGTCAGTTTGACGTGTGACTACCAGAGAAACTAATCAAAAAATTATCAGTATAATACCATGTAGGTTGTACCACGTGACGTCGCATGGTGCAATTCTATTGGTCGATATTTGGGTCGGAAAAATAATCATAATTATTTTCTTTGTTATTTGTTATGACTTAAAATTTAATAAATAAGTAAATTGGTTGGTAATACAGGTGTCAAAGTCGGCTAGATTGTCTGATGCCTTTTCTACCATCCTTTCCTATATCGGATTCCACAAAACGGATATACATTTTCATGGTTGGGGTGAGGAAATTTTAACTAAGTAGCTAGAGGGCCCTGCAATTCCGGTATTGTTTGTATGGCTGATTCCGATTTAATTGTAACCGTACCAGAGGCCCTTATAGCTCAATAGTAGCGCCGTTGATTAATTACAAATTGAGCCTCATAATAAGGTTTATTTTGATTTCGATTGATTGACGATTTTTATGAAATGGACATAAGACATTTTATTAAGAGTCGCCAGGACGCTCGCGTGAACTCGCGTCCCCATATAAACGTAGTTCAGCTCTCATTTAAAAACAACATGCTTTGGAACCCCGAAATTTGGCATGGGTATTCTAGTAGTACAGATCTAGGTCTGAAATTCGTTTTCGTTGCAAAAAATTGTAATACAAAGAAAATATATACCTATTATATATTATATTTTCTGTTTGTAATTTGTGTATACTCTGTTTTTTTAATTTGAGGTGTGCAATAAAGAATATTTATGTTATGTTATACCAAAAATAAGTTTTGTATGTAAATCTGTAACTGGTTGTATTTTCTTTGTATTACAATTTTTAGCAACGAAAATGAATTACCGACCTAGATCTGTACTACTAGAATGCCCATGCCAAATTTCGTGGTTCTAAAGCATGTCGTTTTAAAATGAGAGCTGAACTACTACTCTGGTAAAGATACGTTTTTTTCGAGCATTAATTTATAACAGCGATTTTTTTGTCTATATAGTGTTAAAATGTCATTCTAAGATGACTGAACGAAAAATCCTACAAACTTTCCATCGGGAAGTAAATATTCATCAAAATATATACGAAGCGTTTCTTTTTTTTGTCTGTTTTTCCGTCATCCATAAATAACCTGTCTTAAGAAACCATAATAAATAATAAAATATTTATTTATTTATTTAGGCGATAATTTAGAAATTAATTAAATGACGATTTTTTCATGTTCAAATTTTTGTAGGATTTTCTGTCTAGGCAATGATTAACATGACTTTTAAGCCATACAACTAAATACTTCTGCTGTTATGAATTATTTCCAAATTTAACATTTTTCCCATACAAGTGAAAATAAAATGCCTGGACTATACGCCTGTATGGAAACGCGAGCGTTCTGGCGACTCTTAAGGGATTTAAATAACTAAGACGCGTAAAATGAGAAAATCCGTCAATAACATTTTAGAGAATTGCTTTTCACGAAGAGAAATATATCGTTTTTCGCAGAGAAAATCTTCTACACAGTGTATTGGTAATGGGTTCTCTGCCTTTTTGCCGAAAATTGTATTGCCAACTTTCGCTTGCCAAACAACTTTTCGCAGATGTTTCGTTTGGCCGAATAACTTTTACCAAATAATTATTTCGCAACCATTTTATTGCCCAACCCCATAGTTGGGAAATGAAAATTACCTACTAGGTTGGGTTAGGTTAGGTTGGATTATGTAAAGTTGGGAAATAAAATTTGGCTAAATGAAACTTCTGCGAAAAGATGGTTGGCAAGTGAAATTCGGCAATACAATTTTCAGCGAAAAAGCAGAGAATCATTTGTCGTTAGATTGTTTTTTTTTTCTTTCTCATATTCCTTGCCTGTTTTTTTATATGTGAATACCATGTAACCGTTCGCCACGAATAAATTATTTACATTTCGACTTGACCGTTTCGTGGCTTAGATGTGATAGGTATGTCATGTTAGATTAGTAGGTATCCTGCCTTTTCGCCGAAAATTGTATTGCCAACTTTCGCTTGCCAAACAACTTTTCGCAGATGTTTCGTTTGGCCGAATAACTTTTACCAAATAATTATTTCGCAACCATTTTATTGCCCAACCCCATAGTTGGGAAATGAAAATTACCTACTAGGTTGGGTTAGGTTGGATTATGTAAAGTTGGGAAATAAAATTTGGCTAAATGAAACTTCCGCGAAAAGTTGGTTGGCAAGTGAAATTCGGCAATACAATTTTCAGCGAAAAAGCAGAGAATCATTTGTCGTTAGATTGTTTCTTTTTCTTTCTCATATTCCTTACCTGTTTTTTTTTATGTGTGAATATCATGTAACCGTTCGCCACGAATAAATTATTTATATTTCTATTTAATGGTTTATGTTGCATAAAGAATACCGTCAATGGACGGCAACTTGCATTCACTAAATCAAACTAAAGATTCTGTAAAGTCCCATTAAGTATTAAGTAGAACTACACTAATTCAGTTTTTAGTTTGTAGTTTATAATATCTCTAAACCAGTACTACTCTAAATCAAATTTTTCTATACTTTATCTAAAGTAACCTTACAAAATCAGTATCGTCTTAAGTCATAGTTCGTTAAGAATAATAAGACTTAACGCCATTTTATACTTTTGGTAAAAAAGAAATAGAAAAATTTCGACGCTAAATCATACAAAATTTAAGCACATTGAAGTTAGATTTTTGTTATAGTGATAATAATTGCATTTATATCTCGAACATTTACAGAAAAGTAGTATTCTGCTCTGTATGTAAGCAAATTTTTCATTTAGCATCATATTATTCCTAATATTTATTGCTATATTTCCAGTATTTTGTAGGCCCGTCTATTTTATAGCCCTTTCGATCAATTTTACACGATAAACAATCATGCGTTATAGTTTTTAAATGCCTATAGTGACATAAAAAGGTATTTTGTAAACGTAAAGAAAATAGTTAATCGCCATTTTGATAATCCTTCAATGAATTCTTGTTATAGTTTATAAAAGTTCGCCATGTTTTCTAAAATACAACTCCATGAGTAAAAAAAGTTTTAAAATTTTCTTTGTTAAGAGGGGATCGAATTTGTGCAACTCAGTGTTAATAGTTTAAAGTAAGTCTTGTAGCTATCTTTAAGTTTATTTCTTGGTATTAAGTCAACCTTCGAGATATCTTGAAACCAAAGTTTAGAGATCTGTTAAACCCCCATTCTTAAGTAGGGTTTAAGTTTGTCTAAGCAATAGAATTAACTTTTTCTTGATATTGACTATAAGTTTGTGCCCACTTTTTCTAAACTGTATCTTAAGTATATCTTCAAGGGATCTTCAGGGACATAATGGTCTTAACCAAGACAACAGCAAAAATTTGTCTAATTGTCTTCAAGATATCCACAAACCCTTTTTAAGACATTCCATTGCTACTTGATCTAAATTCTAGTAACGATTTAACTTCACATATGGAGCGGACACGCTTCATTAACTCACTGATAAGAGAGGTTAAAATGGTTAAATCGTCGTGTCTGATATGTTATCACTTATATGATCAGCTCGTGCTGGTCACCTAGCGGACCACCCTTACTAGTACTTGCATATTAATCTACTATTGTAAAATCAATAAGACACGGTATAGAAAGTAAAGTCCGAGAAAATCAGACATTTCTGACTTGAAATGCTTAGGTGTGACATCTGTTTTAAGAGATATGAAATGTAAAAAAAACTTAAAAATGTAAGGCATCTCATCATGGAATCATCTTGTGCATTTGACAGAAGCTGTTGACTCCTGACGCAATGCCAAGTTAAATTTACATTTACATCGCCCGCAGATTGCTTCAGTATATTTATAATTTTGTTTAGTTTAGAATATAGTTTAACTAATATAAATCTGCCCGGCGTGTGGTGCGACTGGTGCGTTGCTGTTTCTGATAATATGGGGGCACTTAAAATTATTAAAATTTTGTTGAATGTTTCTATGACTCTAAAAGCTTTTTTTTTTCAAAAGAAAGGGTAAGTAAGTACTTGGCAACTATATTTTCTATTACCAAAATTTAGATTTGGCACTAATTTATATCTGTCCCCAACAAATGTTATTGTCTAATATCGACATAATATAAAAAGACTTTCGATTAATAAACCGCACTCAAACCGGTTGTACCGTTTGGGATCTACAATCTGGGGTTTAGAATAATGAGTTCGAGTATACCAAATTAACGTCAATACACGCATCAGGAGAACAGGACGCTACGCTGGCGGCGCCGGCGCCGGCGCGGATGGCGGCGGCTGGCACGGCGCGCTCACAGATAACGGCCGGGAATACCGAGAGGCGGTTGCGGGTAAAGTCCAGGACACTTTACAAAATTCAGGCAGTTGTATAAAATACTACCCTCTGCCCGCGACTTCTTCACGTCCTCTGGCTTACTAATCGCGTATGTACTTTGAACTCTTTCGAAAGTTAATTCCGGGATAACTATGCAAAATTTCATAAAATCTGTCCAGTAGGATTTGCGTTAGGGAGATAAAAACATCTAAACATACAAACTTTCGCATTTATAATACTTATTATTACAATAATTAATAAATGTGAGTATGGACTAAGCAAGGGCTAACAATACCAGGATCTGACCAAGAATCCAAACGGATAGACCTCATCAAAACGATAAAGAAATGGTCTCGCCACGAAGTGTTCTTGCAGCGCACGGAGGAATAGAATGATGGAAAACTTATATGAAGGGATTTGTAGAGAAGCATAGCATAGGTAACGAAAGCTGCAGTCACAGTTATTTATAAATGACTGCTGTGATGGTATCGCCATCCAAAGTGACTGACTAAGAACATTTAAAATTCACCAATCAGTCGGAGTCTGATACTGAAGGCAAGGTAAATGCACTGCCATAACGGTAGCTGAGGCCGGCGGAGCGGAGCCCTAGCCTAGTAGGTCAAGGCTGCGTTACGCGAATAGCAGAGTACGTCACGAGGCTGCCAGACTGGACATCAAGACTGTCACGTGCCTATTTAAGAGTATAGTTTTCAACCTTTCTTTTGTCTGATTCTTGAATTTTCTTTATTGATAACCTGTTGCCTCGATAGCGCTCAGATCGCCCATATCCCATCACGCTCGTCGCGATAATTGCGAACACCTCCTTGCTGCCATTGCTGACATGCGTCACTAATTCACCATACTGGCTATTTGATTGAAAATCTGAAAGCATAACAACATTAGGAACTGTTTGCAATAGGCACAAAACGCAACATGTAGCCGAATAGTCTTCTATATATTTTTCAATCACTAATGTGTAGTTTGCACAAGTTTAGGGATCAAATTGTTGGTGGTCATTTCAATTTTAATTCATACATTTACTTATTGTCACTTTCTCTGTTTTACCTTAATCCCGTTCGAGAAATGGGCAACACTCCACTTTAGTACTGATTAGTTTACTGCATTTACACCTGGATACTCATTTCATATCTTCGCACCTAATTTATTTCGCAACAATTGTTATCATTGGTCGCCGGGCGCCGTGTCGGACAAGTTAAGTGGATACAAACATTTGCAACTCACGGTGATTCACCGCGTATCTAAATCCACTGTAAACTGCAAAACAGCTGTCGCAATGTGTGGCCACGTTTCCTCACTCTTGGCTTGTGTGGACTTTGACGTTTGAACATGTGTTGTAATAAATGTTATGTTTTAACTGCCCATAAGTATACCTTCTTCTGCAAACAATGTTGCCATTCATGGACTTTGGCCGTTTTTATAATTAACTTTCTCAAAAAAACGTAGCTACAAGATCGAAGAATGAATTTTTCGAACTTCTAAAATGTTATCGTTTCTTTTTTTCATATCACTCAAGATTCTATATAAATCTACAAACAAGGGGACTCACAGAAGGACAAGGGATCCGTAGTGTCCATAAACAATACATTAGATTTCTTAAAAAAGTCTAATGCAAAAAAAGATATGAGTACAAAACAAACTCTACAAACAAACGTTCGTGTTGCTCTGCCCGGGATTTTTGACAGAACGGCGAAATAGTTTGATTGCTGGCGTGAGTCAGGGTTATCTCGACGGATAGGAGCCGAGGAACGATTCCCAGTAGTACTGTAGCTCTATTGCCGTATCCTGTCATCTGAACTCGTATTGTCGGTGAGTTGATAACAAACAGTTTAGTTAAAATGCCTAAATCGGTGGAAATTCCAAATCGTATAATTTTGTAGTCTAATCTAAGTTGTTTATACTGGTATCTCTCAAAATATCCGATTTTGCCCGCAGCATACATCGGTTTCTTTTGAAATCAGCGCGGGGACGTTTTCAAAATGGAAGAGCTGCAAAGTGCAGTTTAAGTTAATATTACTTGTTACTAAGCCTCTATAATACTCTATAGTTCTATACGATACAGTATAGTCCGACAAATTACCCAAGTAACACATCAAAGCAGTATAACGCCCTTCTTACAGCATTTCTTTATGCCTTGAGCATTTTGAGTTGGTTGTATACTAGCATCATAAACGTTTATAGAGCTGATATAGGTCTTAATTGGGCACAAATTATCCGGCTTGAGATCCTATATAGGTTATTGGGCACACATTATCCAGCTTGAGATCCTATATAGGTTATTGAGCACACATTATCCAGCTTGAGATCCTATATAGGTTATTGAGCACACATTATCCGGCTTGAGATCCTATATCGGTCATTGGACACACATTATCCAGCTTGAGATCCTATATAGGTTATTGGGCACACATTATCCAGCCTGAGATCCTATATCGGTCATTGGACACACATTATCCAGCTTGAGATCCTATATAGGTTATTGGGCACGCATTATCCGGCTTGAGATCCTATATAGGTTATTTAATAGCATTACAACTAGCTAAGCGCATTAAAGAAGTCTAAGTTAGCTCGATTAAGTTGCCCATCGCTTTACAATAGCTTTACAGAAGCATTATACTAAAGCATCCCTAGATCCCTACATCATTGCAAAAACATCTCTAATACCGACGGAACAAATGTTTTAATACAATGAACGTTGTGATTTACCTTCTTTGTCACACAATATAAAATGGACGACGACGGTACATAACTGAATGACTGACATGACACCATTGACACCATATTTGTTTGCATGGTAACAAAATTTATAAAAGTTTTTGGTCTTTTATGTTACTATATCCTTCAAATATTACTGCGCAATGTAGTTTACTGTAAATGTGTATACAAGTTTCATTCAAAATTTTCACGCGCCTTTGATTTATTGTGGTTCTGCTATAAATATTATATAAAGATATGCGTCAAATAACCAAAACAATTGTGTGATTCTTGTATAGCACGAATTTTGCATAATAAACATAATAGTGTTGGTTGAGCAGTCTTAAATTAAGTTATTTTATTATTACAATGGTATTTTCCTTTTATAAAAAGGTCCGAATGTTTTAATTTTTAGGTTATAAATTATTTACAAAATGGCGTTGATCTATAGCAGCCCAGCGACCCTTTAAAAAAGCTAATTAATGCCTAGAGCAGTATAAGTATTGACACGTAAAATTTTATCAAGCCAGAGGCCAGAGAGAAGACTTAAAAAAGCTATTGTAAGCCCTAAGGTACTAAAAACAGCTTATAACAAGCTAAAAGCTGTACAATTGCGTTGTGTGTGTGACATGCAGGGTTGCCAACCGTACTAGAATTCTCGTACAAATACAGGATTTGTGGTCTTCTGTACGAGGTACGAGGACACCATCGATCTCATACACTTTTGTACGAGATTTTGACTCATACAATTTTATAAGCAGATTTTTTTACCATGGGTAATACTATACCGTACCATACCGTAATTTGTTGTTGTTAAATGAAGATTTTTACTGTTTACTAAATTAGTAACAAATAACTATAATCCAATATGTATTTGCCTACTCTAAATACGTACCTATAAATTTTACCTAGTCGCCTTATGAGACTTATCTAGTAGACTAGATACTTACCTTATCTGTGCATTGAAGGTAACTTATAGAAGCAAACCTCATGTGACACACATAAAAATCCTTAAGGCAACTCCCATGTGACACCCATTGAAAGCATCTTCTAGAAGCAACGCTCATGTGACACCCATTAATAGTTCCTTAAAGCAACTCCCATGTTACACCCATTGAAAGCACTTTATTGAGAAAACGCTCATGTGACATCCATTGAAAGTGGCCTACAGAAGCAACGCTCATGTGACACCTATTTAAATTATCTCATAGCAGTAACGCTCATGTGACACCCATTGAATGTAGCTTATAGTAGAAGCAACGCTCGTGTGACACCTATTAAAAGTTAACTAAAGCAACTCCCAAGTGACAACAATTAAAAGCGTCTTATAGAAGCAACGTTCATGTGACAGTGACACCCATTTAAAGTGCCTCGTAGAAGTAACGCTCATGTGACACCTATTGAAAATATCTTATAGAACCAACGCTCATGTGACACCCATTGAAAGCATCTTCTAGAAGCAACGCTCATGTGACACCCATTAATAGTTCCTTAAAGCAACTCCCATGTTACACCCATTGAAAGCACTTTATTGAGAAAACGCTCATGTGACATCCATTGAAAGTGGCCTACAGAAGCAACGCTCATGTGACACCTATTGAAAATATCTTATAGAACCAACGCTCATGTGACACCCATTGAAAGCATCTTCTAGAAGCAACGCTCATGTGACACCCATTAATAGTTTCTTAAAGCAACTCCCATGTTACACCCATTGAAATCACTTTATTGAGAAAACGCTCATGTGACATCCATTGAAAGTGGCCTACAGAAGCAACGCTCATGTGACACCCATTGAAAGCAACTTATAGAAGCAACGCTCATGTGACACCTATTTAAATTATCTCATAGCAGTAACGCTCATGTTATACCCATTGAATGTAGCTTATAGCAGAAGCAACGCTCGTGTGACGCCTATTAAAAGTTAACTAAAGCAACTCCCAAGTGACAACAATTAAAAGCGTCTTATAGAAGCAACGCTCATGTGACAGTGACACCCATTTAAAGTGCCTCGTAGAAGTAACGCTCATGTGACACCTATTGAAAATATCTTATAGAACCAACGCTCATGTGACACCCATTGAAAGCATCTTCTAGAAGCAACGCTCATGTGACACCCATTAATAGTTCCTTAAAGCAACTCCCATGTTACACCCATTGAAAGCACTTTATTGAGAAAACGCTCATGTGACATCCATTGAAAGTGGCCTACGGAAGCAACGCTCATGTGACACCCATTGAATGTAGCTTATAGTAGAAGCAACGCTCGTGTGACACCTATTAAAAGTTAACTAAAGCAACTCCCAAGTGACAACAATTAAAAGCGTCTTATAGAACCAACGCTCATGTGACACCCATTGAAAGCATCTTCTAGAAGCAACGCTCATGTGACACCCATTAATAGTTCCTTAAAGCAACTCCCATGTTACACCCATTGAAAGCAATTTATTGAGAAAACGCTCATGTGACATCCATTGAAAGTGGCCAACAGAAGCAACGCTCATGTGACACCTATTGAAAATGTCTTATAGAACCAACGCTCATGTGACACCCATTGAAAGCATCTTCTAGAAGCAACGCTCATGTGACACCCATTAATAGTTTCTTAAAGCAACTCCCATGTTTCACCCAATGAAATCACTTTATTGAGAAAACGCTCATGTGACATCCATTGAAAGTGGCCTACAGAAGCAACGCTCATGTGACACCCATTGAAAGCATCTTATAGAAGCAACGCTCATGTGACACCTATTTAAATTATCTCATAGCAGTAACGCTCATGTGACACCCATTGAATGTAGCTTATAGCAGAAGCAACGCTCGTGTGACACCTATTAAAAGTTAACTAAAGCAACTCCCAAGTGACAACAATTAAAAGCGTCTCATAGAAGCAACGCTCATGTGACAGTGACACCCATTTAAAGTGCCTCGTAGAAGTAACGCTCATGTGACACCTATTGAAAATATCTTATAGAACCAACGCTCATGTGACACCCATTGAAAACATCTTCTAGAAGCAACGCTCATGTGACACCCATTAATAGTTCCTTAAAGCAACTCCCATGTTACACCCATTGAAAGCACTTTATTGAGAAAACGCTCATGTGACATCCATTGAAAGTAGCCTACAGAAGCAACGCTCATGTGACACCTATTGAAAATATCTTATAGAACCAACGCTCATGTGACACCCATTGAAAGCATCTTCTAGAAGCAACGCTCATGTGACACCCATTATTAGTTCCTTAAAGCAACTCCCATGTTACACCCATTGAAAGCACTTTATTGAGAAAACGCTCATGTGACATCCATTGAAAGTGGCCTACAGAAGCAACGCTCATGTGACACCCATTGAAAGCATCTTCTAGAAGCAACGCTCATGTGACACCCATTAATAGTTCCTTAAAGCAACTCCCATGTTACACCCATTGAAAGCACTTTATTGAGAAAACGCTCATGTGACATCCATTGAAAGTGGCCTACAGAAGCAACGCTCATGTGACACCCATTGAAAGCATCTTATAGAAGCAACGCTCATGTGACACCTATTTAAATTATCTCATAGCAGTAACGCTCGTGTGACACCCATTGAATGTAGCTTATAGTAGAAGCAACGCTCGTGTGACACCTATTAAAAGTTAACTAAAGCAACTCCCAAGTGACAACAATTAAAAGCGTCTTATAGAAGCAACGCTCATGTGACAGTGACACCCATTTAAAGTGCCTCATAGAAGTAACGCTCATGTGACACCTATTGAAAATATCTTATAGAACCAACGCTCATGTGACGCCCATTGAAAGTGTCTCATAGAAGCAACGCTCATGTGATACCAATTAAAAGTTCCTGAAAATAACCCTCATGTGACACCCATTGAAAGTATCTTATAGAAGCAACGTTCATGTGGTACCAATAATACCCATATTTAAATCTTTATGAAAAAAAAAACTACCGCCTGAATAAATCTATAAAATTTACAAACTTCTCAAACTAAAAGAAAAAATAAAATAAATAAAGATCTCCTGTTTTCCATTATAAGTATGTATTTCGTAAATCTTGTAAGTCAAAAATACGTTATGCCGGTATATAAGTCCAGAACCATTATAGGCACATCACTATCGTACACGTGCTTTCGTAAGAAAGGAATGGCACGTTGCGTTCTTAACATGATAAAAAGAGACGGGCAAACTAACTACTTCTCAATTGACCAATTCAAAATGAACTCCGCTGGCTAGAAGCATATTTCAGTCATAAAATCATTTTGAAGTCAAAGTGGAGTTTAATTCCAACTATTTCGATTCCTAATGTCTACAAACATTTGCCACGCTACCTTAGTCTACAATATGCCATGATTTTTAATAATTTTCATACGTATTAAGTTTTTTTTCTTGCGTACACGCACACTACGCGCAGGTCGAATACCTGGACGCAACTGAGCGGCCGGCGGACGACCGCGCAATTTATCAGTGCAGGGATTCCGACGAGTGGTGAACCCAAGTCGCCTTATAATACCTATCTAGTGGTTACCTTATCTGTGCCCCAGACCCAACACGCACCCGCGCGCCCGTGCGGCCTCTCCTTGTGAGTTAAAACGGAGACGTTCGTCGCCTCGCTACGCTCGGCTCCTGAGTCAATGACTTAACGACCTCCTAGCCTAGTTGGTAGTTGGTAGTTGGTTGGCCTACGAAGCAGCAGGTCCCGGGTTAAACGGCTATTAGACATTGCAACCTGCAGGGCCCAATCTGTTGTGTACCCTGCCTCTCCCTAACCCCTCCTTCAGCTCCCTACGGGCCCTACCTTTAATTACACCTACCGACCCGACAGATTGGGCCCTGCAGGTTGCTATGTCTAATACCCGTTTTATATTTTATTCTTTTCGTTACAGCAATGTTGGATGATTTTTAAAATTGTTTGATGTACGGAACCCACAGGGCGCGAGTCTTACTCGCACTTGGCCGGTTTGTTTGTTTTTCTTGTGTACGAGGTTTGAAAGCCAAAATACGAGATTTTTAATCGAACACGTCTGGCAACACTGGCCGCGAACAAACGTCAAAATAATCTAGCGTATTTAATTATTGAAAAATAATGTTTTTAAAGTGAATTATAACAAGTTATTGTGTAAAATGCAAATATCTCAATGTAATTAAAGTGTTACAGTGTTATCTCTAGTGTTACACTGAGAGAAATTTGCTTTGTGAGTCTAACAATTTAGACTTGTTGCGTGTTGGCCGTGTTGACATCCAGGGTCAGAGGGATGAACTTCAAGCTACCATAAACCAGTTTGAGCAATGCCAGGAGATACTTGAACAGGCATTGCAATGCATCAAGGACCTGGAGCAGCAGCTGGAGGAGAAGGAATTAAAACTAAGCAGTAATTGCAAGTATTGCTCCAAACACTCCGGGCCGTCAGACAACAATTTAAGTATTTTTGCTGAGCTTAATAGTTTTGAAGTAGATTTAGTAAATGACAGTATAGTGGATTCTCCTGTTATAGAAAATATAGATTTTTCAAACTCTGTGGGCATAGAGTATAGAAGATTTCTTGAACGGAGCCAAAAAGATCAAGAAATATTTAAAATTAAATAGATTCATTAAAAAATCTAAACTTTTACTGAAATACCGCAAATTCTTATTTAAATCATTAAATTCTAAATGTAATCATGTTGCCTTGAGTGATGAACTCCTAAAGTGCCAATTACAATTTGACCAGACAGTGGAAGAGCTGAATCATCGCTCCGCTGAATTAAGCAAATTAGAGTTAAAGTTAAAAGACCTTAATAATAGGCATAAATTATCAAGTAAAATGTTACAGGAATACATACTACATGGCCTTTATGTCTAATGTTCTAGCACCGGGCAGCGTCTGGCCGCGCCGGGCTCGCCCGGGCCGCGCGCCACGCTGCTGTCCAGCGCCTCCCTCGCGACCACTCCGCGCCGCCACCCCGAGCCTGCCCTTAGTCTGGATGACCAGCAGTCAGCGCTGGATTTGTTGCTGTCATGTCATGGTCATGCATGCTCAATGTGCATAAAATATTTTGAAGAAAAATCACAATGTCGCGAAAAATCCGGTAAGTTGTATTGAAACCGTGTTTTCGATAGATTTTGAGTTGATTTATGTAAATATTAAAATATTTTGGTGATTAAGTACTGCGGTATTGCAATGTTTTATTGAAGTTAAAAATTTGTGGGAAATATAGTGCTACTGACCGTATTGGATTGCTATTTTGTTACATGTGGGAATTATGATTTGGTTCCTACTTGAGGCTGCAGTAATCAACTCATATATAATATACATATACGCAAGGTATTCATTATGTTCGTTTCTATTTTTACTAATAATGTAAATGTGAACGTGTTTCTGTATGTCTGTCCGTATTTCCTCTTTTACACTTAAGATGCTGAACTTATATATGCCAAAATTCGTACAGAGATACTTTTTTTCCGGGTGAAAAATATAGAATAGTTTCTATAAATCATGATCGTCATTCCATGCACCCGGAGTTGTAAATAATTATGTATTGTTACATAGGTTTTTACTCATACTAATTTGTGTACGTATTTTGTTCCAGGACACTCAATAACACTCATAAGGATTATCGGTTAAACCGGACGTGCCATTATGGATAATTTTATCAGCCGAGAACGACATGCACTTATATTTAAATGTAACAAAGGAGGAGTATCATCATATATAAATAAGTACCTATAATATATAATACTTACTAGGAGGAAACCGGTCGCCAATAGAGGTCTAAGGGAATATACCTAGTCTAGCCATAAGTTCTGTTACTTGTGAAAATAATCATATTTCTTTGACGGTTCAACTAATTTACAAAAATGGTATATCTATTTATAGATAAATTAATTTAGTTTTTAAATGATATATTTTTATCTGGAAATGTCCACATATAGCTTTAACATTTGCTTTTTAACGATTTGTTTCGTACCTGTTAATTCACGCACCTTCTTTATTGGAAAAAAATCTACCCTGCCGTCAAGGTTGTTTTTAGAGAATCAATATTTATGTGGTGTTTAGAACAGACCATGTCCTCTAACACCGACCACAATTAATTGTCCAGGGAATTTAGGTAAGTGCTGGAAAGGGGCCAATCAGCATACTGAGAAGAACAAAGAAAATTACTTTTCAGGTAAGACTGGGTGGAGTGAGCTATTTGAAGTGAGGCCGAATTCTCCTGAAAAGCCTAAAGCATATTTTTGTATATTGTCCTGTTAACAGGTTTTACCATAGTATTTTAAAGCTCATTTTGATACAGTTTGACTGAAATTTTCAGTCGCTAAACAAGCCTGTACGGAAAAATGGATTTTAGAGACACCTTGATATGACGCATCTTACTAAATCATGAGCTATGCTGGATAATGACGTTGCTGAAGCGTGTATACTATAGTTTAAGCTTCTCGAGTGTTGTGTGCTTACACTTATATATTTCGTTTGTTGTATTGCTGTATGACATTTAAAATATTTAAAGGCAACTGTAGTAAATTCCTCCATAAAAACGGTGCGTGAATTTTACCATTGAAAAGCTGATGATTAAAGGCTTGTATTAAAACCAACATTGGAAGTTTCGGACAAAGGATATATTACTTAAGAGCTTTATTTTATTACCTATTCATAAATATATGATTATTGTAATCAAATTACATTACATTGAAAATTATTTACGTTTTTGTTTGTAACAGAACTTATGGCTAGACTAGGTATTTCCAAATGTTTTTTTTAATAGAAAAATAAATAATTTATAAAATCTAAGTATGGTGTTTCAATCTCCTACATGCATAAATAAATATACATATCATTTAAATACTCTAATATAAACTCTCACGCTATGCCCTATTAAGGGTTATACAGCGTAAAGCATCATATAATGCTATTGTATAGCCTAAGGCACTAAGAACACCTAAAACAGCTGAAAGCTGTACAGTTGCATTATGGTTTGCTGCACTATAGCTGAAGGCTTTACAAAAGCATTTAGATATGCCCTTGTACAATCGTTATACAGCGTAAAGCATCATATAATGCTATTGTATAGCCCAAGGCACTAAGAACACCTCAAACAGCTGAAAGCTGTACAGTTGTATTATGGTTTGCTGCACTATAGCTGAAGGCTTTACTAAAGCATTTAGATATGCCCTTGTACAACCGTTATACAGCGTAAAGCATCATATAATGCTATTGTATAGCCTAAGGCACTAAGAACACCTAAAACAGCTGAAAGCTGTACAGTTGCATTATGGTTTGCTGCACTATAGCTGAAGGCTTTACAAAAGCATTTAGATATGCCCTTGTACAACCGTTATACAGCGTAAAGCATCATATAATGCTATTGTACAGCCTAAAGCACTAAGAACACCTAAAACAGCTGAAAGCTGTACAGTTGCATTATGGATTGCTGCACTATAGCTGAAGGCTTTACAAAAGCATTTAGATATGCCATTATACAACCGTTATACGGCGTAAAGCATCATATAATGCCTCAAGATACTCGTTCAACGTATATAAGACTTTATGCGGAGCTTAAGCTCTAAATAAGTTAACTATTCATATGTTATAATGCTTCCTGTGTTACTTGGGTAGGACCATGTACCTACACAGTAGGCCAATGATCAATGTGAATACGTTAATAGAGTATAGTGTTAGTATTATAGACGATTAATATTGCCCTTAAACATATTAAATAACTAGCTTATAACGCGTTCGTGCTGATGTCAAATTGTTGATGTGTCTTCGGCATATTTTTCATTATGAGGTACGATACGATACTGATGCGTATTGAATATGGAATGAGGCTAAAAACGGGACTGCGCCTAATATCGAGTGCGGGCTACTTAGACTGTGTAATACTGCTGAACTGAAGTATGTCAGCTAGCGGGACTGGCGTCGATTACATTAACAACGTAGCAATCTTTTATTCATTTTGAGCGAGAAGTTACTCCGATCCGATTCTGATGGTTCATAGTGAATGATTAGCCTCCTATCTTTTTGTCACATAGGTAAGTATTTGACGAAAGAGGTGATGATAAAAATAGCATCACTAATCAAAAGGCAAATTACTTAGACTATTCAACCATATCTGTCATTTTCTATACAAAAATGTCTGCCGATTTTTACGGGGGAGGGGAACGTCAAATGTATGCGAAACGGCGAAAAAGAGCCACGTCAGATAAACGTCAGTCCATACAATGAGTATGACCACTATATTTTCGGCAGAGGGGAACGCATGTCAATGGCCGCTCCGAACGATTCGAAGGCCGTACCCCTAATACACTACGAGTATAATAATATTGGAGCGGTATTCTAACTTTTTTTAACAAAATACACTAATAGTAATAGGACAACAAGGTGTTATGTAACCTTTCACCTGTCAAGTCTGTAGCACACATCCGTGACTCGCGTCACGTGGTAAACAGCTGAGCGACTTTTCAAACCCCAAAACTGAACTTACGTGTGTAACCTTTAGAGTTGAATTTAGAATTGATAGATGTCTTACGTTGAGGTTACGTGAGTGGCCGCGCACGCGCCGTTGACGTCTGCGCATGTCTGATCCGGCATGGGGTCCTGATATGTATGTCGATTGGTCTTTCACTCGAGGCCGAGGTTTATTAGCAACTTTGTGTCTGATGAACCAATTCGGAATAACACGGATTCTTGCAACCTGAAAAATCTTCCAATATATAATAGCCATGTATAACCATGTCTATGTCTATAAGAGTAAAACTGAGTAAATCTACCGTGGTAAAACCACAAAAAGGAAGTTTGAGTAAAGTATGTAGGTAATTCAGTATTCTTATTCAATTGCATGCTCAGTTTTAACCTGGTGCCGTATTCTAATTTTAAAATTTAATGAAGTACACAATACATTATTTTAATAAGAGTGTGTGAATGTTGTATTGAACACATCATCCGCTATTGGTGTTTGTTGGTTTTCTTATGATGTGGTTGGAAAAATTAAAAATGTGAAAAACATCAAACAATGTTTTGTATAATAAGTTCGAGCGCTGCAATCCGAATATTTCGAATAGTAATTATATAGTATGGAAACTATTCGAAATATCCGTAACTATCCGGATGCAAGCCGGATGCAATCTAAAATTGTTAATTGTTATCTATTGAAAATTCCCGAGTGCCAGTGGAATTTTTTTTTTCGATTAGTTATAAAATACTTAACATGACGGGATTCCCGTTCCGGGAACTCAGTTAATAATCCTAGATATACTGGTCGAAAAGTTCGTCCAGTATATCTAGGATTATCGACTCGAAATATGGAGCTTATGCTCTAACGCTCCCTATTTTTTACGGGTGGACCAATTTACACAAGCATTACACTAAATAATATCCAACAAAACGTAAACGTATTATTATTTTGTATGTCAAAACAACGACGAGACTTCAAGTAGGCTTAATGCAGCATTTTTCGTAAAGAATGCTTTTGTTTTTCAGCTTAATCACCAAAGAATCCGTCGAGATGACTCAGTTCTCTAGCACTGGCTCAACTGCCTGACAAATATACTTCTTACTGTGTAGATATTTAAGGTCCTTTTTGCTTTTATAGGTATTATGGCCTGCATTCGCACCAACAGACAATAGTCCTCATGGGTCTTCCCCAGTGGTGCGGGAGTCCCTTAAAGGGACAATGGTATTTTGGTTTAGTGGCAACATTCCTTTTCTGCTCTTGACTGTTATGGCGTATTTATTTATAATGTTCTTATCGCTGTGCTTGTCAACCCAAGGTTTTTAGGTGTACAAAGGATGTATACAGATAATAATCTTCTTCTTCTTCTTCCTTCTAGCGTTTATCCCGGCTTGGGGTCCGCTTGACAACCTAATCCCATGAATTGGCGTAGACACTAGTTTTTACGAAAGCGACTACCATCTGACCTTTCAACCCAGAGGGGAAACTAGGCCTTTTTGGGATTAGGTCCGGTTTCCTTCACCGAAAAACGACTGATAAATATCATATGATATTCCGTACATAAGTTCCGAAAAACTCAGAGGCACGAGCCGGAGTTTGAACCCGAGACCTCCGGATTGAAAGTCGGACGTCTTACCGCAAGGCTACCAGCGCTTCTATTATGACTATTATGAGCTTTGTCATAGAGTATCTAATGTATCATGTTTAACATCCTTATTGTTTGTTGTGAACTTAGCTGTGTACATATTTTACTAACAGGCGATAGTCCTGACGGGGACTACCCGACCGGCGAGGGAGTCCCGAATAACAAGTAAATATTTTGGTCCTGCGCTAGTAGTAGGGTATTGGGGTAGTTCCCTGTTCTTTGTTTTAGTGATATGTAACGTTACTTTTTCTGCTTACGAATGGTTATTTTAATTTACACACATCAAATTGATTTTGATACCTCATAGCAGTTTCGAACCTATAGTAGCCCTCAACCAATGTGACGACCGGGGCCATAAAACCCTTGAGCTCGCGTTATCAGTTATCCATTGTGTTGCATTGTGGACTTTTATGGCCCCGGTCGTCACATTGGTTGAGGGCTACTATAACTGGAGACTTCCCCAGAAGCTTAGCGTACTTAATAAAGTTAAGTACACAATTTAAAAAACGGTCGAATCTGAGTGTTTTGTTATAAGATAAGGGGAGACAAAATAGTTTTATTATTGGCTTCATTACTTTTTGCCTCTGAGTACCTAGCTTGTAGTCTGAGTAGATTTCTTTATTAGCATTTTAAACTGTAACGGTGCGTGTGCGGTATATTTGGAACATTTGTTTAGGCTTATTTGGATTTGGTATAAATTGTCAGCTTCATAGTGTTTGTTGCAACTCGCTAACTTTAATTTAGATATGTGTTTTTTTGTCATTTTAATTTTAATTAGTCTCGCTCAGCATTTTCGTAACTCACCGGGTGGAATGGAAAAAGCCAATTAGCATTTAAAACAAAATTGCGCAACATCTAAGACCGCAAAGTCATCGTTATCTGCCAAACGGCCGGTTATTATCTAGTCTACTAAATAATCTATTGTTATCATCTTATCACGGCACGCGATGTAGCACGTATACGTTAATTGTGTTGTGGCGCCGATAATGACATTCACGAGCCACGAGCCACGAGCCCGACTTGCCAAAACTCGTATCAGAGGTTTATTGCGTGTATCTTAATGATCGTCAGAGGTTTTTGCCACTTGATAGGATGCAACTAGTGTTGGTAACAACTTCTTATCAAAAAAACTAGAGTCCTTAAAATCTAAGTAAAATGAACTCGACTCATCTTCAGTCACTCGTAATATGAAAACTTTTGCTCTTCGTACAAATAGTAGAGGACATTGGCTTTTATCTACAGCGCATTAAGTATACAAAACGCATTCCATGTCAGGCTGGCTCTACATGATGGGCCATCATAGGGACGCAGCTATACGACGGAACGAGATAGCAATATCGTTAGCTCTCTCTAGCGCATAGCTGCGTCCCTATGATGGCACACAGTCATCACGAGGGGGCTTGTCTTTATGTCGAAGGTTATCAGAGAGTCAAGCTATACACATGGCACCAGCAATCTACAAATTAACTGTAACTGGCGTCTTTGTAAACAATTGACTGTCTTGATAGTAAAATACAATTTTGCAAATGCTTTCCACGTGCTATTAAGCTTCGTACTGTAAGTTGTGTTTCAATTTAAGTGTCTCCGTTTATATAATAAGATAATAACACGGTTACACTCACGGCACTTTAGTCACGTCTTGCGACATGTTTCGGAGAGCCTAGGTCTCCATCTAAGTTGAGTCCGATGTTGCTATAAAGTATTGCTAAATCACGTTGCAATGTCAGTGTCTTTATGATGTTATCTGACTTATCTGTTAACTTTACGAGTAGGTAATATTCCTCCCAATGAAAGTTAAGAGTCCGGTAACGATTTGAAAACGAAAATCGCTAATAATGACATTATGCACATTAATTGCATTTGGAAAGATAGCTTGAAGTCTTGTTATTGCAAAAAAGTACTTTAGGTCGATATATATTAATGTTTAATACCTTAAAATTCGATTCTTACAGAGCTTGTTTAGTGAGGACGTTGACTAATGCAATTTTGTGATATGATTTTTAATTATTATTTGTTATGGGCCCTAATCGGTTTTATATTATATGAATAAAGCATAAAGCGAAGTTTATTTTTGTTTTATTATATTTGTAAAATACTTTAATATCTTCCCAAAAATATCACCTAAACTTCGGCAATTTTTAGCAAAATTGCTCTAGTAAAACATACTCTCTCTTAAAAAATATATATGAAAATGAAAAAAACTGTTACATTTATTCCTCAGGCGACTCATTTCCCAACGTATTTATATATTTGACGTACTTGTATAACTTAATTTTAATCAATAAAAACCTTACTCTTTTCACCTCTCCAAGCAAAAATCGCGAAACTGGTGTTAGATTAGGGTGAATTATTTAGAAATAAAGCATTAAATCAAAAAATCGTTGTATTTATTCCATCCAAAAAGAAACGATCTTTCATAATATGTATACAAAATTATAGAGGTTATGTTAGTTACTGCAAAATAGCGTCAAAAAGTTGAGCAAAATTGTTGACCTTTGTTTTAAGTTTGTTTTAAGTTTGTTTCAACACAATTAAAAGATTTCTCGAAAGATTTAATTAAAACACTTCGTTCACATGATCGAAGACGTCATTATAAATACTGGTATTATCATCAACGATGACGACAATGCCGAAGAATCAATTGGTGTGCGTTACGTTTAATTTATTTGTTATTCATTTGATGTGATTTTAGTATTAGTAAGTTAGTCTTGTTGCAATAGCATTAAGATCGAATATCTACTAAATTGTAGGTAGGCATTATTAACAAAACAGCTGTATTATTTATAAGAGCCGCGCCTCTCTGACGTTCGTGATTGATGCCGTGGTTCGATCAATCGAGACTATCGAGGGAGGGTGACCGTGTTAACTGGTAAATAGGAATCAATGACAAAAATCAGTTTACAAACATTCAGCAGCCGGCCACAGATGTGTCACATGAGGTTTTCTAATGGTTTTCTAGTTTATGAGTCAGTGTATAATAAATCAATCACATATCGTTGCAGCGCGTTCCTCTAGACATTAATATTCTGACAATTGCCATTGTTGTAACAATATAATAAAATTATATTAATCCTCTTGACGACTGGCTGTCAATATTTGCTAGTTTAAATTTAGCTCTATCGAAAGAGTCAAAGATAATTCGAAGCCGTGCTGAGCGCGGGTCGTCAAGGCGATAAGCTAAAGTGTTTATCATGAAAACACCTGTTTAAAGTGTTTTTGTTTATGAGTCAACATTTACAATGATAAAGGATATTGAACAACCTCTATCTTTTAGAAACGTAATTGAAATCTAAAACATAACACAACATAACATAAATATTCTTTATTGCACACCTCAAATTAAAGAAACACAAGTTACAAACAGAAAAGTAGAGGTAAAACAATTGGCGGTCTTATCGCTAAAAAGCGATCTCTTCCAGCCAGACAACCTTTCGGAAGCGGAAACCTTTGTAAATTAACATCATAACATTAATACTCTTACACATACATATACTTACAATAAATAAAAATAAACTTACATATACTTATATTATATGTACACAATAAAATAAAATAAACAAATAAAATAAAAATACATAAATAAATTAGTATTTTGTGCAACAGTTACATAATAAGGGGTCTAAGACCTAATTATGTACCGTTGCACACAATAGTTTTCACCTCACTAGCTCGGAAAGCCCTTTTTGTTTGTTTAATATCTATTGTGAAAATCGCTTTTTATCCACATGTGGTGAAAGAGTTTTGACATAAGTGACAAGTGGCTTAAGTGGCATTTGACAGCTAACAAAACGTAAAACGTTAAAAGTGCAGAATTTTTAACATCGCTATTAATGAATTGCATCGAGTAAAAACACTTAATACAGTCTTACAACTTTATTTTAATTCATAAATATCAGCATTCAACATTAATCTTCATTCTTTTTGTAAAAACGGATAAATTGTTCTGACAGCCGAATAAGTCTACTTACGAACAAAACGCATCTGACATTTAATAAAACCTTTTACGTCAAAACTTTTCATTTCAATTCATCCATCATATCAACGTTAAATATTCGCATGTTTTTCTAGGTTGTTTTGTTAAAAATTAGTGATTCGAGTGATGAAGAAGTATTAAACACCTGACGAATTACGGGAAACCGAGCAAAATGCACCCTTTTTCTTATTTTCCTCGCTGAAGTGAGGTGAAAAGTTTTGTGTTATACACGGGTGAAAGTTATTTTACGTCTCGTGTATTAAAGCACTCGCTACGCTCAGGATTCTATTTTTGAACCACTCGCTTCGCTCGTGGTCAATAATAGAATCCTTTCGCTAGCTTGTGTTTCAAATAACACTCGCACGTAAAATACAACTTTCACCCCTTGTATAACAAATAACTATTTTCTACGAGGCTTGCCTAGCAAGCCAGTAAGCATTAAGTTCGACGAATGACCTGCTGCCTCTATACAATTGTCTTCAATCTCAAGATTCTCAGAAGCAAGAATATAATAGACTAAAAGAGAATTAAGAATATTAAGATACACATATCTACATTTGATGACGACAAACGACAAAGACAAACACCATACTCGTATATGTGACTGTTCCAAATGGTGATCGTCATAGCAACGGCTACTCCGCTAAAATCAAACCAGTTTCATTACGAGGAAAGTCGATTTGGGTCGCACTGACGCAAATTATCGCGGACTTCGGCTGAGAAAGAGTTAACATGTAAAATGTGGTGCTGGAGGAAACTGAGAAAGATTTAACATGTAAAATGTGGTGCTGAAGGAAACTCAGGAGGATAAAATGAGAGAACAATTTGAGACGTTATTCGTTCTGTATCTGTGGCAAATACAGTGTGCGTCATTAGGTTATATATAACGTTAATATAATGTTTAATTACGGGTGCAATTATTTCTGAGAGACAGGGAATAGCGGAGTATTAGCGATGTATTTACCTTTGTAATAAAATACCTACGTCATTGATTTCAAGGCGCAATACATAACAATTAACTACGATTCTACAATAGGTACCTACCTAACTGGTATAATTTAAGAACTTATTTATATTATGCCACTATGTTTTTTGTTATGCTTTCAGGAAATAAATGAAGATAGAAAACTATTTAAAACGGGGCATTTACCATGTCTATGTGCGTGTGTAGTTTTTGTAATGTTAATGACCATGTTAGCTTAAAATCGTATAAAATTAAGATAAGTATTAAAGTTATTCAACATATTTAGTTTTAGTTACTTATTGGGTGCATTTTTTCTGGATTTACTTATATGTATGTTACGTATATGTGAGTAAGTAATACTATCTAATTAATATTTTTGTCATACTTCTGAATCTTCTGATTATTCAGTAGTTGTTTTCAGTTTTTAGATCCCGTTGCGTCTTGGCATACATAGCGAGACAAGAAACCGTGTTATCGTCATCGAAATTATCAGACAGGTTATTTTTAAACCGGCGCCGTGAAAAAATAGTGCGCAATGAAAGCAAAAATGGTGAAACCTGTAATACTATTGTATACTGATATTATTTGCAAGTAACTCTATTTATCTTTAACTAAAAACACACATCAATAAAGATTAGATAAGGTCATACTTGTAAAACAGAGAATATGATTTTAGCAATGACAAATTTGGATGCTGGAAGCATGCGAAGGCTGTTTCTCCTCATAGATATCTTCTGTAGTAAAGTAACCTAATCGTGAAGCAAGAATATCTACCACTAAATAGCTCTCTTAATTTATGGTACCTATATACTACTGGTTCAAGATGGACAGTCGACCTTATAAAGGTCGCCGGAAGACGCTGGATGCAAGTCGCTTCCGACCGATACTTATGGAGGTCCAAAGGGGAGGCCTATGTTCAGCAGTGGACGTCTTATGGCAGAGATGATGATGATGATGATGATTTACTACTGGTTATAACATATAACACATTGGTTCATGTTGAATTACGAGAGAGGGATAAATAAAAATACAACAGGTATTGAATATTTTGATTAAATTAGCAATGCGCTCCAAAAGTCAAGTGCAGCTACAATGTGGGCTAAGCAGAGCACACACCACACACCTAAACGATCATTTAATAGGTGCGTGCACCTACTTAGATCAATCACTATAGGTAATAGTTACTCATTAGAGTCATTAGTTTAATCTTCAAGAACCTTTATCGGGTTCGTAAATATACATAATTTCTCGAAATGAATCGTTAATCGAGTCAAAGTGTCTTTATCGATATCGAGAATCCGTTAAATTATCTATTAACGTCTATCTACTGAAATGATTTCCTCGTGAGTTGCTAGTTGATTTCATTAATTTGAGCGTGCGCATTATCTTTGCCTAACTTAAACATAAACAATGATATTTATGTAATCGCATGCAGAATTGCAGACCGATAATTCGTTGATACCGGCTACATTTCGTACCTTTTCTAAAATAATGACACATAGGATATGGTAAAAAAGTACTTAAACGTAACATTCTAATAATTGACATTCTTCTAGACCTCTGTAAATGTGAAGTTCTCTGAACCTCGTCACATACGTGTGTAGTTGGCAGTATTGTTTACTACTTCTCCGATCATCCATCAGCCCAGAGGCAGCGTTTTCCGCATAGCGACGGAAATTGTATGGTTTTACCGGCGATTGCCCACTTCTGTAAATCTTTCCTCATACAAGTGTACTTCAGTACGATATACTTCTTGATAAACAGGTGATTTTTAGGGTTCCGTACCAAAAGGGTAAACACGGGACCCTATTACGAAGACTCCCGCTGACCGTCCCTCTGTCACCAGGCTGTATCTCATGAACCGTGATAACAACACATAATAAATCACAGAATAAAATAAATATTTAAAGTGGCTCCTATCTCCCATACAACGGACAAGATTTTTTTAATGTATTTATATTGGTACGGAACTCTTCATGCGCGAGTCCGACTCGTACTTGGCCGGTTTTATACATTTGATTGTGTTGTCGCCATAATTATAAAGTGAAGGATTTACATCGTATCTATTGTATGATAGACATTAGACACCGTAGACATCTTATTTATGTGTTTATTCCTCAATTTATCCGCACGAGCAAAAAAATTTGTATGGGTTTACCAGCTTGTTGGTGTTAATAAGGAAATTCCTTATTTACAAGTAATATTAGATCCTTTGGAAAATAATTTAAGTGGTAACTTCCCAAAGGGCATCTGTAAGAGGTCGCTTATTGATAAGACTGCCCCTTTCCATTATTTATAGTTACTTATAGTACTATTATCTTTATTATAAAATTTGTTTTATTTTTATATTTTTTGATGCACAATACAGTAAATTTCAACAAAACGTAGTATGTTTTTAATCCATTATAACTCCCGAGGATAAAGATATCTGTACTATTACTATGAAGTATGAAACGAACACCCGAAATCCACGACCCTCTTTGAATCTTAAGCGGTCCAGACACTGTCAGTAATAATGTCATTATTTCTGTACCGTCCTTTTCTATTATATGAAGAAGAGAAGGATGGGTACAGAAATAATGACATTATTACTGACAGTGTCTGGACCGCTTTATGATCAGGTTTGTACAAGTCTGCTGTGCTGTGAGGTGTGAGGTAAAAACTCTAAATTCAGAGTGGCCTAGATGTTACTATACACCCACTGTCACAGGATTGGTCCTGTCTGGACTCGACCTTAAACTGTCCCTTCTTGTTGGGGTCCAAAAACTACGTGTCTTCGCACTCTTCGCCATTGCCATGTAAATGAATAACTACGACGCAGATTTGCGACGCTACTTTTGGGGCTCGTTTGGAGTCGCAATTTGCAATTTCGAATTATTTAGAGTTAATGTAAGTATTTTGATGTAAGCTGTGAGGGGTTTCGTGTTTGAAAAATGTATTGACGAACGACAATGATTTATTACGTACTTAGTTACTTACTAATTTACCATCTTTATCTGATAATGACATGGCACAATTTTGGTTTTTAATAGACAATCGGTTTTTTTTTTAAACGGTGTCAATAACACACCTTAATCAGATTTTTTTTTATTGTGTGCTCGAAGAAATTAAAGGAGGAGGGGTAAGAATTGTGGATACCTGAACATAGGACATAAGTAACTTAGAAACCTTGCCTACTAAATGTATAGTACTAGATATAAAAAAAAAATTATATAGCAAGGTAGTGTCAGGTTCACTTACCTGATTCATTTTCACGTACTTATTGGTTATAGTTATACCCGTAGAACTAGAACTCATGTAGGTAATGTTTATTTTTCAGCCGAAACAATAATTCGAATTCTTCCAATTATTCACATATTAACCATTACTAATTCAAACAGCGCCTCACACTGACTAATAAAAATAATAGATTCCGATAAATCCGCTTTCCACAAAACAACATCGTTCCTAGAAACAGTAGAAACTAACCTCTTGTAAGTACAAAACGGCATATATCCTTTTAAATTTCCATTACACTTAGATTCTTTAGAACTGAAGAACGCCAGTAATAAGAAAGGCTTAAGCACACGATTGTTGGAAGTAGATAAAGCGTTTTGAATTGGAAGGGTGGTGTGGATAATTGGGTCAGAGCTGCGACCTTCTGGCAAAGAACGGATCGATGGACAAATACTGGAGATAGCGAAGGGCTAAGGTTAACGAGCTTCAAGCGAGATAGGTGCCTTTGAACACACAAACATGCACCAGGTTTGATTTGACCATTAATTTGACTTGGGGAATCTAATAACTGCAGAAATAACACTTTGGAATTGCAAAGTGGCATTAAGGGCAGAAGGGCAGATAGTTATTTAAATAGGGAGTCAATGAGAGCGATAAGTTTTGCAATAGTTCAGGATGTGCTGCTTGCGTAAGCTTACCATAAGATGGTTGATGAGCATTATAGGGAATGTCGGGCAAGAGGACTTGAAAATTATAAAGAGAAAGCCATAATAAAAATTACGTAGATTCAAAGTTGTCTTCTGCATTCCAGCTACTACTATAACTACGGTAAAACCAGAACTGGCAGAGTTTGCGAAATCAAACAAATGTCGAAAATAAGGAAGCTTCCTTATTATTCCGATATTTGCTGTCCGCTTTGTAGACCACAGAATCGAAGAAGTCAAAATGTCAGGAACGCCAATAGGAAATAACATGCAACGTTTAAATATGAGGCAATCAATCAAGCTATTAATGATCATAGTACCTACTGTATTGAAGTTTCGAGGAAGGATAAATTATTTGTGACACTTGAAAATGTTTAACTACATAACATAATACTAATTACAATGATAATAATTAATAAATAAAATGGACTTCCCAGTATAAACCACAGTGAGGTAAATGAACGTTCATAATATTATTGTAATTGTATGCCAACAATTCAAAGTAACTGATAGTGTTGCGGCAAAACCAGTTATTGCTGTTATCAGAGCAACTTTTTAGTGTAAAGTCCGTTCATATCGCCGGACTGGACTCTACATGACCAGGAACTCGGGTATTTTGGGGAAAATAACATGTTATTTATTAATTCCTTGTTTTTTAGCATTGACACATATTTTTGAAGACGCAACAAGTTTATTAAGAAGCGAATTATTGAAATCTGACTCATTGTTTCACTTTTATAAACAATTGGTTTTTAAGGAGATACCTATACCTTTCCGTCTCTTCTCTTTGAGATTATATAGGAATAGGTACTACTAGCAAGGGATCATGACTTTGGCAACTGAGAATTGGGCAAGAGATATCTGTGTTAAGCCGTGGCGACAGAATTTTCGTGCCCAAAAGGAACAGCAAGCAGCGACACAATAAATCTATTTCGGCGTATTATCAGAATGTGAGAGGTCTTCGTTCAAAGACTGATGTTTTTCTTAATAATTTGCTTACATGTTCTGAATTTGACATAATCGCATTAACTGAAACATTTTTAACAAGTTCTGTATATAACGCTGAGTTGTTTCCCCCTGGCTACACCGTGCTTCGCAAAGATCGTGGCGGCGATGCGGGGTGGGGAGGGGTCTTACTCGCGGTGCGCGACTGTTATGATGTGGAACTTATTAGTGACGTGGACGAATTAACCAACAATATGGAACTGCTAATAACTATAATTAGGTGGAAAAATAGTATTAAATTTATTTGCTGTGTGGTTTATCTACCCCCTAAAATGAGCGACATAGATTATGTTAATGTGTTAACTTGTTTGGAAAATGTAGTCTGTAAATATGCCACTTTAAATATTTTAGTCTTTGGAGATTTTAATCTTAATTCATGTAGTACAAATATTAAGAACCAGTTTGACCTATTCCTAGAATTCACTAAATTGTATCAGCATAATTTTGTACGTAATAATCATGGAGGCATCCTGGACTTGGTGTTAAGTGGGTTGAGTCCCGAGGGAGTGGAAGTATCCGATGAAGTATGCGCGCTGGTGCCCGCTGACGCCTACCACCCGCCGCTGCTAACTACGTTTGCGCTGCCGCGAAGCCAGGAGCCTGCCCAGCAGCACTCAATCTGTAACCCGAGTAAGCAAGAATGGGATTTTCGTAAAGCTGACCTGGGTGCGCTCTACGAAGCCTTAGGGCGCTTGGATTGGAGTGATGTATGTAGCCAAGAACATGTTGATTTAGCGTGCAACATTTTTTATGAGAAATTAAAACAGTGTATCAATAACTTTATTCCAAAAAAAATGCAACGAATGTCCTCAACCAGTAAATATCATTATCCAAAGTGGTACACTAAAGAAATCATTCAAGCTGTTCAAAAAAAATATAGCCACTTTAAACAGTTTAAAGAAACTGGTGATCTAAATAGTCAAGCGCTTTATAAGCAATATAGAACCCGTGCAAAGTTTTTAATAGACCAAGCATACCAACACTACAAAAAAAATGTTGAACGCGATATCATTAGTGATCCAAAGAAGTTCTGGGAACATGTTAAAAGTAAGCGTAATGACCGACGAAAACGCAATGAGTATACCTACCGAGATGAACCAGTGGCAGGGCAGGAAGCTGCTAATGCTTTCGCCGAATACTTCAGCAGTGTATTTCAGACTGAGGTACCCCGTCTTGATCCTACAGAGGCTGCGTGCACGAGTAAGGGGGATGCGTTGTGCGTCACTGTGGACAACGTTGACCTTTCAGATCTGCGCCGAGCGGCACGCAAACTGAAGCCGGGCTCCTCTGCGGGTCCTGACGCGATTCCACCGTTTTTAGCTAAAGATTGTATAACTGTATTTAGGACCCCACTTTTGTATATATACAACTTGTCCTTAAAAACTGCAACCTATCCTGCATGTTGGAAAACATCTAGAGTCACTCCAGTGCCTAAAAGTGGTTCGGGATCAGATGTCACCGGATATAGGCCAATTGCGGTACTCTCAGTCTTCGGCAAATTATTCGAAACCATTATTGATTATCAAATAAGCCAGCAAATCACAACCCAACTCACTGACAGTCAGCACGGATTTCGTAGGGGCCGCTCTACCACTACCAACCTTACTGAATTTGCGGATTATGTCGCAACAGCTATGGACGGTCGGCGCCAGGTTGATGCGGCATACTTCGATTTCAAGAAGGCATTTGATGTAGTTGACAACGACATTTTACTCCAAAAATTTGCAACAATTGGTTTCTCACCAAAGTTGATCAGTTTTTTCGCGTGCTATCTACGCAACCGTAGTCAGTTTGTCCGTCTTTCAGGTTACGATTCCCAATCTTATTTTACTCGTTCAGGAGTTAGCCAGGGAAGTACCTTAGGCCCAACACAGTTTTTAATAATGATTAACGACTTGCCGAAGGTTATCGGCGCCGCCAAATGCCTAATGTTTGCCGATGACTTAAAACTGTGTCTAGACATTAAATGTGATGTCGATTGCGAGCGTCTACAACACGACATTAACGCAGTAGCCAAATGGAGCGAGGCCAATCGGCTTCATTTCAATATTTCAAAATGTAAGGTGATCACCTTCACTAGGGCTAAACATCCAACCTATACCACCTACCACCTGAGTGGCACTGAGCTTGAGAGAGTGCATGATATAAGAGATCTTGGACTGACTTTGGACACTCAACTTGACTTCCGACTACACATTACGACAACGTGTAAAATTGCATGCAAAAACCTAGGTTTCACCATGAGAATAGCTTCCCAATTCAGTAGTCCAAAAATAGCATACAGACTATATTTTGCATATGTTCGCAGCCGATTAGAGTACGCAGCCACTGTATGGGATCCAAGCGAGGCAAAGTATACTCTCATGCTGGAAAAAGTACAGCGGAAATTTGCCAGACACATCTATAAAAGGACATACGGATATTATCCGTATCTTTTTCCTTCCCGATTCGTTCTAGGAATGGTCGGTCTTGATACCCTAGAGCTTAGACGCGATTTGCTCCTAATTGTGCATTACCACTCGCTGCTGCATGGTAGGATCGATAACCCTTCTGTTCTGGGACGAGTTGGTCTGGCGGTTCCGTCGCCGAGCTTTTCTTTAGCAGGTGCATGCTTCGGCGGTGCACGACCCGTACGGCGGTGTAGGCGCCTTTTAGCGGTCCCTGAGACACGAACTGTGCATGCTGCTAATGCACCCACCGCCCGCGCCATGTCCCTAATTAACGACTTGCTGACCCGGGTCCCGGATGCCGACATATTTGCCGATAAGTTAGGCAAGTTTGTTAGAGCCGTCATGCCGGCCTTGAACTTATCGCACTAGTATTTGTGTATGAATTAGTTTTAATTAGAAATATTTGTATTACTATTATTGATCTCAAAATTGTTGCTAAATTTTATTGATATATATTTTATGGTGTCTGATCTCATTTTTGTTAATAGGTGTATTGTATAGATTTATTTCCGAATTTGTTGAATATGTTTGTTGTTATTTTTATTTACCGTGTAAGCGCTTTGGTCTTTACTGTAAGCTTATGTGTGAGAATAAACGAAATTGAAATTGAAATGACTTCATGAGGCCTCAAGCATTTACGAGTAAATACTTAAATAGTAGTTCCTAAGCTTTTTAAAAAATGTTCATTTGTATTATTATTTTACTAGTGGGTGGATGGTGGGTGGTGACTGCGGTAATGCTCGAAAAATGTTTTGTCTTGATTGCATTCCAGTAAATTGTTGAGTGATAATAATTATACTATCTATTGCGTTTTACTGTTAAATACCAGTAATTAATACGGGTAACACGCAAATATATTGTGATCGACGGAGAATAACATACCTACTTACCTACTTTTTAGAGAGATATTGGAAAACGTATTTAGAATTTTGTTACAAGGAGTAAACTTAACATATTTAATTCACTGGTTAATTTATTATGAAAAGTTTGCGGGGTTCGGTAACGGAATAATCGCTAAAAACAGTGTTTAGTACATTTAAATTACGTACTAACTAACTCTATTCCACATATCCATGATTAGCATTATGCATAAACAGAAGTATCTGAAATTATGAACCATAAAACGCAATTTAAATAACGAATTCCAACAGTACTTGAATTAGGTATACGGATTACATTATAGTGCTTTAAAATTGAGCAACTGCCTGCCTTCTGATGTGGTACATATATGTAGGTACAAGTTACCATAAACTTTTGGCATCATTTTGAGGCAACTTAATTAAATAAAGATGCCACGAGAAAAGTCCTGTTGTGAGAATACTGGAGGTCACAATTCCTAGTCTAGATAATGAAAAGACTGAAGCAAGTCAGTTTGACCGTTTACCGGACACCGGTAGCTGGTAATGGTAGTGGTAGTAGCGAACAGTAAACATAAACAAAGACAGCTCACGTGGTTGACTAATGTCTGATTAATCGCTGGACGTTGGATCAGACATTATACCTCTTACATAATACATAACAGTACACAGTAGGTTTTGTTGAAGCTGATCACTTACTTAATACTTAATGAGATTAGGTTTTACTTTGTGTCATCTAGGTATTATGTAATAAATATAATGAGAAGGAATTTATAAAGTAAACACAAACATTGATAGTGCGGGTAGGGTAAATATTAATTTATCAATAACTCAATAAGGAACCTAATAGTACCTTGGAAATACCAGTCCAGTGATTTTAGTTGGAGAAAAGCTTAGATTTATGAAAGATATTTAAGTTTAATTAAGTACAGTATTTAATAACAGTAGTAATAACATGCATAAAAAACTCCTGGCAACTACCGATTGTAACTTATAATAATACAAAATTATATTTAAACTATGTATTTTTATTTGACAGTTAAGTAGATACTGAAATACAAGCCTAAGTTTCATTATAAGCAACAATGCTTGAAATGCTTCAGATGTGAAAAGAAGACATCAAAGAAAGTGACAGCAAATGAGTAGGCCTGTTTTCCCTACATCGTGAGTAATTCGTGACCGATCATCTTGTTTTCCCATTTTTGATGAGTTGTCAAAGTTGGGTTTCCATCCAGATAAACAGATAAAGGGAAAATTTGAAAGTCAATTGCTAAACAGTTGTGATAATATTTGGGCTGAGTTACTGATAAGGTCCGGTATCCAGCTTCCATTACGACAGAAGTTTGTCAACTTATCAAACAAATCCAACGAAACTATCCAAGGCTACTGCAGCGCGTAAAGCCCAGTATCCGCTGTACCAGTTTCCTTCGATCGTTTCCTAACGCCAAAACAAAACCCAGCCACTTGGGATTTCCGACCGCGGACAGTCCGCACGCACACAAATAAATCCATAACCTCAACACATACATGGCCGCAATAAACCCAAGCACTTACCCCTTAATCGCCTGCTTAACACGCGCAACGGGGGGCAGGGTATCGAAGGTAAACTGGATATAAACACAGACACGTTGCAACTTGACTTCGACCTCGTAGAGAAATGCCCCACGCACACAACCAACCAGTTACCTCGATATCAACACACACGTGCGTTTTTACTACAGAATTTTACTACCACAAGTGAAATAACCGGCGAAATTCGAGGAATCTCCGTTCATACTGGCAGACGCCGTATGCACACATACAAAGATAAGCGCCGTTTGCGCATGCGCGGGGGAAGGGATAAAAGGACGCGTCGCGTAATGGCGGCCACATTCTTCAAACTACGCTCGAAGCGATACCACGCCGGTCTAGCTCGCGAAGTTGTGAAATTATTGTGACATAACTCATTCAAGGTTCAACAAGTGGTTTAGTGAACCCAGCGCTCTTGGATTGCACCATTTTTAGTGAAATTGTAGTGTTCTCTGTGAAAATTCCCACTTACTCCAGGAAAGTGCCTGAGATTAGTGACATTTACGAACTGAAAAGCATCAAGTTATCCAAAATGTACAAGGATTCAGTGGTTCCAGTGAAGATGGAGAGCTTCAGCGGAGTGGTCGCCAAAAGGTAAATATCACAACTGACACTTACATTATTGAGTTTTCAAAATAGCTACGAGTTTATGTAAAGAAGCTGTTGCACACAGAAGCGGGCAAAACGTGCAAATTGCGCTAAATGAGTAAATAAAAGCTTGTAATTTAAAACTAATCATTTGAAACACATTTGCAAGTCACCGTGGTAATTCAAAATTAGCTTTCAATTTGAAGTTTAGAAACCCTATAGCAACGAACTCAATCTGAATTTCCAGAGTTTTGATCTGTTAATCGATACCCATGAGCGAAGTTTCGTAAATAGGTAGCAATCTTGGATCAGTTTTCTAACTGAATTTTTTTTTCTAGCCCAATGGGCCAGTGCATCAGGACGGTGCTGCGGCGGGCGTGCGTTGAGAAGCGCCTCACCGTGGGCCTGCTGCCGGCTATCCAGTACCTGTCCAGCAACAGCACCGGAGCTCTGTTCTGCTTCACCACACAAGCTCCTCCCGGGGACAGCGCCACGCACATGCAGGAGGTGCTGCTGCAGGCCTTCTGCGACGAGAACGACATTTACGTTATCAAGGTAACTATCCTGTTTGTTATATTTTTTGATACTCAGAAGGGACAGTTACCGAATAAGGGTGTGCCTAGGGTCAATCCCGCCATATCCTTTATGAGTTGTACTGAATGCCCTTTGGTCTGAACAATTTTTCGTAATGAGATTTCATGCCTAAATGGATGTCGAATTTTCTAGTAGATTGGATTCCTGGATTCTAAGTGGATATTGCTTTAGACTGTATGTAGATGGATAAAATACGCAAAAGTAGATTAATTAAAAAATAATTAGCAGAAATATGTTTCGTCTGCTAAGTACATTTGCAATTACTACTCAATTCTAATAATAAGTTATTTTAGTGATATTAACAAGTTATTTTTCTTGTCTCCAGGTTGACTCAGAGGCGAAAATGCGGATGATTCTCGGCTACTGCAACCCCTCTATGGACTACAGCTGTGTATTGGTCCACTCACCATATACAGACCCCTTCAGCGACAGTCAAGACATCGACCCGTCGTTGCTCACTGACAGTGAGAAGCACTTGATCGACCACTGCGAGAGGAACTGGGGATGCTCCCAAGTCCCAGTCATTAAACTACCCGAAAAGTGAAGCAGATAACAGAATAAATCTACGAAAAAAAAGATACCATATTGGTTTATTTGCAACTTGGTTGCTCTGCCAGCCATAGCCATATTTTATAAGGCTTTGGCGTATAACGCCATCTAGTGTTCGGTAGCTGCACTAAGTTATCATATTGTCCGCTAGGACCAGTGAGAGTTCAGTTGAGATGTTGTTGATGAAAAGGTTTTGTGGAATTTTGAAATGTTTCTAAAATTATTATTAAATCAAAATTTGCTGTATTGTAAGTTGATGCCAATTTCGGCTTGTGTGTAATACTAATTTTTATTAACTTTCTAAAAGAAATGTTGTATTTAAATATTATAGCAATAACAAATGTAACTCCTAAGTCGTTTTCTACTTTTGTAATTATATGACCAGTATTATAATTATTAAGAAAGAGGTTATAATAATAAACAGATGTTACAGAATCTTTTGGTTTTATTTACCTATAGGTACGTATTATAATCGATGGAACGAAACAGTAAATGAATGTTATCAACTGCATACATACGGGCAACATCTACCTCAGTCCCATATGACTTACACATTTGTTCACTATAATTGGAATCTGAACCACAAAGAAGAACAAGTATTATGAGGGCAGCTCGTAGATCCTCTCAACAGAGATTGATTAGAAAATCGGATACAATCTACAGGACCAAGATAGTTGACACAGCTCAGCACTCGGACTAAGAATTACTACTTATTGCCAGGTTTAGATAATAAAATTGTACTGAGACTGGGTGCTATATTGCTCTTAAATCCTCTAGGGAACTAAGGGAAAACATTGAGTGGCGATCACATAATAGATAAACAGTTTGGTGAAGATGGACGCCTAAAATATTTTCAGTCATAATTAAATGCCATCTAGTGAGTAGTAGAAGAACTAGATAAAATGTCATTAATTTCGAAAAATAAATTTATGTGTGTTTTTGAATGAATACACAATATTAGCATCTATTACCGCCAACGTCCATACCACGTTGAATACACCGGTTCTCGTCCGATCACCGAAGTTAAGCAACGTCGGGCGAGGTCAGTACTTGGATGGGTGACCGCCTGGGAACACCTCGTGTCGTTGGCTTTTTGCTATTTTAATTAAGTTGCGTTTTTGTTTTAGCGAGAAGCGGCTCACGGAGAGCCGTTTTGCTGCATTGATCGTAGAAAATGGAAATCTGTGATCTCTGCCTACCCCTTTTGGGATATAGGTGTGATTGTATGTATGTATGTGTATGTATGTTTTTGCACCCTAATTCTTTGTAATAAGGTGCAACAGTGTAAACATGTCTTTGACGCCGACTGTCCCGTGCTGCTGACTACTGTCAATAAAAGATAATTTGTTAAACTTAACATTC
Source organism: Pammene fasciana (assembly GCA_911728535.1). NCBI lineage: Eukaryota > Metazoa > Arthropoda > Insecta > Lepidoptera > Tortricidae > Pammene > Pammene fasciana. Next base: position 460,244 of record OU452274.1, on the reverse strand, counting down.
TATTTTCATATTAACATTATATATTTGAGTTTCAACAAAACAAGATGGAGACAGTTTCATATTGCTTAAAAACTCACTTTAAAAAGAGTAAGTAAAATAAAATAAGTGTGCCTATTATGTGCGACAAATTCTTGACGACCAGGCGGGCCGTATGCTTGTTTGCCACTCGGTATAAAAAAGGTCCAATACATTCATATCATAACGGAACTAAAACTTGCCTCCGTGGGCTCCGTGAGATTAACTTAGGTTTTTTGCTTAATGTTCAAAACAAAGGGTTTTAGAATGTACTGATTTAAACTCACACGATTTTCACTCATTATTTTGACAAACACGGGACTTAATCGCATACACTTACTTTTAATTTTCCTGACGTTTCCAGCGTGTCGTAACGCTCGTGGTCGCAGGCAGACTGGCGAGGAATCGTATCAGCATCTCCTAGCCGCGCGGGTTTTTCGAACTACCCGCACTTGGTCTTGATTATTCACATTTACGCTAGGGTTGTCACTTTGCCTACACACAACACTCACAACATCCGATGGTTTGGAAATGCACGTATTTCCACGCTTACATTTGCTGATCACGGGATTCCACGAAGAAGAAATCCCCTGTCCCTCGTTCGGGTTGAAGTTTTTATACTTTCTAATTTCAATAGCTTCTCGTAGTTTCCTGCTATAACGACGAGGTTCCGTGGAGAGGACTTTTGGATTATGGAGCTCAATCCAGTGGTTTGGTCCAGATTCTAACAAATACGCTAGATAGCTAGTGCTAGTGCTATATAGATAGTGTACCTACGCGATTAAGTCCCGTGTTTGTCAAAATAAAAAGGTTTTAAATTAATTAAGACATGCTGCCCTATTTTAAGTATGTATTATTTAGGCATGGGTCGTTACTACCGATGAGTACTGTGATACTGATACGCTGATATGTGCAAAATTGAATGATTTTAATCCGCTTTTGTAGCGTGACCGTGGGAGAATTAAACCACGGAAGAAGCGCTGGTAGCCTTGCGGTAAGACGTCCGACTTTCAATCCGGAGGTCTCGGGTTCAAACCCCGGCTCGGACCACTGAGTTTTTCGGAACTTATGTACGGAATATCATTTGATATTTACCAGTCGCTTTTCGGTGAAGGAAAACATCGTAAGGAAACCGGATCTAATCCCAAAAAGGCCTAGTCTCCCCTCTGGGTTGGAAGGTCAGATGGCAGTCGCTTTCGTAAAAACTAGTGTCTACGCCAATTCATGGGATTAGGTTGTCAAGCAAACCCCGAAACCGGGATAAACGCTAGGATGAAGGTAGAAGAGTGGTGTCAGAGGTCTTACTGTGACTGTGACGTCACGAATCATGTTGTTCCTTCTTAGCGCATAACAAGTTCTCTTTTTTTCACTTATGGAAACATATCGGATTCGTCCTGTCAAACTCAATTTTTTTCACGGAGTTACTCACCCTTGATTAAACTTAAAACTAAGCTATAACTATATTTTTTAGAGGTCATTAACATTGACTACATATGTGGGTGTTCCTGTTCATTTCTCCTGAATCACCCAAATTAATAAAAAAAACAGGCTGTTACAGTATAAGATATGTAAAAAGATTCGCAGCCGGTAGGATTCGAACCTACGCTCCCAGAGGGAATCTGATTTCGAGTCAGACGCCTTAACCACTCGGCCACGACTGCCATGGCAATACGATCGAATTTTACGTTCACTTAATTATACATCAATATTCATCATCATCATCATTGGCCACGACATTTTGACAGATGATTGTTGCAGTGTGTGGATTAGATCAGTTGGTGGTGCCGGTAATATCAATATTGCAATACATATAGATAATAAAAAATCTGAAATGGAAATCCGTGATCTCTGCCTACCGCTTTTGGGATATAGGCGTGATTGTATGTAAATAATAATAATATACGGCCACTTTTGAGGTTCCAAGTCTGAAGCGCCATCTGGACGAGATGCCCAAAATGTAATTGGAAATGTCACCTGCGCCACTAGTAACGAGTAGCGTACCGTATTAAATGTAATTGTAGTCATGTATGAGTCTCAAGAGATTATATGTAAAAAATCGATTTGTTGGCTTTAAGCTGTATGTAGATAACTGTCAGTGATAAGTAAAGTGTGTGAACTCTTGGACTCGCAGAACTTTATACACTTTTGAACCTTAATAAGGTGTAAAAATGTACACATTCAAGATGTTTTTTTCAATAACTTGCCATAGCGTGGGAGGTGATTAGTTAAGTCATACTGAACAACTATTACTATGGAACAGAACTATTACAACTTTTACAACGCCGAAATCCCAAAACTTTTTTAAGGTCCACATACAAAACCTCAACGTCCGACCGATGGGCTGAAATGTATGAAATAGCCAAAAAAAAATTTAGTTTTCGAAGTTGGCCCCATAGTATTAAGTTGTTTAATATGGCGGAATTTATGGAATATTTAAGTTTTTGTTAAATTCCAATGTCTGCTTGATCATTTTAGCAGTTTTGCAAATCTTACGTAATTTCAACGCGGCCAACATCGCCTCCGTGGCGCAATTGGTTAGCGCGTTCGGCTGTTAACCGAAAGGTTGGTGGTTCGAGCCCACCCGGGGGCGTCGCTTTTTGCTTTATTTTTTAATAATAACTTATTTTTTTGTATATCACTGCCGCACGTGGAAATACCGCATCTTTATGTCAGTTAGGTACGTTATTCTTATTTCGGTACAAATTGAAAAAAGTTATAATATTAAACGCAGTATTCACATTTTAGTGCAGTCGCCATCAAATATATCGGAGCAGCCACGGTACTCAAAAATATCTGAACATGCACTTTATCGCCATGACAATAGAGGCGTTGTTCAGATATTTGTGACCACCTTGGCCGCTCCGATATATCTGATGGCGAATGTACATACTTATTCATTATGTTTTTCTAGTCCTGCATTATAATTTGCGAATAAGATGACTGACAGGTATATTCAAAACGTATACTTTATAAACGTTGTCATAAGATGATTGCTAAAGGATGTTCTTAGGGATTTTCATACAATACAGGCTGGATTTTCTTTTTGGGTCAGTGAGGGCAGCTATCAGATCCCGTGCTGCTACGCGAAAATGGTCTTACAAGATCTTCCCTCGATTTTAAATTAATGAAGATTCGCATTTACAGATTCTGGAAAAAAAGATAATTTTGCTACGATTTTGCGAGAAAAAGGAAATTTTTGACAACTGTTTTTTTTTATGCCATTCGATCCCATTCCTATCTAGGATCAAAAGCATGTATGCGACCAAAACAAATTCGGGCTAGGAAGGCCACAAATCGAGGAAAACTTTCTCCATACATTTTGTATGGAAATGACCGATTTAAAGTATCTAAGATCTCTGTCAATAATGACTTTAACGAAACAGCAATTAACGTATGATTCACCATGTATGTATCAGCAGTGTATTCTGCTCTTAATGCTACATGCATGAAATTAAAATTATGTACACTAATCGGCAATACTATCTTCCTACACGAAGGCCGCAAAAATATGTGACACGCTCTTATTTGTAGGGCCAAAGGAGCGTTTCATTATGTTTTTACAACCTTCGTGTAGGAAGGATGGAAGATACTATTGCCGGTGAATGTACATAATAAGTCCCTATTATTTATTGTTGATAATTATTTCTTTTGCAATCCTATAATTGTATTTCTTCATAGACTTAGGCTGCGTTTCCACCAGAAATGAGCGAGGAATTTGTGTTTTTAAGAACCAATCCCTGTGTAAGGATAAACAAATAAAATGACTCTATTGGTGCTTAACAAACACATTTCTCACAACACATCCTTTCTCATCTCTGGTGGAAACGCAGCCTTGACAATCTGCTGCTTTATTATTATTATCATAGTTATTTTATTATTGATCAGTAGTTTTAGGTCAAGGCTGTTGTTTAAGTATCGTATTTTCACCCCGTTTCACATCGGGGATATAGCTCAGTGGTAGAGCATTCGACTGCAGATCGAGAGGTCCCCGGTTCAAACCCGGGTGTCCCCTGGCAAATGCCTTTTTGCTCTTTTACAAAAACTACTCCACATTTTTGAGGAAGGTTCTGAATTTCTGATGCCTTGATATCTTTTTTATTTTGACTGTCCGTGTGAAACGGAATCCATATTATAATCGGTCAAAACTTACATGCCGGAGAGAATCTTTTGTTCCTAATCCCTTATCTTCATTTTGACGTGTTTTAAAATATGAGAGGTTTACCTACTAAGTTTCATGATCATGAATTAAGTTGGTTGTTTTCGTTAGTTTAGTTAGACTTTAGAGATAAGTCAGATAACATAAGATTATGATTATATTTATATGTAGATTTTATACAGCAACTTGATTTAGCCTTAAGAGCCTAACTAGTCTTTACTCCTTTACAGTTTGGATGAAATTTAAACTTTTCGCAACAAAGCGGCAGCCATTTTGATGACGTCATTACACGGGAGACAGTCATCGACGTCCCCGTCTCTCGGCAGTTTTGGGGTCCTAGTGTCGTGCCCAACAACATACTAAAAGTTGGTAACCGTATCCAGATCTGAACTATCACTTAGGCCCTCTCCCATAACGGAGGGGACTATTTGTAATACCGTAATACGGTCCAAAAGTGTAAAGATATATTTGACGTCGACTGTACAAACTACAAATGTACTATGGTACTACATACAAGGTAAGTAGGTAGGTAGGTAGGTAAGGTCGCAAGTAGGTTCATCTATTGTCTTTTTATTAAGATAAAAGTACATAATAACATATATATGTAACTATAACTTAATAAATTAATCCTAAAATATGTACATATTTACAAATAGAAAACGGGCTCAAGTTCCAAGCACAATGGGAGGGTGCCCAGAAGGCTGGCGGAGTTACCACGCTGAATAGCAATTCCTATGCGCTGTGCAAGGAAAGCGCCAGCCCTCTGGTCACCCGTACCGTAGCATCTTTAAGCCGTTTACTAAGTTGTTTAAAAATGATTCGAGCTCCGGGTCCCCAGGGTCCGAGGGTCTCCACCCCAAACGGCAGAAACATGCAGCTTGAATCGATTGCTGCATATTTGCGCCGCTTGAGGCGCTCAGCCGCTTCTATTGTATATCTACGCTCGTATAAAAAGTTCAATAATTTTGCCCCCAATAACAACTCCCGTATGGTCTAGTGGCTAGGATACCTGGCTTTCACCCAGGAGGCTCGGGTTCGATTCCCGGTACGGGAAAACTTTTTTCTGCGTTTTTCCATTTTTAACAGTAACACCAGCACTAACCAAAGACTTTAAATAACTAGACTCCTTTTTGAAGCTCAAGTCTGATGAAGCGCTACCTGTACAAGAGCAACCTAAAGATATGAATATAGTGGAAAAATTATATTGCGTCGCAGCGACATCTGGTAACGAGTAGCGCACCGTAGTAACGTTAGATGTCGCTATTTATAGTCTCTGCGTTAACGAACAATACGACACGTAGCGTACTAGTAGTACACTAGTCGTTACTAGATGGAGCTGCTATTTTTCTCTTACATTTTGGGTATCTTTAGGTCGCTCTCAACTAGATGGAGCCTCAAAAAGCTTGGGGCCTTTGCTATGGCCGTCTATTATATCTTTAAGTCTATATCTGTGGTGTGTGTCCTATCACCAAGGAGGTTATTACAATACATCTCTTGTCTTTTTATAATGCATTTTAAATATTATATCACGAATTGTATACGTAATACACTAATAGATGAAAACATTTGACCATTTCATCGCCAACGTCCATACCACGTTGAATACACCGGTTCTCGTCCGATCACCGAAGTAAAGCAACGTCGGGCGAGGTCAGTACTTGGATGGGTGACCGCCTGGGAACACCTCGTGTCGTTGGCTTTTTGCAATTATTTTTTTACAACCCACGGTATTTTTTTCAAGTAATATCATAGATAAATATTGACATGATGCAGTAATAGTAGTTTATGTAACTGTTACGTAATAGGGGTCCTTAAAACACGAGTGTGGTTTTATGAAACGAACGAAGTGAGTTTCATAATAAGATCACACGAGTGTTTTAAGGCCTAATTACGTACAGTTGCATACACTGCTTTATCTACACACTTATTATAAACCCGAAATGATGATTGAATACTGCCATTGCACGGATTGCAGTGCCATCGCCATGGCCAACTCGATTGTGCCGGCGGTCGGAGGGGCGCGTGCCGGCGGGCGCCCGGGCGGGGCCCACCCGGATTTTCATAATGATATCGAATTTTTGCTTATTATTTGATAATGATAACATCGTTACAGATAAGACATTTGTTCTAACTACTAACGAAACAATCTATTATTTATGGTGGTTATAACGTGCGGTTTTTGAACGCATCATGGAGGGTTTATGATATGGGTGTAGATAAAATAACATAAGGAATTCATTGTTACTGACAACCACGCTGATGCAGTACAGTGCGTGATGAAAACAACGAATAATAATTAAAATAAAAATTTACCTAAGAAACGAATGCAAAAGTTTTGTCAGAAGTGGGATTCGAACCCACGCCCTCAGAGAGGACCAGAACAGCTCAAACCTACAGGGTAGGCAAGGTAACCTTGAGTCTGGCGCCTTAGACCGCTCGGCCATCCTGACAGTTAACAACTGCGTCGAAATAGTGCTTCACTCTTAACACCTACTTTTTTAGTCACGTGACGTTCCGACTGGTTCCACTAACACTATTCACAGACAAAACATACACATAATAGCGTTCTTACTCATAAGTCATAACACCATTTGACCCCTTATTTTGTCGGTGGTTAAACAGAAAAAAAGCATATTTTGATTAATACCTACAAGATTCGCATAGAAAATCAATTCTTATTTTAAACATCAAGAAAATAATTGCTCCACACAACCTTCTGCACCTTTTTGTCATGTATCTGTTTAGCCCAATGGTTGACTGGTAGAGAATGCCTTTAGGCATTAAGTCCGCCATTTGTACATTTTTTTTTGTTATGTGCAATAAAGTTTAAAATAAATAAATAAATACAAAGACTATACAATTTTTATTGACAAAAAAAGCAATTTTAGCAAGTTAAAAATAAAAGCAAGATAATATATTACTTATTATATGTACAACTTATAGAAACTGGTGGGAGACGGCTCAAGACCGGGACACGTGGAAGGGAAGGAGGGAGGCCTTTGCCCAGCAGTGGGACACTCTTGGCTCCTATAAATAAAATAAATAAATATGTACAATCTATAAAGCGCCAAAGCATAGAGTAACTTGTATAGTAGAGCAGAGCAGCGCAGTTTACTATTACTCTATGCCCAAAGTAATAGCGAAAAAAAGCTTTTCTAGATATTATTATATACCTTAGTAAAAACATGTAATAGATAAATAATAGGAAATCAAAAGATAGCAAGGATGATATTATATTTAAAACTTCCTTGAAATATCCGTAAATGGCGGGAAGAAGTTGACAAGTCGCAGCGAAAAGTTGATGAAATTTGAACTTTAAAAAAAATCATAATGTTCAAATTTCTTAAATTTTATATCTAGAGTTATCTTATCAACTTCTTCCCGCCTTGTACCGATATAGTGTAGGTGGCGCCATCTAATGATAACTGTAAATACTTCTGTCACAAGCACCATCTAGCGGTCAAGTCTTCAACTATGAGCTGCGTCATGGAAGCTAGGAAAGTCAACTTATACATGAACTATTTCTGCTACTCGACACTAGGTAGCGCTCTGATCAAATCTTACACATTTTCATTACACGCCGATAGATGGCAGTGCTTCCGAAAAATATAATCCTGCCTTTAATATATATGTCGTAGAATGAGTAAATCACCTGAAATGAAGCTAAAACCAAAAAGCAATTACTTTCTGCTACACCTTACCTTGCTCCATTTTGATAGCTCTTTATCTTTATGCCTTACAGCATTTTGTAGCTAATACTTTGTTTCAAACTTCCACATCTATACAAACTCACGAAAAACTTCAAAATTAAAGCACATTGCACAGCATACGTTTTTTTCACTAACACTACACTGCGGCAATTATTTCTAAGCACAATAAAGCTAATAGAAGCATATTTATTATGCTGAAGTAATAATATAACTTTCTTTAGAAAGAAAATAAACGAACTCACTGTTGACATGCTGTTGACAGTCTAAACTGTAAAGTTGCTAGTGCAGTTAATTAATATCTGATTTGAGTTTTGTTTAGTATAAAATATTAATTTAATGACTTTTAATTGCGTGACAGTAATAATATTATCAATCTAGATATTAAAATATTGACAATGTTAGGCCACAACAGCAGTCTACGTCGTCATTATCGACTAATTGAACTACATTATTTTTACAACCGCTAAACTATATCTGTAACAAAACGCATATTTATTTACTAGGCATTCTCATTCTGTCAATTGTCAATGTCACTTCCAAATTCTGGCGGAGGTTATGTTTACTTGTTTTATATCAATTGAACAGAACTTATTTTATTAAACTAGTAAATAATGGATATTGAAACGAAAATAAGGGAAGACATGCGCATCCTCGGGTGCAGCTGTGATTTAAAAATATCACTGGCTTACCAACTTTATGTATACTTAGTGGACGTAAAACGAATGTACGACACCGAATATTGTTACAACAAAGACGTAGATACCTTATACGTTTTCGCAAGGCCTAGCAAAGGAGATAAAATGAATATATATGTGCCTGTCCCTACGCACGAAGATGTGAACATGGAGTTTATTGGTGTGTTGCAACAGAATTTGTGTACAATAGAGACCGGCCCGAGTATCAACTTGGCTTTCATTGACGGGGATTCGTCGACTGTGATCTACACGTTCACTAAAGGGATAGTGGAGAGGCCGACGCCGGAGAAGCTGGCGGAGCGGAGAATGCGGGAGGAGCGCAGGATGTTCATCGACAATGAACTGAAGAAGAAAAAGAACGATATTTTAAACGACGCTATGAACGGAGGGTTCGTGGACGACGACGACTGCCAGGTGATCGAGTGAAGTGTGTAGGAAGTGTTTTTTATTAAACTATAATTGAACAATCAGTGCTGCCGTTAGGGGTGGGCGAAGGGTTGCCGGTTCCAAAGGGGCGTCTCGGGCATCATAGTGTGACTCTTTTTTAATAATTTTGCCTAGAGGGTGTGCTTGAGGGGCTAGGGGCCAGGGCCTGGGTTTCATGCTTAATCCACAGTGGCATTGTTGTCGAGGATGAGTTGAAGACTCTGAAACATGTTGTGCATAGTGACTAAATACAAATGAGTACAGCCTTATGAGTCATATGATGTGTATATAAGGATAAATACATTCATAAGTTAATGATTTGTATTGTAAGTTGAAATATACCAACATATTTAATATAAGTTGATTGATTTAGATATTTATTCATGTAGCCCTGGCACTGGGCAGCACTTTATCTACATGAGGAGCTGTCAGATTACTTAACTCAATAAAAAAATTGGCAGTTAAGTTTGCAAGCTTTCTATTGGTACCCCATACGTGTCATACAAATGAAAAATTAAATTGGCTGTGACAGACGGACGGACAGACAAACGAGTGATCCTATAAGGATTCCGTTTTTATTTTTTAAGGCACGAAAGTGAAACCCTAAAAACCATATAAACATGCATATAATTTGTTGCTCGGAGTGTCAGTAGATGTGAAAACAAGATTGATGTTGATAATTTTAATTCAAACATGAAATTTCAAATCTTAATACTTAAAGTTCTAAGTTTTCACTTCTATTGGCAGTCCCTAACTGCCAATATTTTTTTTTTGTACATAATTAATTATTTTTGTAGATGGTTCAGTCGACAGCAGAAGTAGTTAAATGGGTGAGGTGTTCAAAATGGCCTTTACACACTCTTATTCACTTTACAATAGAGTTGTGTCAACGTCATTTTGAACATGTCACCCGCTTAGCTACTTGTGCTGCTGACTGTTAGGATTAGGCCTTGTTTCTTTATTTTGTGATATTTTGTTGTGAGGATGAAATGAAATCAATTCATTAGGTGTTTGAGCTGAGGCAGTCATGTCACCAGTAACTCCAATAATGCCTGTTTGTTTGGTTGTCATATTGGCCTGTCAATCAAGCCACTTATTATTCCTGTTACTGTTAGACCCTTTTTTGACACATGATGTATGTACATTGTGAAATTTCGATGTACACTGCATTAAACAGAACTTTTTTCTATCAATAATACAATGATTTTTTATAATTTATTTTATTTTCATTTTAATACAAAATTCCACTTTAGGCAACATGTGAGTAGTGAAGCATCAAGTACAATATTTATAATTATTTTATTATTTTATTAAGTTGGCTTTGGGAAAATAGGTACATGTAGCATGTTCTTACGATATGGTTTCAACAAAGTTAACATACTCAGAAAATGCCCTTTTAGTGTACGAATTATAAGAAGAAATAAATAATAACAAGTACAGGAGTTCGATTTTTGAATCTCACCGGTGACTTTTTTGTATGCAGCCGATGACTATTTAGTACGAAATAAGTCACCCGATGAGATTCAAAAATCGAACTCCAGGTAGGTATTCTATCCCTTAAATTATGGTTACAAAAATATTCTCAGTCGAAATATGTATAATACAAAAAGTAAAAAAAATACTAAATGATCCTAACATTAGACTTATATTAAATCTGTCAATGACATATATTACACATCAAAGAACTCAATTCTTGTGGCCACAAAAATTAAGATGATTAACTCTTACTACCTACTGTAGGTATAAAATGGTGAAATCAAGTAAAGAGTGATTCTGAACTATTTACAAAATCTCACCGAAGACATTAAATATACACTAATAAATTAAGGTAAGATCATCTAGTAACTCAACTTAGTTTAAAATGTTCTTTTGATTCACTAATTGAATATTCCACTATATTTTGAACACAGTCTTTAGCACCATATTGGTTCGTTCTCGTTTATAAGAGGTCTTTGTTGGTCTTTATGCATTTGCCGCGGAAGCAGATCTCGGTCTCGTGCGAGACCTCGGTGGACATGGAGGTGCTCAGCACGCGCGCCGGGTCCATAAAGCTGGACACGGACGACGCCTCCACCGCGCTCTCCGTCGCCTCGCTCGCGGTCGCGGTTGGCGCCGGCTCCGTCGCGTTTGCCTTCTTGATCTCCGTGTATTCTGTGATAGCTTCGACATTGTCAACGCTGTCCGGGACGGCGGTGATCTCTTCAGGAATAACGTTGTTTTCAGTCGTGGTTATCCTAATTTTGGCTGGCTCGGTTGTTACTTCAATCTCTGTTGCTTTTGTAGTGGCCGATTTCTTATCGTCACTCTCGCTGTTAGCGGTGGCTCCGAACAAGTAGTCCATGAAGCTGAATCCGTCGTTCCTGTCTATGGTAGCTTCGCTCGTGGCTTCTGTAGTCGTGAACTCGGCGACAGTTGGGTCCGGCGATCCGGTTCCTAGGTCCAAATCGCCTGGAGATGTTTCCGTAGGAGTTTCCTTTTGCAGAATGTTTTCGGTGGTGACTTGAGGCTCCGTAGTTTCAGATTTGACGTCTACGTTAATTTTGGGGATGTCTACGGTGGGGAGTTCGTCCACAGAGTCGTCTGCGAAGATATCCTTGATGTTGAAGGTGGGTTTGTAGGTGGTGACCCTGGCGGGTTTGTCGGCGAGGTCGGTCTTGCCGTGCGCGGCCTTGGCGACGGGCGCGCCGAGCCGGTTGACGGCGTGCACGAAGTGCTGCGACTCGGCGGCCTCGATGGCCTCAGTGGTGGTTTGGCGTACCTTCACCTTCTTCCAGAAGCCGCGCCGGCGGCTCTTGCGGTCCTTGTCCTCCTGGAACAACACAATGGATGGATCAGTGAGAGCCTCTAAAAAATAAAGAATATTGTCAACAAAGGATGATTTTGTATGTCCTGAAATTGATTGATTACATAACTTATACTATGCTAGGTTGCTATTGCCAGATCGTAAGATGAATATAACATTTAAAAGTAGGTACATGAATAATAATTGCAGATCAAATTAAAATAATTCCGGAAGTCCTTACCTCACTAAGAATACTGGACTCTTCAGTGGGCTCGATGGTCGTGGTCTCGTCCGCAGGAGTGCTGGGCTTCGAGTAGTTGTCTCCCGACGAGATGATCCTCTCCGGCGGGATCTCGCCGATCTCCCCGCCCTTGTGCTTCATCACATTACTCGTGTATTCATCCTCGTCTTGTTCTTCTAAACTCTTCATGACTTCTTCCAACATGCTCTCAAAAGTGGACATGGCATCAGGCGAGTCGCTCTTGGTAACTTTACTTTGTTCGACCAACGCCTCAAGAGTCGGTGGGATATCGGGTATCTTTTTGTTTAGCCTGTTACTCGCTGGTGTTACAGAAATAAGGATTTCATCGTATTCGTTTCTAGCTGTTATGATATCGAGTTCACTTTCATCATTGCTTTGCAATCCGGCTGTGGAATCCTTCCGGTCATCGATGATGTCGTTAGGGTTGTAAGGTTTGAATGAATCGGCTGACCATTCAACTGTTTCAGGTTCGGCGAATTTTGGTCTGTTGATAGAATAGTTGGGCTCCTGATCTTGATCTTCAGTTTCCTGCTTCTTATTGTATCTCTCAGACAGCCGTGGTCGATTGCTGTATCTGCTGTGAAGATTATTTCTGACGGTTGTTGAAGCGGCGTCCGTTTGGACTTCAGGTTTCTCCGTTGGTTTTTCAGTGGTCGGACGTCGTCCTCTGAACCTGTTCTTCACTTCGTACGTGCTCCTCTTGGTACTAGACGCCTCGGTAGAGGTGGTGGTGTAGGTGGGGCGCCGGCGACGGAACTGCCCGCGCTTGGTGGAGGTTTCTTGAGAGGCTGTCGTGACCGGTGGCTGGGTGGTAGGCTCTGGCTTATACACAGGATGTCTGTGCTCTTGTTCAGGGCGAGCGAACACTTGCTTGGTCTTCAGATCTTCGCCAATCTCCTCAATACGCATAGTAGTGCGGCGTCTGTCGAACGCAGGTCGGTAAGTGATAGCTTGCACAGGACGTTTTTTATCCTTAGTTTTCGTTGCTTCTGTGGAAGCTTGGTGATATTGCTTGATGAGACCTGGTCGCACGCGAACTCTGTTGTAAGACGGTGTCGTTTGCACTTCTTCTTCATGGTTAGCTTCTTCACTCAAGAACTTTGTATCCTCATTCTCTTGATGGGTAGCTGTCTCTTGTCTGATGGTAACCGAGTAGCTTGGAGCCTGTTCGGTTACAGGGCTAACAGCTTCAGTAGCGTAAGATAGTTCGGCACTCGCGTCTTTTTCAATAGGAGTTGTCTGTTTTGCGTAAATATCTTCGTTATCCGGAGAAGACTCATCATACGAAATAGCGTCGACCGGGGCAGAGCTGCTTCTGGAGTGATAAACGTACTCCTCGCTGCGAGTGGAAGGAACGTGCGGCACGTACGGCGCTTCCGTGCGGACCTCGGACCTCGATGGGAAGGTGTTTTCATTCGATGCAGAGTTAGTGTTAGGCTGGCTGACGGATGCTCTTTCATAAGTGTAAGCATTTTCAGTGTCATAAGTAGCAGACGATTCTACATTCTTGGTTGATTGGAATTTAGTTGTCGGCTCAGTAATTGCATCAACGTCTGCAGTGCTCGTCCTTTCCATTAGAGTAACTGGATAGTTTTGGTGGAGAACATCTCTCTGGTAGGCCAGATCTTCCTCTTTGCTGCTGGCTCTGTTTCTGTTGTATTGGCCTTCGTCACTATCCGAAGGCTTGAACTGAACGCGTCCTCGTGTTCTAGTTCTGCTGGAGTAGGTGGAAGATTTCGTCGAACTTTCATTTGAATCGATTGGCTTTCTCGTAGGTTTCTCAGTGGTGATCTTGTTAGGTTCATATCTAGATCTAGTGGGCAGGGGCCTTCTCTCGCGCAAAGGTCTTCGTGTCGCAGTGTATTTAGTGCTAGATTCATTAGAATCTGTTCTGGGTGTAGTGCTGGTGTAACGGGGCCGTCCGCGGCTGCGGATTGGAGGTCTCCTAGTTGTAGTTGTTGTTGTTGTAGTAGTTGTGGAACTTTCTTGGCTCTCGTTACTGATGAAGCTGGTATCGTATTGGTTGTATGACGGATTGGTTGGCTGCACGCTAGCACCGGCTGCCGTGGTGGGTATTTCATTAACCGCAGCGTAATTTTCGCGTACAGGAGCTTGCGTTTCAACGTATCTGTTATCGGTGTCGGTAGGCGGGCTGTTCACAGTAGCCAAATTGTTCGTGTTCACAGTCTCCGGTCGGTTGTACTCAGTCTTGGTCGCGAATTCATTTGAATTATAAACGGGGAATCTAGAGCTTGTAATTTCAGATTCATAGTGAATCTCTGGCGAGTAACTTTGTTGTATGTAATTCGGCGAGGTTTGTTGGTATGACTGTTTTTCAGTAAAGATCTCAGGCTTGAGTGTAGTGCTCGGGGTGGTGCTGGGGGTGGGCGACGCGGATGATGACGGCAGAGGCTTAAACTGCTGCGTCGAGTGTTGATCCTTATCATCAAAGAAGTTATTGTAATCCAAGGGAGTGCTAAAGTGGAAAGCCTGGTTTATCGAGTATGGGTTGTGCGTCTCTAACAGCTGGCTCGAGTACGTGGATGGTTTGCTAGTAGTTTTAGGGGATCGAGTTGTGGTAGGAATGGTTGGCTCCTGTTGTCTAACCATATTTGGCTTGACTTCTTCCTGGCTGTAGTTTTCTTGTGAATACTCCACGTATTGAGTAGGATTGTACTGCTGTCCGACATTGTTCAAGAAATATGAGTTGGTTTTCGGCGGAGCGGTAATGATGCCGTCGGCTGGTTGTTTCTGCGGCCTAATTGAAGTGACAGTTTGCGGTTCAAACGAGTAATATTCAGATTGATGAGTGGGTGCGTTGGTTTTCGGCGCTACTGTGCTGTAATAGCTGAAGTTGGGTTTTTGAGTCACTGGACTTTGCTCTTGTTTTTGAGATGGAGGGGAAGCCACGTAAGAGTTGGGTATAACATCAGCCAATGGAGTCGTCAGAATCGAAGGCGCAGAGTCCTTAATTTGAGAATTAATCACTACGGAGCCAACGTGAGGAGATGGGAAGGGAATCTTGGCAAAACCATCTGGTGTGCGGTAGCTCAGCGGAGCGACAAAGAACGGCAGCTGTCTCAGTTTGTTGTCGCTGTTCTCGATGTTTGATAAGTAAGGCAATTCGAATTTGACGAAGTTTTCAGGTGGCGTCAGGGTCGACGGGCCGATAAATACTTTTGGAGCATTTAAGGGGTTGACTGCGTCTAAGACCGCAATTGTATTTGCATGCTTTAACGAAGAAAGAACGTCGCCGACCTTAACTTGAGAACCTTTCTTGGCTTCTTGAGACAAGAACACGGCCAGCGGAGGCTGGTGAGGCTTCAGCTTCTTGGGTCTCGGTGTGGTTGGGGGTGCGGTCGGGAACGGTGTGGAAATGGTTGAGAACTTTGGGACCTGGTCGAATTCTTTTAACTGAGGGTTGTAATTAAAGTACTCCTGTCCAAAGTTAACGTGTTCTGCTGGTTTCGCTGGTCTTTGGAAGTCGCTGACGAAGGGCTGCTTGATCGGATTTTGTTTTGGAAGACCCTGCGAAGAGTATTGCATCTGAGGATTTCGGAAGTTGTATTGACCTTGGTTTAGAGACTCCACTGGAACATAAAGCAACTGAACTTCTTCTCTTTCCAGCTTAGATTTGTTTGGGATTAATGTCTCAGTTTTGGGCCCTTCAAACTTCAGCTTTTGGAGAGACTGTGGCTTCTTTTTCTGATTAAAAATAAAGTCATTGCTAGCGTTCTCTAGCCGGTAGCCGTCGACGAATTTCGGATTTTGCTGGAGCGGTTTCTTTGGTGCCTGATTGATGAATGGTTTTGCTTGCGGAGAAGGTAGCGTTTTGGGAAAACTTTCAAACTTGATGGGATTAGTCGGGACAGTCGGCCTTGGCTTGATCTGCGGCACGGTATCATAGTTGAACTGCGGCGAGACGAACCCTTGGTTCAGCGGGAAGTTTGGCTGGGAAAGTCCGAATCTTATGCTCTGTCCGAAGCCCTGGTCGGTCAAGAAGTTCTGCGGGGCGGAGGGGACCGACGGGACCGACTGTAGGTACAGCGGCCTGTTCTGATAGATAGGCGGGCTCCTGAAGTCCTGGTTGAAGGCGGCGGGGCGCGTGTAGCCCGGGAAGGGCTCGGCGAGGATGCGCGGCTCGGCCACGGCCTGGCGCTTCACCTCCGCCGGCGGCTGCTCCGCGGGCCCCGGCAGCGGCACCCAGTCGCTGATGTCGGCGGTGTACGTGCTGATCTGGCGCGACCAGCGGCTCTGCTCGCGGGCGGAGCTCACGGCCACCAGCAGCAGGAGCGCTAACACTGAGGGCGCCATCTGGAAACAAATACATAACGGTGAGACTTAACTACAAGAACACTCGGGTAGCAGAAGATAGTTTATTGTTGTACGTATACATATAAGTATCTTTATTATCCTGATATTTGGTTTAAACACGCAGGTGTTTTCTGATGATGCTTTAAAATTGACTGGCCATATATATCACATGATGGCCACCTTATGACAGTACGAAATAAATACGCATAGGTCGCTATAAAACGAAAAGCTAATACATTACTTATATTATATAGTACTCGTACTAGGTACTTTGTTAATAAATGTAATGCTAAAATTATGGATATGTTAAGAGTCGCCAGGACGCTCGCGTTCCCATACAAACGTAGTTCAGCTCTCATTTTAAAACGACATGCTTTAGAACCACGAAATTTGGTATGGGCGTTCTAATAGTACAGATCTATGTCGGTAATTCATTTTCGTTGCTAAAAATTGTTATACAAAGAAAATACAGCTAGATAAAGACTTACATACAAAACTTATTTTTGCTATATTTTCTCTGTATTACAATTTTTAGCAACGAAAACGAATTACCGACATAGATCTGTACTACTAGAATGCTCATGCCAAATTTCGTGGTTCTAAAGCATGTCGTTTTAAAATGAGAGCTGAACTAGGTTTGTATGAAATAAATAAATAAATAAATGATTTTTATTTAGGACCAACTTGGATCATTTGTGTTAGTAACATCTGTTATCCTAATTCCTAGTCTAATGGTTAGTACTACTTAACTAATACTTACATACTAAACAATTTCATATTCAGGAAATAAATAATTTTCCCAAAATTTTAAGAATTTTGAAAGGGAAAAAAGAAAAAAGGAAAATTATTTATTTCTACGGACAACGGATACACGGATTACGTATCCGTACGGATACGAATACGTTCTACGGATTTGTATGGGGACGCGAGTTCACGCGAGCGTCCTGGCGACTCTTAAGGGCCCCATAAATCTGAGCGCTCGCCGCAGCCGCAGGCTCCGCCCCGCAAAGGATGTCGCAAGTGCGCCGAAATGGTATGCTCCACTTTTTTTGTTCCTTACGGAGAAACGAAATTAGCATATGTTATACAACCGCGATGCGTACAGTGAGAACAGTGAGACCGACTGCGGCTGTGGAAAAAGGTTTAGGTGGAGATTATTAAAAAGGCTTAACTGGATATGTGATATTTATGCGTCAGCGTAGGGCAATTTTATTTATTTATTTCCTCAATACCTATGCGAAAGGACAATATGAAAACAATCTAATAGGTAATGTTATATGCACAGTAGATTACTGGTACCTACACATACGATTATTTATAAGCCAAAGCCACTTCACCCTTAGTGACTTATAAATACAAAGTAAATATCCGTCTGATCCATCAAATACTTTGTATGAAGATTCTGCCTCGATATTGTATCTGCGTGTTTTGTTCAAAATTCACATGTTTTGTTTTGGTTTAAGTACGTTACCACCATGTAAGGCATACGAACGCGTTACGAGACGCTGTAATGATGTGAGACGATGAAGACAGAGGGCGTGCGAGAGTTCACCGCCACTTCACATTTACAGAAACGAAGATCATATCAGAAGGAAACTGACAATGTTTCTATAGCTTTTAAGTAGGTACTTAGATTCTCATAATTGTACTATAGCGGCTTAGCTTTTTTAATTTAAAATACTCGGCTTTCAGTTTAATATAATTTGTAGGTCACAGCTAATCTAATAAAACTGTTGTACTTATATAATGGTTACCAACAAGCACTAGACCGGTGGAAGTCTCCGAGCGCACCGTTCCGGTCACTCCAACTGGAGCATAGAAATAATCACCAACGGGTTGAGCCGCGTATTAATTAAGTGTAAAATTAATTAAGTAATGCAGGTGCAATGGCACGTGACGTGGCCTGTTCGGGCTCCGGCTTGCCTGCGAAGACTCACGTGTGGAGAACTACGGTTAACCTCTTTCTTATGTAAAAGTGTCATCAGGATTCTAAGGCGACCTCATGGGTGCGCGGAGCGAGCGAAGGCTTGTTTTACAAAGTGGACTTTTTAACAGTAGTTAACATACAACGCGTTGACCTAGGATTATGAATGTTAACAGGAATCGATGTAAGTTAATTTTATCGTGCCTAAAATAACAATACTAGTTGCAGATGCAGATGTACTCTTGCTTATTATTTCTCTATGCTTTGGTTTAATGATTCAGAAAAACTAAGCAAGGCACCTACTCGTTTATCATCATCATCATCATCTCAGCCAAAAGACGTCCACTGCTGAACATAGGCATCCCCTTTGGACCTCCATAAGTATCGGTCGGAAGCGACTTGTATCCAGTGTCTTCCGGCGACCTTTATAAGGTCGTCTGTCCATCTTGTGAATGGACGTCCTACGCTGCGCTTCTTAGTCCGTGGTCTCCACTCGAGCACTTTTCGACCCCACCGGCCATCTGCTCTGCGTGCAATGTGGCCTGCCAATTGCCACTTCAGCTACTCGTTTATGCTAAATAAAATTCTATACTCTGCAAAGCTCTATTGAGTTACCATAACTTTTCTCACGCGTCTTTATCAAGTCTAATCACGCACAGTGTGTTACCTAACTGAACACTCTTTTATCAGTTGATTCAGCCAACCACATACATGGTACCCGACCCGCTCCGCTCAAGTCAAACCCCATCCTTACCCAACTAAGCCCTATCTGATTACCATAGCTTTTCTCACACCGCTCCGCTCTAAGTCTAATCACGTACTAGTGCGTTACCTAACTAACGCTTAGTTTAGTATTCTATACAGCCACAATAGACCAGGTATTAAGATGCAGGTTTAAAGGCTTTTTGTCATCTTCTTACATAATTATTATATGATGTAATTGGGACTCTTTTGAACTCGGTTATTGTGTGAACTATTTAGGTAGGTATTATAAGTTTACAATATATGAGACTGCAAGTAACCGGGCTTATTGGATTATGGAACAGTTGTCGTATAAATACTAATACTTAATTACAATTAAATATTCAGCAGTACAACGGTAGATAATAAAATGCGATGTATTATTGGTAATGGTAATACTTAGTAATAATTAGGTATTTTTCTCACACAAAAGAGTGGGTCGAGAAAAAGTTGCCGTGTCTTTCTGATTATTCTTTTTATTTTGTGCCAATTTAGAAGCAGTATTTATATTTAAATAATCTGTAAGTACAATCATACAAAATATAAATACAATCTTATTTACACGAAAGAGCGTTTGCAAGTTTTCGCCTTTTTTATTTCATCATACAAACAACTTTTTGAACAGCGTCTTCTGACAGTATTTATGAGGTGTTTCTCTCAAATATTGTTTTTTGTTATAGTTTGATGTACTATTATATACCTATAACCTTTATAAATTACCTGTCTTTCATATCATAGTCAACTTTTTTATTTAGCCTCATTTTGAGGAGTTACATAGAATTTTTTACTTCAGCATATTTGCTTTTTGACGTGATAACGTTTTATAAATCGATGGAGAACCGACCGCATATTCAAACAAATGTAGCGTTCCGCTGGGACCACGTGGTCAAAAATTTTATATTTCGATTGTACTAGGGCATAATGAATACATAAGAGTAGGTGTAATACCGTAAATCCGCTTGACATCTAATCTAATTTCGTCGAGTCGATCGTTTCAATAAAACCAGTATAAAATAATCTACGATTACGCATACTTGTTACGAATCTAGGGGTCTCTGCAATAATGGTTTGTAAAAGAGACGCGCTTGGTAAGCGACGGTGATTACTGAGGCCCTGGTACTTTAATTTCCATCGCCTAACAAGCGCGCAACTAAAATACACCAATGTAAAGGTGACCTCTGATTATGCATAGTTATAATGGTATGAAAGATTCGCTTATACTGGACAGCTTGTAAGTGTCGGGAATCAGTTAGCCAAAACCTACGATCGTCATTGCCGACTAGTCGGTCGATTAATCGGCAATTTGAAAACCGATTAGTCAGCCGATTGTGTAGTCGGCAAAAACCCTAGTCGGTCCATCTCTAGTTTTCTTATTACGTTATCACGCAAAATTATAGTCCGTAAACCGCCTTTACAGACAACCACTTTTTCATAGAAAATTGTCTACCATAGAAAAAAACCACTGACAGAGGTTAGATCTGAGAGTCTTCCTGACTGCTCTAGCTAAAATCCAGTGAATTAATGTAGCTTCTTGGTAAGATGAAACTGTTCAAAGCATTTAAAAAAATCAGTCTCATACTACTTTCCTCTCTAAACATGTTCCTAGTTACTTGGTATTATTAACGTCACTGGTGTTCAATGTATTGTCTCATGTTTAATGTAAGGAACACTGCAAGGGTTCATTAATATAAGTAGGTATTTACTGGGTACGTGTCTTGCAAGGCCGAACGTCAGCCGAGACTGGATGTATTCAGACCGATTTCCACTTCCTTCCTACAGGCATTGTGTGGGAGAAAGCTGTGGACCTATAGTCTATAGTCTATAGTCAATGGTCGCTTTAGACTCGCTGGAAAACTGGCGAGTACCTAAAGACAAAGAGTACGTGCGTTCGTGGGCTGGGCTTTCATTTATTGTTCTTCTGGTAGTAAGTGTGCCTACAAGTTTCAATGTTTAGTACCTACCTGCATAACTGCGTTAAATGTAAACTCCATCCTGTGGTGTTTTTTCAATAACTACTATAAGTAGCCATATTGTGAGAGGTGATTACGATTAGATAAGTCCTACTGAACAACTTTTTCTATGGAAAAACACAAAAAAAAAATTGGCCTCCCCATAGAAAACCTCGACGTCTGATTGGTCGAAATGTATGAAAGAGCTATAAAAAGATTGTCATTTCCGTGTTGTTCCCATAATAAAAGTTGTTTAATATGACCTAATACCAAATCATCTCGAACAATAAGGTTAGTTATTGAAAAACAACCTGTATATCTATGTAGGTTGTAGGTATTCAAGGTGTTACAAAAATTCTGGTTATCCATTTAAGAGCACAATTGGTACCTACCTAAATAGATTAATAGTGGAGAGTTGGCCTGCTGCTGGGAAGACGTGTACCTACCAAAAAAGAAAAAAATCTTACAACCAAAAATGTTTCTCTTACTTTTTCCTAATATTTGGAATAAGTACGATACCTATTAAAATACATGGAATATAGTTGAGATGTTCTGTATTAAGTTATCTGATTGTAGGTACGCCGGCCTCACTCCTGCGGTAATGGTCCGTGTTAGAAAACCTCATTACGAACATCTTCAATAGGAGCCGCCCGACTATGACGAAGAAAGTTAGGCAATTTTCTTTCCTTAATTTATTTGTTAAGTAATATTATTTTGTTGCCTATTACCTATAGATTAGATACCACATAATATTATATACCTAATTTTCCGGAAATTCTTTCTACCATGAATTTTGTGGGTGTAACTTTATCTGTACTGTGTAGCAATCTACAAGTTGCAGAACATTCTTAAAAGTTCAGTAACATTCTCGGAAAATATCGGAAAGTTACACGAGAATTTAATAGTTATTTGTTATACAAGGGGTGAAAGTTGTATTTTACGTGCGAGTGTTATTTGAAACACGAGCTAGCGAAAGGATTCTATTATTGACCACGAGCGAAGCGAGTGGTTCAAAAATAGAATCCTGAGCGTAGCGAGTGCTTTAATACACGAGACGTAAAATAACTTTCACCCGTGTATAACACAAAACTTTTCACCTCACTACAGCGAGGAAAATAAGAAAAAGGTTGCATTTTGCTCGGTTTCCCGTAATTCCTCAGGTGTTTAATACTTCTTCATCACTCTTTTTAACAAAACAACCTAGAAAAACATGCGAATACTTAACGTTGATATGATGGATGAATTGAAATGAAAAGTTTTGACGTAAAAGGTTTTATTAAATGTCAGATGCGTTTTGTTCGTACGTAGACTTATTCGGCTGTCAGACATTGACTTACTATGTATTCTACTAGACAAGCTATCTAGAACAAAGTTTTTTTTTTTTTTTTTTTTTCTTCTTATGGACTTTAGGCGGTATTGCCTGTAGCCAATGTCAAGTATAAAAAGGCGGGAAATAAGAGCTTGTAAGATTCAATCTTTAGGTACAATGCATGGTACAATATCTTCAATCGATAAGTATTTTGTTTAATCAAATAAGTTTTAGGCAACGTTGTTCGGTAGAAGTGGCATAAGCCTTGTTAGTTGCTATTTGTAGAGTGATAGCTCCCTACAAAAGGCTCGAGGAGGCTACAGGTTGAACTGAACCAATCAATGGTTACACGCCTTTTAAGATTAATTCTTCATTATCCGCACACTTGTTCGTTAGATCACCGCACAATAAGCTATCTATATTACACACTGAACCACGAAAATGAACAAAAGACAAATAATTAATCCTAACGAGCTGCGACCATGATGAGCTCAACCCATAGACCCAGAACAAAGTTTGTGCGCCACATTTGGCGGTTGACAGCTGTCATTGAATCAGAGATTAGCTTTAACGAAGCAGACGTGACACTATTATGACAATATTCATATTCTGCCTAAACACATTTTGTAATGAAACGTGATTAAATAATTTTAAGAGAAACTGCTTGTTTTTTATTTGTAATATTTATTTTCAATCTTATATCATGTGGTACTTTAGAAAAACACGACCGAGCGCTGTGTTTCATTTTAAATGTAATTATTATTTAAGTATAGGTACTTATAATACAATAACTTAACCCTTTATATTTACTTAAATTCATATAAATATTTAGTAGCTATAATGTGAGCGATATTTTGATTTTTAAGTTTTAAATTTAAATCATAAATTAGGTACCATTTTTATGTAATTAACTCTCGCTTCAAATTTCAGCAAAATCGCCCTTGTTACACAATAATCATAATATGTGTTACGAAATAAACATTAAAATGTACCTATCTGGATTTTTTTTTGTATACCACGTTAATATTTGTATGCAATATAAGAATCTAATAAATAATATAGGTACATCATAAGTGTAGGCATATGTGTTACTTCTGCGGCATTAATCTATGCGCCGAGGAACATTGGCAACATGGCGGCGCACCGCGAACAACAATTATTTTAATTTAGTGTTACATCTAACTTTGCGCTTATTTATCGATGGAATGTAATTCCGTGGCTTCTATTACTTTTATTAGAATTATTAGTGCAGTTTTATACTACGCACGAAGCCATTATTTTTATTATTATTATTTTTTAATTTTTGACGCTTGCGTGGCATCATGTCTGTGGTCCAAGACAGAATGTCAGGCTGATCACTTAAAGTCGAGTAAATCACTTAAACTCATGGCTGAAAAAAAATAGTATGGGATGTCATCTCCTGTTACTCAATGCTGTCAGAACAATTTATCCGTTTTTACAAAAAGAATGAAGATTAATGTCGAATGCTGATATTTATGAATTAAAATAAAGTTGTAAGACTGTATTAAGTGTTTTTACTCGATGCAATTCATTAATTGCGATGTTAAAAATTCTGCACTTTTAACGTTTTACGTTTTGTTAGCTGTCAAATGTCACTTAAGCCACTTGTCACTTATGTCAAAACTCTTTCACCACATGTGGATAAAAAGCGATTTTCACAATAGATATTAAACAAACAAAAAGGGCTTTCCGAGCTAGTGAGGTGAAAATTAAATTTCCAATGAGAACATTCCCTATAGGAATTATCAAAAAATGTCCAGTAACTTCCTGAATAATTTTTATTGTTCGTAAAATTAAGTTCTGCTCTGCATGAGAACATTATGTACGGAAAATTTCGCATCAACTTTGGAAACTTCTCCTTACTACTCCTTAGTGCATTGCTAGTACTGTGTATTTATTTAGTAGAATGATTTTGATTTTCTGTTTAATCTGCCCAAGAACTTAAATATCTTAATTTCCTCACGCAGTAAAAGTTAATACTACTAATAATAGTAAGTTATATAGTTTAATCTTCGGGATAGCACTTCGCGGTAGTAAAACTCGATTAATACTATAACAATAAAGATACTATTACAGGCCGCAGTAAAGTTTCATTTCATTTTCATTTAGAGGAGAAAGTTAGTGGTTTAGTGTTGGTATACAGTATGTATATTGGTATTACCACAGGTATTACCAACCTTACTGTAGTACTCAGTAGCGGCGGTTCCGTATCTAAGTACTAAATATAGTTAAACATTAAATAGTATACTTTCATAATGTAAACGTATTCATATTAATAACATGTATAGCTTGACATATGGTCATGTTAACTAACAGAGACATTAACACTCGTAAATTGATAACTGAAATTAAACTTGTTGCATTTTTCGTACACATAGCATTCGGGTTCTTATCTTCCTTCCAGTAGGTAGACATTTCAACTCATTTAGACTCTCGCAGTGGCCGAGCTCGGGCCGCACTCCAGCCATTTGAGACATTAGTCGGCTTTCCAATACGCTAATATCGGAGATCTAGGACACTACACAAGTGATTTATACATGCCGCGCTGTAGCCACGGTGTACTAGTCTTAAACAGTAACTCAACAGGAGCTATCCTCAAGCGCGTCGCCTTAATGGCCGAAGACAAGGCAAGATGGGCTAGGAGGGGCAAGTTGATATCAATGAAAGGTGGACAAAATTGGTTGCCTTATTGTAGCAGTTGCAGTTGCCCCTATCTGCCCTCTTGGAGACGCGTATGATCCTATATATAGATGTTACTTGATACAATCCATCGTTGTGATAGTTACTTGTGAGTTGTGACACTTGGGAAGTAAAACTGTTTTCTGTTGGATGCGATTAAACGCATCAAGCGTATTACGAAACTTACAGACTTGCCCGCCAGATATGTCTGGCGGATATGCCCGGCAGACAGATCCGCCCGTGTATGGCGCGAATTGGACACGCGAATTGGAATGCGGACACATCTGAATAGCGCCATACTCGGACGGATCTATCCGGCAGGTATATCCGCCGGACAAATCCAGCGGGCAAATCTGTGCGTATATCCCTAGCTGATATACACAGTATACAAGGTGGCCAAAAAAGAAATTTAGTTCTTTTTTGGCCACCTTGTATACGCACCCATGACATTGACCCTAAGTATAGAGCGCCGACAGTTTATTTAAAATGCTACTTCGGCAGGAATAAGAATTTATTAAACAGGTTCAACTTGCGTTTACGTTCTCTTACACAAATCGAATGATCCTACTTGGGGACTACTGTATGCTGTACCTCTATGTGTACTGTGGGCTGCAGGTGCATCTGGCTGAGAGAACGAGCTCTAATTCTAACATTAAATGAGAAAGCATTTGTTTTTAATGCAGTTTCACGCTTCATCAGACGACTCCGGGCTCACAGTGTGTGTGTTTGTTGTGGGGCTTAACGATCCTGTTCCTTTACTATTTATGGGTGGGCTTCGACGAAGTGAAGAAGACTAGAAAGTGTTGGATCCAAATGAAGTAAACATCGAGACAAACCAGCAAGAAGAGTTTGTTGAAGTTATTTGCTTTTGTCCGAGATTGATAGGACCATATTGGTGAGATTGATAGGATCATGTAATGTAAGTATAGTATTATAAACATTTTAAATTGTTATTGAGTATTACGAATGAAGTGACCAGCAAATGCCTAATACCCATTAGGGCAATGATGATGATGATGGAACTAACAAAATGGTAAGTAATCAACAGCTGGTTGGGATGCAATCGCTCCCTATACACTTTGCTAATTAGTGGGCGTTAAAAGGCTGCGACCATTTCACAGCAGCAAGAACCTCGACCGTGATTACCAAATGGTATTAATATCAATAATGCTGGATGAATAAGAGTAATGTAGCAATCCACGCGCTGTATTGTGAGCTAATGTTTCCCGTTTCGTATGCGCTGCGCCGGCGCCGGCGCTGCTTGCCAAACCACTTGCCTTGCCCAAGCGCCGGACATTCGACACTATATGGCATATGTATGCAGTTAGGAATGATAGGATTGTGCAGTGCCCAGGAAATTACTAAGTATGGTTGATTATTGGCCTGTCTCTGTTCTAAGTAATAAGCCTCTTTCTCCTTTTTTTCTTTGTAAAATGTAGTCTTTCGCATATATAATGTTTTTAACCAACTTCAATTCCATTGAGGAAGGAGGTTCTGCATTCGGTTTGGTGTTTTTTTTTATGTATGTTCACCGATTACTCCGAGACCCATGGTCCGATTTGAGTAATTCTTTTTTTGTTTGAAAGGATCTACATCCAAGGTGGTCCCATATTAATATGGTGCTGTTCTGATGATGGGATCCATGAGGAATTGAGGGAACTCCTCAATTTTTTTACTTGTTAATGTTGGTATGTATTCAGATAACAACCTATTTTGACAGTAATAAATAAAAGTCAGCAGCAGAAACAGATAAGCGGGTAAAGTGTTCAAAATTATCTTGACACGCACTTATTTTCTTAGAAATAAAATCACGCTAAGCTCATCTGTCTCATCTCGGCCTCCTTCAGCTTATAGCTGGTATAGCTAATTTTGCTGTTGACTGAAATTCTAAATTAATTGAGCAACAAGTTATTCAGTAGATTGCAGTCGCAGTAAAGGAATTGTTGAATAAATTTGTATTTTCATATTTATTTATCAAACATACACATGAAAGTTACCTGAAAACTGTTGATCTGCTATAAATATAATAGCCAATATTAGGCAATGAATGTATAAAATGTGTTTAATTACTTATTCAAACGAAAGTGAGCGGCAGGACGCAAGGATCGGTCAGGGACGCCTACATAAGGTATACTTGGGCAATGTCATACTTACACTTTACACTTATATTTATTACTCGTATTACACTTTATACTTATTGAAACTTCTAGTTTCAAAATTATTCTAAATGTAAAAGTTTGAGCACAAAAGAGCTATCGTAAACTAGAGAAAAATCTCGTTTCAATTCAACATCTTCATGTTAGTCGAAAGACGTCCACTATTGTCTACTATTTGCCTTCACCAAATCTTTAAAACCACTGCGTACGATGATCTTACAGGATTGCCTCTTATCTCTTTGCTCGTCTAGTTGTCGTATGAGCTATATATCATCTAAAACTACGAAATGCTTTACACGCCGTACCCATAACAAACGTTACTAAGTAAGTACACTTATAATTCAAGGGAATGATGTACCAATCGATGAATACTGACGAAGGTTCAATATTCACTGACTTCACTGTACAAAGAAACATTCAAATCAAACGTCCGGTATTTCAGTGGCTTTTAAGTTTTAAGCATTAATTGACTTCGTTTATGGAACAGCCCCTTCCTTTTCAATTAAATATTGCGTAAGAATTACTTGATGCCACATTGTACCTAATATTTAGTATTTGGTTCACCAAAGAGACTTAATATTTGACGTACAAGTAGCTACTTAAATTTTTATACGCTGCTAATAAAATAGATATGTACAAATTGTACAATGTACCTATTCTTAGATAAAGTGCAAAGTCATTCATAGAGTATTTACGACAATCCCCTCCAACTCAAAACCTCCTACTGTTAATGTATGATTTTGATTAATGATCAGCACTCACTGAAATCGTGTCAACAAGGCCAAGTTTAGTCTGTGTCATTTTGTTTCGATCATCAAGTGTCGTATCTCTAATGTCATCTCGCCTGCTTCAAAAGTGCACAAGTCCAGCAAGTGTCGTTTGGCGTAGTGTTTGTTTTCGCAACCGCATTGTGTGGTGAAATGGGAGCGTGCGGTGCGGGTGCGGCGCGGCGGCGGCAGGCGATCGCCACTTGTTTCCGTTCACTCGCTATTGCTATTTGATCTCGTTATTGCTCAGTGATCGGAGTCGGCGGAGATTTGTGTCCTTGGGGTGAAATGCGCGCGTGTGCATTTAACAGACCCAACCCACGCATAAGATCTATCGTAACTATCGTAAGCTAATATAATATTTGCATTTGTTTATATTGCAAGTGGGATATTTAGACTTAACGGCAACGTTGTAAACGTGGTAGGTCGTAAACCCAAACCACTTTGGACCCGTTTCTATTTATGTGGTATTCACCACATAAAATATTAGGTACATTTTATGTAGAATATGACTTACATTATCAAGGCAACTAAAATATCTATTAGCAACAGGTGAGCATCTCATAGAAATCTATACTTATCTGAAATATTTATCTAAGTGTGATTTGGGCGAAGGCATCTTGTAATTACTTAAATGAAAATATTACGGAAAATTACACGACAGAATAGGCGGGATTTTGAACCAAATACACGCTGTCACCCAATGGAAATTCTGGCTATACCACTTTGAACGACATATGTTAAGTGCAGATTTGTTAAACTGACAAATTTTCTATGGCATTGCAGAATTACCTAAACAAAACAACAGAAATCTATGCAGAATTAACTTTTACTACAGTAGAGTTACCCCTATCGTCCGTTAGACTGGATTTTACTATTTCAGCATAAATATATGAAAACCAACCAACGAAATACTCATACCATCGATATCCGAAAGAGGCATGGAACGGAGCTCTATTAATAAAAATAAAACAAGCAAAAGTGAAAAGAACAAACATTTTCTTTGGAATACATAATTATAGTTGTAACTCGTATAAGTAAGCAAGGTTACAACTTCAAATAGAAAATGTGTTTCCGCCTATACGTACTTATTTTATTTAGATAGCGAACCTGCTTACTTACTTACTATGTATTACTACTTTCCTCACCGAAGGCATCCAAGCTTATCTTCAGCTATACGTGAATGTACTTTAATAATTATGTCTGTATTTACATTGTGCTTGAGGAGTAAGTGCAATGCATAGGTACATTAAAATAAA
Source organism: Pammene fasciana (assembly GCA_911728535.1). NCBI lineage: Eukaryota > Metazoa > Arthropoda > Insecta > Lepidoptera > Tortricidae > Pammene > Pammene fasciana. The sequence goes on along the minus strand of OU452274.1, from coordinate 431,079 downwards.
AGTAAAGATATCTTTCTGCAGCTTACATGTTAAATAACATCATCGCGTGGAGTAAACATATTTAGTTTGATGTGAAGTGAATTTAAAGCACGAGCCAGATTTTTTTTTGCTTTGATCTTAACATTAGTGGTTCCACATGTGAGTCTTTTTCTCTTGTGATGTGAGTCACACATATAATAGCAGCCACATTTTTTAGAAACTATAGGAAGAGGGCCTCGTCACCTGTCTCGGGTTGTAAATAGTGTAACCAGCGTTTAACCCGAGGAGTTTAGGTCTGCAGACTTCCTGCGAACCGAACCGAACCGAACAGCGACCGACACCCGAGCCGTACCAACACTTTCTTCTGTCAAACTAAAACGTCGTAAACCATCAGTACTTTAACTTGTTTTCAACCAACTACAAGATTTCGAAGGAGGAGGTTCTCAATTCGTCGGGATCTTTGTTTTTAGGGTTCCATAGCCAAAATGGCAAAAACGGAACCCTTATAGTTTCGCCATGTCCGTCCGTCCGTCCGTCCGTCCGCGGTCTAGCTCAGTGACCGTTAGCACTAGAAAGCTGAAATTTGGTTTAAATATGTGCATTAACCAAGCCGACAAAACGGTAGAATAAAAACGCGAAAAATATATTTTGTTAGGGTACCTCCCGTACAGGTGAAGTGGGGGGCGAAATTTTTTTTCGTTCCAACCAAGTTGTGTGGGGTATCGTTGGATAGGTCTTTTAGAAAGAATTTGGGTCTTCTAAAACAGTTTTTGGATAAAACTAATACTTTCGGAAATAATAGCTCCGAAAGTTTAAAACAGGGCGTCCCCCCCATCTAACTTTTGAATCGTGGGTCCTAAAATTTTGAAAAAATTCATGAAAGTGAGGCCTAATGAGTACCTTCAATGAAAACTATATTGAAATAAATCGGTTGAGCCGTTTTTGAGTTATCATTCAAAAACCCATAGTGAAAGGACGTAAGTAAAAATGACGTAAGCGCCGCCAAATTTCCCGTAAGAAACGACCTTTTGAATTAATGGTCTCAGTTTACGGAACCCTACACTGAGCATGGCCCGACATGCTCTTGGCCGGTTTATGTTTTTTTTATGTATGTTCACCGATTATGCGAAGACGGCTGGACCGTTTTGGAAAGTTCTTTTTGGTTTGAAAAAGTATACTTCACAGTTGGTCCCATTGTCACCAGGTCTGGATCTGATGATGGGATCCTGGAGCAATCGAGGGAAGTCCTCAACTATCATAGACACACCTATAGTGATTTCAGTATTTTTTACAGCAACTTGGGCATTTCCTCTTGGGAAAGCGGAGCAAAAGTGAAGTCGGTTCTTTTTTCTTTAAAATTATATTTGTATAGTTGGCTAATGTATCGCATGGGTAATAATTAGCCCGTGATGTTTTAGATACCTTGGCGAGTTTTGCAAAAAGGCCAAGGTAGATTAAGGCCTTGGGTTTTCTGACCACCCGTCGCCGGCGGCCGGCGACCGACGCCATACAAACATCCGATCGAATCCGATGTTTTGTATGGCGTCGGTCGCCGGCCGCCGGCGACGGGTGGTCAGAAAACCCAAGGCCTAATGCTAACTCTGACAAATTCCTTTGCAAAAAAATCTCTTAACCACTCCGGCGACTATTAGTCTTGAATGACATACATTTCTCAAGTAGTAAATTGCCCCCTAATACTAGTAGGTACAAGCCCTAAACTTGCTAACACCTTATAAGGCAAGTTCCCTACGAATTCCTCGCCATGTCCTCAGATGCCAGTATGGTAATAGGACAACGATTTCAAAACGTGCAAGCATTTATGAGGTTAGTGGAACCAAAGCCATAGACCAATTTCTTAGTAACTACAAATTAGATTTTATCATACCTATTTTTTTCTGAAGTTAAATTATTTTTAAAGATAGAATAGCTTAGTATAATATTTTGAAATGTCAGTACCTATAATTCCGATATCCAGTACTTCCAGTGCCTATACTCTGTACTTTTAGGTATTTAAAAAAACGTAAACAAACCATTAAAAGGGTAATTTATTGGGCAGGTTTTGGTTCCTGTTAAATTTTCAATTTTAAAAAATAACAGGTTACAGATTCGTTCCATCGTATTTCAGCAACCTGTAGTTACGCTGGATTTTATGATATATATACACATATATAAATTTACCCAATTATTTATATCACATTAAATGATTAATAATTTTTTATAGTAAATTGCCTCATAAAAAACACCCAATTTTGCAGATGTGCAAAACGCAAGGTTATAGTTATGAGGATAAAATACGACTAGATTACAGAGTACCGTTTTTAGTGTAGCAACACGTACCTTGTGTCACTTTTTAACCGACTTCAATTCCATTGAGGAAGGAGGTTCTGCATTCGGTTTACCTATTCAATATGCGTCACACTGCTGAGCACAGACAAAGGCCTCTGGCCTCCTCCCATGCAGTAGAGGGCTTGGGCTATAGTCTTCACACTGGCACTATGCTTGTATTGTAGTATGTAGCTGGAGACATCACATACACCTTTGAATTTGTTTGTGAATGTATGCAGGTTTCTTCACGGTGTTTTCTTTCATCAAAGTCAAAGACCGACTGATAAACTCAGTGGTACGGTCGGGGTTCGAATCTTCCGGATTGAAAGACATCTTACCACAGTTACCACCAGGCTACCAGTGCTTATGGGTAAGATGTCTTTCAATAGTACATTAATTACTTTAAATAATATACGTAATTATAATATTTAAGGTTATTAACATAGGTAATAACTATATCACTCGAAAAAGGTTCTAAACCCCTGAATCTGTCATTTTTGACAGCTGCTGTTTGTTTACGTTTTTTTAAATACCTAAAAGTACAGAGTATAGACAGTATATTTTGTATGATCACACATTGCTAATAAATACTGGAAGCTAGTTTAGACTAGATTCATTGAATTAATTTACTAATTTGCCGTTTTCTAACTTTCGCGGAGTGGAAGGTGGTGTGGTTCCTAGTTTTACAACTAATATTAGTAACAAAATTAATGATCCCATGCACTAGCAATTGACCATTGTTTCTGAACGAAACCATACTATTAGTTTTCATTGCTTACGTGTTTGTGAACGAACCCATTCCATTCACTCTCTTCCATTTTTTCAACAATCGCTCTAACATCAGCTCTGTACTTAAAATTAAGTTTTTTAGTGAAATAAACGTTTAAGTGTTCATAAATATAACTTTTATTTGTGCTTAAACATAAATGGTGCCGAAACAAGTGCAGTTTGCAAAAAAAGTCGTATTTTCAAGAAAATTTGTCACCGCGTGTGAAGTGCCGGTCGAACTTTTATCAAGCATCGCATGGAAATATCGCCGAAATAGTATCGCCAAGTCGCGCCTCTAAGCAAATGAGAAAAAATCTGGTGATATTTCGAAGCAGCAGCATCAGATTACAAATCATCAAAGTTCGTCGCGACGAAGCCCATTTCTCGGAATTCAACTTCCAACGTTCGCCATTTTGATCAATTCAAGGACAAACCAAAAGTGCGCGGAATGAACAATTTTGGAGCGAAGACCGAATCGTTCAATCAAACGTCAAACGAGTCTGACATCCAGCTGTCAATGTCATAATTGACATTTGACTTCTTTCTTCAATCGCCTTGTTTGTATTTGACATCAAAATGAGGAATACCGAGAACGAAATCAAAAAGATTAAAGCACAGATCGCGTGGTGCAAAGGAAATACAACAAAACTTGAAAAGCTTTTAAACGAACAACCGGAGACTTTGGATACGGAAAAAGCAAAGATCAGATTGGAGCAAACTGAAGCCAATCTCGAGAAGTACAACAATTTATCACTGGAGCTAGCTGTCTTAACACAAAGAGACTCTGCTGAAGACTTCGAAGAAGAAGATGAGCACGAAGAGCGAACCATCAACGTCATATCACAATTAAGGAAACTAACCTCAAAAGTGTCAAAAGCAGCTACGTCGTCGTCATCGTCGGAAACAACAATGGAGACCACGGGCGTGACTAGCAATCATGGTGGAGTACGGTTACCAGAAATTGAGATACCAACATACGACGGGAAGGACTACACAAAATACGTCGCCTTCATGGAACTCTTCGATGCAGTGATAGATTCTAGCGACAAACTCAAGCCAGTGCAAAAACTGTTCTACTTCAAAAAGTATTTAAAAGGTGAAGCGTTAGCGTTAATTGAAGGACTCCCCTTAACAAGTGATTCATATGTCAAGGCTAGGGAATTACTTAAGCTGCGTTACGATAACAAATTTCTTGTAATAACGAACCACATTCAGGCCTTAATAGAAAGCCAGCTCATTGTAAAAGGTACTGCCAGCAACCTAAGGGACCTTGTTGCAAATACTCGACAGCACATAGGTGCACTCAAAGCCTTAGGGCAGCCTACCGAGCAATGGGATTTAATTGTATTAACAATTCTTTTAAAAAAGGTAGATCAGTTTACATGCAGAGCATATCATCAGGAGCGTGACAGCGACAAAATGCCAACACTTGATGACTTCTTGTCATTTGTGGAGAGAAGAGCCAGCAGTTTTGAAGAAAGCCAACAAAGTGAGGGTAAGTCACATGCATTTACTAATAAAAGTACAAAAGTGTGTAATGTGGCCAATATATCAGTACCTTCATGCTTATGTTGCGAAGCAACATCACATAAATTATTTTGTTGCCCAATTTTTGCAGCACAATCACCCAAAGAAAGACTGGAGCTTGCTACCAGACTCAATTTATGCAATATATGTCTAGGTATGCACAAAAGTAAATGTAAATTTCATTTCAAATGCTCCACATGTCAAAGCAAAGCTCACAATACATTGTTACATGTTGAAACTTCAAAACAAGTTACCAGCTGCCATGTGAACTCTGACGATGATGAAGCTACTGATCTATTGCCTACCGTTAAGGTCAAAGTCTATGGGCAAGATGGGTCTTTCATTACAGCCAGAGGGATGATTGATTTTGGTAGCCAAGTTTCCTTCATGACATATGAGCTTGCCAAAGCATTGAACTTGCAGCCAATAGACAGAAATCTCAACATTACAGTCTTACAGTGTCAATCTAATCAAACATCAAAGTCTGTGAATGCCAAATTTGAGTCGCTTCATTCAAATTACAGCTGTCAAGTGAAATGCTCATTAGTGAATAAAATCACTACAAAATTGCCCCAAGTAAAAATAGATACAAGCGATGTCATAATACCAAATTCTGTTGTACTAGCAGACGATGATTGGTCAAATCCCGGTGACATCTCATTCTTGCTATCGGCAAGCATATTTTGCAAAATATTATTGCCCAGCAAAGCCAAAATCTCAAATACCGAGCTATATCTCATCGGTACAGAATTTGGTACTATTGTATCTGGAGACACCCCATGTAATCATGGAGTCAATTGCCATCATGTTTCTTTACATATGGCCAACCATGTGGCTAATGATAATGTTGAGCACCTCCTAACAAAGTTTTGGGAAACGGAAATCGTTCCTGAAATGAAATCGGAGGTTACAGCAAAGCAAAACGCTTGTGAAGCCGAGTTTCAACGCTCGGTACAATTGATAAATAACAAGTTTCAGGTCTCACTTCCCCTTGCTCAGCCCATGGATCAATTGAATTTAGGGAACACTTTTCCAATTGCCGTCAAAACCCTTAATGGCATAGAAAAAAGGTTTGAAAAGGACCCAATTTTGCGTGAACGGTACACTGAATTCATCGATAAATATATAGAGCTAGGTCATGCTAAGGTGCTACCCCTTACTAACTCTAATAAGCAAAATCTGTATTTTATGCAGCATTTACCTGTTATTAGAGAAGACAGGAAAACAAATAAGGTGCGAGTAGTATTCAACGGTAATACTCGGGCAGGCAAGCAATACAATAGCCTTAATGATGTATTAATGAATGGCCCAAAAGTCCAAAAAGACATCTTTGATATTCTGATATCATTTCGAATGCCAAAATATGTAATTATGGCCGACATTCAAAATATGTACAGGGCTATACAAATAGACCCCAAGTTTCACCACTTGCAAAACATTCTATGGCGCAATAACAACAATGAACTAATTGTTATTCAATTACAGACCGTGACCTACGGACAAAAAAGTTCGAGCTTCCTGGCCACAAGATGCTTGGAGGAACTGGCAACAAGGTATGAGGAGGAGCTTCCTAAAGCTGCAGAGGTGATCCACACGGCTACGTACGTTGATGATGCGCTCTTTGGAGCAGACTCCATCGAAGAAGCATTGGAGGTAAGAGACCAATTAATTATGCTCTTGTCCCGTGCTGATTTCCATCTGCACAAATGGGCAGCCAATGATCCCAAATTGCTAATTGGCATCTCACCAGAATACCACTATGCTGATGATCACCAGCTCTCCATGAAAACTGACCTGAAAGCCTTAGGAATGGTATTTGATCCCAATCAGGATGCTTTCAAAATAAGCCATCCTAACAAAAACATACAAAATTGGGACAAACGCTCAATTCTCAGTTTTATAGGGTCCTTTTTTGATCCCTTAGGTCTGGCAGGGCCAATAGTTGTCAAAGCGAAACAATTTCTTCAAGATCTTTGGAAAGAAAACCTGGATTGGACCTCTCCTATACCAGAACAATTCTTAAAGAAGTGGATTAAGTTTCATAAAGAAGTGTTGGAGATGCCAAATATACATATACAAAGGCATGTAATAACAAACAAAGATCAAGTAGAAATTGTTGGGTTTTGTGACGCCTCATCAAAATCATATGGTGCTTGTATATACATACGGTGCATTCAAAATGGACAAGCATCAATGAGGCTGCTATGTAGCAAATCAAAAGTCGCGCCAATTAAAAATGAGCTTACAATTCCAAAATTGGAACTTAATGCTGCAGTACTGCTGTCTAAATTACTGCATAAAGTAAAAAACATTCTGCGAAATGTTAAAATAAATTCCAGCTATTTATTATCTGACTCCAATGTAACTCTGTGTTGGATAATATCTAAGAAAGAAACATTACCTGTGTATGTCAAAAACAGAATAAATGTCATAAACCAATTAACAAGTGATAGCATCTGGTGTCACATTGGTGGAGCAACCAATCCGGCTGACGTATTGTCAAGAGGCTGTAGTCCGCTTGACCTTTCAAAAAATGAGTTGTGGTGGCATGGGCCGCTTGACTTTCAGGATCCTAATTACCATCCCCAGCCATTCACAGCTCTTAACAGCTCAAGTGATATCCCTGAGACTGTCAGCAGCCACTTAACCTGCTTGGTTGCTACTCCAGAGGAACCAGAATTACTTAAAAAATACTCTTCTTGGCTAAAATTGCAAAGAGTAGTTGGTTGGATATTAAGATTTTACAACAATTGCAAAAATTCAAGCAACAAAATTAAAGGAAATTTAAATGTATCTGAAATGCAACAGTCTAAATACAAAATTGTATCACTTTTGCAACATGAATATTTTAAACAAGAAATTAACTGTATTAAAAACAAATTACCAATTAAGAGTAATTTAAAAAATTTAGCACCATTTTTAGATGCTAATAATGTACTAAGAGTAACCGGAAGATTGCAAAATGCAAATATCCCATATGCACAAAAACATCCCATGATCTTGCCCAAAAAATGTTTTGTGACCTCTTTAATAATCCAACATGAGCACAAATTATTATTACATGGTGGATTAAAAGACACCACAAGCAGTCTAGCACAACAATACTGGATTATTAACTGCAATAAAGAAGTCAACAAGATCATAGGAAAATGTATAACATGCTATAGATTTAAAGCGCAAGCTGCCTCACAGCTTATGGGGTCTTTGCCATTTGATAGAGTAAATGAGGCCAAAGTCTTTGATGTTATTGGAATAGATTACTGCGGACCTTTCAGCATCAAACAATCATCATTGCGAAGAAGCATTGTCACAAAAGGATATGTCTGTGTATTCGTGTGCTTTGCCACAAAAGCAATCCATTTAGAGTTAGTATCAGACATGACAACTCCAGCCTTTATTGCTGCATTAAAAAGGTTTACAGCCAGGCGTGGATATCCCAGCAAAATCTTTTGTGACAACGCCAAAACGTTTATTGGAGCAGACAATTCTCTTAAAGAGCTTTCAAATCTAAGTTCAAAAGAACACCAAGATTCTGTCATAGATTTTGCAGTGTCAAAAAACATAGATTTTAAATATATACCTAGCTATTCACCTACATTTGGGGGCCTCTGGGAGGCAGCTGTGAAAAGCTCAAAGAAACATTTCAAGCGGGTTATAGGAAACAGCTCATTTACTTATGAGGAATTTAATTCGATAATTATTTTTACAGAAGGGATTTTAAATTCTAGACCGATAACACAAATGTCTAGAGATCCCACTGACTTTACATATTTGACCCCGGGTCATTTCTTGATTCATAAACCCATGACCGCTATTCCAGAACCCGATATAACTTCAATCCCTCAAAACAGACTGCGATTGTGGCGTCGTTGCACTCAAATGCAACAGCATTTCTGGAAAGCTTGGCATAAGCAATATTTAACACTGTTGAATAATCGCCCTAAATGGCATCATGTACAGCCTAACATAGAGAAGGATAGTTTAGTACTCCTACGGGATATAAGATGTAGTCCTTTACAATGGCCGGTAGCTAGAGTCACCAAAGTTCATTATGGTACGGACCAACAAGCAAGGGTGGTAGAGCTAAAGCTTCCTAACGGCAGTACCACCAACAGAGCGATTAATAAAATTAGCATTCTGCCAATTGAAATGTAAATTAATTTAATTTAAGGCAAATGTGGCAATAAAGTACCAGGGTAAATGTGATTGATATTTAAGTACTTATAATTTAATTTAAAATTGTTTAATGTTAGGAACATATTTATAATATTGTAAATGTAGATCTGTATAAGAACCCAGACTACTTTGTTCAAATAACCTTTAATTAAAATAATTGTATAATTCTGGTCAGCCCAGCCCCCGGGATTATGTTTCTGAACGAAACCATACTATTAGTTTTCATTGCTTACGTGTTTGTGAACGAACCCATTCCATTCACTCTCTTCCATTTTTTCAACAATCGCTCTAACATCAGCTCTGTACTTAAAATTAAGTTTTTTAGTGAAATAAACGTTTAAGTGTTCATAAATATAACTTTTATTTGTGCTTAAACAACCATGAAACCAAAACTCGAAACCCACACTCTTGGAACTGTCACACCTGCGTAAAGTCTAGAATGTAGTATGTGCTTTAACAAGTGGCTTACCTAAGCCACTTGTTAAATGTTCATATAATCACCATTGTTTCTGGCACAAGGAACCGGCGCCGGGATCTGGGTTTACGATCGAGAGCTGCTGATTTAGCTGACGTACTTTACAGAACATAGCGTGCATTTAACAATGGCACATTGTTTGAGCTACGACTTTGACATGGTCAGAACGAGGTGTGTCATACTGTGTGGGTACTGGGTGTGTAGTATATTTAGTTCTCAATCTTAAAAAGTTTAATAGCTGTAAAAAAATTGTTACACGCCTAGGTCCAAAAAGACATCTTATTACTGATTTTTACCTCAAATAATTATAATTAGGTAACTTGCGAAACCTTTAATCCTAGCCGCAGCCACTAGTGAATTTTTCGACTTGATATGAAGGATGCATTATTTCATACTTCACTTGGTTTTAGCATGATGTATATTTTTTTTCTAATTTTCATACCACGATGGAGACATACAAGCATACGATCGGCCTGATAGCATTTGTGGCATCTTATGTTACTGCGATATCTTGCGCTAAATAGACAGTGTTGCCAACATATTTGTAATATATACGAGTATAAGTATTACTTAATATAAAACATTAAGTGGGTCCGTGCAAGCCGATCCCCGTCCATGCGTGGATGGGTATCGGACACACATTGCGTCGATTGGTTTGCGTCAGCGGCGGACGGGACGCGTGTATCATATGGGTACTCTTTTGCACTCTAATCCATTTTAAACAATACGGCAAGCAGCGACTGGTACCTATAAGTAATTCATCGGTAAACCTTTTTTTGCATTCAAGTATGTTTAAAATGGCTAATGAAGTGTTTTTGACTAGGGATTGCAATCCGGATTATTCGAACTTCGAAAATCCGGATTATCCGCCAATTTTTCAATCCGTTTCTAAATCCGGATTTTTAAACCCAAATCCGAATTTTCGGATTTTTTGTTTACTATTATACAATTGCCTTTTGCACCGTTAAAAATGTTCTGATTACTGAAAATACGCGTCAAGCGGGTACAGGGGGGGTTGTCTGGCCATGCTGCCCCGGCTGCCCGTGCGCTCGCTCACTGGCCTTGGGCCTTAACCCCTCTGTGCCCTCGATGCTGATTGCTGTCATCAACTGTCATGTCATGTTTCGCGACGAAATATGTAACGGGGTACTACGATATAGTTTTCGCAACTTCCGCAGCGGAGATGTGCTAAAACCTTCAATAAATTTTGATCTCATCATCTGTTGTGACACTTGTGACTTTTTTTTATACCACGACGGCAGCAAACAAGCATACGGCCCGCCTGATGGTAAGCAGTTACCGTAGCCTATGGACGCCTGCAACTCCAGAGGATTCACATGCGCGTTGCCTACCCTTTAAGAACCTATACACTCCTTTTTTGAAGAACCTCATACTTGTAGCCCTTTGGGAAAACCTCGGCAGGGAGTTCATTCCACAGTCGGAGCGTTCGCGGGAGAAAATTCCTCTTAAACCGAGCAGTGCGCGACCCTTTTGGCTCCAGGGTGTGAAGATGAACACCCTGCCGACGGCGAGCGGTGTGGTCGGTGATAAAAAGTAGCCGTGGGCATCATATCAAACAGTTTTTCAGAGCACAAACCATTGTACAAGCGATAGAACACACATAAGGAGGCGAAGTCCCTCCTCAAACTCAAAAGGTTCAATATCGCTCTGAGTTTGGGTTTGGGTTATCGATCCGCACAGTGCGCCTTTGTACCGAGTCAAAGGGCCCAAGCTGGTACCCAGGTACTCCAGCCCAAAGGTGACAGCAGTACTCCACTCCATATGGGGTCTGACTTGCGACTTGTAAAGAAGCAGTCTCTGCCCCGCAGTGAAGTATATCCTCGCTCTATTGAGAACACCGAGCTTTTTGGATGCCAGCTTCCCTTCAAGGTGACTACGGAATTGGACTTCACTGGAAATGACGACACCGAGGATCCCAATACTCCCTAATATTGTGAGAGCTGTGCCTTGGAACTGAGGGGTCACAGTAAATGGGGTTTTCTTAGCGGTAAACGCGCAAACTTATGTCTTTGTGGGGTTGAATCAGACTAAGTTATCCTAACCCCACGCCGAGACTCCAGTAAGAGTATTCTCTATATCGGACACAAGTTTTTCACGACTCTCTACCACAACGGATCGAGGGATATTGGCACGGCCCGTGTAACATGCATGCCCAGTACTGTCGTCCGCATAACAATAAATGTCACCTATAGACAACATATCATTCATATGCAGCAAGAACAGCGTTGGGGATAGTACAGAGCCTTGCGGGACACCTGCGTTCATGTCCATGCTTTCAGAGCAGCTACCGTCAACTATGGCTCGTAATGCTCGTATGCTTCTGCCGGACAAAAAGCTGGCAACCCATCTGCACAATCCCTCGGGCAGTCCGTAAGATGGCAACTTCGACAGAAGACCTCGATGCCAGACCCGATCGAACGCCTTAGCTATATCAAGGCTGACTGCCAGTGACTGTAGGATTCTTAATTAAAACTATTAATGATATTTTTTTTGTTTCTAAGTTGCTTTTGTTATTGATATAATATAACTGTGTAATTAATATAACTTGTTCTTTGATCATAAGACTATCACAGTAAAGAAAAAGACTAATTTCTTATTAAAAAGTCGTTTTTTTTTCAATTTATTCCTAGTACCAAGAAAACATTCCCTAAATCCGGATTTTATTCGAAGTTCGGATTTCGGCGCGAAAATTATCCGAAAATCCGGATTTTGTAAAATAGATTCGGATTTGCAATCCCTATTTTTGACTACAAGTTGCAGTAAGGTACCTTCGAGTTTATGCGACTGTCGTTCGGTTTAGGAAATGTGGCACGTTCAAAAGAATCTTATTAGTCCTAATTTTAGATTTGGGTAAAGGACTCATATAAGTAATATCCGTTTCTGCGCTTATTCCCCCGCTTTCCACGCATCTTTCTGCATTTTCCTCTCATTCCTCCCTGCTCATATTCACGTGGGGTGAACATTCACACAGCACCTGCGCCTGCTAAGTCAATAAGCTAATAAATCGTTCTCGCCAGTTAACCGGAACAGCTTTCTCGATTAGCGCGGTATTTAGCTGAACGTGACTTATCTGCTGTCTGTAATAATACTAGGCAATGAACGGATGTTTTAATTTCGGATAACATTTTGATGTCAGGATGTTCAAAGTAGGTAGACGAGTTTACTGTAGATACCTGATTTATTTCTTTCAATAAAAGGACCTCGAAAGAATTAGATTGACATTAGGGACTTCAACCCGGCTTTTTGCATTTCCCAATTGACCCCCTATACCTGATAAGATAGGATTATTCAGTTGGTGTATCTCATGGATGCATTTTAGGTGCGTACAGAAGCGGTCTCTATCTATAGACAGTGTCAATTTTGATTAATTGTTTTGTTACACTGAATTATTACGTTATTACACTTATTACGAACCGCATATCCCTATGTGTAGCTTCTGCATCAAATTATGTCCTTACCTGTAAATAAATAAAACATGAATTAGTCCAAGTGCACTTACTATAATTACAATATTACTACACTTTTTGCGTACCTACCTCTGAAGGTGTTTTAGCTCAACATGTTTTACTGGTAATGCATTTTTGAGCAATGTATTGATATTGCAACTTGTATTTCTTGCAATTTGTACTTATACGCAACAAATGGTATAAAAACGGATCAATTGAACAAATGAAGTAAAAGTCCACGTATTAAAACCATATACCGCGGTACCGCAATATAATGATACGTTATTTGAGATCGAAATCAGGGACACTCTAAATTGGTTATTACCTCGTTAGTATTATAATACACATTTGCTTGACACTACATCAATTGACACCTTTGAGAAAAAGTCTGAAGTTGAAAATAGATTCAAGCATAATTCAGTTCTATTCTATTGTAATACAGTGGAGTTTAGTAGCGGATGAAAAGTAGCATTTACGAAGAAGGTGAGTATCCAAGTGAAGCGTAGTGATTCTCGTTGGGAAGTAGAGCGTTGTAATATCAGCGCGCTTCGTAAACGGACATTGGTTTTCTTTTCTATACTAACGCATTACATTTTTGAAGTTACTAAGATTAGAAACGTTAGGAAATTGCAAAACAACAATTAAATATCCCCGAAGGAAGTCATCGTCTGAATTTGTCTGTCACTCTGCTCTTCGTCAGTCGAGAAGTAGGAACAACGTATAAATTTCATCTTTATAAATACAAATACACACCATACAACGATCCTATTCCTAATACGATAGAAAAAATACCTACACCCTACTTCATTACGTAAGTGTTTACATTATTTTATGCTTTCAGTATAAACATTGTTAGTTAAAATATTATTCGGTTACCTGTGAAATGCATCCTGTTTTTGTTTTATAAAATTTGTTGACATTTCATTGTTTTAAAAATGCTTTCGCTATTAAGTACCTATACCTAATTGAGCACTATCGGAGGCTATTGCCTTCATAAGGGAAGTGGGACGTCGAATCACGGAGAGGGGGGCTGACGCCCGCTCGGGGTCGTACCTGGTGCAAAGGTTGTCCGCCGCCATTCAACGTGGTAACGCAGCTAGTGTGATGGGTATCTTTGCGCCGGGGACAACTCGAGGGGGACTTTTTGACTAGACTTAAGTTAGTCTTGAGTTAAGAGTTTTTGTTTGATATATATGTACTTTTATTAAATACAGTATTTCATAATTCATAATTGAGCACTCGTGCACTAGTTTTCTTATGAATATTTTCCTTGCATTGTATATGGGTAAAATAAACAACCCGCCTGGTAATCTAGTCTGACCACGCCATTGAAGTTATGATACGCACATTACGCACAGTTTCCACACGCACGTTACGAAAATATTATCTCATATGAGGAAGGGACTTAGTGACAATTTCGTTACATTTACATGCTTCACAGCTTACTTCGTAAACGACAACCAACTTAAAAAATACAGTTAAAACGCGGGAAAGTAAACTCTACGCTATATTCCATAAGGGTTATGAGATTCGCAACAGGTTGTGTTTAAAAAGATAGCTACCGTACCGAGCGAGTTTGTTTTTTTTAATAGTTAGATGTGGTGGTAAAAGTAAATGTTCTAGTTGGAAAAAACGGATGACGACTGATCAGCTTATCTGCGGTTACCATCGTTTCAATGCTACATCTTCTAACCAGTTCGTCGAGGAAACTTTGTTATTATATTATCTGTATGTGGTTGAATCTACACGTTTGAAGCAACGTGCAACCAGTTGGATGTCTAGGGGAAAAGTCGGTACCTAAATATATTAGGTACTAGTAACATACAGCTAATGGAATCGAGTAGCAACAGTAATAATCATCTATTCTCATCTCATCAATCTAAGATAAAAATAAAGCGGGGTTTATTTAAGTATAACGTTTTAATTGGCTCAAATGTAATCAACAAACATAAATTACAGGTACACTAAGAATTTTTTATTTTAGTTTTACTTGTGAAGGGGTGAAAATAGTAAAATATTGGTGGGGATGGGGTGAAAGTGAGCTAGGCTGCTACAAATACATCTGTCTTTACCAAATATCCGGCCTATAAAGGCCATTGCGTAGCTACCCATCTGGCTACTCTGCTATGACATGATAATAAGTGACAAATATCAAGCGTAAAAAATTTCGGGGTCCTAAAGTTGCTTTGAAAATTGTTTCCCCTACAACCGTTAAGCTTACAAGTTACAGTACCTACATTATTTGCTCGCAAGCTATGTGGTAACACACTAATGACAGTATGTAAATGGCTGCGGGCAGCCGGGCCCACTAACATATATTTACCACTTTTACCGGAAAGAGAGCCCGGTCCTAGCGACCATGTTTGTGCGACGTGTGCGTCACGTGATAGTATGAAATAGTCTAGTATAGTAGGTATAGTCTAGTACAAGGACCCACCAGGGTAGAAACATTTTTAGGGTTATATTATGGAATAGAAGTTCGTGCCTGCATTTAAGCTCCGTCAAACTATGCTAAATACCAGAAAACTTTGACGGAGTTTAGAGCTCGGTAGCCATAGTTTTTACATATTAACTTTTCACACAACCAGGCTCTAATTCTTATTAAGTAATATGCTGTGCGGTTATTGGCAGTCTTAAAGGTAAAGAAAAGGGCGAGTTACTGCGATGGTTGCATTCTGACAGCAAACGACAGCTAAGCTTACTCGACTTTGAAGTTAACCGGTTATACGTTTGCTGTACTTTGTAGATGCGAGCGGGATGTTTCACTTTCTCGGGAAGTGGCTAGCGGGCGCCGTGGCTATATATGAGTGATGCTTCCTTCACAATACGGAGTAAGACCAGACGCGGAGAGCGAATGCGAATGTCTTCACTTTCTTTATCAATTGGACCTGCATGGTTTCCTGTGAGTTCTTCTGAGTTCTATATGTAGGCATGGTCTTACTCTTAACCTTAAAAACAGTAAATCGAACCTAATTACAAGAAGTTTTAAATAGGTATAGATACAGTCGCCATCAGATATATCGGAGCGGCCAAGGTGGTGACCAATATCTGAACAACGCCTCTATTATCAAGGCAATAAAGTGCACGTTCAGATATTTTTAAGTACCTTGGCCGCTCAGATATATTTGATGGCGACTGTATCTAAATAGGTTATTATTTATTTCCTGTTATAAGTATAGACGAGAATTCAATACATTTTATATTTTGTTTAACCTTCATATCAAGTCAGTGCAATGTTTTATTAAAATCCAAATACTCTTAAAGAAAATGATCAACAGTAATGTAATGTCTGTTCTGTTCATATTTTATGTAATTTAAATTTCACATCAAATTTTTGTGTGAGAATAATTACATTATACAAGTTACCTAAATATTACTAAACAATTCAGTAATTTTCAAGTTCACGAGGGCTGTGACCCGCCGAAGGTCGAGTTACATAACGGCGCCGGCGCATTAAACTCGGTAGCCTAGTGTTTGGTGAACTTTCCCATTAACCTCATATTACTATCAAGAATTACATTAAACTTATATTACCAAATTGCACAGCCGAGTGATAATTATATACAATTAACGTAATAATAATTTCATATAACGTTGAGAAAATGTTTTACTCTTGTTTTTACATGTAATTGTTTTAAATTGAAGGGATTGACGTAACATTTCACTTTGCTCTAAAAAAGCTTTAGCAATAGTTTGCAAACCCTTCGTACAATGGCAGCATTAAAACAAACGGTCGTTTATACGCCATGTAGTGTATTTGTTTAAAAATTCGGCAAGAGTTGGAAGTGAACAACGATGCAGCGATTGCAAGGTTCTATTGTTTATAAGCTTCTCTTGTTACATGTTTAACCATAGTTAAATTTCATAACATCTATCAACTTCTTTTAAATAACCATTCAAAGTAAGTAAGACATGAGGGGATTTCATCAGAACAGCTCCTCCTCATCCATAGCTCCCTACAATGCGGCTCATTTATCTCTACTGCGCAGATCACCAAATTATTAGCCCAACTTGTCGAAGGCCGTCCTGCTCAGCGCTGCTCTCTAGCTGTGGACTCACATTCAGCACCGAGAACCCGACAGTCGGGTTCTCTGTTCGTAGCTACTACGCGCTACATACGAGGAATAAATGGCTACACGCCGCTACGCGGTTGCGAAAGTGTTAATGTTACCACGGCTAAAAATATTGCGTATTGTTTCAGAAGCTCTGAATCTCGATAAAACTCAGCTTAAGTATTTAAAAACCATTTTGTGTTATTTGCTTCAGATATTTCTACTTGGTTATTTAGTTCTGCTATCATATTTGTTCTTACTTTCGTATGTACCCAGTAACCAAGCCTGCGCAGTGCACAGTAAGCCCTCGATGACGTAAATTACGAGAAAAATTCTCAGCGAAAAAGCCAGGAAGGCAGCTGCAGGCGGACAGGTTTGGGTGAAAGCGACCGGTCCAGTCGCCACGAAAAGCGAATTTTATGGCCGCGTAGTGGACATGGACAGACCCCGTATTGTTCACTTTCGCTTAGATAACCTTTCTTCATGCTCACCGACTATAGCAGGTGTACGAAGTAAACTCGTCAAATTGTATGTTTCCGGTTGTCATAATAATGCGGGAAATTATTGTTAGTACAATAAAATTATGATTTCTCTTTGTCCGATATAATTAAGTACATGTTTATTCGTTTTATTTATTAATGGAATTAAATTACTTTTGAGCTAGTAACTTAAAGTTAATGTATTTTATTTTAATGTGTTGGTTTAGGGTCTTCCCCCATCTATCGACGCGGAATCGGCTTTCGCCGATAGAAAAAATCTTTATGTCGACGCAATAAGAGCGAAAAAGACGTCGACGCGTCGGCAGCCGTCGGCCGAGCCGAGCCGAGCCGAATCGTGCCTTGTTAGCTCTTAATGCGTCGACATAAAGATTTTTTCTATCGGCGAAAGCCGATTCCGCGTCGATAGATGGGGGGAGACCCTTAATGTTTAGCCAGGTGGTCTAGGTACTGCATGATCTACTATATGATGTACACTACTCCATGATCTTTGTAGACCGAAAGTCAGCCATCAATGCATTAATAGATTGGCTTGTAAAGCTATTCATCATTTATATACCGGGTGTTTCCTGTAATAGGAGCGCTAAATTAAAACGTAGATTCTACTCTTCAAACCAGGCTACGTTTGTTCAGCGACTTTTAAAAATAGCTTATAGTTTGATTTTTTGGACACTTTAAAGTTTATTCGAACAAGCAATGTATTTGATTATGTCTGTAGGGTGACCAGACTGACAATCAATGTCAATTAGATGGATTTTAAGGTACCATCGGGGTCATAATTGCATACCCAATTTATCAATGAATTCATCGTCTTACATTGGAAATACTATTTTGTTTGTATAAAAAGAGACCATCTAAAAACATGTTTTTTTAAAGCTGTTTAATAAAGATTTTATTGTTTGAGGAATATAATCTACGTTTTAATTTATCGCTCCTATTACAGGAAACACCCGGTAGATTCCATGAATACTTCACGGCTAGCTTTAAAAGTGAATGGCTGTCGAGTCCGTGAATAGTGTCATTCAGGACAGGAGTGATATCACCATGACATTATGAAATAGCGAGCAGGTGTCCAGCATCCCCAACTCGTCCGTATTTGGTCAATGCCGAAGAGAAAGCCTGCATAATGAGGCAATTCGTCTCGGAGACGGATCTCATTGGCAAATTAATCAAATTATCTACAACCGACCATAACTCTTCATTTTGGTATTAAGCCCGCCACTGAAGAATTATTTATATTTTAGCTGCGTGTGTGGGCAGTGTGGGCACTGTGGGCTCTGTCAAATACTCGAAGTAGGCAAAATATATCGTAATATATCATAAGATACCTAGCTATATATGTTATAGCTCCGTCAGTGACGGGGTTCAGTCTAGTAACTAGTTGAATTCAACATCCAATCTGGATTCCAATTTTATTATAAGCCTACAGCCTACAAGCCTTGCCTCTTGGGTCGTATCTACATAGGTATCTTTAGTGGTGCGCTATCTTTCAAGCCGTGGTCTCCTATAAACGCCATCGGCCGCTTACAGCGTCTGCGTCACGATACTGCTCACGACGTTGGCGTCTTTTTTGTATAGGAACGTTGACGCTGACGTCAGACGTCGCGTATAGCATAAAATAGGAGACCACGGCCTCAGTGTTGTTTTCAACTCTTTGTTGCATCACTTCTGAACTATCCAATTCCTCTTTCTCCATGCATCTCCAAAAATCATCGTTAGTTTTTAGTCGGAGCTGCCCTGGAGCCGCTCAAATATAGCTCTTACTATAATCAACTTAAGGTACTCATCACATCATCAATCATCAGAACTAAGTGTAATTTCTTCGATAGTCGGTATTGATCGATGGCTGACAGGTGCACTTTGACGGTGCGCGCGCGCCGACCGTATTTAATGATCCGTCAAATTGGTAGTGGCAATGAAAGTGGTGGGTGATGGACGTGATAATTGGGTTTCGACTTATGTGGAGCACTATTTGAAATTAAACTTTTACGGATATGTTTTTATTGGTACCTATTATAAAACTAATTAAATAAATAAAATTTATTTCATGTTCCTTTAATAATTAATAATGTTGAAATCTTTTAAAAGACTCAACTGAGTAGAGTAGACACGTCTGCCGTAATCGAATGTGTGTAGCGTGTACTTGCAGACATTATCTTGAAAACTAACGGTACTTTTAAGGATGATGTACGATGTTTCGGACCGTGTCCGACACGACACATCCGAACTACACTTTGTATACAGAACATCACGTGATCTCCGAGGGGAGTAGGAGGACGTGACGCTTGCTATAGAAAATGAAGTGTTGGAAGTGTGGTATCGCCTATCGGACACGGTCCGGAACACCGTGCATTATCCTTTACTTAGTTACTTTTTTAAGTCATTATATATTTGCATAACAGAGTAAATAAGTACCTATGTCATCACAAAACTGAGATAGTAGATAATGATTTTGAATTGTAGAGCAACATTTCAAAACTACAAATTGTCTATTTAGTTCGAGCAAAAATCTCCCATAAGAAACTACGTTGCATTGGACCAATTGGTATCCATTGTAATGTTGGTTGATACCAGGTTATTGGCAGGACAAAGTAACGTCTGTTTTTGTGGTTCATTGCATTCCATTGTTAGTTTTTAATTTGGGTTGTTGTTTAAGTAGTATCTAAACATGCATTTGGGGTAAAACACGCGTCTGTTTAATTACCAATTATTGGTACTAATACTAACCTACCTCAGACAGGAGGAAAACAGATGAAGGAATGATTAATTTTGTGATAGATGTTTAGTTTAAGCATAATATTTCTCAAGAGTACCTAACTACTTTAGTTTGAGATATAAAAGAAAATTTCTGTAGGTATTAAGATTAGAATTATAATAAGTAATCCGTTGGAAGATTCAGAGCATGTTGCGAGTGAAATCTTAAACTATCAGACTGTCAAAACTTAATTACCTACACAGCCGCGGTCAAGCGTGAGTCGGCCGAGCACTACAACTTCTTTAGCAGAATGTATTTGTTAATACGGTCACGAAGGTAAACAACTGACATAATGCTTTATTAGTGCATGCCCTTATAAGTAGTAAATAGCTATTGTAATATACATACATTACCGTGATTTCTCGATAGTCACTCGTAGCATACTCATCCTTATCTCATTATGCTCTGCCCAGACTTTCTGCCTGTTCTTTAGTGAATATGATCAACCAGCAGTTTGAAAAAAGGTTCTCCCTAGCTCTTGAATGAATTAAATATCTTTAATAACTTAAAATAAATTTAATAAGTAATCTGATGTGCTTGGTTAGAAATGAGCGTCTACAGGCATTTTAATGTTTGTATATACTGATTGATTCACGCGAATATCAATCATTATTTTGACAAAAACGGGACTTAATCGCGTAAGTACACGTACTTTTATTATTTTCCTGACGTTTCGAGCGCATTTTAATGCATGCAGACTGGCGAGGAATTGTATCATGATTGTAATATTTTATTTTCACGGAACTCTAAAAATCAAAGATTTCGCGGTCCGATTAAACTGAACCCATGCGCAGCCATGTCACCAGTTCCCATGCAGGTCAAAGGTTTCGCCAGACGATTCCGAGCCTTAGTGCGGAGGGAAAAGACAGTGATTTTTTACTTTCTACGATTTGATCAACTTTCCCCAGAGGTTAATTGATGAGCTATTGTTGAAGATTGTTATCATGGCGTTGGCGTGTTTTGGATAGACATGCTTAATATCAAAAGTCTCTCGGTTTTCTTGTCTTTCAAGTGAGATAAGAGTATGACACAAGTGTATAAACACTGAAATGCACCATACACCATTTGTAATTAATTTCCTATAGCAAATGGATATTAAGGGTTTGTATATATATAAGAGTTGACGAGATAATCAGTAGCATGATCTGATATGACGATTATTTTACGAGTATTAACTGGTTAGGCATAAACACAAATATAGAGCAGGTACTTACATTACCTAACGTCACCTAGTACTACTATTGAAAACTATGTACACGTAAAATGTTACGTAATATTTAGAGATATATATGATGTAGCAAAATACGCTGTATTTGAACTATTTGAAGTTACCTAAATGTATACCCAAGCAAATAAATTACGCCATTCAAAAAAAACATTAGCTAATAAAATAACAGGTGCTTATTGTATAACAGCTAAATTGCTTTTCCGTCCAAGGCCAAAGTTGAGCGAGCGTTAATGAAAGTGACGAGAGGCCGACGACCCGGCCCGGAGCAGAAAATATTACCTGACAGGGGATAGTGTCCTCAAGGACCCTGGACTAGAGACTCGGGGCCAGGAATGCTGACGTTGGCCAAGACAGCTCAGAAAGGGACCGAAAACTCAAACATGAGGAAATCAATGGAAGCCAAAGAAGGTTGCAGTTCGCAGCTGAGATTGTTGATATTATCTGTTATCACTACAATAAAAGGCGATGTTAAACTTTTAATAAATTAGCCGCAAGTTCCAAGACTATTATAATTGACATACCAGTAATTATCACAGAGCTGGAAAATAATAAAGTATCGGTCGTCAAAACTACCTTATTATTAAATAAAAAGTTCGTGTTAAAAGTTATTTTGGACACTTCACCCGCTGATCTATTTACTTCTGCTGATGCTAATAAGTATATAATCCGGTCGACCCTTAAATTTTAACTTTCATCCAATCAATGCCATTATCAAGGTTTTTGGAGCCATTTAGACTATAGGAAGGTTCATTCGTCAACTTTATTTGCAAGCTATTTACATAATTTTGCATGCAATGAGATGCAAATAAGTGTTGATATACTTCATATTAAAACAACACGCCCAAGCTCTTAATTAGATAGGTATGTAAAACAATCTTCAACCCACAACTAATTTAAATCGAACATTGTGTACATTCTACTTACATACCAGTGATTTATTGAATAAAAATGATATCAATGATCTTTCTTCTAGCGTTTGTCCCGGTCTTGCCACGGCTCAATTGAACCCGGGGTCCGCTCGGCAATCTAATCCCAGGACTTGACGTAGTCACTAATTTTAACGAATGCGACTGCCATCTGACCTTCTAACCCAGAGGGGAAACTAGGCATTCTTACATAAGTTCCGAAAAACTCAGTGGTACGAGCCGGGGTTCGAACCCCAGACCTTCAGGTTGAAAGTTTGGGGTTCTACCGCGAGGCTAGAGAGAGACCAATCTTAATGTATGGGTGTGAAGCTTGGACATTGACACAGAAAGAAGAGAGCAAGCTCTTAGTGGCAGAGAGGAAAATCTGGCGTAAGATTCTGGGACCTATCAGGGGCGAAGATGGAAGCTGGAGGCGTAGGAAGAATAGGGAGCTAGAGGAGCTAGTCGCTATGCCCAATATAGTTGGCGAAATCAAAGCCACACGACTCCGCTGGCTTGGACACCTGGAGAGGATGGGAGAGGATCGAGCTGTGAGAAGGGCGTATGTGGGGCACCCGGGTGGAAAGCGTCCGTCTGGACGCCCCAGATACCGCTGGAGCGACGAAGCCCTGAAAGATATATCCGCCCTTGGAGTACCGGACTGGCGTGAAGTGGCGCAGAACAGGGCAGAGTGGCGTTCTCTTGTGTCAGAGGCCAAGATCCGTTTTGGGTCACTGAGCCAGTGAAGTAAGTATTAAATGAGATATTTTTCGAGTATTTAATACATTTTTCATTGGCATTGTTTGCGCGCGTGTACAACCTTGAACGTAACAATAAACAATGCGTGCATTTCGTAATAATTATTATGTAGTTGCTAGTTAAATAATGCGAAAGCACTTTAGTTTCCCACGATATTACTCATCTCTGTAATAGCTTAATAAAAATAAAATCTCACTAATACTTTTCTTGACAAGTTTCTTGTAAAACTTGCTGATTGTATTAAACTAGAGGGATAAAATCAAGTGTATATTCTCTAATTTAAATCGTATTAAAATAATTGTGCTTCCAATACCGGGACTAGTCAATTTATTATTTATAAATGCTTAAATTATCTCATTCCCATTAAATCTCGCTCCAATTAACGGTTTAAGTAAATCACAGTATTAAGATAAATTACCTCCACCAATCGATTGACAGATGATCAAACCAGTCTTGAACTCTCACTTGATCTAGTATGATCTACATAATCGTATCACATAACTATTACCTCACATGAATGAAGCGCATTCGCATTCCGCGCAGGAT
Source organism: Pammene fasciana (assembly GCA_911728535.1). Classification (NCBI taxonomy): domain Eukaryota; kingdom Metazoa; phylum Arthropoda; class Insecta; order Lepidoptera; family Tortricidae; genus Pammene; species Pammene fasciana. The sequence continues at coordinate 407,620 of OU452274.1, read as the reverse complement.
CGAGTTACCTCGGTGATATAACCGAGTCCGTCGCGTCGTGACTGACAATCGATGCGGTCGTTGTCGGCGAGTGGAAGGACCTTGAACCTAATGCAGTATGGACCGGGGAAGTTTGTTTATAAACACGCCTTCAGAAATGGGTCAAATGAGGTTTTGAATTTGTTACAAGAAAGGTAACATTAACACCCGTAGTCCTTATCTATGTATACTTAGTTCTTAGTTAGTATTGGTAGCTTTAGGTCTGTGACTGTGATGTGGCATGCATGGTACTTAGGATAAGCTAGAAACTATGCTAATGTATGGCTTTTTTTGTTATTTTAAACAGTAGGCGTTGGTCCTTAAAAATAGATGCAAATAAGTGCTGCTTTCAGTGTTAATGTCGGCGGCCGATCATATAATCATTAATAACTGGATAGTTTAGTCTAAGTATCAATACACAGGCAGGTACATGTCTGTCTCTCAAGCTGTTTTGATATGCCTTCTTGAAGAACTACGCATTATTGTATATAGTGTCTTTAATGTATTTGTAGTACTGTTTTGAAAAAATAAGTCCCGCCGAGTTTCTTGCCGGTAATAAGTAATACTTCTCGGGTCAGAGGTGTAGGGTTAGAACCGGTGGTAGTTTCTTTTCTCTCTGACGTTCATAAGTGCATTGTAATGTGCCTAAATTGAAGAATAAATATCTTTAACCTTTTTTTTTTATCTGGAATTATGGAATGTAAAGTGAATATAAATTGATTCGCCGCGGCTTGAATTATTCGTTTACTAGTGTTTTGTTGCCAAGAAAGTCAGGAAGCGGATTCTCATTATTACGATTTATGCTATGCCATGAATTACTTAAAACGTTGCTTTGCTTGTATTACAAATCAATGGTACATTCTTTAAAGCTATGATTGTGTGGTAAAGGCTCATCACTGAAAATAATCACTTAAAAAACTGCCATTTCATTGATTAAATGATGCAAAATTATTGATGTCAACCGAAAGTTACATTTCATTAATTCCCAAACACTTTCGCTATAAAAAGCAATAAATAGCAATAATAACAATCAAATTAATATGCACATAACGATAATGTGTCGGTCAGCTTTCTCCGTCGCCGCGCCTTCACCATGATGAAGAATCTAGTCCTCAAGCCAACCAGTGTAACCCGACTTCAAAATCCTTAACAACTGTAAGAATCGAAGAGCACACTTATATTGGTTTAGTTAGGCCTTCGACTTGAGTTTGTTTGACGAGTGATTGGAATGATGCACCCGCTCACTCATCCGCTGGTCATTCGTTCGCGAGTGACAGGTCCATTCGTTCCGGCTAGTCGGAGTCTTTTGTTTGTGAATGAATGGGTTCGCGGATTTAATCAGTGTAGTAATTTGATTGTATTGTAGTTATTTGGAGTTTGTTTTGTTTCTCAATGTAGCAAACTTCACTTTTTGGAGTTAGGTAAGAAAACGAGTGTAGGGTAAAATAACAAATATGTAGCCATTACACAATTTTAACCACCACTACATAATTAGTTAAAGACGGTTTGGCACTTCATAAAAAACCTAATTGGTATTAGTGTGAGTTAATGAATTGCGCAACGTTTTATATCGATAGGGAAGGAAAGTTAAAATTTAATAGCAAAAGCAATAAACATGCCATTAAAGTTACCAATAAAGTTAGTTAGTATACTGTTTCTGTCCAATAGGTACTTTACGGTATAGTTCATCTCAGCCATAAGACGTCCACTGCTGAACATTAGGCCTCCCCTTTAAGGGGGGGTTAGCCATACGCGCCACGCTTGGCAGGCGAGTTGGCGCGCGCAGTGTTTTTATTGTTGTTTAGGCTTTCGGAAGATGCTGCTGTTCACCTCCCGGTATATTCCCTTAGCAGACTCCTACTGCAACCACGGGACGATATGGTGGGGGACAATTCTAAGGCCGGGCACCCCACGGCATTTAATAAATTATATAAATACAATACATGCATGCGTAAGCTAGATATACTTTACGGTATAGTTGAATGAATATTATTTGCACCGATTCGCCATTCCATGACTACAGTCCATAACTAGCTCTAACCTATATACTTAATACAGAACTTGTCAACGTACATTTGTACCAACAGTACCCGCCGCCTCCCACGCCGCGGCGCCGGCGCAAGGCGAACCACTCGCACGCCGATGACAGGCAGCACCATCGCGGCCACAACTCACAACCACTCCGCCCCCGCACCGTCAGTGTTTACACAACGCATAGATTAACTACCCGTCTTGAAGCTTATCGCTGTAGGCGCACGGAAAAAAAAGCTTCCGGGATATTCTCAATCCAAGACATTATTATTATCTTGGAAATATTTCCTCGTGACAAGTATTTATTTCCTTTGCCAAAAATATGATTCTTTGCTTAATAAAACCACGTTTTCTTAAAATAGAAATACAAAAATGTATTGTTTCAAGAGTATATCGAGTAAATAAGAGAGATTGTACTTTAATCAAACAAGTATTATCTTAGGTAAAAGAAAACTAGAAAATCTGTAAGAATATATTCGCTTCGTTATATTTAAAACTTTATTTTATTTTTGTTAAAGGAAATAAATGCTTGTCACGAGGAAATATTTTCAACATAATATAATATTGTCTCAGATTGAGAATATCCCGGAAGCTTTTTTTCCGTGCGGGTTAGTGTATTTACTGGCTAGAAGATACACTCGGACACTCACTAAATACTCCTACTTTATAAATCTACCTACATTTACTACAGCTTGGACAGGGACCTTTTAGCTTGGATCATACACAAAGAAAATTGTACTATCCCTTTGCACGTCACGCTACAATTAATCGCCCCAAGAAAAGGGATGAGTATATGTCGTTTTTAGGGTTACGTACCTCGAAAGGAAAAAACGGAACCCTTATAGGATCACTTTATTTCCGTATAATTGCTACTAATAAAGGTTTACCAGACAGATCAAAATACAGGGCTGTTTTTTCAATAACTAGATTAAGTAGCCACATTGTGCGAGGTGATTTGGTAAGCCATACTTAACAACTTTTGCTATAGGACCAACTCCGACATCACAAACATTTTTTTGGCCATTTCATACTTTTTCATTTATTCATTGCAAACTATGGTTACAGTAAGGTATTCATAATGTTTTAAGTGCATGCATGGTTACCCTGTCAGGGCATAGCAACGTAGTTGATATTCTTAAACTAATTAAAATAAAGTATACATTCTAAGTCAAACATAAAAATAGCATTAACACAATAATTACAAGATTTAACACAATACTTACATTTAGACGTCAACGTTTTGTATGGGGAGGTCTAGTTATTGAAAAACAGCCTGTATTTTATAATCTTCATCATAACTAAACGCAAATAAGACTAGCGTTTCTCGTGCAAGAAATCAGGTTCGCATTATTATTTTGGAATGAGTTTGTGTTGAATACAATTTCTAGTTATTACGACAATTGTATGGAGCAAGCCTTCAATTTGACCTTAACGAAAACCACATATCATATTCAGAGAAAATTGATTTACTGTCAGAAAAACACACTAACAGTGTTAGAGAAATACTTACCCGGATTTTGTTTTTCGCAACCAGGTCAGGTACAATAGGCGTATTTTTTTATTTAAGTATTAAATTTACCTGAAACAAAAAGAATGATGTTAACTATACAATTTACATACATACAATTCTAGTACTTAATTAGGCATTCTAATTCTATTCGATGCGATGCGAGTATAATTTCGGCCCAACAACAGTAACAACAAACGCCGACATTTGTTATCTCTGCACTCAACATCCATCAGATTGCAAAACAATATCAGTATCCTAGAACCAGAGAGCGGACGCCAAATATGGAGTCCGACCAAAACGCAGGTTGCGAAACAATGGGATCCCAGCGGCTCCACCATTGAAACCATCTCATTCTAATATCAACCTTCAATCGTTTTCTTACAGTTCATTAAGGTTTTATACGATTTCATGGTGCAACATTAATGATGCAGTCAGGACAATGCATAATGAGGCTTATTGTCTAGTGTTAAGGTGCATAGGCGTGGAGGAGGTTGGTGTGGGCGAGGGCCTTGCAGCCTACGGTGGGTTTGGTGCAGCAGCTGTCGCTGACGAAGGCTCTTCATCATTCATTATTGAGACTTGACAGGAAGCTCCCTTGACACTTGACTAGGGTTCTTAGAGTAGGTCACTGCATAATGGATTTCGGAAGGTATATTTTTGTCTCGAGATTTTGGGATCCTTGTGATGCAAAAAAAACATATGAAAATGAGTTGAATTTTTGAGCATACGATATTAATGGTGGAACGTTTATTCTACCACTGAATTTTTGTTTTATCAGGACCAAAAAAAATCTTTTAATTTACTTAGGCCCTATACAATAATAAAGGTTTTTACCAATAATATATTCTTTGTTATGTTTTTAATAAATATACGATTTATACGATACGTTAAAGATTGTTATGGTGGTAATGTGCCTCAGCCGGGAGTCGAAGCGAAAGCAGGGAAAGCTGCGGTGAGAGAAACGGACGTAACAACCGCACTGTTTGTCCCGATTCGATTCAAACCATCGTAGCCGGCATTACTTCATTAGTGGTTTATCAATTATATTTAGTCTACGGAGCCCACTGACTCTAACCTAACTATTATGAGGGTTACCCGAATTATTATGAGGGTTACCAGAACACGTTTTTTCACTAGGTGGCAGCAGAGCGAGAGGTCCAGCTGTCGTAAATCCACCAATCATGTTTAATCACATTTTTTTTGATTGGTGGATTTTGACAGCTGCTGTCAAAGACCTCTACACACAGTGCCGTCACATTAATTCTCGGAGACCCTCATTGGAAGATTTATGCTAATAAATAATAAATTCAGTGGTCTCAAAAGCAACTTGCAAATCGAACGTCGTAGGTCTAACTACTTCTTAAGAATTGAGAAACAAATACAAAAATAATCAAACTGAAAAATAAATTTATTATTTAACTAAATGCCTCATAAATAGACGAATACGATTACTTTTATGAAACTAACGTGACCGTACTCCGCTATACATATAAAAGACATCAACGAGCCGGAAAGCTCTTTTTCATTAGGCGTTCTGAAAATGTCATCGTTATGAATGCGAGCATACCTGTTTAATTAAAAGCACTAGATGCATAATTTAGAACTAGATGCATAATTTAAAGACTCATTTTCCTTAATTACACACTCAATATAATAGAAAGTGTAGGAAAGGAAAAGTCCACTATTAACATTTTACAGCTTGCAGATGTTTGTGTATGTGTGTGTGTGTATGTGTGTGTGCGCGTGTGTGTGTGTGAACAGGTGTGCGTTGCGCAAGAGCAGGAACCGGTGCTAGTAATGAAGCTGCTCCGAATCAAACGCTTATCGTTGCGTAACTCGGTTTATCAGGTTTGCCTAATTTGATGCACTATTAGTGGGCTACACGCATTAGTTATTTCAAATGTTTATCTATTTAGGTCATTCGCAAATTTTGGTTTTATCGGTTTTCTAGTTTAGAACAAGAGATTTACTTCCTAAATAGAAAATATATACTTAATTCTCAAACTTTACATAATCTGTATAAAATAATAGGTACCTACTTACTTAGTTACAGTCAAATTAATATGGAACTTAGAAAAAAGTACGTAAATAAAGATTTAAATAAAAAATAAATAAAAAATAAATATTTGGGGACAATCTTACACAAATCAACCTAACCCCAAACTAAGCAAAGCTTGTACTATGGGTGCTAGGCGACGATATACATACTTATATAGATAAATACATACTTATATACATAGAAAACATCCATAACTCAGGAACAAATATTTGAGATTAGCACACAAATAAATGCCCTTACCAGGATTCGAACCCACACAACATTTTTTTTAACTTTCAAGACTCACTTACTTATACTATATAACATGATTTTATCACTGTCAGTAGTTAAAATGTACCTACGTGAAATAATTTGAATTAAACATGAATAGTCGAGGAAGTAGATAAATCATTCGCGGCCACAATCACTAACGAAACAATAAAATTTAACAAAATTGCTCCTATTACGATTAACTGTTCAATAAACTTACAAAATAATGCATGAATTCTCAAGAACAGAAACAATCACTTGTATATAGTAATTTTCCTTTCACGTTTAACGATTTAAATGTCTCAGACAATTATAGAGCGTAGTTAACCAAGGACAGATTGGAAATTAGATCTGGAACAGATAAAGACACCGACAAGGCCATTGATCTCAAGATACTTTGTTACATGTTAAAACAATACTTAAAGAGGTTAACAATACAAACAGTAGATCAGTACACACATTAAACAATAAAGAATCTAGTTTGATTTTAGTGAGAGTCGGGGCATTAAATTGTTCGTTGTTTATAGAGTTAGAAAAACATATTTCGATTCACGACTTAAAATTCCCCCCCTGTATATCTATCTCAATCATAACTGCAACACACAACAAAATAATCAACCAATATTGAACTTGTATTGAAGTTGCATATGAATAATTTTCAAAGCAAAATCTGATATTTCTGATTCAGGCGCGTAGGCGCAGCTTGTCACGTTAACTACGCGAAATTATGTCATTCATGAGGTTTATTAGTATTCGTTCCCGCCTCGACCGCCCGCAGTATTGTGATGGCGGAGACAAATTGGAATGATTACTATGAAATACCTATTCCCATCTATCCCTGGCGGGCGCAGATGGGAATACTTCATGTTGATACCGGTCGGTTGAAATCTGCTGATCTCTCATCGTCGGTCCCATTTTCAACCGATTTCAAGATTTCGAAGGAGGTTCTCAATTCTTCGGGATCTTTGTTTTTGCTATTTTTTTATGTACATATGTTAACCGATTATTCGAATACAACTAAACCGATTTGGAAAATATTTTTTTGTTTGAAAGAGACTTTAGTTAGAGTTGGTTCCATTGTAACCGGGTCAGGATCTGATGATGATAGGATCCTGGAGAAATCGAGGGAATCTTCAAATATTATAGGCACACTTATTGTGATTTCAGTATTTTTACAGTATCTCGCGCGTTTTCTTGTGGATAGATGGAACCTAGGTGGAGTCGGTTTTTTTTTTGTTTAAAATTATAATGTTGATCGGTTAGTATCTTTGAGGCAACGTAATTCGGAAACTATAATTGGCCGAGTTTTCACAAACACCTATAATGATATTGATATCATTATCATTAGTTTCATTACACGTTTGTTCGGTTTTCTTCACAGGAAGCTCTAATAGCGGAAAATGTATTAATGTTCTATTAACTTTAACGACTTTTTAGTCAATTTAGATATTTCCGGAGTTTTATTTACAGATACGCAAAAACAAGAGCGTATTGTAGTGATGTAAATTAATATTTTTTTAACGTCTAATTTAATTTAACGTTGGCAAAAGATAACAAGAAATGAAGGAAGATTTTTTTTCTTGATGCGACGGTTTGTTATTGTGTTATTCGTGTAAAAGTTAACAGACATAAAGAAAAATGAGCTTATTTGTAATTAAAAATAACGCAACTGAAAAAGAGGTAAATCGAACGAATGATAAATGAAAAATTCCAAATACAAAGGCTACCTAGGCCAAATATAACTACGAACCACTTCGTTCGTTCGTTCGTTCGTGTATTGGCATCGGTATCTTTTCGAATGTGCAAGACCGATAGAGTAGAGAGGGGATAACGAAATTTAGATTTTTGACGTTCGCGGTATTGTTGATTGTTTGTTTATATACTGAGTTAATGGGTGAAAAAAAAATGCAATGATGTACCTTTTTTTTTAAATAAAATAATGTTTCCTTTCTGGAAATGGTTTAGATGGTCGCTTTTATACTTTTCCATGGACGTCCCCGGCCCACGGTACGTGCATAAAACTGTATGGTTCCATTCACAATTAGTCTAAGTTTGGTTTATTAATGAATGAAACCATAGAGTTTTACCGTGCCTTGGACTTCCACGGTACAGTATATATTAAGCGAGCCATGTGTGTCAGTCGGGTAAACAACCCGCTCATGTCATAATAAAGGAATCACGAAACTGCGATCCGTGTCAGTGCGCAACATTCCTGCTTAGCGATTAATCGCTAAATTATAGCGATCGCGGTAATCATCGGCTCGATAATAATCGCTAATTGTAGTTGCGATCGCGTTTCAACATACGTAATGTAGTCAACAATATAACAGCATCGAAAATATTTGTTCATTGCTACAGTCTGCCGGGGGTCCGATTTGACTCAAGAAAGTAGCCGAGGGTATCGTCGCTGTTCGGCTTCACGTAGTAATGATTTTGTGACATGGGGCAATTTCAAATTTAAGGCCAAATTGTATAATTTGGCAACTTGACATATCGCCTCATGAATTCGGTCGATTTTTTTAAACAAAAATATTTATCGCGGCGCTGTCAGTTTGGCTGTCAAGCTACCCGCAATGGTAAATTCCGAGGGGTGGAACCGTACGATCGAATGTCAATAATCGGTCTTCATTTTTGTTGGAGAATACTCCGCAAGGAAACTTGTTAAATATAAAAATGTTACTCAATATTTTTCGAAAATCTTATGACATTTTGTGATGCATATATGTGAATTCCGAAGTCCTGAAGAATGCCGAATGTCTCGAACGACGGATTCGGATCACTCGCTCATTGAGTCAGCCCCTGCGCCTGCGGCCGCGGCGAGGCGGGTTGAGTTGAGTAACGTTTGCGCAACGAACAAGAAACAAAAGTCGATGAAAGTCCGACCGGTCCAGCGAAAGTTTACAAAAAACCTGTACAGTCCGACCCGACACGTCAACAGAACTGTCCCAAGGAAAGGTTATGAAAGAAAAGGTTAGTGAACGGTAAGTCTGGCCCCAAGGAATGACAGATGAAAATTTAACGGCAAAAAATTACGATATGACTCAGATTATAGTTTTTAGACATTTAGGTAACAATCTAAGTTATCTTTACCTGATAATTACGTATGTATCTTAAAAATTTAATAACCTCATTAATATTAAATAAAGTTTTCTTTCAAGAGCCCTAAAATTATTATTATACTTCACAAATACAGGAAGACCCCTAACTCAGCAACACAAATTAACTCTAAACCCGTGATTTCCACTTCATGTGTATCCAACTGTATTTTTGATTTACTAGTGGATGACGTTAACATTGTAATAAAATACAATAATATATAATAAATAAATGTTGATCAGCATCTGTAATATAATTGTGGCTGAGTGTATCGTTGTTTGACTTGGGCGCGGTCGACGGCACCATCGATTTTTACTTTTTGCCGGACATTATTACGGTTGTATGGAATCAATTACGAATTAGTGAAACGTTCTGTGCGGCGTTTGTTTACTCGGTGCCTCTTTGTATATTTTCGTGTAATATAATTTCCAGAAAGCGAACCGAAAATGTTGGCGAATTTGTGGTTGGAGCTCTTTTAATGAAATTAATGTAGAATAAATAAATACTATGACAAAATTATAGTGACCGTTAAAGAAAATCTAAACTCAATCGTGTGATCACAAGTACTATTTAAAACAAAGTTTCAAATACGAGGTAGAAAGGTTTCATAACAAGCGTAACAAAGAAGACCTTAATTGGAGCAGGAACTTGGCAGTGAGATATTCCTAGCATAGGGGCTAATCCATTAAGTTCATAAAGTAGCCTAAGCCAAAAATAATCTTAAGGATGTTCTAGGGACTGCTGAGAAAATGATCGTACTTTGTCTCAAGCAAGTTCTTCTTGCCCTGGAGGGTGTGGAATGTGGAAATAAAAAATAATTCTGATGTTTAGTGTAATTTTGGTCTGGAGAGATGTTTAATGATTGGCAGTATTTATGTCCCCGGGTAAAGAAAGACGACTTCATGATAGGCAATGAAGAAACGAAACTAGGTTTTGTTTTAGAGGCTTTATGATATTGATAATTTTTATAGGATGTTTAGTGTAGTTGACTGGTTTGAGCTTCGCTTATGTCTCGACACTATTGTCTAAGTACAATGCTCTACACTCGGCGTCGGTAAAAAAAGACAGCGACAGATTATTAAATAATAACAGTTCCCTACATGCAACCACGATCCTCAGATAAATAAACCGATGCAAGGATGACTTAAGAATGTATTCACAGCAGATCGCACACGAGTCGATCGATTTCCACGCCGCACGCATGCGCGCTGACATGCCGCCGCGCGCGCATCTCACGCGACAGAATCTAGCGCACTGGGCCACGAGGGTCCGTTGTCGTACGGCACACGACATGAGTGCACTGACTTTGCATTCTGGTTGTAACGACATTGTATGGATGCTACGTTATCATCAGCTCTTTATAATTGGTGGGCAATGGCAGCTTAACTTGAGACAGGAGCGGTAACTTTCTCACAAATCCTTGTATCGAAATTTCTATACGTACTAGTACTAATCCATTTTCCTTGTCGTTGAGTATAGTTGGTAATTACTCTAAGATGTTTCCGTAGAATCAGAATCAGAAATTTATTCATAAAACACATTATTTTACATGTCAGTTGTACAATAGGTATATGTCATGATATAATTAGTATACACTTAAGATTCTACTTAGGAGGTAAGAAGTATTTGAGTACATCTGTTTTTGTATGAGTGGGTCAATGATATTGGTCATTAAGTTTAAAAAAGTCATCAATCACCATTTATCAATGCAAGCCATGTCTAATAAAACTTGTTTTAGTCTTTTCTTAAATGATAAGTTGGTTGGTGAGTCTTTTAACTCAGTTGGGAGGGAGTTGTATAGTCTGAGTCCAAGTGGCTCGGTGGATCTTCGAACCTTAGCTAGCCTTCGCGACGGCATGTCTAGGAGGTGCTGGTGGCGCGTGACTCTGCCGGGGGCGTGGTGATGCGCGCGGGAAGGGTTGCATTTATTTGCCAGTCCGTATCAAATATTATTTATGTTCTTTCTAAAAAATGTTTACAGGTATTGATATCTATGCATGAAACATTCTCTCATTCGAGAAGACCGATTATGACCTCCATTAAAGTGTTCCGATATATCAATTACAAAGCTGTAAACTTGCGTTCAAATCACGACACTCTTTTTGTTTAAATGTGGATTCAAATATTTCAATGTTCCAAGTGTAATGCAGCAGGCCATGCCGACGCGCGTCCGACATCCGTCCGACATGGTCGGCAGTGGAGACGCGTCGCGGAGCGTTGACCGCGCGTTTCTCTGCGTGCCCACCGCTGGGAAACCGATCGTAATTATCTGCTGGCCGATACGAGCTGCAGACTCCTGTGAACAGCTTCCGTGTGGTTGACACTGCCTTGTGATGATGAAGACGTTAGAGAGATATCATCGGCAGTGGAGATGCGTCGCGGAGCGTTGACCGCGCGTTTCTCTGCGTGCCCACCGCTGCTGGGAAACCGATCGTAATTATCTGCTAGCCGATACGAGCTGCAGACTCCTGTGAACAGCTTCCGTGTGGTTGACACTGCCTTGTGATGATGAAGACGTTAGAGAGAGATGATCGGCAGTGGAGACGCGTCGCGGAGCGTTGACCGCGCGTTTCTCTGCGTGCCCATCGCTGGGAAACCGATCGTAATTATCTGCTGGCCGATACGAGCTGCAGACTCCTGTGAACAGCTTCCGTGTGGTTGACACTGCCTTGTGATGATGAAGACGTTAGAGAGAGATGATCGGCAGTGGAGATGCGTCGCGGAGCGTTGACCGCGCGTTTCTCTGCGTGCACACCGCTGGGAAACCGATCGTAATTATCTGCTGGCCGATACGAGCTGCAGACTCCTGTGAACAGCTTCCGTGTGGTTGACACTGCTTTGTGATGATGATGACGTTAGAGAGATGGTTGACCGCGCGGTTCTCTGCGGGCACCTCTGGGAAACTGCTCGTAATTACTGGAGTCCAGTGGACACCTTCTGTGTGGTCAAGGTACTCATACAGCAAGAAATCCTTTACTGAAACCTCACTGACAACAGTCGCATTACAAAGAGACTGACAGATAGCGAACAGCCTAAATGGTTGAAAGTAAGTTGAAGAAAGAGTTATTGAAAACCCAACGGCACAGTGAAATAGTCAAATAAAATTAACGATTTGCAGGTGGACGAAGTTACGGAGGCTAGTGTATAAAACATTATTTTCTCAAACATGCAATGAAATATTGATGTTACGTTCCTTATAATAGGCTGCGAAGTATGACGTTTCAGGTGCGGCTAGGACAAAAATCTTGCAGGTCTAGACCGGCAAAGTCCTCTTTTTTAATTCCCATTCCACATATGTTTGTGGCACAGGATCATGGCGTTCAGCCATTTAAGGTTATAAGCGATATTTACTTTTTGGTTCATTTAAAATTCTGCCACTACTTACGCCTATTAAAAAAAAACAAAAAACAATGTGATATATTTTGCAATTTCGTTTATATATAAAATCGACATGAAAATAGTAATTAAAAGATTATTAACAAATTCCTATAATTTTAAATTGTAAAGATCTGCCTCCAGATTGTACAAACAGCTGATTTTGTTTTTTTTATTGTTTTTCGTGAAAGGTTGGTTATCAGGCTAAAATATTAGCAGCAAGTGTATTACACACGAACTGAAATGATGAATTAGGATCTCTATTGATACGAAATAAATTTGGAGGGTTTTAATTCTTATGAATATTTTCTATAATAAAATTAATAAAGCATAAACAGAGACTATAGACAATATTTGTAACGTTCTGAATTTATTCAGTCACCATTATACATTTTTCTTCTTAATTTCAACTCGTGTAGAATGGCCTTAAGTTCAACCTCTCGAACAGCGCAGATACTGTGAAAAAAAAACTTTAGTGGGAAAATTTTAAAAAGATTCTCAATATTTTATTATGTTGCGCATATTGTTGTGAATTATAATGCCGCTTTGTTTTATTCTATAATAATTTGGCTATAGGTAATATAAAAGTGAAATATGTTTAGATGTTGTTCAAATGCAAGTGAACAATTATACTTAAATGGCTGATGTACGTAATAGTTACACATTTTTAAAAGCCGTTCAGTGACAATGGAATGCAAAGTCAGAATTTAGCAATTCAGACTTCATAACGTAATGTTTTTACTCATGTTTTTGATAAAGTGGTAAGTCTAATTAACGTTTATTTGTTGTTGATAGGATATATCATTAATAACAAGATGAACATATGTAATTAGTCGTAATAGTGAGTAGACTTTTGACTTACGTATGTCGGAAAAAAATTGGATAAGTTTCATATTTATTTCATTGCATGTTTGAGAAAAGCACTATACATACCTCGGCGTGAAAAGGGGTTGCCAGCCTCGTAACTATCCGGCCTCGCTACGCTCGGCCGTATATATGTACTCGACCGGCAACCCCCTACTTCACGGCCTCTGTAGTAATGTACTATTCTAAAGAAATAAGTAACGGTTAGATCAAATGTTAAGTAATAAATACGTTTATAACGAGAGAGTACAGGTAACACTTTCAAGTGTAAATGGAGTTACAGGAATGAACGCAACTTTCTCGGCCACTGTCAACATTACGACAAGACCCTCTTCGCTGTTATAACATCTCAAATATACGACAATAGTCGAGTATCCGTTTCACGCAGTGTACGTATTGTGTACAGTTTTATAACTTGAAAGACTCACCAGAAACTATACCTTATCATCGATTTACTAAATCCGTAGCCAGGATAACAACTGTATATCGACATCGACACCGAATAAAAAATCTTTTGATTCTTTCCATACATTTTTTTACTTTCGATCGATTTGTTGTTTAACGCAGAGCTTGATTTTTTTTATACGAGGGCGGCAAAAAGGCACATGGTTCCTGGTAACTCCAGGGGTGTCACATCCGCGTTGCCGACCCATTAATATAAAGATCCCAGGGACGTTCAATTTGAGCTTGCAAAATCTGCGTTTAGGTACTTTCGAATCGTTAAGTTTGATCATCTAGGTATAAGTTTTGTCAGCTCAGCTTAGACAATTTGGTACAACGCTGTCTGACTACCGAGCATAACAATTGTTTCATTTGTTAAGCGCAACTTAACATTTGTAGTCGTTCGCGGCAACTTACGTTATGCTATGCTGAGGTGGATTATAATTTAGTCAAGTACAAAAATACTCGTAGGTATAACTCAACAAAGTCGGTGTCAAGTACCTATCAATATACTGTGACATTGTATTGTGTCGGTCGTCACTTCGCACCCACACGGTTACCTAACACCTGTCATCCGGACTTTCTTCGGCAAACATTTAGAAACCCGGAACTGCGCCATCTCGCGGGAAAAGCCATGAATTATTTATTGATTATGCTTATTAACCGATTGCGAAGGTTAATCCGAACAAGGTCGGGTCGCCGCTCTCGCTCCGCATAATTTCATGTCATTTCTCTTCTACAATCACTTTTCTCATCAGGAGATCAAAAATTAAACTGACTTCCTGGTTTTTGCCAGAATTTATTAATGATATATCTTTATACTGGGTCAATAAATCCTACAGTTAAAAGCAAACGGCTGTTTGGACTCTAACTACTAGTAGGTAAATCGCTTTGTTTATCATTAGCCTATTTTATTCACAAAATCAGTACCCATTTTGAAATGAATCTAAATAAAGCGAAATTTAGAACAAAACCTTAAAGTTTTCGTCTTTCAGTAATTAAGTACGTACCACAGATTAGTAGGTTCCATTTCATAACGTATCATTACACTTAAAAAACTATGATATAGCATGCTATAAGTGGTATAAGTTGGAAATCAATAAATACTTCCACCCATTTAGTGACCATTTTCTCTTCAATCATTTTCTCGTAATCTTCGACTGTTGTTAGAATCACAAAGAACACGTTTATCTTACATAAAACAACTTTCCAATAAAGAATATCAAAGTCTTTGATATAACAATCTCAGTTAACATCATTAAGATAGCAAACACATAATATGAACTAAGTAAATACGTAATAATTTCCTTCTCAAACTAAAATAGCTTTCCCACCAGAATGAGCAACATTCACGCTACTCCTAAATACTTACAGAAATAAACTCAAATCTCTTTTGCGTTTCTTAATCGACCTTTTAATCAATTAAGTAGAAATTGCTTTTATTTCACTGTTCTGCTATTTGTTTTTTAGATCCATGAACAAATTGGATACCTATTTATGTTACATGCAGTCTCTAGTTAACTACCTACAGTCTACACAATTGGCCTTCCGTTTGTAACTTTCTATAAGTTATTAATAAGCCTCGTTATCATTATTAGCGTTATTCTCCATTACTGTAACGACATATTGTGTAATTACGCGGTTTACGCAACATTAGCCCGTCCGGACACTTTCGATTTTTTTTATTCGACTATCGGTTATTTTTGACAGTAACCGATTGGATTTGCATAATTTGCGTGTGAATGCCGAGTTGGATTAATGGGCGAGTGTTATTTGATTAAGCTTCAGCCGGCCAGCGTAGATGAAAAGTTAGATAGCGTCTTTGCGCGTTGCATTTGAAATTATCTTCCTCGACGTTTATTCATGTTTAAGAATCGTGATCACAGTAAAATGCTCTTTATACTGCCCGGCTCTTTAATAGATCGTCGGATACTTGTTATGAATATGCGTTTTCTAACTTAAAATGTAAGGATCTATTGCTCTAAATCAAACTTGGAATAGTATTGTTATCTTGATTTTGACTACATTCTTCTGATATAAATATCTCAAAGACCGTCTTCTACATGATACAGGAACGACTCACTCCACAGGCCAATAATTTACAAGGAACTTTCTTAATATCGGATATAAAATGTGTAGTTTAAAGGTCCATAGGTATCTACTTCAGGGATGCCTGTGGTTTCATTTAAAGGGACCTTTGTTTTGATTGCTGATTTTGTCATGAAGAAACGATAAAGAGGAGACGTTTCGCATAGTTCGAAGAGTGGTGACGGATGGTCGCAAATGCCAGGTGCACCGTGGTACCGTGGTCCGTGCCGGCCCCGCCCTTGAACCAGCCAGTGAAAGTGCTCGAGAAGCCCCATACAAATCACTATTTTCTGTACCTGTGCCGGTGTATGGGTATGGACGATAGGTAGCCATATAGGGTTGATAACTATTATGTCGCCTGCTATGCCGTTTACTAGCCATTTTCTGACCTGTCATTTCAGCTTTCAACATCTTCATTAATTCAAAATGTATAAACTGACTCCTCTTTCTCGATTTGAAATGATATACAAAATGTTGTTTAAAACGAACACTATTGTTGTGTGGTTTTGTATATATCAGGGCATGTAGTATCTCCCTCCCGATTGTTTTTATTGTTTTCTCAATAATTTGTGATTATTAAAACTTGAATAAGATAATCGGGAACCGTTTAAAATTCATGGTGTAATATTCCATTAGCCACGTTTAATCGTAGTTTAAGCGTTTTTGATTTATCAGTATTAAGTACAGAGTTTTATTAATGATTGCAGGTGAACATGTCACGCAAGAGTAGGGTTTTAGAGAAATTGTGTATTTTTTTCTTAGTGGTTTTTGTGATAATGATTTCATCTTATTTTTATTATCTCGGTAATGTATGTATATCTTATTAACAAGCATTAACGTTTGTATATATTTATAATTTTTGTTTGTGATTTATTTTTCTCTTGAAAAAAGAGATATTAATAAATTATTTTGGGCGCTTTTTAGAGCGTTAGTAGAGTAGTCTAACCGAATAGTATTTTAATTTTAGAAAAAAAAAAAACCTATAAAATAATTAAAAAAACATAAATACCTTATTAAAAACGCCACAAAATTCACAATTCCAAACACAGTTTTCAAAACAGTCACAAGAACAAATATTCTATCAACCTGTTGACTGAATCACATTTTCTCCATAAAAATGGTTCATCGTCAGACCGCCGAGGTCGGGTGTGCGCAGGAGACTAACAGTAAGGTGCGCAGGCGGCGGCGCGCGGACTGCGACTGCGCACAGGGAGGGAGTCGCCGAGAATGCTGCTCGGGCTTCTGATGGTGAGGACTTCAAGAGGGTTAGGTCATTTAATAATACAGTAGTCAGTCATCTTTGGAAATGTTTGAAAAATATTTGAGGATTGCAAAAAAATATTTTACGAAAGTTTTCATTTCTACGAATAGATCTCAACCTCAACTAGAGCTTACTACAGACAATAAATGTCCTAAAAGCCGGCTGAAATAAGCTTGAGCTAGCTTTGGTGAAATTAGTATTTTTTATCAGAGTTCACTGCCCTCACGAGGTAAGGTTCATGCTCTACGTGTTTCAGTTTTTTACTGCTTGGCAGTTTCTTTTCTCATCCTTACATGTTTGCTTTGCTAGAAGTTTAGCAACAACGCGTCGCGCCCCAGTTGCGCAGGCGCACGCACTTGCTGTTCATCAAACGTGTCGATTCTAATTACTCACTACCCGACTGTCGAAGTGAGTTGTGTGTGTTATCTTAATCGCATCCTGAAATTTAATGATGTTACGATCTGGGAGTATTCTCAGTCAACTTTTTCTTTTTTTTTTATGTATTCTAGTTATGAGTAATTGTGGAAACTTTTCTGCGACATTTTTGATTGAATTTTATGCCCTGGTTTTTGAGGTGCTGAGAGAAACTTATTTTGCAAATATGCGATGGATAGTTGGACAAATAATCGTTAATTTACTAAGTGCGGTAAAGTGTGTCGCCATTAAACTTTAAAGAGGTGCAGTTTAAATTTACTTAGTTGAATGTAATAATGGATATGCAGGGTGGTTTGTCGATAAAATGTATCGTACTATACGTGGTTAATGGCTGCAGCATAGTTGTCCAAATCCAAACACATAGTATAAAATCACCTAACGTAAGTCATAAATTAGTTTTGTCGGAATTCATTTACGTTAGCGCCCATAATTTATTTACTAATCGATATTTAGCTGCGCATGATTACAGCTATTAAGTACCTAAGTTATGTTAACAGAACTTGAACCTAATGATATTTGGAGTTATTCTTCCTCGTACAAACGGAGAGACAAGTTAACCATAAGGATTTGATATTTGACGCAGTTAACAGTCTCTGCAGTTAGTAAGACAACTGTGTCTCATTAACTGATCTCAGTCAGAAATCTACAGTCTTTTTTGTATTTTGCTTTGACCTCTGTTCACCAAGGGGCCTCTATATTTTTTATAGATTAAACCCTTTTAAATATTTTTTTACAAATATACGATTCTTACGTAGGTAGGTAAATCCATTAAAAAACCCCTGAATGTATATCCCCAATAACCCTTGCTAAACAATATAATGACAACTATAAGAATGATGAGGATTCCTTATTTTCTCCCTATATTGCAATCAGATTGTGAAACTTCGGTCCAAATTAAGTAGTAGTTTCCAGTCGGTACAGAATACAATCAATTAATGACTCAAATATTTACCAATAACCCAAATATTTCTTACTGTAATTACTACAAATATTTCGTACCCTAATTAGTATTTCCGTGTAGCTGTGACGTAAATTGAATTAAATAGGCATATGATGTAATTCAGTTAAATTCAAACCTCTTTAATATTTTATATTACACCCACGGCAAGAGTCCCTCCCTGCGCTATCAATCTTATATTAACGTTACCGTTCCCGCTCCATTTTTTACAAAACTTTTTATATTTCCTACCAAAAAGGACGAGTTCCTATCAAAAGTTTTTAGTAGCGTGGGCTTAACGGCTTTAAAACGAGTCGGAACAGATTGTAGGAGATTGAACAAGTCGTATTACTAAATACGATCACAAGATAACACTTTATGAGGATCAAACAGGAATATGGACCAGGTTTCCCTGTAAGGCGACTTCTGTTTTGGATGGATTATTTTAAAAATGGCAAGAATGCGTAGGCGTTTGTCTTTATGTGATTTGATTAGGTAGAAACCAACGTTGAATGGATCCAGTATATTCCAAATATTTTGAGCAGTATGTATCTGCCAGCAGCTAGTATCGTAATTAAGTATGTAGGTACACAAAACGCAAGTACTATGGTCATTCTGATTCAGACAAAGAAGAGGTCGCAGGCTCGAACATTGCCTAACTGGTTACCCAAGGTCCCGCTAAAAAGGATATCTAGACCGCTCGTTAGGAGCACTAGTGCTAGTGACTCACGTGAGAACCTACTTGAAGGCTCCAGTAGCCGGTTTCAAGGTTGCTGTTTTGTTTCACAAACAAATGAAGTAGTGGTCAAAAGCGAGTACAGAGTGGCGAGAACTAGAAGCATTTTACCTTACATTTTTATTTGGGATAATGCAAAATTTTATTTTTCATGACAACAAAAACAACAATTTATCAATCGCAATCATATCGAATATGTACCTAGGTACCATTACGTAATAGTATCTTTATATTTAATCCCTATATGGAGTTACTAGTACTATCTAAAACTACACAATATGCACTATCTATTAGTGAAAAAAAAGTGTCCTTGTAAATCGACAAAGTGGTCCCTTGCACTAAACACGTCCACATATTAAAATGACAACTGAACCTCTTTAAATTCGTACGTATCTAATCTATCCAATGCAACTATTATTAAACCCGATATCATATGTAGAACTTACAGTAGAAATCGTTCAATCGAACTATCATTTTTAGTATCTGGATAATACAGATTACAGATTAAAAATTTATTAACACATGCAGTTGTACCAAAAGCTAGCAAGTAGTGTTAAGAGTTTTTTCGATTTTGCTTGCGATGAGTATGTTTGCCTGAGCAATTTTAAGAAATATTGCCGAAGTTTAGGTGATATTTTTGGGAGTATACTAAAGTATTTCATAAAAATATAATACATTTTAGGGGAATAAAAATCAAACGAAAAATTCACACAAATCACTCCTCACTAAACAAGCTCTGCAAAAGTTGAGTTTTCAGTTATTAAATACTAATATAGCTATAGCTATATGTACCAAAAGTATTTTTTTGCAATACCAAGACTTCAAACAATTTGATCATGTGCAATATTTTCATGTAAGTACGTTATTTCATTATTAGCTATTTTCGTTTTCAAATCGTTACCGGAATCTTAAATGTCTAACATCTAATGTGGTCCATATAATAGGCCTGGTAAATTAAATATTACGTTCACCTACACCCCCACAACTTCCAACTCAGGAAGTAGAGCTATTATCAACACAGGTTAACCGGTGTGATTAACAGCAATAAATAGCATTACACGAAATCTCATCATCGCCGAATGATCGGAATGCGAGAAAGTAATCTAGTTCCGGAGGTTATGTCACGAACACAATCATTTGTAACTGATGCCATACTTACGAGAGTGGGATGGGCCCAAATATATATCTAGAATTAGAAAAATAAACAAATATTAGTATGTCTATATTGTCGCACTGTGCTGCAAAGGAATTTCTTGCAACGGACGCTCCGGCTGTAGAATAAGCTCCCACATCAGCCTAGGTCTACATAGACGCGAACCGTTTCACTCGCGTTTGCCATACGTCACCATAAAGGTTTGCAATTATTCAATTTAAACTATCGTGAGACGACAGTGCAACGGTTCGCTACTTTGGAGTCCTAGGCTGATGTGGGAGCTTATTCTACAGCCGGAGAGGCTCTCCGAAACATGTCGTGCAAAGTGACTAAAGTGCCGTGTTATCTTATAGCCTAAAATCTGGCGATTGTTTTTGTTAATGTCTTGAATGTGCAGTCGAAGTCGACCGTACCGCCTCATTACATAGCGGCCGTAACAGAATCCAAACCAAAAGCTTTTTCTTTTGGTGACACACCGTATTACATATTAAATTAAATTAAAATTGTTTATTTCAGACATAGATGTCCATAAAATGTTATTAGTAGGACCTACAGAAATACTGGGATTGCATATATGTAATCCCATTTCAGTATTTTGTGGTTGTGATGGCCGGAATCCTTCAAAATAAAAAATAAAAATTTAATATTATAGTTGTCTCGGAACGGAAACTTATTTTTGTGCAATAAGATAGGACATTCTTACCTTGTCCACGTCGATGTGCCATTGCGCAAGCGCGCGCGCAAGTTACGCAGGATTACTGGAGCACGCAGATTGCTAGGAACTGGTCTAGACCGCCGCCGATACACTTTCGCAACTCAACTGATGCCTGGACGCGAGCCAGCGCTTCTATGTGTAAACATGTTTATATGTGGTATATGAAGCATGACTACTTATCTAATAGCTATAAACAATGTTTACATTTTGACAGGTGAAATGGGGTCCGCTAGCCTACTATGGTCGGGTTTTTATCGCCTGTCACCATTGCTGTCACGCTCTAACAAGTACGTAAGTGTGAAAGTGACGCATAGCGCGATAAGTGATAAAATGGCAACCATGGATGGCCTTCTGGGGGGCAATTTTTGAGATTCGAGCGCTCGAATATGACATTTAAAAGTCCTTGTAAAACGCTGACATGGTGTTTTAAAAATAACAGCCATAGGAATTTAAAATCATGATTATTTAAACTATTAATTTAATGTGAAAATAATAGCGACAAACTTTTGTGTGCGATTATTTTGGAGTTTAATTTTCTTGAATTCAGGCGCTCGAATCTCAAAAATTGCCCCCCTGGTCAGTTATTGATAATTTATAAAGTTATATAGTGATTGATTAGTATTTTGCTCGGGTCCTGTTAACTGACTCATAATTTATCGTCATCATTATATGAAGCGAAACAAGGCCTGTGGACAGTGAGCAAAAAATTGTACTTACTATACGTAGGCTGGATAATAGTCGGCTGATCTTTAACCTGTACGTATCTATGGGGCAACTTAGGATATATTTGTCAACTTATAAACCGAAACAAACCAATGAAACTGTGTTGTTTTGGTTGCCCAATGCACATCATCCGTTTGACTCGTCATAGTGACAAATATTCCTAGTCGTTACAAATGATGAAACCAAATTGCAAAAGTAGCGAGCTAGATTAAATCTTCGCGGTTCCTAACAAATAAGTAGTATTCTACGAGTTAGATTAGATCTGCACATACGATACCCCAATTCAAAAACTAGTTCACGTAAACCTATCGCATGTATTGCATCATATATATGAACATATAGGGCTTGGTTCTGACGTCTGAAATAAAGCACGTAGTTATTGCTTAAACTGGCTGAATATCGGATTAGATCTGCTCATAAATCGCCGCTCCGTTTTGTAAAATAAAAGATTGTAAAAAACTACTTTTTAGATAACTGTCTGTTGATCGTCCCTGAAGGAAAACGTCATAAAGAAACCTGTATACTTAAATCTGTGAAGATATTCAAGAGTATGTGTTGCTTAGACAATAATAATAAGTACTATCTACGGAACCACTTGTGAGAGAATCTGCTTACCCATGTCTAGCAGCAAGGCATACAATAGTGATGACTTGATGAGGTATCACAAAAAATATTGCCTAATTATATGAAAATATATAAAAGCCTTATTTCAGATCAGATGACAGTCTTATTTTATATCAGATGACAGTCGCTTTCGTAAAAGCAGTGCCTACGCCAAATCTTGGGATTGGGTTGCCGGGTGAACCCCAGAGAATGATGTAAAAGCTTATTTTATCATGAAATTCATGAGCTTAAAGACCAAAGATCAAACCTGACCTAAGGGCCTACCGCGAAGTTCGAAAATCGACAAAACGATGGTCCCGTCTCTATCGCTCTTGCAGTTACGAAAGAGAGTGATGGAAATAGACGATTCGATGAACGAAGTGCTTCGCGGTTATAGGCCTATTCCTAGATCCGCCCCATCAGATCAGACCTGCGCGCCGATCCCACGCCGATTGCGCGGCGCGTACGCACGCAGCATCAGATTTTGCGTGACGTTTTTTATTATTACACAAACCGAATTCTGTTACTCCATGAGGTAGGGTTGCCTACGGCCTACTCTTGATCTATAATTATTCTTGAATATTTCTGTCCGTCGCAATTTGCGTTTTTTATTTAAAGATGAGAAAGAACAAAGTAATAATCGCAAAATTATCTATTCTGACCTTACCCTGTTCACAATATAGGTAGGTACATAGACTATAGATAAAGTAGAGCAGATAGATACATTAGATACTTACTAAAGAATCTGTAGCTTATCCGTTGTCTTTCTGTCTTAGAAGCCGCAGGCGCACTTTCCTCCGACGCGGTGACGTGTGGCGCACGCGCCGCGTGACGTCACGTGTCCGGCGTCCAGCCACTCCTGCGCATCATTGAGCTTTTCACTGTGTACACTCGGTTGCATTATGACGACCACCGACTTCTTGCTCTGTAATTTTATGTTTTAGCATGTCAGTGACGTTTTGAAAGTTTTCTTCCCGCATTTTTTTCCCTTACGCAGTAAAATAATGAAATAATGACTGACAACTATACTACCTACTAAACTAATTGTACTATAATACTGATTATAGTGATTATATTGATATCAATACCATTTTTGGTTTCTTTTTATTTACCAAAACACAAGAAACCTAACAAAAATAAGGTCAAAAATTTTACTAGTTCGGAAAAATATATAAGCACATTTAGCTGTCCTTCCTTTCTTAAGGAAACCCAACTTAAATTAGAATCATTTATTACTTTGATTTAAATTGGCTATGAAATTGCAAATATTGCAATCTTATTCTGCGATTTATAAATATTGCGGTGGACTATCCACCAGCCTCCGGAATGCGCGCTTTCTTCCACTCTTGCGCAACACCCATTATCGCCCGCGAGTTTGCTTGTTTAGGAGAGAAGGCCCTAATACAATACGTCGGTTAGCATACCTAGCACTTGTGACAGGTTTGCTAACTAGTCAATAGGTGAGATGATAATACATTTATTTACATAACTAAATATACAGAGGTACTACAGTACAAATACTAAACTAAATTAATAACTAGCTCAAATCTAAACTAGGCCCTTGCGGCATTGTACCAAGGATGCTGGCGGCATTTCCTCGTTGTATCGCAATGCTGATACGCTGTGCGAGGAAACCGCCAGCTCTTCGGTCACCAGTTACATCAACCAGACGCTTTGCGATTTCTGCAAAAAACTTGTGTGCGCTGGGACCCCATGGACCTAGAGTTTCAATAGGTGAGATTAACTATCCATCATCATTATATTATATCATACACGTCGCAATGCTGGTCAAGATCAGGTCTCTGACTGTACGATACGGCACCAGCTGCGACTAGTGTGACTGCGACATTAAATTGTCATTTTATAATTTTATTCCTAACATGTTCATGCGATTTTGAAGCTCACTCAGTGTGTATTGAGTATCGGGGATTCGAAGTTAAGAGAAAAAAAAATTTGGTTTCGTATGGAAGGTTGGCCGGCTAAAACAACTCGCCCCATAAAAAAAAAAATTTTTTTTCGCGTCTAAAAACTTTTCTTCTACTTTTTCCTACTCGCAATATGATACCAATTATGCCTTTAACCCTTTAACGGGCAAGACTGAAAAAAATCCTCGATTCTAGCCTCATCGCCAATCTATAGTTCTAAAAATTCTGTACAAGAAAAAAATACAAAAAGATGATGTTACGGGTGGTCTTTTTTGAGACCGCTGCCCTATAAAGGGTTAAACGGATCACCAGTATTTTTGTCACACCCTGTATGACAAAAAAACTGCCGAAAGCTGCCGTTGTGCATGGAACGATAAAACGCATAGAATAGATGATTCAAGCAGAATACGTGAGAGTTCGTGTATTAATAGTAGGTATCAACTTGTTGGTAAATAAACGATGTTTCTAGATTTTCATAATTATTTTTTCTTCGATGATAGGTAATACTTATAATATACGTAGGTACTTCATCTTTTTATCATTCACTCAATTCACATAATGCTCAGGCTTATCTCATGAAGTCATTAAATATAATATCTGAAGCCAGAGCCCTAGGTCACGTTAATTTCCTCGTACGCGGTCCAAAAGTCCAACTTTCTGCTGTAGCGCCGGCGGGCAGAAAGCTTGCGCTTACGCAACGGTTCCTTCCGAAGCTTCTGTTAAAGGTTTCATTGATAACGAAGGGAAATTTCAATCTGCTGTGGGCACGACTGCACGACTATTCTATTAGATAATGTCCATGCGATAATCAAGTTCATACAGATAAACAAAATATACCTTACATTATCCAAATAGAACTGCCTGCCACAATCTATTTTGATTCGGGAAAACCTGTACCTCTCTATTCTTACATTATCTTTGTTAAACTAAATAATAAATATTTTATACTAAAAAATATTATAATTACATTTTGGGTATTTTTAAGTGGCTCTCAACTTACATAAGTTAGTCTATGAATACACTAACTAGTATAAAATATTGTAAAAAAAACTAGCGTCGTCCGCCATCTAGCGACGAACAGTTACACATTTATACTAATAGTTCAGCTACTGCACGGAAGATGGCGCTTAAATTAAAATTATTTCTTGTTTATACGTTTCATTCCTACTTTTGCATTTCCTCTTAATTGTTTTATAGAACCCTTTTAGAAGGATATATAATTTAATTTAATGATTGCATGCCATAATGATGCTAAAACTATTACATTAAATTAATATTTTCTACGTTCTCGAGCTGCCATCTAGTAGTCTTAGTATGTATCAAGTACTGCAGAAATATTCGTCGTGTTTGAACGTTTATAAGGTAGATGGCGTTTAAAGTACACAATTGTACGTGAATCGCAAAAACTAATAAAAATGTGACTTCTTCAAGAAAAAGGTACCTCATGCTCGGTTGTCGATAAGGCTCTCTTGTAATGAAAATTCATACAGGATTAAACCTTATCAACATCGACAATGTGGTACCTACCTTTTAAATGTTATCATGTGTATTGAAAGAAAGGAAAAAATAAATTGGTAAGTAGCCAGTCAGCAGCAAAAATCCTAGTCAGTTTTAATAATTATCGAATTAGATAAAAAATTGTTAGGTTAATAGCAGCAGGTTAATAGCAGCAGAAGGCAGAATAGCTAAGCGGGTAGGGTGTTCAAAATAAGCTGTACGCGACTTTATTGTTACGATAATAAGAGCGTGTGTAGGTCATTTTAAACACCCCACCCGCTTAGCTATTCTGCCTTCTGCTGCTATTAACCTGCTGCTATTAACCTAACAATTTTTTATCTAATTCGATAATATTTGTGACACCTTGTTTTTCCGTTTGATTTTGTATTATAATTTAGTTAGTTTAATAATGTAATATCCATTGTATTAATTTGAACTATGTTGTAAAATATCATAACTTATTCGAATAAATTCGATAATTATTAAAACTGACTAGGATTTTTATTCAACAATTTTGTTTCAATTTACTTACTGCAACCTAGCATAGTAACCAGTAGACAGCCAGTCTGAAAACTTTTTGATGCTCCAAGTCTTCAGCGCCACCTAGACGAGAGTAACCTAAAGATCCCCAAAATTTAAGAGGAAATTTTCCTCTTGAATCCTATTCGATTTTTCTGCTAGGTAGGGCTAGAAAAGTAACACAATATGCCACTCGTAAACCTCGTTCGTCGAAATTCCTCAGTCTATCTGAAGTCCGTCTGTTTGTCTGTCTATAAGTATTAGGCTGCCTCTACATGATGGGCCATCATAGGGACGCAGCTATACAACAGAACGAGATCGCGATATCGTTAGCTCCCTCTAACGCATAGCTGCGTCCCTAATGATGGCCCATCATGTAGAGGAGCCATTAGGTATAGGTCGCTACATCACGGAACTTACAACAGCGTCCATTAATTTAATCTACGGTTACTTATCCGGTGTACCCTTTTCATAAAATAATCCCAAATACTCGTTACTCGTTACCTATATTTATTAAAAACTTACTAGGTTATCTACATAAGGTAAGTTATTTTTTGTAATCATCGTCATATACTTATTTAAAAGCTCTTGTCGGTGGAGCAATTTCCATGCCCGTCTATCACTTGCCTTCTCTTTTACAGCCTGATACGATACGTTTATTTTTTCCTTTACATGATCCATGTATGCTCTCCTTGGCTTTCCTGACTTCCCTTCTGCTTCAAGTCTACCTTCTATGATGTTCCTTGTAAAACCGTCGTGCCATAGCAGGTGTCCAAGTATCGTCTCCTGTTATTTTTATCTATGGTTGTCAACAAACTTCTCTTTTTCGTTTTTGTAATGGATAATAATCAATTAATCACCCAACAAAAATCTATGCAAGTACCTATTTATCTAATAATAGGTATCTAGCCAGCCCTTCTCACAGGAACGGCATTAGAATAGCAACACGGATAGATCGCGTCTCGCCATTATCCCGCTACCCCCGAAACATCGCTAATGAAGTTTCCGTGTCCGTCCGTCTGTCTGTCTGCGCGCGAACAAATGAAGTGCGCTGTCTCTGAGGAATTGGGGCGTAGCGTGGATACGACTGCATTAATGTAGATACCCATACATTTTGTGCCTTAGATGAATAAACAGATTTTCGTGAGGAGTTTCTGAGTGTTTAGTATGAGTTTGAGACTTTTAAGTCATAAGTTGAGTCCGTTTTATAGACGTGTGATTCGCAAGAAATAGAAAGACTCGATTGCAGCAATAATGTTAAAAAATATATTTAAATAAGATTAAGTACTGTCACAGGTGAAACGCAGGTTTAAAAATTAGAAAGTTGAATTATTATGGAAGATAGTCTCTAACAACTGAGCAGAAAAACAGGAAAGTACATAAGTGATTTTTTTGTCTTTCAATGTCATGAGTTTTCCTTTATATTTCCTTAATTTACTTATAATTATGTTTGTTGGCCTTTGGACCAATTATTTTAGAAGGAGTGCGTCTTTATAACACAACACAATATGATCTAAAATAAATAATCTCAGCCCCTATTCATTACCGCAGCCACCTCACATCCACGGTTCCACTCCCACGGGAGCACGGACACGACTCTGCCATTACGACGTACGACCACTGCACGTTGATCCCTCTCACCCTGCGCAAGCAACTAACTGCAGCTCTTGCTATACTAGACAATGAGGGACAAGAAGTACAAGAACCAGCGCTGTGACCTGCCAGAGAAACGCTGCCCTACGACAACTTAGTGACGAATTGTAGACTTTATGCAGTTACAATAAGAATGACGAAGGGTCAGTTAATAATGCCAAAGATTGGATATGCTCGGGGCCGGTCGAGTAAATAGCTGCAAATGGTAGTAATGAATAGCGAGAAAGTCGGCGTGATTAATCAGTATCCGTAAGCGCTACCGTGATTTGCTTTGGCGAGTCTCGTAAGCGACCAGTAATTTACTGCGTTACTACGGTACTCGTTACGCAATGTCATTTCCTCTTACTATTATTGTTGCTCTCGTTCAGATGGCACTTCAGACTTGGAGTTTCAATAGTAGAAATAACCCAAAAGTTGGTACACTATTTTGTGAAAATGCCCCACCTTCGTTATATATTTGTATAGTTTTCCCTGGACGCTTCGATTGTGATACCATGATGTAATACTCGTATAATCTGATTGTACCTAATCATATACTTAAACAGAACAGACGTTTAACCAATTGTATCAGAACCAATATTCAGCAATATAATCAACAAGAATATGATATTCTGAAGAAGCTTAACGTTACTTCCAACCGCTCCATTCCTTTATGTATACATATATCATCAAATTAATATCAAAACCTATTACAAATTCGATTCTTCGAATATGCGTCTATCAATAGAGCGTCAGGAGACTTCAACTCGTATTTCTATCTTGGATATTCTATTACATTTAAAGGGTTAGAACGTGTTTAGTAAAGTGGAATAAAAGCAGATAGTTATATATAAAGTAGATGGAGTGTAGGTGTGTGTACACGTGTGCTCTGATTCCCCGCAGGTAGCGGCCGGCGCGGGCGCAGCTTTTAGCGCGCGAGGTGCG
Organism: Pammene fasciana; assembly: GCA_911728535.1. Classification (NCBI taxonomy): domain Eukaryota; kingdom Metazoa; phylum Arthropoda; class Insecta; order Lepidoptera; family Tortricidae; genus Pammene; species Pammene fasciana. The sequence continues at coordinate 378,808 of OU452274.1, read as the reverse complement.
AAGCGGCGCGCAAACACCGCGCGCTGGACCACAGCGTACACCACACAATGCTTTCATCTTTCTTGTTTTGTGGCTCCATTTAATAAAAACAGGTAGGTAGGTACTTACCGTGTTTTTTTATTTCCTTTACCATCTGAACGAGAGCAATCCAAAGCTACTATAAATGTAAAGCAGAGAGTACACCGCCATCTAGTAATTGATTCCGCTACTATTATTACGGTAGTACTACAGTTAATTTTGGGTTGCTCTCGTTCAGATGACGCTTCATATTTGGAGTTTCAAAAAGTCTGAGACTGTGCCCCTCTATTAAATATAATACTATATATATATGGTATAGCGTTCCGTACACTTGTGCTCTGATTTCCCGCGGGTATCAGCGCGGGCGCAGCTTTTACCGCTCGAGAGGTGTGTTATGCGCAGACACAAGCACGACTGGCGCAGGCGCAGCGCACATCTAGCACGTCACACAACGCTTTCATCTTATACGATACCTCTGTATTCCATCTGCAACTTTGTCCGGTAGGACGTTAAACTCTTTTAACCCCTTTTGCACCCCCTTTGGAGGTGAAGTTACAAAATTGTTGTTTGTGCAAGTCTAAAATATTTAAAGAATATGTCCCAAATTTCAAAGTTCAACGGCATTATAACGCGACGGCCTGTAAATTCTAATACATCTAAATCGGGTCTATATTGGAACGCATAAATTCGTCTTGACTATTTTTACTTAGCATAACAACCATTGGCATAACAACGTTTGGCATAACTATTGATCCGAATAAATTGATTGTACTAATGGTTATACGCATAAGCTTGCAAATCCTAAGAGTTCTCCGTCCTATTGGTTAAATGTCATAAAATCCCCATTCGAATCCATCCATACGCATAACCCAGCCTAGCCTACATCTGAATATCCTAAAACTTACACGACTAATAAAATATGACATAATACTTTGTTTTCTAAAGTAGTCTAATTCATAATCTCCACTACGCATAATCCGAAAAGCCTAAATCTGTTGTTTCTTTGTAATTTCGAGGTCTTTTAATTGGTAGTTGACTTATTTCAATAAAATTCATGTCATGGCTTTTCATTTCGGGTTCTTTTAATTCATTTTTTTGAAATGTAATAATATTTATTCCGCATAAAATTATTTCAATTGGTTATATTTCGTTATCGAAACTAAACGCAATCACGTCAGTCGGCTCACTCTGCACGATTATAGTTATGTGGGTAGTTTCAGATATGAAATTGTTTTTCTGATCGAATGGTTGATCGTCTGAAGTGATTTAATTACCTGTGTATATTATAGTATGGTGAAAAATGAGTGTTACAGAGGAGACACTTGCATGCGAAGAATTTAAATCAAATAGAGGAGCATTAAACCTGTCTGTTTTCTTGGGGATCGCAGTTCTAACCTAACCTAACCCACTTTTAGCAACAGTTCGTTTTTTTGGGGGACGCAGTTCTAACCTAACCTAACCCACTTCTGGCCACAGTTCGTTTTCATGGGGTTTGCAGTTCTAACCTAACCTAACCCACTTCTGGCAACAGTTTATTTTCTTGGGGGGCGCAGTTCTAACCTAACCTAACCCACTTCTGGCAACAGTTTGTTTTCTTGGGGGTCGCAGTTCTAACCTAACCTAACCCACTTCTGGCAACAGTTCGTTTTCTTGGGGGTCGCAGTTCTAACCTAACCTAACCCACTTCTGGCAACAGTTTATTTTCTTGAGGGACGCAGTTCTAACCTAACCTAACCCACTTCTGGCAACAGTTCGTTTTCTTGGAGGTCGCAGTTCTAACCTAACCTAACCCACTTCTGGCAACAGTTCGTTTTCTTGCGGGACGCAGGGACATATATTATAAAATTGTATTAAAGTAATACGTCGAAGAAATGAATTGCAATGTTTTGTATTTGTGCCAATGAACATAATTTGAAACAAATGAGCGATTAAGTAATATTCGTTGAATAATATTTCTACGTAGTAAGATAAATTTAATTAAATAGTAGTTTAAATAAAACAATATTACTAGTACTAAAGTTTCGATGAATCGTTGTCGATGAAATAATATTCGATGAAAAGGTTGTCGACAAAACAAGGGTACCTACACCCTTTTCATGATAATCTCTACCAAGGCTCCCTTTGCTTCCGCCTTAGACTTTTAACCTAACCAATCGCTTCTAACTTTTACAGTTTGGTTTTTGAGGTTTCGCAGTTCTATCTAACCTAACCTAAACCTACTTTCTGACGTAATTCGGTTGTGTTATCACAGTTCTAACCTTACCTAAACCTACTTTTCTGTAAACAGTATGTTTTTTAAGGTTCAGTATAAGGTTGTTAGGAGTTTCTAAATGAATAGGAACATATGTATATGTACGAGTATGTCCGACTTAGTATATGTTATGCACTACATATAGGATGTTCGGATTTTCTAAGTTAGTAGGAATATATTTTCGACTTAAGTAGTGCACTAGGATGTTAGGATTTTCTAAACTAGTAGGAATAAATGTTCGACTTAGTATATTTTATGCACTAGAATGTTATGATTATCTAAATTAGTAGGATAAGATGTTCGAGTTAGTATATGTTATGCACATTGAAATTAGGCGAACTGAATTTTATTCTTCTTCATGTTATACCAGAACATTTTATGCTCATATAACGTTATAAAAATTACTTATTAGGCGAATATATGCATTATTATAGTGACTTTTATGTGAAATGGCATTATGCCAATCGTGTTATGCCATGTGCAAATATGACAATCCATTTTATGCGAAAAAGAGGGCACCCATCTAAATCTTAAAGCAACGCACAATTGGAAAGTACGAGGAAAAAAAACAAATACCCAGCTAACCTAACCTATGTTTCTTGTAATTCGATATGTTACAATTTTTAGCTACGATTTTTATTCAAAATGTTTATGTTATGTATTTGTCATTAATTGTAAGGGTTGGTCTAAAAATTCTCTCTCATTCTCTTTACGATGTGTGTGTGCACCTGCTGGCGGAATCTAAGTGCTGTGCGCCGGAGTCACGCAACTCACGAACTAGCCGGTGCCCTAAAAGGTGAAACGGAACGATCGTTTTGTAACATCGAGACCACAATCGCCTTTTTATGATATTTTAGTAGGCCTACTACTATCACAGAACTGGTATTATAAATGCAAAACTTTAAATGAAATAACCAAGGGTTGCTATTTATCCCGAAGTTAATTTCTAGAGGAGATGAAATGAGGATTCAAATTAGGGGGTGGGAGTACTAAGTAAGAGGGGACGAGAGGGGAGTTTGACAAAACCGATCACGACTTCGATGCAGACGTCGCGGGGGTGAGTAGGTACAGACAGAACAAGTCATCATCATCAGAAGAGAGAGTTTACCGCGTTATACGTGACGGTTCGATTGAATTTAAATTTATAACTTTTAATTATGTGCCTATTATGTGTTATACTTAAAAAACTTGAGGCCATCATGCAAAAATCATCTCTACCTACATATTAAATAATAACAAGGTAAAGCGTGTGCCATTCGAAAGAACTAAAAAAAATCTAAAATCTCAGGTCTGCATGGCTGCCATCATTTTTCTGGCACTACTCGATGAGCACTCATTGAATGGGCCTCGTGCCCACTTGCTAGTCGTTGAAGTCGTTTTTGTCAAATAATTAGTTATTTTTTGCTGACTGCCAAAATGCTCCAACTTTAATTCAGGCTACCAGGTACTAAAATACATGACATTTAACCGTGCATTGATCTACATAAGCCGAATTCTGCTACTCTGTGAGGTAGATCTAAAAGTCTGTCATCACATAGTTACCGCTTTTACGTCGAAATACAGTTCATATAGGTACTTAGGTATTTCCAGAAAACGGAGCAGCTTCTAGCTGCTACCACGAACAAGCGGTCTCGGAGCCATCGACCTCATTAGACGGCTCTATTTGTCGGGTCGGGTGCTAAAACACAGCGCGCTAACTCGCCCCGATCGGGGTGTTTACACACGGACCATGTTTGGAACACGGGGACACTTAACTAACTAGACTATTGTAGCTGGACTTGATGCATTCATAATTTGTTAGCGGTATGTTAAAAGTGTCCTTAACGGGGTTTACAACTATATGTATGTCCTTTTGAGTTCATATTATCTTTTATTGCTTAAGAATTTGTTACTTACTTTGTTCTAATCTAAAAACAAAATGTATCCTAATTAAAATACTGTCTTGAAAATAAAGTCGTTTCCAGCGTATTTTGAACACTTGACCCGCTTACTTACTCATGCTGCTAATAGTAAAAATGTAAAAAGAGCAGCAGCGCGTCAGTTGGGTGTTGGGTGTTGGGTGTTGGGTTCGGGACATCATTCAGTTTAGATTTTTTAAATCTATGTTTCTAGTCATGTTTTCATAACATTGATGAAGTACTTAACTTAAATCTGAAATAAAAAAGAAAGCTAATACGATCATATGGCATCCATCGGCGGAGCAACGAAACCCAGAAAAGTCCGTTTCTGCATGTACCTGGCACCTGCACCTGCTGGGGTCCTCGGCTATCAGCCATAGTCATACCCGTGGCGGGGCGTCCAAAGACTAGATTCTCACCGGTTTATCTAATAATCAGATACTTTCTTCATAAGCTAGGAAAAGTCCTAGCATATTAAGAAAAGGTAAGGGAAGAAATTAGCTCTTTAGCTATTTTTAGCTTAGCTCTTTAGCTTTAGCTAAAATATTCTCGAGTGCCACCACCAGAGTATTGTTCTAGAATTCCCAAGATACCTACCTACTACGGGTTTAAAGGTTCCAAGTTTTTATATCTGTTTATTATTGTCTAGCTGAATGCCGCGACATTATTCAGCGTGAACCCGCAGTTATATTAATGTAATGGCGCTAAAAATCCCTTTTTTGACTGCAGCGGGCCGCGGGCCGGTGCGCCGCCGCCGCCGCCGCGCCGGGCGAGCGGCCCCTCGCAGGCAATTTGCGCCGATACCTTATTAGCAATAAACAAAAACAGGGGCTTACGGCACAGCTTGGGGGGCGCCAGGGGGCAGGAGGTAGCGGGAACACAACGGCAAGTCAAGTAAGCTTCCGCTATGGTACCGAGTTTAAACCTTTTACGGTCAGAAGGCAATTCAAAGGTGTGGCGGTAATGTGATGTTCCTAATCAGCTTTGGGTCATTACTGGATTATTAGACTGATTTCTCTCATGTAACAAGGAAGGCCTGCCGCCAGCAGGGAGATGTGGGTAAATGTTAATGTATTAAGTATTGCCGTTGTCAGTTTAAGTTAGCTAAATAATTCTTGATTGATACCACTGTAGAGACACCGGTTACACGCTAATTCTGGCCTCAGTTCAGTCCATCATTCAGGTCAAAATAATGAGAGTATAATGATCGTGTAACCCTCGTATTGCTGACGATGCACTGATTAAACTTTAAATATTAGCGTCAGTCCGTTCTGAATGACAGAAATGACTGAACTGACGCCAGATTTACCGAGTAACCGATGTCTTAAAGCTGACATGGCATGACAAACCCGCTGCCTCCTGCAGCTCGCGTCGCCACAGATAAATCACTAAGGTTAAAACATCATTAATATTGAATCATCGTGCTGTGTGGAGAGGGCGCCACCCTCGCTCCTCTCACTAGCCTTAACGGGTGAATTATTATGTGCGCTTAACTTTTTGCTTCTTAAAATGTTTTGTGGTTACTATCTTCCACAGATTTTTAAGAAGTTTTGACATTTTTAGACAGATAGACATGTACAAAGTGTAATAAAAATACTGGTGATTCTTTTGATTTATCGTATTATAATTATGAAAAGTAAGTAAAAAAAATTGGTTTTGTATGGAGGGTCCAAGCCGTGACGACGTGTTCCATACAAAAATTTTTAATGCGTCCAAAAATTTTTTCTTCTATTTTTTCTTATTCGAAATACGATACCAATTATGCCCTTAAACAGACCACCAGTATTTTTGTTACAGCCTGTATATTATGACAATCGTTTATCGGCAAAGTTGATCTAAAAATCAAAATGGTATCGGATCGGAATGAATGACAGATATACGATTAGGCCTGACGGCATTGAATCGTCAGCAATTCAGTGGTTGGTTATTATCAAAAGATATTTGGTACCTACAACAGAATCAACACATTGGTTGGTACAGGGGTCAATGTTGTTAAGCTGGGTGATGTACAGTACCTAGTCCATACAGATGACTGGGTGAGTAATAATGCAGTATGAATTTCATGAAAATGCATGTATGAAATTAAGTATTATCGAAGGAAACCCATCACATTGCTAATATTCCTTAAGGTGAGTACCTACTTCGTCGTATGAGTCACTTCGACCTCCCAGCGTACGAACACACGCGAGATTCTTCTCAAATCCGGTTTGGAACAATTAAACGCTTCATCAATTAAAACGTTTCTGTTTGTTCAAGTTTGGGAGGTTCCCACTGTTCTCGGCCCACAGACAAACAGACGCTATGACGCACAACATGCCTTATTGCTTTCAAGCCTGCTTTCGATACATTAAAAGATATCGTACTTAGTGGAGAATTGGTGGCAGGTACCTACGAAATATCATTTGATATATTCCAGTCGCCTATAGATATAGTATATAGCGATATAGATATAAGTAGTAGCGACTAAATATTATTTGAGGTAAGGGAAACTATAGCCCGAATCCTTTTGTGCCATAACAAGCCAGTACCACAAAAGTGGGACGAATATTTGTTTTGGCTATTAATATTCACTTTATTTCATCACATTTTCTACAAGTAGTGCAATTAAAATGAGAATATTTGTACAAGTAGTCAACCCGAAAGCATAAAGATCGATTTATGTTATACGAGTAAGCTCATAACATTTTATGGCTTGGGAACATAAGAACTGACCTTTCGGACTTAATAATATTTTTTATAGAAAGGAAGCACTTTGGTTATACAGCGCGGACAAAAGCCGCGGTCCGCGTAGACCTCCCACGCGAGCGGCGGAAGCGCACGGTAGCTGATAGCGCAATTAGCGCGCATGCGCGAACTCCGGCGCAGGCACAGGGTGATGCGCGCACCAATTATATGTCTGTGATAACGGCCAAAGCTTTCTTTATTGAAAGTGAACTTGTAAAAGATACAGCAATAGTAACAGCTAACGCAAATGTTGCGGATCTGTTCCTAGAACTCTTAAAGCTTAGGCCCTTTTCAAAGCAAGTCACGTGCTGTGATAATATGATAAAATAGACTTTTGTATTAGTAGTCATCTTATCTTGTTACATAGAGAATGAGTTTAGCTATGACCAATATGACGTTTTACCTCATGTGCAATTTTATTAAACAAACCAGACCGGCCTAGATGTAAAGATAAAATTTTCCGAATGGTTCTTTAACACAAAAAACACAATAGTACGAGTAGTCAGTGTACAGGTACAGCCCAAGAACTCCTAGACCTACTATCAAACGACTTTCGTCTGTATGGACTACATCATCAGCCTACCTTTAAAACTCTTCATATCTAAACTGTTTTTATCTACCATCAATTTAAATAGCCGGCTACGGTCCGGGGTGGTCTGTAGTGTAATTAAGCTTTAGTGTGTACTTATTATTGACAAAGCCTGTGGCGGATTTCATCTTGTAAAGTTTGATTGTTATGTGACGAAGCCTGTGGTTGACCTATTTTTGTATCTGTCTGACGAAGCCTGCGGCGTGGATTATAAAATTGTGGATAAAATAATTATTAAGGAAAAAAAAAATTTAATAGCTCGTAACATTATTTGTTGGACGACAACTTTGACAACAGCCTGTAGAGGTGTGAACTCGGCGCTGGTCGATTCACACGCGCCCGCGCAGCTCGATCCACGACTTAAACAAAGGACGACTAAAGAATTCGATAGCTGAATGGAGGACCATGTCACAGTTGACAGTAGCCGTGGAACCGGAGGACTATAAACTTGTAGGACTAACCCTCGGAGGACTTGTAGGTGTGTGGTTGGTTGCCTTGAATATGATGCCGTTTTAGACGTGCTCGCTTAGATGGCTCAATCCAAGGTTCAAACAAAAGGCCCACTAAAGAATTCGACAAATACCTGATTGAGGACGGATGTCACAGTAGCTGTGGAACGAGATGACTAGGTGTGTGGTTCGCTCGAGAGCGTTGCTTATCTCGCCTCTTAGAAAACAAACTCAGGCTTCAGACTTAAATCCGGCAGAAAATGTTAGTAGCGCTTTTGATGGACAACGACGTCGACATCAACAATCATTAGGATTCAATAACCGAGGCCAAAGTTATTCACAGCTGTCACTGTTCAGCGCAATCTACAGATGTAGTGAATAATCCTTTCCTTTCGTATTTTCTCGGAAATGTTCGTTTTTGTCTTACACTGAGATGTAAGACAAAAACGAACATTTCCGAGAAAATACGAAAGGAAAGGATTATTCACTACATCTGTACTAACACTTGACATCGATACAATTTTGATTTCAGTAAATAATTAAATGGTTAAATGGAGTAGTCTGGTAATAGTAGGTAAGTGATTTTCTTTACGATGAGGAATAACTGAACTGAACCTACCCAATAAGAAAACCCCCGGGACGGGGTGGTATTGCCAAGACAAGGCAATCAACGCGGCGACAGACAGACAAATATGGCGTTGCGAATTGGTTTCACGCACGGAGATTTTTTTTTTACTAGAAACAAGTAAAAATAGTATTAATTCTCAGGACAAGTAACCATTTACTAAAAATAAGTAAACCCTTTCCTTGTAAACGTTTACTTGTCCTGGGAATTACTATTTTTTACTTGTATCTAGTAAACATTTTTCTCCATGCGACAAGCTCCACGGTACAAAGACGAGTCCGTTGACTCCGTTCTAGCACTTGTTGATACTGGTAAAGACTGTAATAGTGGTGATAGGAAAACAAATATACGAGTACCTAAGGTATGTTAGAATTACTAGCTTAGATGACATTTCATTTCATTTATTCATGAACAACATGGATTGTGTTTGAAATTAATACATTAACATAAAATATTTACAATAAAAACATTTAAATTAAATTTGCTTAACGATAGAGATAACATAATTTATGTAAAAGTTTCAAGTAAAAGGTAGGTACATCATTGTCGGTTGTCAATAGCGCGCTACTCTTCTTCTTCTTCTTCGACATATCCAATCATTATTTTAGTTTAGTGTCATAAAAACATTGCATCGTGCATGAATTGTGAGGTGACATGACATGACACGTCGCTCTTTATTGTGTTGGGGTCAGTCGCAGAATTTTTGTACCTTTGTCGCATCCTTTCTTAATTTTCTCAGTTTCGTTACGAAAATTAGCCTTACATTTGTATGGCTAACGAAACTGAGAAAATGAAGAAAATTTAATTTTTACTTTTCTTGAGTTTTAGATAGGTACTTACACAATAATAAAAAATACAGTTGGCGGCATAACGTTTGCAGGGTCAGCTAAGTGTGTAATAAGATAAAATCACGATTAGGCCATGAATATTGTTGAAATCAGCCGAGTAATGGCTCCGACATGTATTTACCGTTAATAGACAGTGCATCTGCACGCGTGCCGGCGCGGCGCGCGGCGGGCGTCGGCATCGACAGGGGTGCCAGCGCCCACTATTGTTGTAATAACGGCGTGATTGTGAATAAATATATGTTGATTGATTGATGTCTAACCGGTAGGTACGTCATTGGTGGGAACGTTACTTTAAAAGTAGATCAAATATTTATAAAATGTAAATCATCCTAACAGTTTTATATGTTTTGATCTCACCAGTTACGCGATGAAATTAAAACAGGCATGCATGTGCGTTTGTGCGTCGGTAGACTCGGTACTCAGGCGAATAGGAATCTTAAAGTGGTTAAAGTATCGTTTCATACGCTAGAGCTAAATAGTGGATTTCTTTTTCAATTCGCATGTGCTTATTCAGAGGAGAACATGACAATACATCAAGTAATGCATAATGCTGATTGTTAAAATATGCTGCGATGTGACACGTTTGTCTGATATAAGCGGAGTAAGGTACAAGGTACCTACATCGTTTGAATCTTGAGGTAAGATGCGGTAGTGGTAGTCTTTTTGATGTTCCTGTCGTACACAATAGTATTTTTCCCATCCTACAGTAAACTTCGTTTTCCCCCCCCCTATTCCCTAAACCTGCCAGCTTTATCGTTACATCATTCATTCTAAATTAAATATCCCATTCGCTCTTTTTAACTTCACAAATGAACAAACATGACATCACGTGAGAGCATAAACCCTATAACTTTAATAGTCTCAATATCATAGTAGAAGTATATCACTTACGTCGTTCCGCGGGGGCTCGCGGGGTTACCTGTGCACGCGCACCGCACGCGCGCCGCACGCGCCGCGCACGCGCGCCGCACGCGCCGCGCACGCGCCGTTAATCCCTGTTGACATGCGTAATTGAATCGCCGTGTGTCAACACAGGTTACTGTCAAATTTATGTTATTTGACAGCATGGGAGCAGCTTATAATGACAGCCATGTGATTTGTGTCTTTATTGATAGGTAACATCTTTTCATTTCGGTATTTGCATTTGGCCCTCGATTCCAGGTTTTCTTAAACTGTGGTACGCGAACCTCGTAAAAATATCTCAGTTATGAAGAAAAATATCGAGGACAAGTTTTCACATTTTTTCCATAAAATGAAATCGGTTTGCGTCAGGTCATAATTATGATCCATTAGATTCTCCGTTACGTTAGAAGAAGACCCTTTGAGTGTCGACGACCACTGTCCGTATCCACTAATTGGATTCCGGGTATTAACGAGAACAAGCGCCTAGAAGTCTAATAAGGAAATGCCACGATGTATAATTGTTATTAATTTGTGTCTATTTGATATGTAATTAGATATATTACTTGGAGCTGAGGACAGACAAACAGACGAGGCAATTGGCTTGAGTACCTAATACCTGTAGCAAATCAATCGATTGGCCATACTCGAGCTCACTACAGCCAGTCCTCGTCTCCCTGAAGTGAAGCCAATTAAACGTTATTAACATATCGCGAGCGGTATTCTAATTTTGACATCTTGATTTGTTACGGATCTGTTATCAATATGATCTTCTTTATCCATCAAGATGACATACAATCAAATTGGTAAATTGACAATCAATGTCACTAGAACGTGTGACGTAACGTATCGATGATAAGGCAGGACCACGGCAAAGTCCAATCCTGTTCAATATCAAATTAAAATCAAATCTTTAAAAAAATTGTTCAATAAAGTTAAGTTAAATTATTGAACAATTAAATGTTTTTAAAATTTGTTAAATTGAGATTGGAATCCTGTTGTAAGCAGCATTGATTGAACAAGCATCACTTAATTCAGCCGCCGCCGCCTCGCCGCGCCGCTGGACGCCGAAACACTGTAATTTGCTTGTCCAACACATTATCTGTAATGACACATTAAGACTAATGCCCGCGGCTCTTCCCAGCGCTGGGACCCGGTTCACCCGGTACAATCGGTTGATAAACTCGTGCACTAAATACATTATTGTATAATTGCAGTGCAGTGTTGCTAACGACAAAAAATCAATCGTGCTGTTTGTTAAAGTTTGAATATGGCTTTAGTAAGAGTATATCCATAGGTAAATATTGGGTTTGATTAATAAGTAAAGAACAAAGCAGGTAATGATGAAACCGAATAAAAATCACAGATGACAGTAAAGATATAAGCAATTTTTTCTTGCTATATTGTCTACAAAGCTTCCGTTCGGTGCCTGTAGTTGTGAAATCGTTTTACTTTTCATCGACCCAAGTTAAATAAGTATCTAACTAAGTATTAAGTAGGCAAGATATGTACGACGTATGCTGAAGAATACACATCAAGTCAGGCAAAATAAAATAAATAAATAAATATTATGGGATAATCTTATAGACGGAGAGCTGGCCACGTCAGATATGACACAATAATGAGAGCAACGAAACCCCTCTAGTTAGTTTGCTATACTATGCTTATTTCTAGATCCGGACATCTGGCAGCTGTAAAGTGGTGGAGGTAAAAGAAAGCAAATAACTTGAAGAAAATAAATTCTAGAGTTCTGGTTTTGATCCAATATTATGAAAAATTATGTAATTAATTAGATTATATAATATCTAAAGGTTTCGATTGGCGGAAGTAGTGCCAAATGATGTATAATGTAATTTTTGGTTACTCGCCTACTGTTCTTGTTTGCGCAATAATACACAATGTTTTTTGTTCTAATGTTAAAATATAGGCCCTGTTCTCTATAAATGACACAACTTTAGCAGTTTTTACTTATTGCGTCATTACTTTTTTTCAACTTAAAAACTTTGTTGGTCTGTCACTCTGATCTCCACCCATTAAAAGCTGCCAGATGCCCGGATCTAGCAATAAGGATGGTTATGCAATCTAACTGGACTGATTACAAACCTCTCATTATTGTGTCACATCTAATAGTTAGGGAGGCGAGGTAGCTAAATGGCGTAATTCAACGGCGCCGTCGAGACCTATCAAAATCGAAAGATAAAATAATTTCGAAAAGAAAAGCTCTTATGGCAAAAACCATTTTAGCGGTGGGTTTGGCGTGTACGGTTTTTCAAAAATGTTAAAAAAAACAGTTACTTGGGCATTCTCGAGCGCGTCAGATATTCATACTACGTATGCCCCGAGTGCCTCTGATAACAACGGTATACTAATCTGCCGGTTTGCGTGGTGGGGGTAGGCATATAAAGTAGTCAAAAATGCAAAAAAAAAAAAATTACTCGAGCGCGTCAGATTTTCGGAAGGGGTGTTAAGTAGGCCCCAAGGAAGCTCCCTTTAAAAAAACTGACGATTTCGGCGTGACGATAAGTTAAGATGAATTTTTGAAAATGCAAAAAAAAAAAGTTCTTTTGAAATACTCGAGCGCGTCAGATTTTCATAGGGGAGGTTTATCTCGGTATCCTGAAAGCATATTTTTTTAATCTGACAAAAATGTTGGTGGGTTCTCTTAATCTGACCGGGAGTTTTAGTTTTTATGATGCTTCAAGTCAAAAAGTTTTAACTTTGGACAAAAATGTAAAGAGACCTTTTTTGTGTAAAATAAAATTACCTTTTTTGTTTATTTAAACTTTTTTTTTGTAAAATGTATCGTTCGCGACTTATATGCCGTAACGCGTTCTTAGGAAGACGAATTGGCTCCTCCACACTTCCGGTCATGCGGAAACCGGCAGATTTTGTATTTTTAGTAAGTTTTAGATTATATTCTTCAAAATAAAAAAATTAAATATCGCGCTCGAGAATGCCGGATTAACGTTTTTTTTTTACAAGTTCGCGACCCTATAACTCGGCGGCGTCAAGGACTTATCGTCAGATTAGTTAAATTTAGTCTTTAAACACTAAAATCAACCCCCAATATCTTAATCTGATGCGCTCGAGTATTTCAGACTATCCATTTTTTTTTACTAATCTGATCGTCTATCCTAGGCGCGCGTCACTACATATAGAGCTAAATACTTTACAAGGTTGTTCTATTAGGTCTAAGGTATCTCTGATATCTTAAGCTGCCACGCTCGAGTATTGCAGAAAATTCCCCTATTCGCCTCCCTAACTATAACGTGGCCAGCTCTTAGACCATTACACAAATCAACCCAGCCCCACAGTAAGCTCAATAAGGCTTGTGTTGTGGGTACTAAGCGACGATATATATAATAGATAGATATAGATAAATACTTAAATACATAGAAAACATCCATAACTCAAGAACAAGTATCTGTGATAAACACACAAATAAATGCCCTGGCCAGGATTCGAACCCGGGACCTCCTGCTTCATAGGCAGGGTCACTACCAACTTGGCTAGGAGGCCGTTAAAATTAAATATTAATAAATACAAATGAAAATCCATTTTTAAATGACTGCAAATACTAGCATTACACGCGCTCACAGAACACAGCACACGTCAATCGAATCACGTCAAACGCAACAATATCTCGTGATTAAGCATTCTCACGAGAACCGGTGTGCAGACAGATAGACATACGCATATGCAGCTGCGATAACTAAAAACAGAGGAAAATATACTCTAAAGCAAAAGAGATAAGAAAATGTCAGGTAATTAACGGATGAAGCACCATTGGCGTTATTAAACATGACTGTTTATAGTGTTTACGGTTAATTACTCAGTTGCCAAGCGATTTTGAGCGTTGTGCGTTGATATAAAGGTAGTGGCTATGATTTGGTAGCGGTATAATTATGCTTGTGGTGCTTGGGGGTGGAATTGAAACATGCCCCCGTTGTAATAAACATCAATCAAGCCACTATTAAATGCACCTTTGCTCTGATTAGTGGACTATATGCCTATTTGGTCTGATGATGATAATTCTAAAACTACGATTTAGAACTATCGACTAATAATGTAATTTACATGTACTATTATTATATATGTCTGATAAGCATCTTCATTTTAGTTCAATATTATTATTAAAAAAAATACTTTTATGAACCCTAGCCCCAGCAGGCCCAGCAGGCATTGGTTCTACGAGCAAATAAGCCGCAATTAAATTATGCAATAATTTGTATCCAATTTCAAATTTGACTTACATCGTCGCATTTGATTGATCGATTAAAATACATCCAGAACGTTGCAATAAGCCAGTGATTAAGCAAAGTTAGTGTAGGTTACAAATGGTACAGTACACGTATTGTACTGTATATTGAGGAAGTGAGGAACAAGCCTCCCGACCACGATGACTTTCCTGGTTTCAAGAGTTGTATGTAGGTGGTTGGCGGAAACCAAATCTTGTTTCTGACCGTATAGTCTGGCTTTACTTCCCAGATACCATACAATACTTATCACGAACCTTGCAATGAGGCGCGTGCCGCTCACCTGCGCCACGCGCACGCGCCCTAACATTCCCCTTTATATTAGGTTTACATACATGATCCCGTGCGTGACCCTTAGTTTTAGTTTTCGAAATGTATCCTTATCGATATCAGGCACAGTAAGAGTCAGTTGTAACAACCACACTTTATAGACTGATCAAATAACTCAATTGAATCCACTAGTTGCCTGAGTTAAGTAATTTCTTAGATTAGCTAATCCTACTAATAGGCTCAAATATAATGCAGGCTATATTGGCCCCACAGCATTTCGGGTCCCGTACGGCACGGTACACACGGTACGGGGACACGGCTACGGGCCGTGTTTGACGCCCCACAGTGCGCCCCGCTATTGTAAAGTAAGCAACCTAAAAAGTTACACGTTTCGTGATAGTTGTTAAGAATAGACTAAGTAAACCACCAGTACTTAGATGACTACAAATGTTGTATGTTGCAAAGTTGCCACGTTCCTAAGTTGGGCAGTAAAAACGCGCGTGACAGACGCACGGACAACGGGATTCCATTAGCGTCGCGATTCGCTCGCAACAGTCGCAACTTCCCTACACTGAAAACGAATTAAACTGAAACGGCGCGCTGATACAACTTTACGGTCATGTCTGTACCGAAATAAATAAAAAAGTGATATAAATGCAATACAATTTTGATACATACTTCCAAAAACTACGCCAGGTCTGGATTGTTTTTTTTTGTCTATTTTTTTTACTTCACGGTAGTCGACACGATTGTAATATTTATGCTTCTTGCTTATTCTTGCTTAGCGCTTCTAACTTCAGAAGGTCCAGAATCGTAAGTGGTTAATTATTCTACATTTAATGTAAGTAGGTATCTATTTCTTGGATAAAATCGTAAACTTATTATATTAATATGGAAAGTTAATCAAACAAATAACTCTAAATTTCTGGTGAAACTCATAGCTAAATATTAAAAATAATTATAGCGAAACATAATAAACAAAGGACTTTGAAAGCCCTGTTATTTCATGTCCATAAGACATTTAGGTATCTAATACGAAATTTCCATAACCCCAATATCACGAAGCGCTATAAAACAATGTGTAATGTTGCCTCAGTTTAGTATGTTTTCCCCGCCTGCGCCCCGGCCCCGCCCGAGTCGAGTCGAGTGTAGGCGCGGCGCATACAAACGGCACGCAAGCAGCGGGGCCGATCCGCGCGGATTACCAGTGATATACTGCGAATTATGCAGGATTATCGATGACCGCTCCTAGAGCTGTACCGATGTTGAGAGGCCACTCATCTAGACCGCAAATACCGGGAACTGAGAATAGGAAATGATATTAAACATACTTATGGAGGTCCATAGAGCGTGTAGAGCGTAAGATTCATTCTTAAAATTTTGCGAAATCTGGACTATTTTTTTAAGATCATCATCATTTTCTCAGCCATAAGACTGCTGAACATAGGCTTCCCCTTTAAGGGGGGGTTTGCCATACGCGCCACGCTTGGCAGCCGGGTTGGCGCGCGCATTTTTTTTTGTTTATTGTTGTTTAGGCTTTCGGAAGTTAGTTAGTTTGTTGGTTAGGGTTCAGGTTTTTAAGATATGAAATATAAAAAATTAAGTTAAACAGAACTTCACACTCTAAGGGAATACAAAATATCTTGAATCAAGAGTGTTTACTTGGCTGGAGAACTATTTTTTTTCTGTGTATGAGATTTAAATTGTAAATTTTAGAAAGATCATTGACGCTTCAAAAACGTCCCTAAACTCATTATATTAAGGTACCTGAAAATTAGGCAAGCCGACGGGAATCGTGTTTTATGGACGCGCCACCACTGGTATTTACTTAGTTAATAGAAGTACGAGCATTCTAGAAATAGAAAATGGTGGTGGCAAGTCATCTTACGTTGTCTTCAATGACCAATGAACAAAACACATTTTTTATACCACAATGGTGGCAGAAAAGCATACAGCGGTCACCGTAGCCTATAGACATCTGTAACTCCAGGGGTATCACATACGCGTTGCCTACTCTAAGTATTAAAATACAGTCAGAAATCAAAGCCAACATCCCGCCGCCCACACCCGACGTGTCCTACTTTGAATAATATTTGTGCCCCACAATGCGCTAGATGTGCCACTGATCGACGCCCAGGAACAAAAGGTCGCAAGTGTGTATGAAGGCCATACATTGTTGCTACGTTATGGCTGTGGGGGCGGAGCGGGGATGCGCAAATAACAATATATTAGCCCCCCGGGGAGAACAGGGCTTAGCTCTTACGCGGGTAGGGTAGGTAGGGGCTGGCTTTGTCGATGGTTTTGCTTTATTATCTGCCTTCCGGAATTTGCAGACAAAATATTTTATTAATGAATAAAATATAGGCAAGAAAAACATTATTAGGGTTCCGTATCTCGAAAGGAAAAAACAAAACCCTTATAGGATACTTTGTTGTCCGTTTGTATGTCCGTCTGTCAAGACCCTTTTTCTCAGGACCGCGTGGAGGTATCAAGCTGGAATTTATATCAAATAAGTACTCAGGTCTACTGTCCCTTGGAGCTGTGAAAAAAACAAACTTCTAAGCCAACGCAATCAAAAGATACAACCGTTTATGCCGCAATATTCCGCAAATTTTTGACACTCGAATTAAAACCTACAAGGTGAACCCGTGAACTCAGAATCTTGAAATTTGGTACGAAGCAACGTCTTATAGCACAAATAAAAGAAAAATTGCGAAAACCTGAACCCTTGGTGCGCGTATCCGACTCGCACATGGCCGTTTTTTTTTCAGGATGGTCAAATGGTCACTAGTATTAGAATATAACTATCTACAGTCCCTTTTCTTCTACTACATATAATATATCCTTTGAGTGAATCAACAGTTTTCTTGTCACTCCTTAAACTCTAAGTTTTATCGCCTAATAGTGCTTTATGATATCACAAAAACAAAATTAAAAGCTTTCTGTCTCATTGTCATTTTAAATTGTTTTAGAATCGCTATGTGTAACGTGTGGCAAATTATCAAGAAACGGAAATATACTCGAATATTTCTTGAAATTTTCATAAGTAATAGGTAACGTGTAAGACATCTCAATCTCTGTTTTCACATGTATAAAATTTCGCTATTTTGAAAACATGCAATGTGCATAGGTAATGTTTTAGTTTTTGTAAAAACAACACAATAAAACAAAAGTAGTACTACTTTTGTTAAGGCGAACTTATCCCTTTAATGGATCTCTTCCAGCTAACCTTTGAGTAGTTGAGAAGTGAAAGCGAATGGCAGAGAAATACAGCACTATGTACAACAGACTACAGGAGGGTCAATATTTAAATAAATAAAAAAACGATAATAAACAATAAATAGGTGAAAGAACAGTTGAAATCAATAATAAATTAATTTAATTTGATTTAATTTTAGTTTTTAACAGTAGGTAAGAGATAAGATAGCGCATCAGAGATATTTATCGATATAAAAGGCACAACTCTAGCACAAAGTTAATGCGGCAGCGGCCGGCGAGGCGAGGTTGCTTAAAAACAAATATCCGTGAAAGAACGTTTGCGGGTTGTGGGCTTCTTTGTGAGAAGTGTCGACCCTAGCGTAGAGAGTGACCTCCAAGAAAGGGTTGTATTCTATACGGCACTTAATTGCCGTCTCGTGTACGTACAGTCGCCATCAAATATATCGGAGCGGCCAGGGTACTCAAAAATATCTGAACATGCACTTTATCGCCTCGACAATAGCGGCCTCCTAGCCTAGTTGGTAGTGACCCTGCCTAGGAAGCAGGAGGTCCCGGGTTCGAATCCTGGTCAGGGCATTTATTTGTGTGCTTATCACAGATATTTGTTCCTGAGTTATGGATGTTTTCTATGTATTTAAGTATTTATCTATATATATATATCCATTATATATATCGTCGCCTAGTACCTACAACACAAGCCTTATTGAGCTTACTGTGGGACTAGGTTGATTTGTGTAAGATTGTCCTAATATATTTATTTATTTATTATTTATTATTTATTTAATAGAGGCGTTGTTCAGATATTTGTGACATTGGCCGTTCCGATATATCTGATGGCGAATGTACTTAATAAAAAATTAAATAATTTATCCGATTCTGGCAACTAACAATTAACTGTTAATATACCTCGGTGAGTCGGCAGTAGACGCTACAAATAAGTTCAAATGAAGAATATTATTAGTAAAGAAGATTAAAACGGAACTCATTGAGCTAACAATTGTTGGACGTTACCACGTCACAATAAAGTTGTCAAATAATCAACTGGCAACCATAGTACCATAAAAGCTGACTTGTCTTACTTGGTTACCAGAGTTACCAGTAGAAAGTGCATGTGTATGAGCGCTGGGTCCCGGCGGCGCGGCGAGCGGAGCGGCGCGGCGACAAGTTAAAAACCGTGTAAGTTTATTACAACAGCTACACTGGGGTGCGGTACACTGCCGGACACATTCACACCTCTCCCCTGTTCGTAGATGAAACTTTTAACATGTTCGTTTTGGTTGTAGTGTTGGATTTTTGTCACTTGCTTTCCTATAAGTAAGTACTTACTTAGATTACAAAAAAAACGCGATCAGATAGGTAATAATTAGATTTATTGTAAATCTGACCCAAGTATTAAAAGGGAGTTTATCAGGCATAACGTACATTCACATATGTAATTGGTGTTTTTTTTAAACCTTTTACTTATAATATACCTAAGTAAAATACACTGAGGTCAGCGAAACGTACCTAAATCAACTATAATCAACCGGACGTTCACTGGTGAACTCATACGATGTATTAAAAAGTTATTTTTTGGTATGGGCGCATCTCTAAGAAAATGAAAAATTAATCGTTTCAAAGTAAAAGTCAATACTCAATATAGGACGGAGTAGCTATAGTTGATTTAAGATTGCTAAGAGAAACGCCTGTGGAACGTTCAATACGGTGCTTTGTTTTTTCTTCAAAATTAAACAAACGCTTGTAGTCGTGTGGTGCTAGTTAATTAACATGTTCATATCGATGCCCCTGGCACAGACTGCTACAGAACTCGTGTTCGATCGGTTTACATGCTGTTTGGTATTGCGTTAATACCCAAATGTGAAAGCAAGAATCTGAAATTGTCAATAAAATTGTGTGTTGTTTTGAATTAACTTAACTAATTCTGACTTTTTTGAGCCAATTACCTGTCGGCTTCCGACAGCAAAAAAAGTGTTTTGGCATATTTTTAATTAAGTATAAGAACAAAAGTTTGAAAACTAATAATGTGTAGGTAGGTACCCAGTGGTTTGTCCTGCAGTGCACGTTGTCGCGGGCTAAGGCGGGTGTGAGCGTATTAACTTATAATAAACTACGCGCGGTTTTACGCTCCATGCGTCCTCACCTGCGCACTGGAGCAACGACTTAACACACAACCACGAACCATAGAAAATTGATCTTAATAAAGCACGAATAAGGTTGGGTTTGCGCTGGCAATGACGAGGGTATAAATAAAGTTTAGGACAAAATAAAGACCGCTTTATTCGCAGTTAATAAGATTGATATTATTACGTGTTTTTAGAGATAGGTCGTTTTGACTCTGCGCTGCCCGCAGGAGATACCCTTGCATATCGGATATTAAAGTGGGGTTTTTTATTAAAAATCATCGCTTACGCGTTAATGGGGTCTGGTTTATTGTTTGTTTGCTCGCGTTATTACACCAGAGATAATGTTTTTAAAATTACACGCGCTATTTCACTTGTGTTGTATTATTATTAATGCTAATAATTTAAACATGTAAAACCGTGTTGTTCAAATACAATAATTTGTTTAAATTTCGTGTTTATATTTCTCAAAGGTTTTTTTGTATCAACTTTAATAGTTTCCATAATTATAACTTGTGCAGATGCTATAAGTAGTATTAAAACAATTTCCAATACACTACTTTTAAATGGATTAGATTAGACAATAACAATATCTAGAATAACTAGAATGTCACGTTGGATTATATATATCAATCCACTTCAGAAGCTCATTGTTAATACAGTTAATTCATGCGTTGTGTCCGAGCCTTCTCTCCTATTTCCACAAAGAACTAGCAAATACATATAAATATTCTACAAACGTAAGTAAAATTCTCTACCTAAAAAGTGGAGTAGAGTAGTGGACTAGTGGAACGCCTTTGTAACCTATAAAAGTAAAATAACTGACAAGTCTGATTTTATTTTGTGGCCTGTTAGAATACGTTAAGTAAAAACAATGAAAAATATTTTCTAACAATTGTTGGCATTGCGCTAGGTAATAAATGTATTTGTTTGCTACACATAGAAAGTATTTTGCAAGTTATATTTTTCTCCATCAGGCTATCGCTTTTTATCATTCCAACATAAATTTACATTTTATAACGGTTTTGTCAAGAGCATATGTCGTCTTCGCCATTTGCCATTCATTTAAATTCAAGGTCATTAATATTTTTACAAATTGTTTTTGATTATGCTCACATTATTTAGTGAGCAAACTGTTATAAACTACAGATGTTGTTGAAATAGTTATAATACAATAGTATGGTAAAGAAAAAATTATCTTGTATACTTTTTTCTTGGTGTTATTAACAAACATCTATATACTACCTAAAAACATCTATATACCTACATCTATTATAATACCTAGTGCAACATCAAAATTTGATCGAAAATATTTTTCACTATAATTAATCAGATTATATTCTCTAACTAAAAAGAAATAGCACTTGTGAATTATAAAAGTTGAAAACTGTTCGCGTAGTAAAATGTTAATAAGCCTGGATTGCTTTCATAGGCCTAATGAAGGTCTGTCGAATCACTTACAGCAACAAGTCTGGCAGGGCAGCAGCAGGAGGAAATCCTCGCGATCCCTTTAACAACATAAGTTTGCGTACACGCATTTACCTTAAGATCCAATTCTGACAATATGTTGCACACAAAACAGAGCTCTATGTATAGCTTATAAGGGTCATAATAGGGTGCAAAGTTATTTCAAGAATGGGTTAAATGATAATGTGGGGAAGTTATAATCCGCGGGTGTTTGTTGAATCTGGTTGTTGGTTTGTTGTGGAGATGAAGAATTGTTTGTAATTGTTAAAGCTTTACTTAGGATTGCGCTATTTTAATTACTGATTTTATTTATTTATCAATTTATTTCTAACACAGAAGAGAGAAGTAAGACATTAAATTATACGCAGAAAACTAATTATAGGACTTCCCAGGTAATATAATAATATATAATTTAATATAAAAAGAACCGACTTCACCTAGGCTCCGCTTTTTCAAGAGTAAATGCCAGAGTTGCTGTAAATAATACTGACATCACTATAGGTGTGCTTACATATAATAGTTGAAGAGTTCACATGAACTGAACATGAGCACATGAAGCACGCTCACGCTTAAACAAACTTTCCCTCGAAATATTAGAAACTTTACCGTTGAATATCAAATTGGTATCAATTTCTTTCGTTTAAACTCGCGCGACTCAAGAAACTGGAGGGTGATTTTTGAGATTCGAGGAGATGACTTTTTTACAGAGGAGCTTTATCTACATAAAGATACACGTGGGACGTTTATTGTCAGACAGATGCCTTAATAGCGACTCGACTCATACTCGTATGTTTAGGCAAAAATCTGAAACCAGTACTCGTAGCTATATAAGTACTTACACATACCAGATTATTTCATATTCTCACAATTTTGAAGCACGAAGGGCCCTCAAAACCCGCCGGAGCCAGAAGTAATAAATGCATTTGATTGCGTTTAAACGGCAAGTGGTCGTTCTGGTAATTGCAACATATTGCATTCCCTCTCGCCCCTGCGCCCGACTAACGTAGCGCAGCCAGAGTAACTACTTTATTCAACTGTAATGTTGTTCTTACAGAGACAGCTGATGTAGCCCATACCGCGGGCAAACTAAAATAAAATGGGACTGGGCTGGACACGTCTGCCGGATGCTGAAAGACTTGTGCTGGATACCACAATAGAATCCGGCATCAGGGCAGACCAAAAAAAGGCCGGAGGATCAAAATTGACGCCTTTCGTGCTGATTGGTAGAAGACTGCTTGAGACCGATATACGTGGAACAAAAAGAGGAAGGCTTATGCCCAGCAATTGGACAATTTTGGCTCTTAAATCAATAATCTTACTCAAACTGCAAGTTAAGTAGCAGTGTTTTCGTGGCACGATTGCATCACAATGAATCAGAAATTCTGTTCGACATCTCTCTCGAATATGTTTGAACCCTACCTTTCTTAATATAGCAAACCTAAACGTCTACTTGCTCAGATCTTACTATACTAAACTCATGTAAACCTAACAATACTTGGACTATATGTGTGTAAGACTTCATCACGAATTGATTGCAGCCCGCTTATTTTTATTAAACTTTAAGTAGCATGCAGTTACATATATTACGATCTGGTTATGTAATAAAAGGGATACCTCACTTTTTTAAACTAAAAACAAAGATTGCTCGATATGTGTCGCACCATGGGGCCGATTTTTGACAGCCGGACGATCGAATTCAAAAAATTCAAGCTCGAAAATAATCGCACACAAAAGTTTGTAGCCAATTTTTTCGCATGGAATTAATAGTATGAGGGCTACAGTATGAGGTTCTTCAAAAAAGGAGTGTATAGGTTCTTAAAGGGTAGGCAACGCGCATGTGAATCCTCTGGGGTTGCAGGCGTCCATAGGCTGCGGTAGCTGCTTACCATCAGGCGGGCCGTATGCTTGTTTGCCGCCGTCGTGGTATAAAAAAAATTGTTTAAATAATCATTATTTTAAATTTCTATCGCTTTTATTTTTAAAACATAATTTCATCGTTTTATTCAGAGTTTTAAATGTCACTTTCGAGTGCTCGAATCTCAAAAATCACCCCCCATAACGAACTGCTTTGTCATGATCATGAACCGCGTTACGAGTAGTTGAGCGACAAAGACTGTTGTATTCGAAACTGTATGCATATGTTACTCTGTCCCTGCGTCGTTGCTCCGCGCCCTCCATGCACTGCAGCCGGCACGTGCCGGATTACCTGTCTTTGTCCATATTAAAAATTGTTGTTTGTTGTTCTGTTGTTTACGGGATGTAATATGGCATTTAGCCACTTTTAGTGTTTAGCAGTAACTTAATGGATTACTGCGACATAAACGCATATTGCTTGTGTCAGCGACAACCTATGTGTATAAATAGGTAGGCATTGGTTATTAATAAAGGATTCGTGATTAGAGTATTCTATACTCAGCCACTATGTACGTGTTTTAATACAACGCTGTCACCCTGACTCTGCCCGTTCAACCAGCCATCCTCATCCTGTTATTACATGGCGACCCTGCCTTAAGGACCGAAAAATCTTCTGATCCGCATCAGCACCAGGCAACTATAATATTTTATGGCGACCCACCCATACTAACCACCCAAGAAGAAGAACACAGCACGGAGCAGACAATTACCCAAATGAAGATTGAAATTGAAGAAATTATCAAGAAAGAACAAGATGACCAATACTGAAGAAAGCGCAATTTAAAACCCTAAAGAAGATTAAGGAATAAGAAAAAAAGAAGAAAAAGATGACTACACATTAAAAGAAAATTAAGAAGAAAGAAGAGCGTTGTCCAGGGTTTCCCGGCTCGCAAATCAAGAGGTGTCCAGGGTTATCCCGGCCCACGTTCCAGGGAGTCCAGGATTATCCCGGCCCATCATCATTAACATGTGCAGCATTGGCCAGCGCAACATGGAGGTGACAGCTTGCCAGCCAGCTTCCCAGCGCCGCTACCGCCTGAGGACACCGCCCAACAGGACACCGCCAAACCAGCAAATTTGACAAGGTAGAGGATGGCGACGGCCATTACGGCCAATAATGATATTGTTT
This sequence comes from Pammene fasciana, assembly GCA_911728535.1. Taxonomy (NCBI): domain Eukaryota; kingdom Metazoa; phylum Arthropoda; class Insecta; order Lepidoptera; family Tortricidae; genus Pammene; species Pammene fasciana. The sequence goes on along the minus strand of OU452274.1, from coordinate 354,131 downwards.
TGTATTTTTTTTTTTTAATTCTCGCTATTAAGTTCTTAAAATAATAAGGTTGTCGCATAAATCTATATAACATTTAAAATTCAGATTAATATGAATACATTTCTTTTATAAAGTAATTCTAAAGTAAAAGTAACGAAAATCATGAAGTCATATTTTAAATTGTAATTCTTAGTGTCGAATACAGTATAATTTAGGAAAATTATAGATTTCGCGATTTCTGCACGCGTCGAAGTAAATGCAGGTTGCGCGTGTCAGCAATTTTTTTAGTAGGTCGCGAGACTTCGCCACCAATATGCAACAATTTAATAAACGATGAATGAAATTTGATACCGTCGCTTATCAATTAAAGTTATAGCTCAATTCAATAATATTGTTTCTTTACTAGTAATGATTAATGCTTAGCTACGTTCAGACTGATCACCTGTTATGTAGTGCAAGTTTAACTTATTAGTTTTGATTTTTTTATTCGAAGTGTTAATGTTTTTTTTTTTCTCATTAAGAAAAGTTTCAGTTATAGTTTAGTATGGTACCAAGTGAAGAAGTTAGGCACATTTCGAGATGTGACCTTAGTTAGAGCACTAGTCCTTCGTACTCGATCATAGTGTGAGCTACAGTATCCTCCGTGAGAGATGTTGGAGACTAATTATGTCTTAATGTATTTGTGACTCTAAGTACAGGCGACCGACGAGTTAGGCCTGATATGCCATTATTTGGGTGACCATGCCCATGTTATAGATGTTGATAGAGGGTGACCATGCCCTAGGTTTTAATGTTATAGGTGAAGGGTGCGCAAGAGGCGCAACCCAGTTAAGTATGTCCTTGATCATAGTCGACCTTACAGGTGTCCGTGAAAGGCATAACTTTTGATTTTCGGCATTAGTTTATATTATGAAAGGTACCGATACTGTGAATAATAATGATTTGGATTGAATAATATATCTCATATATTGCTTTAGAAATGAATAGATAATACGATTGTTAATGAAAGTATTGATACATATTTCAAGATATTAATGATTTGATGACCTAAACATATTTTTTACGAAGCTTTAATAAGCAAACGTTAACAAGTGATAGGTGCTATTGTAGCCTGAGATATGATAGTAATCTTGAAAATGATAAATATTATAATTATGTTTTTAAATTTGATTCAGCATGATACATTTTACAAAATAGGTTGTTAAAAATATTTAAAGGACTGCGACACTAAGACAGTTAAGAAATCATTTAATCACACAATGTAAACTTTTTATGACTATTTTCAGAAAAAATTGTAAACAAGTAACATGCGTTTAAATTTTTTCTTTTGCCACCCCGGCGGTGACGGGACTTTCGGGGGAGGTGTAATATGGCATTTAGCCATTTTTAGTGTTTAGCAGTAACTTAATGGATTACTGCGACATAAACGCATATTGCTTGTGTCAGCGACAACCTATGTGTATAAATAGGTAGGCATTGGTTATTAATAAAGGATTCGTGATTAGAGTATTCTATACTCAGCCACTATGTACGTGTTTTAATACAACGCTGTCACCCTGACTCTGCCCGTTCAACCAGCCATCCTCATCCTGTTATTACAGGGATTCGCTCTTTACTTATATGCAGGCATTATGGTTTATATTATGTTCAATAACGTTAAAGGTAGATACTATAATGTTGATAATTTTGAGATGTTAATCTGAATCTGCAAGCCTAAATGAAGGGTACACGGAAAGAACATTTGACAACATTTTGAATTATAGCGGTTTTAAAGTTTGGAACGATTCAATTAACCATACTATTTTCGTAACTAAATAGATGGTTTTTATGAATTGAAAGTTAAAAATTCCAGCTGTTACAGAAGTTGTTGTTAATAGTTCATTGCAAGTTCTACATTTTGATACAAAAATCTCATTTTACGAAAAAAGGGACTAGACATGTTCTTTCCGTGTACCCTTCAAATGTGGAAACATGGAAATTAATGTCAAATCGGTTTCACGGTAATTATTGAATTTAAACTTTCGTGCGACAAATTAACACTATTATCAGTGCATGCGGCTGTACTCACTTGTTTGGTCATCAATGTCATCATCGATCGATGGCGCGGCGCCGTAACGTCGGGTCGTGAATCAGTTCGCCTAGCACTCTTAGTGCTTGAGGATGGAGACCTAAGCTCTCCGAAACATGTCGCGCGTAGTGACTGCACAAGTGAGTACAGCCGCATGCAGTGATAATAGTGTTCACGGTCATTCTTGCACTAAAATGTACTAGATACATTTCGGGGTCTTTTAAATGGCTCCATAGCTTACTTGATATTGACACTGCCTATAAATGTGGAGGTCTGAAGTTTGAATACCGGGTAGAATATTTCTTTGTGTATTTGTTTTTTGGCCTATGTTTATTGCCTACAGTGTTTTGGTAACAAATATTTCTAAGATAGTAGTAGGAACCCGTAAGATTCCCCCTCCCTCCCCCCACCCCACGTAAACAGTAAAAGTATAACGTGGTCAACCCCCGCTTCCTAATTCGTCATAGTGGTCAATCCTAGTATCGGGTCGAAATTATTCATATTAAATGCCTTATTGCTTAAATAGGGAAATACTTTTCATATTTTTGTAAAGTAAGGAATATAATATTTATTAATTACTTACGAAATTTTATACTACATAATTTAATATTTAATACGAAATTTATTATTAAATTCACCACATACCTAAGTTACCAACTGTACTTTGAAATTGAAACTCCTCTTGCAATAGACAATATAGACATGCCAATGTTGAAGTATCAAAAACGCTGCCTTTGTGTAGCGGGGAGCGGGGAGCGGGGAGTGGGGAGCGGGGAGCGGGGAGCGGGGAGCGGGGCGGGGCGGGGAGGAATGTGGAGAGCTACGCCGTAGCCAGGCTACGCCGCGTAGCGCTACGTTTCCGATATGGTATGCATGCTATGTATGACAAAAAATAAATATTGTGAGTACCGCGATTTCGTTTGCATGACAATCGTAATCTTACACTCTATTTCTAAAACCACTTTTATTGTGGAGCACATTTAAAGGTACCTACGTTTCAAATAGCTAAGGCCTACTTTTTAGGATTTAGGCCGTGCGTTGTCTCTAGGTTTTGCAGGTAGTTTTATCCATTTACGTAATTTATTTACATACTTATACTCGTACCAGTTTACCTTAAAATGTGTAATAGTGCATTACGTACCTAGGGCGGTAAAATAAAGAACGGCTCAGAGCGCGGGTATTTGTGGACCGAACCGAAGCTAAGGGCCATTAACAATAGCGATCTAAGGCCTTCTTTATTACCGCCCGTGGTGCGTACACAATTTTACGTCTTCTCCTGGGTGTGAAGTGGGATTTGCTGTTGCGCCCGTAGGCGGCAAATCTCACTTACCGCCCGGAGTGAAGTAAAATAAAATGTGTTGTAGTGTGTCTCACAAAAGTTTATATAAGATTTTAATTTTTATTTAATACATAGGTACGTTTACTTACATACCCATGCTGATTTTATCAGAACAACATTTTAACAGACTGAATAGTCAAATTGAAGATTTTATTTATTTAATTCAATAAAGTCAAAAAAATAGTTGTATTTTCATATTAAAAAAATGATACGGGGCTTAGAAACTCGGTGAGGTAATTATTGTTCACAAAAAACTGTATAAATCAAATCTAATAACGTACCTACCTACCATGCGCAGTTGTGTATAAAAAATACTACGTAAAATATAAGTACATATGTTATATGTATACCTACTAGTAGAGGTACCTAAGTATAACTTTAATATCTATTTGGTGGAGTCACCCTGCGTCGCCGGCGCCGGCGCCTGCCTCGGCCTCGGCAATACAAATTAAATTGCAACTATGTCCCATTAAGGCAGATATTAAACGACATTCCTGACTCCCCCTCCGGCACTCGAGGGGCTGAGAGCTGGAGCGTAGGGGGGACCCGGGAAAAACGGCCACCAGGGCGGGATGGACAATGCTAGTGTTTGCTAGCTACTACCAGACGCGAGCGGACTAGTAGTATGAGTCAACTCATCGTTAGAGTTAGAGAAACGAATCGTAGCCTATTTTGGCAGCATTAAGACGAGAAACGGAATTATCTGAATTGGTAAGTATAACTTTTACTGGTTTAGGTAAGTATGAAATGATTGTCGACATTACACATATATGTATTTCACTATTCAGAAATAAGTAGGTAGGCGAAGAGGCGATGCTTGAAGATGTAGATGATATTTCGTCCTGCCCTTTTTTTTGCTCCTAATACAGAGAGAAATGGTAACTAGCACATGGTTGTTGCACCTTAACATACTTACGATCACTGAGTTAAATCGCGGATGGACAGACTGACGGACAGATTAAGCCATTTTACTTGAACGGTGATGTTTGTTTCAGGTATCCCGTTTTGCCCCGGTTTACCCTATATTTACTGTGTTATATATCATGTACCTAAGTAATTACGGAGTAGACTGGTATATACCTAATACACGTTTGTTTGTTGATAGTTAGACCTACAGTGACTAGGTATAGTCCTGCATCATCTACCAAGAATGTAGATGATAGTTAACGACCTCATATGCAGTACTAAGTATACGAGTACGTTAATTTTCCTTGTTCAGCTAAATTATACCTAACTAGTAGTCCGCCTCGAACTAAGACCTCGCGATTTACTTACAAACGAGTTGACCAATATTACAAGACCTCAAGGAGGATTTTTTTTCTCCTTCTAGCTCCATAACCACTTGATGGATCCTGTTCATATACGAACTTACAAATTTTATGTACCTCTGCTACAGCCCCAAGAAATTTCATAAAGATCAGAAAAACGTTACTAAAGTTATCGTCAGACAAACTATCGAAATCAAAAAGCCATCCAAATGCCGAGACGTCCCAGTAGCCAGGTGACAGTTCGGTTCGGTCTGGAGTTGTTTGTAAGAACTCACTTCGCTTACGCTCCGCGAGTTCGACTAGGAATATCTGTCACCAAAACCGTTACCTAACAAAAATCTTCCTACTGCCGCATTTATAAAAGTCGCGGACTATAATTGTTTAACTATACACCCGTATGAAAGAAGAAGATACAGATGAGATTAGAGCAAATTAATAACAGCCCTGGTATAAAGTAATAACTAGTGGTTCTGTGAACCGTAGACTTCGGAGAACATAAATAACGCGACAGCAAACTTTCCCCCTCATTTTCCCCCCAATCAAAAAAAAGGCTCGACAATTTTTGGCAAATAAATCAAGGAACGTACATGCCAAGTTTCATCGAAATCGGATGAAAAATGCGACCTCTAGACCGACACTGACCAACCAACCAACCAACCAACCAATACACACACATCAATCTGCCAAATCGTCGTACCAGTGAAAACGGAGACGTTCGTCGCCTCGCTACGCTCGGCTCCTCAGTCAATTAATTACTGACGACAAATCATTGGTCACCAAAATAATAGTTTTAGTTTATAATGTAATATGTATGCTAGTCTTTAAGGTATTTATCTATGGGCCACTAGTTGCCTGAAAATAAACGTTTTTCATTCATTGGTAGGCGCGTGCATAGTTACTTATTTAGAGGGCTTAATCACTCGCAAATATTTTAAGTTACCTGTTGACAATCTTGTATTCGTGGGTTTCCGAGTTCTATGTATAAGTATTTTTAAATAAAGCCATCTTAAACATCGATTGGCCTCAATAACGTCACTTTAAATCCAGAAGTGGTTAATTGGCCGGGCTCGGGGTCTAGGCAATTGAATAATGGGTAGTTTACCGACAATGCATATCGAAACTTAAATAATGTAAGGGAATGATCACATCCATTTTCGTTCGCAAATACATTTTTAAAATTTTTGATCAAAACGATTTTTATCTTAGTTATTTCTTGTAGGTAGGTAATAAAGGAACCTGTAAATGTACCCGAGCTTGGTTAATAGCTCAATATTTCTCGAGACAGATACCAGCAAATAAATACCAATAAGGGAAATATAAATATCCAACACTGCCATTCCAACCTTATGAAAGCGATGAAAATGTCAGGAGTCACAAAGCATCACTAGAAAAAGTGGAGCCGGAAAAGCAATAAAAAGGTCCGTCCGACATTCCTTATTCAGCGACGTCCGAAAATGAAAGCCGCTTACAAGAATTCGCACTCGCCGCTCGCTCGCCGCTCCACCTGAAATATTCGCTCTCGAGTGCTCTTATTTATCCGCCCGACACAGCCATAGCTACTATTTGTTTTTTCCATTACAATAAAATGAAACGCCCCGCTATAGCGATAATATTTCAATATCTCCGCGCGCCAGCCCGCTGCGGGTCAAAGTGATTTCGAAACGCTCCCATTGGTCGAACCGCCGTCGGCCGTTTTACGTTCGATATCCAAATACCCAAGTTAAACAAAGACGGCGATAGTATAATAGGGTTCCGAGTGTGCGCGTAGAAAAGAGAGCTGTATACGATTGTCGGTGCATGAATATTGTATGAACGCGAAAGGCTAGTATCAATAATACGTGCACGAATGAAATAATAGATTATTCGTTTGTTCGAATCGAACGTAAACAAAATGTAAGCATCCATTACTGATGCACGCATGCGAGGCGTGAAACAGAACTATATGAGAGTGAGGTGGCTGGAGGGAGGCAGGTATACGTTAGTGTGGACCGTCGGCTCGGGCGCGAACGATATGGACACTAGATGTTTTTGTAGCAGTCGGGCGTCGGGTTCCACATTAAGCGATCATTTTAAGGGCGAACCAATCAAACTGCAAATTCATACAAATTGATACTAAACGGGTTATATTAATTTTATAACAAAAATTAAGTGTGTAAATAAGTTGAACGGAGTTGTAATTAAAACTAATTGGGTGTAATATAGCGCTAATTATTTTGTATTAAGGCGGGTTTTCGCTGGAATTTTGTCATTTTTGGCATTTTGCCGGTATTTTGTCAAGTTTTTTGACTTAATTTTTTTTTGTAAAGTGCTGTGAGGTTGGTCCAGATTGGAAACAGTGGTGACTGCCGGTGTGTGGTGGTACAGTGGTGGGGCTGGTGGGGGATGGTCGGCGGCCGGGGCGACACGATGGCGACATAGGGGGCGGCCAGCAGGGGTGGCCTTTTGAGGCCATGCTCAACAACCTCACGGCCACAGCTCTGCAAGGTAAGCAGCATTTTATGAATTAATATATAAGAAATGGCCTGGTTTAAATGGTTTTCAAAAATAGATATTTTCTGAGTAGATAGGGCATCCCATTTTTTTTTATTAAAGAAACATCAGTGTCTTTCGAACGCAGCAAATATTCGATGGCTATCAACGGTTTAAATATCTCTTGATTAATTGTTGTTATAAGCAGAAACGTCTGCAAACGATATTTCAATTTTATAATATTTGATTTTATAGATTCACCGGGGTTGAGTAAGCGTCGATAGCACAGTTGGCAGTGCGATCGGACCGGTGTTCCGAGAGGTCGCAAGTTCGAGTTTTGCTCGACCCGGTGAATTTTTCAATTTTTCCTTTCAATTATAAAATTTAAATATCTCTGTTAGGTAGCAATTATTAACATAATATACTTATTAATAATTTCAAATGAAACAGGAATAATAATTTCAGCCATATCCATATCAGATTAGGTACCTATGGCTACTCCTGATACTCCTGATTATAATAAATAGAGTAGGATCCAAATGTACAGTTACCGGCAATAATATCTTCCTACACGAAGGCTGCAAAAATATGTGACACGCTCTTATTTATAGGGCCATAGGAGCGTGTCACATAATCTTGCGGCCTTCGTGTAGGAAGATGCTATTGCCGGTGACTGTACGTTTAGTCAGCGTGGTAAATAAAGGCAAAAGGTTACTTATTTACATGTAATGATTGCACTGAAAAAAGCCATACTTTGTTTTTTTTTTTTAATAATTTGCCGGTTCATTATCCGTCGCTGACAGTAATGTATCGTTGTTTTTCAAGGCTTTAGCGAGGCTTTTGACCGTGTGTCTTATGACATAATTTGACACAATTTGACATAATTTGACACAATTTGAGGGATGTTTAATCTGCTCGGGTTTCTTATCTCGTGGCTAAAACCGTTTTTAGAGACAACAGCTTTTTTTAAATAAGTTTGGACACATTAAACGTCGTTAATTGCAAGACATTATTGTGGAGTTCCACAGGGGTAACATCTTGGACCTCTCCTATTTAATGATATAAAAAATGTTACCTAAGATATGAATTGATGCCTGACTTTATTTTTTAAATCCTATTAATGTGGATTCATTGTGTTTAACACAGATCGCAGTAAACCTTTACTTATTATATGTCAAAATACTGTAGATACTTGAAAGGTCGGCAATGCTCGTCTGACTGTACTGTAGTAGTAGACCAAGCGCCTATAGGCTACGGGGCCTAGGTATTTAACATCAAACAGGTCATACATATCCTTGTTTGTCACCGTCATTGTAAATGTAAAAAAAAACGTGGAAATTTTACAAATAGTCCTAAATGCAATACAGGTGAAGTTCGAGAAATGGTCATGTTTCATATATTGACAAGAAATTCACCACACAAAAACACCAGTAAGTATTTAAAACATATGGATATTCTGCCACCTGATCTCCTTTTAATAAATGTTCAAAAAATCGTACCTGTGGAATATTTACTACTTTTACTTAAATAAGATTAAATTTAAAATAAATAAAAATAAAAAAACGTTTATTTCGGACCAAAATCCATAAAATAAGTTAGTCAACAAGCAAGTAGATACTTAACACTATGTTACCTATACATTAATTACTTAAGCCCTGTATAGATTACCTAACCTAGACACCCAGATTTATTTCATTACACTACCTACCTACTCGTACTTACACCACTGGTAGATTAAGCACGAACCACAGGCCCAGGCCTCCTAGCTCTAGTCGCATTCATTACATATAATCATAATCATAATTTATTGATTATAAAAAAATACAAGTCAAACGGTACACTAACACTACAGTAAGTTACTAGATATATTCGTATACTTACTAATAGATTAAGGGTATGATTTAATCGCTCACCATATAAATGCGAACTCGATTACTAAATAAATAAGATTGGCCACTAGAAAAATAGATCTGCCGCCAAAATTGTACCACCAAATAATATCAAAACGATGATGATAAATCGGATCACCAAACAATAATAAAACGGTAAGCTAATACATATTGACCAGTAATAAAAATTTGCTTAATTCTTTCTGGCTCTGGCGCTTCGGTTCGCTCGCCCGCCCGGCTTCGCGCACTGTTTTGGGGCCCACCCACTAACTATCAGTCGGCTGAGATTTATTTCTTTTTGTAAGGTATATAAGGGCTTGTGGGAAGAAGCCCTTATATACCATTGTGTGATTTAGTATAAATAAAATATTCGTTCAGTAACCAAATACCAAACTAGTGACTAAAATAATGGATCGGTCGCCAAAATTTTATCAACAAATAATATCGAAATGGTTACGTTAGAATTAATTTAAAACTAACTAACTAACTAACTATTTTGGCTGGACGATCCAAAGAGAATCTTGGCCTCCGAAATAAGAGCACGCCACCTATCCCGATCCTGCGCGACTTCTTGCCAGTTGTTGACTCGAAGCTGCAGCAGATCCGCCGCCACACTGTCTCCCCAACGATATCTGGGCCGACCCACCGGACGGCGACCAGTCGGTCGTCCCAAGAACGCTTTCTTGACAGCCCGAATTTATTTAAAATCTTAGGAAAATAGGAAATGTTAATCCCCTAGGTATTATCCAAGCCAAAATAATAGGTCTGTCTCCAAAAAATTCAAGGCGTATATTTTTTCGAAGTATTTATTTGGTGTAATTTGGTGACATAAGTAGTAAAAAAGGTAAAGGAAATTTATTAATGGCAAACATGCATGTCGACTCTATAGACGTTGTTCGGTGTACTCTCAATTAGCCTGAGCCTGTATCTTGGAGCGCACCACGTGTAACAGTTTATTGAGCTAATGCCATCATCATGCGTTTGTTTTGTCCCGTGTATTGACGGGGCCCGCTTTGCTGTTTCCGCCTCGCTCTGCCTGGACATCGTCTTGATCCAACGCACAGGTATTCAGATCTTTGGCGATGAGTTGATGACATTTCGCCATCGATGTCTTATCTTCTTATCTTATTGGATTCGGGGGCCCATATGGATACACTTCGACTCAGAGGGATCTTTTGTATAATTAGCACTTTGTTGTGCCTTCCAAGCCTGTTAAGGACTTGTATGTCAGTCTGGACTTCACTTTCGGCGCTGTAAGTGCTCTGAGTGCGGCCTGACTGTCACTGAGTACACAGATAGAAAAAATCTCTTCAACCAAAGAAACCTATTTGAATCAAGAGATATCCAGTTTCCCATATAAGGAAAAAATAAAATTCTTTATTTTAAGATATAAAATGTTTCAAAGTTTATTACTTAACCTAATAAATTCAATACTTTATCCGAGATATAAAAATCTTCTTTTTAAAATAGCTTAATATTCTCACGAAGGGCGTTTGAATTTTGTTTTTGTATTGTATTTTTTTTAAATTGAACTTTATGTGTCTTAGTGCAATACATAAAGAACTTAAGCCAAGAAACTTTGTTTCTTGGATGAAGACTCATAGTTTAAATTGAGAATTGAATTTCTCCACGGAAACAAGAAATCGCATTAGTTCAAGAGCATGTGTTACTTGATGTAAAATTTGATATTTTCACACCAAGATCTAAAATTTCTTGGCGTATGAAATCGATTACTTGAAACAATCAATAACATTTTCTAAGGCGGTTATCACACTGGCGCGGAGCCGCATGCGGATCCGTCGTCAGTGTGATAATCGCCTTAGTGTCTCAGTGCACTACTTAAAAACCTAGTAGCAGAAACTGTGTTTCTCGGGACTAATCCCAAGAAAGGAAGTTTAACTAAAAGTAGATAATACAAATATAAATTATGATTATTTATATACTCACAATTTATAATCGTATTAACTAGAGCTGAGACTGCTATTGTGAATCTCAAATAAGCCCGGGTAAAGCGGCGAGGGTCATGAAGTTACGTTGAACAAACGTTCGCGTGTTCTAACCTACACGCAGAGACATCTATTGATGCGCAGGGTAACTAACGTCCAAGATTTAAATGTTTCAAAGCAAAAATTATGTGCTTCTTCTTTGGAATAGCTGTGGCTCTTGATTGTAAGTTGAAAACATCAAAGCAAAAATTAATCTCTCTTGCCTAAAAACTTAAAAATCTCAAAATCTAACTTTTGGTGCTACTTCTTTAAATTAGCTTTGGCTCTTAGCTGTAGATTGAAAACATCAAACCAAGAACTAATCGATCTTACGTAAACACATAAAACTAAAAATGTTGGTGCTTTTTTGCCGTAAATAATTATTATCTTAACTCAAATCATTACTATTCGCTTTAAAAATAGGTAAAGTTAAAGCTAAATAATTTTAAATCTTCTTTTAAAAATCATGATATTTTTAACTCAAGTCATGTTTATTGGTCTAAGGTATTTATTACTCTCTTTAAGAAACCGCGTGCAAGAGAGTTTTGCGTTTTGAATTAAGATATTATTTCTATCTGTGTATAAAGATATTCTTTCCCCGGGGCCTATTTATAGCACGCAGGCAATAGCGTACGTCTCCGCTTGGAAGACTGTCGCATAATTGCCCATGCTTATACTACTACTGTAGTCATTTGCATAAATGCCGGTTCCCGTACTCGATCCTATTTTCGAACCGTCTGTGTACCATATGCTGTCTGTACCATCAGAAATTGATGGTTCTAGACCTTCGGCCCATACGGCCCTTGACAGAATTTTTACTTTCTTCTTCTTTTGGAAAATAAACTTGGGTTGCATCTTGTCACAGCCCATGCTCGTTAGACTATCCATGAAATTATTACATTCCATGCTTAAGTGCTTAGGTCTTTAGCTTGCTGTCGTCCCAGAGGCCTGTAACAGCCAGTCTGTGTAACGATTTGCGCGCCTCTGACTGTATCACTAAGTGTAAAGGCGGTAGATCAAGTAATACATCTAGTGCCGCCGTTGGCGTCGTTCTGAACGCGCCGGTGATAGCCATGCTTGCCATTCTTTGTATTTTCATTAGAGCTTCTCTGCATGTGCTCTTTAGTGTCCTTGGCTACCACACCAGGCTCCCGTACAGTATGATAGGTCACATGATATGATAGGTCAGTATCATCGCTACCTTGGTTGGCCTCTTCTGTTTAGCCCGGACATGGCTCTACCCTCTATTGCTTACCTACGTATTCTGAGCCTGGGGGTCTCTTCGACTTATAAAATAACAACAAGCTACCAAGAAAATTCACATTACTATTACTATTACATATATACTTATAGTTAGGGAGGCGAGGTAGCTAAATGGCGTAATTCAATGGCGCCGTCGAGACCTATCAAAATCGAAAGATAAAATAATTTCGAAAAGAAAAGCTCTTATGGCAAAAACCATTTTAGCGGTGGGTTTGGCGTGTACGGTTTTTCAAAAATGTTAAAAAAAAACAGTTACTTGGGCATTCTCGAGCGCGTCAGATATTCATACTACGTATGCCCCGAGTGCCTCTGATAACAACGGTATACTAATCTGCCGGTTTGCGTGGTGGGGGTAGGCATATAAAGTAGTCAAAAATGCAAAAAAAAAAAAATTACTCGAGCGCGTCAGATTTTCGGAAGGGGTGTTAAGTAGGCCCCAAGGAAGCTCCCTTTAAAAAAACTGACGATTTCGGCGTGACGATAAGTTACGATGAATTTTTGAAAATGCAAAAAAAAAAAGTTCTTTTGAAATACTCGAGCGCGTCAGATTTTCATAGGGGAGGTTTATCTCGGTATCCTGAAAGCATATTTTTTTAATCTGACAAAAATGTTGGTGGGTTCTCTTAAACTGACCGGGAGTTTGAGTTTTTATGATGCTTCAAGTCAAAAAGTTTTAACTTTGGACAAAAATGTAAAGAGACCTTTTTTGTGTAAAATAAAATTACCTTTTTTGTTTATTTAAACTTTTTTTTTGTAAAATGTATCCTTCGCGACTTATATGCCGTAACGCGTTCTTAGGAAGACGAATTGGCTCCTCCACACTTCCGGTCATGCGGAAACCGGCAGATTTTGTATTTTTAGTAAGTTTTAGATTATATTCTTCAAAATAAAAAAATAAAATATCGCGCTCGTGAATGCCGGATTAACGTTTTTTTTTTACAAGTTCGCGACCCTATAACTCGGCGGCGTCAAGGACTTATCGTCAGATTAGTTAAATTTAGTCTTTAAACACTAAAATCAACCCCCAATATCTTAATCTGATGCGCTCGAGTATTTCAGACTATCCATTTTTTTTTACTAATCTGATCGTCTATCCTAGGCACGCGTCACTACATATAGAGCTAAATACTTTACAAGGTTGTTCTATTAGGTCTAAGGTATCTCTCATATCTTAAACTGCCACGCTCGAGTATTGCAGAAAATTCCCCTATTCGCCTCCCTAACTATTATATTAACTATATGGAAGGTATCATTTGATAGAATTGGTTTTCTGCCTTTTCGCCGAAAATTGCATGTATTGCCCAATTCCACTTGCCAAATAATTTCGCCGAAGTTTCATTTCGCCGAATTTCATTTCCCAACTTTACATAATCTAACCTAACCTAACCCAACCTAGTAGGTAATTTTCATTTCCCAACTATGGGGTTGGGAAATGAAATGGTTGCGAAACACTTATTTGGTAAATGTTATTCGGTCGAATGAAACTTCTGCTCAAAATTTGGTTGGTAACACTATATTCGGCAATACAATTTTCGGCGAAAAGGCAAGATTACCGATAAAATTACATAATTAGATGCACAATAATATGTTACCAAGATACCTCTGTCTTTTTAAGTCTGCGATTTAGATAGCCCCTTGAGGCCAAAGATTTGAGGAAAAAAATAGAAAGTTATATTTAGAGAGACGGTTTTAATAGACGATAGATAATTAATAATTATCATTAGGTAATGTAATGACGCTGGATGCAAGTCGCTTCGCATGTAAACGACTGGCAGAATATGTATGAGGAGCGTTGGGGTAACTGTGCTTTGGCCGAAACGACTAGTCACAAGACTTTTTTCTTTAAATCAAAAACATTGCATGCAAAATTATCACCTAGGTCATATTTCGTTCTGTGTCACGGATGAATACTTAATAAAAATACTTATACGAGATCACGGACAGATTCTGTCCAAAACCATTTAGTCAAACTGATAGTATGAAGCCTGTTCCTACTTTCTCGCAGCTCGTCCGGTTTGCGCACTCCCTGTCCTCCCTGACGCCATTTTGTTCCGGACTACAGTCCGGACGGAACAAAATGGCGTAATACCTAAGCCTATCGGCTGATTCTGAATATCAAACACTTTAGCGCAACCACTCATGTAATTGCAATTTTAAGTAAAATAATGATGGTCAGACGCAGCACTATTTTGTCAAAATGCAGTGATTAATAATGGCTAAAAGTATATAAATAAGATAATAACATAATTTAAGTATTTCTGGTTAGGTTCAGTTTCTGCTTTTGCTAATTTGCAACGATGCGAAGGTTTCGCAAGCAATTTAATTGCCTTACAATTACAATAGGTAGGTTTTTTTGTTTAATTGTAAACCTGTAAGTATCCATTCACTTTTCTTAAGTAACCCATAAAAATACCCAAAAGCCATACCGCCGGCTTTAGCCAGCTTTCCAAATGGGCAAAGTTCCCGGGTCAATCCCCCCAAGCACTTTTACGACAGTTTGGGTTTTCTATTTCTTGCTTTACCCGACTTTGCCACTCAGCCTCAGTTTGCTAGTCATTAAAATTGTTGTAGGTATATAATTTTAATCGAATAATATTTTTACCTAATACTTTCTAAATAGATAGCATACAAATAAATAAATACTATGCGACCAAATATCCCGACTAGTTCCACAGTAACTCTATTTAACTGGTAAGCTCAATAAGGCTTGTGTTGTAGGTACTAGGCGACGATACAAAATGTAGATAAATGTCTAAATTAAATGTACCTACTGATTTAAACTCACACGATTTTCACTCATTATTTTGACAAACACGGGACTTAATCGCGTACATTTACTTTTAATTTTCCTGACGTTTCGAGCGTGTCATATAGCGTGTGTTTCGCGTGTGTCTAAATTAAATATCCATAACTGAGGAACAAATATTTTTATAAACATTACAATTGCCCTAACCTGGGATGGCACTGAATCGGTTAAGGTAAGTAGGAACTTTGAAATGAGAAACATGATTCATTTATGTGTAGATGTTTGGATGAGTGATGTGATGTGTGTGTTTTGATTCATGGAAATTCAAGGGGATTCAGAAGGGTTTTGATATTTGTAAATATTTCTACGCGGACATTCTCGCGGCCTGAGCTGAGGATAGTATATCTACATCAAAAAAAAAAAACGATGGACCAGTCTAATACACGGTTTTGTTTTTACATTGTTAGCCAAACATGCGAGGTGAAAATATGCGCTTGTTTCTCGTAGACCACAACGTTTGATTGATAACCAGTATAAAACAGGACTGGATTATGAAGCACACCAATTATTTTGCGGTTATCTATGAGGAAAAAAATACGTAATCCTGTTCAATGTCATGGTTATCAATGGAGAATATTATTTCTTGTAAGATGCCAGGTATCAACCTTGGTTATCTAAGAGGAACAAGCGAAATGTATGCCTTCATGCTGACTTTTACTACGGGTACGGGAGCCACTTCTAAATTTCGGTATTTCGGGCGTTTCGCATCCTGTGTTTCTACACGGAAAAAAAAGCTTCCGGGATATTCTCAATCCAAGACATTATTATTTTCTTGAAAATATTTCCTCGTGACAAGTATTTATTTCCTTTACCAAAAATATGATTCTTCGCTTAATAAAACCACGTTTTCTTAAAATAGAAATACAAAAATGTATTGTTTCAAGAGTATATTGAGTAAATAAGAGAGATTGTACTTTAATCAAACAAGTATTATCTTGGGTAAAAGAAAACTAGAAAATCTGTAAGAATATATTCGCTTCGTTATATTTAAAACTTTAATTTATTTTCGTTAAAGGAAATAAATGCTTGTCACGAGAAAATATTTTCAACATCATATAATAATGTCTTAGATTGAAAATATCCCGAAAGCTTTTTTTTCCGTGTAACTACGGTCATGGTCACACTTCTTCACATAATTTTAACGCAGGATAACTTTGTTGTAACGAAACCACTCAAACATACAAAAAAGTCCAATCACTGATGGTGGGCAAACACAAATGATGACGAATGGATTTTATAGTGTTAAATTGATGTTGAGCCTAAATTGGCTATGACTTCTCAATGACGAATGAGACGGTCGGTCATTACGTTACTTACACAAGCAAATATCGATAAGTATTCTGAAGTTACATTGGTGGTAGTGGGTGCAACTCGGGGTGGTATTCTAATTTTGAAATTTGATTTGTTACGTGTCCAATACCGAAATTAGCTTCTTTTGTCATCAAAATGACATCTAAACAATTTGTAATTCTGACAGCCAAAGTCACCAAAATGTTTGAGGTATCGGTATCACAGTCGACTTAATGCAATATTGATTTGATACCTGTTTGTCATACCAAGACTTTTTATTTGATTTTAAGATTTCATTATTTATCAAGGTATACTGCAGACAGTTTAATGCACACACGTAACGCATATTTTAATTTTATGATAATTGCATAGGGAATACCATTTCCATCTTCAACCAATTAATTAGTGCAACGTTCTTCTTCTCTTCTACTTTCCCTAGGCTTCATCCCATTATCTAGACTCACCTCGTACGAGTAGAAAGGAACAGAGTTATAAACAAACAAACATGTTCGACTGACACACACTTGAGATTCAGATATTTGGAGAAGTAGAGTTTAGTGCAAGGGACTACTTTGTCGATTTACAAAAGGATACTTAATTCTTTCACTAATAGATAGTACATATTAAATAGTTTTAGAAAGTACTAGTAAAGCCATATCGACAAAGTGGTTCGTTTTCCCTGGATATTTTATGAAAGGTTATATAAAACATCCGGATTTCAAGTGCTTTGCCGCGAATCCCATGAGAAAATGTAAGTTTTTGCTGACCGCTTTACCGGTGGCCATCAAAGAGTAATAAATACACATTTTAAACTATGACTCAAGTCAGATAAGGCGTGAGATCTGGTATTTTTCGTATTTTATGGCTTTCACACATTCGGTTCGAAACGCCATTCTTATCACCCGGGCGCAGGTGATGTACTTAGACTCGGAGGACCAGTGTATGCATAAAACAAGAATATTAACTACCTACTTAATATTTGTGGGTGCGTTTCCTGAGATCGGTCGAATAACTGTCTCATACTGTGATTGATTCTGAAAGTAACTAACTACAAAGAAATATACGGCATTTCCAAAGATCTTCAATGTTTCAGAATCTAGGAGGTAAATGAGGCTCCTTAAAGTGAAGGGTGTAAGATTCTTACATAAAACTAAAAGCAACACACTTAAAGTCCCATTGGTCGACCTTACCCTGTCGCAGTACAGATCAAGAGTAATCAGTAAATGGTTACAAATCTGAGGTCACGTTACAGTGGTTCCAAGCCTGCACTCGCGCATCTTTGGGGATATAACGCATGTTTACTTTAACTATTACACTGCTACTGAAGCAAGTTTCCATGAGTAATGGCATTCCGATACCAATTATAGCTCTTCGATTAATAGTACAGTTTTCGAGCATGCGCGGAAATGTTGACGTTATGTTCCTTTTAATTAATTCTGCGCTTTGCGTTTTGGAATTCGATAGTTTTGTTTTGAGGTTACTGACATTAAGAGTCGCCAGGACGCTCGCGTGAACTCGCGTCCCCATACAAACGTAGTTCAGCTGTCATTTTAAAACAACATGCTTTAGAACCACGAAATTTGGCATGGGCATTATATTAGTACAGATCTAGGTCGGAAATTCGTTTTCGTTGCTAAAAGTTGCAATACAAAGAAAATATAGCAAAAATAAGTTTTGTATGTAAATCTGTAACTGGCTGTATTTTCTTTGAATTACAATTTTTAGCAACGAAAATAAATTTCCGACCTAGATCTGTACTACTAGAATGCCCATGCCAAATTTCGTGGTTCTAAAGCATGTCGTTTTATAATGAGAGCTGAACTACGTTTGTATGGGAACGCGAGCGTCCTGGCGACTCTTCGTTAACTGAAAACATGGTGGTGGTTCTCGTGTTTTTTTAAATCTGTATAAGTCCTATGATGATGATGATAAGTCCTACTGTGACATATGTACCGCAATTGTCAGAATACTTCTTGCTTTTGTCTGGCTAACACATTTTACGGTTTTTTTTTCGCAAATATGGCTGCGTCACTTTCGCTTCAATCTTTAGGAAAAAGATGTAAAATGAATATTTGACGTATTTATTATATTTCCACCTACATAGGCCACCATGAAGTGATCTTATGAGGTTATCCGTCTACCTTTTCTAGGGTTTTTCTTCTCAAGTCTGTGGTGGCCAGCCGTGGTTAGAGTGACGGCCGCTTTAAGGGCTGTGCAATCCTACGCGTTATTTCGGTTACGGTTAATTTACTCCTTTTTCAAATATCCTAATTACTGATTCTACTTACCTTATTAGACGTTGTTGTGTCCAGGTCACAAAGAGCCGTGCCCGGAGGAGAAGCACGACCTGAAGCCGGGCCTCGAGCGGCACCATGCGCTCGGCGCCCGCCTGCACCTCGCGAACATACGCCCCGACCTGCAAGGTACACCTTACCTTACCTGTTGTAGCACCTTGCTGTACTGGCGAAGCAATAGGCCGGGAGCCATTCTGTACGCACGCCAACATCCGCTCCGATCAGCTATCTGTTATAGCATAAGAACTTGGCCAGCGCGCTGGAGAGGCAATGGACCGGGGGCTGTTCTTTACACTCTCCATGACTCGTGAACATACGCGCTGACCTGCGAGGCAGTCCTGCTAATCTATGAGGAATCAGAAATTTATATAGTACTAGAGCGGAGCGCCAATGAGCCGGAAGCAGCATCGTAAGCTCGCTTCGCTTTGATCCGATTACCACTCATTGATATCCCCAAAATGACGTTCACAATCCCATTTCACCATGCAGTTTTGAGTCCCAAATATTTTCTTAAACAGTTTGCCTGAAATAGTATTTTGTTAATTATAGTGATATCTTAATTTCAGCTCTAATATGCTAGATTATAAAACAAGGGTATATTTCAGGTGGCATCCACCAGCAGCACATGGCCACAGTGCCCGTCAGCATGCCTTCATCGGCCTCCGACAGCGACAAGCCTGCCAAGCAGAAGAGGCACCGGACCAGGTGAGTCACACCCTGGGGGTCTGTACCAGCTGTTCCACCAGCAGCACATGGCCATGGTGCCTGTCAGCATACCTTCATCGGCTTCCGACAGCGACAAGCCTGCCAAGCAGAAGAAGCACCATACCAGGTGAGTCACACTCTGAGGGTCTGTTCCAGGTATTCTCCCGGCAGCACAGCAACTACTTCCGTCAGCATGGCTTCATTCTCCGACAGCGACAAGCCTGCCAAGCAGAAGAGGTACCGGACCAGGTGAGTTCTTAAAAGACAGGGACAAAGACGTATGACAAAACCAGGAACTAGTGCAAATACTTAAACGACGCGGATGGTTCAACCGGCAACTTGATTTCTTCATCTAAAGTTTTTGCTACCCAGTTTCTACCAACAACAGAGAAGGTGGTCTGTTGGATGGCTCTTCCCATTCTTTATACATCTTTAGATTATATACATCTTCTTTACGATTGTTGTTTACCTATTACCTGATCTACCTTTAGATAGTTGGGTGCAACTGGTAAATAGAGAGTCTGGTTTACTAATGTTTCGACAGAAATTATTTTGCAAATTCTTAACTCCCCGAACTACGTATCCCGTATTTTAATTTGGTCAAATTATTATTTCCCAATTCAACGTTTCGCACTGATATCATTTCCCAACTAATGATTTGTTAAATTATTGTTAGACCAATTATTTCCTGGGATTTTTTAAAGATGTCAATTATGTTTTCGTCAAACGTATAGATTGGCATACCTTATTGTATTATACATAACCCTAACCTACCTATCTCTGGGAACGGTTTCGTTTTTAGGGTCATAAAAAAAACCCTAACCTACCTATCTCTGGGAGCAGTTTCGTTTTTAGGGTCATAAAAAGAAATAACCCTAACCTACCTATCTCTGGGAGCAGTTTCGTTTTTAGGGACATAAAAAATATAACCCTAACCTACCTATCTCTGGGAGCAGTTCCGTTTTTAGGGTCATAAAAAAAATAACCCTAACCTACCTATCTCTGGGAGCAGCACTAATTGCTACACAATTATTTACCGCATAAACTTTGACAATATGTTATTTGCCTTAGCAAATCATTTGCTACACAATTATTTACCACATAAAATTTGACTAATAAAATTTTGCAATATAAAAATTTAGCGAAATAAAAAAATTACGAAGTAAAATTATGGGGATCCCTTTGTTTCCCATAAACTTGTTGTTTCGAATTTCGATAGTCAGAAATTGATATACATATAATTTATGGGCATAAACATCAATAGTCATAATTTTTGTAAAGCATAACGTTTCATAGTTCTAATAATAAAGATCTATAATATTAAACACTATAATCGCAAAAGGCATAAAATTTATGAGTATAACATTCGAAGGTCTATCAATAATTATTCAGAAATATTTTAAGGCATATATTTTATCGGACTAATAGTCGTTAATCATATCGTTTTAATGTCATCCCTTTGTTTTCAATAAACTTATTGCTGTCCCAGAGATAGGTAGGTTAGGGTTTTTATTATGGCCCTAAAAACGAAACTGCTCCCAGAGATAGGTAGGTTAGGGTTATTTTTTTATGACCCTAAAAACGAAACTGCTCCCAGAGATAGGTAGGTTAGGGTTATTTTTTTTATGACCCTAAAAACGAAACTGCTCCCAGAGATGGGTAGGTTAGGGTTATTTTTTTTTGATGACCCTAAAAACGAAACTGCTCCTAGATATAGGTAGATTAGGGTTATTTTTTTTATGACCCTAAAAACGAAACTGCTCCCAGAGATGGGTAGGTTAGGGTTATTTTTTTTTGATGACCCTAAAAACAAAACTGCTGCCAGAGATAGGTAGGTTAGGGTTATTTTTTTTTGATGACCCTAAAAACGAAACTGCTCCCAGAGATAGGTAGGTTAGGGTTATTTTTTTATGACCCTAAAAATGAAACTGCTCCCAGAGATAGGTAGGGTATGGACTATAAAAAATCGGAACTTAAAATTTGTGGAAACCGATATACACCCCTAGTTATCATTATAATCTACGATTAAAGAACTTAAAACAATTATTATAAGCAAGTTTATTGCCTTCAACATTATGTAATAGACACCATTTGGACTTTGAATATTATGAATAACAGATTTTATGACTAACAATAATTATGACCTGCAAAAATCGTACCAGCAATTTAGATTGTAAAATTTTATGACTATTGACAATATGACTAATAAAAATTATGATCGAAAACGTTATGGACTGACAAAAACGGAAGTTAAAAATTATGGGAACCAATAGAGACCCAAAATTATGCCAAGGATTGGTTTGCGAAATTAAACTTCGGCGAAAAGTTGATTGCTAAATGAAATTTGACGAAACATAATTCGGCAAAAAGGCAGTACACCAGAGACTCTGCCTGTCTATTGATTATGTTGCTCCAAGTTGCTCACAATAGTGTACCTACTACGTTATTGCTAGGCCATTGAACTGGCACTAACCTCGGCATGTCTTATATTATGTGTGTGCTCTGCAGGTTCACGCCGGCGCAACTGAACGAGCTGGAGAGGTGCTTCTCCAAGACGCACTACCCCGACATCTTCATGCGCGAAGAGATCGCCATGCGCATCGGGCTCACGGAGAGCCGCGTGCAGGTCAGTCTTGGCTCACTATATAAGTACTATAAAGTAAAAGTTTAACGACGCGTTCGTCGTTTGAACAGTGTTGCGCTTTGCGTCAAGCTTCTAAGGGATTTTAAGTAGCGTTCACTGAGATCACGTCTACACGTTTAAGACGGGCACTCAGTTGCAGCCTTTTACAGTATTATTAAGGGTCAGTTGTACCAACCACAATTTACGGACTGATAAACTTTACTCAACAAAAAAAAACCGGAGAATAAAAATTAGCAGACATTTTTACGGCGACAACAGCCTCTGTTTACAATAGCAGGCGGATATTGCTTGAAATTAATATTGTAGAAGGAAGTGCTGAAAGAAAACTGGGAAGTGTAAAAATTGAGGTAGGTAAATTTAGTCGGTCCAAATGTCTTGTAATCTATCTACCTACTATACAAATATATTAATCAGTAATCTTCTGCCAATAGGCAAATAGTACGGTACATTTTATGGTTCCGAGAATTTTATAAATTTATATAAAACGAAGATCGAAACTAAAACAAACACGCTAAAACCGTTACAGTTTACATCCGTCGAAAAAAAGAATAAAATCAACAAAAATATAAAAGCGGTCCGAGAGCCGCGCCCTTGGGCCAGCACTTCGCACGTCGCGGGCAAAAGTTGCACGTCTCCGATACTTTTCACGGCCTGCCCTACCTGCGCCTGCGACCTTCCACCTACAGCCCGTACCTACACTACATGTGTCGACGAACGGGTCCTTCGACAAGCAGAAGAAAAAGATTGTGCTCAAAATAATTATACTTAAATCATGGAGAGACAGAGTTTCATGGTCGTCAATGCTTACGGGTCTTAGCAATTTAATGCTTGAAATCGGAACCTAGGATGTCCTTAACATGTCACAAGGTATTTTTTTTAAACAAGTGCGATAAGTTGTAAAATTATTATGATAAGGTCAAGGACCTAGTAGGTACTCTATACGCTATTGACCAATAGTTGACTACTTAAGTTTAAATATGACATGTACTGGGACAGTACAAGCGCTCCCACGATTAACTTATTAATATGACCCATAACGGTTAATACATTTTAAAATTTAATTGAATTCCATTTCCAGCGAAATAAATAGAGACAGGTAAAGGAAATAAAGATGTATCATTATTTAAACTGATCTGCGTAGCCTAGGGAGAACGTCTATAACATAAACCATCTTGGTTTATAGTTATCGCCCGCCGTCTTCGCCTCCCAACGCCCGTAAAAGCAAGTCAATGGCTTTATCAATCGTTTTACAAGCTATCCGTGTAACAGCATGTCTTTACAAGCTATCCGTGTAATAGCACGTCGTTTCAGGCGATCTGTATAACATTACGCGTATTAAATGGACCGTAAACTTTTCCTTCGGGGGACGGTTATACTAATTATATAGGAACATGGGTAGGTATATCGATCGCTGTCTAAGTACAGTCAGCAGCAGAACTAGCTAAACGGTTGAGGTGTTCAAAATGACCTTACACGCGTTCTTATTCTCGTAACAATAAAGTCGTGTTCAGCTTATTTCGACAACACCTCACCCGCTTAGCTACTTCTGTTGCCGACTGTATGCCATATTCAGGACTTTCACCCAACGGGCTACGTTCATATCAGGGAAGAACAAGTCCAGCGTGTCCACGGCGTATTTCCTCTTAGTGCAATCGTAGACGATGTAAAGTTTGGATTGAACGGGTGCTCCGCAATCGCACTCCGGTGAATTTCTCCAGCGACACTTGAACAGTCAGCAGCAAAAGTAGCTAACCGGGCAGGGTGTTCAAACTGAGCTGGACACGACTTTATTGTTAAGAGAATAAAGAGCGTGTGTAGGTCATTTTGAACACCCTACCCTCTTAGCTACTTCTGCTGCTGACTGAACATGTGTCCTCGCACAGAGACCATGCTCGGTTCTATTGAGATGGCACCAATCCCGTCTGGCAGAGAAGCCAAATGGCTTTTGAGTAGATATATTCGAATAAATCGGTAAGTTATCGGGTCGTCGGAAAATTTTCTTGTTTAAACGCGTACCTAATGCTACACCATATATAGACAAAAACAATGTGGCACGGGCATGTTATGCGGAGGGAAGAAAGTCATGTTACGAGAAAGGTATTAAGAATGAATGTGGAGGGATGTAGGAAAAGAGGAAACCTAGGAAAAGATGGATGTATTGCGTGACAGATGATATGAAAAGAAAGGAGGTGAGTGATGAGATGACATGACGGGTGATAGAGATATGTGGAAAAAAAAGACATGCGCCGACCCCAAGTAAATGGGACCAGGGCAAGCGAATGATGATATAGACAAAAACAAAAAGTCTCCAAACGTAAAGTAAAGATAGAATACTATTGACAGCTACAATAGTATTTCCCATTAGTCATTAAGACCTCAATGATGCTGCATGTGCATATTGATTTAAGAAAAGCAAATGAATATTATAATATTATACATGATGTTACATGTCTAAAGTTTATTAGCTAAGTTTAATGTCGTCAGTGTACACTTAAGTTAATATCATTGTAAGTTACCTACACCAAAGTCCGTAGTCACCTTTTACAGAAATACTATAACTTTTCGGTATTTTTCTCGATATATGTATTAAAAGACATGTTTTATTTACATATTTAATTGTTTGAATCAAAAGACATTTAGATACCACTATTATGTAGACATGTGAATTAAGTTTGACCTTTATTGCTAGAATATGTGTTCCAAAGACTATAAAGACTGGAAGTTGAAACACAACGGAGCTCAGTTTTATTATGGTGATAACATTTTGTTTGCAAATACTTATTGATATAGAATGGGCGTCAATAATTTCCTTCTTAGCGCCGAGGAGGTAATAAAGCTGTTGTAGTGACTACTGCAGCTACTATACAGCTTGTAGTAGCACTTAGTTTGTGTTTAAGACGCTTTGCATTAGGAATTAGGCTTAATTTGTGTCGTTTGGAGACTAATATTTGTATTTCGTTAACACTCGTGTCACACTGGCAGGTCGGTTAGAGAGCAGGAGGTAAGTAGCCATTGACAACGGATGATAGCGGATCAAATCTAAGTTTTATAGACAATAATATTATATCATTGTTCAGGACGAAAAACTGTCAGGAGTATTGTTATCCTTGAGTCAACTACAGTCAATACGAATTTGATCCCTGGGTGGAGAGCCAGCCAGGGATCAAATTCTTTCATATTTTTTCATAATTTAGGGTCCTTCTCCAAGTTAAGGTTAACAGTCTTCTCTCTCTCTCTCTTCATCCTAGCGTTTATCCCGGTTTGGGGTCCGCTTGACAACCTAATCCCATGAATTGGCGTAGACACTAGTTTTTACGAAAGCGACTGCCATCTGACCTTCCAACCCAGAGGGGAAACTAGGCCTTTTTGGGATTAGATCCGGTTTCCTTACGATGTTTTCCTTCACCGAAAAGCGACTGGTAAATATCAAATGATATTCCGTAAAGGTTAACAGTAATAAGGTAAAAACTAGATTGTAGTATAGCTCTTACAAAACAACCGCGAACACTAAAAGACAAAACCTAATCTTCCCTTTCAGGGGCTTTCAACCCCTTTCCGGGTTAATAAGAATATTCTTGTATTTTAGATTCAACGTTCATAAGAGTCATTGGTGAACTCAGGTGACTTAACGTAATGTGAATGAAATAATGCTAAACATTTTTGCAAATACCACCACCACGTAAGCTAGAAAAGTAAATCTTAATCACTAAAAGATACATTCACGAGAATATGTGGAAGCTTGTAATTTGCATCTAGTTGATAAGTTGATTAACCTATGTATATTAGGCAGTAAGCATCCCAAATAAAAAAAAATAAAAAATAAAATAAAAAATAAAAAAAATAAAAATAAAAACTTAAAACTGACGTACCTTAAAATAACGGGAAACACAGTTAAATAAAATTAAGTATAAGCAAAAAAAGTAACTTAACAATGATAAAAGTTGCTGCTGTTATAGAGGCTGAAATTAAACACCCGTCAGCAAATGTTTTAGCATAGATGCCCCAGCCGTCTTCCGTGGAGCCCGGCGCTGTGTTCTCTTTCCACCTGTGTCCTATCGGGAGCGCGCGTGTGTCCCCTCGGTAATCCGTGACAATTGCCAAAGCATCGTTAACTGCTATTAGCTACCAGCCTCTGCTCCGTGTTGACCATTTTACCAATTCAGTTAACGACCAACTTCATTCACACCTACTACTAGCTACTATAAATGCATTCCGGTTTCGTTTATTATGTATGCGTAATCAAAATCAAAGTCGTGTAAGTACCTATACAATATTTCTTGCTATTTCTGTGCCTACATATTTCTTCAAAATGTGTTCCATATCGTCGGTTTTTTTCATAAGCTCTATGAGATCTACAGCCTTGGCCAGAAGTGTTGAGTAGAGATGCAACGGATAGTGGTTTGGCCGGATACCGGATACCGGATATTCGGCCTGACCCTCCGCCGAATATTCGGTATCCGGCCGCCGAATATTCGGCCGGCGGTACTATACCTACAATTTGAGTTTCGCAGGTGCGCGTCGTGCAGGTTTCGACCTGTGTCGCAGTGAACGTTCGCGCGTATACATTCCTAGGAATTCTAGGCAACAAAACGTATTTTATTATGTCAGTACGGAGTAACTTCTTTCAAAAGTACACACGCGCTCGCGTATTTTTGTGTAAAAAAAAATTTTTGTATGACTAGTGGGCGACTCTGACTACATCCGGTATCCGGCCGGATAGTACGAAGATATCCGGTATCCGGCCGGATACTAAAATAAAGGCCGGATAGGCCGGATACCGGATAGTAACCGGATATTCGGTGCATCTCTAGTGTTGAGCACCAATGCGATTTTCATACAAAACTGGAAAGTTTAGTCCATCGTTTCCATCTTTGTTTAAGTTATTTTGTCAATTAATTTAAACTAATAGGCATGTTTTGTTGAACTTAGTAGTAACTGCATAGAATATTTGCAATATGTCGCACCGACTTAAATTTACATTTTTGGTACCTTCTGTTTTTATATTTTTTAAGTACCTTGAAAGTGTTATTAAGTGAAGTTTTCTATATTTATAAATAAAATATAACATTTACCGTTACTGTACATTGTTAGGATAGGGAAATAATGCTTAACATCAAAATTGTAAACAAAAAACACCTATGCTCAACACTTCTGGCCAAGGCTGTATATAGCTTTGATTAAAAAATTGCACAATGATATATTAATAGTAGTGCCTAGACAAGTAGTTGTGCTTCTCGTGAATGTAACCTAACTCAAAGTAGCTTTATATGTTACCCGAAAGGCTGCAAATAAAGATATGTAGTATAGGCGTGAAGGATTAAATAGGTTTTACAACTCTACTGAGCAAAAGCAAATTTATGTTTCCATCTACCATCATCAACTCCCTTCTTCTACAATCGTGTCTTAATGCATCACACAAAACGTGCCTTCATGCGACTCCGGCGCCCAAAGAGAGTAAAAAACCGTCGCTCAAACACCGGCGCGGCGCGGGCGCAGGAATCTCGCGGGGGCGCGCGAAAAGCCGTGTAGCCACGACTTCGACTACTACTACATGTTACTATCGACTTGGAGCATTTCATTTCAACCTATGTTATATTTTAGTGATTTATTTAACCTAATTGCGTATCAATCGGGGCAACGATTTTACCTAAGTACCTATTATTAAGACTCCTTCATTGCTTTATCGTTATTTTACCGTACATATTTTGTTTGGCTCAAATCATATGCCAGTATTGCCAGACATGTTCTAAAGGATCTCGTGACACGAGAAAAAACCAGCTAAGTATGTACTTGTTAGACCAATAGGCAGTTAGGGTTACAATACTTGCAGTTTACACTACTTACCATCGACAAAAAGCCAAGGCGGCGGCGCTGTAATATAATTTGGAAAACAAAAATTATAAGTATCGAGCCCCTGTATTTTTTCATGGCAGGGGGCAGGGGTAGAAACGTAGTTTTTTCGTTGGCAGTACCAAGTCCTTACTTATAAGTATCAAAAGCAAAACCTCGTTCATATCGTCATTAACTTGCTCCATGACGGTCCACTATTCCACTCGTATGTGGGCCGAGTATTTGCGAGGCGTGTTTGCGCGCAACCGTATAATATAAATACGTTGGAGCGGACAAACAGCCCTGAGAACGCAGCGCCGTCGTTCCCGGAACCCAACGCCCTACTGCTTCCATCTCTAGTTCCATTCCAGTTTTACATCTTATTTGTGTATTCGAGAGAAATGGGCACAAAACCCTTTTACAAGTTGTCATCAGACTAATCTTCAAGAATTAAATTAAATCTAATTGCACAAAGTCCTACAATAAAAATTCGAAAAATACAATTTGATATTGTGTGAGTAATTATAATTTGATATTGATTGAACAGAATTGTACCTGGCTTTTGGCTTATTGCGATGTGCAATTATCTTTATATTCTAGCTATCCAGCTACTTATAAGTTATTTCTGAGATAGGAGAAATCAGGAATAAGATTTAGCAGTTGACGGTATATTTTTTTCTTTCTGTGAGTTACAAATTGTTTAGATATACGTTATTCTAATAATAAAAAGAAAAAATATATTTTTATAAAAAATCCGTTCCTAATCAAGATTTATTATGTATTTAGTGTGTGTACCGTAGTTGGCATCGCACACAAATAAAACCTTCGTTTTAAACCCGTTTAAAAATAGTTTCCCAATGTGTTGACGAGCGTATGTACGAGTATCGCGATATTCGCGATGCACTTTTTGCCGGCGGCCGCGATCAAAAATTCAGAACTACGTGAAATAATAAAAACAGAGTAAGTGCCAAATAGAAGTCGCGCCCTGTTTACCAAAGCCTTTCATTATTGAAGAGATGTATGGCGCAGGGATGGGACATTATCGATTGTTTTAAATGATGAATATTGAAAATTTTCTTTATTTCTATGGTTTCGTTGCTATTTTTGTTAAAATGTCATCGAGGTAGTAAATGTTTTACTAACTTATCAACAGCATTAAGTTCTCTTCATAGTTGTATTTGTTATTGTGCCTGAATATTTGTTCCTGAGTTATGGATGTTTTCTATGTCGTTACATTGTATAGATAAATAGTACATTGTTAGTATAGTTACATAATATACTTTGTTATTAATTAAGGTACAAGGGGACAATTTAAACTAAGTCGCAATATAAGATATTGTGTTTTACACAATTAACTAATTATGTTGTTATCTATATTCGGATATCGGAAAAGCTGTTTTTTCGCTCTTTAAATGGAATCGAGAGGCCCAGTCGAAATTTTCCCCCTGTACCTTAAGTAAAACGAGTCGCTTCGCTTGAAACGAAATATAAATATATATATATTGGTGGAGATCTGAATGGTCATGTAGGGACCTCTACTGATGCATACCCGGGAGTACACGGAAATAAAGGCTACGGAAGTAGTAACAAACAAGGGGAAGAAATTTTGGATTTCGCTATGAGACATAACCTTGCCATCATTAACACATTTTTCCAAAAGAAACCAGAACACTTAATTACGTACAAAAGCTCAAGACACAGTACACAAATAGACTTTATTTTGGCGGATAAAAACTTACTCCGAAACTTTAAGGACTGCAAAGTGATACCTGGGGAAGCACTTACTTCACAGCATAGATTACTGGTAGCATGTCTTAAACTACCCAGACTAGGGCTCGCGGTCGTGTCCGTGATTCGTGAACCCGTAGCCGTGCGCCCGGTTTCGTGAATCACGGCAACGGTTTTCTGGTCCGTTCCGCACGTGACATTCGGGTACGTGAAATTAGGGTACGTGAATCCGTGTAGATCCGTGTAGGCGTGATCACGGCTTCACGTATCTTAAGAACACGCCGGTTCGGTCCGCTCGCGGCGTTGAGTGAAGATACGATGCGGTCTCTAAGAGCTACGAATAAAAATGAAGGGATGTTTACAAAAACAACGTAACTGCTTATAGTGGTTGACACTTTTTTAAGAACATTGTTAATCGTTTCAGGTGTCAACCAGTGTAGTCAGTTATGTTGTTTTTGTAAACATCCCTTCAAATGTATCGTGAGTTTTTTATTCATAGCTCTAATTCCGTTTCATTACTTTTGAATTAAAATTTATTTCCAATAGTACGGCCTTTTAAATATTAATCAGTAATAAATTAACGAACCAAACATTAATTACAATGAATAGCTACTTTAATAAACGGGTTAAATCTCCACACCCAACTTCTCTTCATTGTTAATAGTTTAAACACACTATTAGAGTAATAACAAAACAAAAAATAACGAAACATCAACAAAAACAACTTTAAATTCACGGCTAAATTAAAACTTGAAGACCAACTATGATGTCAGGAGTAACTAATGACAATGAATGTGAGTTCAAAATTCTAAACTGCCCCCTCCAGATTAAATAAAAAAATACCACGAATTTGTAAAACAAAATATCGCGGTCACTTCTTTCAACTTCACAAACAAAAGGTAAAGCCCACGGCTAGCTACTTATGTGATTATGTGTATTGTTTGTTTCATTTTAATAAGTCGCTCGCAAATCTTATTATCTTTGTCTGCACGTGCAACTGCACTTCTTATCTACAAAAAAAACCGGTAGGTTGGCTTAGCTTGTTAGTCATACAATAAAACACTCTAACAATAATATGTCATTTATTACCTTCAATCTAGAAATAACCAGTAAGTACTCTTTAATGTGCCGAAAGTTCGAAACTGATAACAACTGCAGCTGCGTACTTTTGTTTCCGTGGCCCCGTACATGTGTTTTTGTTGAATTTGTTTACCTGTATTACCTTTATCATACCTATCGAAGATTTGCACAAATTTACCCTTTTGTTTCTTTGAATTAGGATTGCCTTGTTAAGTCATTTACAGTTTACTTACTTGTACAGTCATTTTATTTTCACTTGTATGGGAAAAAAGACAAATTTGGAAATAATTCATAATAGCAGAAGTATTTAGTTGTAGTATGGCTTAAAAGTCATGTTAATCAATGTGTAGACAGAAAATTCTACAAAAATTTGACCTTGAAAAAATCCTCATTTAATTAATTTCTAAAAAATCGCTTAAATAAATATATACATATTTTATTCTTTATTTTATTATGGTTCCTTAAGACACGTTATTTATGGATGATGGAAAATCGGACAAAAATAAAGAAACCCTTCATATATATTTTGATGAATATTTACTTCCCGATGGAAAGTTTTTAGGATTTTTCATTCAGTCATCTTAGAATGACATTTTAAAGCTATATAAACAAAAAAATCGCTATTATAAATTAATGTTTGAAAAAAAATGTATCTTTACTGGAGTATTATATTTAGGCTACGTTTTCTTTGATAGTAGCAAACTTTTACAAGTGTTTCATTCATTTAATTAATTCTTAACAGAAAAAATGTCTTCTCTTGATTTAATAATAACAACCAGTAGCATAGCGTTGCTTAAGTTCATAATTATAATGATACTTACTAGGGAGTTTTACACCTTTTATTTATATTAGTGCAATGCAACGGGCAGGTCGCTAGTTTTGACTAAAATCAATAGCTTATTATACAGAAAACACAATAACCATAGACCTACCATAGAATAGACAGAGGTCAGCGTATACCCGACAGGGACAGCTATATTCTAACAGCTAAGATTGGTGATACCACATGTAAAGAAAATCCCCCATTATTTTACCATAATTCTAGATTTCATATTATTATTATTTTCTCCAGATACTAAAATGACAGCTCAATCTGGGCAATCTGACTTAATCAGCCCAATCTGACCTTCAAAGTAATTAAAAGCTAGATATTTGTCTAAGTTACTACCTAAACTACCTAACATAACAATTATTTTAGTAAAACATATTCATTTAAATGTTTGTCAGAGTTTTCGTGAAATTCAATAATTTCACTCACACTTAAAGTTTAAACTTTCAATATTACGTAACACGATAATTACCCAACTTGATGGGTAAAGTCACTTTAAAAGCACTGGCCACCCTAAACTAGGCCAGTGACAGTGACAGTTTGATGGCAGACACTCGATGGCAGGCAAAAAAAAAACGCATACGCGATGAGGGACGGAAAATGTGTCATTGCATCTCATTTGCACGCGTAGGATTGTGTAGGCGCACATCTCTTTCATCAGTGTATATGTGTGCGTAATGTTACCCCCCTGAGAATAACCCCATAAATTATTTCTAGATATAATGTTTGTCCGACGAACGTCCCGTATTCAATATACTAAGTGGTAACTCAATTCAATAATACTTAGTCCTTATTTATTTTTCTCCCGGGCGTTTCGAACCTACGAGACATGCGATAAGTATCCAACGGAACCGAGCCCGAAGCTCACGCAGGTACGGGCTACGTATCATGGCGTGTCACGGTCACGGCGTGTCACGTGAATCCGGACGCGAACGCAGGTACGTGGTACGTACCTTGCCGTGTTCGTGAAATTCGTGATCTTAGTACCGCCGGGCTTAAGAACCCGTAGCTACGGATCGGCGTGTATCACGGATATCAGGAGCCCTAACCCAGACCCATAAGGACAACTATTGATAAAACCCCGAAGATCAAGTGGGGACTACTTTATAGCCCTAAAGGGGAGGAGCTCATTGCCTCTCTTAAAAACTATCTGGAGGATGATATGAACAACGAATATAACAACAATGCCGAGTATATGTGGTCAAACTTTGCACGCACCTGTAAAACTCAGTCGTCAAAAATCTTAGGAGTCTCAAAGGGAATACTAACCAATAATAAGGACCCAAGGTGGTGGAATAACGAAGTTAAAGAAGCCGTAGCAGCCAAAAGAGACCTATTCAAATTATGGCAGGCCACCCAACTAGAGGAGGATCACATAGAATACAAAAAGGCAAAACAAGAAGCGAAGCGCAAGGTAGCTCAAAATAGAGCCAAATCTAAGGATTGTTTTTATAGTAGACTAGAAGATGCTAAGAACGACGCAGAAATCTTCAAAATCGCAAAACAGCGGCATAAGTCAACAATGGACATTAAGATTAATAAATACATCCGGGACGAAAAGGGGCTGCTACTAACAAATAATGAAGATATAAACACGAGATGGCGGCAATACTATGAAGGGCTCCTTAATGAAGAATTCCCAAGTCAACCACTACCCGTACTAAAACCTTCTGTGGGACCAATATTAGAAATAAGTGTCCCAGAAGTTAAACTCGCTGTCTCGAAAATGAAAAACCACAGAGCTCCTGGCCCAGATGAAATACCATGTGATATATGGAAGCAAACTGGACCCATAGGACTTGAATGGCTAACGAAACTATTTAATGCTGTCCTAAATTCTAATAAAATTCCAAATTCATGGCGACAAAGTCTAATTGTACCATTCTATAAGAACAAGGGTGACGTTAGTGTGTGTGGTAATTATAGGGGTATAAAACTCACCTCCCACTCCCTCAAAATATGGGAAAAGATTTTAAATAACCGCTTCTTGAGCATCGTTGATATCTCCGAGAACCAGTACGGCTTCACACCATCCAAATCCACTGTCGACGCTATACAAGCCATACGTATTGTCATGGAAAAGCATCGAGCCAATCGTGAAGATCTACACCTCGTCTTCATAGATCTTGAGAAGGCGTTTGACAGAGTGCCACGAAATCTAGTATGGCAAGCCATGAGAGCGCAGGGTCTGCCAGAATATTACGTCGCTTTAGTCCAGGATATGTACAATGGAAGTAGCGCGAATGTGAGAAGTCTGGCTGGTATCAGCAAGACATTTAAAGTTAATGTCGGCGTCCACCAAGGTTCAGCGTTAAGTCCATTACTCTTCAACTTAGTAATGGACTATCTCACCAGAGGAATCCAAACCCCCTTACCATGGTGTATGTTATACGCGGACGACATCGTTCTCATTGAAAAAGATGCACAACAACTGCAAAAAATTCTAGAGCAATGGAGGGAGGCCTTGGAAAGAAATGGCCTACGCATCAGTAGAAGTAAGACCGAGCATCTAGAATGCAACTTCAGCGGAGATACCACAACCCCCAACAAGATTAGCATCGAAGGAGATCAAGTCCCAAAGGTATCCCAATTCAAGTATCTTGGAGCAATGCTGACGTCTGATGGTACTATTGAATCCGATGTCACCCATAGAGTCAATGCTGCTTGGCAAAGGTGGAGAGCACTCTCTGGAGTCTTCTGCGACACAAGAATGCCAATCAAAGTCAAAGGTAAAGTCTACAAAACAGCCGTAAGACCTGCTATGATGTATGGTGCCGAATGCTGGGCCATTAAGAAGGCGCATGAACAAAAACTACATGTGGCTGAGATGAAAATGCTGAGGTGGGCTGCAGGAGTAACAAGACTCGATAAAGTGAAAAATGAATACATCAGAGGTAGTTACAAAGTTGCACCCATCACGGACAAACTAACAGAGAGCAGGCTTCGTTGGTATGGCCACGTGATGAGACGACCTGAAGACCATGTGGTGCGGCAATCCTTGGCATTACCAATCAAAGAGAAAGGTAAAGGTAGACCCAAAGCCACGTGGTGGTCTACAGTAACCCGCGACTTGGAACGAGCCCAACTTACTCCGATGACAACTCAGGACAGACCGTCCTGGCGCATGAGAACGAGGAGAGCCGACCCCAAATAATGGGATTAAGGCAAAGAAGAAGAGAGAGAGAGACCTTAAGTAAAACGAGTAAAATGTCCTGCTTCGTCCTTCCTCACACTTAACTTCATAATAACTGAATTTTGTTTTTGGCTTCTGGATGAAATTAGCTCAGGACCGGGACATGACGTGATCGAAGAGAGGCCCATGCTCAGCAGTGGCCGGCAAATTGCTAAAATTATCATGACGATTATGAACTAGCTTTCGATTAAGAGTAAAAACAAAATAAAATGTCATCAACTCGTAAATAACCGTCACCATGCAAAATTCAATCCAATCTGGATAGGCCGCTAAAGAAAACAGAGAAAACCGTTTAAATACCCGCGAATGTCCGCTGATTTCTATTTCCCGCCTCCCCATTATTACCGACGACCGACAAGGAAATCTTTTTATACTCATTAATAATGAGAGCAGCTCCATGCCACTAGTAGTTGCTGTGTGTAATGGACTGGTGAACAGACAGCGCCACTATACGTAGGCGTTTTATTGTAGTTGGGTGATTTTTTTTGCTTATTTTGACTACATAGATAGGTACACGATAGACTTTTAGTTAAAATTAGTCGAAGTTTGTTTATTTGCTGTAATGTGCTTTTTCTCAAACATGAGTGAAAATGTCGTACGTTAGTGAAAATAGGCTCGGAAGCATCACGTTTCTGGTGCCTTAGTGACACTTAACTTGACATGAAAAGGATTTTGTTAGTAGTTTGTTTGTTTTGTTTTGTTAGTAGCTTTCGGATTCAAAACCTACCTCTTACTGATAAATTTTGCGATCTTAGAGATTGACTACGTGTCCCAGAGGTTACATACTTTAATGTTATTAAATTTTTATTAACGTTGGTGGGAAACCATAATACCTACTAATAAGTGTTTCATCATCGTCATCATCATCATCATCATCATCATCTCAGCCATAAGACGTCCACTGCTGAACATAGGCCTCCCCTTTGGACCCCCATAAGTATCGGTCGGAAGCGACTTGCATCCAGCGTCTTCCGGCGACCTATTATAAGGTCGTCTGTCCATCTTGTGAATGGACGTCCTACGCTGCGCTTGCTAGTCCGTGGTCTCCAGCAGCAGTGTTTACCAAAACCTATATTTGACTTTTTTAAACATGTGATTTTTAAACCGCAAGTCGGTAACATGGTTCTTTTAAGAACAAAGTAAAAAACAATAATGACATTTTTAGTACCAAAAGAAGGAATAACATTTTCTTAGTTATCAAAGCCGCAGTTTATATTTATTTTAAACAACTTCATGACTTGTGTACCTACTATTTTACTTCGGCCCGTATTTTATACTAAAACAACTACATACATAACTCTGTTTTACAAAATGATAAACTGAACTACTGATAAGTACGTTCTTTGTCCTTATCATACAATACATTTAAAAAAACATCGACATACTGGAGTCCCGGGCACATCCCTACAACATTAGAGGCATTAGCAGGCGGAGATTTATCGCGCCATAACTTACCGCTATAATAATTTGTTTGTCATCGCGCGGGGCGGGGGCGCGGGGCGCGGGGCGGGGGCGCGAGCGGGGCGGCCGGACCTCCAGCGGGAGATCTTTAGGACAATACTGTGTTCAATGTCCAAGAAAAGCTTTGCATGCTTCCTACCTGCAGTCACAGTGGATATCTAGATATCAAAAATTACAGTGTAATTTGAAAATGAATGTAGGTACATATACTATGTGACTCTCCTTCTTCTTTCTTGCCCTTGTCCCAGTTTATCTGAGGTCGATACTCCTTGTGCATCGGCTTCGGAAGATTCTTTAATTACCGGATTGCCGTTGACAAGTTTCTGGGCTTTTGAATCCTTCCCTACAGTCGACCGCCAGGCCACTTTCTGTACACATGCGTGTGCCTACTAATATTGAGTACAAGCTATTAATGTAAGCATGTACTTACAAATACATCAAAGTGGTAATCTCAATAAATAAGATCCCTTGAATAACATCTTGGAATGTGCCTACACTTGTGAAGTGAACAGCAGAAGTGGAAGAAAACCATAAGCTCTTGTTTTCTTGGCAATAACTTCAACACCTTGTCCGGTTAGCTGCAGCTGTCTTGTAACATAGCGCCAGCAGGGCCGTAGCCAGAATTGCAGTTAAGATGGGGCAGTGCTAATTTAAGGTAGGGAATTAGTATTAAGGTAGGGAATTGCCCCCCTAATGCCCCCCCCCCCCCTAGCTACGACCCTGAGCGCCAGGTTACATAATATACAACCTCTATTTTCTACGTACGGATTATAGGAGATAAAAATCTGTGGCCAAACTAGAATTTATCAAACT
Organism: Pammene fasciana; assembly: GCA_911728535.1. Classification (NCBI taxonomy): domain Eukaryota; kingdom Metazoa; phylum Arthropoda; class Insecta; order Lepidoptera; family Tortricidae; genus Pammene; species Pammene fasciana. Next base: position 317,199 of record OU452274.1, on the reverse strand, counting down.
TTTTACTTGTCCGATATCGTAATTATTGTAATGCCCACTAGCACCACTAGTTAATGACATGAGCAGTATGAGTACATCAGTCAGGGTGGGGTTCAAGGTGCGAGGTAACGAAGCAAGGTGCTCGCGCTAGGGTGCGGCAGAGGGTCAGGCGCAGACGGAGACCTGACCAAATGTGAATCTTATTATAGTGTAGTAAAGGTTCATGACCGGATATGGATTTTGGACAGACTGGTTGGTAATTATGAGCTATATTGATAGTTGATAGTTACAGTCCAAACATGTAATGAAATACCTAGCTCCTAACATTATTTATAAATCGTCTAATTCGGTTGGTATGTACCCATATGTGTGGAATTTGAAATGTTTGAGTTTGATAGTGGTTAAAAGAGTAGAACTCACCTTTTTAGAGGTTTGCTTTTTTATATTTCCGCTAGTTTAGGTACAGAAATCAAATCTAAGTAGAAGATTAGGTACTTACAAAAATGGTAGCAAAAAAGGTTTGAAGATTTATAGCTTCTTTCTATTGATAACTAAACGTTGATTTAAAAAAGACGCCAAAATAATCGATTTTGAGTTTCCTCTAATTTCTAACAACCTTTCTGCTGCTTAAATCCGATGTTTTCATCCTGTTAAAACGTTTCTAATCCATTCACTCTACACTGTATTATGCATTGTTCATCTTCATCACTGGTGTTATGCATTGTATGGATAGATAGGTTCTCATCAGACAGTGTGACCCAAAGGTTTTCCCCGAGAATATCCTCAATATCTGCTGTTGTGCTGCCCTCACAGTTTCCTAACATCGTCGCCAGTGACAAGTGATTTTTTATGTACCCGTCTTCCGATTACATGACGTGCTGAACCGTATTGACCAGACACATAGGTATGTGGGTTTCCACTTCCACTACTCCTGACGCATTTATTCATTACAAGCCGTTTAAAACACGCTAATCACATCGCCCGCGGCGAAAAGCCAATCTAATCTGTCTAGCCCCATATTAAAAATCTAACACAGTATGAAAGAATCTTTAAGTATTCATGGCGTCCCCCGGGAGCGAACCCTGACCCTTTATTAGCGTCGGAATTAACTCCTGATCCGCAATACGGTTTTATTGCTAACGGCGAATCGCGTCTACTGCAGGGGCCCGCTTTTTGGAACATTATCTTTTATTGAGAAAAGTGTTTATGGCGCGTTAGGGCGTAAAAAGAAAGTGGTTTGCTGGATATGGAGGAAGTTAGCTTAGGATATTATAACGTGGATATATTAGATATCCACCTACATATATGTACATCTAAGTAGGGATGTATCCTGGAGGGGAGGGGGAGACATTACATTCTGTTTTATCCTTGTGGACGATCGACTTAAAAATTTGTGTGACGTTTCAATGACTCACCGTTTAGTCAATATACATACTTACTCGTAACTGTTACACAAAGTCTTCAGGGCCTGCCTGAACCTAAATCAGCAACCGAATTACTTACTGTACCGTAACCGTTGTCTCAATTATCTGGGTAGTATAAAGTGTAGGTAGTTTTTTTTTACTTGATCTGGTTTCAAAACAAAAAAATATAACAAAACAGGTGTTGTTCGTCAAGCTGTCCAGAAGGTTTGCAATCCGGATCCGAAACGTATGAAATTATCCGGATCGTGATCCGGTTCCGCGGATCTTCTAATACATTTCAGGTCCGTCGTGCAAATCTTAGTTTCAGTTGATTTTAATAAAACTATGACCACTCTTCCTTGATCTATTTTTATATTTACCATATATTTATTTGTTTCTTTCTAAAATATCAAATACAACGTTGTGTAGATGTACGAGTAGATAAAATAATATATGAAATTTTAAGTAAAGCGTAACTTAAGTACTGAAAGTATTTAAAAAATATGGTAAGGTAGTAACTTATTGCAAATTTTAAGTCGACATCGATCGAAGGACCAAATTTTCCACAGCACTATTTCATGTTGTGTCGAGTGTCGTTTATTACTATAACAACTGGACTGGAGTCTGAATATCAGCTTCTGATTATACGATTTATGCAATACTGGTACCTATCATATTATATTTACTCAAAATTAAATGCAATTATTTTCTTATAAAATATGTCCTTAATCTGCTGAGCAAGTCTGCAAGAGAGCTCAAAACTTTCACATAGACATGTTAATGTTAACATGGGCAGAGACATCACACTATCAAGATAAACTTATTAAACATCTATTCATCACATCAGCTGGTTCCCCGTCAACAAATTGACGACGGCTCGCACAAACCGACAATCCGTTTATCCCGACTAGATTACAACCCTGCACCAGCTGGTCACACGAAGACAGTCCTTAATACATCCACATAAAGTCCCCTACCATCCTATACAACCAATTTTGCAATCAAACTTAATCTGAAGGATAGTCAGACAGGAATAAGTCTTGTGAGCTTGCCATAAGGTGTTTGGTGATTGCATTTTGATAGTTGTAAAGGAGTGTAATCTGGCGTGGCGCGCGGCGGCGCGATTAGTGAGTTAATAAATATTTAGATATATTTGATTTTATTATTTGGTGCGGGGGCTGTGGTTCCCCCACTGTAGGGGATTAGTTGGCTAAGATAAATATTGTACTATAGGTAGAACACCGTTTGTTTTGTTTGATAGCAGACATAATATATTATTTAGCAGCGAAAGTGTTAAGTAATCAAATTAATTATTAAAAATGATTGAAAATGTTTTTCAGTTATTTAGTTGGTTAAAACTGATGACTATTCAATATGACTGAAGTTTTAAAACGTATTACAAGAATTAAATATTTTTATGATGTTACTAAATGCTCTTCGATTTCGACGAACCGCACATCTTAAAACATTCTGACTTAAAATGAGTCATCATCATCATCAATTATTTAAGAGCTGGGCTCTTGTCGGTGGAGCATTTTCCATGTATATCTGTCCTTTGCCTTCTCCTTGATGGCCTGATACGACACGACGCTTATTTTTTCCTTGACTTGATCCATGTACGCTATTCTTGGCTTTCCTGGCTTCCTTTCAGCTTCAACTTTACCTTCTATGATGTTCTTAATAAATTCGTCATGTCGTAGCAGATGTCCAAGCATCCTTCCTCTCCTATTTTCTATGGTTCTCAACAAATTTCTCTTTTCTTTTATTCTACATAGAACTTCTTCATTGGTTTTCTTCTCCTTCCAACTGATCCTCACCATACGACGCCAGCACCACATCTCAAACGCCTCCAGCCTCTCTCTATCACGTAAAATAAAATTAAATGAGTATTCTTCATTTATTCGTAAGAACTTGCTTATTTTCGATAAAAAAAGTATTTCGACCTCTCAAGAATAAGTTGTTTAGCTCGAGTTGAGCAATTTCCATTACGTTACCTAAACTTCCCAGAGTTCCGCGCACCGGGCCGGCCCTCTAAGCCCAAACTCGGAACAGAACTTCCAAATTGAAAGGAGTCGCTTTTATTAAAGCGCCTTTGTGCTTCCGCTCAAATTTACATTTCGTTTGTGACTTCGTTTTAATATAATTTATATTAATTAAGGACCTAGTTACTTCTCGCGGTTTGCTTGATTTTTATCTTGGTAGGAATATACTTTTATGACAAGTTCGACTCATTACAATTTCTGCACTAAAACGGCAAGCTGAATGCCGAGTTGAAAATCTCATTTTACAGTGTTTTGTCCTATTTACTTGCGTTAATTTTTGTAATTGTTCCTGTGTCTGTAGCTACACTAGCTACTAATTATGCAAAATATCGAATCCTGCTATTTAGGCTTCGAATTGAGTTGAACACTACAGAGTATTTATCTCAACATTCTCTACTAACGTGGTGTATGGTAGTATTTATCTCAACATTCTCTACTAACGTGGTGTATGGTAGTATTTATCTCAATATTCTGTAGTAACGTGGTGTATGGTAGTATTTATCTCAACATTCTCTACTAACGTGGTGTATGGTAGTATTTATCTCAACATTCTCTACTAACGTGGTGTATGGTAGTATTTATCTCAACATTCTCTACTAACGTGGTGTATGGTAGTATTTATCTCAATATTCTGTAGTAACGTGGTGTATGGTAGTATTTATCTCAACATTCTCTACTAACGTGGTGTATGGTAGTATTTATCTCAATATTCTGTAGTAACGTGGTGTATGGTAGTATTTATCTCAATATTCTGTAGTAACGTGGTGTATGGTAGTATTTATCTCAACATTCTCTACTAACGTGGTGTATGGTAGTATTTATCTCAACATTCTCTACTAACGTGGTGTATGGTAGTATTTTTGTAAGATATCCGAATCTTACTAAAGATTTCTTCCTACAATTCGGACATTTAAAAAAAATCTTACTATAATCCGTACTACAATACAATACAATAGTCCCAATTTAAACTTTTCTACACCAAATTATCCTTGCCCACAGAGTCAATTTCATTATTAGATTTTTTTAGCTTACATTATTATTTCATACAAACCCCACGTAAATTTTCGCAGACAACAAGAAACAAGAAAGATTTTAAACATGTCCGCGAAAATGATCTGCGGAACCTGTGCCAAAACGTCGGAACTCAAGAGAAATTAATTTGATTCCCGTAAGGCCTGTCTAATGTTAGTTAATATGTGTGGAAACGCGGAAGTTTTAAATGTTATATTACAAATGCAACCTGTTTATCTTGTGGTGAGCAAAGAGTGCACATCCCTACCGCGCAGCGCATCCATTACCGCCGCCGCCGCCAGGGCTGCCCCGCGGGAGTTTTAATTCCGTTCGCGTGTACCTGTCAGCCCTGGGGGCCAGCTCTTTCGCACTCTTGGCTGGGGTAAACTTACTACGAAATACCTTTTATATTATTATTATTAGACAGATATATAAAACCTCTAGAATAACCAGTAAAGTAAGTTTAGTTTGAAATGCTCACTCCATACATAACTGCTAAACGCTTATATATAACAAGTTTCCTACGTGTTATGCTTAATAAGTTTTAATCGAAATAAATAGTAAATTAAAACTAAAAAAATACTACTTATAACTTAAATTTATCAATAAGTAAATTAGTTACTAGCTCCCATACCTACAACTTCGTATTTAATAGTTAAGAGTAGCCACGTATGATGGAGTCAGTCGCGAAGAGCAAAGTTGAGTTTGCTGCGAGCGTTCATTTTCTGATTTTAATGTTTTCCCAACAGTGACTTTGACAGCTGTATTGACGTTAAGGAATGTCAAATAAGTTTAAAGCTCAGAGCTTAAGAACATTTAATTTCAATGTTGCGTCGCCGAGCGCAAAAATAACTTTTGGCCATTTTAATAAACGTTTACTTTTAGTGATAGGTCAATAAGTTTGAAAGAGTCCAGGAAATGGCCTTTTAAGAGTTTTATACAAGTTATACGGGCTATAAAAGGCATATAAACCACGATGTGAAGGTTAGGTTTATAGCACATTCTGCCTCTAAGTATTAGCCATAACTTGTACAGTGTAGCGAGCACAAATTTGTAGGGGTACCTGTGTAGTGTAGTGTGTATACTAATAACTTAATAAGGGTACATTTATTAAAACGCAATTAACGCCAATCCAAATAAATCATCTAAATATCTCAGTAAGCTACATCTTAGGCTCTGTCTTTACTTTCCGTTGGGTGAGACTATAGTCAATCGCTGGTTAATTTGTTATAAAAAATTTAATTAATTAGTGAATTTTTATTTGTTTTAAATGGTTTTAAATGAAGATGTACGTAGCCCAAATGTGCTGTACACTAGTACAATAGGTAGAGTCGCGGCGCGGCAGGCGAGCTCGGTGCTCGCCGGAGTCGCTCGATACACACACGCGCACGCGCGCCGCACCCGAGCGGCTAGGGATGCTCTGTCGAAACCTAGGGACGTTTGCAATGGGTTCCGGTACTCCTTGCCTACACGAAAATATTACTAGAACCGGGAAATATCGGTTCTCTCCATAGTAATTCACAACCGGAAGCATTTTCTACTTTCTACCGGCTATATTGGATTTCCTGTTTTTTTTTTCTATCCGCGACAAATGCTGGGCAAAGGCCTCTCCTGTTAATTTCCACAACACTCGGTCTTGTGCTTTTTCCGACCAGGTGCCAAAGAAAGCGTCCAAATCGTTCCGCCGTCTCAGGCCTGCCCCGTCCGGGCCTCTTTCACTGTATCCACTTGGTGGCTGCAGATGACCACTTATTCGGCTGCATGATGGACTCCTTTCCAAATTGTATGATGAAGCCGAAAATACATTCATAAATATTATGGACATACATACATATGGCTCTTGCTTGTGTTATAAGAACTAGACGACCAAAGACAAAACACGTAATTTTAAAGCTGAACCTTTCATAAATTGTCAGTAGGTACATAAATATCCCCCGCTATGTGTCGAGAACCCGACGTACATCCCTAAAACTTCCGCTTCCGGTAGCACGAGTTCTCAAACTTTGCGCCATTCGCTTTCTTAGACGACTGAAGTAATCTAACTTTGCCCGCTTTTTAGCTGCTACCGATTCCATTAAGCGGAAATCACGGTTATAGTTACAGTTATTTTTACCGTTCCACAATTTAAAAGAGCTGTTATTACGATCGGAATATTAAAAAAATCTTTTTTGCTTTCAAAATCTGTTATGACTATTATATATTAAGGTATATGTATTAAGTATATTCTAATAGTTTTTAACGACATTCTTGGGTGTAGATAAGGCGCTAAAATAGAGAAAAAGCTTGTATAAAAAAATATAACGAGAAACAAGACTACCCAGTATATCCATAACTCCTATAAAGCGACCATATTTATTTTCTGGATATGTCTGACCCGGCAGGGCACGATATGAACAGTTTGCAAGCCGCTGGCCGGCCGCGGCGCCCCGCCCCGGCGATAAAACACGCACCGCATTATATCGTCTGAGCCCGACATTATGTACGCACCTAATCTTTGCGAGGCTATGTGCTGTCGCTGGCAGATATATCGGGGCGTTGACGCACTCAAAAATATCTAAACACGCGTCACATTATATCGTCTGTACTGGCCATTATGTAGTAAGTAGTTACCTAATCTTTGCAAGGCTATGTGCTATCGTGGTTAGACTCTAAACTCTCTTTGCAACCATCCAATTTTTTTAAAGGTCTTCCTTCTTTTGGCGGAGCTTCACGGTCCTTTCAGGGTTTGACTTCAATGGTATTGCATTGTCAGCCATAGCATAGATTTATATTCATACCTAATAGAAGACCTGAATTCATTTCGACACGATAAGCGCTAAAAATAGCTGACTCTACGGACCGAAGAGTAGTTCACCTGAATTAAGTTCAGCTTTTCTAATTTTGGTCCGTTGCTGACGGGGACCAAAATAAAAGCATAAGTACATACCTGCTTACAAGTATATAAATAAATAACCTACTAATTGGACTGATTACTTCAGAACTCATGAAACTATTTTTGAAAACACTAACTAATCGGGGGGATATAAATAGGCTATGAGGCCTGCACGCCTAGCACATGAGTGACGCGACAGTATCTCGCGCGCGAGATAGACTACCCGTCTCTTTTTAATTGACACAGTCTGAAAAGGACGGATAGACTATCTCGCGCGCGAGATACTGTCGCGTCGCTCATGTGCTAGGCGTGCTGGGAAGAAAAATAAGATGCTGTTGGAATATTCTGCGATCTATCCAAGGCTTTCGATTGCGTTGATCAGAAAATCTAAAGAGAAAACTAAGTTATTATGGGATCAAAGTTGGTGCTCTTAACCTCGTCTCATCTTACCTTTCGAATAGAACACAACGAGTGGTTATTAATGGAACGCAATCAGCCGGGTCCCCTGTGGCACTTGGAGTGCCTCAAGGTTCAATACTTGGTCCGTTCTTGTTTTTAGTGTATATTAATGACCTACCAAAAATAGTGCAAGAAGAACATGATATAGTGTTGTTTGCTGATGACACATCTCTGGTATTTAAAGTGGACAGAAAGGAAAATAGCTTCGATAGTATTAACAATGCACTCTCTAAAGTATTACACTGGTTCACGGCTAATAATCTACTCTTGAACGCCAAGAAAACCAAGTGCATCAAATTTACACTTCGCAACGTCAAACAGAATAACAGCAGTGAGATTATAATAAATGATGAAACAATGGAATTTGAAAATCAAACTGTTTTCTTAGGATTCACTTTAGACTCGAAATTACAATGGCATCCACATATAGCCACTCTAGCTGGGAAACTTAGTTCTGCAGCCTATGCCGTGAGCCATCTAACAAACATAGAAACTGCCAGGCTGGTATACTTCAGTTACTTTCACAGTGTTATGTCGTATGGAATTCTGTTGTGGGGTAAAGCAGCTGATATTGAGACCATATTTGTGCTACAAAAACGAGCTGTACATGGCATTTATAAAATGCGCGGTCGAGCATCCGTAAGAAACAAATTCGAAGAAGCAAATATTCTTACCGTAGCATCTCAATACATACTTGAAAACATTATGTATCTGCGGAAAAACATGCATGAATTCAAGTTCAACAGTGATATCCATAACTATAACACTAGAAATAAGGATAAGATTGCAGTGAACGTCGTGTAATCGTATCAGGCTGTCAAGGAAAAAGCTGGAGAAAGGAGTACATGGAGATTGCTTCACCGACGAGAGCTCAGCTCTTAAGTTCATGATGATGATGATGCAGTGTCCGGCCACCGCCTCGGTAAGGTCCGTTCGTCTTTTGTTGGGAACTGTACACGTTTTTATAACAAAATCCCCGCTTAAGCCTGTAGCTTGTTAAGGTTAGTACAATACAAATTGAGAAATTACATTTAGTGTCCAGTATTACCTGTTCTTCTTTTTGATTATATTGTTTTATTTAGTCTTTGGACACTTAGAGACATAAGACATCTCTATTTTTTGTATTCTATAATATTTATATTTAAAGATATATATTTTATGATTCTGACGCTTAGAGACATTTACATCTCTATGTTACGTTTATATTGTAATTTAGTTCGCGCATGTAACATACAAACACAAAATTTTGTTTCTCACCTGACTAAACGTGGCTAGTTTTTATTGAATTGTAAAGCCCGTCAGTTTGAACATGTAATGCTCGCCTAAAAGTCTTTGCTTATGGTGGCGTCGTTGATCGGGTCGCCACTTTCACGAAGAAAGGTTGAGGGAGGCGATGGCTGAGATATGCGTCATACTCGTGAACGTGTGCTGTTTTTGGAGACCGGTCTGTTCAGGCTCTCTGGCGCTAAAAAAATCCGGAACTTTTTATTGATGATATTTACTTTAGTTTAATTGGCGTTAGACACATCATTAGGTGCTTGTTTTACCTTATAAATTTTTAATTTCTTTTAATTATATAGACTATATGTATAGAGACACTGGGAGACCTTATACATCTCTAAAGATAATTAGGAATAACTATGTTTTTGTTTTATATACCTACTAGATCACTGATTTTTTATGATTATTATTTAAATTCAAAATTAGTTCTAACTTTTGATGATGGATTATTGTAATTTGGAAATTTTAAGTAGAGGACACAGTTCCGGTAAGAAAGTATATCAAACTTTTGTATGCTTATTTTTTAAATAGTCAGATTTGGACTCATAAACATTCTCTTTTCTTACATATGGTATTTCTCTTAAAGTGGTTTGATATGCTCTCTTATAGAAGAACGCATTTATACATATTTTTAAGATTTTATGTACTCTTGTTTTGAAAAAATAAGTCCCGCCGAGTTTCTTGCCGGTAAAAAGTAATTCTTCTCGGGTCAGAGGTGTAGGGTTAGAACCGGTGTAGTTTGTTTTTTTTTTATCTCTTTTATCTATAATATCTGACGTGTAAAAGTGCCCTTGTGGCCTACTTACTGAATAAATGTTTGATCTTGTTTGATTTAGATTTTTTGATTTATAGGCTTTGATTTTTTGGCCAACGACAGACACGCGCTCTCATTTCTATCGGAAAAAGTCCGCCGGTTTTTGCGGGGGAGGGGAACGTTAAATGTATGCGAAACGTCAAAATAGCCACGTCAAATAAACATCAGTCCATACGATGAGTATGACCACTGGTCATACATTTTCGGCAGAGGGGAACGCCTGTCAATGGTCGCTCCGCTTGGTTTAAAGTTCTAAGTAAATAGGGGTTGACAGTTTTCATTTCGAATTAAATAAAGACAATCGTAAAACACAAACTTATTTAAAAAATATAATATGCTTCGAACTCTGTTTTTTTTTAAGTAAACCAAAACTACGAGGTAGTGTAAATATGGTGTAGCTATAAACTACTATGAAGCAAGTTAATACGGTTCCCGCAGAAGCGATATTACCCGTAAACCGCTTCATTGATATTTACAGCTCGCACGCCGCGCGCGTGCCGACGGCCGGCGACCAGCGGCTTGCCTAATACAGCCTCACAACCAGTGAACGTAGATCTCTACTCTAAAACACCTTAAAACTGAAGCTTACAAAGCGGTTTTTAATATATTTTTGCTTTTTAAACAATATAAATAATTCCAAAGTGTGTATTCAAGTACTTTTTACAAAGATTTTAGTTTTTTTATTAACTTAAAAATTGGGTAGGTATTGAAGAAAACAATCCCAACATAATCATGTGACCCGCTTATTCATAAACGTACTTCAAACCTCATTTAACTAAATCATCTTTTGTCCTTATCTGTCAATTTGACAGTTGTGTTTGATAGAAACGGACAAAGCATAATTTAACTAAATGAGGTTTGACTTGCGGCCATCTTGGCGAGCAAGGTGGTTAGGTTTTGTGATTAACTTCTTATTTTTTGTTCATTTTCGTGATTCAGTGTGTAATATATAGCTTATTCTGCAGTGATTTAACGAACTAGTGTGCAACTAATGAAGAATTAATCTCAAAACAAGTGTAACACCTGTTTGAGTTAGATAGCCGTTAGTCCACGTGCTGTTTGTAGGGAGTAGCTATCTCCTTATAAAAAGCCTAACCTCACCGTACTTACAACGTCCAGCTCTTGGAGCGAAATTTTAACTAATTAACCGTACACTTGTCGTCTCTACTTCGACATTGGCAAAATTGTCCCAATATTGTGGACAGAATGCCATTTATTTTAAAAATTGATTGAAATGAGGTTTGAAACACGTTTATGAATAAGCGGGTAAAAGTCGCTATTGTTCAATACTATAAAAATAGTGTGCAGTTTTTTATTCATCAATATCCAACTGGACAATAAGTGTTTTGACTTGTGCCTTTGCTCTTTCATTCCCGGTCATGAGCGAATGTATCACATCCTCCTCCCCTCTATGCCAATGCCAAGACTCGCTGGTTCCGTATAGAACTTTACTTCCTCGCTCGCGGGGCAATACGACAGGGCTTATGGAAATCTACAACGCTCGAATTATGTACACTACGGCTATTAGTTATCCCGGATTTTGGCTCCCGGGTTTGTGCTGTATTTGTTTGTTGATAGCCTTTTCGCATCGGGATCAAGTCTCGTTGGTTCCATAGAACTTGAATCGCTCGCGGAGGCAATACGGGCGACTTATGGAAATCTACAACGCTCGAATTATGTACACTACGTGTGCGGGCCGCCTCAGGCTCGAAGGTTGCTGCGCCACATGCGCATGCACACACTCACACCGGCTGGCAGCCTTGAGAAAGGCTATGGTAGCGCCGCCGGTGTGGCGGGCGATGATGATGATGACGACGAGGCCTCCGGCCCTGGACTGCCGACGGGTGACCCGCGCGGCGCCGCGATAGCGCAGCAGGCCGGGTAGCCTTGGACGGCGAGGTCGCAGCTACTCGGCCTTGGGTGGATCAGTGGAGACTGTAGCGAAGGCCACTGTGGGGACGCAGGGAGGACGGCAAGGCCGGGACCTTGTAATGAAACCACTTGTTGGTTTGTAGGTTGTTGCAGGGAGCTCACTCGACCTCGGTGGTTGGGACAGCACTGTGTCGGGGCCGGCAAATGGCCTTTATTATATTCGCTCATTAGGTGAGCGAACTAGTGACTAATATGTGCCGAGATAAGAGAGTCTTATCTCGGCCAATAGGGATCGAGAGAGCGTATGCGTTATATTTATTATATAAAATTAGTTAACAAGCGTATATGCTTATAAATTATACAGATTTACATCATTTCTTATTTACAATAATGAAGGTTTAGGTATGCCGAGCATCCTAACCATTGTGGCACTTTGTGCTTACATATTATTGCACTTTGTGCTAGGGATAATGAAAGACACCTCAATATAATGTTTATTTACAATGATTACTTATACTAACAGGGTACATAATCATGGGTATTGATTTCAAGGTTATTAATTATTCGTCCTCGTGGGAGCTTCGTACGGAACATGGTCCCACCTGCACGATTTTGCATGATCGTGTATCTAAAAACTTCGGGTGCCGTGTCGAAGCTCACTTCTCGCCGCTGTCCTCGATGATAGGCAGGGAGAGGCCGACCTTGTCGTCGGCAGGTATTTTACTCGGCGTGGTCTTGCGGCGCCTGTGACGTTTCACGTTGATGCGAACGTCTGGTTCCGTGTTTTCCTTTTCGGAAAGCGGCGCGCTCGCCGGCGGTGGAGTTTCGGTGGGCGCTGTGATGTCCGGCGCCCACCAGTCAGCCGGAGTTGGGCCCTTCATAGATGCGGGCATCACATGAGGCATCGGAGTCTTGTTGCGTGGCGGTGCTTGTAAGGCGGCCAGCAGCAGTGGTTTTGCCGGTGATTCGGCCTTCGTAGTTTGTAGCGGCGGCGGCGGCGTTCTCGGCGCCGTCGTACTTTTTGAGCGCGATGTCGCTCTGGCCTTGGCTGACTTCTTGGTGGCGTCCTTGGTCGCGGAGTCCCGACCAGTATGTGGGGTCGGGTTTACAGCCTTTGGTTGCTGTACGGGCTTCAGTACGGCCGGGTGGCCGCCGAGCGTAGCTCGCCCCTGCGGGGCGTCGCTCGGAGGTGTCACGACGCTGGCGTTATTGGGACGAGTTGTTGAGTCCCACCAGTGGGGCGCCTGGGGAGCCCGCTGAGTTGCGGGCGGTGGCGCGGCCGGCTGTTTGCCGGTCGGAGTCTTCGGGGAAGCCGCTCTTCTCGGTGACTTCCATCTGCTCTTTCGTCGTCGTCCCGGCGAAGCTTCTATTGTGCTCGCGCGGCCCTTGATCTTGATACGCGACGGTGTGTTGGAGCGTGGTCGCGCGAGCTTGTCCACCGCTCGTGCTATCTTGTTGGCGTACAGCGGTGTTTCTAAGGCACGATTTGCAGACTGTTTGTCGTGTCTTGCTACGTGTGCAACGCGTATTTTCTTGAGGCGATAGTCTAGGTTCGATGCGTCGGCGTTCCTTTTGTTCGTCGATGCGTCGTCCGCCGTCTTGATGGTCGTATCTTCTATTATTGTGACGACGTTCGGCGGTGTAGGCGATGTCGCGGGCTGTATTTGTGAATAGCCCGCGACTATGGGTATCGCCTCGTGTACTTGCAAGGCGTTTTCATTGTCGAGAGTGTGCCCTTGCAGAGTTTCTTCGATGTGTTCGTCGAGCCTCCGGCCGAACGAAAATGCGAGCCGTGCCTCTTCTTCTACTTCCATGGCACATTCCAGCTCTACTACGGCGAGCCTCGCGGCGGCGAGTTCTTCTCGGGCTTTGGCGAGCCTGTATGCGCGCCGCCGTGACTGTGGTGTGAAACCGGCTGGCAGCCTTGAGAAAGGCTATGGTAGCGCCGCCGGTGTGGCGGGCGATGATGATGATGACGACGAGGCCTCCGGCCCTGGACTGCCGACGGGTGACCCGCGCGGCGCCGCGATAGCGCAGCAGGCCGGGTAGCCTTGGACGGCGAGGTCGCAGCTACTCGGCCTTGGGTGGATCAGTGGAGACTGTAGCGAAGGCCACTGTGGGGACGCAGGGAGGACGGCAAGGCCGGGATCTTGTAATGAAACCACTTGTTGGTTTGTAGGTTGTTGCAGGGAGCTCACTCGACCTCGGTGGTTGGGACAGCACTGTGTCGGGGCCGGCAAATGGCCTTTATTATATTCGCTCATTAGGTGAGCGAACTAGTGACTAATATGTGCCGAGATAAGAGAGTCTTATCTCGGCCAATAGGGATCGAGAGAGCGTATGCGTTATATTTATTATATAAAATTAGTTAACAAGCGTATATGCTTATAAATTATACAGATTTACATCATTTCTTATTTACAATAATGAAGGTTTAGGTATGCCGAGCATCCTAACCATTGTGGCACTTTGTGCTTACATATTATTGCACTTTGTGCTAGGGATAATGAAAGACACCTCAATATAATGTTTATTTACAATGATTACTTATACTAACAGGGTACATAATCATGGGTATTGATTTCAAGGTTATTAATTATTCGTCCTCGTGGGAGCTTCGTACGGAACACTACGGCTATTAGTTATCCCAGATTTTGGCTCCCGGGTTTGTGCTGTATTTGTTTGTTGATAGCCTTTTCGCATCGGGATCAAGTCTCGTTGGTTCCATAGAACTTGAATCGCTCGCGGAGGCAACACGGGCGACTTATGGAAATCTACAACGCTCGAATTATGTGCACTAGCGCTATTAGTTATCCCGGATTTTGGCACGGGGGGGTGTGCTGTATTTTTCTGGGTAATAATGTTTGTTTAAAGATAAATACATAAGAAGAATTATGGTACCCTATTTATTTTACATAATATTCAACGTAAAATACTTAATATGTAGTTAGAGTTACTACAACATAGGTACAGTCAAGGAATTTGATTCGCGTACCGTTTCGTTGATTTATTGCTTGAAATGTCGCAATATCATAAGGCTTATATTTCTTTAAGCAAGCGAAGAAACATAGCCCTTAGTACTATTAATTGTCATCAGTAATTTAGACTTAAGACGGTACGCGAATCAAATTCCTTGACTGTACCTATTCGTCTTAAAAAAACGTCAATGGTAATAGTATACTTACATTATATGTAAGAAATCTGGATAAGTTAAATCCATTTTTTGCTAGGTTTATAACTGTGAGAAAAACTATCTTTTGTCCTTACAAAAACTATTTAAACCGGGATATTTACCATGTGAGTTTTTTATTGTGAGCTTCCGATATTTCGGCACAGTTGCATGCGCCATTATCACGGAGTAACTGAAGTTCTGAAGAGGGTAGATCGCTATGGTGTGCGGGTAGACCACAACTGACACTCGCAGCAACTTCAGTTACTCCGTGATAATGGCGCATGCAACTGTGCCAAAATATCGGTAGCTTACAATAAAAAACTCACATGGTAAATATCCCGTTTTAAATAGTTTTTGTAATGTTAATGACCATGTTAGCTTAAAATCGTGTATTTGTCCTTCCTCGGGAATCAAACTACCTATTTCATTTCTATGTATCAAAAATCAGTCTTTAATCGTGAAGAGGTAACAAACAGATAAACAGTATGACTTTTGCATTTACAATATAAGCAGGGTTTTCTCCCTCACGTCCGCGTCCCAACATTGTGTAACTGTTGAAACAAATGCACATTAGAAACTTCGCAATATAGTAAAATATTGGCAATAACGTACTCGTATCTATCATCGTGCCTGCGTGTCAAGGCCGACTTCTCTACATTACAGATATTATGCAAATATTTGAAATTGGCATGCTACGGCTTTGAACCAGTTTTGATATTAGACATATGTGTACTAGCTGATTCACGGACAGACTTGTAGATTAGAGTTACGTTGCAGGCATCATGCTCGCCATTTGTTGCTATAACTTTATGTATATCTATATAATGTATCTGTGTACTCGTATATCTCAGCTTATTTATATCACAGCCAGAGAACCGGCCTTCTATCATGTAACTATGACAAGTATTGGAATATAGTCCCCAGTGAGATTTTTTTATATTTTTCATTACCGAGAAATTTCCAAGATTCCCAAAATTTACCCAATGCGGATTGGACACAATGTGATGTGACCTTAAAATAACTAGATTAATTCGATTCCTAGAGAGATACGTTTAGCTATTGTCACAGCTAAGACATGAACTAACGGCTATATTTTAGGCCACATCGTGAGTGGTTGACAATGGTGGGCCAAACGTGGCCAGCCTTATCGGCCTGTCAACCCAGTAGCCCTGACGGTGACCATTCGATTGGTGGAGTCGTAATGGGCGGGTCACGGCGCGTCCCGTTCGTCGCGGCGCCGTGAGCGCGCGGTTAGCGCGCCGTGTTTGCCGGTCGTGCGTGAGCGCAGAGCCCCGAGCCACGAGCGGGAGCGGGAGCGGGTCAGAGAGCGGGGAGAAACACGTGAAAATTTCACTGGAACGTCGTTTTAATCACCATTATAATATTGCACAAAACAGCCATCCTCTCATTGTTATTATATTTTTTTATGCGTGGCGTGAACCTGTCACTTATTACAATATATTGCGGTCGACACCATACCTTGTAATAATAATATACTTAATTAATTATACCTAAGTATCTGATAGACTTATTTTTATTCCAATGCCAAAACTGTTGTTATTCAATGATAAAGATGATTGTTAATAATATTATCTGGCCTGCCATTCACATATTCCTACTCCCGCTTCCGCTGGCACTCGTGGTTCGGCGCGTGCGCCGGTGCGCTAATGCGCTCGGTCAACACCGCAGTAGCTAAATAACTGTTGCCACCTCGGGGTAATGGGTTCACATCGAGGTTGGAATATTTTTGAACAATGCCTTAAGAAGTATGGCGGGCGCTTCATTATTGTAAGGCCATTACAAGTTACAACGCAGGTACGTCCAGTCAGCAGCACAAGAGCTAAGCGGGTAAGGTGTTCAAAATGATTACGACTTTGTTAATAGAATAAAAGCGTGTGAAGGTTATTTGGAACTCCTGACCCGCTAAGCTACTTCTACTGCTGACTGTACATCTGTAGAAAATAAAAAACATATGTAAAGTTCTAGAATAGACAAATCCTACTTTCCCATCTGGCAGGGAAGAAAAAGCTGTTATCCGAAAACATGGTGAGAAATATATGTTTTCTGTTAGAGAACCGCAGGTATATGTATCTTATGTATGCCTACTGAAAATGTATTAAACAATAACCTAAGATGTCCCTAGAATGTATTTCATGTTGTTATGTCAGGCAAGACTGCGGCTCTGTGAGACGTAGACTCAGTGGCGTAGCTAAGCATGGGTGTGACCCTGCCGCCGCTGCCGATTTAAAAAGCGGTTACCTAAAAGTCACCTGAGAGCCTACATATGTCGCTCCGCCGGTTTATCATCATTTGATAAACACCATTTCGTAAATTATCACTTAACAAATAACGATTCACAAACTATTCATTTCACAAACCTGTCATTCTTAAAAATGCTCATTATTTAAATAATTACTCGACAAATATACATTTACTAACCTAAACGCTTTGTAAACATTTTAAAAGACAAATGTTTATTTTAAAAATGGTCATTTTACGAATAAATCATTTATAAAATCAGTAATCTCGTAAAACGTTAATAGATAAAATATTATTTCATAAAAATAACATTCCGTGTAACGAAACGCAGGGCGGTATGAAGTTTATCCGTAATTTTTTTACACTACCCACATTTTGCCGCTCTGCCGTTTTATTGTACTGCCATTGAAATAGTATCGTTTGAAATACCTAGTTACGTAGTGAATTATTGTTAAGTCGACTCAGTGTTCCTTAGTAGCGAGTTTATTAAATGATGAGCAACCAGTTATTATGTTCGGTGTTCCAATCGAATAGAAAAGGAATTAAAGTTTTCCTTAGTGGTTATACATATACAAAAGTGAATGCAAAAAATAATTTATATTATTGGGTGTGTGACTTGCGACATAGAGAACCATACAAGTGTAAAGTTACCTTGAAAACGACAAGAAGTGATAATGGTGAACAATTGAACATATTGCATTATCATCGCCACAAAACCACACTCATGGGCCTGACCCTATGCGTAAAAAAGTAGCAGATTTTCGACAAAAGCTTAAGGAAGATATTGCTGGAGGTGCCAAATCTTGTAAAATATTGAATAATAATAAGAGCAAAGTGTCGTCAGAGGTTTTAGATTGCTTACCGACTACATCTGCTCTGAAACAATGTATGATGTATCGCGAGAAACGTAAATTAACTAGTGCTATAATAGAACCGAATAATTTGGAGTTTGACATTAACGAAAATGTTTACCAATCAATGCATTTTATTGACGTTGTTTTACAATGCGTTATTTTGTGGAAAGTCACAATTAATAAATGAATAATTTGCCAACTAATGTGTTGTAAATTGATGTTTTTTCAAATAAATATTTTATCTCATGATCTATTTCTAAAACAATCTTTTATGCAACGTTCCATTTGTGAATCGTTAATTTGCCAAACGTTGTTTGTAAAATGATTATTTATGAAATGTTTTTTATCAAATGATTGGCTACCCGCTCCGCCATTTCGATAAATACAAGGTTCATTATCTTAGCAAAGCATTATGGCGTTCGCTTCATTTGCGCCAAATTCCACTATTATGAAAATAATGCCAAAATTAACGACAAAAATAATCTACGTAACTATAGTAATATAAGTAGAACCAGCTCACAAAATTTTACGGTAATCAGTAGACAAGTAGAGACCTGTAGAGGGCAACAGCCGGCCATATGAAAGCATTTTTGTCCAAGCTGAAGCGGAGACCTTCGCCCTCACTTCGGTCCAGTATTAGATAGCATGCTTCACATTTAGGCATTTGATCTGGCGCCCCCGGCTCTATCCAAGTCAAGTAATACCGACCGATAGAATAACAGATGGGTCACTATACCTACTATACTGTACTGTCACCTCTCAATCCGAGCGACACATTTTAAAGTTTCTATCAAGACAATTAGTCAGAGTCCCAAATCCCGGTGATCTTCCCGATCCCGGTGACAAATGGTCCGGGATTAGGGCAAATCGCCCGTCATCTGCCGGGATATTGATTCCGGGTCCGGGCCCCCGGGACGCCGGACCTAGGGCAGAAATAGAAAAGTGCCCGGTGATTTTTCATGTGTGATGAATTCGTTGTTTTGATTGTAGGGTTAGGGCAGATCATGTGGGTCCGTGGTGGTCAACTTCGGACCTCTGTTTCTATTAAAACACGGGAATTATTTTTATGTAACTTTATATTATTATTAGTAATTACGACTGTATAAAATAAGCTACTTGCTTGTAAGTGGGTGGGTAAATCTACTACGTGGGCAGCGCAAAACGTAGTTAGTCATTTTTAGCATTGAAAATAGCTCCTCAGAAGTACATCAATAATGACATTAATCTCATCATTATTGCCAGTATAATGATTGGAATGATGAGTGGGTATCCGTGACGTGGGGTTTACAACCAAAGTAAGCGCATGATCACACCTTGATGTTATACAAGCAGACAGTAGACTCGCAAATGCACCGTCAGAGCGGAGCCTAACTAACCTAGCCTGAAAATAAACATCGCGCTCCAGTGTTCCTCCAAAACAGGTAAATAAAGTCGACGACAAACGGCGATAAATAATGACTGCTCCTGACAGTTGCCAAATGACTACACCCCTCTCTTTCCCGCCGCTGGACGTTGCAGCGCTCTCGCTCGCGCGGGGGGTGAATTTTTAATACGGCTGTCGCTACGTGACTTTTTTACGCCTTTTTGTTGTTGGAATCTGATTTAAATTTTAAAGAAGTGTAGGAAATGCGTTATGGCAATAATAAATAAGCGTTTACCATTAAGCAAAACTTAGCAACCAAACGGTTGTTGCATATTATATTATTTTCTAGATGCTTCATAAGGTGAGGAGGGGTCAAAAGGTGTCAAAAATTGTCTTACATAATAAATGAACGACGCCTTACGGTACCTACTTATACTTGCTTTTTGCAGTGAACCTTGGAAAAGTTCCACGTCTAATTTTATGTTTATAAACTCATAAACTGGATTCGTGACTTATTGTACGTATTGTATTCTTGCAGGTGTGGTTCCAGAACCGTCGAGCGAAGTGGAAGAAGCGCAAGAAGAGCACCAACGTGTTCCGGTCTCCGGGCTCCTTGCTACCCTCACACGGTCTACCGCCGTTCGGAGGAGACGTCTGCAGTCCTGGCGTCTTCGGAGACAGACCCTGGAGCATGCCCGCAGGTAACAACACTGGAAATCTCTACACATCTGGTCTCCGGGCTACTTGCTACCCTCACACGGTCTACCGCCGTTCGGAGGAGACGTCTGCAGTCCTGGCGTCTTCGGAGACAGACCCTGGAGCATGCCCGCAGGTAATTACACTTTAAATCTGTAGGTATCACCGACGTGTGGTCTCCGAGATTATTGATACCATCACACGATGTACCGCACCGCGTTCAGAGGTGACGTCTGCAGTTTTGGCCTCTACGGAGATAGAATCTGGAGTTTGCCCACAATTCTTCACAATTAAAACTTATGTGTGGTCTACGGGATTATTACAATCACACAATTCACACAGTCTAATGCCGCTTGGTGGAGATTTTTGCAGCTCAGGAGTCTTCAGGGATAAACCTTGAACCATGCAGCAGCAGGTAGCAACAATGGCAATATTATATATCTGAAGTCTTTCTATCTGGACAGCTAGCGAACTTTGACGAGGGAAGGATTTGGCTGTTGAAGTCTTAAGTTATTTTAAATACTATTTTGAAAGCCTAGTCTTAATTAGGTATCCCTTCCGTTCTATTCTTGACATAGGTACTCTGCAGTTCGTAGGTGTCGTTCCAAATTAAAAAAAGTAAACCATTGACCGCTGGAGTTTAATAAGTTATGTTTATGTTGCAGGGCTAGGCCAGCTGTCGCAGGGCGGCGTGTCCATGGGTGGCTTCGGTGCGGGGGTGGGTGGCCTGCCGCAGCTCTCCGCCGACCTCAACCCGGCGCTCCCCATCTCTTCCGTGGCGTCCAGCCAGCCCTACCAGTCGCACTACCCGCTCAACTCGCTAGGTACGTTCTAAATCAACTCCATATTCGAAGAACCCCATACTGTAGTCCTTCGAGAATACCTCTGACGCTCACAATTGGCGCGTTCGCGGGAAGTTCTTCTGAAACCGCATATCGCGCGACCAGTTAGGATCTAGGGTGTGAACTGCGAGCGGTGCGGTGGTAGAACAGTTCTTCAAAGGCTGAGGCCCAATCTCGTTCAAAGTTTCTTGAGGTGGCCGCGTAAGCTCCAAACACCATAATTTGTCTTCAATAGACGCAAAAAACAATAATGAAGGTTATTTTAACGTTGTTCTTTACGTGACAGGCGACACCATGATGTCCTACTGCAACAACATCGGGCAGCAGGGCGGCGTCGAGGGCTCCCCCACTCCCCCCCACATGCACTGCGGGAACAACGCCTCGCCAACTGCTTCAGGTAATATTTAATCGTAATTTATGTTAGAACCCTAAGTTTTAATATGAGGACTTTGTGCGCGTAACCAAAGGAACCAGGTGGATTTTTTTATTATTATTATCCTATATAATGCTTTGACTCATATCTGCTAAATTAACTGAATGTTGGTGACCCGCCACATAGGTATTTCTTTTCAACATCAGTTGCCATTGATGTTAATGCTCTAACGGCGGTAGCAGGGAAGAAAGTGCCTTTAACCCGAGTGTATGCAACTAGTAGGTATATTAAAGCTTGCTTTCCATGTGATATAGGCGGCAGAATTTACTTGCCATTTAACTGAACCTCATATAGACAATACCCTTTAGGCGAACTTAAGTCTTACCTCCGTCAAGTCAGTGAGACGGTCTAAATTTCATCTAAGTCATCTTGTATTTTTGGAAAAAAGCATTTACGTAACTCAAAATTAAATATTGATTTGAGTTACGTAGCCATATTTATTGCATTTAGTGCTGGTTTTCAATAGTTCGTTATCCACAGGAGCGGGCGGTGAAGGCGAGGAGGAGGTGTGGCGCGGACACAGCATCGCGGCGCTGCGCCGGCGCGCCTCCGAGCTGTCGGCCGCCATCCCGCCCTACCTGCAGCTCAACTACGACGCACACAGCCCTGTGTACTGACCTGCCAGCGCACGCGAGTCTAACTAGCGCCTGATCCTTCCTGTGCTATCTGAATGCTGCTGTCGGTCGCCATACCATCGTATCTGCAGCTCAACTGCGGCATACACAGCCCTTGTGAACTGACGTGGCGGCAGACGAGACTCTAATGCCTGATCGTTCCTGTCTCGGCTGCCGTCTTGCCGTATCTACTAAGACGCGCATAGTCCTGTATATACTGCCACCATCGTCGACCTAGTAGCGCAGCGCACTCGTGACAGCACCGCGCCAACATCTGCGGTAATAGCTTCGAGGCCGCACACGGCCTTTCTACCCTACCTACTGATCGCCTGTCGACAGACTCCGGAAAAATAAATAAATGAATCGCGCATGTATTGGCTGTGTGCATGAGTGTGGCGCCATCTCTTGAGCAGGGGGTGAAAGGGTTTTTTTCTTTTTTATTAATCGCATATACTCCTTGCTTATATGAAATGTCACTGGCTGATTCACTATTTTGACAGTTGACCCTACGGATGATGTCAAATATTTTGAAATGTGATATTGACAAGAGCCCAATTTCTTGTTACCTTGTGCGCTGCGATTGTTCACGTTACCCCCACCATGCACTTCGCACATAGCCAATAAACTGTATAACAACCAGAAATAAACTTCAACTTTTAGGTACTGATAAAATTGGTTCAAATGCCTATTTTGAAATAAGTAGGTATATTGCAAGCTTCATTTCGTTCTCGACAATCAGAACCAAATCTTTGATTGTAACAGTAAATTCTGAAAAGAACGGGAATTCACTTTTTTTTACTTTCTCTAAAAAGTGATGATTGCCATTTAATATCTAACTTAAATGTATATAAGAGTTAAGACAAACCTTTAAAATGGAATTCATAATTCGGTACATGTCTGACGGGTAAACTTTTGCCAGGTAAACGGTGGAAATATATTTCCAAATCAAACTAAAACTTCCTATATAGATAACTCATAAGTAAATACGCAAATTTTATATTGATTAAATGATCACTTGATCTCTTCTGTCCCCTAATAGCTGCAGTATTTAAACACAGTGCATTCTGACTGTCCTGGAGTATATGCCTGTCGAAGTATGGAGTCCAGTTTTAAAGAGATCTGAAGTGGTCACAATGGGGTGACAACAAAGTCCTTTAGGACAATTAAAATTTAATAAAATGTGAGCTGTATTCAAAATATGTATACGCGTTCGTACAATAATAAATAATAATGATAGTAATAATGGTAAGCTATTTATTTGTTAAGTAAAGGTATGATCGTGAAGTATTATATAGTTGTAGGTAGTTTACTCGATGTATTTAAAGTAGGTATTTTTATTTGACATTCCGGTACAGAGTAGATGCATATGTTATGTGTAGGGTGGTTCAAGTACTGGCATTTGATTGACACCGGCCTTTATTGTTCTGTTTTTTTAATGTATGCAATTAATCGATTCCGAGACTCTACGTTCTGAATTAAATCTTAATTATGTAGGTACCTGTAACATTTTTTTCTTGTGGCTTAATGGGAGTTTTATATTAATGAAATACTCATTTAATATTTTTAAGTAATGCCGGTGTGAATCAAGTTCGTACAAATTATCGAACAAAGAATTTTAAAATATTTCAGGAGTAAATCTGTAAACAATTTATTCGTAATATTTCTATAGGATTCATGTCTTTGGTATAAATATTGTGAAATTGTATACGGCATTCAACTCGAGTATACTGTGGGTAAAGCTGTAACATGGTTCGATAAGAATTTAAAATGTTTGTATTTTTGAGTAACTGGCGGCCACTGAATAATTATATATTTTGTATTGAATTAGTTAAAAGTGGTTGATAGTTCCTATTTTATTTTCTTAATCTCCATTTTGTCAGTTGTCAAATCTTCCGTCCGTTTCTTCGTTTCTTGTATTTTTTTAGCTATAAATTATTTTACTTAATATATCAAAAGTAAAGAGATATTTTTATAAGTAAATTATTATTTAAAGAATCAAGCCAAAGTGAAGTTTAAGCATTTTTGGTACAATTTGTCTACAACTGCAAGTTCGTTAACGCTTTTTAAATTTTGGCTTATTTTACTTTTATTGTGTTTACATTCTGTTGCTTTTATAAATAAGTAAAGGACTGAGTGATTATTATTAGCTTAATAGAGAAAGTAATAATAACTAATACCTGTGCGAAGACAGCCGTTGGCCGTCGCGACTCGCGCCGCTCGCGCCGCTCGCTCCTGCGTGTAATATATCGTCTAGTATTATTGTTAGTTTTAACTATACATACATTACATACAATAAAATAGACAATGTTCAATGTGTGGTGTTTCATTTTAATTCACCATAATAAATTATTCCTTAAGGAAAGTCCCATAATAAGTTCAACTATGGTAATCCTACCGAAAGCCATATGTTGGACCACCGATGAAAATAAATAATAATATATGACCTCTTTCTTTAAAATCTCCCGTGTTACATAAATAACATTACTTTGCGGGCTTAGGCCTGAAAAGTTGTATGAAATCCCTTTATTGGTCTGCATCGACTTGCTGCGCCCGAATAAAGATACTTCCGAGTTCCGAGTGTATCTAAGCAACGTAAAGAGAATGTGTCTGGACACATATCTTGAAGAATGGCGGGAGTGTGCATTAGACAGAATGGCGGAAGGGAGGGGAGGCCTTTGCCCACCAGTGGGACACCTTACCAGGCTAATAAAAAAAACTATCACGCCTATGTTTAGTAGTAGTAGTAGTAGTAGTAAAACACTTTATTGTACAGGAAAACACAACAGAAATATATAATGTTTAATCCACCGATGAGAATCTCGCCCAAGATGTAAAGTATCTAAATATAATAATTTTACATAATATAACTTCAGTTACAGAATAACGTTCATACCGCCATCTCTAGTCAACAAACCTAAAATTTACTTATAGTTTACTTTCATGTCTAAGCCGGTATTTTATAGTTTTGTTACTTGCCGATAGATGGCACTATAGGCTAGAATACGGTGATACAGAATAAGTTGGTGCAATGCAGCTCTAGTTGAATCAGAAAAGTTCCGCTACTTGCCAGTAGATGGCTTTATTATCGAAGCTAACTAAACTAGCAACCACTGGTTGCCTAATTTGTTATCGACTAAACTCTAGTGGGGAACACTATTTGTAAAGTTTGTTTCCGTACAAACATGTCCGTGGTATCTTTTAACGACGAATGTTCGGAGGCAGGAGGGAATAGTTGCTCATTGAAAAGCGAGTCTGAAGGTAGTTTTCTTGGGTAAGTGTAGGAGCATAAATTATAATAAACAAGCTTAGAGTGCTTATTGCATACTTACATTGCTCAAAAGCTACTTGTAATTTTTAGGCGATATTTGTTAAAACTTACCAATTACAAGATTTCAATTTAATACCAAAGTATTACATTTCATGTGTAACAGAAGGTATCGAAACATGGTTTTCTTTTTCTTCATCAAACCGCTATTTATATCTTATTCCTGAGATGGACGCCTTTCTCCTATCCTAGGAATAATACTAGGAATGTTTACATAGAGAAGTATAGTCTAAAATCCTTTTTAAGCTCCGAGTTGGATAGTTTTTTTAGATGGCGCTTCACGGCCCCATATATGATGCGGTAACTCTGAAGCGCCATTAGACCAGAGCTACCGCACAATGTATGCGGCTGTACAGCGCCGTCTCGTAAAGCTATCAAACTTGGAGTCTCAAAAAGTTCTTAGACTGTGCTCCTCTATTTACCTATTGCATTATCTGCGGTACTGACTAGTAGCCAGCTGTATGGATGAGTACAATAAGCTTTTTTTATTCCGGTTTTCCCGCCCTATACTGTAAATGTACTATAATATTGTTAAAATATACTTATGTAAATAATACCTTCGATTGTGTGATGTAATTGTTATAAAATATGAATTTTCAGCGACGATGAAAACCCGGACGAGGCGCTGGCGCGGCAGCTGCTGGACGCGCTGACGCCGGCCGCGCTCAGCAAGCTGCGCCGCGTTTTCCGCAAGACGAAAGAACCCACGCATTCACAGGATATCGAGAGGTCAGAGTATGTCTCGCTATAACCTATCAGTTACAGCGATAAAGTCCCAAAGGAGGAGCTGGCGCGGCAGCTGCCGGGCGCGCTGACGCCGGCCGCGCTCAGCAAGCTGCGCTGTGCTTTTCGCAAGACGAAGGAACCCAAGCACTCGCAGGACATCGAGAGGTCAGAGCAAATATTGCGGTAACTCTGGTTTGCTTTAGTTCAGATGGCGCTTCAGAGCTAACGCATAATTTGTGGGGCCGTACAGCGCCATGTCTGTGCCTCTCTATTTATACATTCTGTTTGGCATATGTAGTGTATATATATTTATATTGCATTTGAAACCTTTTTAATCCATGATGCAATTTACAACCATTCGTCGTCCTTGTCATCTAGTTTCTTCTTGTACAGACGTGTGGAAGAAGTGATGCGGCTGGCGGCGGCGGAGGAGGGCATCGAGTTCGCCCCCGCGGCTCCGCACACCTCCCTCGTGTTGTCCCTCGACCGGGAGGGGTTCGTTCAGGCCATCAACGATATCTTTGGTAATCTTGCTTTATGGTATTTACTCTAAGCGAGTATACAACTATTGAAATCGTTAATAACGAAACAAAAAATAATACTTGGTCGACCATTCTCTCTAGCCACCACTCAGTTCTAGAGAACTGAGGGCTCCCTTGTAGGACAGGACACGAGGTTGATCCTAGGGACATTTCCATCTTGTTATCCTTAGGACCGTTCCTCCTAGGGAAGCCTGAACTTAGAGAAAATTGCTCGTCAATTGAAGGAGGCATATAGTTAACCACTTAGATCCACGCAATACATTCAGCTGGACATTTCAGGGCAGCACAAGTACTCGCCGCACGCTAACGCGCTGTTCAACACGTTAGACGCCTGGGGCGCCGGGCGCGTATGGTGGCGCCAGCTCTTGGCACGCCTGCTGGTCACGCCGCCGCCAAAATGGACGCCTCTCGGAGACGTCACTGTGAAACAGCTGCAACATTGCAAGGTATAATAAATTCATCTTAATGCTGCGGAGTACAGTACACCTGCACGGCGACGTCGGCCCAACATACCTACACGTTTCAAAAACCTTACACGTTTCAAAAACGTTACCTATGCTTATCGGGTGATATTCTGATAATTCACATCGACATAACATTGTACCTACTTTTATACATTTCAGCGCGAAACGATAGTCAAGCTGGTGCCTATTGAAACGAGCGACTCATTCTGCTACGCGGCGGTGTCGCGGGGCGGACGCGTCGGTCTTTACGATGGTCGGCTGAAACTGCTGCACTCCTACGAGGTATTCCATCTGTTTGTAACATATGGTCCTTTAAAACTTATAGTATTTCTTTGTCCCCTATACGCTTTTTTCTTGCAGGTGTTTTACGACCGGTCAGGAGTGCGAAAACGCGTTAAGAATTGCTGGATAACTGACGCAATTTACATGAGCGTGAGTCTTCTTTTGCTTTTATTCACTAGATAATTGCAACGTCCATAAATTTGAATTATTGGAAGTTAGTATTGATCGCGAGTACAACGATTAATAATGAATGATTTATTAATGATTTGTATCCAGGAAGCCAGAAGTTTCCTGCTAGCTGCATCCGACCGTAGCCTGACGATGTACGACGCGTCCACTCTTACGCATTCTCTCACCTACTGCATCACCGGACTACCACACATTCCCACGGTAAGTAAATAAGGAAGTAACACTTTATTGTACATAAGTACAGTAAGTAAAAGATGTGAAGTAAAAAGGCAAACTTATCCGTTTAAGGGATCTATTCCAGTTAACCTTTGAGTGAAAGAGAGTGAAATTGAAATAAGGTAGACAATTATTAGTAACATGCACATGTTACTAATAATTACAAAGGTACACAAAGTAAGTCCAAACATTACCATTAGGTACTCGAACGCTAAACCCGACTGACTTGTGCTGCGCCATTTAAAGTCTGACTCTAATTAGGGAGTGCAATTACCTATTATGGCCAATAGGGTTTACTTTGACCCAAATTTTGGACCTCGCACAACTAAATAAACGCATGTAATACGACAGTGGATTTAGAACCTGGTTTCTTGAAGTCCAGCTTCTTCAAGAGATGGTTGTCATCTTCACCTTTTCATCCCTATCCTTGTTTGTGCAAAATAACGAGAGATAAAACGAAGGACTGTAATGCTCAGACAAGAAACCATCTTGCTTCTTTTATTTTATTGTATGTTACAGTGCGTGGCTTATTTGCCATCTTCTGGCTCAGCCTGCGCCGAGCTGGCGCTGGGCACGGCGCGCGGCGACGTGGTGCGCCTGCGGCTGCGGCACGCACTGCCAGCGACAGACACCACCACAAACTACTTCTGGAGGGTACGACATACTTGTTACAAAGTACCTTCCCAAGTAGCACAGATAGCTGCATAACTACCCACATTTCGATTTATATAGAGCTCTGTGCGTATTAAGACAGTTATAAGGACACACTCGTGGTCCTAAAGCTGCATAATAGCTGTCAGTGATAATTAAATAGCTTAGGGCTGATTAAGAGCTGCATTACAGCTGCGAAAACTACACTTAAACCACAAAGAGTGCTATAAAGGCATATTCCCTACGCCTCTATACAGCTTTAAGCGTTTTCAATGCTTTAACCGTAATAAGGTCTGTTTAGTATAGAAAATTACGCCAAGTGCTGTATAAGAAGACAAGTGTGGACTTCTACTACGCTGACTAATTAAGGGAGTACGAATGAACTATTATGAAGCTAATAGACGTATAATGGAACACATGTGACACATAATACAGCTTAGCGCTGACATATTTACCGCTAAGCAGCCTTTATACTGCCACTGAAACTGTCTGCATAGTAGCTGTTTAAACGTAAAGTTACCAGATTACAGCTGCACACAGGATCATATGTTCAATTTTATGTGGGTTTGGGTTATTTAACTTTACAGAAGCAATCCATTAAACAGCATTTAGCTGCTTATTAGACTTGTAACGGGTAACATCGCTGATTCACATAAACCACCATTTTATTTTATGTAACCTATAAATATTTTGATTTACTTTCTAACTTTTATATTGTTTCGTGTACGAATTATGAACGTATTGCATTCGCTTTTACTTCCTTATATCGTAATAGTAACTTTTTACCTTATAATTCCATCCAAACTAATAAAAATTGTTAAGTCAAGATTTTACCATATCTGATTTATATCACATAATTAATAAATAACTTAATATTTTCAAGGCGCACTAAAATTTTCTTAGATAATATATATGTATAATGTCAGTAAAATTGCATTCCCAAAACATCTTTCTCGCATTATTGTAGAACGTCGTGTACAACCACCGTGGAATATTATCCAAATAATATTATAACAATGTTGATGTTGACGATGGCGGCTTACATGTTTTGTTGTCATTTTCGCTACTGTATTCACTCTAAATAAATGTTATAATTCTTTTATTTAGGCAAACGTCAGCCTATCCGAGTATTAAGGGTATACATATGGTATATTTTCTGAATAAAGGGTACCGACGGTCTCTTAGCCAGCCAGTATACCGCTCTTATAACTCCTATTACCCCTTATAACTCTGTAAAATTACTGCTACAATGCTCTTAAGCAGCCATGTGAACTTAAGACTGAAAAATTTGTGCCCATTTAAGAGGTATAAAAGCTGAATAAGCTCGTATACAGCAATTATGCAGCTTTAATATTCAGCTTTATGCGTAATCGTAATACATTATTCAGCTGCTATACAGCCTCAGTGTGCTACTTGGGTTGTTAAACTACTATAATAGACCTGTTGACGCCCAGTCAGTTGATGCCTTAAGCTGTTACACAGATCCATAGGCTTTACCAATCTGTGAACTTTGAGGTCTGTATAGCTCTATTTCAGAATTTTCGTGACTCTAATTTTATACACATATGTACATATTTACTTATGTAGTGAATGATTAACAATTTAGGCTAAGAAATTTTGAATTGTCTGCGTTTAGAAGAGACTATTAACTAAATGATTTGTCAGGAGCTGTCATCCCCACCGTACACCAGTTACTGTAGCATCTCAACCTGGCGCCGCGTGCACACCCGCTCCGTGCGGCGTCTCGGCTTCTCTGGAGACGTCGTGTGGTCCTGCTCACACGAGGCCGACGTGAGCGTAAGGGCACGACACGCGCCAGGAAAACTGGACGACTATGTCTTTAAAGTTCAGAGGGTGAATAAACATATTTTCTCTTGAATTAATCTGATAAACTCATTCGTGCCAAACTCAGGTTTGTCATTTGTGAGCAGGGCGTAAGCTGCTTCCACGTGGTGCCAGCTTTGCACATGCTGGCAACGGGGAGTGCTGATGGAACTGTCCGTCTCTGGGATACGACACAGGTATAGTAATAACACTAATAAGTCTAATAACACATACATGCAACTCAACTTTTCCTAATCTGAGTACTCGCACGGTTTCATCCTATTCGGGGCTCGCTCGATAAGCTTATGCCAAGAAATATGGCCATATCTTACACTTCGGTTTAAGGATGATGCACGGTGTCCCGCACCGTCCCCGACACGACATTTTAAACACTTAATTTTATAAAGAAAGCGTCCTCTGACGTCCCGTGATGTTCTGATACAAAGTGAAGTGTCGGAAGTGTCGTATCGGAGATGATCCGGAACACCGTGCATAATCCTTTCTGCGTACATATTTATAGTACTTAGGTGAACATACGGAAGCTATATCTTTGATAAATTAGATTAGACATAAATGATTATATCGTTCATCGAGAGCCCTCTGTCCGTTAACGTTCAACCTCTGATTAATCGTTATTTGTCAATGATTTCAGTCAATTCCGTTTGCGAAGCTGCCTGCGCCGGCGCGCGCGGCTGTGCTCGACGTAAAAGTCATCGCTGACATGGAGGTGGTCATCGCCTTCTGCAGTAACTGCGTATGTAACGTTTAATTAAATGCTTGACTTTTTCTTTGACGACACATTCTTGAATAACTGAGTGTGGTCACTTCGTGAAGCTTAAGCCACTACGGTTTACGGTTCTATAAGCACCGAACTCAGAGTGCCTGCTGCTGGGTTGTCGTATTATAGTTGATTATAAAATATCCATATACTGTTCCAGTGGCTGCACATTTGGGACTTAAACGAAGAGAACCTCCTGCAAACGATCAAGATCAAGTTCCCGTTCCTCGGAGTGTTGGGGAAGAAGGTCGAATTCGGAGCTTACAGTATCCATCCTGGTAATTAAGTAAATATTGCGACAGATAGTACTCTATGGCTATGCAGGAAATTCACGTAACCATTTCAAAACGCAATCTTCATATAATTTAGAAAAATAATGACATTCATCACTTACTAAATGTTGATTTGAACGAACGACACGACAAATTCACAAACGTAAACCAATTTGCGACATATAGGTAACAACCAATCTAGTAAAGTTAATAATTATTAATATTATATAGGTACTTTTAAATAAAACTATTAAACCTAGTAGTTCTGTGAACCGTAGACTTCGGAGCATTTCCCCCCTTTTTCCCCCCTTTCCCTCTCCCTCGAAACTTTTTTTTACAACAACCTCTAAGGAAGTGTGGGCTTGAACTTTTACCCGAAAATGGTTGAAATCCGTCCATAAATAACGCGACAGCAAACTTTCCCCCTTTCCCCCCTTATTTTCCCCCCAATCAAAAAAATGGCTCGACAATTTTTGGCAAATAAATCAAGGAACGTACATGCCAAGTTTCATCGAAATCGGATGAAAAATGCGACCTCTAGACCGACACTGACCAACCAACTAATACACACACATCAATCTGCCAAATCGTCGTACCAGTGAAAACGCGGAGACGTTCGTCGCCTCGCTACGCTCGGCTCCTCAGTCAATAAAATCTAGATTAGAAAATAAATACATACCTATACCTACCTAAAACCGCCTCTCCAAACCTTAACCTTTCGGCAAGGTGCCCATCACACAGGCAGCATTCCCGCGCTGTCTAGTTGTCATTTCCATATTATTTTTATGCGCAGGAGGGTTACGTCCTACGAGCACTTAGAAAATCAACATTAATCATAAATCTTTATAAATGAAAGAGCACGACTTGTCCATAATTAATTCTTATTTTATTTATTAACTCTTCTCTGCCTAAAGGCCCAGCACTAAAGAAGACAGTTGACATTGAGTCTCCAACCACCTCTCGAGGGTCCAGCGTGGTGCGCGGCAGTTCTGGTGGGCTGCAACTCTTGGAAGATGAAGACGAGGAAGTCAAGGATACGAGAGACGTGTATGATTTATTTAGCATATTTCCTTCAAGTTTACTCTTAGGTACTTACCATAAACAAAATTTCAAGGTAGACATAGCATTAGGGCGGGTCTTTGTTTACTCAATCAATAAACGGTTTTGTGCTAAAGCCCAGACATTCAAAACCAATTTTCTGAAGGTACCTATTCAGTTTTTTACGTTAAATAGAGTAAAGAGCAACAAAATGTAGGTATACAATGTATAGATACAACCCTGAGCTGAGTCGCGGACGGATAAAAGGACATGTATCTTACTTAGTTGACTATGGAATCTTAAAAATTAAGAATGGGTTATTTACTGTCAGCATAATTATGCTAGCAGTAGTGTATAATTATACACTCTTCCATACAAAGATGCGTCTTTAGGTTTCAGGATATTTGGGTATGCATTAAAATATTTTAGTTACTAAGTTTATCTGCCTAAAGTTGCCGCAAGACCTACGAGCTCATTTCTCATTTTCCAGTGAATACTCCTTGTCCCACCGCGCCGCCATACTCGTGACGTGCTGCGACTGCGTGTGCACGGTGCCGCTGGCAGAGCCCGCGGAGCCGCGGCCTCCTCCGGGGGACACTCTGCGGGCACGCCGCCCGCACGCGTGGGATGTCCCATTATCGTCTACGGGTAATTTACATGCTACGTGTCCAAGACTTAATAATATCATAAAGAAGAACCTTGCAGCGCCATCTAATAACGAGTAGCGTTACTTCGCTTCCTCCTACATTTTAGGTAACTTTGGGTAGCTCTCGTTCAGATGGCACTTCAGATTTGGAGCCTCAAAAAATTCTTAGACTGTGCGACTCTATAAAGTAGATACTCTCTGGGAAGGCGTCAGTGTAATGTAGGTTCAAGTCCTGCTGGATTGACTTTTTTAATGTTTTCAATGTTTGTACTTGATTTAATAAAAATACGGAAATCTCAGTAAATCTCCTCATTTGGACAATCTGATACAATAAGTCAGACTGCGAATTCTCCCCTTATAGGAGTATAATAATATCATAAACATTAAAAAAAAAACACTCTTAGTTATACCATCGCAGGCTTAGGTACGAATTATTTATTCATACTCTCTAAGATACAAGTACCACTTAATACTTACCTCAGTGAAAACGTTTGTTTGCAGCACCTTCTACGCCCCGGCGCCAGTCTCTCCGTCCCTCGCAATCTCTTCAGCCCCATACGCCACGGTCTCGTTCTCCAAGGCCGGAGACCCACACGCCAAGGGTTCGGACACCAATGCCGGGGGCCCACGCGCCTCACTCTCGCAATCATAGGCCCCTAGGAGCCCCCACGCCCCAGTCACTTACGCCAAAAGATAGGCTCCCAGAACTGCCCGCGAAGCTACCCATTGAGGATATGGATCTGGAGAAATTATTGGAAAATGCTGGTGTGTTCCTTTCTACTTCATTCTACAAGGCTCTACAAAAATACTGGTGATCCGTTTAAGGGCATAAGTAGTATCGTATTATGATACGGAAACCGATAAAAAGTTCTTGAGAAAAATAATAGATTTGTGTCCAGGGTTGGCCAGTTGGGACGACGTGTCCCAGAAATATTTTATTTTTATTTTTCCTTATGGAAATATAAAGTGTAACAGCCTGTATTAGTCTGGTGTTCTGGTATTAGTGTTTCAAAATCTGTTCAACTTGTTTCATTGCAGATTTATTACTTACTCTATTCCCCGCTTTTGGTTAAGGATTGTTAACTTCCACAATATTTGACATTAGGAAAGCTCAGAGCAAGTTCACTTTCAAGCGCATGTTGCGCAAGCATTTATGTGATAAATTGCGTGATTGATTATCGTCATGATGTTTAACTGTAGGTACACATAGTATATAAAAATATGTATGTAAGTTTATTATATGAAGTATATGAGTAAGTTTATTTTTATTCTTTATATTTGATTAAATATGTAGTATTTATTTTATATTCAGTAACTGTGATATCGTTTCAATACATTATTTCATAAAGCCTGCACCAAACATATCTCTTTTTGGCCCAGTCGTTGACTGGTAGAGAATGCCTTAAGGCATTAAGTCCGCCATTTGTATATTTTATGTGCAATAAAGTTTATTTTTATTTTTAAGTCGATTTTTTTGGACAAATAATAAGTTTTTTGTTGTAAAAAGACTAACACCTCAAAAGAAATAAGTGCCTTTATTTTTGACTTTGTTAGTTGATTGATACATTTTTACAAGTAAAATTATAAGGTAGAACTTTTAGTAAATAATATGGTAGGTAATTAATGGTATTTAGCGTTCTGTTCCATAATTCCATCAACATATAGATGTTCGTTGCTACTGAGATGCAGTACCAGAGGTAGAAAGAATTATTTTATTTGCTTAACTTCAGGTTTGCAAGGAATCCTCGAAAAAGATTTCGTGTTAATGAAGGGACTAAAGCACGACTTGAACATGAAACTCGCCGCAATGGAAGCCAACAGGGAAGCCGTAAGTATAAAAAGCTTTCCGAGATAACTATTGAAAGGAACATTCTAAAGCCGGCCACCGATTATCAGTCCGTCTGCAGTCCGCCTGACGATCTCAGCCTGTCAGTTGTTCGGAGCAGACAAATTTTAGTTCTAACTGACCGGCCGAGATCGTCAGGCGGACTGCAGGCGGACTGATAGTCGGTGGCCGGCTTAAGGATGCCTGATGCTCACAACTAAATGTCAGCATGTGATGACCTGATGACTGAGCACAAGATTGCTCTATATAACTATAAAGTTGCTCTTGTGCTTAAATGTTCACAACTTCTAGCTGCAACATACATTTAAACTGTATTTTATTCTGTACTTACAAGGTCAATCGTGGGCATCGACATGATTTGTTATATGTCGGATTACATAGAGATGGGATGTGGGAGGGGATTGATAAAACATATCCATCTTAATAATCGAGATGAAAAACTCCTAAATAAAATGCAGACACTCTGTAGCCTTGCAAATGTTAACGTATCTTCAACTTCTAACCACAACTTTACTGACAACAGATGGCATCCGCCGTGGCCGCCGGCGCGCCTTACCTCGCCCTCCGCACGTACGAGATGGAGCCACTGGCACCGGTCGACGAGATGACAGACGCGTATGCACGCGCTATGAGGTTACTCTAAATTGTCATCATATTTTGATCAACCGAAAAAGCTACAATGTACAAAGTTCGATCGGATTAAAAAGCGTAGTTTTCCTGAGGTTTAAAACTTTAATGGCCACCATGTCTAAGATTTTTTTGATAGCTTTACTAGATGGTGCTGTACGTAATTATACATTATGCGGTAACTCAGCATCGCCATCTGAACCAGAGTTACCGCGTTTAAGGCGATGTACAAGTGTACAACTATCAAGCTGGAGTCCCCAAAAGTTCTTACACTGTGCTCCTCTTTGCTATCAATACTTAGTGATAATGTCATTATTTCTGTATCTGTGTTTTTGCACGTATATGAAGGGCGCGAAGGACTAGTATAGTTAGAAATTAATGTTATTATTACTGTCAGTGTCTGGTGCCCTTTGAATAATATTTTATGTAGCTACGTTGAACGTTTCACAGGTTATTCCCTCCGCCGAGCACGGTAGGCACGCCGACGGAAGGCAGTGTGGGTTCCACTCCCCGTCGAGGCCGCAGCCGGACCAGCACAAACATCTGAAAAACCTCTCCACTTACGAGGACCTGTATTTATCCCGTCTCTATAGGCGAACAAAAAGCAATAATCACGATTATCTTGACAGAAACGTTATCATTCCTGGACTTAAATTTTTATACCATTTTACCTCTCAACAGGCAAATAACGGACTTTGTCATATAGCTTCGGGAAACTCTGAATTTTATACAAACTAACTTAGGTACCTACATATTTTAGCGAAATCTTAATTTGATTGAAAGTGAACACTCCTTATTACTTTGGTTTTCTCTTTAATTTGGTTTTGTTAGGTTTTAAGAAAAAAATCAAATGTTTATATAATATTATTTCGTTCGCATTTTATTAAAAGTACAGTTTAAATAGTTTCAACTTTCAAACTGCAATATTAAGTCAAAACTTGTGATGCTAAGACCAGAGACTATAATAGTTATTTATGCAACAAGTGTAGAAAACAAGTAATTTCCGAACGAGTGGCGGTGTGATTTAAAACACGACCGAAGGGAGTGTTTTAACACCGACACGAGTCGGAATTTACTTGTTTTATACAAATGTAGCATACAACATTTTACAATGCATTATGCGAGGAAATAAATAATAATAATTGGATTTAGTGTAGTATATAACTAGCACTGTGCAGACTTCTAGCAAAGTACACCGCGTCGCGTGGCGGGCGGGCGCCGCCCGGCCGGTTGTGCAGAAAAGTACTATACAAATCCTTTGCCGCAGGTATGCGGCAAAGAATCGCTTTCTATACACGACATTACCCTTAAAAAGAGCATTTTCCGAGCTCATGCATTGTAAATAATATAAACTACTTTTATATCTTTAGATTGCTCTCGTGCAGATGGCGCTTCAGACTTGAGCTTCAATAAATTTCTTAGACTGTGGCTCTCTATATTATCAGAGACTATAGAGTTATCCTCTGCAAAGGCGGTTTTTATCGCCACGCGCCATCTAGCGAACGTACTGAGAGGAGAGCAGGCACTGGGCTCCCAGATACAACCGCATAGGGCCGCCACTTGATACTAGGGTGCGCTTATATCAATAACACTACTTATTTTACTGTCGGGAATAGAGGAGGGATTGTCGGGAGGGATCGCAAGTCGCAACACAGCTAAAATAGATGGCACTGTACGGCATTGTAGCCTAATAAAATAAAGGCTAGGAATATGACCATGCCGCATGTTGCGGAATTTCATTGGAACTAATTTCTTACACTGGCAATAATTTTAATGATAGATTGTCGTTGTCACTGTTGTTAGTGTTATTGTGGCGGTTTCCTTAAATAATAGTAAAGTGTAGAATATTAAATAATAAATCACAAGAAATGCCCAAAACTATTCGTAGTCAAATGCAATCTGCGTCCGACACACACTTGGCCGGTTTTTTTTAATGCTGTTTAGTAATATTATTACTTGCAACACACATTATTTACAAATAGTAAGTTTTACGGTCATACTGGGGAAGTCTGCATCGCATGAAGAATAGTTTTCCTCGTTCTCGGGCCCGATAACCCCACGCCACGTCAGCGTCACGATTCTGCGCAGTAAAATACCCTAATAACTAATCTCGAACTCACGTAACCCCCTTTTTATCAGCAAAACTACTTACTAAGTATTTACATTAGGTAAATACTTTAATTAGTTGCCTATCTAAGTAAGCGATTTGTCGTTAAACACAATTTCAATGGGTTCTATTCTAGTATCCTTAGATATTAAAATGTTGTCGATACGAAACGTCACTTCGATTTATATTTTTTATTGAACGACATTTTGACGTCGGATGATATGAGAATAAGGAGTTCGTTAATTTGTCTATGATTTAAAAACTGGCGACAGAGATCTGTAGGTATGTACCGCCGCCATTTTTTTTCTCAATCTCAATTTACCTGTCAGTATTTTGTTGAAACATTTCTAATTACAGAAATGTAAAGGTTTTCTTTAAACTATTTTAAATAATAAATAGTTTCCTTACCTGTTCTAATTTATTGATTTTCATTAATTTTACACATAACATGTAGAGATGTTACTGCAGTTCTGTTGTATCTACCTAGTAATGCAGGTCATTTGCCTTCGGCTTTGGAACTCATTTTTGAGTAAGTATATGCAATATGGGTGTAGATAAAGTAATGTATGCAACTGTCTGTACATAATTAGGCCTTAAAGTGTAACTCCTGTTTTAAGGCCCCTCATTATGTATTAGTTGAGAGGTTCTGGCTGGATACATACTAGTAACAAATAGCGTACTAGTAGTACACTAGTAGCTACTATAGGTGGAGTAGCAGTGCAGGTGACATTTCTCTTACATTTTCGGTATCTTTAGGTGGCTTTGACATAGATGGCGCAATCGACTTGAGCTTCAAAAAGTTCTTAGGCTGTGGCCGTCTATATCTTTGTAGTCTCTGCTATTAGAATACCCTATAATAAGTATTTTTTTTAAGTTCTTATATTTTTAAGGATCTATCTGAATCAGAATCAGAATCGGAAAATATTTTAATGTCACAAAAAAAAATAGAACTAAATACATACAATAAAAACTTTAATTACTAAACCAATCTAAAACGAAACTTTGATACCTACTTATATATACATTTGGGCAAGGGGTCCCAATCTTAACATGTGCTAAACTGAATGAAACTTAAGCGCTGGTTATTGGATTGGTCCCTTGAGCTATGTAGGTGCTCTGTAACATTATTTCTAAATTGAAATGCTTTAAATGTATGAGGGACCTGACTACCGACATAAAAAATTTTTGACATGAAATTATCTATATCTTTACCTATACTCGGTGCTTGTTTTACAAATTTCGAACATATTGTATTGTATTTTAGTTGAATATTTTTTATTTATGTAACGTGCGCATGACTATTAATCAGACAATGTGACGACAGGTCAAACATACAAATTAGAGTTCCGTGTAAGTAAAATAAATAATAATTAAGAATAACTTATGCAGATCGGATAAACACCTATTGTACAAATAATTACTTAGGTACATGGTTAATTGGAGAATATTAGATTGTAGATATACTAGAAGTGTGTTTTTTTTAATGAGGACGATTATGATTATAGATGTGGATAACATTGATAATTAGATTTTTTTTTCGATGCACTCACTACTATTGCTTTTCCCGGGATATGAACCCAGAGCCTCATTAACCAGCTTCTTCATTAATTATTATAGAGCTAGACCCTTGCTAGACCACTTAATGTATTTAAAGATAGGTAGGTACTAGTGATAATAGCAATAGGTACTAAAATCGTGGTCCCTGGAAGGAACCCTTCATACTGGCCAGATTGACTTTTGTTTTGTTTCTAAGTAATCAGTATAACCCGAGAAAAAGGTAAACATTTTTTTATCTTTAGCACGTCATCGCAATAATTATCAGCGAGCCACATTAAAACGATCAGCGCTAGCGCGAATACCGTATCGTCTGTTTGAATTGATAATTAACCACACATACCTAATTATTTTACTTATATATATCAGCATAATAAACGTTAAGAATCTTTCAACCCCACAGAGTTATTATTTATTAATACTTCTAAAATTCTTAAAAAAAACGGATTGCAATTTAATTTAGTGTGTAATTTTACTGAATAGATATGCCTGCCTAGAATTATTGAATAGAATTCGGTAATTTCGGGTGAAGATTTCGCGCGCATTTGTCAAAACAATTTGAGTTAACAAAATGATTGTGCCATCAAAATTGTTCCGAGGCCACAAGGTTGCACGGAGGCTGCTGGAGAGGCCTGTGCTAAGGGCCTACTCGCAGGAGGCCGACGACTTGTTCAAGTTCTACAGCGCCGAGGGGCCGAGCACCGAGCACCGGCCTCTCACGGAGGCCGACTACGACCGCTTCATCAGCCATCGGGCTGCTAGGAGGGAACCGGCGCTCACCAGGCAAATCAGTAAGTACCTACATAAACACATATGCTACATTGTTTTAAATAAGCCTAATCTTGCGTTATCTCTGAGATTTTAACGAGTTACCTCGATGATTCTTTTACCGAACAGGAATCGGTGAAATAAATAATAAAACAACATTAAATTGCAAATTTTATAATTTTCTCATAGGTCACTGTCATTAGATACCTATAAAGCTTAAATATACTTAGTCATAAAAATTGACAATTACAAACATCGTCTCAGGTCATTTAAATAGCCCTTTTTAGGATTATATCTTGAGATTATTGATGTTCGTAAAGTCAACGCTGAAGTTAGGTGTGAGGTTAGGCTAATACTTTATGGGAAAATCTAAGTTTTTCGGCGACAATACAATTCTGAAGATCACAGAATCCCACCGAAATAACTACCTACAGAACACTATACCGCAACTGTTGGCATCTCTTACATCTTACACTAAAAATCGAACATTTTAGCTGTCAACAACCTTGTGACCTCCGGATAGCACATATCAAGAGTGTCATTAACTTTTAGCCGTTTAGGCGTTTTTCTGTATGTTTAACTTGTTTAGTGTTTTAGTTTTATGTGTATTTCTATTTTTGAATGATTAGTTTACCCGTACTTTCTTTTCCGTATATAAGCGTGTGATCGCGGCGTCATTATGCCGTGTCGTCAAAATGGTTGCAACGGAAGACCAGCGCTGGCCTTGCCAGCATTAACGCTGAGGTGCAACCATTTCGTGACAAGTGTATGTCTCTTTCTGTTTGTTTCCATTGTATGTGTTGTCATGAATAAATGTTTTCTTTCTTTCTTTCTTTTAATCTAAGTTCAAACTATTTTGTATGCGTTGTGGATTTTTTTCAAAATAAACCGACAACTAAATCTGGAAACCATCAAAGATTGGCTTTTCCATGGCAGAGGTAGCAGCAGAATCTTAATGTATTTATAATTCATGTTAATAGGATGGGTTTCTCTCAGTACTAAAGGTAAAAAAAAATACGGACCTCCAATACTTACTAAAAATTTTCATCGTGGAGCACTCTATTCATGGTCCAAATTTCAAAACGTTTTCTCGATGCGCACAATTTATCAATTATAAGCTCTGCTAATGCTATATATAAGGCCCCAATCTTGATTTGCCCCAGTGTATTACAGTCACGTGGCCGAGTTGCTATAAAAAAATAATTAAATCAGAATCACTATCGGTGTGCCTATAATAGTTGAAGAGTTCCCCCGATTTCTCCAGCATCCCATCATCAGATCTGGACCTGGTAACAATGGGACCAACTATGAATACACTCTTCTCTATGTTTAC
Organism: Pammene fasciana; assembly: GCA_911728535.1. Classification (NCBI taxonomy): domain Eukaryota; kingdom Metazoa; phylum Arthropoda; class Insecta; order Lepidoptera; family Tortricidae; genus Pammene; species Pammene fasciana. The sequence goes on along the minus strand of OU452274.1, from coordinate 276,045 downwards.
CTACTCTTTCAAACAAAAAAAGAATTTTCCAAATCGGTCCAACCGTCTTTCAGTAATTCCCTGTTACTTTGCACTTTTCTTTTTCTATTCTTGACCTTATAACCTTTAGTTACTTACTTAAGTTTATGCGGTATGTTAATTAAAAAACAACAAGTCAGTCATCATCATATAGAAAATCTACATTTGTACTCGTATGTCAAAATGCTAGTTTTCCTCGTTCCTGGGTCCCCGGCCTGATAACCCTGTCACGAAATGATTATACGCATTAAAGTCACGCTATAATACCCACTGACTACAAAGTCACACGCAGTATGTATGTACTCACTTACTTCATTTGCTTACTACAACTTAATTAATCTCAAGATTCTAGAGAATAGTTAATGTTGCTTACCTTTCTTGATTACCTATATTATAAAACTATTGTGTTTTCCTAAAAATATAATCACCTCAAAAGTCCTCCTTTGGTCTGATATTCATTCTTTAATTATTTTGTCATAACCCTAGCCCGGAAATGCTATTATTTCCATATTACAAAATGATTATTTATTTAACAGAAAAAGTGTAATTTATAAAAATAAATATATGTAAACTAAAACCTAATCTTAAATAAAAATATGATATACTAAGCCCCCGTAAAATAGTGCCGTAGATGATGGCAGCATTTCCCCTCTGTATCGTAATGCCAACTAGCAACACGTTGGGCGAAGAAGCTGCCAGAGTGCCAGCTCTACGGTCGCCGGTTGTGGCCACTAGCCTCTCTTCACACGGACCCCACACCCCACACCCCACACCCCACCCCACGGACCGATGGTCTCGAGTGTCTCGATGCCGAATGAAATGAACTTGTATTCGGCACCGCTATCTATTTGCTTTATTTATTATAGGGCAGATGCCCCGGTTGTGGCCACTGTGCCGGTTTTGGCCATTTTCAAATTTATCAAGGTATAGACAAATTTACAAGTCTATGGTTTATGGTTAATATAAGAGTGAAAAATGGCAGTACAGATGGCACTGTCATCTGTCATGTATAAGTTGTCATTCAGCTGTCAGGGGCCATGGAAAAAAGTGGCCAAAACTGGCTCCTGGACCCGTTTCTGACATTTTCATTAAAGACAAAAAAAATAGATCTAATGTCAGAATCTTAACAGCGGAGATTCATATAAATAAAGTAATATATTTTCACTGACTTAGTACAAAAAAAGTGTCATAATTCCTTATTGACACAAAATGACGGACGTCTGAATAGACAAACTCTCCTTAAAGTGGCCAAAACCGGGGCATCTGCCCTACTTATTCAAGAAGTAATCTATTGATAGTAAATGTTATTGAAAATAAAGAAGCTATATCTTCAGCACCAAAAGCGTTGGTAACCAGGCGGTAAGGTAACGCGTCCTCGGAGTCAAACCCCCGTACCAATGAGTTTTTTACCAAACGCTATTCGGTGAAGGAATCGATCATCGTGAGGAAACCTACATAACATCCGCGGAGAAATTCAAAGATGTATGTGAAGTTCCCAAGCCACTTTGGGCCAGCGTGGGGACTATAGCCCGATCCTTCTCGTGTATGAGAGGAGGCCTGTGCCCAGCAGTGGGACTTATACAGTGTGTAAATCTAGTACGGGCGATAAATTAAACCAGACATAGAACTCATCAGTGTACCTAATCATTATAAAAAGATGTTTTTTTTAAGTTACACTTAACTGTGACCCAATCATTAATTTTTCATAATTTTAACAGCAGCAATGTCTGTACACATGGTATTGAAAGTAACTGTCAACGAGCGTTTAACTCGAGTGTGTTTGCATTACATTGCGGGCCGAATGATTATGTAATATGAATAAAAATTATATAAGTAAAATAAAAAAGATATTCGCCCGTACTAGATCTACACACTGTATAGGCTAACATATTATTATATCTTCAGCAAACACATTTGAACCTATTATATCTGATATCGCCCTTCAGAATTAAATATTTCCGTTAATAATAATAAAAACGTCACTAAACAAAGAAAATAGTCAATAAACCAAATCCATTAAGTGTTTGTTAACATATAATATTATCATAGGACAGGGTAACAGTCAAAGGCCTTGCTCCGATGATCAAGGAGAAAGCAGAGAACTACAATAATATTTACTTTTGCATATCATCAGAACTATAACGTAAGAAATATTGGTTTTTGCTCAGTAAGGAAATGTTCTGGATCGATTGGTGTGAAGGATTGCAAGTATAGATATAGGTAAGTTTAAAAAAAATCTGTTTATTTGAGTTCCTTATCTAAGTTAAAACTATTTTAAACTTAGTTAAAATCTTTAACATTTAAGATTATTTAGTAAAAGTATTTTGTTGTAAGAAGTCTTTTGTGCTTAACGTTCGTCGATATTTAGAAAACCACCAACTAAAACCCTCTCAAGAAATCGATACCATTTCTGACCTATATATATAAAACTTCAATGCGTCTAAGTATGCCGTCAGTATGTTTAGAAATTCGAAAGTACACTAGATAAATAAATATTGGATCCGATTCCGTAAAAACTCAATTATTCTCTTTTATTCCGAATCAAATAGCTTATGATGTCATAATGACATCGAGAAGAATGAAAAGGTTATGAACTGTCGTATAATAAACAAGCAAGAGAGATATCAGCCAAGGATAACCAGTGCGCACCGGTCCAACCAACGATATTATGTACTTATCTTCTTAGCTCGCCCTTATCTGGGAATTAATGAATCAATACAGCGGAAAGACGTTGCACTAAAAACATATTTTTTTTATGATTATGAACTAGTTTACGATATGATAATAGTTTCGCATGCCGCTTTTTGCGTTTTACGCATAAATTCTTGAAATAAATTTTTCTAGGCGGTGTTCCAAATAGGTTAGCTAGTCAAAAATCTTCACAACAATAATATTAGATTAAAAGACCTTAATCTTAGATTAAAAGTATTGACACCAGACGACAAGTAGTGATAGCGATCAGAACGTAGATCTAGGTGCGATCTTATTGACAGTTATTGATCAAACAACACTGAATATTCGGAATACACTGAAATATATAGCTACATTTCTATAAAGCGTGATTGATGTAATCAGCAACTTTAAGAGTTTGACTCAAATTGTTAGAACTTAAATCATGCGAGGACTCGGAAAAGGCCCTACGTTTTATTTTTTAAGAGGCTGACAAGACCCGATGACCTCCAAATTGACTTTACTTAAACAGTCATATAGCTATAACTACTTGTTTTGGAAAAGTAAAAAAAATATATGTTAATATTCATTATATTTAAAAGAACTTGGTTAATTCCAATACACGATTGGACGAAATCGGCTCGATAGAAAATAATTCCAAAGTTACATCTAAAATTAGCTTAAAACAATCGCACGACTTTAGTTTCTTGGCTTATATGTCTGTAATTAAGGAAAACATTCCACCACAGTAATACTAAAAACTTCGTTGCCTTAAATTTCTCAATGAATGCATAGTTTTTTTTTAATTAATCATTTTGTAAAATTTGCAATGAGCTCCCATACTAATCGTAACGCAGTGTTTCTCTTTCACTCGCGCTGAAAAAGATAGGGAGGGAATTTAGCTCTTATCATCCTCTTAATTTAAATTTTCCATTTCTACGCCAGAAACGCATGTTTTAAATTAAATAACACCCTAAATTAGGGTTTCAGGTTTCTTATAATTCTAACTATTGGTATAGTAAGATTTTTTAAAGATGTCCGAAATGTAGAAAGAAATCTCTGGTAAGATTCGGGCATCTTCAAAAATTACTACCATATGCCAGTGGCTGGTCCACTGCTGAACATAAGCCTCCCCTTTAAAGGGGGGGGGGGGTTGCCATACGCGCCACGCTTGGCAGGCGGGTTGGCGCGCGCAGTTTTTGTATAATTGGTGAACCCTTTGTTTGCATTGCAGCGTCCCTGGCGTACGGGGTGGGACGCCAGATGATCTCCCTCGCCGAGGGCATGCCCAACGAAGAGGTGTTCCCATTCACCAGGCTCGAGCTCGGCTCTACTGCTGGAGTTTTGCACATGGAAGGCAAGGAGCTAGCTACCGCGCTGCAGTACGTGCCGTCACAAGGGTTAGTATTAGCAGAGACTGTAAATAACAAAGACAGCCACAGTCTACGAACTTTATACTGAAAGCAACCTAAAGATATTAGTAGGATAAATGATTGTGCGTCTCAGCGACATCTAGTAGCGAGTAGCGTAACTTAGTAACGCTACTCGTTCGCATTCGTCGTCGCAGATGGCGCTTTAGACTTGAGCTTGTAAAAGTTCTTAGACTGTGGCTGTCTATATTATTTATAGTCTCTGGTATTAGCAGATCCCTCTATCTCCTCAATAACCTTGGCAATGTTTTTTCCGACCACCAGATTTCGGATCTACTACAGTTTATTGTCTTTATGTGTTAATAAAGGTCATGTTATCCTTTTCAGACTACCAGCTCTGCTCAGCGAACTTCGCGCCTTCCAGCAGGACCTGCACCGTCCCCCGCCCCTCCCCCGCGACATCCTGGTCACTAACGGCGCGCAGCACGGCATCTATCAAGCTGTTGACATGCTGCTCAATCAGGGAGACCCCATACTCCTCACAGAGTATTCCTACACTGGAATCCATGCTGCTGTTAGTATAAAACATGGTTCAGAGAACTGCATCATCTTATTATTAAGCCTTTAAAGTCTTATCCCCTTATTCATAAACGGCCACTAAAGTTAAGAGATAGCTGATAATTGTTTGTCACTTTCCCTCATATAGGTGTGACGGAAAGGGACAAACGATTATCAGAGGCCTCTTAACTTTAGTAGACGTTTATGAATAAGGGGGTTACGCACTAAAGTGAAAACAGTACACGCAAATTTTATTTCTGTCGGACTTCTAAATATATCTATAATTACAATTTACTAAACTTTAGTAATACTGAAAGCAGAATCAAAACGTCTCCGAGTTATAACCTACCAACTTTCACGTTTTCCAGCTTAGGCCGTATTGCCCAGAGATCGTCACCATCCCAGAGGACGACCGCGGCCTCGTCCCGGAAACCCTCGAAGCAGTCCTTGCCGAGCGCCTGGCCCGCGGACTGCTCATGCCGAGAGTTCTGTACCTCGTGCCCAACGGCAACAACCCGACTGGAGCCACGCTGCCCGCCGGGCGAAGGCGACAGATCTACGACCTGGCCTGCAGATACGATTTCCTTATACTTGAGGATGATCCGTACATGTTCTTGAATTATGAGGATGAGGTAAGTTTATAAGCAATTTCGTTGTATCGATAAGTTATACGTCCAATAATACATAAAGCAGCAGAAATTACCCTTCTTCACTTAAAAATGCAAGTGCACAAAACTAACAGTGAGTATTTATTACACACATCAAAAAATATGATAGAAAATTGGCTCCTTAATATACCTACTCATTACTGCAGGAGATTCCGTTTCATTTTCTATCTTCCATTTTTTATTTAATCAAGTATATTTACCAGCAACAACACCCATCGTTCCTGTCACTGGACACAGCGGGGCGGGTGGTGCGCCTGGACTCGCTGTCAAAGGTGGTGAGCTCCGGGCTCCGCGGGGGCTGGATGACGGCCCCCAGGCCCCTGCTGGAGAGGGCCGAGCTCCACATGCAGGGGGAGATCCTGCACAGCTGCACGCTTGGCCAGGTATCAAACTCTAACACCTTTTGTTCCCATTAAATAGGCATATTACAATGCAGTTGCGATACTGGCCATACAAAAAATACCCATGTTGCATCCTATGATTACAATTATCACAACGTCTAGATACAATGCGCTTTTGACTGACAAAAAAGATAAAATTATAACGAATTTTACACTATTCTTTATCCCGCTAAACTACTGGTGCAAGAAACTACGCGCGACTTTTTTCGAAACTGTGTGCATAGGCTGCATAGTGAGCATACCTGCATCTTATATCTATTTCAATTTAGTGAGTGCTTACTTCTCATTGTAACAATTTGGTACCAAGCTTACAAGTATGTTTTGTGTTGTTGTTCAACAAAAGTTTTATTGTTTGAGGAGTACAACCTACATTTTAATTTATTGCTCTTATTACAGGAAACACTCTGTAATAAGAGCTAATATAATATATTGTACAATCTACAAAATAGTTTACACTCAGTCACACCTCTCACAGCGTAGGTAATCAACGACGCAATCTGTCTTCTAACATGAGCGTAGCGTGGCGTGGGCAACGACCTTGTTTGTCACCCTGACTTTGGTACAGGAAAACATTTGCTCAGCGATATCATAATCAAGATATTAGTTGACGTAAAATGGCGTAATTAAATAATATTTTGACAATATACTGATTACCTACTTGTATATATTTCGAGATACGAGTAATACTCGTAAAATAAACAAAAGTAACAAAATAAGTTTTACCTAAACTCTTTATCATAGAATAAAAGTAAACTTTAACAATGAAAACGTTTTATGTCAGGTGTATAAAAAGCACATGTTTTAATTACCACCTTAACTAGGTAAGTACCTACGTGCATACCTTATTAGTGCAGCATTACCATTTACCGTTATTGACCGCGCAGAAAATGATCCGCTTTAAGCACCTATTACTCGCCACCTCCATTCTTTAATCCGAATTCACTGTTTAACGTGCGTTTCCAGTGCTTGGTGCACCGCGTGCTGTCGAACCGGCCGTGGCTGGCGGAGCACCTGCGGCGCGCGCGCAGCCTGTACCAGCGGCGCCGCGACGCCCTGCTGGAGGCCCTCGGGCCCCTCGAGGCCCTCGCCGACTGGCAGACGCCAGCGGGGGGCCTGTTCCTGTGGATGCGAGTGAGAGGGGTCGACGATGTTTATAATATGGTAAGTAGGTTCCAATTTGTTAGCGTAAGCAACTTTTGTAGGAAGTGGTTCTGTCTTAAACATGACACTAAACACGATCTGTCAGGCCAAGGCGCTTCAAATAACCTTATTTTTCTAGGTATTCGAAACTGCCTTCAAACGGGGCTTGATGCTGATCCCAGGCCAAGCCTTCCAATACGACACTAGAATCCCCTCGCAGCACTTGCGATTGACCTTCAGCAAGATAGCCGTTAAAGACATGCCGGTCGCCGCGCGCCACCTAGCGGACATCATCAGAGAAGAGCAACAACGTAGCTTGCGGAAGGAACCACAAAGGATTGCTACTCAACGCTAGAGAGCGCTGTTATTAATATAGGTTCATTTACTTAACGTTGATGGTATTACCAGAGACTATTTATAGAGATATAGACGGCCACAGCCTAATAACTTTTTGAAGCACAAGTCAATTGCGCCATCTATGTCAAAGACCCCCTAAAGATACCGAATATGTAAGAGAAATGTCACCTGCACTGCTACTCCGCCTAGTAGCTACTAGTGTACTACTAGTACGCTATTTGTTATTAGGTGGAGTAACTGTGCAAGGTGCAGGTGACATTTCTCTTACGTATTCGGTATATTTAGGGGGCTTTGACATAGATGGCGCAATCGACATGAGCTTCAAAAAGTTCTTAGGCTGTGGTCGTCTATATAAAGATAAATGCCTAATCTATGAATTCGAAAAAATATTCTTCAATTTGAAGAGCTGCTGATTGCGCTACTTACCAACAGATGGCGGACGCCGCCAATATACTTGTCTGTTATTATGTAAGTATAGTCTCTTGTCATACGTAGAGTTTTGCTTAGATTATAATATTACTTAAATTATAATTATCTAGGTACATGTAAATATTAGTTTAATTAAATATAAATATTTTTGTTACACACTTATCCGATTTTTTATTATTTTGTTACCTTGTAACATTTATTTTATAAGAACCGCACAGTCTACGAACTTTTCGAGTCTCCAAGTCTGAAGCATTATCTTAACAAGAGCAACCCAAAGTTACTACTTATGTAAAGGAATCGTGTAGCGCCATCTACTAACGAATAGCGTTACTACGGTTCCTCTAAATTATGCGGTACGTATGGGTTGCTCTCGTTCAGATGGCGCTTCAAACTTGGAGCCTTAAAAAGTGCTTAGACTGTGCGCCTCCATAAAATAGATACTCTTTGACATGACGTATTAAATAGATTAGCATTACTAGCTGAGCTGCTTATTTAGAGCCCATTAAGATTTTAAGTTATTTTATTTTTATCGTAAATATAGAGATTGCTGCTAGGCACTGAAACTTTCTGTTGACTTTTTTTACTGTGAATCTGATCCTTAAAACCGACTGTTTCAGACTCTCTCAGGTATTCCGTCATTCCGTACTTATTGCTTAAATTAATTAGTATGTACGGTCGACGTCAAGAATATGTTTACACTTTTGCCCCGTACTCCTTTGTAATAAGGTCCAAAAGTGTAAATAACAAGCTCCCACTTCATGTGTAAAAATATTTTTCCAGTTGTTAATCTACCACTTTGTCGGCGTGATTAATGCACATATCCAGATAGACTAGAGGTAACTGAGCTAGACCGCGGACGGATGGACGGACGGACGGACGCACATGGCGAGACTATAAGGGTTCCTAGTTGACTACGGGACCCTAGAAAAATAATTTGTACGTAATGCCTCGACTCGACTAAGTTTAATTGATTGATCATAATTAGTTTCCAAATAATTTCTAAAAAATCGATGTACCTACTGAGGTGCCCATCATCGGAAAACTGCCGTGTGAAGTCCACAATTTGCATCGAGCATCGAGCTAGCGAAGGGAATATAGAAGAAACCTTCCTACAATGAAAATTGACACATGCCGGCAATGGGACGCAGGTATTTCATACTTATTATGTAATAGGTCAAGATCATGACATGACTTCCCTACTTACTGTAGGTAGTAACGATATTTTTGGACGTTTAGGAACTGTAATTATTGCGCCGCTCCCCTCATTATCACTGCCAAGTTGCTGCAAGCTTAGTAAAAAAAGATAAGTACTAAGATATGATTGCCAATGGGCAGTGAGTAAACAGCCGCCATGTTTAAAGTCAATTGGTAAATACAACAGCCATACAACACTTTGCCATCCAGGCCAGGAAGTAAACAGTTCCCGGAGATAATCTCGTTCGGCAGCAATCGCGTCAACAATTCCACAGCAATCGGCGAATAATCATGCAGCAATTAAAACTGCTTATTTCCTTAATTCTCGGCAATCGGGCGCTTAAAGAGCTTTTTAACACACCATCATAATCCAACCTTAAATCAAGGTGCTACAGTTGAAAATACTTTGAAGATTGCCGAGATAAACTGGTTGATTTTAAAAGGATTCCCTGCCGATGGAAAAGCAACCTAGTACTTGTTACTTACGGTATGTTTTAGAGTGGTGAAGTAGGATGAAACGCTTTAAATGGGAAATTGTAAGCTAACTCGTTGTCGGAATAAAACAACTCTTTGCTCGGATAATGAGAAAGAATGAAGAGTTTCGACGCTACCTCTTCTCGTTTCTAATCTTGCTTAGAAAAATATAATGTGCGCCGTATCATACCTTATTACAGTGCCGTGGTTAGAAATTATGTAAATTTAATATTTATATAAGTAATATTATAAAATATACCGTATGTGGTCTGTGGGTGTGGACACGAGCAAAAAATTTAAACGTAGATTCTACTCCTGAAACAATAAAACTTTCGTTCAACAATATTTAAAACATATGTTGTCCTTAGATCAGCTAGGGATAGTAGGGATACTATACAAGTATACACACATCTGCCCGGCAGAGAGAACAAATAACACTTCACATTTTTTGAGTGTATATAAAGCTCTACTAAGAAAGAATTTTTAGAAATTCAACCCCTAGGGGGATGATTATGTGGTTAAAAGTTTTTGATGACTTTTAGGGGTGAGGCTAAATTATAATTATCTTCATACTCCATCACATAAATTGCATATAAATTCTGGTTTTTACCTTATATTCGTACTGCATGCCTGGTGCCCAAATATTCCCAAAATTTTATGAACAGCAAAAGTAACAATTTAATTTACAAACCTGCAAGCATTAATTTGAAATAAACATTATCTTTCTGTAACGAATATTTACATAGTTATATAATACGTATGATTGTAGCAGTATGTAGTTGGAAGTTGGACGTACACTGGACTATTGAGATTTCTTTTCTAAGAAATGTTACACACTTGACATTTTTTTACAATATCGCTCCAAACGTAAGAAGTAAGACGTGTTGATTACAAACAGCACTTGGAAAAAATACGGTTTAATCTTCAAAAACGCCTAAAAATCGGCGCACACGCAACAATAGCTCTCGAGATTTGCGCAAACAAACAAAAACTATACTGTGTTGAAAATAACACCCTCTAACAATACCCTCTCCTCGTACATGTATCGCTGTGTAACAAAATGCCAATTAAATTCCGCCTTTATTATTAGGTCAATACAATATATTCTTGGAAAATTAACGGTAGAAATAAGTTTGTTTTGCTAATGCTTTGGCGGTTTTGCACAACTGCATTAGTTTCATTTATTACTAGTATTATAAGCTTTACTTTTTATATCACGTTATTTAATCTTCACTCAGTTTCTTATAAAGCTCGATTTTGAACTTTAAGTGGTTTACAATAAGTACGCACTTTAATATATAAATAGTTTTACAAGGTTCTAATTATTTGTGTTAAGTTTCTTTGTAAAAAGGTGTTGAGATTTGCACGTGTGTCGGCCGCCGGAAAGCGGATAACTTACTCAAAGATACAATACAACTTTGCTGATATTGATATAAAATATTTCAAAATAATAACAGTAATACAACGGGTACCGATCGTAGTACGTAATCGATGATGAGTATTTTTTCAAGATTTTATTTTATTTCAATTATAAATGCAGTCGTTCGATTGTTAGGAATTGTGCTGCAGATCGATTTCCTGCGATTTTAGTTAAACTGTTAATGCAATCGAGAGCTGCGCGCGAGTGGAAATGGAAAACTTAATGCGGTTAGAGAAGCGCGAGCGACGAGCGGCAGCGGGAGCGGGAATGGGCGCGGGTGCGGCGCAGCTGAGCAGCCAGAGCCTGTCAGTAGATCACATTTAGAGCAGCTCAGTGCAACAGAGTTATGGCTGCTCTACATGATGGGCCATCATAGGGACGCAGCTATGCGCTAAAGGGAGCTAACGATATTGCGATCTCGTTCCGTCGTATAGCTGCGTCCCTATGATGGCCCATCATGTAGAACCAGTCTTAAAGTTATTACATTGCCTTCGTTTTTGATTGACAAATGATGATATTTATGAATAGGTACTTTTCTTTTTTCAATAGTAAAATAATGACTATTTTAAAATTGAAAAATTTATTTCCAATATGGGATAAGTATATTTATATTTTACAAAGATTGATCTGAAAATATCGCAGCTTATTTCTTTCGGACGTCCACATTGGGTATTGTCGTAAAATGTCGTGCATAATTTGCAGCTATGCACTTAGCCAAGAGTTGAGCCCCGCTGGTCGCTAGTCGCTGGTGCCTGAAGGAAGCCTGCACTCGTTCGTTCCTGCCATTTAGCGTTTGTCTGCGTGCCTAATTACTGCCCCGAGAGCATCCGATTATTCGAGCCGTCTACAAGAACGTCATCATCATCTACCTATCTATGTAGGTAAAGTGGCGGCGTGTAAACTTCTACTTACGCAAGCCGCAGCTAAATTTCCTTTTTTAATAATTATAAACAAAGGGGGTTATAGGGAACAAGGTAGTATCCCTTCAGAAGAAAAAAAGAAGTATAAGCTACTTATAGGAAAAATGCCCTGTTACGAACTGCGGTGAGCGGTCGGCACACAAACACAAGCGCCAGCATAAATGCTGAGATGACTCCATTTCGTGGTACTTTCTCGTTTTATGTCTATATTCGTGTGAATTTATTTGAAGTCGTAGGCATCCATAGGCCACGGTGACCACTTACATCAGGCCGGATTGTTTGCGTGTTTGCCAGCAACGCCAACGCGGCATATAAAAATGTGGATGTCCTATTATCATGTCGCTCCGGGGTTGCTCTCGCGCCGTTGCATAAGTACCTACATACGGGCAGTATTTATCGGATTATGTTTATAAAGCTCTTATGCATCGCACCTATGGCAGCGATTAATGCCGTAATTCCCATAATAAGGCGCTATAATACTCGCACAATATGTGTGAACTTGCGCCGGATTGTGTCACCCTGGATGGTTCATCAAGGGCGCACGCAACACATCTATGCGCATTAATTTTAACTCCCTATGAAAAAAGTTTGTATCTGTGTAAGGTCGGAAAAACTTGGGGCTACTTTAATAAATTTTACAATATCTTTAATTACATTCACTATCGTCTTCTAAAGTAGTACCTATATGCATATTACATATAGGTACAACTTTTACATATTTGATATTACTATTAAATTACAAAACACTGACGGAAAAATTAGAACCCTGGTTAAATAAACAAAGAAAAACCAACAAAAGTAACGTTAAAAGGGACCCCTCAGCGTGGCCACAGCAAGCCGCGGCATCTGACAGACGTATATATGTTTGAATGTGGCATTGTATGTTGTTGTTGTATTGTTGTGTTTTATGTGTTTTAAGTAATTTATGTGTGTTTTACTAATATAATTAGGATTAAGTTTTTGTAGTGAGTAGGTAAGTCTAGGTTAAGTTTACTAACACATTTTATTATGGATTTTAAAAATCTGAAATAAATGTTTCTTTTTTATTGTAACTCCTGTCCTGAAGGGTTGAACTGATTCCAGTAAGGGATGTTTTAGTCGAGATTACAGACAACATTTTCACTCTGGCGCTGTTATCTTTTTGTTTTATCTTGACGGTGTGCTACTTTTCACTAGACATTATTCTACTTGTATAGTCACCGACAATATCTGAAAATTACAAATAGGGACTGCTTTTTCGCGCATAAAATCCATAATAAAGTAATAAAGCGATCCATTCTTTTTAATTTTCATAGACCTATTTTTGTAAAGATAACTTACTACATACATAAAATAACGTATTTGCGTGTTTAAACAAACATAAGTACATACTACTTATATTTTAAAATAGCGCTGAAATTGGATCCAGGGACAATTTCGCCGTAAAAATAACTCTAACAGAATTACATACCTATTAAAATTAATTGTCAAAAAATAGGGATTCGGGAACTTTGTAATTGCTCCGGCGGGCAAATTGGAAAACCGGCCAAGCGCGAACCGGGCCAGCGCCCCGAGGGCTCCGTGCGAATCCCATCGACCTAGTATTTTGTTCTAGTATTTGGCCACGGTTTATTGGAGGCTGGGGTTCGCTCGGAGATATAGTACCATTACAATGGCTCTGGAATGAGTTTTCAACGAAATTTATGTCTAAATATTGACTGTAGATGGGTATATAGATATCACGGGGCTTAGCCATGATGACAATCGTTTGCAGAAAACGAATCGAAACGCTATCCGTCTCTCTAATCTCTCTATCGCACTAATATGGAAGAATAATTGAGAGACCGTTAGCATTTCGTTTTGATTTCAAACGATTGTCAGCTGAGCCCCAGTTATTTCAGCCAATAGGGAAACAAGGTCCTATTGGGATTAAATCCGGATTTCTCACTTTTTCTTAGTGTTTTATTTCACTGAAAGCGAACACTGTGTTAAGATTAGTATGGGATCTTATTGCAAAGCAAAATGATGATTAAAAAAACTACGCATTCATTGAGAAATAATTATAATAATAAAGTTTTTAGAACTGGTGTGCGTATAAGTCAAAAAACTAAAGACATACAACTGTTTAAAGCTAATTTTAAGATGTAACTTTGGAATTATTTTCTATCGAACTGATTTCGTCGAATCGTGTATCGGAATAAGCAAAGTTCTTCCAAATGAATATTAACATATATTTTCTTTGCTTTCCCAAAACAAATAGTTATAGCTTAAAACTGTTTAAGTCAATTTGAAGATCATCGGGTGTTGTCAGCCTCTTAAAGAGATTCAACGAAATTATGAGAATATGATCCTACATTTTCCGTTAAAATGTCTACGTGCATCTATTACGTTACGTTTCTTGAGTATCAGTACGTTGACGGACAGACGGATAGCGGAGGCTTAGGAATCGGGTTCTGGGTAAGGAACCCTAAAAACGAAAAGAGTTTTCGTGGAAATTAAATTGGTTCCACGGGCATTTTGCTTTGAGAGGATTTTTCATTAGATAACTCGTTAAGGGAGCCGCTTCTTGTCACCGACCCTTCAGGGCCGGACCTCTAGGGTCAGTCTTGTGGCCTCTTTGAAGGACGGTTGTACGTCATTTGTAATTGTAATTAGTTATTATACCGGCGGGTTGCACGTTACTTTATATAATTACGGATTAGGTTAAAGGTCATAGACGACCCACAGCTTAACACTTCAATAATAGGATGACTTGAATTTTAATTCTTAGCAATAGTCGTAACAAACAGCAAACAGTGTATTACGAGTATAATGTGTGTTATTATTTTATACAAAAGATCAGCTTGGGTGAAATGTATCTATAACGGGCCCCCAAACCACAGAGAAATACTAAGGTTTAGGTTGAAGCTGACAAACATAATTTATGTCTAAATATTGGTGAATGTTTATTAAATCTAGAAAAGTCCTTTTATTTAGACGGAGGTGCCTGGTTCTAGCAATAAGAATAGTACAACAATCTACCCATATGGGTTATGTTGCTCTCATTATTGTATCATATCTGACGTGGCCAGCTCTTAGTCCATTTTGCGTAGGAAAGAAAGGTGAAAGATGAAGGGTTTTGAGTAACTAACACATTTTTAGAGCCGTTTTTATTACTTATAAGTAGATATAACCGTGTTGCTCGTCTACGTTTTAGGAGTAAGTTTATTGCTCAAGAAGTAGGTATCTTATGTAGTCGCCATCAGAGGCATCAGATATATCGCAGTGGCCAAGGTGTTACAACAACAACAACGCCTCTATTGTCAAGGCGATAAAGTGCATTTAGAGGTATTTTTGAGCACCCTGGCCGCTCCGATATATCTGATGGCGACTGTACTTACGTATCATTTGTTGTCCAGTTAAGGCCAGGTGTTACCTTACCTACTGCCTGCCGTCAGTTAAGTGGCACGGTAGCTAATTAGCAGCTAGTTCAAGCGTGGTTGTCACCTTAACATACGCTAATTGGCACCTAGATAAGGCGAGGTGTTCCTGTTGCTAATTGGCAGCTACTTAAGGTGAGGTGTTCTTGCTGCTAACTAGCAGCTATTTAAGGCGAGGTGTTCCTGCCACTAACTGGAAGCTACTTAAGGTGAGGTGTTCCTGCCGCTAACTGGCAGCTACTTAAGGGGAGGTGTTCCTACCGCTAACTGGCAGCTACTTAAGGTGAGGTGTTCCTGCCGCTAACTGGCCGCTACTTAACGCGAGGTGTTCCTGCTGCTAACTGGCAGCTACTTAAGGTGAGGTGTTCCTGCTGCTAACTGGCAGCTACTTAAGGTGAGGTGTTCCTGCTGCTAACTGGCAACTACTTAAGGCGAGATGTTCCTGCTGCTAACTGGCCGCTACTTAAGGGGAGGTGTTCCTGACGCTAACTGGCAGCTACTTAAGGCAAGGTGTTCCTGCCGCTAACTGGCAGCTAGTTAAGGCGAGGTGTTCCTGCTGCTAACTGGCAGCTAGTTAAGGCTAATGATGCTCGGGAGGCGCCAATTCACCGCTGACACGGACGGGATACACCTTAATGTTTCCCGCTAGGGATGTCCTCAACTATCGATATTTATTACCTTTTCTTGTAGGTTCCTACTTCATTCTAATATCTTTCTTTATTCATCTACTATTTTAAATATTGAAAGGGTTAAGTCATATTTTTCAAGTAGGTATTACTCAACATGTTTTTCGTTCCCTTTCCGGTTGTGTTAAAGTGAGTGTGAATACATCGTACTTATAATAAATATATCGGAATAAAAGAATACGACTTCATATTTTTAACATTACCTATCATTTCGAACATTGAGCCGAGTTGCGTAAATAATTAAAATCTAAATTTAAGTAAGTACAGTCAACGCGTAAATTATGTATACACTTATTACAATGGAGTACGGTGCAAAAGTGTACACATATTTATGGCGTTGACTGTACCTACGGCGTATGTTTCTGAACCTCTAAGGAGATGAGAACGGGGTTGAAATGAATTATCTCTTCGCGGTCAAAGTCGCGGGCATAGCGACAAAATTGGTGTTTTATCGATATAGTATCGATAGAAAAATGTCGCGGCGCGGGGCGCGGCGGGGGAGGAGCGCGAAATTGGAGGAAAACTTTCGTAAGGGGAAATGAAATGGGATTGATAAAAATTGGAACCAAGCCGCGGCAGGGCCGCATTCGCACGCGGTGGAATAATCCAGTTCAACAAAGCACAGTCCCGTAAAAATTAAGTAGGTTATTTTATTTATTTTATTTTGTAGGTTTTAGTTTAGTTTAGTATAAGTTTATTTTTAAGATTTGTTAGTTGTAATTTATTTTTAGGTTTAATATTAGTTTTTATTTTATGCAAATGGTTGTAATATTCAGTAGGTTATGTAAATTTTGGCTCGCTCATAAAATTGGATTTTCTATTTCAAGACTTCATTACTATTCGATGCCATACTTTACTGAAAGATTTAAAATAAAATTACATAAGATACCTGTATTTTAATGTAAAGTACATAACTTGTTCAGTGACGCTTGCTTATCTTATCCCGCAAACGAAGTATTATTTCATTTTTGAAATGAAAATGATAGCGTCATTTAAAAATAAATAAAACTTTTATTTTTTTGTCACTAATTCAATTATTAATGTTACTCTATTCGTACTTCACATTGTCATCAGTCATCATCAGTTTGCATAAATACATGTCATACGGCCGACGAAAGCGATAATATAAGAAATAAAATAAAACTGTAAAATATTAATATTACGGGCTAAAAGATTTATTTACAATTTCACTAAGTTTATATTCAGATTAAAATAAATATGATATCGATTTGGTTAAAATAGGTTATTTTCAGCTTCTTTCATTTCAAAATTTCAAAAGCATTTGCAACATAAATGGGTAGGTACAACAACAATTTGTGCAACACAGCGACCTCCCAGTCCGGCCCTGCGCCATCCGAGGGCACGAAATTCACTTAGCTTCGTTTGTCGAAGCTTTTCGCCCCTTGAAACTTTTCAATAGCCCAGAATCGAATTCACCCCCCTCCCCCTGCGGGGCTGAGGGGAGGGGGGGGGGGTCGCACCTGCGATGTGTGTTGATCAGTTATTGTTCTAAAAAGCCTGTTATGTGAACGTCATTCGTTTATGGGATTTTTATTAGGAATATTGGGTGTGACGTCACGGCGTTTAATGTAGTACACTGGTGATTTATGCTGAAAGGTTATTTTATTTAGGTGTGGATGTGTGAAAGGGACAGTTTGTTTTAGTATCCAGAATTTTAATGACGTCAGTGGCAAAAAACATGCCAACCGCTCGTATTAATATGGACCCTTCCAACGGCACATGGATATTTGCACCCAATTTAAAACTTTGATCACCAAATTTGCATACCCAGAATAGTAGATCTACCACCATTTAATATCCAAACAACAACACTGTGAAAAATACAAAAAAAAAGAAGCCGAGCGAGAAAGCGATTGTGCCGCGGCAGCGGCCGGCAAGCGCCAGAACCGTGTTCTAAAAATGACCACATATAATTTTCCGGAAATATTAAGTAATTTTTTGGTACTGGTTTTGGTATTATTTGGTGGTACAATTTTGGTGGCAGGTCTATTAATCTGGTGGCCAAACTTATTTAATAGGTCATCGACTTGGCATTTATTTGGTGATCGATTATTATTTCATTAGTTGCGTGTGTTTGGTATTGTAAATTGTTGCACAGAAATGTCTTATAAAAACAATAGTACTTGATATTAAATTAATTTAATACCTACATTGAAAAATCTTGAAATCTTATTGCAATATTCTACCGACTACAGAAAAAGTGAAGCATTGTATTCGCTACAAAAATCTACGCACCAGAAAAACTTGTATTCCAAGTGTTTGCCCAAACAGCCCACGTGCACAATGGGCCAACTTCATTCACAATGCGCACAAAGTAATGGTCATTTTGCAACTTAAGATGCTTGAAATCCGACACAAACCCGCCCAGTGGTCACTCAGTAGCTGTCTCGGACAAATAGTTTTTTTTTCTATTTTTTTGGTTTTTGTGTTAGGATTACGCGCTTGAGTTGAAAGCGCATTATTTGGAGGCGTTCGCGGTAAGCTCGCGGCTCTTGAGAGGTAATGAAGCCGAGTGCCGATGCCGAGGTGCTAATAATGGTAAAGTCTTTTGTTAAGGACAGCTTTTTGTGGGTTTGCTAAACTTATTTGGGATTACAGTTTGACAATGTAGTTTCTGGAGTATACTTTCTGATATTTACAATTGTGATATACTTAATAAATATACTCAATAAGCCTCAATGGACCTTTATTATAATACTTTTCATTACATTCGTTTGATTAACGTAATATTGTTTTTCATTATAATTGCGATGAAAATATTATAGTCTTACTAAATTGCCTGAGCGTATTCAATATTTAACTGGTATGTCTGCCTATTAATACTTATTTCTTTGTATATGACGGAGGTCTAAATTCATTCATTCATAGTTCCTTATTTTAAAAAATACATGTGGTATTTATATTTTAACGCTTATTTATTTCCTGTCATTAGGTAATCTGAATCTATTGTAATATTAACCGAATAACAGATACAAAATGTAAACTACACACTGTACCTAATCTATTTCTCCAAATCAAAACCACGTCAAACAAACCTTTGTGGCTTTACCGCGGATATCTCATAATCACTCGCTACAAAAACTGCTAAGTATCGGATACTGAGTTACAGATATTGTCAATAGCCTTTGTAAGTTGCGCAAGAGCAGCTTTGCGACGCCGCCGCTTTGTGCCGCCGCTTCAATGGTAACGCGACACCTCAAGAAACGTATCGACTGTGAAATAAACTGTATTGTAATTTAATATGTTTCAGGTAATTGTGTAATGAAGCTAGCCGGCCAGGTGGACTCTATGACCTGGATTTTTCTTAAGAGAATTTATTTAAAGCTTAAGCTCGGCTTTTTAATCAGGTAATTTTTCTTAAGATATTATTCAAAAGCTGAGTTTACATATTGTTTGTACTTATTCCAAAAGTGGCGGAAGTACAATATAAATATAGGATATGCCAGCACAAGATTTAGCAAAAAGGTGAACTTTGATGTGATAAAAAATGTCATACTCCATTTTGTTACCTTACAAGTATGTATTAATAATCAAGTAACGCGGCCACTAGGTGCTAGATGGCAGTCAAAAAATATCAGTAGTTAATTAGTTATTCAATGTTGATTATCAGTCAAAACCTAACATATTATGTGGTAACGAGATATAAACCTGTTTATTTTAACATATTATTTTGACTCAATTTTCCAATAAACATCATTTGTCGTGGTCCATTTCACAATAAATATTGTGAAATATATATGCCCTAAAGCTTTTAACGAAAGCAAGCGTTCAATCGAGTTACGAAATACTTTATAGTTTTAAATAATGCCCAAATATAATTGTCATCTCGTTAAAACTCGTTCTATTGTCCCCTCGAAGGGAATTAGGCGCAATTAAAAAAAGAAAATTACAATTTCATTCGTCGCTGAAGCAACATATTGGGTGAACGCCTCAAACAAATGTCACATAATCCTACCATCTCTAGTTCTTATATAACGGACAATTTTGGGCTTTATGTCAATGGGATATGATTTAACGATGCGCATGGTTATGATGGTAACAATGTCATTGTGTGTTTTTTGTATTGTGTTTTTATTGTGTTACAGCGTTTATTCGCCGCTAACGAGTCTGCAGGGAGCCGTGCGAGCGAGAGGGCGCGCGCGAGCGGGACGGCGCCACGATATGATTTGTTTTGTTACGTTTGTGGTTTTGAATGACATTTTTTGTGCCGCGTATTCGGCGCTGACACACTGTGCATGTATTATCGGTAAGTGTATTATTACGGTAATAATGGCTGATGTTTGAGACTGTTTGTCGACGACATTTTCAAAGTACTTTAATGTGAAAAGGGCTCATTTGTAATTTGCGGACCAAAATATTAAATATAAAGCTGTGGCGTAAACGTTGCATCCAAATGCTGTGTGAATTGTTTCATACTATTTAAAACAAAACTATTTACATAACTTGTTCTGATATTTTATTCATTTTTTAATTAACACTTTTTAAATAAAGGATCATGAAAATTGTGTTTGTCGAAGTAAATGTTAAGTATAAAAGCAGTAATGTAGAGGGCAAACATTTGTCAGTAGGTTGTTTAAATTCACTTTCGATTAAAATATATCTTACACTATCTATTCCAGTTATTTTGACGAAATATTCCCGGTCACCCTATCAGAACTAATAAAGAATTTATCTTGATTAATTACTATACTTTCACTTGTATTGTCCGGACAGTCATATGTAGTCCTAGGTCCTATTTTATAGGTTGAAAGGTCAGATGACAGTCCGTCATGTAAAACTAGGACTTATGCCAATCCTCAAGATTAGGCTGACAAGCAGACTCTATAAATTTCCTTTGCGAACAAACACTAGAAAAATGATTTTCATTTCCATTTGCCTAAAATTCTGAATGAAGCCTATTAATATATGTAGAAACTGTAACATTATCGATATACCAAACGCTCAATCGGCGGCAAATTGAATACACATCGGGGTAGGAGCAGAGCAGAGCAGAGCAGAGCAGGGGCGACTCGATGTTTATCGCGACGGCAAATTGCGGGACAACCGATAGATAACGACCTAATAGACTCCACTCCACCGTGCCGGTACCATGCCGGGGCCTTTCGAGGGCAGTAACGCGTGAAACAGCCGTGCTTTCAATCAGAGACATTTCTATGTTGTTACAGTTTTTGTTTAATTGAAAACCTAAATGTTTCTCAGAGGGACTCCGTTGTACGATCACATGCATCACCGTAGTTATTGCAACATTAATAGTGCAATCTTAGTTAAGTATATATTTTGTTTTGCACCAGTTTGTAAGTCAAGTTGTTAGTGTTACTAGGAATTTAGAGTAGCATTAGCAATAAATGCATTATTTTATTTTCTTCAGCCCACAAGGTGAGATTCTATCGTATGATGTTTTGCATCACCTTTGAGATTTTAAATAAATAAAAAATCCTTATCCTTTTTTTTTATAATTACTAGTAAAATATTCACCTATTTATTTCATTTTAGTAAAATACAAAATAAAGCAGAATGTACAAATTTCAGACTTCTTCCAAAATCGCATTCTCTACCAGTAAACCATTGGAACAAACATGGATGGTTAAGTTGATACAAATATGATTATTATTATTTAGTTGTTTATTGTTAAAATGCAACGCGATTTTTTTTTATTTGTGCTGCATCAAACTTAATTAATATGTTTGATGGCATCAGATCTCAGCGGGCTCAACTAGTTTATTGAGAGTTATAATGCGTTAGGAGTAATTTAAATTCGCAACGGTCCCCCATACAGCCGGGCTGAAGTCGCGACATAGCCGCAGGACACGATCACAATAACAGTGTTGGGGCCGGGATCGAACCGCCACCCGCGGCGAGACAGAGGAGCTAATTACAAACTGCGTTTTTAAAATATAGGTTTCAACAGTTTTATTCCATACCTAATTTGACATTTGAACCACTGATATGTGTGGGTACCTACATATTGTTATTTATTAAGTTTTGTCATAATATGTACCTACAGACATGATATTTAAAGGCAAAAAACATTACATATTCACCGAAAGGCACCTTGAAAAAAAAAATTTTGTAATGTTAAAATTAAGAAGCTACAAATTATTTTGTCCAACTTATTGACCATTTACAACCACTATGCAGCTACTCGTATACACTGAATTTAAAGAAATTGTTCAAAATTTTAAAATGACTTACTTTTGTAAACTTTGCGTATCAATACGCAAATCTAGTAAATCTTGCAACATTTTTCATCGGTACAAGTTCACAAAACATAAAATAATGTTTTCACTGGTTTCAGCATATTAAGGTAATATAACTATATATAATAATATAACATTAGCAAAAAAATACCTATATTACAATTACACTTTTAAACTATTGTTATTGAATGTAACAATACAGCATTTAGGTATTTTAATATTGTATATGGAGCCCAGCAGTAACCCTCCCCGCCCCCCGCTGTGCGCGCGCCTCCTGCGCGTACGAGCACTCGCAATAATCACAGTATCGACTGCTGCCATCTATGCAGCGATCGAGATGAGATCGAGAGATTTTGCGATCATAGCGTTCAAGCGCGACTCTTTTTGATTTTGTATTACGAATCCGTTTTTTTTCAAGTTTTTAATAAATTATATAAATACAATAGGTACATGCGTGCGTTAGCTAGATCCTAATGTATACAGTCTTTCGGGTTCCTCGTGGACACCGTATATAACGTTTGTGAAACCACACAATCCAGGGATGTAATGTAATATTATAAATGCAAGAACTTGTAGGTTCCAACAAAACAAATAACTTTTGTTTTCAGGAATTATCCCTTAAGGACAAGGTATTTCCTTTGTTATAGGAATAGTTGTATCTGCTCTTGCACGCATCATTCTACTTTATCACTATCTAAGTATTTCTTGAATTTGAAATGTATTAGGTACCTACCTGAAAATATGGCAGACAAATTTATATAAGTCTTACCTGTACAAATACCGCTGGTTTCTCATTCCTATTATTTGTCACTTTTATAAAGCAGCACAGGGCCCTTTTTTATATTTGCTTATTTTTTATGAAAGTAACATCTATTCTATTAATATAGGTCCCTATGTCATCGTGTCACGAGACGAGCCCTAACCTAATGGCGCCGCTAACTGATGTAAAACGGCAAAAATTGCGCGCCAAATCACTGGCGTTTTTTAATAATTGTTTTATGCTCTAACAAATGAGTTTGAAATTGGATCGGGCTCGGAGCGCTTACAAAAATGGATGCTTAATGCGTTTAGGGGGACGGGGATGGAGATACGGGGTAGAGCGGGACGGTACACGGTGTTGTTTTTGTTTCTTTTCGGCTGCGAGCTCAATTGTTGTTGTATTGACTTGTCAAGGGTTGTTAATGTGACGTTTGAAACAGATTGGAATATGAAATTTGCTTTGACATACAAATGTTGGTTACATTTTCATCAACTGTTTTATCGAACGAGCGGAACGTAAGCGAAGCGAGTTCTTACAAACAACTTCTGGCTACTGGGACGTCACGGCATTTCGATGGCTTTTTGATTTTGAGAATTTCGACGATAAATTTAGTAACGTTTTTATGATCTTTATGCAATTTGTTGGGATTGTAACAGAGATACATAAAATTTGAGAGTTTGTTTATGAGCTGGATCAAGGGGTTACGGACTTAGAAAGCGAAAAAAAACTTCCTATGGGGCTTGTTACATTGGCCAACTCGTTTGCAAGTAAATCGCGAGTTCTCAGTTCGAGGCAGACTACTGGTCCGACCGATTTAATTACTCAAGTGTAGGGACGCCATCCTCATTCGTCATGTACCTATCAAATAGGCCATATATGAGAAGCCAAAGAAATATTAAACATACAGCTACATTGACACGAATGACACGATCAACTTGATCGACAAAGCAGCGTTCAACTCCCGGCCACTACTCGGGTGTCACTTGCGCATTGCCGATCCCTAAATCACGTGTACCTACTGGTACAAAAATTGCGATGAATCTAAACCCAGTAACGCTCAGTCCCGCCCAGTGGAGACCCATTTGAGCAGCCCATAATAACGAAGACAGCTCAGCGTAATGATTATACATAATGTAGTTTATTTACTGCGCCGCGCCTGATAATGAGCGCCGAGATGAACTGAAGAGACGAACTTAACGCGATTTGTCCGTCGCTGGACACCAGTGGCTCAAATAGGATGATGACTTTGGACAAAATATTTCAATAAAAATGTTTTAACGTTACTTTAGTTGTAAGATTTTTAGTCCTCGACAAACACTGGCAGTCTCTGCTTATGAAATGATTCGTTACGTTATTTATTTGCTTTTGTTAATTGATGGCCTATGTAGTCTATCTACATAGTAGTACACCTGTAAAGCTGGGTTAGATTCACGGTTCACGGTAATGTCATTCATTTGTTTATCACAAGATTCACAAGTATCTGTTTCTGGGTTATTAATCTTTTTATATAAGATTTTTGCATACTTAGCTGGGTAGTATGTGAGATTGTCTCCAAAACCTTTATTTGTTGTATTAAAAATATGGAAACGTAACGCACATGCGCTAAGGGTGCCGAAGCCAAAATGACAAATAAGGAACACTCATAGTTGGAATCTACTTGAAATGATTTTGCGGCAAAGATATTTTGCGCGATTTTAGTATTCCTTTGTTAATAAAGTAGATAACCATTTTTGTCCAAATATCTATATCTTGTTCAACTCGATCACTGTGCGGAGGGCCAACGGGGGCCAAGGGGGTTTAGCGACACCTGCTCAGGTAATGAGACTTGGACTTTTAATTAATAGAGAAAAGTAGGAATTATACAGTATTTAATACAAAAATGATTAATATAGGTATAACTTTATAAGCGTTGTTTAGTGTTTCGGTACCCAAATCTTGCCGAAAATTAAACTTAAGCGGTTTGTGGGTCCAGTATTATTTGTATCTAAATTTGTTTTCTAGGGCTTCGGCTTAATCTGTATCAATATAATGAACGTGAAATGGCCACATATTTGTCAACCGTAATCCTTTTTGGAATCGGTTGATAAGTAGGTAAGTATTAGCGTGTCTGGAATGAGAAGAAGCTGTGTTGAATGAACGGGTGAGTGAATGACCAATGTAATCCTTTCGCTTCCAGGAATAGTTTCATTCAGTGATTGTCTGAATGGTAACAGAGATATTATTTGGTATCATCAGAAACTATAAATAATATAGAGAGCCACAGTCTAAGAACTAGGTGTCGCTGCGACGCAATGTAATTTTTTCCTACTATTTTTATATCTTTAGGTTGCTCTCCTCTCGTGCAGATCGCACTTCATACTTGAGCTCCAAAAAGTTCTTAGACGGTGACTGTCTACATTATTTATAATCTCTGGTATTATTATAATGGTTTATTGTAGAAGTTGTACTTTCTCTCTTATACCTAGTTTTTAAGTACAAGAGTTGAAACGATAGATGCCATAATACATATACATACGTATAATTGTATGATTTTTATTCTATGGCCTCATTTAAATCCTGATATTGATATGTTACAGTTTCAGAGAAAAAAAAAACTCGGCCAAGTGCGAGTCGGACTCGCGCACTGAGGGTTCCGTAAAAACCTAAAACAATTGCTATTTCTTATGATTGCGTGGACATGAAAGTTTCGTTTTGCTACAGCAGAAAGATATTATAGAGCTATGATTCTGACAATTTTCTTTTACGGCTCTGAGTCGTGGACTATCAAGGCAGACCTTAAAAGCCGTATTGACGCGTTTGAGATGTGGTGTTGGCGACGGCTTTTGCGGATACCTTGGACTGCGATGCGCACTAATCAGTCCATACTAGAGGAATTACGCATAAAACGCCGGCTGTCGACGACGTGCCACGACCGCATACTCACATACTTCGGACACCTCTCACGACGTTCCTCGGATAGCTTGGAGAAAATAATCATGACGGGAAAAGTTGAAGGCACAAGACTTAGAGGCCCTCCCCCCGCAAGATGGAGTGCCCAAATCACTGCACCCATGCAATTAAAACTGCAAGAAGCCATGCGCTTAGCGAGGGATAGAAGCCTATGGAGGAACCTGATCTTCAACAGAAGGACATGATGTCACGATCCTCAGCTCTGAGGGAACGACTAATGATGATGATGATATGATATGAATTTCAATTTAATACCTCTACGCGTTTACGAGGAAACAGGTAGTAAGTTTAAAATTTAAAAAAATATTTATAACAATGCAAATTACAACGGCGCGCGGGCTCGAATACTTTCTCGCTCGCACACCGCTACGTCACTCTGCACGGCCGCCGAGGATCGCCGAGCGCACGCGACGACGACGTCACCGAGCGCCCGACCGGACCGTATAAAAAGCCACCGCCTGCGCCGCATTAAATCACATAGCTAGCGACTGCCTTAGCGATAGGTACACCTCTGTCCTCTGGCTAGTCTCTCTGAGTCGGGAGTTCGATAGCTACCTGCAGTCTTCTCCCTGACTTCCCTAGGTTAGCTAGTGCCCTGGCGATAGGTCCCGACTGTCCCTTGGCCCATTCCACCAGAAGTCAAAAGTGCCCAATCCAGTACATTGGCGCCCAACGAAATAACTACCCGCTCGTTTGGAGAAATAAGTTACATCTACCCGACATTTTTTTTTGTAAAGTACCCTACAAGCAAGATGGGTCACTACGATGGAAATAAAGTCAGCGAGATATCTACAAAGAAGGTAGTCACAAATCAACTTCAGATCCTGACACAACTGGTTTCAGTGTTACAAACAGTGTACAGAAGATTTATCCAGAATTTCGCTGAAATGTCTAGACCATTACCCAACTTAACAAAATGTTATGAACCTCTGTCAATTTTGAAACAAGCCGACTTAGAAGCACGAACCGACACAAGTAGTTATGCCACCGGAGCAGCTTCACTTCAGGGGGAGGGTGATCACCGACACCCTATTGAGTATGCGAGTCGCTTGTGGAACTCAGTGGAGGAAAACTACACTGATACAAAAGAAGAGACTATAACAATTCGTAGTCCTGGTACTCTCACGGGGCGTCATCTAGCACCAGAGGGGAAGACTATAACAATACGTAGTCCTGGTACTCTCACGGGACGTTATCGAGCACCAGAGGGGGAGACTATAACAATGCAAATTACAACGGCGCGCGGGCTCGAATACTTTCTCGCTCGCACACCGCTACGTCACTCTGCACGGCCGCCGAGGATCGCCGAGCGCACGCGACGACGACGTCACCGAGCGCCCGACCGGACCGTATAAAAAGCCACCGCCTGCGCCGCATTAAATCACATAGCTAGCGACTGCCTTAGCGATAGGTACACCTCTGTCCTCTGGCTAGTCTCTCTGAGTCGGGAGTTCGATAGCTACCTGCAGTCTTCTCCCTGACTTCCCTAGGTTAGCTAGTGCCCTGGCGATAGGTCCCGACTGTCCCTTGGCTCGTTGTATCGGGAGCAAACGTGCCCAACCTTGCCGTTTGCTCTACGACGTTAATTTAGTTAGGTAGTATATGTATGAACCTTACGCATGTATGAAATAGATTTAAGCATCTGAGTCAATAAACAAGTATCGTTGACATTGGCGTTTCGTTGTTACCTACATTTCCTACAAGTACTATTTTACTAAAAATGTCTACTTTTCGTAATTTTTCCTTTGTCTTTGCTATATGAAGTTTCTTCGTGCCAAGTTTCAAGTTTCTGAGTTTACGGGAAGTACCCTTTAGGTTTTGAGTTTCTTGCGAGTACTCATCTCCAAAATATGCAACTTAAATTGCTATTTCTTTTGATTGCGTTGACATGAAAGTTTGTTTTTGCCACAGCTGAAAGGTATAATAGACCTGAGTATTTGATATGAATTTCAATTTAATACCTTTACGCGTTTACGAGGAAGAAGGTAGTAAGTTTAAATTAAAAAAAAATATTTTTTGTATGATTCTACTAAAAATGTCTACTTTTTATAATTTTTTCTTTGTCTGTGCTATATGACGTTGCTTCGTGCCAAGTTTAAAGATTCTGAGCTTGCGGGAAGTACCCTTTAGGTTTTGAGTTTCTCGCGAGTACTCAGTTTCAAAATATGCAACTTAAATTGCTATTCCTTTTGATTGCGTTGACATAAAAATTTGGTTTTGCTACATCTGAAAGGTACTATAGCCCTGAGTATTTGACATGAATTTCAATTTAATAACTTCACGCGTTTACGAGGAAAATGGTAGTAAGTTTAAAATTAAAAATATACTTTTTTGTATGATTTTACAAAAAAATTCTACTTTTCGTAATTTTTCCTTTGTCTGTGCTACATGAAATTTCTTCGTGCCAAGTTTCAAGTTTCTGAGTTTACGGGAAGTACCCTTTAGGTTTTGAGTTTCTTGCGAGTACTCAGTTTCAAAATATGCAACTTAAATTGCTATTTCTTTTGATTGCGTTGACATAAAAGTTTGGTTTTGCTACATCTGAAAAGTCCTATAGCCCTGAGTATTTGACATGAATTTCAACTTAATAACTTCACGCGTGTACGCGGAAAAAGGTAGTAAGTTTAAAATTTTAAATATATATTTTTGTATGATTTTACTAAAAATGTCTACTTTTTATAATTTTTCCTTTGTCTATGCTATATGACGTTGCTTCGTGCCAAATTTCAAGTTTCTGAGTTCATGGGAAGTACCCCGTAGGTTTTGCGAGTGCCGAAAACTCTAAAATTTGCAGCATAAACGACTGTATCTTTTGATTGCGTTGGCTTTTAAGTTTGATTTTTTCACAGCTTCAAGGGACAATAGACCTTAGTATTTGGTATAAATTTCAGCATGATACCTCCACGCGTTCCTGAGAAAAATGGTCTTGACAGACAGACAGACAGACAGACAGACAGACAGACAGACAGACAGACAGACAGACAGACAGACGGACAACAAAGTGATCCTATAAGGGTTCCGTTTTTTTCTTTTTGAGGTACGGAACCCTAAAAATCACGAAAAGTTTTTACGAATGATTCCTACTACACTTTACTAATAAAACAATATTCAGCCACTTCACTCAATTAAGATTACTAGAAATTTAGCTTCAAATCTGTCAGTAGGGATCATCTGCGGCTAATCGCTTATTCCAAAACACTTTAAAAGCATTCCAACGAGATGCCATTTCTGAGGCAGCAGCAAATCGCCCACATCCCGCCAAATTACAATAATTACCACCACAACACAACCACATCCACATCAAAACCACGAGTTTGTCCATAAATATATCGATACCGTCTACAGCACTCTAAATACCATTTGTACTTATTTTTTTCCTAAATAACTTAAAAATTAACATTGGTAATAAGTCCAGATTAGACTAGTCCAAAATACAATCAACCTCTGACTTTATAGATGCAATACCATCGCCCATACTTTAACCTGACCACTTATAGGTCTTAATGCAAGGAAACAGGGTCCACCTATGCCCAGTTAAAATTGTTTACTGTTGGTAGCAGGGAGGTCTTGATATAATGGACGGGTTTCTTTCGAATCAGTCTTATACAGGCAGGTATTAATTTGGAGTTGAGTTATAATGATCCTGGTGATGGATTGGGTGACTCGGCAGTATTGGACCTTTTAGAGGTCTCGTTTGGGCAATTTGGCTGATAGGCGCTAATTTGGGAGAGAGGGCAATTGATGCACTTTTAACGAGGCTACCGAGCGCGGGTTCGATTCCTCGGAGAGCCTTAGATCAAACCTTTGACTTTTTGGAAGTCAAGTTTGTTCTTCTGATGGACTGTCTGAAGGCAGGAAGGTTTAAGTGTAAATTACTTATTATGGACCCAAGTATCACGTGCCCAGATGTTGTTAAATTAATTTTTATGGACCCGTTGTCAATTGTGTTGCTCATTTTGTATTGATAATTTTTTGCGAGGTAATTCTAATGTCATCTGTATTAGTATTTTTTATTTATTTATTTGTTTACAAATACTTTGCTCACGATACATTACATTGTTCCTTGTTATACCCGATGGAATGTTATCTTGCCCAATTGGCGGGGTTGTCAAATTAGAAGTTTTTGTTCTAATTTTTTTGCATTTTAAGGCACGAGCCCTTTTAAGAGCCATTTAGTGACTTCGCAGAAATTGCGATGCTATCTGCAAACCACGAAAGGGCAATTAACTTGCAGTAAACATTTATTCAAAAGTAACGTTTTCTAATTTTTTATATCCACTGTAGAGCAACCTCTGCAACTTTAAGAATGAAAACAATAATTTAGTCATTGAAATTCTAAGTAACATTATTACGTCTTTTTCAATTTAATAGATAAGTATTATGGGCACGTGTTATACATCGTATAGAATTGTTCATGCAACATACCCATTTTCATTGTCCCTGTTTGTGTAGTTAAAGACACGAGAAATCGTTGATGTGTTCGAAGTCTGTACTTACTCGCTTACGTAGACGCTGGTATAGCAGCCGTAGCTACACCATAGCCATGGCAAGGCAGTGTGGGTCACAAGTCGCCGTAACGACGCCGTAATTACTTGTGAGTCCAGCGTCCAGCGTCCAGACGACGCCACACAATGGCGCAATTACACAAGTCCCCAATCGAGTTACTACTGGCCATTTCGACAGAGTACGCTCTGCATGAGTACCGTCAACCGATGGGGCAAGTTGTATCGTGGTTGCTGTGAAGATTAGGTTTTGCAAGAAAACCCACTTGCAAAAATTGGAAGCTGAAAACAATGTAATTGGTGAGACCAAAGTACGGCGTTTTATCTGGCTGGTCTCCTCGAAAGGATTGGGAAATTTTATTCAGTGAAAAGAGTATATTTGGGTCAACAAGGTAGATTATTTAGCGACATCATGATTTTAACCAATATCGGAGATTGACAGCGCGACCGGTTGTTGTAGAAATTCTTGGGGAAGCCTATATTCAGCAGGCTAGGTATTTCGGCTAATATGATGATAATGATCATCATTACATCGTATTTCATAATGAATATTACTCATTTTAGATTTTTCAGCTAGTCTTCTGCTGCTGGGGAAAGCTGATGAAACCAATAATCAATACTCTAATTCCATCGGCCTTGAGTAAATATACCAGGAGTGGAACAAACAATACCTTGAGTATAATACACGACTAGGACGACATACACATGCACATACTAGGATGACATACCAATACCATCAGGATGCGTTTATAATTTGCGTGTGAGCAGTGTAGACGGATCTGTTCCGCCGCGTACTCTGCGAAGCGAGCAAGTCTTAACTTAGCACAGGTAGCGACCACAGCATAGAGAAAACTGTATAGAAAAATTATAATTATTTTCTTACTATAGTATGACTGCGCGAACTCTGCGTGGAGTTTGCAAGCAAAATGTGTAATTGCCAGTATGTCAGTACAGTCGAGTGCTTTAATTGTTGAGCCCTTTACGGTTCAAGGCTTAACTCAAGGTATTTTATTTTGTCCAATACTTACTTAATGAAATATCCAATGTGAATAGTTTTATTCGTCTTTATTTATTTATTTATTTATTTATTTATTTCTTACTTTATTACATTGAAACATCGTTAGTTAAGTTGTTTTTCGGTTTTAGATTATAATGTAAAGTGAACCCTAGTGATCATGCGTAATTTTGTAATGATTAAATTTAAACATTTACGCTAGTTCTTCATAAGTACTTTGTCACTTGCAAAATCTGTGCAGACATCACAATGTCACAAACTATGCCTATGTACCTACTTACAATACATTACGAATACAAGATGTTAGAAAATTGCTGATGATATATTATGTTTATTGGCATAATCGGTATCGTATTCTAATTTGGAAAGTTCATGATTGAAAGGAAAGATCATGAGCGAAAAAAAGTGGTTTCGTATGGAGGGTTATCTTTTAGAAACGAAGTGCCCATAAAAATAATGCGTTCTCCTACATTTTTCTAGCCAGAATAGGCACGATACCAATTTGATTATGCTCTTAAACAGATCACCAGTTAAGTAATGATTGTGTTGGACGTGTTGCCTTACTGCGGCGCCTCGGATGTGTGGTCATCGAAGACACTACAAGCGCTAAATCATGTATATAACAGCTGGACAGCGCTGCAGTGATTAAAAGCTGAAGTATGTTTCACGATACTGAACTATTTCTTAAATCATCATCTTCCTAGTTTTAGTACATAGGTAACGGAATGTTGTAACAGGTCACTTAGGACGCCTGAAGTCATCTTGGCAACCTGCAACCTGATCTCAAAAAGGAGCGTAGACGCTATCGCCCTCGTCATCATTCTGCCGAATAAATTAGAGAGTGGGGAAAAAATATTTTTACGGATGTCTCCCGCTACTCAATGGAGTAGCGGGGGACATCCGTAAGAATATTTATTTTTTTGCCATCAGCTTAAGTGCCCGGCACTTAAAGTCCATACATTCGCTCTAGAACCACTGACATGAAGCTTATAAGCATATAGCAACTGACAGCTGTCAACCGCCACACATGGCGCACAAAATTTGTTCTAGATAGCTGATCTAAATAAATGGAGAGTGGTATAGAAATGTAAGTAAAGTCAGTCGTACACAAAAACTATACACTATAAAAATCAGTCTCGGGCTGTGCACTCACTTGCATATCCAATTAAACACAATTAACTCTCGCATTTTCAACTTAATTAAAAAACTCAATCCAGTTTATCGAATAACAGCAGCCGGTTAAGCGCGGATTAACGGCTCGTTCCACTAATTACTCGTTCATTAACGAACGTTAACGAGTTCGCGTTCCCTATTGATTGGGATTAACTTAGGCAGGTACCTGATTGTGTTGCCAATCAGCAATTTGAAAAGTTGCCAGACGGAACGCGAAAAGTTGCTAAAATAATAACTCGAATTGAGTGCTAAATGTGAGGAAAAAGTTGAGCATGTTGTTAGGCGCTTGGCAGTTAGTGATGCAATTTCGCCTCCTCCTTGAAAGGGAACTCCTGAGTTCCGTTGGCTTCAACTAGTCAGTCTGTTTATGTGACCAAGCTCCTTTCCTCTTTCTTATCTTTGCATGGTTGTAAATAAGTTGTCTTCCATTTTACTACAAGTAGCACTTCTACATTGTTTTGTTATCCGTGCGATTTCCATACGACGTCAACATTAAATAAATAAGGACTTTCAACAGTGAAAAGTTGCTAAATTGGCAAGTTTGGCAATGAACTGTGGCAGCACAGGGCGCGAAGCGAGCGAGGCGGGGAAGGGGGTGTTCTAATCCGCGGGACCAACAATTTGCGGGAAGTGACGGTACGTGTCGATGTAGAATTGTTTTAGGTCTAGCTGATGTAGCTCCAGCTCCAGCCAATGTTGATTGTAATATTCATTACAGTTTTTGTTGATAAAATATAATATCTTTCTCTAAATTGTACAGGAGATTTTGAGACCAAATAAGAAATAAACAAGTGTTACCGAATATATAGTTGTATTGTACATATTCCTTTTTATTCAACAAGGGAAGGCTGGTGAGCTAGGACAGGATTCTTTAGAGTAGGTACATGATCCTTATTCTCAACACTACATCTGCCGATCACCTCACAGTATAGATCACCTGTTCCTATGAGGTTCGTGTTACTATATTAATTGGCCAGGTTATCGACTGCGCCCGCCGCCGCAGTTGCTGCCGGCAGTTGACGGCTCGTTATTGTTGAATGAGCGTATTAAAGCTAATATGATGCCCAGGGTACTTACGTGGAGGTATCTGTGTACGTACTAGTACCCATGTGTCATCGCAAATGAGAACTATATGCTTTCTTTGCAAATTGCAGGGAACTATTTTATGTTGATTTACTACAATATCCACAGGATAAACAAACGGTTACAATCAGTTTATATTGATGTCAAAATATTCAACAGTATGAAAAAACCTCCACATTGACTCAACTCCAGTTAATGCTTTTAATTCATCAAAATATATTTATTCAAACAAATTGTGTTAATTTAAGGATATATACGTAAATGCTCAGGTTCTTTGTTTAGAGCTGTTGTGTCGAGGGTTCATGATAGTGACCCTTCGCTAGAAGTGAGTCAAAGAAGAAGGAGCTTTTGGCTAACCGCCCGTGTCACTCTTAAAAATTTAATAACTCTGTCTTTAACGGTAACTTTAATAGTATGGTTTTCTCTCAGTACTCACTATAGTGAAAATTATTGTGGGCGTCGAGAAAAAGTTGTGAATTTTTTGACCATGGATAGAGTGCTTCACGATGAATATTTTTTAGTATTGAAGGTCTGTAAAATTTTTTGACCTTCACGTAAAATCAGGGGTTGACAAAAAAATTTACAGGCCTCCAATACAACAAAATAAACACCGTGGGGCACTCTATCCATATGGTCAAAAATTCAAAACTTTTTCTCGATGCGTACAATTTTTTCAATTTTATTCCCTGCTAAATAAGTAAATAAGTACCGTAATATTTTTAAATATTAGGTACTCGCCGTCCGTGAATCTGTAAAATTAAATAATTTTCCCTTTAACCTTAACTTTAAGTACCGTACATTTTCTAATCGTTTTAATCAGGTGCAACCAAACGAGCGGGTAGCGGGCAGGGTTACCAGGCGTCTGAACTTTTACAGACATCCGAATTAATTTTAGGACAACATAATTTCATTACAACAAGAGTCAATTTCGTATATTTTAAAACTTCGACATTTCGACAACGACATCGTCTATGTTCTATGTGGTCCTGGATCCCTTCAGACGATGCTATTAAAATTTGAAGATGTAACTATTGATATCTTACTGAATTAGGGTTTTCTATAAATTCCATATATATGTATATAAAACTAAGTAAATGTCAGAAACTGTCAAGTAGCACTGTCAAAAATTTTGTCAAACAATCATGGATTTCGTCCGAACTTGGCAGGTTTTGTCAGCTCTGATCATTTAGCGCAGCGTTATATCACAGCGTTTATGTAATCAACATATCACAATGTTTGTATACCGCGAGTCAGGGATTTAGTCAGGTCAGGACTCCGCAACCTGTCGTGAGGTAACCCAGCGAGGCAATTTGCGCGCCTGACCTCGTCAGCTTTGATCACCGCGCGCCTCGCAGCGGGCATTCATTATAATTGCCGATTAAAAGAGTTGCTTTGACGTTATTGTTGCCTAATTGTTACCAGATTGGAGCTTGTTGGTGGCACGGTAATTGATTTAGAGAAATACTGAGAAAAGTGGAATATATTTTTTTTATGTAAGGTGCGTTGGGGTAAGATAGAAAGCTATTTTTTTAGGGGTAAGACGAAAAATCGTCCATATTCCGGAGCATTACAGACTACTTTTTATCTTACCCCTAAAAAAATACCTTTCTATCTTATCCCAACGCACCTTATAGGTAGATTTTTGTGATGTGATTATAGTTAAGGCTATTATTTAGCTAAAGTCCGTCTCAGTTATGTTTGCACCGACGACTTAGTAGTGAAAATACATCAACATACACTCGGTCATTAATACTATTAAATATTTTTTTTTAATTTTAAAGTTAATTTTAATGTTATTGATATATGTATGAGATATGAAAATAATCAATCAACGTGCAAAATAGTAGTTAATGAACAGACCGACGTGATACAAAACATCAGGGAGTCGCAGCTACCTTCCCCCGATTAAATTAAAAGTGGCTGGCACAGGACTGCTACTAATTCAGTCATACGGCTGTAGTTGGTGACCAGCATATCTCGGAACTTTCATCGAATGTCGATCTTAAGTCAAATGAGCTTCGAACATAAGAAATAAGTAGTGAGGGTTCACGGACTTTATTGTTAAGCCATTGAGTACATTATACGGATAGCATAAGAAGGACAAGTATCTTATAGGGGAACGGTCGGAAAAGTGTCCAGCTGTAAACAGTAAATAATCTTAGTTCCAAATCTCTTCGAGTGGCGCTAGTATAGCTCTATCTAATACTAACAAAGTATGTATGCGGCAACTCGGTTAATTTATTAGTTCGTGATGAGTTAGAGGAGAATGACCTCTTCCTCAATAAGGACGTACCGTGAACCTAAAGGATGTCCTTCTCTTCTGCGGGACAATCAAAACACTTGGAGATGTGTGTTGGAGGATGCAAGGACTGGGCTGAATAACCACGACGAGCGATCGACAGCTCCGCCACGTCCTCGCCAGGCGTCACTACATATCATCTCAATGTGCCTGTTAATCTATTATCGAGCTCAATTTATACTAGTTCCAAGCAAAAATTGATAAACAAATAGGTGGGCATGGACACACACTGACAAAACCGATTGGATCTACTCGTGATACTACTAAAGTGATCATGGGTAGACCTTCAGTAGTTACGATACGGGTGATATTGGGTCAGTAACTGTTGACAATGCCGTGTAGTGGCGCAGTAATTAAATGACCGGCGTAATGAACCGTGCAGTCGCGTCGACTCACCGGCACGATGACGGGAGTTCCGTCACTATTTTCAAGAAACCTTGACGATTTGTTTATCCGTCAAGTACCTATTAGTTGGTACTAAATACCTATCTGAAGTTTATGCTGTCTATAGGGACGGAAAGTACCTACAATCGCTTGTCCCATCAAAAACGAAAAAAGTACGAGATAAGTACAAGATTTTTTGTAAATATCTCTACTTACTTACTATGTCTACGAGGGTTCCCCTATCTTTGGCATAACTTTTTTTGTGATAATTCGGCGTCGCATAATAACTTTAAGCATAAACTACTGTTGGCATAAACTCTACTGGCATAGCCAAGTTCCGCATATGTACTCTACGCATAATTTTCATCAAACGAAATAACGTTTGGCATAAAGTTGTTGTCCGAATCGACGCAAGATATATTTTTTATTTCGCATAATTTTGTTTGTAATAATTTAACATTGCATAAAACACTTTAAGCATAAAATACTGGTGGCATAACATTTTATAGCATAGTGAGGTTTCGCATATTTACAGTACGCATAGATATATTTAGGCCGAATAATCTATACATATAATAAATATGATCCGAATCATCACGTGGAATACCCAGTTGTGAACTAAATTTAATTCAAGTTCGAAACTTAAATTTCAAATCAAGCATGTTTCTTCATTTTATTTAACCATTCAATTTCTGGTTCGCAGCTGGACTACTAGTTGTAAATGGATATATTTTGGTTATATTTACCTAATTTAGTTTATTCCTTGAGGCTTGCCATTAAAACCTATTCGTATTAACCTAACATACTTAAGGGTCACAGTTCTAACCTAACCTAACCCACTTTTCAAGAGCCGTTTGGGCTGTTTGAGGCTCACAGTTCTAACCTAACCTAACCGACTTTTCAAGAGCCGTTTGGGTTGTTTAAGGGTCACAGTTCTAACCTAACCTAACCCACTTTTTGGGAGCCGTTTGGGTTATTTAAGGCTCACAGTTCTAACATAACCTAACCCACTTTTTAAGAGCCGTTTGGGCTGTTTAAGGCTCACAGTTCTAACATAACCTAACCAACTTTTTAAGAGCCGTTTGGGTTATTTAAAGCTCACAGTTCTAACATAACCTAACCAACTTTTCAAGAGCCGTTTGGGTTATTTAAGTCTCACAGTTCTAACATAACCTAACCCACTTTTTAAGAGCCGTTTGGGCTGTTTAAGGCTCACAGTTCTAACATAACCTAACCAACTTTTTAAGAGCCGTTTGGGTTATTTAAAGCTCACAGTTCTAACATAACCTAACCAACTTTTTAAGAGCCGTTTGGGTTATTTAAGTCTCACAGTTCTAACATAACCTAACCAACTTTTTAGGAGCCGTTTGGGTTATTTAAGGCTCACAGTTCTAAAATAACCTAACCCACTTTTTAAGAGCCGTTTGGGCTGTTTAAGGCTCATAGTTCTAACATAACCTAACCAACTTTTTAAGAGCCGTTTGGGTTATTTAAGGCTCACAGTTCTAACATAACCTAACCAACTTTTCAAGAGCCGTTTGGGTTATTTAAGGCTCACAGTTCTAACATAACCTAACCAACTTTTTAGGAGCCGTTTGCGTTATTTCAGGCTATCAAACTGCTGCGGTTTCCGCATGCGGCGACAGTGTAAGAGCAATATAGCGCTCTGCTCATGTGTAGCGCTGTCTCGTTTATTCATCCTGTAAGGCGCATTTCATACTAGGGCTGTGTCCTGCTCCGGTGAACGAAACAGCAATACACACTACGCATAGGTACCTGTCATCATTATGCATAGGTACCTGTATAAGTACTAAGTAGTATTTATATGTAGTTCGCGCAGAAAATAATTCTGCTAATTGTACCTTATGCATAATTCGTTTTCTGCCTTGCAAACATTCTGCTAAAATCTATTATGCTAAGCAGATTATGCTAATTGACAGCTTCGGACACTTGAATTGTATGCAAAACAAAATTATTCTTATCAAAAAGCGGCCGTGTGAACATTAGCCGATTTGAAATTCGGATACGCAAACATTTAGCCAATTGTATATTATGCGAACTGATGATTTCTGCAATGTTAATATTCTTCGAAAAACAATTATGCCAAATATGTTATGCCAGATGCGTTTCTGGCCACAGAAGTTATGCCAAATGGATGGAACCCGTCTACGAGTGTTACGAGGAAACATCGACTGTCAGAGGCAATGGTAAAAAATACAACTAATGTATTTTAATAGGAAAACTAGAACAACTAAGGTAAGATAATTATCAATTAACAACAACAATTGTTACCGATTACTTACAAATTTTGTATTTTGCGGGTTGTATTAGAATACATCAATATTAATTTGACAAGACGAAAAATACTTAGAACGAATAAAATAATAGGTGTGTGGATAAAATAATAAAGACAACGAAAAGCGAATTTCTCGGTGGTAGGAAATAAATACATAGCTTCGTGTTGGAAGGAAAGTAATGAATATGTTAAGAATAATCTTACAATAATTGTTTCTAGTAAGTAGGTAGGTAGGTAGGTGTGTTGACGGAACCCATACGAGCGGGCTAGTGGCGGACGTAGCGTCGCGTGCGCATCAAATATGCAGCGCAATCGGCGGAGTGCCCGCAAGGTCGCTAATCTCCACCGACCCATCGGAAATGCTGATGCAATCGCCTAAATCCTACCATTTTTAATTATGTAAGTTAATTTTGTTTCAAAAAATGTCAAATACCATTTTTATGAATTCAGACAAAGATAATATATTTGCGTTGCTAGTGTTGATAAGGTCGCCAGATAGAAGACATTTGTCTTCATAAAATTACCAGTCTTTTCATGAAATGGGTTAGGTCGGGTGCCGTTTTACCAATTATATTTTCAGAAATGGTTGGACCATAATAATGAAATGATTAGTTCTGAGACTCTTAATATTGACATTTGGCATACCTACGTAACTTTGTCTTAATACTTAAATCAAGAGTAGGCCGAAGCGAAGGCAACCCTACCTCAACGAATAGTAGAAGTCGCCTTATTTAGGGCAATGCACTGTTAAATGTTATATATTTTGGTACCTATTAGCAGTAGCCTGATCTAAAATGTTGTACTTACCTACCTACAGCGGAACGCATTTTCCCGCTATGGTTTTTGGTCTGTATTTTTAGGTATTTAAATAAAAGTAAACAAAATCTACCCTCCAATGGCTCCTTAAGCCACTTGAGGGTAGATGAAAACATTACATGATCAAATAATGTAGGTTAAAGTCAGGTCATTCGTTCAGTGACAGATCTAGGCGCTTTTGTATTTGGTTATGTAATACTCTTTTTGGTTGGTTAACCAATAAATGTTATAACTACCCGAGAATGTACAAATTGTTTGTTTACTTTTATTTAAATACCTAAAGATACAGACTAAAAGCAGCAGTAATGAAGCATTTTGCAGGCGACGAAATGAAGGTTTACTGTTACATGACCGTTTGATAAAAAAACATATTAAATACATACACTGCGGGAAATTATTTCCCTGCGTACGTAATAATTATATGGGATTGGGGTAGAAAATCTTTAAATTAGAAAAATAAAACCAACAATTCACTCATTCTTTTATTACTTAAAAATAACCTAGTAGGAAAGAAAGGGTTATTTCAATTCAAAAACTTGTTTAAACTTGTTTCTTACCTTATTGTCATAAATAGTAGGTAATAAGATAAGATACATTACAATATGTGCCAGATAAATATGTGTCTTTATTTGTACGAGTAGGTAGGTTGCAGGTAAAAAACAAATTCGAAATGAGACGAAAAAAATAAGCATAAAAGTTGTCGACTTGAACTCGGTGAAGTTACACCAGTTAACCCGTTTACAGCGGACAGACAAACAAACATGGCGGCAACAATAGTGCGTCGATAAGTCATTAGCGCGTAATCCGCTTACGGCTACCGGCACAAAAGAAACGCTCCGAGAACGCGCAAAAAACGCGCGCGCACCATTGGCTGCCGAGCGTGACGTCACCGCCCCGCCCCCTAGCAACCGTCTCCACACCTGAGATGAGAGCGAGCTACATGTGACAGGGATGGGTAGATATTGATGCTCCCGACTCCAACTCTAAACGAACCTAGTCAACTGCCACAAGCATTTCAAATTAGACCGCTTTGGGTGGATTGAGGGTAGGTTTTTGACTGTTTCGAGGAGGGTTTTATGCTGTAAGGATTAGTGCACGTGGTCAGTTGGAAAAGCTGTTATTGTTTGGTTACGGGTTAACCGATTTGGTTAAATTTGTGTGTTAACAGCAGATGTCCGGTGTCGGCTCTCGCTCTGCCGCAAGCCGTGCGAGAGAGACGGAGCAAACTAATTAGTGGAGTATTGATTAGTATGATTGTTTGAATTGAGTTAATTAACATTATGCCCGACTAATTACATTGAAAAACAGTTACTGCGACTGATTGGTTGATGGTTTAAGGCTTCGATTTAGTAATTAGTTTAATGTATTAATATGTAAATCAGATACTAGCTATAATATTGATATTGAATATGAATAATAATATATTGATTACAGGTAATAGTCATATTATCTACATGTCAGTTTTTATAAATGTACGATTTTTTCATTATGTAGTAGATATACCAGGCTAGACAATTAACTTACCTGCAAAAACTTCAACCGAAATATATTTAATTTTACCTATAATATTATCAATAAAAGGAACGTTACAGGCTATAAGCAAGAATGTAAGTAAGTTAACAAACCGCTATGAAAGGCTGCACTCCGCGACACCTCGCACAATCAACCCAATCAGAGGAAAAACTAGTCGGGCGAGGGGGCTAATGCTCGCAAACAAATCTCGACCCCAAAATTCGCACTTTCCCCCACCCTCGGCCACGCCCCCGCCGGCGAGCTGCCAGGCGCCAGTACCCCGTGCGCCGCGCTCGAACATGGACGCCCCGCGCTACGGGAGCGAGGAGCGCGACACGAGCAGTCCCGCGTCACGCGGCAGCACGCCGTGCTCCACCTCCTCCATCAACGTGACGGAGCCCATGACTCTGACGCAGCACCAGCACAACTTGGAGACGTTGAACAGGATGGGCATGTTCTTCCACGCGCAGCAGATGCAGCTCTCGCAGAGCCTGGACGCGGTGAAGTCGCGGCTGCTGGCGCCGGCGCCGGGCCCGCGGCACACCATCGACGCCATCCTGGGGCTCAGCGGGCGGCCGCTGCCGCTGCACGAGGAGCCGGTGCCCGTGTCGCCGGACCCCGACCAGAGCGCCGGTGAGTGGTTGCCAGCGGCGGTGTTGGTGTTGTGATTTCAGTGATCAACTGATGTTTTTCGTCTTTGGCAGGCTGGTCTTCAAACTAGCGTGTTTTATCTGGTGAATAAATTGACAGTTCAAAGCGGAACACGTGCGAATGTTTGCAATGCTGTACCTAACTTTAACTAGGTAGGTAATTTTGAACAACTTCACCGATCGGACCAAACCATTCGTTCCGGAATCAAACCACAAATTTCGTTCCCTTTTTTATGAAACCTTCACTGAAAAAATTAAACAGCTAGAAATAAATAAGTTTTTGCTATTTACAACCGAGTGACTCGCTTCGCATGGAGCCTGCAAAGTTCGTGGCTAAAATCAAAGAAGTCAACTTGGCTAACGTATGTACATATTTAATACCATACCATTAAATTTGCTAAAAATAAAAAAGGGAGTCAGGTAAGGGCTATATTTACTAGGACACTGACTTGGATTCAAACTAGTGCTTGGTTAAAATTACCAAGAACGATTAGCTATAATTGTTTCTTTATAATTAACAAAGCTTTATTCCGTGTTTTAAATATGTCTTGGTTGTAAGCAACTAAAAATATCTTAACCGAGCCAAATTGGTGCTTTGCTAACACTCTTTTTCCGTGTTTCCAATTTTTTAAGTAAAACAAAGTACCTAAGAAAAACCCATCTTATGCAAGGAAACTCACGTAGGTATACCTAAGTCGAGTCAAAATAGTTACTTATGCTACTCCGTTTTTCACTTTGATTGCAAGGAAAACCATTTTTCCTAAATAATAATTAACTTTTAGCGTTGTTGTTAAAGCAAGTCTTAAATATCATAACATAACCTAAAATAACATATCATTATTTTAGTGTATTGATTTATTTGTAAGGCATATTCTAAAATAAAAGCCGGGAATATAATAAAATCAACTCTTATTGTAATGAAAATAAGTGAGCGGCGCGTCGAAGTCTTTCGCGAGACGCGACGGCGGCGGCGCGCGCTGACGCTCATCTCATCTAATACAATATTGTCATTGGGTAGGTTGGGATCCGTTTGGCAATCTAACCCTTTGCGATAAGCACTAGTTTTTATCACAGCTACTACCATCTTACCTCTGCTATGTAATCCATCATCTCATACTTACTTAAAAAATATACAACATAGTTAGTTATCTATTTAAAATTACGTAGAAAAATCAAATTTTATTTTTTAAATAGAGACTGCCAAAATAGGATCCAAAGCACTTTGTTGTTTTTTTTTGGATTAGGCATCATATCATAACATTATACTCGTATATAATTTAATTTGATTATAAGAAGTAGTTAAACATTGTGAGGATATGTAGCACTGGCTACGTGGTTACGCCGTAGCAAGTGCTACACGCTATAATGTGTAATGTCGCTCGTAAGTACTTACTTACTTACTACACCCACAATGACAAAAATGCATGGTTTTCAATAATAACACACTAATGTAAACAACAGCCGCTCGCTCTCGGCACTATAGATATTTTAGAGTGTTGTGAGTAAGTGCCGATACAGAGAAAATTATACTTAGACGGCTAGTGATTTATGCAGTTTTCACTGTACTATACACACCGCGGCGTGAAATTGGGTTCTCGGCCTCGTATTAAGTCG
Organism: Pammene fasciana; assembly: GCA_911728535.1. NCBI lineage: Eukaryota > Metazoa > Arthropoda > Insecta > Lepidoptera > Tortricidae > Pammene > Pammene fasciana. The sequence goes on along the minus strand of OU452274.1, from coordinate 233,071 downwards.
AAGTGTCTGTGTTGTCCGTCGTACATGTCTAAATACTTGACCGGTAATCCCTGTCTTCCCGGCCTCTGCTGTAATGTACAATTAAACGATGTTTTCCGAGTGTAATTTAAATTTGTTATTTTTGTTTATCTTTGGATAATATCAAGAAAATACTAGGTCACCATTTTAAATAGCGTCGTATTTAAATTTGAAGATATAACATGATGCAAGTTTGGGGATCGTTAGTGCAATTGTTCAAAAAAATAAAGCACTGAAAATAAGTGCTAGTAGTATACTCCAAAATTTATTAAAAAAAAATTACATTATCATACCACGAGAGCTCTTTTATTAAAGCTCTTCATTATGCCAGTTCAGTTATTAGGTACAGGAGTTTTAATTTCTTATTGATACAGAGCAATTTTTCATTTATTGTAATAATTATTACACCTTTAATTCTAATGATAATTAATAATATAATAATAATAATAATATTTAGGCGTAGGGATGTGACGACCCCATCGCCCGCTGGTTTTCACCAGCGCAATCAGTCAACGCAGGGCAGCTTGTGGCGAGCTGTTGGAGAGTAGCGACTCCACGTACCTGAGTGCCCCTGGGGTGCCCTGTCGGATGGTGGGACAGGTCCCCTGCCTCTGGCTTGCCTTAGCCGGCTGTCCAGAGTGGGGTCGTTAGAGCTGTGTTCTCGAGGGTAGATGTGGAAACCTAAGTGGCGAGTTGGCTATATGTTTAAAGTCCAGTGACACCTCTCTACCCCCAGCTCCCGCACCGGTGTTGCCCTTGAGCCATCTTTGATGTCGCTTTTTATGGGGGCCCATCTTGCGGACGGCGAGTCACCGTCTGCCGGAAATGAAATTGGATACCGTTTTATTAGGCAGGCGTCCGGTTCTTCATCCAATAGCCCATTAATCAGTCCATTACTTTTCACCCAATAGCCTAGTACATTTTAGACTCCATTAATACTCAATAGTCCTTACACCATGGCGGGTGCTGTCTCTGCGTGCGTCCCATGACACGGGCAGGGGCAGCATCCGCTTAGTGTACCCCTCACTTTTCATTAAATTGTCGAAAGGGCCTCTGCGCGTTGGCTTCGGCTCCGCATACGCCTCCCAAAGGTCCGGAACACCATTGTTCCGTGGTCGGGAAAGACATACAAAGAATAATAATATGTTAGCCTCTATACGTCCCACTGCTGGGCACAGGCCTCCTCTCATGCACGAGAGGGATCAGGCTGTAGTCCCCACGCTGGCCCAAAGCGGGTTGGGAACTTCACATACACCTTTGAATTTCTCCGCGGATGTATGCAGGTTTCCTCACGATGTTTTCCTTCACCGTATAGCGATTGGTAAATATCAAATTATATTTCGTACATAAGTTCCGAAAAACTCATTGGTACGAGCCGGGGTTTGAACCCGGGACCTTCGGATTGAAAGTCAGACGTCGTTACCGTCAGGCTTATACATATGAGTGAATAGTGTTGAATGTTTACAGTTTGATAGTTTATTTTGATCGTATAATGGACACACTAGGTAACCCTCTGGTTTTTAAATGATATTTGGCATACAAAAAATCATATTGTTTTACTATTTTCAGAATAGTAGTAGACGTAGCAGGCACTTTAAATTGCATTAGTGTAGAATACTTTCATGAAATATATAAACGTTATAACAGTTAAAATAGTTATTAAGTCTAGAGTATAAGTACTAATATATTATGGATCATGTGATCTGAATTTTTAATTTTTTATAACACTTTTATAGAATGGTGTTGAATTATGACCTAACACTACTGTTGTGTACAAATGGGAGAGCATAAGAAAATGCTGTGAGTAGACGAAAAGTTATTTTAAGCATTCGCAAGTAATGATGTGCTATTCCCAGGAATATTCCTACCTCGAGGGAATATTGGGGAATTTAGAAATTGCTGTATCAAAACATATTGTATTTTTAAGAAATTGGTTAAACAACGAACACTAAACTTTTTACTGGGACATCAAGCACAGTAACTCTATATATAATAATAATAATAATATGTTAGCCTCTATACGTCCCACTGCTGGGCACAGGCCTCCTCTCATGCACGAGAAGGATCAGGCTATAGTCCCCACGCTGGCCCAAAGCGGGTTGGGAACTTCACATACACCTTTGAATTTCTCCGCGGATGTATGCAGGTTTCCTCACGATGTTTTCCTTCACCGTATAGCGATTAGTAAATATCAAATTATATTTCGTACATAAGTTCCGAAAAACTCATTGTTACGAGCCGGGGTTTGAACCCGGGACCTTCGGATTGAAAGTCAGACGTCGTTACCGTCAGGCTACCAACGCTTGGCAACGCAACTCTATATATACTGACAAGTAAATCCATAATATTTCCGAGGACATTCCCAATATTTCCTGGGTTTATTCCTAATGTTCGCAAGAATATTCCTTTTGCTTTAAGGAATATTTCCATAGTTTCTAGGACCTTGACCGAAAGAAAAATTATCATAAGTATAAAATACTTTTTAGGGTTCCAAAATTGCAAAAGAAAATCTTATAGTTGCGTCATACCGTCGTCGGCTCGTCGTTCCATGAGTCCTTATGCAGTCATTGTATTTGTGAATGTATAAAGCGTAATTTAAATGCAATTCTAACTGGAGGTGTGTTGTGTGTGCCGCTACTTATATTTCTAGTGAAATTTGGAACAAATATTTTTGGTCGGGCCCTCCATATTTGTAACAAAACATTTTCCAATTTTTTTCTAGTATCAGCATGTAGCACATTAACCGAGAGGTCTTAAAAAATAACATTGAGAAATCTTATAAAAACAATATACTTATAAAATTTGTTATTATTGAAATAAGCGTCCTGGTGCCATAATTCTAATTTTAAAATGTATAAACAATACATTAACAACACAATCTGTCTTAAACAGAACTCCAGGTTGAGTACCAATAATAAACCAATATTGAAGTCGTATTGTAGTTGCATGGTAGTAATTTTCAAGCAAATTCCGTCATTTTTGATTCAGACGTGTAGTCGGTAGCTGTGTTGTGTTGTTATTGCATTGGATTTGCATTGAAGTTGGATCATGTCTGTGCGTGTTTTAAAGTAAGAATACGGCCCCTGGAAATCTAAAAACTATCTAATTTTCTTCTAATATGAAAAAAATCTGAAAGTTATATCTTAATACACACTTTCGATAAAAAGTATTTTTTGTATAATTCGTTGATCTCTTATAAAAAAATCTACTAAATACTTTTTTTAGTAACATTTATAACTACACTTGAGAGCAAAAATTTCGGGTCAGTAACATAAACTTTAATATCTTTAAAATTAATATCTTTTGAGATGTTCAAGAAAATGCTAGTGACCCGATACTTTTACTCTCGAGTGTAGCTTTGATTACTGTTTTGTTCTTCATAACCTGTATTTTAATATTTCCCTATTTGGGGAATATTTCCGGGAATATTCTCATGGCACATCACTATTCGCAAGTAACAATCTGGCAGAATACTCCAAAATTAGGCTGTAAATGTGGCACTTCCCGCCCGGGCTGGTAATATCTATCCTCACGGCGGTGATCGGCCGCTTTCCGCCGGCAATTGCTTTGCCTGCCACCTCGCTGAGAACGGATACCGGCATGGAAATATACCTCATTTCCGATCACACCTCGGTGAATATACTTAATGCATTTATAGGTCGGCTGTTTAAGTAAATGTCCTTCAGATATTCGGAGGGCTCGGCTGTAGACAAGCGTTGGCAGCTCAGAGGATGCTCAGTCAGTGGTAAGGAGTTTAACTTTGATACCGGTGTAGGAAATGCCTAATGATGTCTTAGGTTTTGTGTAATGAAAAACATGGTTAGGAAAGTATCCTCAAAAAAGCTAAGTTGACCGCATCCTTGGCGCTTGCAACAATTTTTGCGGTTATGTTGCGAAGTGGATCCCAGACTCACTTAGCGAGCTTGGCGATAAACTAGAACTACCCTAGGAATTTGATGATGGTTATAGATAATATATTTATAATATTACCCACAATTAAAGGGAAACATTAAAGTTTAAAAAACACCAGTTAATACGGTTATAATACGACAAATCCAAAAATCTCTCGGACAGTCCTGAAATTTGGTATGTATATTAATTAGAGGTCCCATTTTCATGTCCAGATCATTTAATGTTCCGAGACCTCGAGGAATCGCCAGCACCTTCGAAAATGTCGTCCATCCCGAAGAATTTCGCCTTTAACTCTTAAACCTCGTATTCTTCGGAAATATGTCCTAGGACAACATTAAAGCCTATTAAATTTCTGCACAATACAGTCATATATGTGTTTGCGAATAAATTGCATTTTCTCAGAGAAAATCCTCGTACAAGTGATATGTTTGGTCAATACCTTCCCATGGCATATTTCATTGATATGGAACTTTCAAAATTACGAATTTGACCTTAGTTTATAGAATTGTACTTGAGCTATACAAACATCAACATTTTACCCGACTGCGCCGCAAACAAAAAGAAGGGTAATGGTTTAAAAATTAAAAATTAAACACATCCTGTAGCCTAGGATACTAAGCGGATTTTCACCATTGAGATATCATTAGATTCCTTTTAATTTGCACAATCAGCCTATCCTTTCTTTATTACAAAAAAAATGGCGGCCGTAAGAGGGCACCCAACATGAGATCTTTGTTTTTGTCTGGTGCCTAAACTATTAAGCGGATTTCGATGAAAGATACGTCAGGGAATTGGTAATTAACACCGCTAAGGCTAACTAAAGTGACGGAAAAACCAGATTATAGGTCTTAAGTGGTTGTTAACCAGCAGTGATGGTAACGAAATTTGACACCTAGCATTTCCCAGATCTCTGTTACTGTGTCTGTAAATTTGAGCTTTCGGGACCCCGGGGATCGGCCGCCATCTTGAAAAGTGTATCTTTTATTAGATTTTTATCTTTTTTCTGTAACAGTTTATTTAAAGTAAATATCTAGTATGGCAAAATAATAGCTCATTAAATTTCTCACAAAAAAAGTGTATGACACCACATCACGAAAATAAAGCCTTCTTCTATAAAGACTTCTTCTAGGGTAAAAAGCAAAATAATTTTTTGGGTCCATTAATCATAGTGAATGTATATTTTATGGCATTGGTGTGTTAATTATTAACACATTAGTTTATTTTTAATTTAAAATTGCTAAGTAACTTAGGTACCAAAAAAAGTAAAATTCGGATCAATTTTATTAATAGAAGGCTTTATTTTCGTGATGTGGTGTCATACACTTTTTTGTGAGAAGTTTAATGAGCTATTATTTCGCCATACTAGATATTTACTTTAAATAAACTGTTACAGAAAAAAAATAAAAAATCTAATAATAGATACACTTTTCAAGATGGCGGCCGATCCCCGGGGTCCCGAAAGCTCAAATTTAGAGACACAGTAACAGAGATCTGGGAAATGCTAGGCGTCAAATTTCGTTACCGTCACTGCTGGTTAACAACCACTTAAGACCTATAATCTGGTTTTTCCGTCACTTTAGTTAGCCTTAGCGGTTATTGGCTCATCAATTATAGTAAATGTATATTTTGTGACTCTGGAGTGTTAATTACCAATTCCCTGACGTATCTTTCATCGAAATCCGCTTAATAGTTAAGGCACCAGACAAAAAATCTCATCTTGGGTGCCCTCTCACGGCCGCCATTTTATTTTTTTTGTAATAAAGAAAGAATAGGCTGATTGTGCAAATTAAAAGGAATCTAATGATATCTCAATTGTGAAAATCCGCTTAGTATTCTAGGCTACAGGATGTTTTTAATTTTTAATTTTTAAACCATTATCCTACTTTTTGTTTGCGGCGCAGTCGAGTAAAATGTTGATGTTTGTATAGCTCAAGTACAATTCTATAAACTAAGGTCAAATTCGTAATTTTGAAAGTTCCATATCAATGAAATATGCCATGGGAAGGTATTGACCAAACATATCACTTGTACGAGGATTTTCTCTGAGAAAATGCAATTTATTCGCAAACACATATATGACTGTATTGTGCAGAATTTAGGACATATTTCCGAAGAATACGAGGTTTAAGAGTTAAAGGCGAAATTCGGGATGGACGACATTTTCCAAGGTGCTGGCGATTCCTCGAGGTCCTGGAACATTAAATGGTCTGGACATGAATATGGGACCTCTAATTAATATACATACCAAATTTCAGGACTGTCCGAGAGATTTTTGGATTTGTCGTATTTTAACCGTATTAAGTACAAAGAGGATGACATTGAATGCGTAGTCGTTTTGTTGTTTTCATAAAAAATACAATTGTTGTACGGTAACATAGGCAATTAAATATGTTTCAAAATACGTTATGTTATATTGATAGGGCAGATGTCCCGGTTGTGGCCACTGTGCCGGTTTTCGCCATTTTCAACTCTATTCGGGTAGGTATAGACCAATTTACAAGTCTATAATTTATAGTTCATAGAAGAGTAAATTATGGCAGTACAGATGACACTGTCATCTGTCAAGTATCAGTTGTCATTCAGTTGTCAGGAGCCATGGAAAAAAGTAGCCAAAACTGGCTCTTGGGCCCTTTTTTGACATCACATTAAAGAAAAAAATAGGATCTATTGTCAGATTCTTAACAGCAAAGATTCATATTAATATAGTAATATATTTTCAACTACTCAGTATATAAAGAATGCCATAATTCCTTATTGACACAAAATTACGGACGTCTGAATACACGAACTCTCCTTAAAGTGGCCAAAACCGGGGCATCTGCCCTACATTATCTGACGATGAACATGGAGTGCAGTAAAGACAAATAAAATGTAAGTATGACTACTTAAATCAGTAATACAGGGAAGCTTTGTGGTTCAAAAATCACATTATGTTCTGTTTGTTTTGGATTTGTGTTAAGATTTTTCCTGGTAGTAGGTATAACAATATTTCCTTGAAACCTGCTTTATTAAACAAGGATATTAGAGTTGTATCTTACACTCACAAGGAGCTTTTGGTATGTGGGGTTTGTGCCCAGACAGCACATCCTTTTTCTACGAATTTGAAAGTGTTTTATGCACTCCTTTTAATTTAATTTAAATGAGTGACTATTTTTTTCAACAAGAAACCACTGCCTTTCATTTACGTAGCCTACAAAAGGTACTATCGGGTTCATAATTGCATGGTCAATTTATCAATGAATTCATTCATAAATTGCCCATGCACTTTTGAACCTGATGGTACATACAAATCGGTTTTACTTGCGATTGCGATACAAAATTTCTCACAATGGACCACAGTTTCATGGTCAGACACGGTTTCTTTTCTAAAGTACCTACACTGGCACACTTGAACCCTCGATTATTGCAGCACCGGATGCCAGATCGATAGTGTTGCAACTAGCGTTATTACTCCCACCGATGACAGCCGTTTCCTGCGTGTGCGCAACTTTAACTGCATACCTAATTTTAATATCTAATCTTGATTTGATATTAAGTTAGTTGCTGTATGCTTAGGCTGCGTTTTCACCAGAGATGAGCGAGGAAGGAATGTGTATCTTAACCCTTCGTATGGCTTAGCACTGATCAGTGCGAATGAATTTAAACCTTTTGTATTAAAACAATGGATTTAAATTCATGCGCACTGATCAGTGCTTAGACATATGAAGGGTTAAGCACCAGTAGAATCACTTCATTGGTTTATCCTCGCACAGCGCAGCTCTAGGATTAGTTCCAGACAAACACATTCCTCACAACGCGTCCTCGGTCATCTCTGGTCGAAACGCAACCCAACTGTTTTGGTACATAAGAGCAACCCGGACTAACAGTAATGTCTAATCAAGAGCAAATTTTGAAACTTTGCATACCGCTTCTTATGTTTGGATACATTAGGACTATTAGAGGAGGTGCGATTGTGAAATCTAATTATTGTTTTAAATTGCATTGTGTCTAAGTCGTGTTATAGTGATCACTTATGAAATATAATGGCATGCGTTTTATTTTAAGCTGATATTATGCCAAAGGTTTTATATTAGAATATATTTAGGTGTTATTTCTTTGCACTTTTGGTACTCTACATTCTGCATAATGTTCTTAAAGTAATAGAATAAGTCAATGTCTTGTAGCTGCTACTTAGGTGTATTGTGTCGTGTTGCGTTTATTAAAACCTCTTGTTTTTCTTGAAACAAATGCCTAATTATCAATCGAATGAAAATTTATCAATCGAATGAAAGTTTTTAAATTTATTGTTGATTACGAGAAGTGCTTACAATTTCTTAGTTCTTAGTTTACATTCAAAATAAATTCTGAACTTAAGAATTTGAAAAGTCATGCTTAATACAGTTTGTTAGACAACATAGCTATTTTTCTCTTTTTTGAATGGTTATTGTAGAATGAACTGGTAGCCGCGCGGCCCGCGGCGCGGGCGCGGGAGCCAGCTGCTTATCGAGACCGGCTTTTAGCCGCCATCTTGGAATCCCCAGACTATAGACTGGTTCAATCGGTATCCTTTCAAGTTATTAGTATATTTATCTAATGTATATTGGAGTGGGTGCTAAAACACTCCTACTTAGCGTGCCACCGACCATGTGCAAAAGGACATAATCTATACATAGGTAAATAATATCTAATAGATACTTTCGTTCTTACATGAATTAGTTTCTATGATACAGTATGTATTTTCAAAATTGTCTATATTGATTTTCTGTAATCTATAATAGGTACCAAAGAAATATTTTCAGTGCCGAGAAAAAGATAATTAGGTACAAAATTCATGTTTGTAAAGTGTTTTTACTAAGTATTATTTATCAAACGTGTCACATCGTTACATTTATGAAGTTATGACACTTATAAGATATCAAAAAACAAATCTATGAAGAGTAGGCCGTAGGCAACCCAACCTCATCGAGTAGCAGATTAGAAGAATTTAAGTAGGTACTTGGTAGACTGAGCTGAACTTGGAGCATTTTGTACAGAACAAAAATTCTCAATTGATAAGAACCATAATTCCTAAGATTATGACATTAAAAATCAATTAAGAACCCAGACCAGCGCACCATTGATCGCGCAAACGGGGTCACTCTGCTCGTTATAATTTGTGTGAAATTATTAATTAGCCCATTATTACTATCGGCCATCTACAAACACCAGAAGTACACTCGGCTGCGCAAATTTGGATCTTATCGTCTTCAGTATAAGGTTGAAGTGTAGTCGGTTGACTTCGTTGGTGTGACACGCGACCTGGTAGCGGCTAATTCTGGTTGTTATTCTTTTATTTCCGCTATTGATCACTTTCGTATTAGACGAATCATTAGATAATAATATTATGGCTCAAACTCATTGGCGCTGTCATACCTACTGTTATGATTTAGTATGAGAGCACAAAAACCGGTTCCGGTTGCATTTATCTATTCAATCTTAAACGAATTTTTTACCTAAAAGCATTATTGATGCGAAATAGGTACCTATTTATATATTTCATTGAGATAGGAAGATTAGCTGTGGGGTGCCCGGCCTTAGAATTGTCCCCCACCATATCGTCCCGTGGTTGCAGTAGGAGTCTGCTAAGGAAATATACCGGGAGATGGGCAGCAGCATCTTCCGAAAGCATAAACAAAAAAAACTGCGAGTGCCAACCCGCCTGCCAAGCGTGGCGCGTATGGCACCCCCCCCCCCCCTTTAAAGGGGAGGCCTAAATTCATACGAACGAGAGAGAACGTCATAAATTACAAATACCAATAAATATTAAGTTAATTATATTAATTTCATAAAACAGCGGTTGCGACGATTCTTCGTGAATGCTTAATAAAATACAGTCTATTGGGGCGAGTCTATACTACCCGGGTTCTTGATTACGAAGCTTATTTGTTTGTTATGAAGTTAATTGGGGAAACTATAACGTGAAAGGTTGCGCGAGGCGAGCTTACAATCGCATAATTGTACATGTGTGGCACGAACGGGTGGAATCGGATTAATTATTAAAATCTGAATCAGGACTATATTCATTAAATAATTGCTTTTAAAACATAAGTCAAAGCATGAAAAAGTAGACGCTTGACAAATCAAAACAAAACTTGCTTCTTCTGTCATCTCATGTACTAATGAATGATATAAAGATATAGTTATTGAGCTATGTGCTTAAGTTAATTGTTATTTGAAAAACTTCTATAAATCAAAAATATTAGCTGATGTGTGCGGAGACCATGAATCTTCGTATGTAACGCCTTATAATGTAGAGATGAGATGATCTATATTCAAAAATTCAAATTCAAAATATATTTATTTCATATATTGGTTTTACAGTGGGAGGCAATACAGTGATCCCACACTAGGCTGAGCCTGTGACGTGGGGATCTTAGCGAAATACATGAATATTAAAGCTAAAATTAAAACTAAGAATTTTGATTAAATGACCGAGTTTATATGTTTTACGAGTTGATACAAACCAATACAAAAAATAAATTTACAAAAACAAAATAAAAACAACAATTGAACACTCCTTTTGTATGAGAGTCGTCCAGATGAAGTGAGTGCTGGTCGCTGGTCCCACCCTCTGGTACAGTTTTATTGCGCGATGTATTTAGTTGAGATCACACCGGCACCGGCAGCCAGGGACTGCATAACCGGAATATAAAGGTACCTTTATAAAACGGTATGACGTCATACCGCATGTTTCGGTATGATTTCGATAGCGCAACCGATATATTTCTGTACAGAAATATAACGGTACCGCTATTTTTTTCGATACTTCAACCGTTATCATAAAGGTATGGATTGAGGTATATGAGGGTGAGGATGCCCCGCCGACTGACCGGCGACAACCAATCAGCGTTAGTTATTGAGTGCTTGCCCTAAGCACCTATTTTGTTTGATTTCGTTCAGTGCGGCACATTTTTGAGTTATTCGCTGTTAGCTTCTTGTCGTTAGTTGCGCTTTATTCGCATATGTTTTGTTGATTTTAGGATTTCATAAGTAGTACAAGACACCTTTAACAAAACATTTTCAGTTATAAAAATTAAATAAAAATTAAATAAAAATAAAATAGAAATATAATAAAAATAAAATAAAAATTTAATAAAAATTTAATAAAAAATTTAATAAAAATAAAATAAAAATTTAATAAAAATAAAGTAAAAAAATAAATAAAAAAAAAGAATAAAAAAAAATTAAAAAAAATAAAAATAAAAATAAAATAAAAATAAAATAAAAATAAAATAAAAATAAAATAAAAATAAAATAAAAATAAAATAAAAATAAAATAAAAATAAAATAAAAATAAAATAAAAATAAAATAAAAATAAAATAAAAATAAAATAAAAATAAAATAAAAATAAAATAAAAATAAAATAAAAATAAAATAAAAATAAAATAAAAATAAAATAAAAATAAAATAAAAATAAAATAAAAATAAAATAAAAATAAAATAAAAATAAAATAAAAATAAAATAAAAATAAAATAAAAATAAAATAAAAATAAAATAAAAATAAAATAAAAATAAAATAAAAATAAAATAAAAATAAAATAAAAATAAAATAAAAATAAAATAAAAATAAAATAAAAATAAAATAAAAATAAAATAAAAATAATATAAAAATAAAACACTGAAATCAAAAATATTAAAAGAAAACAAATAAAATAATAAAGAATTTTAATTTAAAAATATATTTACCTAACATTCAACTTCATATCTGCACTGATATAATTATTAATATCAATTATCTATTTAATGAATCTACACTAAAAACTTTTCACCAATTTTCAATGTTGAACAAGACTAAACATTAATTATTTCCAATTATTAGTTATTTGTAACAGATTGATGAGTCAATTGATTTTAATTCTAATTGAAATCAATTTGCATTGAACTGTTAGTGTTCAATTGTCTCAGAGTACAAAAACAATCTTCTCCAATGTGCTCGGAAATGTTCACCTTACTGTAGCAAAATTAGTACGTGAAGTTCTTCATTTTTTACCACAACGAACTTAAAAAAATACTAGTAGTCCGCCTCGAACTGAGAACTCGCGATTTACTTGCAAACGAGTTGACCAATATAACAAGACCCCAAGGAGGATTTGTTTTCTCCTTCTAGCTCCATAGCGACTTGATCGATCCCGCTCATATACGAACTTACAAATTTTATGTATCTCTGCTACAGCCCCAAGAAATGTCATAAAGATCAGATAAACGTAACTAAAGTTATCGTCAGACAAACTATCGAAATCAAAAAGCCATCCAAATGCCGAGACGTCCCAGTAGCCAGGTGACAGTTCGGTTCGGTCTGGAGTTGTTTGTAAGAACTCACTTCACATACGCTCCGCGAGTTCGAAAGATCAATATTGTCCTGTCTTAGCGGACCAGAAGTTGCTTGTCAACGCCATAAATAAGTGTATACTTTTGCACCTTACTCCATTGTAATAAGGTTCAAAAGTGTATACATATTTTAAGCGTTGACTACTAAAATCCATTACTGTATTGTTTTTGCTCTCACTTAACTTCACAAACAATAGGAACACATGGTACTTAACAGGTAAAACCCAAAGCTACTTGAAGGTAATCATTATCAATGGCCCGCAAACTATTGTTTGTTATCTTTATCTGCACGTGCAACTATTTCTTAGTGTTTTCACCGAAGAAAGACGGTTGTCCAGCCAGTAATAATATTTATGAATAACAAAGTAGGTATATTATTATTTCACTTAAAATACTTTTTAATTGTTGCATTGGTCTACCTGTAGCATTTCTTACTAGGGAGTAAATATTAATTAGAGATATTAATATATTTTTCTCCAATGTGCTCGGAAATTTTCAGCTTACTGTAGCAAAATGAGTACGTGAAGTTCTTCATTTTTTACCAAAACGAATTTAAAAAAATAAAAATCATTATTTACCTGTTTTAGCGGCCGTGAAGTAATTTGTCAACGCCATAAATATGTATACACTTTTGCACCTTACTCCATTGTAATAAGGTTCAAAGTGTATACATATTTTAGGCGTTGACTAGTAAAATCCATTACTGTATTGTTTTTTACCTTTTAAACTTTTCATCCGACTAAGAAATGCCATTTCAAACAGCCAATACTTAAGCGACGTCTATACACCGTCTGAACGGCAATCCCTTCAAACTGTAGGATAGAGCGAGATAGTTAGATCAAAAACTTGGTTGTCTCGTTCTTTGTCATAGCACCGCGTCTGATCGTGCGAATGAGGCTTAATACAATCATAGACAAAACAACTATTTTTAAGGTTTAATCTTGTATCTGTTGCATAAAAGGAGTATATTTAATACTGTCTTAAATAGCTTTTGACGAAAATTTCTTTTTAAATATTATTTGAATGAAAATTGGCAGTATACATAGTTCTTAATACTTTAAAAAAAAAATATAGAGAGAAGCTAATTCATGACATTGAACGCTAATAACGTAACCAAAATCTGTAATTTATTTCATTTACTTTACTTTATTTCCTCGCACTTTTAGAGAAAAGCACTATATATGCCTCGGCGGGAATAGAAATTCGTGGATTCGTCTTATTTTTTCGGACTCAGCTGCGCTTCGTCCGAAAAAATCGCTCATCCACGAATTTCTCTTTCCCGTCCTCTGCAATAATGTACTATATTTGGATGAACTTTCATATTCACCGACATCGACAAGTAGGTACCTAGTACCTAGTGTACCTACCTGAGGTGCGATTTTTGATTCTCATCGGGTGGCTTATTTCGTACTAAGTAGTCATCGGCTGCATACAAAAAAAGGCACCGGTGAAATTCAAAAATCACACCAATCCCACCTCTGGTTTTTTTGTACAAACTCATATAATGGCTGGTTATCAGAGAACAGAATAATACCAATATGTAATTACTTAAAAAAACATCTGGAATCAAATCAATGCAAAGACCACGAGTATAACACATAATGCGAAGGGTCCGTTCGACACAAGCTCTCTTTCAACAACCGAGCGGAGCGGAGCCGAGCGGAGCCGAAGTCGCGGGAACACTATATCAAGATAGCTACGGTTCCGCGTGTAACACGTATATCACAAGCCCTAGTTCAAACCCCCTACGGAGTTTTTCGGAACTTACGGAATATCAATTGATATTTATATCAATATTATTTATTATTCATCAATTCATGTCATTATTTACCAATTGATTTAATTTTTTTTTATTTTTTTTTATTTCTTTTTATTTTATTTATATTTTATTTATATTTTATTTATATTTTATTTTTATTTTATTTTTATTTTATTTTTATTTTATTTTTATTTTATTTTTATTTTATTTTTATTTTATTTTTATTTTATTTTTATTTTATTTTTATTTTATTTTTATTTTATTTTTATTTTATTTTTATTTTATTTTTATTTTATTTTTATTTTATTTTTATTTTATTTTTATTTTATTTTTATTTTATTTTTATTTTATTTTTATTTTATTTTATTTTAATTTTATTTTTATTTTATTTTTATTTTATTTTCATTTTATTTTCATTTTATTTTTATTTTATTTTCATTTTATTTTCATTTTATTTTCATTTTATTTTCATTTTATTTTCATTTTATTTTCATTTTATTTTCATTTTATTTTTATTTTATTTTTATTTTATTTTTATTTTATTTTTATTTTATTTTTATTTTATTTTTATTTTATTTTTTTTTTATTTTTATTTTTTTTTTATTTTATTTTTATTTTATTTTTATTTTATTTTTATTTTATTTTTATTTTATTTTTATTTTATTTTTATTTTATTTTTATTTTATTTTTATTTTATTTTTATTTTAATTTTATTTTATTTTTATTTTATTTTTATTTTATTTTTATTTTATTTTTATTTTATTTTTATTTTATTTTTATTTTATTTTTATTTTATTTTTATTTTATTTTTATTTTATTTTTATTTTATTTTTATTTTATTTTTATTTTATTTTTATTTTATTTTTTTACTTTTATTTTATTTTTATTCTATTTTTATTTTAGTGTTATTTAAAAAATACTTCGCGTCAAAGAAATCTTCCATTTTTTATTAGTCGCGCAATACTATATACCAAATTACTGTATACATAAAAAAAATTCAGTTCCATATCCGCATCGAGTTAATATCAATGATCGATTCAATGTACCTACACTATAAACTCTTTCACGAAATTTCAACTGAGGAAGACTAAAATGAATTCACTACAATTATCGCCGAGCGCGCCTCCGTGACCTTGAGCAAGTAGATACTTGCCGGCTACCTGCCCCGCGCCCCGCACCCCGCACCCTTGGTCAGTTGCTTTACCGCCGCAAACAAGTACCTACCTCGTAAATTCTGCGATGAAAATAACGATACCGAAATCATAACGGTATAAGTATCGCTATATTAAGGTATAAGTACCGTAACGAAAAAATTGCGATATCGTAATTTTATTTCGGTACCGTACCGCAATATTTCAACCGCTATAGCTCTACCTTTAAAACATTGCGGTATCGTAATTCTATACCAGTACCGTAACGCTTCTACCGTAACGAAATCAGTCCCTGCCGGCAGCGTCCCCCGGCGCGGCGTCTGGTAAATAGTGTAGTAGTACGCAGCCATGCAGTTCACACGAGACTCGCGCACAGACATGCACAAGTGCACTTACCGTTCCAGTATTTGACCAGGAGGACGATTCTAATGTTGACTATCTCGTCTTAATTGGTTATTAATACGGTATGATAATACAATAGTTGAAAAGAGACCTCGCGTCTCATATTTATATACACGGTGTAACTAAAATAGTGGTGATATCCGTTTAAGAGTAAGTACATACTTACATGTACATATTGTACATATTTCGATCCCTCTTACTCTTCAAACTTGACTAAATAACGAGTTACCTATTTATAAAAATATCTGAACTACCTACGTCCTGCCAAATATTCAGGAATGTTGGTTTTTTCAATACCACGACGGTGGCAAACAAGCATACGGCCTGCCTGATGGTAATCAGCTACTGTAACCTATGGACGGCTGTAACTCCAGTTGGGTCACAGGCGCGTTGCCGACTCTTTACAAAAAATATAAAATGATACCCAAAATAGTGTATAACAAACATGGAATACCTATATATTTACACATTGATATGAAAATGTAGCATTAGTTGACCTAAAGACCTCACTTCGCTCGTTCGTCGATTCATCCAGGTCAAACTAGGTTAAAAAATACTATGCTAAAAGTATTATGGTTTATAAAATATGACTTGACCAAGCAGATAAGATACTAAGATATCAATAACAGATTAAGATAAGCTTCGAAAGTCAGAATTGGCCTCTACGAGTAGATGCTTGACCCTACGAATCGATATGGAATCAAATTAGGTTAGGCTTTGGTCCCGGCTTACAGCCCATGGGCATTTGCAAGCGTTGCCGCATGTTTGTGTGTGTGCGTTGATTAAGGCTGCGTCGGTCACTCGATTGCAGCGTATTACCGCGTCCGATAAGGCTGCGGTCAAAGGCAGAGATGACGAGGGAGCGGGAGCGGTGAGTGGGATCAAAAATAAAAACTTGAATGAGATTGGCATTACATATAACCAAAAAAAATCCATTCCAACCACAAAAACATGGCGGGTTTACTGTACTATCTGCTAACATTAAAAAAGTGCAGTATTTTAAACAATAAAATAGGCAGAGACTACATTAACCAAATTTGAAAATTGACATTGCGCAGCAGCGGCATTTAGTGACGAGTAGCGTACCGTAGTACCGTCACTGCGACGCAATGCCATTTTTCCTGCTATATTTATATCTTTGGGCTACTCTCGTACAGATGGCGCTTCAGATGTGGGCTTCAAAAAGTCTTAGACTGTGACTGTCTTTATTATTTATAGTCTCTGAAGTAGGTAATGTAGGTAGTTATGTCTTGTCAGCAACTCTCGTTGGATCAAGGATATAATTATCGCCGCGGTTAGTATCTCGGTGACGTCACAATGAATATGCTATCGCCTACTAAAACAATTTAATGACGTAAATTGTTCAAGTATCCACACAATTCCAAGTTCCCTTAATAGCGTATGCAACTCCTCGAAGACCATCAAAGTTGCGCGATCAAACTTGCCCGCCCGCGCCGCCCGCAACGCCGCAGCCTTATCATATTCTATTATAGTCCGAGCGCCCCCATTATAGTCCGGGTGCCGGCGGCCGCCGCACCTCGCTCACCGATGATTCCTCATTCGGCTCGGTTTTCGATCATGATTGGCTCGTCATTCGAATCAAGTCTGTAATGAAGTCAATTTCAATTCGGTTGTATGCTGGAATTGAATGGTTGCCCAGTGGTTTCAATTATGGAACAAACAGTCACAAACTATATTGATCAAAGTCTGATTACTTATGGTTGTATATTTTCTGATTCTTACTTGTAAATACTAATTGTAAATAATTCGTTCTATGCAAAATGTTTTTAACCACATTCTGAAGAAGTGGAAATTCTTAGAAACTTTCTATATTTAAACTTTTTATCATTTGAATTTCTGAACCGAGTCTCGCATTTATATTTCCGCTTTACAATGAAAGTATATGCACTATTATAATAATCACTGTAATACCCTGTCAATAGGTTTACAGTTTTAAACACTTAAACAAAAACTAGTATCCACCCGACTTACCAAATGAGCTGATTGTCAATCTGCATCGCGATTTCTTAACGCTGTCAGTTATTCGCCAACTCATTACCCAACTGAAACTAATTAAATTTATATTCAGAACCATCAAACCATTTTAATTGTGCTTTCGTGATCCTTATTGTTAAGACATGAAGGTCCATGTTCGGTGAGTCAAGAGAGTTGCTGGTATTAGGTACTCTCAATTAGCTCCGACGGAAAGACAATCAAATTACGATTAACATGTTCAGTCATTAAACTGTCAATAACAGTTAGAAGGTAACGTGGACTTTAGTGCCACGGCTGTTGGCTCACATTGGAATGGCAAGTCCAATATGAATAATCATTAAAGCCGAAGAGCTTTAATATGTAGCAAAACGACAAATCTGACACGTGATTAGGGTTGCCCGTAAAAACGGCCATTATGCCGAGTGTTGCCAGATTATCGATAATTATTACAAAAAATAGATCCTATCATGATAATGCACGTCTTAATGCGTTGCCCATAATATTTTTATTTGTTTTGTAGCGAACAGTTGTAATCGGGCCGATCTTAATGCGTGAGGCTGTCTTTATCGCGCAGTGGACTAGGGTACGGGAGCGAGCGGGACAAAACAAAATCAAGTTTGATCGCTCAATCAATTTGTTACTAGTTGTCGCTTTGGTTTATTTCTTAATCGGGCTCGTAAGTGACAGTTGACACACAAATACATGTGTTTGTGAAACACGGTTTTGTTGCGTTTGTTGTTTGTAACTTGTAATTGCCGCGATGCTGCGTCCACTCAAGTGTGGGAGTGAGATCTGATTAACGATAACAAATGAAATTATAGATGCAAGGTGCTCGATATACATTTGCTTTTACCACAAGTACTTACCACAGCACACAACATAGCTTTAGAAACCTAAATGTTTACTTTCTCTTACTTATCTGTATGTAGGCAAAAGAAAAATAAAGTATTAAGAACATGTTTATAAAATGTAAGAAATAATTATTTTATAACCTTAGTCACAAATATGACCCACTAGTTCTCGTAAATAGTAAATGTATTGATTATCAAAACACGAGAACACGTGGTTCGTTGCATCGGCTGATCGTGACGTCACGTCCGATTATGGTGGCGCCATTTTGCCAGGTATAAAAGAATCGGTCAACTGATAATCACGATCTTTTGCAGTTGAATTGTCAAGCTGTTCACTGCTCTCTAAATGCGAGTATTGTAAGTTAATCAATAAGTTGTTATTGTGAAAACCAATTAAGTAATACAAAAATTCATTGCCAGTTGTTTGATGAAATAAAAACCTACTATTAAAGTTGGTATTGTGATTTGCCACCTGATACCTTTTATCAGAAGTGGGATACATTAAGTGTCAATATAAACATGACGGGTCGCACATCCCGTTCGAGAGACCGACGTTCACGCCGCAAGGATGCAGAGCACGGCACATCCAGACAAAAGACAAGTCGACGCAAACGGAGGGACCACAATAGCAGAGAGCGAGCTACAAGGTCTAGGACGCCAAGTCCCCACACTAGAAAACGGAGGTCACGTTCTACGCAGCGCAAGTCACCATCGAAGCGAAGGCGGTTACAGCGTGAAAGTTCAGTACGAGAACGGTTCCCGCATGGCCCGCACGCCTCCATTCGTGACCGGCAGAGTTACACACCAGCGAGACAAACCCCACAGGCGAGTGAAAATCATTAACGCAGTATATTTTTTTGAATTCGCTGTTTTTTATTACCTTTGTAACATTTTGTAATTCAGATTTTTAAGTGATTAACGTAGTCGACGGTTAAATATAACTGTGACAACACTGTTTGAGATATTGTTATCACAGTTCAGCCATAAAAGTTCATAATTTTTTTAAATTCTTACTATCGATAAAAGGTTTTAATTGCGAACAACAAACAGTAAATGCGAAATGATAATATGAATGAATTGTTTAAATATTTTTTTTTACGTAAAAGAATATTAATATAAATACAGTTATTTTTTTTACAAGTTTGATACATTTTGACTACCTTGTTTGTAAGGTCTTGTTTGACATTAACAGTTATAATGTTACTTGACGAAACAAACATATACTTAGAGTGATTGATAATTCGAGTATGCTTGACTTTTGTTGTGTACCCTAATGATATCTATGTTAAGACAAAGTAGTAAGACCTTATGTTGTAAGTTCCAGCGAGAACCTAATACGGAACAGAGGAAGAGGGTCAAAAGTGCTGAGTTGAGGCAGAATTTCGACACGGCGCCTACACAGCGACACGATGCAGAAGTAGCGGAGCAGCTAGCTTCGCAGTCATCGGAGGGACAGAGAGCTACTTCAGCGGCTTCGCGAGATAGTATCGAGGTACTGAAAGATCAGATACCTCTTAGTTTGAGTGATTTTGCTTTGTTTTTTCAAAATTTGCTTAAGTCGAACACACATAAAATGACATACGATAAAAATATTATTCCAAATTTCGATCCTGCACAAAAGAACCAAAAGATAGAAAATTGGATGGCCAAAGTAAATGAGTGTGCTAAAATTTATAACTGGACGGACGAACAAACTTCACATTTCGCGTTACCTAAATTAGCTGGCTATGCTAAGAAGTGGTATGAAGGGCTCCAGTCAATCCTTATGACGTGGTCGGAATGGCAAGAGAGATTGATTAAAGCGTTTCCTTCAGAAACGAATTACGCCGCTTTATTAATGGAAATGTTAGATAGGTCCTTAAAACACGGAGAGTCGGTTGACGAATATTATTATGACAAAATTATTTTGCTTAACGCATGCGGTATCAAGGGTAAACAAGCCGTCGATTGTTTAGTTTATTCTATAGATGACAGGATCTTGCGTTCGAGTGCTATGGCAGCTAGAATTACGGATCCGGAAGATTTCTTAAAATTTCTGAAGGATTTTTGTAAAGAAAATAGTCAGAGATCGTCCAAACGGCCAAATACAAGCACTTCCAATGAAATAGTCTGTTATAAATGTAATAAACCAGGGCATCGTGCAATGAATTGTCAAAATCCTAACAGAGCTGAAACTAAGTGCTTTAATTGCAAAGACGAAGGGCACATTTCTACTAAATGTCCAAAACCGATTGTTAAGTGTGATAGTTGTAACTTGATGGGTCATAAGTCAAGTGATTGCTTTCGAAATAAATTAATTGTTAAAAGTACAGATAAAAAGCAATGTTCGGAGTAAGAATGGTTAATAAAAGCGAAAATGAATTTGAAGAAATATTGCATGTAACACGTCAAGTTGGTACTGTAGATGACATTAGAGCAGAGATAAGTTCACACATTGAAAAAGATCAAGCGGCTCAAAAGATAAGATATGACAGTAATAAAATGAAGGCTAGAACCTATAAGGTCCATTTAGAATTACAAAAGTTCTCGAGAATGATAGGTATGAAGTTGCTAGTATCTTGGGGTTAAATGTCACGCAGAAAAATTATTGTAACGTATGGGCAGCTGATCGTATAAAGCCTTTGATAACCACACAAACTAATGATAATAGTGATGAAAATATGAGTGGTTCCGAATCTGAAAGTGGTAACAACCAAAATTTAGGATTTTTTTTGTGCATGATTTGATACGTGAATGAACGTGTTATTAAAAAAAAAGGATATACTTTATTATGTGTGTTCGGTTAGATTAAACGTATTAGAGTTAGAATCTATATGTTTAATAAAGTTGATTGATATAAATGATTAGCAAGGGCTAAGCAAGGAGAGATAAGCGTTGCGAGCGATTTCTGTTAAACTATAATGACTATCAAATTACGTTCAAACAAGTCTATTAGTAAAGAAATAATAATAATAATAATTATTATTAAAACTAGCCTGATGATTAGTACAGTTAGTAAGGATAGTAAAGTAGTACGGTAGTACGGTTAGTAAGGTTATCATGAAGTGATGAAAATGAAGTGGATGATGGGGTTGATGCAGTGAGTGAAGTAAAAATGGTTAATATTTTGAAATAAAGTCATAAGTCGTTTACTGTTGTCATTAATGTGTATCATATTTTGTGGGTCAATTGTTGGATGGTATATAAGTATTTAAATAAGCCCATGTGTCATAACTATTTTCTCTTATTCAATTTATAACATTAGAAATATGTATACGTTTTGAAGTTAAAAGATCTCGATAATCAGTTGAGTAAGTTTGGGACAAACTTAATGTCAGGAAAGGCCGAATGTAAGAAATAATTATTTTATAACCTTAGTCACAAATATGACCCACTAGTTCTCGTAAATAGTAAATGTATTGATTATCAAAACACGAGAACACGTGGTTCGTTGCATCGGCTGATCGTGACGTCACGTCCGATTATGGTGGCGCCATTTTGCCAGGTATAAAAGAATCGGTCAACTGATAATCACGATCTTTTGCAGTTGAATTGTCAAGCTGTTCACTGCTCTCTAAATGCGAGTATTGTAAGTTAATCAATAAGTTGTTATTGTGAAAACCAATTAAGTAATACAAAAATTCATTGCCAGTTGTTTGATGAAATAAAAACCTACTATTAAAGTTGGTATTGTGATTTGCCACCTGATACCTTTTAAAAATAAATTAGAATAATGGATGATATAAGTACTCGCGTCGGCTATTGCTTACAAACCAGAACTGACTTACATTTTGTGTTATAATTACACAAGAGTATGTCTTTTTCTATTAGCAGGTACCTTCCCCATAGGTACCCAAAGGTTGTCAGGAAGAGATCGCTTTTAAGCAGCATATAAACAGCTGCTCAGACATAACCAATTAAATAAACATTTCACAACACTCACCAATCATTTACAAAGATAAGTCACAAGAATCCACAGGAAACCATGCGTATTTCACTCCACAACCAACTTCCTCCTCATAATTGCGTACAAACAAGTAAAACGGCGAATTTGGACCGAAAACATCGGTAACAATTAAAGCGCGGGGCACGGAAGCGATGGCGCGATACGCGATGACGAATGATACGTTACTCCGCCGCGATCGCGATGCGATCATATCTGTGTTTGTTTAAGTTTTGTGCCGATGATAGCGCGGGTGCACACACACCACTGTGCGGTGGTTTGTAAGGGTAACATAACCAATTTACATACTTACTTAATACATTTAATTTTTAATATATTTTATTTTTTTGTCACTTGTGTTGCCACATATCGTGAGGACATAATTTTCTTCAAGGATATTTTTATTACACCATACGGATAAAGCGTTCCTTTACCAGCTCAAAGCACAGTTTGAATCTTTTTCTTTCTTTGCAAGGTGTTATAAACCGACTTCAAAAAAGGAGGAGGTCTCAATTCGCCTTAATCATTTTGTTTTTGTATGTATGTTACTCGATATCTCTGTGAATCGTGAACCGATAATCAATTTTTTTTATCTAACGGGTATAATCCCCACATGGTCCCATTGTCACCAAGTCGGGGTCTGATGATGGGATCCTGGAGAAATCGAGGGAACTATTCAACTAGCAGCTAATTCAGCAACTCGGCCACTTCCTCTTGGAATAGCAGATCCTAAGTGAAGTCGGTTCTTTTCTGTTTAAAATTATTTAAGTATCACCTGCTGCCTTACAACTTACCGCTAATTTCAAGACCATCACCCTGCAAAAAGAGACTACAACCTCCATAGGATGTAATATCATATCAATATATAATAAATTGTACAGATAATAAAACAAGCAATTACGATTATATTACATATATAAATTCCCATAGAGCATTTACTTAATTATAGATCCCAAGAAGAAATAAAAAATAATAAATAGAAATAATAAATAGAAGTGTGCATTAGATAGGGCTAAATGTCGGGAAGGAGGGGAGGCCTTTGCCCAGCAAGGTGTTAAGGTGTCCCACACCTTAACAGGCTAATAAAAAAAATAAAAAAAAAGATCCCAAGAATCTCAAGACTATTTAAAACGGACTATCAGTCAGAGGCCAGTCAACTCTGTTTTACCTATGTGTGTACAATCTCGCGCCGAATGGTCACGACCTATCCTCGGATACGCCGCCGTTTACTCGGACACGTGTGTTGATTTACTGCATGCAGCTAACTTGTAGTTAGCAACTTGTAATGTGCTTGTACTCGTCGGCTCGGTTCGTTGACCACTCGTGAGCCGTATTGCCAGGGGATAAGGTCGATAATGTGGTAATGCTAGTGCAATCGTAATTGCAGGCAGGTGATATATTTATGGGAGGAGTACGGTTACTGACTACGGTATGATAGGGTAATGATAAAGTAGGCACGCTGACGTACTTCCTGCTACGTTACTTATTTACATTAATTGTACCTAATATGTTTTAGTTATTGAAAACTAATGGCAATATAATTTATAATCGACTGTCAAATTAAAAAATTACGTTAAAATTCGTTTAGTTCTCATTATTTACTATGACTATAGGTATACTTACGTGTTCTTAGAAAAAGCTAAAGATTGATAATTGTGTTTACTGTTTAAATCTTATAAATGATGGGTTCGAAAATCCCCCCTATTTATTTTACAATGCATAGGTATTTTAATTTAAAATGAGCCTTAAGGCTGCCGCGGCCGTGAGCCGTTTGAGGGTAGGTATGTCAAAGCCAAATTTCAATCACTAGCCTAGCCATATTGAGCGACGTAATCAACTAATCATAGCCAACAACATTTATATGAGGTCTACTTCGAAATCACAGAATTTTTTAGCTTGTTCATTACGTTTCGGCCGATAATATCTAATATGGGGAGGCCAAATATTTTTTTGGGATTTCCGAGTTGATCCCATAAAAAAAGTTTTTCAGTATGAACTACTTAATCACATAGCTCAATATGTCTGATGATTAAAATCTCACGCTGTATTTACTTACATTCCACATCTTTCAGTCAAATCAATCCCCTCATTTTTTTTATTATACCCTCCCACCTTTCCATATTCCAGGCGAGGGCTCGTGCAACAGCAACGACGGGTTCCACCCGGACAAGTCCCCGGCGGCGTCCGACGACGACCCGGCGGCCGATGGCAAGAAGAAGCACCGCCGGAACCGGACCACCTTCACCACCTACCAGCTGCACGAGCTGGAGAGAGCCTTCGAGAAGAGCCACTACCCCGACGTGTACTCCAGGGAGGAGCTGGCGATGAAGGTCAACCTGCCTGAAGTCAGGGTTCAGGTATGTATCCTACATTAACCCCCACAATCTAGGATTTCCATATGGCAATCATTGCCGGAACAGCATACTGACTTCCGGAGTTCAAGGGCTGCCGAGTGCTTTCAAAGCGACCCACTAACCTGATATTTAAACTTTGACTTCAGGTAGGTTGACTACCTGAAGTCAAAGTTCAGTTCTGTATTTATTATCCCAGCATCTTTACCACGAGTATTAGAACTATCTACTAGACGAATCCATTTCCTCATGAACTCAAGAGAGAAGTATATGTAGGTACCGAATTGTCTGCATATACGCCACAACGTAGCGAGGAAAGTAGTGGACCTAATACATTTATTTTATGGGGCATATATTTATAGCCACAAAGTAGGTATTTATAGTAAAATGTGATCAAACACCTGCAATAAATACAGCCAGGGGAAAGAAAAGCCTTTCAGGACAAAACTATTAACATAAGTTAGCGTGTAATATGTGACAATATTTCACAACAACATGCTCGCTCCCCGTCGCGTCGCCGCGACGAATGAGCGTGAATGAGTTCCCAAAGTCCTCAGAATAAAGGTAATTTATCCGGCCCACAATGCTAATCCAACAATTTCTATAAAACTCGGAGCTTACTCTATCCGCGCGACCCTTTGCACGAGATTACCGACAACCGCATTATTTAACAAACGCCGTCGCCACGCCGGAGCTACGCGGCTTATGCGTTTTGTGCTTTATGGAATAAAAACTAAATTAGCTTGCACACACGCACTTTTATCTTGGCGTAAGAAAGCAATTACTTGGTGACCAATTTGGGAAGATCTTTCGGTTTCGTTCGGATGCCTCCGCGTCGCTCTGTTTGGGTATACTTCGTGAGCGGAGGTGTGGATCTACGTATGCTGGCGAGCGGAGTACGCTTGACATATGTTAGTCCCGAAGGGTACGAGCCCCCGTTATTGCCCTCGCCGATGTTTGCCGAGTGTCGTTTAGCTTAATACACTCAGTTTTCAATTTGATATTAAATGGGGTTTAATTTTATAGTTGGCGGGGGGGTTGCGGATTCTGCTTGTCTTTTGTTTGATGTTTGATTGGGTAAGTTTGGGAGCAAAACGTGAACATTTGATGTTAATCACGCGCGAAATTTCAGTTATGTAAATAAATACCTACAGTCATTATCATCATCATTTCAGCCATAAGACGTCCACTGCTGAACATAGGCCTCCCCTTAGGGGGGGTTTGCCATACGCGCCACGCGCTTGTCAGGCGGGTTGGCGGGCGCAGTTTTTTTTGTTTATTGTTGTTTAGGCTTTCGGAAGATGCTGCTGCCCATCTCGCGGTATATTCCCTTAGCAGACTCCTACTGCAACCACGGGATGATATGGTGGGGGACAATTCTAAGGCTGGGCACCCCACGGCAAATTTAATTCTCTACAAGTTTGGTTCTCACAATTTTTCTTCTAGGATCGATAATTTGAGGGAAAAAGGTGGGAACCAAAATTGTTCAGAATTTGATTCTCTACAAGTTTAGTAGTTCCTCTTCATTTATGCCGTAAAGATGAAAATAAACGAGATGATGAAAATATTTTGAAAATGTCGCTTTTTTCAAATTTAATTTCCAAAATGTCGATCCTAGAAGAACAATTGTGAGGACCAAACTTGTATAGAATCAAATTTCCTATCAAAAATCCTAAGGCCGGGCACCCCACGGCTAACCTACAGTAGCTTACATGAAAACCGACTTCAAATGCACCGAAAAATTTGAATAGGTGATAATTGATTACTTTCCATAAAAGTCGTATAAATGGTCATTTGACAATGATTACTTTAAATGGAATGTTCAAGTTGCTGTTCTTCAAATGTTTCTTTTTGGCAAACAATTACTGGCGAAAATAGTGACATGCGAATAAGAGCAAACAGTCGGGCAAGACGAATGTAGTTTAATTGCAGTGTGTTTGCCGACTCAACTGCCGCGCCGGCGGAACCCTTTGTAATTAACGGGGGGTTAAACGTTGCTTGAAGCCCGTTTGGTGGAAGCCATCTTAAAAATATCTTAGTCTATTGGTACAAGAGATGACTGAGTAATTTGTTTTCGTAGATTATTGCATCACTAGATATTACTTAACGCCAAGACAATACTTGTATAGATGTGATTTTGATGACAACAAAAGATCGCATTGATAACAAAACAAGATTTTAAACTAAGAACTCCACAAGTACTAACTAGTAGGATTCCATCTCGCGGCACGTGTAGTGCGGAAACGAAGGTAACAGGGTAAGGGCGCCGGTAACTGACACCGCGTCGTACCACGTAACGAGCTCATGCCGACGTTCTGTCAGGTGCTCATATAACTTGTGTTGGTATAAGTAAAACCTTCATACAGTCTGACTCTTGTGATGTAAACATCATGAAGTCTTATTTCAGGCAATTTTGGCAATTTCAGCTACCTACTCAAAAAAGAGCATTTTGCTTTTTATACTTCAAATAATTATTTGAATATTTTAATACATATTTTTTCACGTCTGTCCTACCACGTCACGTTAGGTACAGTACATATATGCCTTTCAAATTATCTCCCAACCAACCCGCTCTACTGTTTTCCCTGCAGAATACGCCTGAAATATTTCTAATATCGTCCATATTTCACATTTCCACGTCGCATATATTACGTTACATGTATTTCCTTGCGATTCTAGTTAATTTAGTGGTACCCGCACGATAGGCGCCCGATACGGGGCGATCGTTATCAGCCGATCTGCAATCTCTGCGCGTCGCAGCTCGCAGCTCGCACTCGCAGGCAGCCGCTCGTGAACCTTTTGTGACGCGATACTATTAAACGGGCCCTTGATCATTCGTCGCAGGAGTCATGTTAATCATAACAACTGAAGCATATAAACTATAAAGACCTTATTGTAAGACCACCTGAAATTTAATTGTATTAAATGCTTACCGTACCTACTAATATCCAAAAGTATTTGAGGAACAATTTGTAAGGACTAAGTAGGTAATTATTAAAAAAGTTGTAATCCCATGACACTCCGGCTTGAGGCTTCATAAAAAATATAAGATAATTATCTTGTACGAGATATATTACATGATCCCTTGTCTTGTAGGTGTTTAATTATTTACAGACAACTAATATCACGAATCAGAGACTTAACTTTCAGAAAACTACTTTATATTTCCGTTATTCGATAACAATGTAATTGCACCAAACAACAAAACAATGCAAACACCATTTTATTCGCAACAGAAACTCCATCGAAACAAACTGCACTCAATAGGGCTGATGGTTATCCTCGCACGCTCGACTTGCCTCCAAGCGCGACAATAAACGCTCCTACCCTCCGCGACAACCCTAGCCCCACCCTTTACTATCTGAAATGAACCGAGTTTTTACAAACTTAAGGCTGAATTTACTATGATGATTGTTTCAGTGAAGTGCTCTCGAGAAGTAAGTGTCCAAAATGCTTTTAAGTGACAATGATGTGTTGTGCTGTAAAAAGGATGATGTTTTTTGTCCTTTTAGAAGGCAACAATTAGGTTCGCACATTGTTGCATCTGCTTTGTGACAGTTCAATTAAAGTAAGGTTAAGTGTGTCTCCGTGTTCCCTAGTGTTAGCTAATTTTAGTTTTTTAACGCATGATGTTGTAAAGAGTTAACGGATTTATGTAGGCAAACAATGACAGGTAAAATTGAAGTTTAAACTAGTTTCATGGTAACATGAATTCAAATATTCAATTATAATATTACCAATGAGATTATATTATTAATTGGTTGCTTCTATCTGTTTTGTATAATTTTCATATTTTTATTAAAGATACAGTTTGTACAATTTGTATAAAATCTCTGATAATTTTCATTATATCGTCCAGCTTCCTTCAAAACATATGGAGCACTAATATGGTTACGATTAATCTTACGTCCAATTTGTAGGTAAATTAGCAAGTTAAGAGGCTGACAACACTCGATGACCTTCAAATCGACTTTACTTAAACAGTTTTTTTAGCTGTAAGTACTTGTTTTGTTATTTTAATATTAATAATTGTGTTATTATTATGTTATATTAATTCCTATACGCAAATGGACGAAATCG
Source organism: Pammene fasciana (assembly GCA_911728535.1). Taxonomy (NCBI): domain Eukaryota; kingdom Metazoa; phylum Arthropoda; class Insecta; order Lepidoptera; family Tortricidae; genus Pammene; species Pammene fasciana. The sequence continues at coordinate 204,282 of OU452274.1, read as the reverse complement.
GCTCTATAGAAATTAATTCCGAAGTTACATCTTAAAATTGGCTTTAATTAAACAGTAAGGACAAAATTCCACAATACTAATACTAAAAACTTCATAATTTTATATTTCTTAATTAATGCAAAATTTGCAATGAGCTCCCATAATAATCGTAACCTAGTGTTTCATTGGACAAAACATGTGAAACTTTACTTAACATACCACCTATATGTAAGCACATAGTATGTTTTAAGCAAATAAAAAACTCTGATAAATTACTGATTCTGATTCTATTTTAGGTACTCACACTGAAAAAAGATATAGGGATGTAATTTAGCTGTCGCCATCCCCTTAATATTTTCTACTCTAACATTCGAGTCATGAAATCGATCAGTTAGTCAAGACCAAAGACCAGCTAAATTAACCGTAGACTGACTAATTAGCACCACCAGAGACAAAGCCGTTTACTGGACCAGTGGAGCCGGAAGTAGCGGCCAAGTAATCTTCTGCGGACATACTAATTAGTGGAAAACACTTAGTTTTCTCCTTGCACTTTCGATTTTTGTTGAAAATTATTTTCTTAGCAAAAAACAAGACTTTTTTCTTTTTTCTGGTGATTTGAAAACGGCTATATCCACGTGATCTCATAAAAACATCGGCTTCTAAAGAACTGCTCGAGTTTCTTCGACTACCCTTGATTTGATCCAGTTTGTTAAAATTAACTTAATCCACTCTTAGGCTTGCCACTCGGTCGACACACAAATGTCCAGTTTTTGAACCACCGATATACAATACGTTGCTATAATAAAATATTGTGTAAGCATCGTGAAAGTTTCAATCAGTCAGTGTTGTGTAATAGTTTTCCGACCTTCGACCGAAAATCGTTGGATTTAGGATGGGTTTACGATAACGGTAGAAAAATAGTTACGTCATTAAGTTAGTCAAGTTATCAGAAAAAGTTTGAACACTACTTAGTCTTACTGAAGAAATACTAACGCAATAGGTAGACGTGCACGCACGCAGTCGCTTAATAATATGTATAGGTACATTACATACAAAATGTACTTACCTAGATCCGATGTCCCAGCTGCAGCATCCCACGCCGTATCGTCATTCGTCTCGGTTCTTACAGGGTGTAATGATAGTTGGGGCTCTGAGAGAGTAATATCGTATTGACAGTGATCGCTATAGGCATATAGGATGTTGTGCTACTGGGGACATGTTGATCCCCGTAAATGGCGATATTATAGAGAATTATGACTTTATTGTGCGTGTAACAACTAATAGCTGTATTTGTTGTAAAGAGGCGTATTTATTATCATAATCATTAATATTTACTTTTCAGTCTAATAATAATGTCGACATGCTCTTACGGCTCTACTTATAAATAGGTACATCCTGTCAAATATAGCGTGACTCGTTGTATGAATTATTATTGCAGACTGTACTAAAAGCAACATACATATCTCACTATTGCTAGATCTTGTCTGCTTACAATAAGTATAAACGGTTAAGGAACTGTATACTACCAGAACCGACACCATCACGCTATCAACTGTAGAACCTGCTAGAACAAACAAAGCGTCCTATACTTGAAGTGTAGATGACAGACGCGCTAACTGCATCAGCCCGCGTCAGCACTCACTCCAACCGCGCCGTCACCAAATAATAGTGCTAACTCGATCGTCTGCACACTGCTATACACCACTAGAACCGACACCATCACCCCGTCAACTGTAGAACCTGCTCGAACAAACAAACCATCTTATACTTGAAGTGTCGGTGAGAAGCCTCTAACTGCATCAGCCCGCGTTACGCTAGAACCGACACCATTACGCTAGAACCGACACCATTACACTATCAATTCTGTAGAATGTGAACGATAAATGCAACGTCGTAATGTAGGCGTTATGAAGTCAGAGAGAGTATGGGCATATTTGAATGGTTCAAAAAACCTTGCCAATCCACTACAGTACCTATCTACAAAATATATGGGAATTGCCAAACAGACCATAGGCGCCAATTGTTTTCCCAAACTAGATGTATATATTAACTTTTGTCTGAGCTGATCTGTCTCTTCTCTTCCAGCGAACTAATGTAGTTTGGGCGGCGGCGCTAACTCAGTTAGCCGCCCACTGGCGGTGTCAGCTTAACTTGTTACTACATGTGTGTATGTGTGTGTGCTTGTGTGTGTCTCTGTGTGAGTAACACGGTCAGCGGCTTCAGTGACCGAGCGAAGTGGTTGAGATTGTGTCAAGCCGAGTGACTTCGAGTATACATAATGCAGTATATTAGCAAGTAGGTATTACTGTACAAAACTAGATCGATTGTACACCCTTAATGCGCCCTTTTGTAATAAAGAACAGATTTAATAAAAATCGTTATCGATATTTTTTCACCCCCTTTGTCAGCTAATCAATGGCTGATTTCAAACGGACCTAATCATAATTCGCTTTGTACCATAATTTGATTAAAATTTGACGGCTCCATCCTGTCTCAAAAGCAGGAAACTATATGTAAGGGTAATTCAATTACGTATAATAACACCACTAGTATATCCTGAGCTCTTAGCACACTAGAAGTCGAATTTTTACCGACTCTTACCTGATCATTGGTGGACTTTAATGTCTCTGCAATAAGGTTTGAGAACTCACAGTGTGCAGTGTACGATGGTAGGTCAAGTTAGGCTGGCGTTGAACAAAGGTTTATAATAATGATGATGATTGTGAGCGTAATGACGGGTTCCGTAGCGTCGGAACTGTGAACTCGATATTTCCGGAGCCTTTGTGGAGTTCTACTCGCGAAATCGACACCGGTACCAAACGTCTTGGGGTCGAGACGGACATGCTCGGTGGCCAACTTTGTACTTGGTATTATGCGCGATAAATAGATTAGCTTACTAACTGGAAATCACGCATATTCTCTGCATGGATTACTGATGTATTACCAAAAATTATTTGCCAGATTTTCACTTCCCAAATAATGTTTCCCAAAAACATAAATACCAAATAATCATTTCCCAACTAAATATTACGCAAACATTTTTTTGGCAACTCAACAATATGCAAATAAATGTTTCGGCAATTCCTTATTTTGACAATTTTCACTTTACCAATTCTTAACTAACCGAATGCATTAGTTGCCAAAACATACGAAACGCAAAACAAGTCATGGCAAACGTATCATTCAGCAAATATATTTTTAGCAAATTACCCGTTTGGTAATTTTTCATTTCACAAAATTTCATATGCCAAATCATCATTCTGTAAACTAATTTATCCCAAATCGTCATTATTTAGGCAAATTATTTTTTAAACAAAAATCCGTTTGGTAGTTTTTTCATGTTACAAAAAATCGTTAAATTTGAATTGATTTCAAACAAATTACGGCAAATAATAAGACAGTTAATGTTATTGTTTACTAGGATTTATGACAGTAATTAATTTCCGTGGGGTCGCGGTTCTAACCTAACCTGACCTACTTTTCTGACAGAAGTTCATTTCCGTGGGGTCGCGGTTCTAATCTAACCTAACCTACTTTTCTGACAGAAGTTCATTTCCGTGGGGTCGCAGTTCTAACCTAACCTAACCTACTTTTGTGACAGAAATTCATTTGCGTGGGGTCGCGGTTCTAACCTAATCTAACCTACTTTTCTGACAGAAGTTCATTTCCGTGGGGTCACGGTTCTAACCTAACCTAACCTACTTTTCTGACAGAAGTTCATTTCCGTGGGGTCACGGTTCTAACCTAACCTACTTCTCTGGCAGAAGTTCGTTTCGATTGGAGGTCACAGTTATAATCTAACCTAACCTACTTTTCTGGCAGAAGTTCGCGGGCTTCTATTTCCGCTCTGAGAGGCAAAAGATATCTAACAAACCTACATAGACACGATTGCCGTCATTATTTAGGCAAATTATTTTTTAAACAAAAATCCGTGTGGTAGTTTTTTCATGTTACAAAAAATCGTTAAATTTGAATTGATTTCAAACAAATTACGGCAAATAATAAGACAGTTAATGTTATTGTTTACTAGGATTTATGACAGAAATTAATTTCCGTGGGGTCTAGGTTCTAACCTAACCTGACCTACTTTTCTGACAGAAGTTCATTTCCGTGGGGTCGCAGTTCTAACCTAACCTAACCTACTTTTGTGACAGAAATGCATTTGCGTGGGGTCGCGGTTCTAACCTAACCTAACCTACTTTTCTGACAGAAGTTCATTTCCGTGGGGTCACGGTTCTAACCTAACCTAACCTACTTTTCTGACAGAAGTTCATTTCCGTGGGGTCACGGTTCTAACCTAACCTAACCTACTTTTCTGACAGAAGTTCATTTCCGTGGGGTCACGGTTCTAACCTAACCTAACCTACTTTTCTGGCAGAAGTTCGCGGGCTTCTATTTCCGCTCTGAGAGGCAAAAGGTATCTAACAAACCTACATCGGCAATGGCAGGGACGTCTTCGCCTGCTTATGCCCGCCAACATGTCGACGAAGCCCCGCTTCGCGGGGTTCTATTTTCGCACTGAGGAACATATTCAACATAACACACCTACATCGGTAACCTAACTTAACCTACTATTCTGTGGGGGTACTTTTCCTTTAACCTTAAGGAACAAAATATTATGTGAGCATTGGTTTGGAATGTTTGGAGAGTGTTTGTTTTGTTACTGTCATTTATTTGCCAAAATAAAAGTTGCTTGTTCAAGTACATTTGACAATCACTATTAGCTAGGGGATACACGCACAGATCTGCTCGCTGGATTTTTCCGATAAATATGCTCGGCGGACAAATCCGTCCATGTATGGCGCTATGCATCATTCATGCGCTGGCGGATATGCGCCGAGCATATCCGCCAGACAAATCCGGCCGGCAGATCTGTGCGTATACCCCTAGCTATTTGACTAAACATTGCTTTGGATTTAAATAATTTGTCCAGTAATTTATTTGATAAAATAATAGCTGAGTAAATATTGTCTGTCCAATTAAAACATTTAACAAACAATATTTGACTAAACTATGCTTTGACTAAACTAAACTAAATATATATATCATTTGTCCACTGATTTATTTGACAAAATGAGGGTTGAAGAAACATTTTTTGTCCAACTAATACTTTTGATAAACATTTTTTGTCTAAACATTTATTTGGATAAAAATCATTTGTGTAATCATCTATTTGGCAAAATTAAAATTGTGAAACATTTTTTGTCCAAGTGAAACATTTGGCAAAACATCAGTTGGTCTATTGAAAGTTGCTTGAGTAATAATTTGGGAAATGATCATTTGTCGAAACTTTAATTTGACAAATTAAGTATATGGGAAAGATTGGGTTGACAAATGTGCGGTTGGGAAAGTTTGGTTGGGAAATGAAATTTGGTCAAAAATATTTTGGTCAAATGGCAGGATCCCTCTCTGCATGATACTTCGGTGGCGGCGAGTCGAAACCTTCGTAGGCGGAATGATACATTTGACTGTCCATTTCTTCATGAAATCATGACCAATAGGAAACTGTGATTAACTTTCATGAAATCACATAATCCCGTGGGAATCGAGTTCTATTGACTCTCTATTACTGGTCTACTCACATATTGATTATGAAAATATTCGTTTTGTATTTTGTTGTCAGTTGATCTTTTTCAAACTTCAACTTGAAACTTAAACACAAAAATTAGATGATTTTAATTTGGGCTAGAGAAAATAGATGCGATTATGTATAACACTATTAGGTACCTATCTGATGACATAGCGAATAACATAAAAAAGTTACTGATTCTATGAAGAAGTAAGTAACAAATCGGTACAAACTTGGCTCAGTCGGCTAATACTTCTTTGCCAAATCCCGGCGTATCACACACTTCCCAGAACTTTCGGCCGCTTTGAAAGGCATCCTTCTCATGACCATCTCAAATATCACCATCATAACCTGACCTGACAACTAAACGTACCATCTAAGATATACAGTTGCAATTCGTTTGTTGTAAGCTCACGTTATGTTGGATGCAACAGTCATGCCGATTTGTAAAGACCTGAATAGATTGTGCTCAAATTGGTCGGATAAGCGGCTTGCGCATGCTTTGTTGTGATAAAATGGCGTCGCGGCGCTAAATGCCTGCTACTCGATAGCCGACTGAATGGGACTAATCATTGTTCAATTAGCTTAGCTATAAGTATTCTTTGATTCTGCGTAGAAGTAAGTACACCAAAGGGAACTTGCCGTTGATGAGGAATTTTCGCTTTGATAAGTTCTTTAAAAATATCTTAACTTAAAAGATTCTTATTCCAAGAATTGCTAAGACCTTTCCTAAAAAAATCTGAATGATTTTTGTTTTTTACCATTCCTCAAGTAGGTACCTACTTAATACCTATTACCCGTATGACTTATTTTGTTTGCAACTTATTTTACGTAATTTTGTAGACTGCGTATTTTCGTAGACTAGCTAACTAGATAAGGTTGGAAAAATAGATAAAAGAGTGCCTTGCGTCGCGTGACAAAATATCATTTCATAAACGCATTCCAAAGAAAAGTGTAGCCAACTCGTTTTACGCACACCATATTCATAACTTTAGGGTGCTTTGGCCTCTTAAATACTGAATTCCACTGTAACCGAACATATTCGTACAATAAATCAAAAAGAAATTCTACATCTGTATTCTGTATTTCCAATTATTTTTATGGATATATATTATTATGATCTTATTTGATTCATAACTAAAGACGTTTGATATTATAATTGTGACAATGAAATTCAATGTGTGAATATAAGTCGAAAACGTAAGACTAATCGTTAAGAAATAGTACATTACGCACCTAGGGCGGTAAAATGAAGAACGGCTCAGATCGCGGGTATTTGTGGCCCGCACCGAAGGTAAGGGCCATAAACTAGCGATCTGAGGCCTTCTTTATTACCGCCCGTGGTGCATACACAATTTTACGTCTTTTTCTGGGTGTAAAGTGTGATTTGCCGCTGCGCCCGTGGGCGGCAAATCTCACTTACCGCCCAGAGTGACGTAAATCTCATTTTGACAATCTCTTGTTGTTCAAATGATATCCTGAATATGCCCAATGTCTCTTTCTGCCAGGTCCAGTCTTGTTCAGTAACTATCAAATTATAATCAAATTAATATTATTTTTTCTCGAATAAGAATATAAAATTATCCTGAGTAGATACATATTACATTTAATTGTCGAAAGATTTCAATAACGATAAATTAACAAAATTGCCAGGCATTTTTATGAAAAATAAAAGAAACGCTAGGCTGCGGTAATAACGAATTAACAGCAAAGCAAATCGCTTAATTACATAATTGCCTAATTAGACGAGCGCCCTCTCGCGCTTTATTAAAGACTTAATCATACTCAAGTAAATGAAAGATTCTGCACAGCTTCAGCCTTTAAGTCACATCTCGTAATCACCTCATTTAAAAGGGAACCTCAAGCTGTTGTGATAGAGTCTGTTTTTTTTTGGCTAAGAATGTTTCTTGTGTCGTTTTGGATGGTGTGTCGCCGAGCTGACAAATACTAATTAACCTCTTAGCTCGGCAAGTATGGAGGCGGCGTCTGAGTAGTTTAGCGCAGAGTTTTGCGACTGCCTTACGTATTTCATTGAAGACGTAAGCAAGCAAACATATTGTAAAGCAATTAAATTAGGCACATCGCTAAAGTCAATATCATCAGTTATACAAACGCAGACAAATACTCTTGTTGGACAGCTTCAATTTGGTACATTATTAAATGTTAGTAATATTAGAATACAACATTGATGGTTTGAAATAGTAGTAATAGTATTTATCAAGCACTATATTGCACAGAATTGCAATTTGTACAAAAGCGAACTTATTTCTGTAAGGCATTTATTCAGGCTAGCATCTAAGGCTATCTGAGAAACACTGAGATTTTTCAAACACATTTAATTATTTTTACTTAGATGAGTAGTTGTTTTACGCCTAGGTCACATAGGTAGGATGAGTTCCGTTCGGCAACCAAAATCTAGCAAGGTCTTGCATAAGATATTTTTTGAAGTCAAGACGGTAGGCAGGTTTCTACTGTGTAGGCTAGGAGGCCATTAAATATAAATGACATGAATAAAAATAAATGCTGTCTCCATGTTAGCCAACTGAGTTAATTAGAGAGTCTGCCCGTGCGCTGACTTATACATATACTTTATATAACTACACAGATATATACTGCTACAGCTACGGCTATGTACTGCTCCGGAAATTTTATTGCACACCCCCTATAATTCAGACGCTGGCAAATTTGAGGTTTGGTTAGTAACTTAGGTTGTTTCTCAAACCTAATCTAAGTGAGTAAATGTATACCTAGTACTTAAATATGTATAGGTACTCAATTTGTTTTTGTTCACCGTTTCCAGCTTACGTGTAGGTACCTACATACCTAGTATAGCAGAAAGCATATTATGTGCTTCAGGTCTACTAAACATTTGGGAAAAGAAAATGGTTACACGTAGGTACTTTTTTTAAAGTAAAATTATTCGATCTATGGAGATTATCATCTGAGGAGTGAAAGTGGATGAAAGTAATACGTTACAAGTATAGCGTGATTTGAATGATGCCAACATTCTTTGCTTCCTTGGTATTTTAGAAAATCATGAAAAATATTTGGAGGTATTTGTATTCTCAACATATTGCGAATATAATTAAATAAGTAACCGAATTATTTTGGATCTCCTTACAGTAGGCGTAATACTTTAGGTATCACCGTTTCGCCGTTTTTGAACCTTAACGTCAAGTCTTTAAGAATGATAATGGCACGTCCGAGTCGTCCGATACAAATGTAAGTAAAGTTAATAAGCCCTCTCATTAGTAACCGGAGTCGCAACCGACGCAAGCCCCATCAGAGCGCCACGTGGCGCCACGTGCCCCCGACCAGTATGTCTTGACCCGAGAGGCCTGCGCGCCAACGCCGTACCGGCTCACATATGAATTGAAAATTCGTTTAGAAAATATCACACTTTTAATTTTTATCTCAAATAAAAGCTAAGAAAATTATATACAATTTTGTATAAAAATTGTTTAGTATAATTGCGGTTTACTTTGCTAAACTGTGTCCCAAAATTTGATCTAGGTTGGCGTCCGAAAATCAGGGTTCTATTAAAGTTGGTGGCAGTAATAAGCTATTTGTTTTTGACTGTTGAATGTTGGGCTGAGCTGCGATTGATCCGACTGTACTTGTTTATCCGCCTTTTAGTTGCATTTCTTTGTGTAAACTTAATATAAAGTTAATGACTTTTTTCTTTGTGCAATGTTTTGAAAGGTCGCAAATTACAATTCACAAATGGGGCTGTAGTTTATCATTTTCAGTTTTCCTTTACCAGAATTGTAAATACCGGTATCGTTGTTATTTTTTTGACACTTTATCGTAAGTAGGTATTTTGGTTTATTAAGTGATATTAAAACTGTCTTAGTTCTGGCAAGTTTTTGAGATTTATTCTGGTTATTTTTGTAGATTTCCTCACTTCTAATTTGGTCCCATTTGAGCATACTTACAAGACCTAAGTACATTTTAATTTCTGAAAAATTACATCATCAACTTTTCATTAGCAAAATACGATTGTTTGGTTTGTTTTTGCCTTCATACCTACATGCGATATTACGGAATATTGTTTATTTTGTATATGCCGGTTACACCGAGCAGCCCTCCCCTGGCTCGTGAGCTCGTGAGTCTCGTGAGTCTCGTGACGGACGACCCGACAGTTTTCCCTAATTGCATGTAACAGAAAGCTAAACGCGTGTCGCGGACCGCTCGGCTCTCTCCCACGGTGGGGATCATTTGTTGCTAATTTAAGTAAGTCCCGTTTTGTGGTACAAACCGAATGGCAACCAATTATTTTGCAGTTCTAGCAAAATATAGAAACAGCTTATTAAGTAAACTTTAATTATGTCGTTGGGGCGTTTTATAACTGGTGCTACACTAAAATAAACATAGTCAATCCCTCTAATTTAATCCAGTACTATTTATGACTTAAAAACTAAAATTGGATCTTACATAAACCTCGATAGCTCAAGATTTTGATAAGTTGATAAAATCTTATGTTTTAGTTAAAAATGTTTTCTCACGTAATTTGAGAAGAAATCTTTGAAGCCGTTATTATTAGGTAGTAACTGTTATTAGGAGGGAGTGACTGAACAAACCCAATAAGCGATCAAACGGCGCAATATCGCGCAAATTCAATAAAAACTCCGGCCGACGTCTCCCGTTATTGCACGGCGCGTAGAGATGGGACACGATTTCTCACACTTGTACTTACTCGTATGTTCTTACACTCTGCTGCTTACATGCTGTACCTACACGATATGGGCGCAATATCGCGCAGATTCAATTAAAACTCCCGCCAACGTCTCCTGTTGTCACAAGGCGCGTAGTGATGGGAACACACATACTCATACTTGTACTCGTATGTTCTTACACTAGCTATGCCTACACGACATTGACTCAATATCGCGCAATATTAATAGAAACTCCCGCCAACGTCTCCCGTTATTTCAAGGAGTGTAGGTGTGGGACACCATCTTCATACTCAATGAGTATCAATCACTCATACTCGTGTGTTCTTACACTGGACAAACTTACACGGCATAATAATACCCAAATTTTATAAAAATACGTTGCCGTTATTGCAAAGTAACCAGTATATCATGAAACAATACACATACTCACACTTCTTGTGTTGTATATGCTCTGTAGTAATGCGTGACTAGGAACTTCTACATTTCAAGTACGAATACTAGTTTGCCATCTTGCGCCACTCTACCACTAGTAACTACGCTCATGCGCCCTGCAACTTTTCTCGAGATACTTTAAAGAATTAAGAAGACATATAACGTAATTTAGGTTGATATTTGCTCGATATGTTTTTCGATCAATTTACGAAAATAAACGAACGAATGAATGAATGAACTTTCGTGAGTGAACCGATATAGGTAATTATGTTCTCCCAAGTTGTTTGAGTATGAGTACGAGTTGTTGAGCACATCCCTATTCCTAGTGGCGCGACCCTAATGGAGTGTTTATTTGCACTGCAGTACCTAATTGCGCTCACGCATGACTCGCACACACACAAACACACACACTTATTGAAGAAAGCCCCACCAGCACCAATGACCTCCTACATTACACCATCACACTTCCACTGCTACACATTTTTGAGAGAGAGAGAGAGAGAGAGAGGGAGAGAGAGAGAGAGAGAGAGAGAGAGAGAGAGAGAGAGAGAGAGAGAGAGAGAGACATGACCTGGAGTCCTCGTATTCCACTAAGTATTTAAGTATGTTTAATGGAGATGTGGTATTACACGGAGAAAAATGTCTCGTCCATGATACCAAAATACTGTTAAATTAATAAAATTTGAAAGAGAAAATCTAGTAAATTCTGGGGCAATTGTTCACATACTTACTATAAATAACTAGATGTTAGTGCGTATTAAATAGTTCTAGTGAATTCAAGATGTAGTAAACGCAAAAATAATGTAGTTTTCCTTACAAGATTGTAGTATCGGTTACAATAATCAATTTTCCTAATCGTTCTGGTAGTTGTAATTTTTTCTTTCCGTGCATGCTGAAGTTTAAAATAAAAGTAGAGCTTGTCAGATGTGGTTTTGTAGCTGTAGTTACTTTTATTAACATTTTTATTTTGTATACTTCTTTCAAAGCGTAAAATGTCTTTATTTAGACTATAATACAACTAGTTGATTAATAAAACCGATACACTTTCAAAGCAAATTAAAGTTAAATCATTAAATAAACTCGTAAACGCCAGTAATATCGTAACAGAACATGATTTGAACAACGCGACGCGAACAAACCTATTCCGTTTAATATCAATTACATCGTGACAGAGCGATTCCCAAACAATTATGTACATTGTGGAGGACAGAGCTTTCAAACGCATTCGAATCAACTCGGGGCCCTGATAGAGTCGTACCGGCCGGCACAAAGGTTTAAAACGATCGAAAACAAATTACTTAGCGGTTACATTGCTGCGGCCCAGCTTTGTTAGCCCTCGCAAAAGAGGGGTTTTATAAGTTTGACCGCTACTTTCGTTTGTCTGTGTATCTGTCTGTGGCGCTAAAACGAATTAACCGATTTAATTAAATGCGTCTTTTTTTTAAAGCAGGTTTTGTAACGACTGATCTGAGACATGTTTTATTAAAACGGTTCAGCCGTTTCGGGGGTTATCATCATTTCGACTCACTTTTAGGAGTAGTCTTAATGTAGAGTAAATTTTAGACATGTAAGTATCTTGAAAGCAAAGCTATTTATTACATTTATTTATTTTGATTTTATAGTAGGTACCTAAAAAAACACAATCGTAAAACGGACAAACTTAATACTGTAAAGCAAACGAATTATTCTCAACCAGTCAACCTTCGGATAAAGCAGATATAAGTGGTAGATGGTAAGTGCCATCGCCAACACTGTTGACTGCCCATTCTTATCCTTATAGCAACGGCATAAGGTTACCTATGGTCAGTTACAAGCGGTACTGTTACATGTTACATTTATCTAAGACTTATCAAAATGGCGGTGGTCATATCATACACCGTCACTAAAACATGTTGCATTTTTCTGGTGTTATAACTTCTCTTTAAATATGAGAGTACGACGCGACGCGACGCGACACGACGCGTCTAAAGCTTGCGTTAAACACCTCCAGCTCCGGGCAAAGCTCATAAAAAGCCCTTACTTACGCCTAATAGCGCTTAAATATCGCCCTAATGAATGGAATAAAAGCCCCCGACCTCTGCCTGCAAGCTCCCTCCTGAACCAAACAAGTCAGTTCCAACCTCACGTCAGCAGCATTAAGTTTCAAATTCAAGCGTAGCGTGAGTAGCGCTTGAGGCGTTTCGGTACCCGCGCGCGCTAAATGATGGGAAGATAGAATGAAATCAAGAGATGAGCGCGCGCGCTGCAGCGGACACCGAACCTTACTGTGCCGTAACTAAGTTGGTTCCAGATCAGACCCGCCGGCTGATAGTTTATTCCAAATTAAACTCTGCTGAGTGGTAACAAAGTCAATTATTGCGCGAGTCGGCGCAGTTAAGGGGGCGCTCTGTTTGTTGAGAGTTAATTTAGTTGTGGATGAACTCGGTTTGAGTGATTGATGTTTTTGGGCTGCGATAGTGAGGATACGCTTAAACGGGTTTGGTGCCTTAACAACTAAATCTATTAGCAGTATTAGCTAATTTGAACACTTGTTTGCAAATGTTTGCGTTTTTAGGATAATTATCGCCAATAATTGAATTGATTAGTTGTATCTGGTTGTATTGTATTTGGCAATAGAGTTTTGTCAGGACGAGCTTATTTAAAACTTCAAGAATAAGATTTGAAAAAAGCATATAAAACATATCTGTGGAGTGGACCTGTGTGATATGTGTTTGAGTCAGATTCAGATAAGGATATATTTTTAATAGGGTATCCGACTATAACTAAGTAACATTGTAGTTTACATTTGGATGTGATGATATAAGTTGGTGTAAGATGGGAATGAGGAAAATTTTAACAACCACAAAACAGGCAACTTTCGAGTATAAAATAATTCATGTTTGTTTTACTGCCTCGCATAAAAAAATCCTCCTTAGAACATTCTACTACGATTACTTACTATTATAACATGTGAATCACATAATTTTTCACGCCATTTTTACAATGAAGTAATAAAGACTCCATTATTTCACGTCTCATTCCCTCTATGTACGCAAGAAACAAACAGTTACCTAATCTCGAGCCGTCAGGCCTCCTCCATCGATCGTCGATACCCCTCCCAAACCCAAACAACGAAGACAACACTTACACAAGAAAAACGGGTGCGAGCGAGAAAGGTTAAGATGCAGCCAGCGGACCCAATAAGTTGCCTTGCGGGACACCTAAGGCCCAAGTGGTGTTTGTAATAAAGGGAATTAAATTTTGTCATAAAGAGTTAAGGTTGTTTTTTGTTTGCGCGCGGGAGGAATGAAGTTAATAACGTTTAGTCAGAGGGCTCTGACAAGGCGGGCCGCTTATTATATTGTCAGCGCCAAGCCGTGGTTAGTTCTTAAATCAAAAAGAAGCAGAGTCGATTACAAGTTTCATGCGCGTGGCGGGGACGTCGCGTCGGCGCAACTTCACTATACTTATTTCTAATTACGGTAACCCTAACGTCACTATCACAAAGGAAGCAGCTAATTAGTTAAATCCCTTTTGATAAATAAGACAGCCGTAAATACAGATTAATTACATATGATTAGATTAGCCATATAAAAACAAATAACGATACCTAAATGCCCTTACTAATAAATTGTATGGAAGATAAAGGCAAGGTAATAAGCTTAAACATATTAATATAAAGTTTTAGCAAAGTTCATTTAAAACTTAGTATAAAACATAAACAGCGCCACAGTCGCAGACAGGTGTGAGGGGGCTTTCTGGCACGCCTGGAGCAGCATACATGTTTTAAATATATAATAATTAAATCAACGTATGTTTAGTTATACGATGTTACTAACGAAGGATAAGTTTAATATCAAAATGTACTGACATCATATGGAAAGGTTTCCGAAATAAATGATTATTTCATTTTTTATGAAAGTTTTGTTACTTAATGTTTTTTTTTTGCTTTAATGGATCCGGTCCCAGATTTGATTGTCACCTTGAAAAAGCCAATTGTATTTTAATGTTTAACTAGTAAATACCGCACACGACGTGGCGTGGTAAAGAAGAGTTTTATTGCATTTCATGATGCCGCGTGTGACGCTGCGGTGTTTGAGTTGCGGGTTGCGGCGGCTGAACCATGCAGAACTTTAATGTTTTATTACAAGTGTGAGGAACACATGGGGATCACAAACTGTCGAGTGACTCCCATACATTAGAGCTGCAACAGACACTAGAAAAGTCATTCATTTTATTATGGCATGTAGGTTAATTCCAAATTCAGACTGGTTATCAGGTGGTACTTGAGGATTTAATGTGTGGCGGGGTAAAAAGTACTCAGAAAACTATTTATTTCATCAAAATTTAGAACCATTACATTGAAATAGGATCATTTAGGAGCTGTTTTAAATACGTGCTTTTAAGGTTTCGTTTAAAATGTTGCTTAAACACTTTATTTGGTACGGCGACATAAATTTTAAGCTTAAGGGGATACATGAGATATTAATCGATTTTTGACAGGTTTGAATTGTATCTCCTACTTTTCCATTGCTAATAGAATTATAAGACAAGCGGCTATATGTTTTTTAATCTTTTTAATCTCCATTTTTGTCTACCGGATTTTGAATGAAATGTATCCTTATTTTTTTATGATTTTTTTAAACATTGTCTAAAAAAACTCTATTTTTGTATCTCCTTTGCTGTGAAAGATCATACACATACAAAATCTACATATTTGGGTTCGACTTTGACATATCTAAAAATTTGTCTACGGTTTTAATTTTAAACCAATTAACACAAAAGTTATGGCAATGTAACCTGTTTTTGGGCCTAAAATTTTTCAACTATGATCCCTAATATCTCGAAGACAGTGAACTTTGAAGTAAATATGGGATACTATATTGCTTAATCCGTCGCTGTTAATATGATAAGCTTCAAAAAACATTAGAAAACTAAGGGATTCAGATCGAAGGTCATTGGGGCATGGGATCCCCTTAAACGGTTTGCCGTTTAAAAATATGTCAAATAAGGAATTTATGAGCAAAAATAATAAATCTTGAAGTGCTTTACAATGTGGAAGACCAATTTTAACACAAGTTCAAATAGCATCATAGTCATCCTACCGACTGCGCCAATAAAGGATTTTTTTACACTTTTGTTATCTTTCACGTGCGACAAAGTGGCAATGTAGATTTGATCGTAACTTATGACAATTATACTCATACTCATACATGAATTCATGTAAATAGCGGAACATTCACAAGTGCATGTGTAACATTTACTCGACTGACTTTCAAATTTTCACCGACATCGACGTGTATGGTGGTATTTAATAACGCTTACCTGCAGCCTAAAATGCACTTTCAGTCCTTGGGATAAGGTCTACATTGCGAGTTATATGGAAGGTTAGCTTTAAGGTTAAGACACAAACTCTCCCCTCTCGACGCCGATGTGATTAGTGTGAGGAACAAATGGAATCTCCTCTTGTAGCAAAACAAACAACCGGGAAATAAGGGCGTCATGCGTCCAGGAAGACGTTCCCAAACGTTTATTGTGGAATATCAACACTATTATAAAGTCGGGTGTAAAGACATTGTAACACTCGACTGACATGGCTACCTACCGCATTTCTGTTAAGGAAACTCAACGACTATTAAGCTTATTAAAACACCTTCCTCTTTAATAATAAAACAGAAATACTTAATAAATTAACTTACCTACTACACGCATACTTAGCTGTTTAATCTAACATTCCTAACCATTATTGGCTGGCGTGTGTCTCAATAGTCCGGGTTTCAGACAATGCCCTGAGTTTAAAAAACGAACGACATGTATTCTGCCACTCTCGTCTTATTTTACCTGTGTCTGACAGCTGGCTGTCGGGATATTTTAAAACTGCTTCGAAAATAGCCACACGTTTCTATCGAGGGCAGAATATCTACGTCAGAAATACACGTTTTTGCTAGCCGATAGTTGTTATTGTTTAATAGTTCAGTAGGCGTCAAAATATAAAAATAATGATTCAAAGTAGATGTTTCGTGAAAGAAATTGCTTTTAACAAAAATACTTAAGTATTACTCTTAATTTGTGTAATTTGACGATAACAATATTAAACTTTATTGTCGTAGGTACGCATATTTAATGTAAGTACCTTTTATGAATAAAACAATACACAACAAAATTAATCAGTAAGATTTTTTTATATCGAAGTGACTTAGATAAATTACATGCCACTAGCAACCACTAGGAAACCGTATTTCTCTAGTAAAATTCGGCAAATATTCGGATGTGACAATATGTATCCAAAACTTTACGCCGTGGCTAAATATGTTTGTCACAATAAATGCATCCATATTTTCAGACGTGATTGCACGTACGGTCGATGTCAAAAATATCTTTACACTTTTGGACCTTATTACAAAAGAGTAAGATGCAAAAGTCTATCCATATTTTCAGACGTACATGTATGTATTGGTGAATTGGTAAGTTTATCCGCGTGGACCTCCAATACAACAAGTTTTCTTCTTTTTTCCTGCCCACTGCGGCCGCCTCGTTGGCAGTCGATTGATTGCTGTCCGTAGACCATCCCATCCTGATTGACGGGAGCTTGTTCCTCGGCACCCGCACACATATTCAACACCACTGTAGTAGGTGTGTTGTAAAGCATAAGAGCCGTGTCGTATATTTCGTTTTACTTTGGTATATTGTACAATTTTTTTTTCCAATGAAATAGCAGTTCTCGCTCCTTCTCCAGCCCGTTTCCAGACTTGTATTGTCCTTAGTCAGCGTCGCGTGTTTTTGAATCATGTCAGTCATATACATTACACAGTGCAATATATTTATGGAATGATATTTATACCAACAATATACCAACTTTATTTTATGCTTTAATTTTATTCAGGTTTTATTTATATGATTATAGGGAAAGTTAGGTAAGATTTGATAGTTTATATGAATTTAATTAGATTGTATTGATTCCGTAACAACTATTTACCTCCACCAAGTACATGTTGTCGAGTCGTATGTCGTGCGGTGTCGTGTCGTATGGTGTCGTGTCGTGTGGTGTCGTGTCGTACAGCGCCGTGTCGCTTGGATTCGCAGCGCTAATAGGTCGCGCTTGTTACTTGTCTCTCGAGACCACTTAACGCGCTTAATGTTATTATTAATTTAATTATTTATTAAATTTTTAATTTATATTTATAGTAAGAACCTATGTAGTTTTGCAGTGTATTAGTGATAAGACTGTAATGTTGTATCGTTAGCAGACGTTCTGCTTAATACAAAAATAAAAAAAGACTGTAATGCTTTGTAAACTTGAAATAAACAATAAAAAATAATAAACAATTAATATAGCATTATTATTTATTTAATGGGCAATAATCACTCAAAAAATAAACAAAGAATCTGTATCAAGTTAATTTACTGATTTAAACTGACACGATTTTCACATATTATTTCGACAAAAACCGGACTTAATCGCGTACACTTACTTTTGTACACGTACGCTCGAAACGTCAGGAAAATTACAAAAGTAAGTGTATGCGATTAAGTCCCGATTTTGTCAAAATAACAAGTTAATTTAGCCTAAGTATATGATAATAATTGCCCTAATAGTTTCAGAAAACATGAACCATATACAACTGTTGCTAGAAGTAAGTTAGCTCTAATTAGTTTTAATATTGAAACCGAACAAGTACCACAAATATAACTGTTGTAAACCCTTATAAACACAAAGATGACAATAATGAGAACTATCTAATGCGCCAGTAAAAAATAAACTCAATTTAACGATAATTTAGTTACCACTTGGAACAAGTGTACTTGTACACTTTGTTCATCAAAACTGCATCAAATAACATCAACATTCATTAAACACAAAGTCAAGTGAATAAAAAATAATGTAAAGAATCAATTGTTACGTTCTTTGTCCTCGCCCTCTCCAGCGCATATGTCCCTCTCTCAATTTGCCGGTCGATTACAGAAAACACAACGCAAGCACAATAATCCAATCACGGACGCAATCATATTCAAATTCCGCCAATCAACGTGCGGCGTTTTGGCGCGCAAATCTGACAGCTGTCAGGCCGCCATTGCTGTTTTTTGAGCGACAGTTGGCGCGGGCGGGTATTTTGTTTTATTTCAATTATTGCCGTTTCATTCAATCAGTGTGGCAAATAACATGTCACAAATGTATTCGAGTTGTTTTATTTTATTCATTTGTTTAGTACTGTGTCAAGTTACTGGACCTCTTAGTGTCTATTAGAGGCAGTATTTATATTTATGGGGCACATTTTTGTCAATCGGCCTTACCTTGGTATAAAAACAAAGATGAAATTCTAATAACGACTCGTCTGATTAAATCATCCAATTCAAAGAGCTACAATCAAGCCGTTGAAGAAAAATATTGTTACAAAGTGCAACTCAGGTGAGGTTTATAATGTTAATAAGCTTTGGCCTTTAAGCTTAGGGTCGCCACACACCTAGCGGTTTTCCTCGCGGAATTACCGGAAGTAGCGGAAATTTGTCTATGGTAGCGGAAATTTGTCTATGGTAGCAGATTTTTTGTATGGAAGCCATAGACAAATTACCGGAAGTAGAGGAAATTCATAGACAAAATGCTTAATTTGTCTATGAATTTCCGCTACTTCCGGTAATTCCGCGAGGAAAACCGCTAGGTGTGTGGCGACCCTTATAAAGTTATAAACCTCGCCTTAAGTCCAAAGCAGATATACTTGAACATTGGTTGTTGGAGGTCAAGTCATACAGGTATACTTCAAAAGCAAGTATCTCTAAAGTACCCTATACTATATACTTACGAAGTAAGTAGCAAAGTGTAGCATTCGTGTTCCTTGCTCGATTAACGCGCCCCTAATACGAGTAAACTAGCCAAAAATGAAGGCCAACTAAAAACAGTGACTCACAACAATAAAACACTAATTTATAAACGCCATTTGTGTAACTTTTAAACTCGCGACGAGAAAATTAAAATTACAGCGCCATCCATTCTGAAAGTTCCCGCACTGAGTGTTAATATCACGCAGGACGGCGCGCGCGCGCTGCCACGCGGATGTAGCCCCTAACACAAGCAAACAAGGTTTTAGTGACACATTAGCATACCAACAAATTAGTTCACTTGCCGTTACTGCCAAAAACTCGCATCTTGTTCGGCTGTGTCGTTCAAAAGTAGACCTTAACGTACATCGTGAAACGTTTGTTTTTGTTGAGCAAATGAATATTTAAAAACAGGTAGTAAAACCTGCGTACAAAAATCGCGTGAGGCGCACTTATTAATAGCCATAACTGGTAGCGACAAATGTCCACGTTAATTCTTGTTAATTTTGTTCATTGGCGAGTCGCGGGACTAATGTTTGGACTTAACGCTATTATTGTTAGGTTCAATGCGGATTTGCTAATTAATGTGTAATAAGGGCTCTACGTTCGGTACAACAATCTCACACTTTTAAAACGATTGTACAGGAATAATTACTTCATTTATCCAGGTGGTACGTTTGCGTTACCACAAGTGATACATTTCGCTGACATAAAGTCAACTTGGAAAGATCTGTCGTTAACCTATTCAGGTAATCACAAATTATCATTCTCGTTCACCAAATCGACTATGAAAACAGCTACTTTGCCTTTAATTCTATACTCATATGGTGCCACCAAATAAAACCTCGCGTGACAATCGCAGACACGACAAAAACTCGCATTACAATACTACTACTCACAACAGACGTAAGAGTAATTGGGAAGCTTATTCAATTGTTTACCATATTCTGATGCAATAAAGTCCAAATTCGCAATGACCGTGTAGGTGCACCGATCGTCGTCAGTCGAGAGCGTTTACGATCAGCCAAGTTCGGTAATTGATGCGCCATCGTCCATTAACCGGCGGGTTCAGAGCTAGAGCCGTAACTCGACGACACTACACAAACAACCAACGACGTATTCACCACGACAGCGACACGAGGCAAGCCACAAGAACTAGTTTAACGTGGCTTCAACACCTGATACAACTTTGCAAAAAAAAGGTGTGTTTACAAATGAGAGTAGGTAAATACGGTAACCTATGTGTTTCGATACGATCATTTTATGTTCTTCGCTCATTACATACCAAATGGTTGTCGTCAACAATGCAGCTGAAACATCTGTATTTGATGATGATAAGTGACTTCGATTTCTCTAGGATACCATCGTCAGATCCTCACTTAAAGATAATAAGATCAAGTAGATAAAAAGCCTATTTATATAAAAAAAAATATTTCGGTCCAGTCTTCTTTGAGACATCGTAACTAAAAAACCCCGTTTGCTTATAATTATGGCTTCTTCTTCTGAAGTATGTTATAAAGAGCATAGATACATGGGTATGCTTAAAACTGAGCCAGTAGTCGTTAAGTGATCGTAATAAACCTGCACGAGCTCAATCGCAATCATTATATATAAGTATATCTATCTATCTATTCCAGCGAGCCACGAAGACTGCAGGATCACTGCCTCCAAGGAACAAACCGTCCTACACCGCGCATGCTAAAGGACATTTTGGAACTTCTTTAATATTCGTGGTGTCAAAATGTAGTGTGAAATGATATATTCAGGGGTGGCGTTGCGTGCCGGGTTCGATTCCGAGCAGACATGCACGGCTGTCAAATGTATTAAATTTGCCGGGTAATATACGGTGTAAGCCGAGTCGGAAAGTTTGGAACAACGTCGTTTGGAACGTTAACAAGTTCCAAGAGTTCGCCATCGAGCCAATGACTTGTGTCGTGTCGAGACCTCCATCACTCGTGGTTTTATTGTAACTGTTGTCGAAAATACTGAAACTCTGTCTCTTTAAGCATATATCAGCAAGGTATACTAACATACCAGCGATGCCATGGTTCAGTTATAATAATTAACTACTAGTACTATTCATATCATAACCTCATTTTGTTTTTTTTTATTAAGTACTACATTAGTGTCCGAAATAATCGGCTCTTGAGACATTTTATTCACAACTCTTATTGTGTTATTAATTATCTATAAACGAATGGGTATAATCAGAATTTCTACTTTGTAACCGGTTTTCGTTAAAGTACATAAACGTTAATAAAATAGACAAAAATAAATCAGTTAATAGTAATCATAATCACTGAACAAATACACATAAACCAAGGTAAGAACTATTGTAAATGGTTCAAACAATATTGAGTACCTAGTACTTTACTAAGTAGTACTACTTACGTATAGAACTATACATACATCTACTAACCTACTGACACAACTTACGATTTTATCCTTTTATGATAACACATTTCCAGCTTGTTAAATAAACAGTATAGTCAAGAAAATGCCTATTTAAATCAGCTGAAAACTGAAAATTATCGTTCAACTAAAGTGTCTCCGACACAAGTTCACAACGACTATTGCCGCCATTAACCACTTAGAGGCGCTATTAAGTCAAAACTGAGGATAAAACGGAGTGTGGTGCACGTCGCGCTGTCGTGCCGCCGCCGCCGCGCTGTCGTGCCGCCGCCGCCGCGCTGTCGTCGCGGTATTTACGCCGTTTGCTCGCGCAAGGTTGTCGCGCCGGATCATTACGAGTTGCGAGTATGTACTGTTTGTTTTAGGGTATTATTTCTATGTTGTTTCATAGTCATTTTAAACGTCTTTGACATTTGTTGACCTTTGAGCGTAAAAAGCGTAGGCACGCGTGAGTAACTGCATTAAATTCTATTTTTTGTCAACATTACACAAGCGACATCACACAGAACGATCTTCATTATTAATTTAATTCTTATATTATATATAGATACAACCAACAACTATAACTCTAGAAGAAATTTTAAGCCAAATAAAGCTCTGGCTTGCCTAAGAATTTTTTTACCCACCACCACTGGAACCTATACAATACGAACTCATTGTAGCCCGCTGGAAAAACCACGGCAGGGAGCTCATTCCACAGCCGCAGCAATTTTCCATGCCATTTTGAATCTGGGTGTACATTCAAGATCAGAATCACATCATCCTTCGCCTCCATCCATGACGCGTACATGTTGTTGTGTGTAGTGTAACTTCTCTAGCCCGGTGTTTAACTAGCAAGCGGAACTTTCTCGGACTCGCATCGAGTTAGTTAAAATCGCAAGTGTTCGGCACGAAACCAAAACGCTCCCAATTAGGGCTAATTGGGTTAAAAACTTAAACGGGCATTAATTCCGCTGTGGCAGCCCTGTGTGTGAGCGATGGTGTCGGCCCGTGCCTTGTGCCGGGGCTCATCCGACGCTGGTCGACGCTGAAGCCGATACACCGATGTGGAAATACTATTACTGTTATGACGAGTGTAGTTCTTGATATGAATGTGAGACTGCACGCTTTTGTGGAAATAACAAACATACTTACTTATATGTGGTATCCGTTGAGCCTATTCGATTATTGTTCTGGAGGTTTCTTTGTACTGACTAAAAAGCTGCTACTACCTATTTAGTTATATGGTAAAAAAAGAAAACAATACCAGCAGTATGAGTAGAATTGCTAAATAAATCTTGACTGATGTTTAAACTGATGTTTTTTTCTGCACGATTGTAACATGTTTCCTCTTGGTTCCAGGTGTGGTTCCAGAACCGACGTGCAAAATGGCGGCGCCAGGAGAAGATGGAAGCAGCTCGGCTCGGTTTGTCAGAGTATGGCTGCGGCGGCGGAGTCCCCCGGCTAGGCGGCCTAGGCCTCCCCGTCGACCCCTGGCTCGCGCCTCCTCTGCTCACCGCACTACCAGGTAAAGCTATAGATATTCTTCTGTGGGAGCCGTCTGCTATCGCAGTTTCGCAACTAATATTATAGCAATTTCTATCTTTGACACATCTGCTATAAATAAATGTTTTTTTTTGGATTTATTGGCACAGATTTTTAAACATAGTCATTCGTCTTCCCCCGCGATCTCTTTCGCCATTTTTTCCTGTATGATAAGCTTAATAATTGGTGCTTTGAACACCACATCGTGAGGTCGAGGTATTCAAGTTTCCTCTTCTTTGTTTGAGGCAATGCTGATGTTTGTCGTCCTTGTCTCCTTATGCATGATTGATGCTTGCGACTACGTGAGTTGTTGGTTTATGCACTATTGCTTTCCAATCAACAAAATTTCCAATCTTCGGATGATTCAGGAATCGAAATTAATTATCATATTTTAGAGAGCCGTGATTTTCAGTCAAAGCATAATAGCAAAAAAATCTGGCACTCACAAAACTTTCAACCTGCCACACCAAATACTTATTGGATAGGTACGCAAACCCTATTAATTATTAATGCCCAAATTAAAGTCAAAAGTAATAAAGTTAAATAGTATGGTACCAATTATCGGGCAAAGATAGAGACAAGTGGAAATCTTTGGAGGAGGCCTTTACCTGAGGGGGGTTCATGCTTAACACAATACAATAACAGAAGAGAATTAGAACAAAATAATATGAGACACATTATACTATAAACATCAAAAAATAAATGACCAAAAACAGGTGATATAAATATTGTAAAAAAAAAAAAAATTAAGAATCTATTGTTTGCTCGGAAATGTATAAAAGAATAAAATAATGCACTGAAAATTATAAAAATCTAATCAAAAAAAGTTTATTTATATGAATTAGTAATGAAAGTACAAATACTAAACTAAATTAATAACTAGCTCAAATCTAAACTAGGCCCTTGCGGCATTGTACCAAGGATGCTGGCGGCATTTCCTCGTTGTATCGCAATGCTGATACGCTGTGCGAGGAAACCGCCAGCTCTTCGGTCACTTCGTAATGAAATATAAAAGCATGTTATCACATAATGAAAACAAGTAATAGCTTTAATTCATTTGATTTATGTTAAAATAATCTAATTGTAAATGATATTTTTGCATGGAATAAAAAGGCTTTTTTATTTTTTATTTTTATTTTATTTATCGGGCAACAGAAAAATAAATTTTCCAATGGCTCTTCTTTTCCCCGAAAACATGAATCGTTGAATATATTTGACGGCGTTTTTACCCGCAGGGTTCCTGAGCCACCCGCCCTCGGGCTACCCCAGCTACCTGACGCCGCCGGCGCCGGCGCCCGCGCCGCCGCCGCCCGACCCGCGCTCCTCCTCCATCGCGGCGCTGCGCATGAAGGCCAAGGAGCACGTCGAGTCTCTCAGCAAAGGCCTGCAGATGGTCTAATCTTGTATGCATTTACTTCACTAATAGACGTGGGAAAGTCAATGAAAGAAACCGACAGCTCAGGGACAGCGAATAAATCATGATGTCACTTACAAAGATAGGTAGTGAAAGGCATACGATACTCTTTTAGATTTTATTTACCTATAAAGGCAGCGTAAAATATACGTCGTGATAGTAACGTACATATGAAATCGTCTCGCGGCCGTATACTACACCACCCTTTTCACACCTTACATTGTGAGAGCTCATTCGAAGCGGCCATAAAGACCATTCGGAGTGACGTTAAGGTGGAGCTAATGTACCGAAATCATCACGTACCATTTGATTGTTTACCGTATACGCTCTGGTATAAGTCAATATGAAAGTATTCTCGCACAACAAATTCCTAATTGAAGTTGGTTGCTGTTCTTGTGCGTGGTAAGCCGGTATAGTACAACTTTTTTCTCAGCACTTCTTTGACTTTACACGTCTATTAGTTTTGTTATATTTATAATGTTGGATTAAATTAAGGCTGGTTCTATTGACATCTGTAGTTTTGTAGACTTCTATGTTGGATGGTTGATGGATACATTATTTTATAATGGGGTCAAGAGTTCCTTTTTTGTAATATACGGCACAGATACAAATTAATTCACGCCCAATTCATAATCTAATCAAAATTGGTTTTGTGTTTCACTATATTTTATATAAACATAATAGTACATGAAGTCTGTGATTCTGCATAAAACTGATATTCCTTTTTTAATAAACGATTAATTTCTTTAGTAACATAACAAAGTAATAAATTATAACATCAAGCATACGCCACGGCCACAGCCTACCAACTTAAATGAGCTAATCTCACCTTCCATCACTGTTTTATTGTATTTTCCGTAGGAATACCTTTAAAATATTGTCTTTATTTTCATACTTGAGTGTATCATTCAGATCTCTTGAACAGTATTCTTAAGATAAGACTTGCGTGATGAAAGCAATACTATTGATTATATGGTTTAGACTCCGACACTGTACATAATAAAGGAGTCGTCACCTAATTAGTATGCATTCCTTTAGTTGACGTATATTTCATGTTTATGTGAGACCACCACAACCCTCTAGAGGTAATACAATGTTTTTTTCATTAGAAATACATATATTCTGCCATGTAATGAATACCTTTATTCCACGGAACTAAATCCAAATCAGTAATAATTTAGTAACCGATGTTAAACCTAATCGAATGTAATTTAGTAATTTGGATGCAAAACTTGAGACCAAGGAAATTACATTGCTTAAAATGTTTATTGCACACAAGCAAAACATTGAAATTGGTTCATTGTGAATGGGAATCGTAATACAATCGTCATCTATTTAGATGTATTTACTCTACGTGTTGTGGACGGTTTCAGCTTAGTATTGGTCAGTTCATAGAATGTATTGTAAATAATGTTTGTATTAAATTGTACATTTATTGTAAGAGTAGACACCTATTTAAATTGCATATAAATATTTAGTTAAGATAAGCACACCGCGCTAGATGTTCAATTGTGTTTATAATAACTATAAAGACCTGTTGACTAAAAGTATATTTCAGTGCAATTTTCCGAGGTATTTAAAGCCCATTCATTTCATTGAGTTTATCTATAATCTAAAGCTTGAAATCTCATTGTGTTGTCTTGACACAAGATTTTCATAACAGTGATCTTTCCTGTTTTAAATATGAGTAAGTATATGAACCATCCTGTACTAAGGACTCTTTGCTCACTCCACATGACTACACTACACTACTTAACTGGTTGCTACTTGTAAATATGGGAGGCTAAGTAAACTAATGTTAGAGTATTATTTATG
This sequence comes from Pammene fasciana, assembly GCA_911728535.1. Classification (NCBI taxonomy): domain Eukaryota; kingdom Metazoa; phylum Arthropoda; class Insecta; order Lepidoptera; family Tortricidae; genus Pammene; species Pammene fasciana. The sequence goes on along the minus strand of OU452274.1, from coordinate 177,668 downwards.
AGTGTATATATCGGTGTACGTAGGTATAAATACAATAATAATAGCGTAAGAAAAATATCAAATATAGTATGAGAGATTAATAAATAAATGTGTTCTTATAAAAATGAGTTTCATTGTTTTACATACTAGCTCAGCTTTCTCCTTCTCATTACTGCCTGCAAGGGCTAATACAATAGTACATTGTGCAACATGGGGCGTAAGATGAATATTGCAAACGAGAGTATAGTTAAATCGCCACGGCTTGCCGGAGCGATTTAAAGACTCGAGTTTGCAATATTCTTACGCCCCTAGTTAGGCTGGCTCTACATGATGGGCCATCATAGGGACGCAGCTATACGACGGAACGAGATCGCAATATCGTTAGCTCCCTCTAACGCGTAGCTGCGTCCCTATGATGGCCCATCATGTAGAGGAGCCATTACACACGATGGTTTTCATTTTCATCACACTTGCGAGGAAAAAAACTAAAATTTAAGCGAAATAATTCTTAAATACGGTGACGTTTCAAACATTCGTCCGCCATTTTATATATGTTTGACAGGTTAGGAATTGAAGGCATAGACCCATCCGACATTCAGCCACGATTGAAAATTGTGTTTAAAATGTTTTTAACGGCTATTGAACGAACTAAATCAAATATTTGTAAACATAAACAAGAATATTAAATTATTAATGTAAATTTTTACAAAATAAACCTAATTTAAGATGAAATTAAAAACTGTTTGAATTTTTGGCTGAACATGAAACCTCCTTAGTTAGAAATGATGCACGACATAGTTGCAAATTTAAAAAAAAACGAGAGTCATTAATAGAGTTTTTAATAGAAGCGAAGTTGATTCAATAAAAATGAATGCCACCACCACAAAGGCTTTCATAAAATAATGCACTGAGCTTTATATCAAGAAAGTCAACATACAACATACAAAAAATGTAGATAATAAGTTTAATAACTCACTATAATTATATCACCTATAAGTTTCCTTAAATGAATGACTCGACAAACTGTAGAAGAGAAGTTGTCGTAGCACGCCTACGTCGCAGCTCAGTGCCCATTGTAGAGCCCTGACGACATTGTGTCGTCATGGGCACTGAATGGGTTAAACATACTAACAATACGAGTACATAAACACGAGTGAGACACGCTGCGATTTTAAGTAAAAAAAAAAAAGTCGGACGGACGAAATACTTTTTAAATTATGTTTCGTTTTATTACTTACCTACATTTAAACTTTACTGTAGTGTAGTGCTAATAGTCCATCTTTACGACTCTACTTATGGCTAATTGCGTTTTTTAGAGTTGAATCGAGCTGAATCAATAGAGTACGACGAGTGAGGATGGGTCGCGTTTACCGCCGTAAATAAATATGGTAGATAATCGGATCTACCATATGCGCCGCCGTATCGTATCTGAGAGGGTACCGAGGTGACTACACGTTGCGGCTTCGTCAGTTATTACAGGTAACTTGTAAAAGTTGTAAAGGATTTGTTATAATTAATGTCTTTAATGACTGAAAGTTAAATGGACTGGTCACCTTATCAGGCATGTAAACTCGTTAACCGACTGCGCAATAAGCGGGACAGTTAAAACCGGGAACAAATCGGCCCACACACGCGAGTAAATTAATCGTAATGTTATGCACTCATTATTGGCCAGAACCACCCGGAAGGCTGTAACTCTAGTGGAGTTCTTAGTCGTTTGTGACGTTTCGGATGTGAGTGAGAATTGTGCGGTCTCGGTGGCAATTATCATTAGCAGTTTAGCAATTAGAGAGAGTCAATTAAATATGTTAACGGCACGCTAGTTTTAATGTGTTGTTTGTTTATTTATTTTCATGTATTTTTGAATTAATTAACCAAGTGCGCCTATAAGGGTAAATGTGCCAATTCAAGGTATCGCCGTAAAAAAAGGTTAGAAACCTTAAGCTATTATGGTCACCCTTTTCACGGCAAGGAAACAGAAAAATTGTCACATAGGAAGGGCTTCAAAAACTTTATTAACGCGATATCTGGAGTAATGCGTTGGTGTTGGCGCGCCTGGCACCTGTCTAGGTACAAAATGTCATTTGATATTTACCAGTCGCTTTTATATGAAGGAAAACATCGTGAGGAAACTGGACGATGCTAATAAGGCCTATTTTCCCCTCTGGGTTGGAAGGTAAGACGGCAGTCGCTTTAGTAAAAACTAGTAGACATGAATTGTCATGGGATTAGGTTGCCCAGCGGACCCCAGGCCTAATTTAATCAAAAATTCAAGTTCTTACCATTTTCAGTAAGTATCAGTAATGAAGGCACATTCGATTAAAATTTGTTCAGTAAATCAATGCGACACTGTCTCTGTTTATTCTTATTTGTTATTCCGATGCCAACAAATTGTCTCGAATGTCCAATATAATATAACATGACCTCAGATCTCAAACAACAATGCGTTATTGGAGATGGCAGTAATATTGGACATGAGTATCGACTGTCTCGGTAAGTGGTTGTAATGACAGTCAAGTTAGTTCCGCTACTCGCCGCCGGGGCGCTGTCGTTGGCCAATTTTTAATTACTCGTCGGGCGGCGCGCATTTGCAAGTCAAAGCCGCTGAAAAAACCTAACACCCGCCGGTGCCATCCCGTGGAGAGGACGCTTTGTATTCGATTAGTTAGTGGCGTTATCGTCAGCGGGAAGCGGGATTCTGTACCACTTAATATGAAATAGTTTAGTGGGTCCACAGATAATTTCTGGGAAATTCTCAGAAGGAAGATTATGTAGGTAAGTTGAATGAGGATTATCGGGAAACATTTTCTTATGTTAAAGACGATAATGTAAGAGGAAAGTCACCAACAGGATTGAAACTAACTACCTATAATCGACAATGTACTATCGCCGACAGTTACGCTCCTACTATTTCTCAACTGAATCGTTTGCAGGCAAAATTTTAAGGCGTCACACGTCCTTTTATGACAACCAATTAGGCTCGCGCAATAAGTATATTATGTAGTGTCGGTATTGTTTTAGGTTCAGGCCTGACCAGTTCAAACATCTGTTGACCATTATTGTCGGTCTATTAATTGCATTTCAAAGGACTCCAAAGGAAGGAATTTTGGTCATTACAATGCAATCTTTTAGTGAAAGTGCTTGCCAGATGTTTCTTGGCGGTCCGTCTTATTTTTTTAGGGCACCTATTTCTAAAAGACAATATCGGCTGTCCTTCTAATTTGTACCGTATTGATAAGACTGTTTTAGTTCATATTCATAAGTGAGGGTTACTGGTTAAAAAAAATCATCGACCGTTTCCATTGGTGGACAATGAAACAAGGGATGGCTTCAGAGGTGCATGATAAAATAAACCATGTCTGGCCGAAGCTTTACTGACGGCGATAGTACCTATTATAGTTACCTACTTCGTCTCACGTGTGGAACCAACTTTACACATTGCTTTCAATTAATTAAGAGCGTCTTACTTAGTGCGATGACAAGCATAAGAGAGTATCCGCTGAATTTGCCTAAAACGGTTAACCTGAAACATAATTAGGTACTTCCAGCGATAACTTATACGATTTCTTTCCCTAGTTTGCTGTAATACTTTAGGCAACACCAAAGTCAGTACTGCAAGCCGCTTCCCCGCACATCTCCGCGACTCCGCGCCACCCCTGTGCCTCCGATCTCCTGAATTTCGTTAGCTCTCATTTGTTTAGAGGTAATTGCACGAGATATGAGCCCCCCCTCGCCCCCGCCCCCGGCACGCCCCGCCGCTTTATTGCCGACTTTTATTTAACCGGTTAATCCTTAACCGGCTTCGTCGAGTGGAAATCGGGTTTGTACAACCTTTATTGCTTTAGTTACATTCGTTTTGGCGAGCTCGGATTGAGCAATATGGGGAAGATGTTTGTTTATGTCAATCAAGTCGTCCCCTTCTCCGACTTAGCATGGTGATTGTAGATAGTTCGAGAAAAATGCGTAAAAAGATGGTTTACGTACTGCAATATACAAACGGTTTCAATGCCTAGTTTATAAAATGTGCTTAAAAAATTATGTTATGCAGAATATTACGTTTAACTCACTTGAGTTTTGCTAGTCCAACAGACTGCAAGGGAATGTAGATACACTAGGCACATTATTCAAAGCAGAGACTATAAATAATATAGACAGCCACAGTACACTAGGTACCTAAAGATTTAAAAATAGTAGGAAAAAATTACATTGTATCGGCGTAAAAACTACAACAGCGGAATGTTTTACATATTTAACTTTTTTGCTCTATAAATGGCACTATAGTTAATTATCGAACGGACGGAGCGTACCTAAGCGATACGAGTTCTTACAAACAACAGAGTTTGTTCGAGGATAACTTGAGTAGCGTTTTCTTGATCTTCATGATTTCTGAGGTTGTAACAGAGATACATATAATTTGACAGCTCTTAGATGAGCAGGATCGATAGTACTGTACTAGTGTACTACTAGTACGCTATTTGTTACTAGGTGGAGTAGCAGTGCAGGTGACATTTCTCTTACATATTCGGTATCTTTAGGTGACTTTGACATAGATGGCGCAATCGACATGAGCTTCAAAAAGTTCTTAGGCTGTGGTCGTCTATATCTCTATAGTCTCTGCGGTTGATAAACGAGATAGTAGTTTTTTATCAAGACATACAGCGCCACCTAGCGTCGAGTAGCAGAACTAAAACAATTCCTTCCTGCCAAAGTAATCCCTGTGTTTCCCACGGGAACTTTCCTGTGGGAGCAGCGAGGTCGCCAGTTAGTTACGCAAGATGACCAAAGATGGCAGTAGCGTCACAAGTCATGGAAAAAATGGAAAGAAACATTATACGATGTGACCTGTAACTTTGGTGTTATCTGATGTTATCAATATTTGTATAGTAAGTATTAGTTTGATGAAGAATACGACAAAGGCCTACGACATAGTTATCGCTGCTTTGTCTACCGAGTCGAACTTATCTATCTAAGAACCAACGAACCTTATAAACTGAAATAATTAAATAAAAAACCGCTACAAAATCGGTCAAGCTGTTTTATAGATAGATCACACTTTGACTAACCATATAGGTACCGTTCCGTTCCCATTTTATCGTGAGGCAAAAGGAATTACTTGTTTTTTCTTTCTTTTAATTACATATCATAACATAAATATTCATTTTTGCACACCTCAAATTAAAGAAACAGAGTATACACAAATTAAAATTACAAAATAAAAGTAGAGGTAAAACGATTAATAGTCTTGTCGCTAAACAGCGATCTCTTCTAGACAACCTTTGGGAAGCGGAAACCTTTGTAAATTAACAAATAAGTAGGTGTTGCAAAAGCAAATGCAAATCAACATTAATACACTTACACATATAATAGAAATAAAAATACAAATATAAAAAACAAATACAAATAAACTTACGTAGTTCATACGTACATATACGAGTATATTGTATATAACTAGGTACACATTAAAATAAGAAAAAAAAACTAGGACCAAAACACTACAGGCCACAGGTTGCAAAATCGGTTATTGGAGTTGCAGGATAAACGAATTATGGGAGAGAGAGATAAATAATGTTCCTTTAGTTGTTTCTTGAACATAGCAAGAGATTTAGGCTAAATCATTTAGCACGCCTTAAGACTAAGGGTAAATTATTACAGGCCTTACAGCCTGAAAAGTGAAAGAACTGTTGTAAAATTTTGAGGAAGAAGACGGGAGATGAAGTAGCAATTTTTGAGCAGATCTGGCCGAAAGCAAGTAACTAAATCGTTCTTTTAGGTAACAGGGAGTTGCCGGGTGAAAAAGAATGGTGTACAAGAGAGACAATATGTGGGAGTTACGACGAAGACGTATTGGAAGCCACTTGAGCTGGGAGTGGATTTATTATGATAATAAAATTTTCGGAGATTTAAATTTTAATAATTCAATACATTTTAACATCTCTAAGTAAAAACCCCTGTAAACCCTGTTATTCTTCAAAGGCTAGAATATAAAAAATATCCTACCTACCCCTGAACACTGATCTTCAGTAGCAAGACCGCCCGAATGCCTGCCAAATGACTTTTAATATCTGCTTCCAATTGTAAACGAGCATATTTGAGTTGGCGCAGTGTAAGGAGTGCACCGCAATTGCCACCGCATTAAAAACAGGAGCGGCATTCCCCTTGGATGGCGAGGCGAGCATTTAACGGCTAATATAAGTGTACGCTGTGTGCGGACTCAGTTCAGCGGTGTATCTGTCAGCGGCCGATCGTAAGATCAGTGACATCGTGAAATTCCTAGGCATATCGTGAAACGTGAAAATCTTGGACTCGTTTCCTGAGTCGTCGGAGGCGGGGCTCCTATTTCTGGGCAGTTTGCCGTTCGGGCATCTAAAGCAACGTAACGAACCTAACCTACCTATACATTGGTTTAATGTGACTATCGTTATAACATTACACAGGAACATTACGATCTGCCTGATTTTACGATCGGCTCGGAGCACGAGGTCGCGGTACACTGGTCACAGCGAGATGTAACTCGCGCGGGATACAGTCGGCGGGCCGCGGGCCGTTTGCTAGCAACTTATTAAATTCAGCGGCTTTCGGGGACTAGGGACGGGTTAGCTCACTGTTGAGGCGAGCTTAAAATTATTCAGCTCATTTATGAACCTATTAACTGATATGGTTGCCAGTGCCTTGGCAGTTACCCAGCACGAACCCTGCAACTTAGCACAATCAACCAACTATCCGAGACTATAATATTAAGGGTAATTTATTGTACCTAGCGGTGATTTTTGATGCTATTACGCTTTAATATTTTATTTGTATATTACAAATTGAATTGAATAGACTCCCGGGCAAAGACTGCTTAATAGCAAGTCGCAATAAAATTCGCAAGTCAAACGCTATATTTATTTATTGAAGCTTCTACGGAGGATTTATTTATTTACTATTCAAATCAGTTACACAGTATAACAGTAAAACCAAGGCACTACGAACTACACAATAAACATATAAAATAACTACTAGTGTAATACTAGGTCTTCTAATCTGGTGTAGGATTCGGCAGATTGCCCCGGAATTGCCGAAACACGACACACTTAACTGACTGATAACTTAGGATACCTACCAGCCGGGGCCGTTAGACTTGGTCCACAGGCGCGCCGTGCAAATCATCGACGATCTGTATGGTATTGAGGTGAGTTATGAGGTAAGGTCGACAATACTCCAGCCCTATCAGCCGCGATGGTCGTCTTTTTGCGCGCATATGCGCGGGTGAGAGCCTTCTGTTTGTTTATCTGTTTGTTAACTCCCACCCCCCGCCGCCACTGCTCGGCGGAGCCAAATCTTTCATTACGGTTCCGCAAATAAATCAGGGTAAGAAAAACCTTTGCTTTCGTCTAATAAATTTGGCATTTCTGCGGGTAAACAGTTTCCCGAGTTTAATGTTGGGAGACTTTTCATTTATGTTGAATTTCATTAGGGCTCACAGTCAGTGAATATAATCTTCGACATCGTGGAAGTTAGAAACAGTGTTACGAAAGAGTTCTTACTTATTATTGTTGCTCATTTAATAGTAAGTAAACATTTTAATTGGCAAACCCCCCCCCTTTAAAGGGGAGGCCTATGTTCAGCAATGGACGTCTTATGGCTGAGATGATGATGATGATGAAACATTTTAATAGTTGGCTCACATTGACACGCAGTAAATTGACCGGAGGATAATACAGAGTCGGTATCAAACTGCCTTGGCCGCTCGATGACATTCGTGATGCACCATTTGCATTTTCAAAGCAGCAACTGCCAAACAATCGGTATCCAATTAGTGATATCGCGTATTTATAATACGTTTACTTGTGATTCAGCATTTGACGTCAAGCGCCGACTGAATGTCGAAGAAGCGTTCAAGTGGGCACGGGAGGCGCGCAACCTCAAGAGGTCTCGAGAACGTTAATGGGATCTTCCTGATTACGAGTCGGTGGTCCCTTCGTATATTTGTGTATTTGAGAAACATACTATACATATGTATCTAAGAGCGATGTGTGTATCCCTTTGTGCATTAAAAAAATACGAGTAAAGATAACATATTCTAATTCCATAAAATATTACAGTAACTGCGCCCTGTAACGTGGATTTCACGGATTTCCCAGTGCCCCTCCTATGCTGATCCCTGCCCCAGCAGCAGCGCCACTAATAACGTTTGTAATAATATCCGCCGACACTTGCTTAAGGCGAAGACTCGCCGTAGAGACACTAAGGCACAACGGAGGAAATTGGACTTTGCTGGAGATAACTACGGTTCAATTTTTAATCAAAATACTTGTTATGTCACGAGGTTAACTTTTAAGAAAATTGTATCTTGAAATAATTCGACAAATACGTGGTTTATTGTTATAGCACCATACTAGTATAAAAATACGAGGTATGTATTTACGCATACACAGAGAATTGTGGGATCATTGTGGAAATTGCCATCTGTGGGTGACTTTTTTATATTTTCTGCTTCCCAAAATATTATAAGGACTTTATCTAGTTAAAGGCTCCATAAAAGACTATTTGTCACGACTATAAGTACACGTTTGAATGTGGTATTCATCCACTCAATATTACTAACTAATAATTATATAGGATTAGAATACAGTGTTTAGATATTAAAGCCATTGATAGAGAGAATTTTGAAGAGATGTTAAAAATCGCAACTTGTAATTTGAATAAAACAACGTAAAGTTAACAGCCCTAGCTACTTATCACGTTATTCAAAAATGTTGTCTGTCAAACCTAAAGTGTCGTCTGTCAAACCTAAAGTGTCGTCTGTCAAACCTAAAGTGTCGTCTGTCAAACCTAAAGTGTCGTCTGTCAAACCTAAAGTGCCGGTAATAATTTTTTGTCACTATCCTTCTTATTATGTATCGTGCCCGTTTAAAATTTTACAAAGATTTGCATGTTTTATAAATAAGGGGGTGGTTGGCTATAAAGTTTATAAAAAAAAAAAAAAAAAAATCATTTATTTCAGAACTACGTCCATCAGGGTTATTTGCATATAAAAACAAGGCTTAATAAATATTATTAGTAAATTTAAAACAAACACTAATTTACAATTACACAAACTTACACGCTAAATAGATAAAATAAAACAAAAACATCAATCCATGCACCTTGTAAATTGTGGCACTGGCGCATGTAGTCGGAGCCAATGCCGTAACTGAGGACTATCCCACCTCTCTGATACAATGCCCAGGATTCTATTAGGGCTGACCCGTATCCTACTGAGGGTCGAGGCACACCTTTTTCGCATGATGGCCTGAAACCCATCAATGCTGGCCTCAGCAAACATTCCAGACGCACTACAGTAGCGAGGCAGCCCCATCAGAACCCTGTAAGCATTGTTGTATTGTACACGTAGAGCGTTGTAAGTCTTTTGCGTATACTTGACCCATAGGCTGCAGGTGTAGAAAGATTGGCAATACGCCGTGAACAGCGTCGCCTTGACTTGCTTCGTACACCGTGCAAACCGACGAGCCAACATGTTGCATCTGACTGACAACGCTCTACGCTCACGCTCCATGTCCAAGTTGTCACTCAGATCTTCCGTGACCCAGTGACCCAGATATTTAAATTTTACAACTTTGTTCAAAGGAGCCCCGCAAAGTTTAAGGTGTGGTACATCTGGATAGAATTTGGAACCAGCCTTAAACACAAGCCACTCACTCTTTTTTACGTTGTATCTGAGCCCATGTGTCTCTGCATATTTCTCACAAATACGGAGAAGAATCATCATCGCATTGATTGATGGAGTCAGCAAGTTATACAACTTGTCCACTTCTAACTGAATTTTCATAAAGATTTAGTAATGAATTTTTGCTACACTTATTTACATAGAAGAAGGAATTTAGTTACCTTTTTTTATTAATTCTTTCCTCTTTGCTTCCTCGGCAGCCCCGGCAGATATAATAAACGAGCTACGACATAATTCCCAAATCAGCAACACTCAGTGTCAATCGAAAGTCGACAATAACCTTCCCCTTGCGGCGCTGTTTGCCGTCGCCTTAACCCGGCTATATTAAATCTGGCGGCTAGTGCGAGCGCCCGCCGCGTAACGCGCTACTCACTGGTTAAACGGAACATCTAATTACCGACTCTCAGCGACACTCGTATGTCAATTTAATTTTTCACTTGCGGTACTATTGGCTGTGACCTTAACCCGTCATTCAAATATGGCCGTTGGTGCAAACCGTGTTTGAAAGGGCAATCAGGGTAGACACATATTACTGGCTGCCAATATAATCGCCAAGATGAACAATATAGACAGCCACAATCTAAGAACTTTTTGATGCTCAAATCTGAAGCACCATCTGTACGAGAACAGCCTAAACATCCGAAATAGTACGCAAATAATTTTAAACAAAAAAAAACCGACTTCACTTAGGATCCGCTATTCCAAGAGGAAGTGGCCGAGTTGCTGTAAAAAATAGTGAAATTACTATAGGTGTGCCTATAATAGTTGAAGAGTTCCCTCGATTTCTCCAGGATCCCATCATCAGATCCCGACTTGGTGACAATGGGACCATCTAGGGGTTATACCTGTTCGATTCAAAAAAAAAATTTGAAAATCGGTTCACGATTCACGGAGATATGGAGTAACATACATACAAAAAAAAATGATAAAAAAAAAAAAATTCAGTCGAATTGAGAAACTCCTCCTTTTTGAAGTCGGTTCAAAAGACACTGCGTCTCAGCGACATCTAGCGTTCTTACGGTACGCTACTCGTTACTAGTCTACTTACGCACTGTCTGTACCCGTTCTTTTCTATGTATATGAAGGGTATGTATAAGTAGAGAAATAATGATGTAATTACCTACTATGTCTATGTCTAGTCTCTATAAGAAAGCTATATTTGACGAATCTAAGTGATCCTCGGCCGGCTCCCGGCCTGTACCTGCGCAGAATCAATTACGGGGTGTTTGCGCCGACAGTTTGCGCTTATGACTAGCGGCTGATATCGGGTATTAGTTCGGAATTGCCCCCACGCCCCGCGCCCCGCACCCCCGGCGCATTCATAACAAATACAAGTATTAGTCCAGATCGCCCCATCCTCCCCATACCGTCCCCATACCTACCATACCCCATACGCATACATAACAAATACAAAGGAAAGGGTTTATTGCCGATTTATTGGAAGTTAATTTGGTTCGGAATAGCCATGCGTAGGTATGACGCATCTGCGATCAAAACCATTTGATATTAAAATTATTTATATTTTTTGTTTTAGTTCCGGATTAATGCATTTTTAATGTTAAGAAATAAGTGAAATAACCCATCAGGGTCAAAATACAAAATATTTTTGCGTGGCTTAGGGTTGGAGTCAACCGGGGACGGACCGTCTCGTTTAACAAAAGAGAGACTCTTATACGTAAATGTTCAGGATAGGACGTGTTCTAGGAAGCCAAACAACCACACATCCTAGCCAGGTACACACAACGCCTCACTAGGTATACACTTTTGAACGTTATTACAGCGGAATAAGGTTCAAAAGTGTATACCTAGTGAGGCGTTGACTGTACAACAACTTTGACGCGTCGTTACTGTTACACCTTCATATGCGAACATAAGAGACTGCAATTTATGAGTTCGGAACTGATTTACAATAAAGGTTCCTACCAACACATAACATAACGTACAAGATACCCACAACCAACAAGGCTCTTTTCATTGTGATATCTGAAATATCGTTATTAGGTGCGAGCACAATAAACAAAATAACATTGAATCATAGGTAGTCAATGTAAAACATCTAACTGTGTAGTTAAAATGTAGAGTTATTACTTAGTAAATCTTCATATCCCCGTCTCTACGTAACTTTTATTGTTTTCATTAAGTTCGGTCGTTTTAAGCCTATCTATCCATATCTAATAAATAAGCTATTTAATCCAGTGAACTCGCCTAAAAAGGCTTCCGAACCAAAGGCTGAACTTTTATTAATTTCACCCTTAACTCGCTTTGAATGTCGCGAGGGGGGGGGAGGGGAGGGGGAAGGGCACCAGGCAGGTAACTTAATTGATATCGTTACAAAACGATCAAATCGCAACAGCGAGCGTGGCATTCAAACTTTGATACTTGGTTTTAGCTTTGATATTCATGTGCCGTTACTCTTAGTGCATCTTGCTCGCACCAATAAATAATGATGAGCGAGAAGCACTGCGAATAATGTCAAATCATTAACAAATATAGAACAGAATTGAAAAGTTATAATTCCGCTCCGAAGGTCCTTCCACTCCTTCCACGCGGGCGCGCGCTTTCACGGAGATCCTTTAAACGCGACATCAAATGACACCATTTTAATACAATATGCCTGAGAACGTACGAATGTCGCTGTTCGTTCGACAGCGATGGATAATTACCCAATTGATATTGTTATCGAGCAAGTGTATTGTTACTCGTGCGAGAGGTTTACAACTTTTTAGATTGGGTAGTTAGGTACACTTAAGAGCAACGGTATTAACGTACCTACAGCATACTCGTATATTACTTCACAGAGAAACATGTTTACTAGGTACAAGTAAAAAATAGTAATTCCCAAGGACAAGTAAACGTTTACTAAAAACAAGGAAACGTTTACTAAAAAATATTAATTCCCAGGACAAGTAAACGTTTACTAAAAACAAGGAAACGTTTACTAAAAACAAGTAAACTTTACTAAAAACAAGGAAAGGTTTACTTGTTTTTAGTACCTAAACGTTTACTTGTCCTGGGAATTACTATTTTTTACTTGTTTCTAGTAAAAAAAATCTCCGTGTTTGGTACTGGATCATATTTTTTATTCGATTTAAGTGATACTATGATTGTAAATTAATGAATATATGGCTGTTAAAATAGAGATTAGTGTAAAATTATGAAAATAAAACCTACAATTTTACATACATAAAATGGATCTACTAAAAAAACGAGCTTTCATCAAGTAATATTTACAAACAATACAATCGTACACTGGCGTACGACCCACATCTCTTTTTAGATAAATCTACAAAGAGGCGGGAAAAAATCTCAAGCAAAATTATTTCAAAAGCCCAGCTTATTAAATCCCCTAAATAGTTGTGTAAGTGAGTGTACTGGTGTTAATCGCGCATAATGTCGGAGCATTGTAGCAAGCATGTCATTAACGGCAGCATTCCACATTCCGCCGGCGATATTACACAAGTTGCGACCGCGCAGCGCGCAACTATATTAATAATCATTACCCCCGCCGCCGCGCCGCCGCGATCCGCGCCGGGGGGCGACGACGGCGCGGGTATGGACTCCGAATTGAGGACATCTGTGCGAGATTTTCCAACACTGCAGCGCTGTGAAGCGTATAACGTAGGTACTAGCAACTAGGCATAGGTATGCCATGATAACTGAATAATACATTGACACGAGCAGTGTTTGCCAAGGCTGAAAAAGGTCTACATAAAATATGTGTCTGGCTTAGAAGCAACCTCCTAACATTAAATGAGGCCAAAACAAAATACATGTGCTTCACTAAGTACAATAGCACACAACCACCAAAAAGCCTACTTCTAAAAGTCCATGGATGTAACCTAGCAAACACACAGCTTTGTCGATGCACTGGATTAGAAAAAGTTCAATCCATCAAGTGCCTTGGCGTTATTCTAGATCAACGTCTATCCTGGTACGGGCATGTTGAATATGTCAATAGTAGAATAAGAAAGCTTACCTGGATATTTAAGAAATTAAAACACATAGCTTCTAAAGATCTATTAAAACAAGTATATACTGCGTTGGCTGAATCTATTATGACATACTGCATTACAATATGGGGAGGGTCAGGTAAAACAAAATTTATAGATGTAGAAAGAGGACAAAGGTGTTTAATAAAAGTCATGTATTCAAAACCCTACCGATTCCCTACAACTGAGCTGTACCAAATATCAGAAGTTCTCACCATGCGAAAACTGTACATATTAAATATTGTTCTTAAATTACATAAATCTTTGAATTTCATACCGTCAAACTCTACACGTAGGAGAAAACCTAAACCTGCTCCTATTCCTAACTCTAACTCGGTATTTGCTAAACGTCAGTTTGCTTCACAAGCTGCCCACTTGTATAATGTTATTGATGCCACACTGTCTATCCATCCTTTGCACTCTATTAAATGTAAAATTGTAGTTCGTGAATGGGTAAATACTCTAAACTATGAGGCAACAGAATTATTAATATTATCAAATGCTACGAAGTAGATAATAATAGAAATAACTAAGTGAAAACACCTATCACACACACACACACACACACACACACACACACCACACACACACACACACACACACACACACACACACACACACACACACACACACACACACACACACACACACAAACACACACACACACGTGCCTACTCGTTATAAAAAAAAATTAGTATACATAATTAGTAACTATAACTTTAGCTAAGTAAAATTTGTTACTTAGAGCTTTAACTTTATTTTAGTTTAGTTTGGATTACTTAGTATTGAATAAGTACTGTATAGTGTTGGTTATATGTTCAACCTCAACTTGTATCTGGAAGAGCGGGGTCTCCTGACACAAGTATTCCCATACTTACTAGGAGGCCCCAACCCTTTCTCAATTTCGAAACACAATGATTGTGACCAATAAACTATTTTTCATTTTTCATTTTTCATTTTCAATCCTAAATACTTTTTTTACTAAAAACAGTTAAAAAAAAATTATTTTACTTATTTACGGTTTTTACTCTTCGCCGGTTTTAGCGAGGTGGATTCTGCTAATGTCGGGGTGTAGACTTTTGACATTTTTAAAGAGAATGTTCAGTTTAAATTTTAAATTTTGTGGGAGGATGTAGGACATTCCATTAAATGTAGGATTTGTTCTGACATCCCAACTAAATGTCAAATATATACTGTACGGGTAAATTTCTTCAACTACCCGACGAAAGTCTATTTGAAAAAGTAGGTGGTAGCCGCCACAGATTCAAAATAAATTATTTATTATTTTAAAAACTGGATTTTCCAATATCTGCCACTACCGACATCAGTAATTAGCGTAATGATATAGAAACCCACGATTTGACAGTTCATACAACTAACTATAGTTAATAATTACCATTGGAGAAATAGGCCCCTGGTGGTTCCGCTCTTTACGCATCAACTATTTACAGACGCCAAGGATTTTTAATTATTAACTGAAACGTTTGCTCTTTAATACTTATTTTTAATTATTAATAGTGGAACAAGAGCTACAAGGATTTTTCCTTTCACACGATTTACAGATAAATTAAGAATATATAATATATTTGAGTGTTCATACATCGCATATCTGCGTCGCCGGGCCTCCAGTAGTTGTCACCCGCGCCGCCCCGTGCCAGCCCTCTCAATTAATTACCAAATCATATTAATTAAATCTATCGAATGATGTTTGCCGTTGGAATTCAGTAAGTGGGTACTTACAATTTATATCATTTTATTGTACTATATGTCGTCATTAGTGAATTGACAACATTGCAAACCGTTTTGTTAATCTGTTCATAATGCTAGTAAAAAAATGGAATGATTTATATTTGGACCATACAAAATGTAACAACACCTACTCGGCGTGTTGGGTATAAACTACTATAAAGTAGATAGATAAGTAGACGTGCCAGTAAGTTGGCAAGTGAGCGGGCTATAGTAGGAAGTATAGTTGTGAGTGTGCGTGTCGTCCGGACAAGCCGCTACCCTGCGAGCAACAGGTACTTAGTGGATGTGTGCAGTAGGTGTGGTGTGGCCACGGGGTACGGCCTCACTACGGGGACGGTGGTACAGGCGTCCGCGAGGCGATGTGCCTCGGTGGTTTGTGGGCCTTTCATCTTCCGTTTGTACTTTACGTTACCGGAGTAAATTGTTGAATCATATTAGAGCCAGGGCATACTGACGAACCAAGTATTGGTTCACGTTTTTTTGTCAACATTGTTCTTTTTTAGGGTTCCGTAGCCAAAATGGCAAAAACGGAACCCTTATAGTTTCGCCATGTCCGTCCGTCCGTCCGTCCGCGGTCTAGCTCAGTGACCGTTAGCACTAGAAAGCTGAAATTTGGTTTGTATATGTGCATTAACCAAGCCGACAAAACGGTAGAATAAAAACGCGAAAAATATATTTTGTTAGGGTACCTCCCGTACACGTGAAGTGGTGGGCGAAATTTTTTTTCGTTCCAACCTAGTTGTGTGGGGTATCGTTGGATAGGTCCCATAAAAAGAATTAGGGTCTTCTAAAACAGTTTTTGGATAAAACTAATACTCTCGGAAGTAATAGCTCCGAAAGTTTAAAACAGGGCGTCCCCCCCCCCCCCATCTAACTTTTGGATCATGGGTCCTAAAATTTTGAATAAATTCATGAAACTGAGGCCTAATGAGTACCTTCAATGAAAACTATATTGAAAAAAATCGGTTGAACCGTTTTTGAGTTATCATTTAAAAACCCATAGTGAAAGGACGTAAATAAAATGACGTAAGCGCCGCCAAATTTCCCGTAAGAAACGACCTTTTGAATTAATGGTCTCAGTTTACGGAACCCTACACTGAGCATGGCTCGACATGCTCTTGACCGGTTTTTTTGGTTGAGTGGACTACTTTATCTATAAGGCTGCTACAGTTTTAGCTACGAAGTGGAAGCATTCTGCTACGCGCTACAACGTGCTACGCGGCGCGGCGTAGCGCGGAGCCTCAAGATGGACCTCACTCATAAAGAGCGGCATCGGAGGTTCAAAATAGTTAGCTCAACCCGGTCGTCCTAATATATTAGTACACGGAAAAAAAGCTTCCGGGGTATTCTCAATCTAAGACATTATTATATTATGTTGAAAATATTTCCTCGGGACAAGCATTTATTTCCTTTAACGAAAATAAATTAAAGTATTAAATATAACGAAGCGAATATATTCATACAGATTTTCTAGTTTTCTTTTACCTAAGATAATACTTGTTTGATTAAAGTACAAGTATTAACGGCCTCCATAGCCCAGTTGGTAGTGACTCTGCCTACGAAGCTGGAGGTCCCTGGTTCGAATTCTGGTAAGGGCATTTATTTGTGTGCTAATCTCAAATATTTGTTCCTGAGTTATGGATGTTTTCTATGTATATATGTATGTATTTATATATCTAAGTATGTGTATCGTCGCCTAGCACCCATAGTACAAGCTTTGCTTAGTTTGGGGTTAGGTTGATTTGTGTAAGATTGTCCCCAAAATATATTTATTTATTTATTTATAATCTCTCTTATTTACTCAATATACTCTTGAAACAATACATTTATGTATTTCTATTTTAAGGAAACGTGGTTCTATTAAGCGAAGAATCATATTTTTGGTAAAAGAAATAAATACTTGTCACGAGGAGATATTTTCAAGAAAATAATAATGTCTTGGATTGAGAATATCCCGGAAGCTTTTTTTCCGTGTAGGAGCCAGATTATTAATTATATCACATTTTTGAAAGCTTTCTAGAGACCTCTATAAGTTACTTCACTGGCTCAGTGACCCAAAACGGATCTTGGCCTCTGACACAAGAGAACGCCACTCTGCCCTGTTCTGCGCTACCTCACGCCAGCCCGGTACTCCAAGGGCGGATATATCTTTCAGGGCTTCGTCGCTCCAGCGGTATCTGGGGCGTCCAGACGGACGCTTTCCACCCGGGTGCCCCACATACGCCCTTCTCACAGCTCGATCCTCTCCCATCCTCTCCAGGTGTCCAAGCCAGCGTAGTCGTGTGGCTTTGGTTTCGCCAACTATATAAGTTAAGCCATGGAATATTCTCCCAATGGTGGTTGAGCGTACTTATCTACCCTCGGCCAAATAGTTGCGCTGACCAAACTAAAGGGACCGAGTAAGTCCATTTACTGGAGCCGGACCCGTTTAAGACGAAACTAATTAAGTCACTCGATTTACCGTCGACAACCGTATTAGGTATGTAATATTATTTATGTAGGTATGTATAGTAAGTAAGTAGGTTTATGAAAGCAGGGCAGTTCTATTTAGAGAATCATTCATATTTATTACAGTGTAAAAACATGTGCCCAAAAATGTGTCGAGTTTCACTTTAAATGCAAACAAACCAGAAAGGCCCCCCAGAAAGGATCCCTTATTTCAGCCGGAACAGGGCGCTAGCTGATGAACCTCTGCTGCAAGAAGCGCCATTATGATTGGTATATTAGTTAACATACAATTGTGTCACGTTTCAGACGACCTATATTACTACTAATAATTCAACTTGTAACGGCCCTCGCTTGGCTATGAACTCGCCACATACATATTGTTATACCACGCGCATGCGCCTATTATGAATCATTGTACTTATTATCGTCATGTTTTATTTCTCTTTCGCTTTATTTTGTTCATATATGATCATGGTTGTGGAGTCTTTCTTAGAGGGTAAAGGGACAGTATGAGGTTCTTCAAAAAAGGAGTCTTCTGGGCAACGTGCATGTGAATCCTCAGAAGTTACAGGCGTCCATACGCTGCGGTAATTGATTACCATCAAGCCGTATGCTTGTTTGCCATAGTCGTAGTATTAAAAAACATACTTAATGCTGATTAAAATTAAATATTAATGATCTTTAGTTTGAAGGTTGTAAGCGACGCGATTCTGTTTGTTATTTGTTCATTTATTTTTATATTTTATTAAATGGAGGGTGTATGGAAATCAGAGTGGTATGTGCTGGTAGCGGGCGAGCGAGGGGAACGGCCGAGGGGAGGAATAATTGGTGATATGTCATTGGCTGTCAGGTAGTCAGTCGGGTTTAGCAATTACGCGCTCCGACACATACTTCTCGCTTCCACGTATCCTTACCTTTTTTACTGTGAATCTGCCTATCATTTCATCACGTCCCTTACAAGCTGGTCTTCGAACCGAATTTTGAACTCTTAATGTACCGAACTCCGTCGCACAAGATGACTACACGAAGCAGTGCTAGAAAAGAGGCAGAAAAACAAGAAAAGCTCAAGGCCGACGAGGAAATGCCTACGCCGAAACAGGAGCCACTTTGTCCACAAACTCAAAGCGATGAACCTGCAAAAATAATGTCGTTAGAAAAGGAAAAGGAGCCATTAAATAAGACGATTACTGTTGATGTGGGTAGTGCAAGTGAAAAATACAAGATGGATGACTGTGCTAAATCAAAATCTAAAAAATCAACTCGAAAGTCAAAAGTATCGGGTTCCGCGTGTTCATCAGTCTTGGCAAAGAAAAAGCAGTTAGAATTAGAGGCTGCGGAAGCGAAAGCGCGTATACAAATGGAATTAATCGACAAGAAGCTAGCGGCGGACCTAGCCAAATTGGATGAAGAAGAAGAATACAGTTCACAATCGGAAGCTAGTGAAATTCACACGAACAAAGAAGTGGAGAAATGGTTAGAACGCAGTCAACTAGAACTGAACGCGCAGCCTGTACCACCAACGGAAAATACATTGGACAAGCTGTGCCTGCCGCCAGCGCCGGCTGCACCAGCGCGCGACGGCACCGAGGACACAGTTCACCTTCTGGCGGCTGCACTTAAGGACATAGCCGCAGTCTCTTCTACTAATGGGCCTAACGCTCGAATGCTGAGCCGCTTATGCACACCGCGAGACTTACCCTCGTTTTCTGGTGACCCAATGGAGTGGCTCCAATTCAAGCAGGCGTATGATGAATCAACTGAAGTGTGCAATTTCAACGATAAAGAAAACCTGTGGAGGCTACGAAAATGCCTTCAGGGACCAGCTAAGGAAGCAGTGACCTCACTATTAATTGGAGCCACTGCACCAGGCCTAGTGATGTCCACTCTGGAACTACAGTTTGGGAATCCCGATTTAATTATTTCAAGAATCGTACAAAGTATCAACAAACTGCCAGTCATGTCTCAAGAATATCACAAGGACATAGTGTCATTTTCCGTAAAAGTGAAAAACTACGTTGCAGCAGTAACAGCTATTGGCCATGATGAGTACCTACGGGGGATGAAAATAATTTCCGTAATCCTATCTAAATTACCAACTGTGTTAATATCCAAATGGGTCGACTACAGTTACCCGCTCATCAACGAAGGCACGAAACCACGGCTTGTCATTCTATCGGAATTTTTAAATGACGAAGCTCTGAAAACATCAAAAACAGCTGTGATCCTCGCGACTACCTACAGTGATACTAAACGTAAACAAAGTGACTTTTACCGCTCTCAGACCGTGTTAGTGCAGAATGAACTAAGCGACGAAAAGTGTAAATTTTGTCGTACGTCTAATCACGCCTTGACAGACTGTAAAATGTTCAAAAAGTCACTCCGTAGAGACAGGTGGAACTATATAAAACGTCACGGGTTGTGCTACAAATGTTTAGTGTCGCGTCATAACAAAGAAACTTGCCCCGCGCCGTGTTGCGATAAGGACAATTGTGGACAATCTCATCACCGTTTGTTGCATTACACTTCGCACGCAAATTCAAACCTTCAATCCAGTGTAAACATTACGGAAGTGTTGGATACCGATGTCAGTGAAACGCGATCTGAGACTGTTACAAACATTAACACAAGTTGCAAAGTTTTGTTACAAGCTGTACCTATCTACATACACGGACCTAACGGTAAAATTAGTGCCACTGCACTATTGGACAATTGTTCGACAGTGTCACTGATAAGCGCCGACCTGGCCGCACGCGCCGGTTTACGCGGTATTAAACAAAAAATGTGCGTGAGTGGGGCATGGAGCAACACCGAACTTAAGTGCGAAAGTGAGGTAGTGGACTTTAACGTGTCAAACAAAGACGGACAGATGTTTACGTTGCGTGCTCGCAGCGTATCGGATCTTAACTTACCGTCACAAAATGCATCTAAAGTGAACCTTATGCAGTATGAACTTAAGGCTGAAATTAAAGATCAGTTACGTAATGCCTGTTATGAGAAGCCTCAGCTGTTAATAGGCCAAGATCACTATCATCTTATGTTGCCTTTGCACGTAATAGAGGGCAAACCTGATGGACTTTATATCACACAGACGGCTTTAGGCTGGTGTGTCCACGGTCGCATCTCAACACCGCTGGACAAAGGCCCGCAGCGTGAGTCGACTTTGTTCGTAACTGAGGACCTGCAAATTGAAAATGAGCGTACACTACGGGAAATCCACGATGAGGTACGCCGCTCCTTCGCCATCGAATCCTTGGGGGTCTCCTGTAATCCACGCCAGAACTCTGAAGACCTGCGCGCACGGGAACGACTGGAAAAAACAGCTAGATTAATAGATGGCAGGTGGCACGTTGGCCTTCCATGGAAGGATCTTGATTGCAACATGACTGAATCTTATGGAAACGCGCTGTCTAGACTGAAGGGAGTAGAAAGAAAAATGAAAAAAGATAGTGGTTACGCATCAAGGTACACTGAAAGAATAAATCATTTGTTAGAGAATGATTATGCAACAGAGGTCAGCAACCCTATGCCTACACAAAAAACTTGGTATTTACCGCATTTCGGGGTTGACAACCCTAACAAACAAAAATTAAGACTAGTGTATGATTGCGCAGCAAAAAACAATGGCATTTGTTTAAATGATTATCTATATAAAGGACCAGATCTACTAGTATCACTGTACGGAATAATGCTTCGTTTTCGTGAAAATAAAATCGCAATAACCGGAGATATCCGGGATATGTTCCTGAGAGTGAAGATTATCCCTGAAGATCAAGACGCCTTTCGTTTCTTGTGGAGAAACACACCCGGAGGAGACACTGTCTGCCCTATAAAAACCTATAAGATGACATCATTAATATTTGGAGCCAATTGTTCACCGTTCATTTCTCAGTTCATAAAAAATAAGAATGCCGAGTGCTATGAGTCATCGATGCCGGCCGCTGCATCTGCAATATATAAACAACATTATGTCGATGATTATATTGACAGCTTTGAGGACGAAGAAACTGCAATAAAAGTAGTAAAACAAGTGGCCTATATTCATAAACAAGGCGGTTTTGAAATTCGAAATTGGACGAGCAACAATGAAAGATTAATAACCAGTTTGCCAAAGGAGAACTTAGGTTCTACGGCCATAAGGTTTAAAATCGATCAACAAGAAAATGGCGAACGTACACTCGGGTTGGTTTGGTTTCCTAAGGAAGATGTACTTGGTTTCGATGTATCTTTCAAACGTATACCTGACGCAATAATATCTGGCCAGAAGATACCTACAAAACGAGAAATGCTGCGAGTCGTTATGTCAATCTTTGATGTCTACGGGTTCCTATCGCCGATAACAATAAGAGGAAAAATAATCATCCGTGATACATGGAAACAAGGTCTACTTTGGGATGATGCAATTTCGGAAGAATTATTTAAAAAATGGAACGAATTCCTCGAGTTATTAAAAAGCGTAAGTTCAGTGCGCTTGCCCCG
Organism: Pammene fasciana; assembly: GCA_911728535.1. NCBI lineage: Eukaryota > Metazoa > Arthropoda > Insecta > Lepidoptera > Tortricidae > Pammene > Pammene fasciana. The sequence goes on along the minus strand of OU452274.1, from coordinate 155,318 downwards.
ATATTATCAAGCCGCCGTGCGCGCGAGCGAGATAGATAATGTACCGAGTGCACCGGATAGCGCCGGCCGCCCGCTGTCTATGTATACGAACCTAGAGTTACATATGATGTGTGATGCGTCATCGCAAGCCTTATGCGCTGTTGCTTACTGGCGCTGGTTAGATAACAATAACCGCTGGCAATTAGCATTTGTTTCGAGTAAATGTCGCATTTCTCCTGCTAAACATCGAAGCATACCACGATTGGAACTAGAAAGTGCATGCATGGCAGCGAGATTGGCACGTAGTATAATTAAGGAACACAAAATGACCACAGAAAATATTTATTACTGGACTGATAATACATGCGTACTTCACTGGATATATAATAATGCGCGTACCTACAAAGCATTCGTGGCGCATCGGCTGGGGGAATTAGATGAATTAACCCAACCTAATCAATGGAGATACGTACCTACAAAGATGAACGTAGCCGATATTGCTACACGAGACACCTGCGAGCTAAGAATGCTGGAAAACGAATGGTTTCACGGTCCCGCATTTTTGTATGGAGATAAGGAAACTTGGCCTTCAAATAAACAGGTGTCTAAGCCTAACGATTTGGACTTAGAGTATACAATGAATGTAAATATCTCTCCCGAAAACTTACCAGCTGTTCCAGAACCTGAGAGGTTTTCGTCGTGGATAAGATTACTGGGTGCTACATGTGCTGTGTTTTTGTTCGTAAATAAATGCAAAAAACTTACCAGTGAGGTTAATGGAGACTCAGCGGAAAACGCGGCGCGCTGGTTAATAAAATATTCCCAAGCCCAGTCCTTTCCTGAAGACCTGGAGAACCTGAAAAATAAAAGAAATTTAGATCGGAAAAGTAGATTACTTACCTTAACGCCATTCCTCGATGAACACGGTATCCTGCGTGTCGACGGTCGAATCGGAGCAGCCCAGGGGATACTGCCTGAGACAAAACAACCTGTAATCCTCGATGGGAGTAATTACGTCACCAGGTTGATTGTAAAACATTATCACGTTAAGGCTGCACACGGGAATCAAGAAACGGTGGTGAACAACCTGAAACAGAAATATTGGATAATTCGAATTCGGCCAACTGTGAAACACGTGAGCAGTAAGTGCATGTTTTGTAGAATAAAAAGAGCCCAACCGCAACCACCTAGAATGGGTGACTTACCTCCTGCTCGAATGGCCCACCACCAGCGCCCGTTTACCTTTTGTGGTATTGACCTGTATGGACCGATGGAAGTAACAGTACTGAGACGTCGAGAAAAGCGATATGGAGTTTTATTCACGTGCCTTACCATGCGAGCTGTTCACATAGAGATAGTTACGAGGCTTACAGCTGATGCGCTGATAATGGCTCTGCGGAGGATGGCGGCACGTCGTGGTTGGCCTCAGCAAATTTTCTCGGACAATGGCACAAACCTGAGAGGCGCCGATAATGAACTCAGAAAATCGATCAGCGAACTGAACGAAGACGTGTTAAAGGATTTAGCCTTGAATTATGGCACCACCTGGAACTTTTTGCCACCAGTTAGCCCCCACTGGGCAGGCGCGTGGGAGCGACTGATACGAACAATAAAGGCTTCACTTAAGGTTGTATTAAAGGAACAGGCTCCACGAGATGAAGTTCTGAGCACGATGATGGCAGAAGTGGAACAAATCGTAAATAATAGGCCGCTTACACACGTCACCGTTGAACCGAAAAGTGACGAAGCCCTTACGCCTAATCATTTCTTACTGGGCAGTTCTTCAAACTTACCGATACTTGGCTCTTTTGATCATTCTGACATGTATCTTCGAAAACAATGGAGAACCTCCCAAAGACTTGCAGACCTGTTCTGGAAAAGGTGGGTACGAGAAGTGCTACCACAGATGATCCCTCGCCAGAAGTGGCACCAAGACCAACGACCCTTACAAGTGGGAGATCTGGTATTGGTTGTGGATCCGGCGTCACCCCGTAATGTTTGGCCTAGAGGAATAATACAAGAAGTAATTCCAGGGAGAGATGGTCGCATAAGAGTTGTGCACATAAAAACAAAATCCGGAATATTGCGTCGGTCAGCTGCACGCGTCGCATATATACCTACCGAGGATGAATGAGTGCTGATGCAGCACTAGGGGGGAGTATGTAAGCGACGCGATTCTGTTTGTTATTTGTTCATTTATTTTTATATTTTATTAAATGGAGGGTGTATGGAAATCAGAGTGGTATGTGCTGGTAGCGGGCGAGCGAGGGGAACGGCCGAGGGGAGGAATAATTGGTGATATGTCATTGGCTGTCAGGTAGTCAGTCGGGTTTAGCAATTACGCGCTCCGACACATACTTCTCGCTTCCACGTATCCTTACCTTTTTTACTGTGAATCTGCCTATCATTTCATCACGTCCCTTACAAAGGTTAATTTGTTACTCAATTACCAACAAACATTGATCAATTGGATAAAATAGTTGTTCATACAGGGTTTAACAAAAATGCTGGTGATCCGTTTAAGGGCGTAATTGGTATCGTATTGCGACTAAGAAAAAGCAGGAGAAAAAATGTTTGGCCGCGTAAATTTTTTTTTCTGTGGGACAGGTGATTCTAATTGGCCGACCCTCCATACAAAACATTTTTTTATTGCGCGAAATTTTTTTTCTTACTTTTTCATAATAAGAATACGATACCAATTAGACCCTTAAAAGGATCACCAGCATTTTTGTGTATATAGCAGTACGAGTATATATTGTGTATGTCAAATGAGCGGTACGAATAAGAAAGCCTACGATCGCTAATGGGGCCCGAAACTATCAGTCGGCCTGACGATATTGGCCGGAGCTGTCAAATGTTTGTTCTAACTGACAGGCCGATATCGTCAGGCGGACTGATAGTCGTTGGTCCCCCTAAAGGTTACAAGAGTCGCTACACAAACACGGCAGCAAAACGATTGGAATCGAGTTCACCGACGGCTCGGAGCGGACCAGCGCGCGCGGCGCTTTGACAAACCTCGTGTAGCGACAGATGTGGAGCGATCTAATAAAACTCCGACATCTCTCGCCCAGACTTTATTACTGCGTGTTTTTATACACCGCCGTCCCAGAACTGGTGCAAAACTTAAAACTAACCGAATCACAACCGTCTGCTTTTGAAATAAGGACTACAACTATATCTGAGAGCGGAAAAATGTCGTGGTAAATTGAGCGCCTATTATACCATTCCTTAACGGTAGCTACTGGATTTTCACGCTTATTTGTATGTAGATAAGGTGAGGGGCGGTTGATGTTGGTTCAGAAATAGAAGCGGCGGGAGTTGTTCGACACTTAATTACTTTTGGAGGATCCACTGATTCTGTATATTTGATTGTGGACGCCATCCTCCGCTTTACATCCGCTCCCGCTCACGGAATGTCAATTCATTTCATTACGTTTCCATTTCTCGTTTCAGGCGCGTTCAGAATCTATTTATTAGCTTTGAGAGCAACATTAGAATCGGATTGTTTTAATTTTAATTGGTGTAGTTTTACCTACTATACAGACACAATTAAGTAGGTACCCTCTGACCTGGTGTAATAATAATAATAATGATCAGCCATTATCTGGATTTAACAGTTTACTACGGAACATGTCACGCTACCTACTGAGCTCGTTCCTCAGCCTTTCTTCTTCATAATATACGTGGTTAGTATATTGCCACTTCAGTTTGTAAATTCACCAAGATGTAGTAAAATCAGAAATGATGATAAGAGACACTCCACGCGTGTTCATTAACTCGGTGAGCAACCGCGAGCTGGACCAATAGATGGATCTGATGGATGCACCGATTGAAACCTTCTGTTCGTACAATTTAAACAATGGATGATGTAAAAACTCAACGAAGTTTTCCTACTGCTGCCCTAGACAGGGCTGTCTTCGTCTCTTTTAAATATTTAGCTTCCCTTTCTTAATTTTCTCTAGTTAAAGCAAAAAAGCACAGATTGTATAATAGTTCCTATTTACGCAAAAGTCGGAAAGAACATAGATTTACGACGATAGACGACTTCTGGACTAAGAGCTGGCCACGTTAGATATGACACAATAATTAATTTGCTATCTTATAAACATTCCATTAAGTATTACTCATTCGTGAAACGTACTGCATGCACAGTCAGTAATGCCAGTGGCTCTTAAGGTCGGTTGCACCATGCATAACTAACGAACTGATTAACGTTAAATATAGCGGCGGAGCTGTCATCCCATAGAAAACTGTCAAACTTTGCATACAAGATTCCCACAGTAACCCATACAAACATTTTCTGAGCAACCGAGTAGTGAGGGTATGGAACAGACTCCCAAAAGACGTGATTTCGGCACAGAATGTGAACCAGTTTAAGAATAAATTAGACACACATACATCTACCTGTTAACGATAACTGTCATAATGAATACTGGATACAGGCAATATCAGTTGTCATAACTGCCTGCCTGCTTAGTAAATAATAAAAATAATTAAATTTTTAACGATAACGTTGACGTTAACAGGTTGTTTGGTGCAACCGGCGCTTAGTACTAATGCTGCTGAGCTGTATACGGGCACGAAGGTCAAATAAGCATCGTCATGGTGAAGTAGCACATCTCCTGCGTTCGACCATAATACGTCTCAGCTGAGACTCCCAATATTGACACGGCAGCCAACGGTCTATTTCCACGGCATTTTTGTACGCCAGCCACGCGACGCAGCTGCCGCCTCCCATGCGCTAATTATACTTTAACATACTTTGCTAATTGCTTTGGTTTCTCTAAATTTGTAGGAGCACAGTCATATTTTCATTAGGTATTTGGCACTATAGATGACAGCCGACTGGTCATTCCTCGTCCAATCGTAAAGGAAAGGATAGGTATGGTTCCCGTAGCCAAAATGGCAAAAACGGAATTCTTATAGTTTCGTCATGTCCGTCTGTCGGTACCTCCATCCCTCGTTCCGTATGTTTACAGCCATTTAACTAGGAAACTTTAAGACGTAATATAGTAAAATTTAAACGTAACGTAAGGTGTCTTTAAACATATGCTGCTATATACTACTGTGGTAAAATTGCTGAAAAAATATTTTTATACGGGGCACGCTATAAATGTAACTATATCTCATATTTATTTACGAAATATCAACATGTTGCACATCAATTGATAGGTATATAAAAATAATATTTGTTTGTTTAAACGTTTTCTTATTTATTGAATATTTTCAGAAATAATCATCCCAAAAGTCAAAAAACTTGCTGAACCGGAGATCCAAAAAAAAAGAAAAAAAATGGGGAAATACATATTTGCCCCAAGCCTCTCACTGCCAATCCAATA